>CM060942.1:213148828-214420262 GCA_030765085.1 Allium cepa | reverse complement strand
CGGCGTAATAGGGTCTCATCCGCTAAACAAAAAATGCGGGAAATCAATAACTCCAATATATACATATGCCAATATATATATATTGCTATTATATATAATACCAATTTCACTGTTTATGAAATATTCGCGGTATATGTTTTTAATAAATAACATCCGCTTACTAACGGCGTATAATGTCTATTTTAAAAATCAATATATATCAATCAACATTCAAACATGCATTCAAATATTTTAAATCTAACTATTTAAAATAAAATCGAAACTATTCGATTGAGTGAGAAGTTCTCACCTTGATTTTAAATTCCGTTTTAGCTTTTATTTCGAATAAAATTAAACGGACGTTTAATTTTACCCAAAATTCTCACTAACTCCAAACGACTCCAAACCAACTCCATCGCGTAGTGCTCGTCCATACGATTCCAACGCAACTGGTTTCGCGCGTTTTCGACCTCGTATGAAAAAGTTATGTATTTTACAAGTTTACTCGAATTTTCTATATAAAATTTACAATATAAACTTTATATTTAAAACCCACATTTAATCAGAGCCACACGATCCTAGCTCCCCTTCATCATAGCCGCTCCTTTCTTCTTCCCTCCCTCACGTCTTCATTCCAGGCTTCAACATACATAGCCGAACCCATTAGCCAAATTAGGGTTAAATTATGCATCGCCAATACTCGACTATACTCGATCACACTACTACCATCTCGAATCTCTCGACGCAAGCTACCACCACCAGGAAGAGCTCGAAGCTCGGCCCCCTCTCTCTCATCGAATTGCGTGCGCAGTTCACGTGCGTCGGCCCCCCTATACTCCCACCACGTCGCTCCAAATCGCATCTCCACCGTTCAGATCGTAGCTCTCATCACCCTCTACATCTTTCATGTTGAAAGTTTTAGCCAAAACTTGATGGATTGAGAGATCAAAGGGGAAAAGTGAGATCAATTTCTGGCCCTTCAACCTGATAGTGGCGGCTAGGGTTTCATTTTGTTTTTTTTTTATATCAAATTATGAAGATGTTGGGGCTATTTATAAGAGAACGAACGACACTATTCATCCCGGAAATTCCTAACTCCGATTTAGGCGCCGTAACCAGCGTTTCTAGGGTTTACCCCGCGTTCCGGACACAATGGAATAGGTTTCGGAAGCTAATTCGGACATCTGTGCGAGTTATGGCTGCAAACGCTCAATTTGAATTAAACCGATTTAAGTCGATTTCTAGGCGTTTTAATTTGTACCGGACAAACGGTAAATCCAATTGACTTGAAATTTGAAACCTTACAATAATATCACATTATGGATCCGATGAAACTGGTTTCGTCGAAATCCGAGACTTTTTGAAAAATGGCTATTTTAGCTCGCCAAATTTAAATTAAAAATAATTCGATGCGTTTTGAGCTGCCACGATCAAATGATAACTCCGATTGACACGGAAATTGAAATCCGATAATAACTAACTATTACGGATCCAATGGAACTGGTTTCGTTCAATTCTGAGACTGTTCAAAAATTGACTATTTTTACTAGTCGATTTTAATATTAAAATATTCAATTTTCACAAATTAACTTTTAATTCGATTTTAAAAGTTCTAAATATCGTTCTAACTTCCATATGATAAAATAAAATTTTACAAATCATTTTCAATCATATTTAACCCAATTTTCAATTATTTCCATAATTTCACATATTAAATTATCGATTTAATTATTCAATTAAATTCAATGATTCAAAATAAAATTTATTCGACTTATAAATTCACTTATTAATATTTAAAATTAATTAAATATTCAAATTTAAATTAATAAAAATTCTGGGTCGTTACAATCTTCTCCCCTTAAAAGAATTTCGTCCTCGAAATTATTAAGTAAGAAAATTACAGAATTTATTAATTTTCCCAAAATTCATAGTTAAACTTCTTATAATAACTTACTAAGTTTCCAAATCATACTTAGTTATCTTTTCAAAAACACTACTATAGTTTAACTTCAATTCTAAAATCAAAGTTAAAGTTTTCAAAAATTTTCCAAATTTTCTCAAAATTTTTCTAACGCCTTAAATTTTCGGAAAAATTCGCCATAGTCTCCTTTGCGTGGCTCGATCCGAAAAAAAAATGACAGTATATATATCACAAATATACATCTCATCAAGTAATGAGGCATCCCGCAGGGAAAAAGTGTAAAAGTACTGTATTTAATCCGAGATATGTACCTTATATTTTATTAGCAAGCATATACGGCTAATATAGCGCAAAAGCGAGCTCCAAATGCGAAGCAAACGCGATCCGCACCTACTAATTACTCAACAAACAACATGAGAAACATGCATATAGGTAATAATCTCAATATACAACATATAGCAACATAATGACTATATATGCCAACATAGCAAATGCAACTAAACAACAAATGCAAACATCAACCAACTATCATCCATAACCAAATCAATATTCATTCATATTCTCATTAATATTCAATGAATTGGGTTATCAATTTAATCACATATGATTCATATACATTGGATTTACTAACATTTATTCTCAATTAGTTTATATTTACTAATTCATATTCACGTTGGTTCACTTCCAATTTAAATTCAATTCTATTTAAATTTATTTACTTTCAATTGAATTTCAATTACATATCTTTCAATTTCATTAACTACTTAATGAATTATATACAATCAACTAACAATCATACAACAACCAACGTTTATTAATTTCAACCAAATTCCTTTGCTTATATCCATTCTCATTCAATTTATTCAACTTCCAATAACATTAGATTTTAATGAATTAACACTTATATTCATTATTTCATATCAATTATTCACATTCAATTGATTAATATTCAATTCATTAATTCAATTCAATTACTACAGTTGAATTTTCACTTATATAACTCTTAAGTCATATTTATTTAATCCACTTGATTATTTACAACTCATATTCATATAATTTTACTTCTTATATATATAAGTTTATTCCACAATTGTAAATCACATTAATTATAATTTAATTCTTATAATTCATTTGCTTATACAATTATTTTTTTAATTTAAATTATTCAAACAACTTATTCAACAACCAAACAATCAACTTATATACACTTTAATAATTCTGAAAAATTATTTCTTTATATATAAAATATACTCATGGTAAAATTATTTCATTCACCCAATTTTAAAACCAATATTGTGCCGAATTGTTCTATTCAAGTGTTTAGAAACCCCTTCGGCATAGTCTTGCGGACCACGCTGACGAAAGTTCATATGCCACTCAATAAACCAATCATCACAATATAAAACAATTTCATATTCACTATCAAATACGCTCTCATAGCTATTATTACACTCAAATTCATTCTAGAGTACTACTGACTCTATCTCTAATGAATAATACCCAACCGAACCATGGTTGTCGCTTAACCATAAGCTCTGATACCAACTGTAAAGACCCGTAAGTCCGTACTCCTTGAATAGACACTAATCTCCTTTGTTTAATTCAAGATGAACGAAAATACGAACCCTTAGGGGTTTAAGAAAGAATTTAAGAAAAGAAAAGAGAAGAAGAGAGAAGATAGAAATTAGGGAGGAGAGAAGACAGAAGATAGAAAATTTTAACGTAGAAGAAATAGAAGAAAAAGAGAATAGAGGAAAAAGAAAAACAGAAGAAAATGGAACGGAACAGAAAACAACAGAACAACAGAATCTCACAATTCGCAGCGGAACAACATATAATAATAAATGAATAATCTTTAAACAAAGAACTATATCAGTTATTACATTTTATACATTACATTTCATTACATCATATCATCAGAGTGTACAACAACAACAAACAGTGCAGCGGAAAAAGAAATACTATATAGCTAGTACGCCATGCCATCCAGCTTGCCTCCAGCAACTTCAGAATATCCAGAATATCCTGATAAACCTTACTCTTGACTGCCCGTGTGAAAATTGGTGGGCACCCAGAGTTTAGGAAGGAAAACAATAAACTCCAAGTCAGTCATGTGACTGGTGTGAGAACTCAAAACAGTTTATTTATCTTTAAAAATCAAAATAGAGGAATATTTTTATTTCAATTCGCAATGCTTTTAAAAATGAGACTACCATAAGGCCTCCCACACACACACACATGCAAACGCAGAATCGGAGGAGATTTCTCCTTATGATAGTCAAAGATGCTTGATACGCATTTAAAATAACATTTGATATTATTACTAGTGCATAGTGTAGAAGAAATTCATTTCGAAAGTAGAATATAAATCTTAGCCAGCATAGACATTCCGAACTATGCCTACTATAGCTAACTATGTTCAATAGCAGGTTACCGCCACATTCCACAGCAGGTTATACAACTAAAACCGTACAAGTCACGTATTGTTTCTTTGGATTTCCAACAAATGGTCAGGCCAAGGAACTTCCCATTGCCACATGAGAATGCCTCTGGAAAGACATCCCCGAGAACCAAACCGGAACTCTGCCAACACAAGGCCGGGTTACCCCTAGCTGGGTAACTACTGACACGAGCACCCCATTCCCCGATCGTAAACGACCTTTCTCACGGGATCCCGAAAACCAACAACCACAAAGTAATAAATTCATAGTAACCACATAGGTTAAATATCTGGGCTCCATACCATGATACAACCTCTATCCAGAAGGAAATGTACATACCCTAAAGGGTGTTACCCCTCATAACCTTGCCGCATCTTTCCTGTTTTGACCATTTCCGGGGTGTGAGGTTCGACGAAGTCACGTCCACAAAAACATACTTTATACAAAAGCCATGCTTTGGGTCAACAAATGATCAACACAATGATCACCAAGATAGACGAAAAAATAAACGATCCTATCACAATAATCAACACAATGATCATTTCAGCAACACTCAGCATGTCACATTACCAAATTGGGAATATATCGTTGATAACTTCAACTATATAACCTCTGAGCTCGTACGTCTCAGAGAAGGGTGTTAAGCTAAAACAATAAATTCTTCGCCACCAACAGAAATATATTTGAAAGAAATCGGCTTTATATCTTAACTTGTAATGTCAGACACACAATCCATACAAGTTTGTTCCGGGATCGAACAAAACCGAAGGCACTTACAAAGAAGTCCTTGCAATCCGGATATTCACAATCCTGATCGGATTCACCATCACATATGGAGAACTCTATACCGTAGCTACTCGGTGCAGAGTAAATCGACAGGTCATCCTATCGCTCTCGCAAATACCGGGTCTTCAACACCGATCTTCAATGCAATTCACAACGACGTATCACATATTCGGAATGGGTTATACGACCCCATGGTCCTTTCCCGGTTAACCCGAATAGTGAGCGCTTATTTAAAAATAAGTGTAGCATTCACATTCAAACAAATCACATCAATTACCCATTCAAAGGGAAATATTGATAGTCGGTTATTGAACTATCACTGGATATGCACACGTCACCAGTTTCCAAATAATTTTCCAAATTATTTATTTTCCAAAATATCTCCACTAGATATTAAATTTCAATACTCCAAAAATAAATCAATATTTATTTTTAAACCAATTTCACTTTCTTTTATAAATTCCTTAGCGAATTTATAATTCCAAGATATCAATGAATATTCGATTTCAATTATTCATTTCAATTTTCTTTTCAATTTATCTTCAAAAAGATAAATTCTTAAAATATTCACTTTATATTGGAAAACAATTCCTTACTTATTAAATAAGTAATTCACGAATTTTATTTATTTTCAACACTTAGAAAATATTCAATATACTTAAATCGAGATTAAGTATATATTTCATTCTTTAAGGAAATCATTCTCTTAAACATATTTATTTGGGCCAAAACGAATGTTGCGTAAAACATCGTTACGACAACCCAAAATCACTAGTATAGGGATTCGAATTTAAATAGATATATAAATCCCAATACTATACAAAACATTTCCTTTCGGAAATCATTTACTATAACAACAGTGTTAAAGTCCACCATCTCCTTCTATTTCTCGAAAACGTCTATTTCAACAATAAATGTTGAAATCTATGGTTTCGAATCTCAACACATTTTAAAACATCGTTAGATCGTTTTAATTCTATTTGAAATATCACATTCAAAAACAATTTCTTTAACATATTATTCACTATTCAAAAACGTGAATAAACTTCATTAACAATTTCATCCTTTTATTCATTTTAATTCAAAGGATTATTCACTATTCAAAGATGTGAATATAACTCCATTTATAGGTTTCAACAATTAACTTATCAAAATAAGTTGTTTGCGAATTTATAAAACAACGTTTATAAATTCCATTTCTATTTATTTGTAAAAACTTCCTTTTTATAAATTCTTTTATTAACCTATTCCAGTTTATAACTCAATTATAAACCAAAAGTTCATATTATAAGTTAAATACTTATAAAACGATTATTTTACAAAATCGTTCTTTTAAAGACTTTCCAATTTATGAATCTTATAATTTATAAGATCCATTTATTTAACCAATCTATTCTTCAAATAATTTCACCAAATTTATTGATCTTACTATTTATAAATTTCATTTATAACTTCACAGTTTATAATTCTATAAATTTCATTCATTTATGAAATTCATTTTCACTTCATTCAAACACTTATAAAAACTCGTTTTATAATGTCACTATTTCAATTTATAAATATCCATTTATAAATCTCTTAATATAATTCAATTTATATTACTCTTTTAAAACTTCTTTAAATTCCTTTAAAACTTCTTCCTTTTGATTCATAAAATAATTAAATTTTATAAATCCTATATTTCAACTTTTCACAATAATTCTAAAATCCCGATTAAACTATTTTATAAAATCATTAGCATCATATTCTCAAAAATCAGTTTTTAACTATATTTCTCAAAATCATAATTTTTATAACTTTAAAAATTATAACGTTTATTTATTTAAAATGGATCAATTCCAAAAATATAGCATATTTTCAAAAATCACTTTAAAATCATTTTAAAATCCCAAAATCTGGGTCCAATGATGCTACACACCAAATAGTCAATCACGACTACAACAATATCATATATCGATATGATAATCAATCAAATATCAATATATCTGAAATCAAATAAAAACTGTTGAGGAATCCAGTTGGATCCCTCCAACCTGTTTTCCTGCATTCACAAACATTAGCACAATACCAATTTCGCTCCAGTACGAAATTATCGCGGTATATGTTCTTATTAAATATTATCCGCTTAATAACGGCGTAATAGGGTCTCATCCGCTAAACAAAAAATGCGGGAAATCAATAACTCCAATATATACATATGCCAATATATATATATTGCTATTATATATAATACCAATTTCACTGTTTATGAAATATTCGCGGTATATGTTTTTAATAAATAACATCCGCTTACTAACGGCGTATAATGTCTATTTTAACAATCAATATATATCAATCAACATTCAAACATGCATTCAAATATTTTAAATCTAACTATTTAAAATAAAATCGAAACTATTCGATTGAGTGAGAAGTTCTCACCTTGATTTTAAATTCCGTTTTAGCTTTTATTTCGAATAAAATTAAACGGACGTTTAATTTTACCCAAAATTCTCACTAACTCCAAACGACTCCAAACCAACTCCATCGCGTAGTGCTCGTCCATACGATTCCAACGCAACTGGTTTCGCGCGTTTTCGACCTCGTATGAAAAAGTTATGTATTTTACAAGTTTACTCGAATTTTCTATATAAAATTTACAATATAAACTTTATATTTAAAACCCACATTTAATCAGAGCCACACGATCCTAGCTCCCCTTCATCATAGCCGCTCCTTTCTTCTTCCCTCCCTCACGTCTTCATCTCCAGGCTTCAACATACATAGCCAAACCCATTAGCCAAATTAGGGTTAAATTATGCATCGCCAATACTCGACTATACTCGATCACACTACTACCATCTCGAAGCTCTCGACGCAAGCTACCACCACCAGGAAGAGCTCGAAGCTCGGCCCCCTCTCTCTCATCGAATTGCGTGCGCAGTTCACGTGCGTCGGCCCCCCTATACTCCCACCACGTCGCTCCAAATCGCATCTCCACCGTTCAGATCGTAGCTCTCATCACCCTCTACATCTTTCATGTTGAAAGTTTTAGCCAAAACTTGATGGATTGAGAGATCAAAGGGGAAAAGTGAGATCAATTTCTGGCCCTTCAACCTGATAGTGGCGGCTAGGGTTTCATTTTGTTTTTTTTTTTTTTTTTATCAAATTATGGAGATGTTGGGGCTATTTATAAGAGAACGAACGACACTATTCATCCCGGAAATTCCGAACTCCGATTTAGGCGCCGTAACCAGCGTTTCTAGGGTTTACCCCGCGTTCCGGACACAATGGAATAGGTTTCGGAAGCTAATTCGGACATCTGTGCGAGTTATGGCTGCAAACGCTCAATTTGAATTAAACCGATTTAAGTCGATTTCTAGGCATTTTAATTTGTACCGGACAAACGGTAAATCCAATTGACTTGAAATTTGAAACCTTACAATAATATCACATTACGGATCCGATGAAACTGGTTTCGTCGAAATCCGAGACTTTTTGAAAAATGGCTATTTTAGCTCGCCAAATTTAAATTAAAAATAATTCGATGCGTTTTGAGCTGGCACGATAAAATGATAACTCCGATTGACACGAAAATTGAAATCCGGTAATAACTAACTATTACGGATCCAATGGAACTGGTTTCGTTTAATTCTGAGACTGTTCAAAAATTGACTATTTTTACTAGTCGATTTTAATATTAAAATATTCAATTTTCACAAATTAAATTTTAATTCGATTTTAAAAGTTCTAAAATATCGTTCTAACTTCCATATGATAAAATAAAATTTACAAATCATTTTCAATCATATTTAACCCAATTTTCAATTATTTCCATAATTTCACATATTAAATTATCGATTTAATTATTCAATTAAATTCAATAATTCAAAATAAAATTTATTCGACTTATAAATTCACTTATTAATATTTAAAATTAATTAAATATTCAAATTTAAATTAATAAAAATTCTGGGTCGTTACAATTCATATTCACCATAAAAGGTTAATGGGAACCAAAGTAGTTAATATAGGAATCAAGCCTTATTTATCAATTTGGATTTATTGCAATAGTTAATTCCATAAAATAAAGTTAAAGCTAATTCAAATTTAGTTGGACCATTGTTGATATAACTTTAGAAAGCAAGATTTTATTTATAATTTGAATATTAAATCCAACAAAGGGTATTTACTACAAATAAAATAGAATTAAACGTAAAATATTACGTTATTGAATTTAAAATGGAATTTGTAAACAATTGAGTGAATTTAATAAATTTATCAAACTTATAATGTTGAATTCGTTAAGATTGGAATTAATAATAGTAAAGAAGAATGAGGGAAGAATAATTTGAAAACATAGCAATAGATATTAATGTAAGGTTACCTTAAATAAGTTAAGGCAAATCAATGGAAGATACCTTTATAATACGATGATTGTGTGTAAAGGAAATGGGAATAAAAGTTTATTAATAATTTGGGATTTAATGTATGGTAAAAAGTTTATTTGCAATCAAATGAGTTGGAATGGAAATCAAATCTATTTATCTAATTGGATTCAAGTTGATAGTATAAGAGTATAAGAATTAATAATTGGGTTTTGAGAATAAAAATTTTAATTCCAAATAATAAGAAGTGCAGAAATTAACACTGCAAAATTGATATACTTATAGATTTTTATCCACATCCAAGCTTGTTAAATCATTTGGAATTGATTGAATTATATAAGTAATGAAATTTGGCCAATATTAGAAGTTGAAATATAAAAATTGGATTTATAATTTATTTTAATTTATTTAATAAATATTAAAAATAGCCATTTTGGCCCCGGACTCGGATTTCGACGAAACCAGTTTCATCGGATCCGTATCGGTGAATTATTATAGGGTTTCAAGTTTCGTATCGATCGGACTTGTCGTTTGATCGTACGGACGCGAAACGCCTTGAAATCGATTTTATTAAAATCAATTTGGAAATCTTGTTTTCAGCATAACTTATTCATAACGATCAAATTTGGACGTGAAACTTTTTCCATCGCGTTCAGAATATTTTAAAATACCTATCTGAATATATAGATTTAACAAATTTGGTTCCGGAGGCATAATGGGCTTTTTGGGCCATAGTTTATTCCGTACGTTCGCGTATCCAGTCTAGCTACCATACCTCTAGCCTATCTATAAATATACAGTTATAAACCCTAGCTCCATTCTATTGTCAATTGCTGTATATTCATTTCTTCATCTCCTCCTTCTCCTCAATGGTTGCAAAATCTAGATCTGCTTCAATCCAAAATTCAGTGAAAATTCAAACACCTCAGAAAATTCTCAAAAAAATATATGTTGAAGTATTCGATACGCGTAATATACTGGTGTAATTCGTTTTTCAATCGGAGCTATCATTCATCCAGAACAATTCAATTCATTTTCGGCCTCACATCATCGTCGCAACAAAGTTCGTCGGATCGACAAACCGTTTCTGGGTTTTGTAGTATGGACGATGGGGAGCACATCTATGTAATTTGTTTGGCAATTCAACGGTCAGATTTTCGTCAATCTTGCGATTAGGGTTTCGGCCTAGGGTTTTTACTGGCGGCTAGTGGTGGTTCTGGGTGACCGGACCTAGGGGGATGGGGGCGGCTCGGCAAGGGCAGGCTAGTGGTGGAGATGGCTTGGTGAAAGATGACCGGAGGGGGGCGATATTTGCGGTCAAAGCATCAGTCAATGAGGAGATGCGTGTGTTTCTCTGGCAATCAGGCACCGCGTAGTTCTGGAGATGGGCGTGAATCACGTTGCTAGTTGCTGACGTGGCTCTGGCATTTGTGAGTTTGTTTGTTGTTTTTAATTTAGTTTGCAAATCGATTTTTCGCCATAACTTTCTCATACGAAGTCGGATTCACACGAAATTTCTTTTGTTAGGATCGTAATTTAATTCCGGACTTGATGACGCTGGTTTGGACGAATTCTGAGACGGGCGAATTTTTGGGTTTAAATCGAATTTAAATTCGATTTAAATTCAAAAGGTGAGTGTTTTAACCCACTCACAACTACTAGAAGCTTTTATGTTTGTTAAATAAATTTTAGAAATGAATAGAAATTTATTTATGAGCATTTGGCATGTTTATTTCATTCATATCTGTTGAATTGCATTTTATTAAATTTAACTGTTAATTTAATTGATTTATTGCGTATTAATTTACTGTTAGAAATTATTGTTTGCATATGAACTGCTAGTTAACAGTTATATAAATTTTTACTGAATATAAAATTGTTAGATTAACAGTTGATAAATTTAATTTGAATAAAACTGCCAGTTATTACCTGTTGCATATTATCAAACACATATTGTATTGATTGATATTGCTTGTGGATTTTGATTGGATGATGGATGATATTGATGGATGTTTATTTATATATCATTATATTGCCAATTATCATGCATATTTATTCATTCGGGATTGTGGTTTGAAATGATATATAACCGCAAATTTTATATTTTTTTTAAATTGCGGATTGAAATGATAAATATCCGTATCACTTGACCATAGGATAGAAAATTTTATACAGGCACCGCGGTCTATATATAACTATTTTAATGTGATTTCTATGGTTTGGATTGAATACGGTTTATAAATCTTAAATTTTATATTGTATAAATATTTTATTTCATATTTATATACCTATGAAGTTGAAATTTTGAAATTAAAAGGTGAATAAATTTCTTTATTAAAAATGGAAGAAAATTAAGAAAATGGAGTTTGATGATTTATATCCTATGTTTAAATATTAAGTTGGAAATTTTAAAGATATGATATTTATAATTGGATTTTTCCCAAAATATTTTGAAATGAATATTCTAGTAAAATTTGAATTTGGAAATATATATATATTTTACTAGAAATTGAAGTCTTATTAATTATGGATTCTATGTGAATATTCAAGGCTAATTAATAGAACATTTGATTTGAAAGAATAAAATCCAACTTTAGTTGAAATATTTATACTCAAAATGGATATACGTATATATATGAATTTATTGAAATGGTTTTGGAACTTGAAGCGATATTAAATTTTGGTTTTAACTTTAAATAAAGAAATGCATTGTAAAGCCACGAGAAATATTTCTTTTCAAAGTAACATTTAAGTTAAACCACTTATTTTATATACTGTTGAATATCCAAACCATTTAGTTTTGAAAGTAATGGTTTTAAAAACTATGGATTTCGAAGTATTATGTTGAACGTTAATATTCAAATATTTGGTTACAAGGAATTATAAATTTTAAAAGTGGCATAATTTTTGGAAAAGACTTATATTTGGGAAATGATATCATTGATTTGGGTTTTATATAAATAATATCAAAATGAATTGTTTTGGGTTTTAAAGGAAGAAATGATATCGTAATATTATGGTTTTGAAATGGATTATATTCTGGTTTTAAAGTATAAACTATTTTTAAATGACCGCGGTGTTATAATAACGATGGGTTGGCAAAGAGACCGGGATCGGATATGGACATACTCTCTGTCGATACCGAAAACCACTTTGACTAACCGTGTACGCGGTGGAGATTCCAGAATGAAGTAGGTGGTGGCGACGTTTCCTGTAAGGTAAATACGTGGACCCGACTCCCGTGAGTTGGCATAAGGTGGCTAAAACAGGAGCGATTCTCAGGCCAATGAGGTCATTCCTCTGATCGGACGCTCCTCTTCGATATTATACTTTGACTTGGATTGATTCAGTGGCCACTTCTATATTTTGATTTTGGGGAGTTAGTCCGAGGTGGGCGGTAACTGCGGCTACGCGTTTCCACCAGCCTGGATAGCAATTGGTATATCTACCCTGGCATTGCCTAGTTGTGCCGTGTCACCTACCATACCGAGCCTTTACTACGAGTTTCTATTTGTGTCGTACCTATGGAGTATCCTCTGGTAGCTTCCCGATCAGGAGGTATTACGGTACTGTATAGACTATTGGCATTTTACATGTTAAGGTGGAAAATGTAAAGCCTTAACGCTATTTAAAAGTAAGTTTATTTTACAATTAGACACTATTATAATAGCGCAATATACTACATAGTAAATAGTTTAACGGATCCTTAGGAGATGTAAATCCCGAGCATCTCTTGAGTTACTGTACTCATATTTATTTCTGTTTATTTAACTCACATAAGATTTTCTAGTCTGACTCGAGTTTTTTTGTCTTTTCAAATTCGCTCGGGTCAGTCCGAGCGTTTCAGGATAGCAGATTTTAGCTTTGGAGGACGAAGACGAAGAATCAGTATTATTTTATATATAATATTGCACTACACCATTTAATTCCGCTGCATTGTTGTATTGGTATGTGTAACTCTGATATTTATTGCACAAGAAAAATAAATTATTTTGTAAAACAGTTTCATGAACTGTATATTTGATTATTATATTTTATCCTTCCGCTGTGAGATTCTGTTTTGTTTTATTTCTTCTCTGTTTTTTCTCATTTACCCCATAACAATCCGTCCTTCCGTATGGTTTGAATTGGCACGTGTGTCGGTTTAAAGTGTGCGAAAAGGCGGGACGTTACAGGCTGAGCTCAGAATCGCATCTCATCAGCAAAGGATAGCCAGACATTTCAATTCCAAAGTTCGCCAACGCAGCTTTGAAATTGGAGATCTAGTCCTAAAGAGAATTATGACAGCGGCAGGTGTGTTTGGGCCAAATTGGGAAGGACCATATGTCATAGGTCAAAAGATTCTGGACGGCACATTCAAACTCACTACTGTCGAAGGAGATCAAATTCCAAGAGCTTGGAACAGCAATCACTTGCGTCCATACTTTGCTTGATAGCTTTGTTGAAATATTGTAAAAAGAATTATGAATGTATGATTCCTGTAATTGAAAGCGATTGTAAAACTGATGCAAGTGAATAATGAAAGACTATAAAGTGGATGTAGGCCCAAATTCTTGGCCGAACCACTATAAATCTTGTGTTTCTTATTATTATTACATGTTTGCTTTATTTTCGATATGAAAAGTACGTTAAATGTATTACTGAAATGTCGATTTAAATTTTTGCAGGCAACGAAAACAAAACTTGCACATTACAAGGCCAAGTGATTCTTGTTATTATTCAACAAACAAATTCCAAGTCGCAAAATTCCCGAGCTTAAATCCTAGATAAGAAGTGCTTCAATTGAACGGTCAATGATTTCGCCGAAAACGGGCTTTAGCTAATAAATTGAGAAGTTTGAACAAACAAACATCCAATTAAGAAGCTTATGTCCGTTCTCGTGAACTGGCCTAGCAATGAAGTACACTTCTTTGGATTAAACAAGCTACTTGTAAGAGAAGGGAGTGCAAGCTTAAAAAATAAAAAAAAATAAAAAAATAGAGGATCACTGAAAAGGCATAAGCAAGTGGACAAGGAACAACTAAAGTCCTCTTCGGAGGCACAACTCTTCGGAGGATAAAGACCTCTAACGAAGCGTATGCCGTAAAAACAAAGTTCTCTACTCAACCAAAAAAGATTGGAGGAGTCATGACCCTCCAACCATGAGAGAGTAACTTCCAGGCAATCTTTGGAGGCCCATTTCACCAGGAGTTGAAGTGTTACAACCGCTCTTCGGAATTTCACTTCACCAGAGTTGAAATGTAAAACAAAATAAAAGCCCTCTTCGGAGGCCCATTTCACCAGGAGTTGAAGTGTTACAACCGCTCTTCGGAATTTCACTTCACCAGAGTTGAAATGTAAAACAAAATAAAAGCCCTCTTCGGAGGCCCATTTCACCAGGAGTTGAAGTGTTACAACCGCTCTTCGGAATTTCACTTCACCAGAGTTGAAATGCAAACAAAATAAAGACCTTTCCAGAGGCACATTTCACCAGGAGTTGAAGTAGCCGCTCTTCGGAGTTTCACTTCACCAAAGTTGAAATGCAAAACAAAATAAAGACCTTTCCGGAGGCACATTTCACCAGGAGTTGAAGTAGCCGCTCTTCGGAGTTTCACTTCACCAAAGTTGAAATGCAAAACAAAATAAAGATCTCCTCCCGGAGACACAATCAAGAAGAAAGACCTCTTCGGAAGCCCACGTTTCACCGAGATTGAAATAAAACTTCCAAGTGTTGAAACGTGAGAAGGCTTTCTTCAAAGGCACAACTCTTTGGAGGTACACGTTTCACCAAGATTGAATTAAAACTTCCAAGTGTTGAAACGTGAAAAATCCCTCCTCAGAGGTTCAACTTTCTATGTTTTTAAAAGAAAAAAAAAAGTTAAAGTATCCTTCAGAGGCCCGCTTTACCTCATAGAAGAATTCACTTGGTAAAATGTGTACATAAGCAAAAGAAAAAAGTGATTTCTTCGAAGGACAAAGCGTAAAAACTTATATGAAGGGAGTTGTACTCTACGAAAAATTTCTTCAAGAATGAAGTAATTATTCTTCAGAAAATAAGAGTGCAAGTCCCCTTGAAGTATAAAATATTGCAGCAAGCTTATGGTATGGGGGCAACATGGTATAATTACATACAATATGGCCACATCGGCAAAAGTAATGCTCAAACAACATGCCATAAGCCCGCTGCAATATCATATAAATAAACTTGTGCAAAAATGAATAATAAATGCATTCTCAAATTCAAACAGGAGTCTGTACAAATAAAGGATCATTTTATTCAATTGTATTGCAGATACAAGTTTCAAAATAAAAAGCAGGGGCCGGTACCCGCGCAATTCTCGACCAGTACATGCAAAAGACAAGAAGCTAAAAGCTGGAATCTTCATTTCTTCTTACCACCTTTGGACCCTTTACCCGACCGAATGGTTAGCTTTTCAGGTTGGTCTGTAGGCATAAGGGAAGAAGGAGAGGGAGGTGCAACTGGTGCAACTTCCGGTTCCTCTTCAGTGGCAATGATTTTCTTCCCCCTCCTCTTCGATGTTCCGTGCTTCTTTCTCCTCTTCGAAGAAGACTCACTCCCTGGAGTAACAAGAGCAGACAAAATTATGTCATCAGAAGGAGTCCGCTCCGGCGATATCTCACCTCCCTCAAGTCCCTCGTCTTTCTGCTCTTGCGAAGCGATAGGGTCATCTAAGCCATGAAGAGCCTCTATTTGCTCCTCTTGTGACCCGGGCTGTGAAGCAGAAGGAGGAGCCACCTGAAGAGACGGAGGAGGGATAACCGGAGGAGGCGAAGTTTGCACAGCACTTGGTGTTTCAACTGCAGAAGAAGAGAAGTTAAAAATATTAGTATCTCCCCAAAAGAAGGGAGATATGAGTTCGTCAAGATTCAAGAAGTAATCGAGAAGCTCATCAAACTTTTGAGGAGCAAGCAGGCAATCCACCTGAATCGGACCAATGTCAAAGTTACCTGAAGATATTTGCTTCGTTAGTTCAATCTCATAATTTTGAGCTCCAATATCCTCCAAAGCCTCATCATCAGTAGGGGTAATTACCCCGGTTCTTGTAGGAGGCGGGGAATGAGCACTGGAACCTGTGATGTCAACCCCAGGAGAAACTAAAGAACGTTCAGAGGTTGTAGGTGGTAATTCTTTTTCAGAACGTTCCTCTTCCGCCATCCCAGTCCGCACTCTGGCGAGTTGCTCTTTTCCCTTCGCAAGAGCAGCGCGAGTTTCCTCATCTAGTTAGCGCGCCTCAAGCTCTTCCTCGGTATACCCGGCGCCTCTGAACATGTCGAGAGCAGCTTCCCACACTTCAGCCAAGGTGATTTCGTATTTAGGACCGAGAAAAGAGAGACTGCCATGCCCCAAGACGCTGTGCAAGTAAAAGTCGAATAGATTTGAACTGACGTTGGCTTCCATGGTTTGAATAGATTCTTCAGCTGCGATTTTACCAGCCATGGCCTCATCTCGTTCTTTTTCAGTTTTAGCAAGTTGAGCTTTTAACGCTTCAATCTCCATGTCTTGGGCGCTCATTTTACTCCGCAACTGAGCGACATCAGTGCGGTAATTCTCTACGACCTCTTCTAGCCTCTCAACTTTAGCTTCGGCATCTCTTTGGCCAGCATGTGCATCCCGCACTTGTTTTTGTAGCACCTCTTCTCTTTGAGTGTAAGTGTTAGAACAGGTGGTAAGATCGTCTTTAAGCTGCTTGACTTCAGCTTCAAGTTTCTCGTTATACTCGGTTATGTTTTTCATCTCGATGTTGTGCTGGTCAAGAATCTTCTGCCATTCCGACTTATCGTTCTCCATAGTTAGCATCGCCTCGATATTGGCCCGATTGACCCTTTGAAGTTCATCAACAAGCTTTTGCCATCCAGACATTCTTTCAATATCGAGTCTTACGGCATCAAGATTTTGGTACATGGCTTCTTTATCAATGGGGACTAAATCAAGATCGAAGCGCACCCCCTTCAAGCACCAATTCGGGAATCGGCTCTGTAGGGTCGGTGGGCCCCTTTCAACACGATATGAAGGCCTATTAAGAAGTGTTTGAATAGGGCTTCCTTCAAGAGCAGGGGATTCGGAAGGAATGTCGATAGAGATGGGAGCGTCAAACTTTTCAGATATTGCAGATGCGTGCCTCTCACTAGGTTTGGCCCGCTTGCTCGGGTCCTCAACAATGTGGCTCTTCCCCCGACCATCATGTGTTTTACGTTTGTGAGAGTCATCGCCTCTTGAAGGAGACTCATGTCGCACATCTATCCTCTCATGACGTTCTTCATATTCTCTCCTCTCTCTAGCTTTTCGAGCAGCTCTCTACTCATCGGTTTCTCTGGGACCAGTAAGGTAGCGTCTATAATCATAGTTGCCACGCCCTCCATAGCGCTGAAAGTCTTTGTAATAGGATCCGCTGCGTCCCATCGGAGAATCTGAAATAAGAAGATAAGCTTTAGAAATCTTTAAAGTATAAGAAGATAAGTGCATAGAAGTGCTGAAAAATCCTAAGGTGTGTGTGACATGCAAACTATACGCGCCGAACGACGAACCGCTCGACAGTCGGGGGGTAGTGACAGGCTTTGTAACTAATGGCAGTTCTTGTGCTAAAGGAGTTTGCTTAAGAGCAGAGGTCGTTTCGGCCGCCGAAGATATAATTTTAGCAATGGTAGAGTCATCCTTAAAGAGTTCTTGAGAGGTGATTATTATGTCACTTAAATTCCCAAAGATGTCTTCACCATCACGCCCGGCAAGGCTCCTTCCATCAGCTCCTTCTTCGATGGTCTTTTCTGCCCGATGCGGAAGCTCTCCTTCTTCAATGACTGGGGCAAGTACAGACTTGTCAGACGGCCCCGCAGCATCCTTCGGAGTTGAACACTTCACTAGTGAAGCCTCGATAGCAGTTTCACTCCGCACAGGCTCTTCAATGGAAGCTGGGGCATCTAATGCTTCAGTCGGAGAATCAGGGACTTCGCAAGGATGGATAGATCGAGAAGGGTGTAGAAGACCGAGTTGGTGCAAGTACTCATCCCTCAGTAAGAACTTAGCGCTCCTCTCTTCCACTGGCACAACACTCAATCTTTCAAAAGTCGCCTTATGTCTTGAATCTCTTGAAAGAGGAGGAAATGCTGCAAAGGTAAAGGGCAAAAGTTAGCACTCGACAACTGGAATTTCGGAAAAGCCCAAATAGAAAGAACGAAACTTACTTCCAACTCTCCAGATGTTATAAAACCCAGGGGGGCAACGAACAAAGAAGTACTGATTCAGAAACCCATGAGCACTTTCAGAGAGACCCATAATCAATTTACGGCCTCTCACGCTTCTCATGAGTGTAATAGAGGGATGGTCCTTAGATTTTATGAATGAGCATAAATAGCAAATCTCCTCAAAGCTGGGAAGGCGATTTGTAACGACCCAATATTTTCAACCATTCGCATCCGCACATTGTCGGACTTGAATTGTTCAAAATACTGCGTTGTAGAATAAATTTGGCAAAACTCAGAATATGCAGTAAATAAAATCACAGAATCACATACACAGATATCAGAACTTACAGCGGAAATAAAATTTCAGTGGTTCATGAAGCCACTACAAATCTTTGATCAACAGAATTTACATAGTTTAGAATCTGCAATACAGCTTTAGACATACATAGGAACAGAGTCTTCCAAAGCCTTGCTTGCAAAAAGATAAAGACTGAAAAGGCTTCCAGCAGCACGAATGATCTACGGGATGTCCTAGCTCCAGATAGAACTGAAAACCGCAACTCAGGCTGACCCGAGCGTAAAATAAAACATAACACTCGAGTCAGGACATACATACTTATATAATGTAAGCTAATTCAAGTGTACTGTAATATAGAGCAAGTAACTTAAAGGATGCTTGGGACCGCCCATCCTCTAAGGATCCGTTAAACTATTTACTATGTAGTATATTGCGCTATTATAATAGTGTCTATTTATAAAATAAACATACTTTTTTCTTAGCATTAAGGGGTTACCCATATAGCCCTTAACACGTAATAGTCCCAGTAGTCCATCCAATATCATAGCTCCTCCTGATCGGGAAGCAACTAGAGGATACCACACGGGCTACGGGAGAAATCTAAACTCGTACAAGGCTCGGTATGGTAGATGACACGGCACAACTAGGCAATGCCAGGGTAGATATACCAATTGCTATCCAGGCTGGTGGAAACGCGTAGCCGCAGTTACCGCCCACCTCGGACTAACTCCCCAAAATCAAAATATAGAGGTGGCCACCGAATCAATCCAAAATCATAGTATAATATCGAAGAGGAGCGTCCGATCAGAGGAATGACCTCATTGGCCTGGAATTGCTCCTGTTTTAGCCACCTTATGCCAACTCACGGGAGTCGGGTCCACGTATTTACCTTACAGGAAACGCCACCACCGACCTACTTCATTCTGGAATCTCCGCCGCGTACACGGTTGGTCAAAGTGGTTTTCGGTATCGACAGAGAGTATGTCCATATCCGATCCCGGTCTCTTTGCCAACCCATCGTTATTATAACCCGTGGTCATTTAAAACATTTTATACTTTAAAACCAAAATAAACATTTCCATTTCAAAACTATAAATACGATATCATTTTAAAACCCAAAACAATAGGATATCGTTATATTCAAATATAATTCTTTCCAAAACCATACTGTTTATAATATCTGGAGACCAAATATTTGAATTATATCTTCAAAGGATAATGTTTTGGAAACTTTACTTAAATCCATAACTCCCAAACACAATGGTTTGGACATTCAACGGTATATATATAAATGGGTTAACTTTATGGTTACTTTGTAAAGAAGATAATTTACATAGCTTCATAAATATATTTCTTTATTTAAAGTTTAACCATAATTTAAATATCCCTTTATGTTCCCAAAACCATTTCAATTTTTATATATATCCAATTGGAGTATTTACTATTCAAAACTTAGTTTGGGTTTTATTCTTTCACAAATCAATGTTTTATATTTTTAGTCTTGAATATTCCCATAATTTCCATAAATAAACTCCCAATGTTAGTCATTTAATATCTTCAAAATTCACTTAATACTAGAATATTCATCTTAAATTTATTAAGGAAAAATCCAGTTATAAATATCATATCTTAAGATTTTCCAAAACTTAACATAAAATAAAATTTCTCAAATTCCATGAGTTTTAAAACAATCAATTCTAGATTCTGTAGCACTTAGGAAATGCTACCTAAAGTTACGGGTAAAACTAGTCCAATTTCAAAAAGACCGCATTTTAAAAATGCTGTAGCAGATTGATTAACTAAATAAATATTTCCAAATATAACTTATTTATCTATTTATTTATTAACATTTATAACTCATTCAAAAATTAAAATAAAATCCTTTAAAGATATTAAATCAAATATTTAACTTCCAAAATAATTTTTGAATATTTCAGAAAATATTATAAGAACCACGGGCCTGTATATAGTTCTCTAGCCTAGGTCAAGTGATACGGATTTATATCATTTCAACCCGTAATTTACAAAACCCCGGGTTCTATCATTTCAAACCCGCAATCCCAAGTTATCAGTTAAGCAGTTAACAGACTAGTTTAACAATAATCATTATTTCAGCCCATAACAATCCAACTTTAACAGGGAACTTGCAGTGGTGATTTAAGCAGTAAATAACAATTAATAATATAACTGCAGAAATAATATAACAGATAAATAACTGATGAGATGTCAATTTAAATGGGTTCATCATTCTACATCATACTACAGACAGATAATATCTAAATAGAATGTTTACACATACACTTGCGATAATTTACACAATATATGTACATATGTCTGGTGAGAAAAACTCACCTGAAAGTTGCAGAAAATTTGAATACAAAACGACGATTCACCGATAAAGCACGACAGAGAATAACGATCAAATTCTTCTGACGTAGATTCAAATCTAGAACAAAATTTCAATTATGGAATACGTGACTTAAAAATTTACGATCAAAGAAAATGAGAATAGAACGGGGTTTGTTTGCTTTGCTCGACCACTCCACCGTGTACCGTGACCAAAACATACCCTAAACGAGAACCGGGTAACACTAAACTACGACAAAATTTCTAAAGGCTGACTGACAGAAGGTGAAGTTTTCCTACTCTATACTTTGTACATGTGCACACTCGTATCCCATGCAAACTCACGCCATGAATAGAACATAACACTTCCCTGTGTCCAAAATTTTTACCCTGAGAAAAACTCAACTGCTTCGGGCCAAGCAAGTCGTTGCTTCGAGTCAGCACCTATATTGCTTCGAGTTAAATATGTCAAATCTACGGGTCATATGCAAAACTGGTGAACACTTATCCCTATTTCTCTGTTATCCGAATACTTACAGATGCCCATGTTTGTGTTGCCCAACTATCTTCTAACTCATATTTACTTCTAGAATTCAGCTTCACCATCAGATTTTTTTTTTCTTCTTTTTTTTTTTTCTCTTTTTTTTTTCTTTTTTTTTTTTCTTTTTTTTTTTTTTTTTTAAACCTAGTTGTTCCCCATTTCTACCCAGGCTGATACTAACTAAATATGCAGGCATGTATTACTAAATATGCAGACATGCACAACAGGGATGAAGTACTAACAGTACATAAAATGGAGATGAAGACTTCAACACCCAGGAAAACAATGACCAGACCAAAGTGCAACATTATGGATGCAATATAGATATGAAACTGAAACATATTAGATAATGTAAACTGGAATGGATATGAAGACTGAACATATCAAAAATTTTGAAAATACAAAGTTTCAAAATGAACCCAATAGGCTACAGTTACAAAACTCAAGTGAAGCAAATAATGCAACAGTAGCAGGTATATATGAATACAACCTCAATGCAGACAAGCAGACACACTATCTACATACATATATAACATCAAGCTATGATTCAAACAACAAGATAACATATGGTTTCAAGGGTCTGTTCATATTGTAAGAGCAGAGATATGGGATGCAGACAACTAAAGCATGGTACGAAGCAACATGTAACATTTCACATTTTATCAAAGTAATATAAGACAGTAGTGTGCAACTTGACATGCAAACTGCCACAAGACCAATTCAAGTGAAAATACCCAACTCAAATAAACCAACAAATGCAGACTGTCAAAAAAATGGATCAATAATGCAACCAGGTTATAAGGGACAAGCTATTAATACCTGTACAAGACTGCAACAATTCGAATGAGGGTGAACTCAAATGCATACAACAATTCAAAGTGCAAAGTGAGGATCATCATGCATGGACAGTGCAATGTGACTGAATACAAGTCAATGCCAAGAAAATGCAATACAAATAGGCAAACAAAATGGAAATGAAGACTGGAGCAACATGAGGCATGCATTACTCAGTACATATCTTTATTACAAGAACAATTATGCACTTCAACTACTTAGTTAAACAAAATATTTTAGTAGCATCTGCACTTACCAACTTATCAATTTAAAAACAAAAACTTGGTGCAGCTGTTCTTATCAGTTTAAATCAAAAATTGATATCATTTGTTCTTAACAGTTTAAACAAAAAAAAAAATCAAATAGTATCTGTTCTTATTAGAATTAAAACAAAACCAAGTAGTATCTGTTCTTGACAATTTTAAAACAACCCAAATAGTATCTGTTATTATCAATTTAAAAAGAACAAAGTTATGAAAGTATTAGTGGTTACCAATTTAAAACAAATCGCAATTACTGTCTGTTCCTACCAGTTTAAAACTTAAAACTAATAACATCTATATCATAATCATATGCAGACTTGCCAAACTTCCTAGCCTAGACAACAAGTCACAGATCTACACACAATAATTATGGACATAACTCGTACAACATGGGGAGGCCGAGCAAGGTGATGAAGAAAATCAGAAAATGAAGAAGAAGCAAATCTGGACGAAAGGAAAAAATGCTATTACCTGATAGATCTCGGGCTCAAGAAGGAGGCAAGGCAGAGCGAATAGTGGAAGGGAAAAAGAGCTGGTGTAAATATAGATGATGTTTGTGAAGTTCCATGGGGATCATAAGTGTAGATAACGCATCAGTTTTTAAAGAGCTTTTTCATGTGTGATTGTACTTTTGATATGTATATAGGCTATGAATAGGTGCATAGTTCGAACGTTATATAGTAAAACTTAATTTTTGAGGCATCAGTTTCTTTTACTTACGTGATTTAAGGAATGGGATAGATATATAGTGGTTTGAATGTAACTGATGAGCTACATCAGTGGAGGAGATAAATCAATAGTTATAATTTATGCGAGATGCCAGAATTGCAAGCCTTGATTTGTTGATAAATAGTGGTTTAAATCTTTGTATGAAAATATGTGTGAATGCAAAAGTCAGTGAGTTACATGGCTGAAAGGAAGGAGTGCATCAGTTATTCTTTAAAAATAGGTAAGAGGTTCGAACATTTCTAGTAGAAAACTTGATTTTTATACTGACAAATATTTGGACCATGCATTTGATTCGTCTCAGTTTTATTTGTTTTCTTAAGTATCAGTTTTATTTTTAACTGTGTAAATATGAATACGTGTGTGATGATTCATTTATTTTTAAATAAATTTTGATTTGTATTAAATATGTTTACAAATGTATTTGGACGTTGCAAAATTGGAAAAATATGATCTGTGGCAAGATCAGAGGAAGAGCAATCAGTGGTTTATGACATCAGTTACAAAAGGAATGAAATAAAGGGAGGGACCGAGAGTTACACCACATATAAAGTTTAAAGATATGTAAATATGAATGCGTGATTTCAGCATGCTTTAAATCCCTTATTTAGTTTGATTAAAATAAATGAAATGGCCAGACTTAAGAATTAATTTATGAAAGAAAACTGACATGCGGAGGCAAGTGTAAATGAGTATATTACGTGATTAAGGAAACCCCTGATTTAGCATGTCACATAAGAATGGTAAATGTTAACCGTTTCAAATAATTAACAATTTCTAACCTTGCACTTGAATGTTTTAAACTGTTGCACGGTCAAAGGGAGAGAGAGCTATTAGTTTATAGGAAGGTAAATGTGTTATATGCGTGATTTAAGGTAGAGCCATTTGCAAGCAGAAAATGGGAAAGGTTGGAATTTGCTTCCAATAATATGTCTTGGCTGTAACGCAAAAGCTTGGTTTAAGGCATACGTTGATTTATCTTTAGACATGCAAACTTTTAATATCCCATTTGTTGCAAACTAAACAGTGTGATATAAGATTTAGGCAGTTACACAACTGGATTTAATGTATGCGTGATTTAAGTTTGATGGCTGATATAAGTGCAAAGGAAAAATATCAGAGAGGGATTTGAACGTTACTTAAAAATCAAAACTGAAACGGAAATTTAAAAGAGGGAGAGTTGATTTTCTTAGATGTGAACGGTAACAAAAAGATTTGTACACAGGGGTTGATTTTGCACTGATGTAGGGATGAACGTATGTAATACAATTTATTTTATCAATCGGTCAGTTAACGAATAATAAAATAATGTTTGGTATAAAATCACTGACTGATGTTTCTCTCCAAAATATTTGGAAACACGATTTTTTTACACTACGTTAAACAGACGCAGTCAAAATATCAAAAATTTCTGTAAAATAACATTTTAAAAACACACGTTTTATTACGTTGCTTTATACCCTAAAATTTGACGCGTCTTTTAAACGCGAAATTTTACAGTTTAAACATAGCTTAAATTTTTTACAGTTAATATTAAATTTTATTGACATATACAATTTTATAAAATATATCTTCAAATTAAATAATTAACTATATTGTTAAACACAATTTATATAAATACATTTTTAAAATTAAATAATTAATAATAAAATAAATATCTAAAAACTAGGGCTGTTACACTCTCCCCCACTTAAGAACTTTTCGTCCTCGAAAAGGAACGAAAGAAGAGAAACAAAGAAGATAAGCTAGATAGATAAGAATCTTAAACGGATAGTTCCGGATTTGAAGCACGAAGAAGGTTCTCTAGAATTGGTTTTACCCCTTCAGTTTGACTGTCAGTCTATGGGTGCTCAGCGGTGCTCAGGTCCCGATGAGTAACAAAGATCTCAAAGATTATAGAAAGATTTCTAAATAGACTGGTATAAGCGATAGCATCCCAATCCGTAGCAGATAAGGAAACCAAGGACATTTAAAGATAGTTCAAAACAAAATAAGATAATAAATTTGAGATCATAATATTTTGAAAATCATTACGATTTATAGATATTATCATTTGGAAATCATACTACTAAAATCATAACCCTTTTAAAATAATCTTCATTTATTCAATTATAAATTTTCAAACATTATATTTTTAGAATAGCAGCACTGATAATATGTTATAGTAGATATGATAGTATTCCTAATCAGTTTATTATTTTCTTAACTCTAAATTCTTAACAAATATCCTAACCACTTTATTTGAAATACCTATTTTAAAAAAATAAGATATTCCTTCAATAAAAATTTTTATCCGAAACCCAAAATCTCAATTATCAAATTTAGCAATATTAGAATATGTCCTAACTATTCAAATCATAATTATTCACTTAGGGAATAACTTTAATTAGAATTTCTTAGTTAGATTTAAGGTTCCATGTTAAATCAACTTTGATTATTAGGTTCCTTTGAATAAATTTCTTAAATTCCTTTTTCTATATCTACCTCTATTTATCTTTTACAACTAAAATTTTAGTGTATAACATTTATTATAACCACCTAAATTTTAATTATAAAATCCCCTTTTTATAATGTATATTATCCAATTACATTGTTAACTTTTGAAACTCAAGGTAAGTTATATTGAATGGAATTGAGTATTATACAACTAAACTTTCAAATTCAATTATTTCCTGTTGGAATTTCTTATTCAAATTTATTTTTATTAAATTATTCCTCAAGATAAAACTTAAGAATTAAATTTCTGATTCTTCTTCAAACCATTTAGAGATAAATAAATATATATACATAATATGTCAAATCAAATATAAATTATATATATTAAGTCATACTTTAGAAATTCAAATCAAAAATCTCAAGGTACACTGTAGCCAGACTACAGGGTGGTCCCTTCACTTCGAAACTCGAAAATGAAAGTCGATGATGCTGCAGTCATCACCGAAATTATTTTCCAGCGACAAAGAGAAAAGCACTAGATTTTAAAAAATTTCGGAAACAAATTTCTATTCGAAAATACTTATTATATCCTTTTAAACTTTAAATACAAGGTTTGAAATCATCGGAAGTTTAATTCTCAAGTTCTAGTTTTAACTTCATTTCTATTTGTAACCATTGTTTTATAGTTCAATTATTTATATATGACAAAACACATGGCTTACAAACTCATATATAAAATCAAAACTATTATCTCTTGACAACTAGTCAAATTAATTATAGAGTTCTGAAAATTATACTTATATATATATTAGATTTTATTTTCAAATACAGAAATAAAACTTTCAACTCAAGGATAGTGATTCAAATTTTTGATGAACTCAAATCAAATAGAATTCAAGATGAGTTGAAATCAGAAAATCCGGTGATTAAAAATCAGAATAAGGAAACTGGGTAAGTCTATATAATCGCGGACAACCTTGACCGGGTCAACCGTGACTTAAAGAATCGGATCGATGTGGTTGGGGTAAATCTACATTTGATCCGAAGAGGTAGAGTTCGGAATAACCAAAGATACTAGCATATAAACCAATGATAAATATAAATCTCCGGTGAATCAATGCTAATGGTAAAGGAGTTTCACCCCTTTATTAGAATAATGGCGAGACCGCAAATTTACTATGAAGATCATTCGAAGTGGAGTTATGGAATACTCCAGAATTTAAGGAAGATGAAAAGTGAGGGATACGAATGAGCTTTGGAACCGTAGGGAATGTTCCAAAATTCGAAAAGAGAGTGGTTCAATCTCGAATGAACGTGATTCTGTAAATCAAATTTACCATACATTCTAAGTTTTGCCTAGAACCAAAGCTCTGATACCAAATGTAACGACCCAATATTTTCAACCATTCGCATCCGCACATTGTCGGACTTGAATTGTTCAAAATACTGCGTTGTAGAATAAATTTGGCAAAACTCAGAATATGCAGTAAATAAAATCACAGAATCACATACACAGATATCAGAACTTACAGCGGAAATAAAATTTCAGTGGTTCATGAAGCCACTACAAATCTTTGATCAACAGAATTTACATAGTTTAGAATCTGCAATACAGCTTTAGACATACATAGGAACAGAGTCTTCCAAAGCCTTGCTTGCAAAAAGATAAAGACTGAAAAGGCTTCCAGCAGCACGAATGATCTACGGGATGTCCTAGCTCCAGATAGAACTGAAAACCGCAACTCAGGCTGACCCGAGCGTAAAATAAAACATAACACTCGAGTCAGGACATACATACTTATATAATGTAAGCTAATTCAAGTGTACTGTAATATAGAGCAAGTAACTTAAAGGATGCTTGGGACCGCCCATCCTCTAAGGATCCGTTAAACTATTTACTATGTAGTATATTGCGCTATTATAATAGTGTCTATTTATAAAATAAACATACTTTTTTCTTAGCATTAAGGGGTTACCCATATAGCCCTTAACACGTAATAGTCCCAGTAGTCCATCCAATATCATAGCTCCTCCTGATCGGGAAGCAACTAGAGGATACCACACGGGCTACGGGAGAAATCTAAACTCGTACAAGGCTCGGTATGGTAGATGACACGGCACAACTAGGCAATGCCAGGGTAGATATACCAATTGCTATCCAGGCTGGTGGAAACGCGTAGCCGCAGTTACCGCCCACCTCGGACTAACTCCCCAAAATCAAAATATAGAGGTGGCCACCGAATCAATCCAAAATCATAGTATAATATCGAAGAGGAGCGTCCGATCAGAGGAATGACCTCATTGGCCTGGAATTGCTCCTGTTTTAGCCACCTTATGCCAACTCACGGGAGTCGGGTCCACGTATTTACCTTACAGGAAACGCCACCACCGACCTACTTCATTCTGGAATCTCCGCCGCGTACACGGTTGGTCAAAGTGGTTTTCGGTATCGACAGAGAGTATGTCCATATCCGATCCCGGTCTCTTTGCCAACCCATCGTTATTATAACCCGTGGTCATTTAAAACATTTTATACTTTAAAACCAAAATAAACATTTCCATTTCAAAACTATAAATACGATATCATTTTAAAACCCAAAACAATAGGATATCGTTATATTCAAATATAATTCTTTCCAAAACCATACTGTTTATAATATCTGGAGACCAAATATTTGAATTATATCTTCAAAGGATAATGTTTTGGAAACTTTACTTAAATCCATAACTCCCAAACACAATGGTTTGGACATTCAACGGTATATATATAAATGGGTTAACTTTATGGTTACTTTGTAAAGAAGATAATTTACATAGCTTCATAAATATATTTCTTTATTTAAAGTTTAACCATAATTTAAATATCCCTTTATGTTCCCAAAACCATTTCAATTTTTATATATATCCAATTGGAGTATTTACTATTCAAAACTTAGTTTGGGTTTTATTCTTTCACAAATCAATGTTTTATATTTTTAGTCTTGAATATTCCCATAATTTCCATAAATAAACTCCCAATGTTAGTCATTTAATATCTTCAAAATTCACTTAATACTAGAATATTCATCTTAAATTTATTAAGGAAAAATCCAGTTATAAATATCATATCTTAAGATTTTCCAAAACTTAACATAAAATAAAATTTCTCAAATTCCATGAGTTTTAAAACAATCAATTCTAGATTCTGTAGCACTTAGGAAATGCTACCTAAAGTTACGGGTAAAACTAGTCCAATTTCAAAAAGACCGCATTTTAAAAATGCTGTAGCAGATTGATTAACTAAATAAATATTTCCAAATATAACTTATTTATCTATTTATTTATTAACATTTATAACTCATTCAAAAATTAAAATAAAATCCTTTAAAGATATTAAATCAAATATTTAACTTCCAAAATAATTTTTGAATATTTCAGAAAATATTATAAGAACCACGGGCCTGTATATAGTTCTCTAGCCTAGGTCAAGTGATACGGATTTATATCATTTCAACCCGTAATTTACAAAACCCCGGGTTCTATCATTTCAAACCCGCAATCCCAAGTTATCAGTTAAGCAGTTAACAGACTAGTTTAACAATAATCATTATTTCAGCCCATAACAATCCAACTTTAACAGGGAACTTGCAGTGGTGATTTAAGCAGTAAATAACAATTAATAATATAACTGCAGAAATAATATAACAGATAAATAACTGATGAGATGTCAATTTAAATGGGTTCATCATTCTACATCATACTACAGACAGATAATATCTAAATAGAATGTTTACACATACACTTGCGATAATTTACACAATATATGTACATATGTCTGGTGAGAAAAACTCACCTGAAAGTTGCAGAAAATTTGAATACAAAACGACGATTCACCGATAAAGCACGACAGAGAATAACGATCAAATTCTTCTGACGTAGATTCAAATCTAGAACAAAATTTCAATTATGGAATACGTGACTTAAAAATTTACGATCAAAGAAAATGAGAATAGAACGGGGTTTGTTTGCTTTGCTCGACCACTCCACCGTGTACCGTGACCAAAACATACCCTAAACGAGAACCGGGTAACACTAAACTACGACAAAATTTCTAAAGGCTGACTGACAGAAGGTGAAGTTTTCCTACTCTATACTTTGTACATGTGCACACTCGTATCCCATGCAAACTCACGCCATGAATAGAACATAACACTTCCCTGTGTCCAAAATTTTTACCCTGAGAAAAACTCAACTGCTTCGGGCCAAGCAAGTCGTTGCTTCGAGTCAGCACCTATATTGCTTCGAGTTAAATATGTCAAATCTACGGGTCATATGCAAAACTGGTGAACACTTATCCCTATTTCTCTGTTATCCGAATACTTACAGATGCCCATGTTTGTGTTGCCCAACTATCTTCTAACTCATATTTACTTCTAGAATTCAGCTTCACCATCAGATTTTTTTTTCTTCTTTTTTTTTTCTCTTTTTTTTTTCTTTTTTTTTTTTTTTTTTTTTTTTTTTTTTTTTAACCTAGTTGTTCCCCATTTCTACCCAGGCTGATACTAACTAAATATGCAGGCATGTATTACTAAATATGCAGACATGCACAACAGGGATGAAGTACTAACAGTACATAAAATGGAGATGAAGACTTCAACACCCAGGAAAACAATGACCAGACCAAAGTGCAACATTATGGATGCAATATAGATATGAAACTGAAACATATTAGATAATGTAAACTGGAATGGATATGAAGACTGAACATATCAAAAATTTTGAAAATACAAAGTTTCAAAATGAACCCAATAGGCTACAGTTACAAAACTCAAGTGAAGCAAATAATGCAACAGTAGCAGGTATATATGAATACAACCTCAATGCAGACAAGCAGACACACTATCTACATACATATATAACATCAAGCTATGATTCAAACAACAAGATAACATATGGTTTCAAGGGTCTGTTCATATTGTAAGAGCAGAGATATGGGATGCAGACAACTAAAGCATGGTACGAAGCAACATGTAACATTTCACATTTTATCAAAGTAATATAAGACAGTAGTGTGCAACTTGACATGCAAACTGCCACAAGACCAATTCAAGTGAAAATACCCAACTCAAATAAACCAACAAATGCAGACTGTCAAAAAAATGGATCAATAATGCAACCAGGTTATAAGGGACAAGCTATTAATACCTGTACAAGACTGCAACAATTCGAATGAGGGTGAACTCAAATGCATACAACAATTCAAAGTGCAAAGTGAGGATCATCATGCATGGACAGTGCAATGTGACTGAATACAAGTCAATGCCAAGAAAATGCAATACAAATAGGCAAACAAAATGGAAATGAAGACTGGAGCAACATGAGGCATGCATTACTCAGTACATATCTTTATTACAAGAACAATTATGCACTTCAACTACTTAGTTAAACAAAATATTTTAGTAGCATCTGCACTTACCAACTTATCAATTTAAAAACAAAAACTTGGTGCAGCTGTTCTTATCAGTTTAAATCAAAAATTGATATCATTTGTTCTTAACAGTTTAAACAAAAAAAAAAAAAATCAAATAGTATCTGTTCTTATTAGAATTAAAACAAAACCAAGTAGTATCTGTTCTTGACAATTTTAAAACAACCCAAATAGTATCTGTTATTATCAATTTAAAAAGAACAAAGTTATGAAAGTATTAGTGGTTACCAATTTAAAACAAATCGCAATTACTGTCTGTTCCTACCAGTTTAAAACTTAAAACTAATAACATCTATATCATAATCATATGCAGACTTGCCAAACTTCCTAGCCTAGACAACAAGTCACAGATCTACACACAATAATTATGGACATAACTCGTACAACATGGGGAGGCCGAGCAAGGTGATGAAGAAAATCAGAAAATGAAGAAGAAGCAAATCTGGACGAAAGGAAAAAATGCTATTACCTGATAGATCTCGGGCTCAAGAAGGAGGCAAGGCAGAGCGAATAGTGGAAGGGAAAAAGAGCTGGTGTAAATATAGATGATGTTTGTGAAGTTCCATGGGGATCATAAGTGTAGATAACGCATCAGTTTTTAAAGAGCTTTTTCATGTGTGATTGTACTTTTGATATGTATATAGGCTATGAATAGGTGCATAGTTCGAACGTTATATAGTAAAACTTAATTTTTGAGGCATCAGTTTCTTTTACTTACGTGATTTAAGGAATGGGATAGATATATAGTGGTTTGAATGTAACTGATGAGCTACATCAGTGGAGGAGATAAATCAATAGTTATAATTTATGCGAGATGCCAGAATTGCAAGCCTTGATTTGTTGATAAATAGTGGTTTAAATCTTTGTATGAAAATATGTGTGAATGCAAAAGTCAGTGAGTTACATGGCTGAAAGGAAGGAGTGCATCAGTTATTCTTTAAAAATAGGTAAGAGGTTCGAACATTTCTAGTAGAAAACTTGATTTTTATACTGACAAATATTTGGACCATGCATTTGATTCGTCTCAGTTTTATTTGTTTTCTTAAGTATCAGTTTTATTTTTAACTGTGTAAATATGAATACGTGTGTGATGATTCATTTATTTTTAAATAAATTTTGATTTGTATTAAATATGTTTACAAATGTATTTGGACGTTGCAAAATTGGAAAAATATGATCTGTGGCAAGATCAGAGGAAGAGCAATCAGTGGTTTATGACATCAGTTACAAAAGGAATGAAATAAAGGGAGGGACCGAGAGTTACACCACATATAAAGTTTAAAGATATGTAAATATGAATGCGTGATTTCAGCATGCTTTAAATCCCTTATTTAGTTTGATTAAAATAAATGAAATGGCCAGACTTAAGAATTAATTTATGAAAGAAAACTGACATGCGGAGGCAAGTGTAAATGAGTATATTACGTGATTAAGGAAACCCCTGATTTAGCATGTCACATAAGAATGGTAAATGTTAACCGTTTCAAATAATTAACAATTTCTAACCTTGCACTTGAATGTTTTAAACTGTTGCACGGTCAAAGGGAGAGAGAGCTATTAGTTTATAGGAAGGTAAATGTGTTATATGCGTGATTTAAGGTAGAGCCATTTGCAAGCAGAAAATGGGAAAGGTTGGAATTTGCTTCCAATAATATGTCTTGGCTGTAACGCAAAAGCTTGGTTTAAGGCATACGTTGATTTATCTTTAGACATGCAAACTTTTAATATCCCATTTGTTGCAAACTAAACAGTGTGATATAAGATTTAGGCAGTTACACAACTGGATTTAATGTATGCGTGATTTAAGTTTGATGGCTGATATAAGTGCAAAGGAAAAATATCAGAGAGGGATTTGAACGTTACTTAAAAATCAAAACTGAAACGGAAATTTAAAAGAGGGAGAGTTGATTTTCTTAGATGTGAACGGTAACAAAAAGATTTGTACACAGGGGTTGATTTTGCACTGATGTAGGGATGAACGTATGTAATACAATTTATTTTATCAATCGGTCAGTTAACGAATAATAAAATAATGTTTGGTATAAAATCACTGACTGATGTTTCTCTCCAAAATATTTGGAAACACGATTTTTTTACACTACGTTAAACAGACGCAGTCAAAATATCAAAAATTTCTGTAAAATAACATTTTAAAAACACACGTTTTATTACGTTGCTTTATACCCTAAAATTTGACGCGTCTTTTAAACGCGAAATTTTACAGTTTAAACATAGCTTAAATTTTTTACAGTTAATATTAAATTTTATTGACATATACAATTTTATAAAATATATCTTCAAATTAAATAATTAACTATATTGTTAAACACAATTTATATAAATACATTTTTAAAATTAAATAATTAATAATAAAATAAATATCTAAAAACTAGGGCTGTTACACGATTAAATGTCCTCATGAACAGTGCACATAGCCCTATTAAAATGGCATAACCATTTGGGTGTAATTGAAATGGAGAGATAGTTAAGCGAAGAAGAAGCTGTCGTAAGAAGTCATTGAAAGGAGGAATGACTCCACTCAAGCACATTTGGCGATTAACAGCGGTAAAGCCGAGAGGGGGCCTATCTGCAGTGTCATTTGGTCCCGGGAGTAAGGCGTCAGCTTCAGCAATACCAAACTGGATGCGCGGTTGGTTGAACACCCGCTGATTCAGGGTAGTAGGAGTTCTCTCCGGAGGGTCAACCAATGGGTTAGCCATTGGAAAGACATCTTCAGCCTGGCCCATCGACTCTTCTTGTTGAGAAGACATTCTATATAAGCAACTGGATGTTCAAATGTGAAGATGCACGTTTCCTAAAAGTGTGTGAAGTGTTGTGCAAAACTGATAAGAATGACAAGTAAATATAACTGAAATCAAATTAGTCGATACTTATCGATTATTAAGTTTCAGAGCTTGTTGTCTCAAAGTTTAAATGCAGTATTGATGCAAACCAATCAGTTCTAGTTGATTGTTTTAACTTTGCTCTAATATGCCATTTGAGTTTGATTGATTAACAACATTTCATTCACATAATTCATTTGAAATAGTTATTCTTTATCAGCTAATCTGTTATTTGATATAGGCAGTCAATGGCAGTATATTCGCCTTTGTTCTCTGCAGAAATTGTGTTTGACAGGTTGTTAGCTTACAAGTTGGTGCAATTTATAAACGAATTCAAGCTGTTCAGTTTGGAAACTTGTTCAAGATTTGTCAAAATCCTGAAGTTGTCAAGCTTGATGCAAGTCTTTAAGTCACAATATGAGTTAAGGGGTCAAAGTTCGATGCTTCAAATCAAGGCAAAGCAAGATTGCTTAAGTTTTAGGTCACAAGAAACAAGGCTGTGCAGCAGCGAAAAAATTGGTTAAGTCCTAAGTCGAGCAAGACTTAGCTTACTAAGTCATTAGAAGGTCCTAAGCTACTAAGTCGTTGGGAAGACCAAGCTATTCAAAGATCCTAACTCCTAAGTTGAGCACGGCTTAGCATGCTAAGTCGCTCAAAACTCCAGAACTGTTCAGGTTTGCTAAGTCGCTCAAGATCCCTGAGTCGTTTAGATCTGCTCACTCACTAACTTCTCCTCCACGTAACATTTCACTATCTCAAATTGCAACCCGATAACCCGTTAACAGCTGCATATGGAAATTCACCATCCTCTCCATGAAATTCATCATTCCTCCATGCCACCAAACCATCTAAAAATCAAGTCACCACCAATCTATCATAAGCCTAGTGCGGTCTCGCGAATCGCAGTAACGACGCGTTTATCAATGATTAAAGGTTATGATTCACAGCGAAAGGAAGCGGCGGAGTAAATGGAGGTCGTGAAAGTCATGGTTCAATGGAATCGAGATAGGAATAGAGATTGGAAGATTCACACTCCAACCGAGATCGTGGTTCGATAATGATTGGAATCACTTACGTTGTGAGAATAATTGGTGGATCGGAACTAGTTGATTCGAATTCTTCTTCAGGAAGCTTGGGAATCTGCTAAGTGAGTTAAGATATGAATGTGAGTAAAAGGGAAGAAGAAGGCATCTCACCAGCTTATATACGCAAGCGGAGGGACTCGAATCGATGCGAACGACTCAAGCCTCTTATAAGTCGCTAACGACTCAACGACTCAGGGTAGCATGAGTTAAGATGGGTCGAAGCACACGACCTACGACGTAGGCGCGTACTTCGAGGGGCGAATGTTAACCCTGTTGTGATTCACGACTTAAGAGTTACGCGACTTAGTGGGCCAAGGGACCAAGCGACTCAAGCCTCTTACAAGTCGCTAACGACTCAACGACTCAGGGTAGCATGAGTTAAGATGAGTCGAAGCACACGACCTACGACGTAGGCGCGTACTTCGAGGGGCAAATGTTAACCCTGTTGTGATTCACGACTTAAGAGTTACGCGACTTAGTGGGCCAAGGGACCAAGCGACTCATCAACTCAAAGTTTCTAACGACTCAAGAAACCTCACGACTTAAGGAATGGACCGACTTAACTGGTTACGACTCAATTAGCTCGTGAGTTAAGGTTAGAGGCGACTTAGAGGAATGGAACGACTCAACAACTCGGGGTTTGTAACAACTTGGTGTTCAACGACTTAACGGGTTAATGCACTCAGCGACTTAGCGAGTTAGAATTTACAGCAGCTAACGAGTTAGCGAGTTAGCAAGTATAGCAAGTTAACGAGTTAGAAAGCTAACGAGTCAACTAGTTAATAAGCCAGCGGGTTAGCGAGTTAACAAGCTCACGTGTTAGGAAATGAACAACCTAACTGAGGGAGGTCCAAGCGACTTAAATTAACCAGAAACAGTCACTAAGTGGCTTGCTGATTTTAAGTCGTTCACGACCTGCTAAGTCTTAACCCGTGTCCCTGTAACATGTTAACTCGCGAAGACTTACTCTAGGTTGCAAACGAGTCAAGCTAACCCGTGAAATCCTTGACCTCGTGAAAACTTGCCTTAAGTCGCGGCCGGGTTAAGCTAACCCGTGAAGTTCTGTAAGTCGCATACGACTTAGTACAGGAAACTCTATAAATACGGCATGTGCTCCAACATACAAGGTTACTTTTGGCCAATCATTTCAAGCGCCAATACTCTGCTGAATTCTCAACTCACCCGACACTTCAAGTTCAAAAGACATTCCAACTAACTTCAAGGGAAAATCTAACACAATCTACATGGATTCGAAGAATTCTTCTCTACCAAAGTTCTAGTTGTTTGTCTCGTCATAATTGTAATTGAGGATTGTTGTAAAGTTGTAATCGGTTTAGCAATAAAGAGAATTAAAGTGGACGTAGGCTTTCCTTGAGCCGAACCACTATAAAATCGTTGTTATTCACTGCTTTTTTCTGTGATTTTCTGCTTATACTCTGCTCCCGAATCATCGGGTGGTGCTTTCACAACTACACTTCATACACCGGGGTGTTAGCGTTCAAATTTTAGCGTTAACACAGGTTGAGTTTCTTTGTTTTTAGAAAATGAAGATAAAAAAAAGACTTAAAGAAGGGAGATGAAAGTTTATATAGAGTTTGTTAGAATTAATTTAAAAAAAGCAAACAAAAACAATCTAGTGATACTTGTTCAATTCAACACCATTTGTCAATTAGCATTGTTTATTAGTTTACACATGTTACTTATATAACTTGATTTAATTACACTTGTAAGTATGCACTTTTTAATTATTAAAAAAATGATTTTAAAGGCTTATATAATAAATTTCCTAATTAATTAGTCTATTTCTAAATTAATAAATGCTTTTCTTAATTTTATATAAATAAAACATTTAAAAGAAAATAAAATAAAAACCAGTCATATTTTAAATAAAATCATATATAGTATATTTAATCCATTTATAAATGTAAATATAAAACTTTTTTGTTTATCTTACTATTAAATAAATACTTTCTAAATTTATATAATTAAAATTCTTTAAGGAAAAACAATATAAAACAAATTATATTCTAATGAAAACTTTATTCATATAATTACATATAAAATATTTTTAAGATATATATCCTTTAAATTCAAATTTAAATCCGAATTCAAATTCAAATTGAAAAATCAAATTTAAAATCACTTCAAATATATATATATATATACATATATATATATAAATTAAAACAATCGCATTATTAAATTTGTAATAATTATTCTATTTAAAATCTATTTATATCTATAATATAAACATCACATTATTAATTATTGTTTGAAAATAACAATTTTTACCAATTTTAAATTATTAATCAAAGAGATTATCACATTTTAAATTTCTTGAAATTCTGGGATATCACATTCCTTCCGCTTAAAAGAATTTCGTTCCCGAAATTTAAAACAAAAGATAATCCAAAATTCATTTTATTTCAACAATTCAAGCATACATATCAATCATACACTATCAACCAACAAACAATTTATCCAAACAAACAATTCTAGCTATCTGGACACAGATGCAGATAAGCTTCCTAAAGCTATCCAGAGTTTCTAGGTATAGATACTGGAATACTCACTCTACCGAATTCAAACTAGCTACACCACCAAGCTTCTGAGTTCCTACTCGTCTAGATCTACAAGATATCTGACCACAGTCAAGCCCGACTCAACTACGAAATCCTCCAGGACGACTGGTTTCATAACCAATGATGGATCATACACGTACTCCCTTAGAGATATGTGAAATATATTGAATCGCAGTCTTCCAAACTGGAAATTCAATCCTGTAGGCCAAAACACTAATCCTTATAAGAACAATGAAAGATCCAATATGCCTCAGAGCTAGCCTCCCAGTCTTGTCCAATCTTATTTCTCCCTTTACCAAAGAAAACCTCATCCAAAATCCAAATCTCCAACTTCAAATTCCAAATTCCTCGTCTTTTATCCATAAAATCCTTCTAATGATCCTGGGCTGCCTACATCCTTCCCGATCAGCACAATCTTCACAGATGCTTCTTGAAACAAACTGGACCAAAAACAACTCAACAAAAAGATCCTCTCAAGATCTACCGAAATCAAGAACACAAACTCTACTTCACAATCATCAGTAGACTTCAAACATACTTCTCCTATCCGAAAAAGACAAAATAGGTGCACTCGCCAATCTGGCCTCAAATCCTGAAAAACTTCCTGTAGAAACACTATAATCCAAAATATTGCAACTTCCGGTTGCTTTCGCTCTAGAATAGATGCCACATTGCTTCCGCTGCGCAACTCTGATATGGAGTAGATGAGAATGTCGTCGAACTCAATCTCCAATGCGGACAAACCTCTGACTTCCCCGAAGACATCCAGAAAATCTCTGACAACTTTAACTCTTACATCCTCTAGAGATGCCTCAATCCCATGCAAAAGATTACCCAAGAGAACACTCAAACTATCGCAAGTCACTTTTGCGATCAACCCAACCTAATATCCAAGATACCGTTCTCTCTTCATAATCAGAACAGTTTATTCCTGACCAACCAATTCATCGAAAAAATGGGTCCAATCTGCTGCTTCTGATCTCCACCTCTAGGAAACTGCCAAGCCAAAACACCTTCCTGCTGGCACACAAAACACTTCCGAGCTGCAATGCTGCCACTGATGCCAAAGACTTCTTATCCAAAGCTCTTCGATCCTCAAAACTATATCATTAAATCCTACATAGAGCCTTGAAATGGGCATACATCTCCTTAAGAAACTCGGGCCTCAGACCAAACACAAACATCCTACTGAAACTTAGTCTCATAACCGATGCAGACACACTTCCTTAAACTCACTCCAAAAGAAACATCTTCTGAAACATCCATAGTCACTACGTCTCACCATGCAGCTGCTTCTTCTTGAAGTTGCTAAGATACCATCACTCACTTCTGCTTAACCGACAGATCCAAACTTTAGAAAATCCGCTCACACGAGCGCGATCAACTTACACTTAAATGATGGACTCTGAACCTTCTTAAAAAGTTCCTTCATAGATTGGTGAAATCCTTGCCCCAAGCAGCAAAGCTTACTCGAGGCAGTATTGGGTCTACAGCCTCGGCAGATACACTTCCAATCTCAACACCCGGACTTCTTCCATTGGTAGTCATGCTACACACACCACTACCCTTCCTACCTCTAAAACTCATGTTGGAAAACCTGAACAGGTAACCCAACAAATAGGTAGAAATATATATATATATATATATATATATATGTATATATGTATATATATATATCAAAATTACAGGTATGCTCTCTCAAGAAAGAAATCACTCCAAAACCTAGGTATTCACTCAATCTAACACTCGGATACCAAATGAAACAACCCGCCTTATTCTCTGCAATAAGACGCATCATTATTAAGAAAGAAAGGGATAGAAAAGAGAGAAGATAGAAAGAAAGAACTAAACAACATCATAATCTCACAGCGGAACGAATAAGTTATATTAATCACATAGATATTACATAGTATACAATATCTATCAAAGTTACACAGCTTTATACATCACAAATCAAACAGTTATAAAACATGTCTATCATACAACTCAAGATATAACACAGATATCAATACAGAGATCAACACAGCAGAACCACTATATATCTACAAAGGCTGAAGCCTTCTGCTCCTTATCTCCTTCGGAATTCGTCAAAGAAAACCTAAATCCCTTGTCTACTCATAAAAATTTGAGTACCTAAGCGTTTAAGAAAAAAAGAAATAAACTCCGGGTCAGACATGGGTCTGGTGTGAGTAAACGAGTTAAAGTTTTTAACTTTGAAAACCTTTGAAAGAAAAAGTATCTCGTAAGACTTCCCACACATAAACATGGAAAAGTTTTTACCTTACGATAATCAAACATTTGATAGGAAATCTGGTTATATTATAATAGGGTCTAGGGTTTTCAAATAAATATTCACATAGCCAAAATTGTTACATTCATTAAATTTCAGCATATTAACCATAATGTGGATTATACAATCAAGTCCGTGATCACTTATTGAAAGTTGGATTTCCATACAATGGCAGAGCTACCGGGGTACCACCCATTACAGTACGTGGCCTAGATCACCGTACCGAGGATTACTCCCTATCCCCTGCAACACAAAGCTAGAGCTATCCCTTATTGGATAGTCCGAATAAGACAACCCCGCTGCTGGAGCCAGCAACCGCCACATAGCCGAATAAAAAAGGACTCTAGACAGGGGAAAACCTTATCCTACTTGGATGCTACCCACTTAGCTTGGCTGCACCTCCCCTGTTTTAGCCATTCCCGGTTGATGAGGCTTGAGGCTACCATTACCTTTATAGAACACATCTATCTTAGAATACTCATCGTCCTCCCGATGATGTTTTGAAAGCATTCAATCCATACAAGTTCGTTTCGAGTTCGAACGAAACCAAATGCATTATCTCGTTACACTCATTTTGGAATCATCCTCAGAGTTAACGACAATAACTCTTGCACTCTGAAACTCCATCTCGATCTACACTTTGGGATGTCATGATCTATCGTTTAACTTGGATCGATGTGGTTTTCACATAATCAAATTTGATACCCAATCTCGGTCTAATCGAAATCCAAACGTTTCTTAAAGGCCAAATTGTTTAAAGTTTAAACAAGTTAATTCAATTCAGTACTTTAAATTCACATAGCATTCATCACAGATAAATATCACACATTTATCACAGATATATTCAATATCACATCACAGAATATCATAGATTATCATACAACAGATATCAACCAATCCAGACATTCTACTCAAACAATCATCCACAACTGACCACAAGCAAGAATTATTAATCCATATTATAATTAATTTAATTAACTTAAATCAAATTAATTACTTAAGAATTAATCACCTAAGCCTGCTTAATCAACCATTAGTTAATTACAAACCTTTTAATTAATTAATCATCCTTTAAATATTCATCTTAATTAATCATCCTTGATTAATTATTCTTCAATTACATAAAGTAATTATTCCTTAATTAATTACAAAAATTAATCATCCTTAACCATTTACAATAATTAACCTTTAATTACTCTCATTAAATACATTAATTAATGATCCTTAATTAATTACTTTCATTAATTAATTAATTATAATTAATTACATTGATCCTTAATTAATTACATTAATTAATTATACTTTAATTAATCACTTCCATTAATGAACCTTAATTAATCATAAACATAATTACCATCCTGTAATTACTTATCTTAATTAATTAACTCCTGAATTAATTATATTAATTAATTACACCAAGTAATTAATCCTTAATTACTTCTACTAACTAATTTTCCTTTAATTACTTCACATTAAGTAATTTCCCTTTAATTAATTATATCCATTGATTATTATTACTTACACTAAGTAATTTCACTTATCAATTTCATTAAGTATTTATACTTATTCAATCATCCAGAGACTATCTTTAATTAATTAACAAATTAATTAACTTAAATTAATCACATTCATTTTATTAATTACAATTGAGTAATTCACCCCATAATAACCTTATAAATTAATTAATAATCCTTAATTATAGGTTAATTATTCTTTAATTATTAATTAATAAACCTTAATTATTAATCAATATTCCTTAATAACAAATTAATTCATCCTTATATCAGTTAATCAATCCTTAATAACAATTAATTAGCCCTTAATTAATCTTTAATTATAGATTAATTATTTCTTAATTATTAATTAATAATACCTGATTATTAATTAATAAAACTTATTAAGTACTTCTTAATTACCAGTTAATTAACCTCTAATTAATTAATTAATTAATTTCTAATCATTAGTTAATTAAAATTGTTTTTAATCCTGCTTCGAGTCTTACCCGAACATCACTCGAGAGCCACCTCGAGTTCTCTTCTTCTCTTTCATTTTAAAAAAAATAGTTTATTTTAAGTAAAAACCTGGAACTCGAAAAACACTATCGTCTACTCAAGTATAAACTCGAGTCACCTACCCCAACACTCGTGCTCCCCTGCGAGTCAAAACCAAACTCAAACAACTGACACCAAAACCACCTCGTGCACATGCACCAGCCATCGCCTGAGCTCCAACCTATAATGAACCCTCATGCACATCGACCATTGACGCTGCAACCAACTCCGACCACCAAAACACTCGCACCAGCCACGGATCAAATTCGAGCAATCCAGGCAGATCTGGAACAAAAACCCAATCATGAAAATGCCTTGAATTCATGTCTTCGATCACCGAAGCCACTGCAACCCCGTCTACATCTCCACTAGCACTCCTTGCTGCCTTTCCCCAAGGTCCGGTGAAGCTCGATCCACCAGTGACGATGCATTGCCCCTGTTCCCAGATTCAACCAAAATTAGGTTTGAAAACCTAAATCACACCCTCGACGTTGCCTCGACGATCTGGAACTCCTGCAGTCATTTTTGCCGAACCCCCCGATCACTCCACTATCTTCTGTGGAAACCACGACCTCCCCGATCACTTAGATCGTCAGAAAACACTCAAAAACCAATTTCTAGTCATATCCAAATTGCACACTCGATACCATGTTAAAAATTGTGATTTTCATTTTAAAAATCTTATCTTCAAGAGATGATTCAAGATATATACTTGAATCAATAAAAGTCAACATTTGATTTTACACCTTTTAAAAGATTTCTACTGTATTTTCCAAATTCTAGCATAGTTTCAATCTTAATATACTTGAATCTATTTTTAAATCCTAGATTATGTTTAAACTAAACTATCTTGTTTGAATCTCAAGGTTCAACAGAGATCGGATGCAAAGATTCTGAATTTTGATTAAAACCATAGGCTTGAACTAAGAACAGAGATGTTTAAACTCAACAGATAGGCACACTTCATGCATACACAGAGGCTTACTTATATACATACATGCAAAGCAATCATCAACACAGGAATTCACATTCAACAGATATTTATCTACTTAAGTTTTAATTTAAAATGTTTACTCACCAGTAAGAAGAAAGTCAGAGAGCTTGAAATAGATTTTATTTTGAAAACTGAAGCTTTGAAGTCTAAAAGCTTGAATTGTAGAAGAAAACGTTTTGAAACTTAAAAGTTTGCACTGGAAATCCTTGATCTTGTTTATTGGAAATTTGAATGCTTTAAGACTTTGATTTCAGGTTGCATTTGAAACTTGTTACAGGCTTTGATGTAAAATGGTTACAGGGTTTTGAAAAATGCTTTGCAGGTTTGGTTTTAGATTTGAAAAATGTTTGTAGTGTTTTTGATTTTGGTTTGAGGAATTGGTTATAAGCTTGTTCTTTTCTCGTTTGTAGAGTGTTGAACAGGTTGAGTTTCTTTGTTTTTAGCAAATGAAGATAAAAAAAAGAATTGAAGAAGTAAGGTGAAAGTTCATATAGAATTTATTAGAATTAATTTAAAATAAAAGAAAATAAAAACAATCTAGTGACACTTGTTCAATTCAACACCATTTGTCAATTAGCATTGTTTATTAGTTTACACATGTTACTTATATAACTTGATTTAATTACACTTGTAATTATACACTTTTTAATTATTTAAAAAAATGATTTTAAAAGTTTTTATAATAAATATCCTCATTAATTAGTATATTTCTAAATTAATAAATGCTTTTCTTAATTTTATATAAATATTTTTTTTTAAAGAAAATAAAATAAAAACCGATCATATTTTAAATAAAATCATATATAGTATATTTAATCCATTTATAAATGTAAATATAAAACTTTTTTATTTATCTTACTATTAAATAAATACTTTCTAAATTTATATAAATAAAATTATTTAAGGAAAAACAATATAAAACAAGTTATATTCTAATGAAAACTTTATTCATATATTTTTACACATAAAATATTTTAAGATATATATCCTTTAAATTCAAATTTAAATCCAAATTCAAATTCAGATTTAAAAATCAAATTTAAAATCAATTCAAATATATATGTATATATTGATTTAAATAAACGCATTATTAAATTTGTAATAATTATTCTATTTAAAATCTATTTATATCTATAATATAAACATCACAATATTAATTTTTGTTTGAAAATTACAATTTTTACCAATTTTAAATTATTAATCAAGGAGATTATCACATTTTAAATTTCTTGAAATTCCGAGATATCACAGGCGGACCTGGTTCCAATAATGGTATCTGAGGCCAATAGTCTATGAGATCTTAATTAGTCGTGTTAGGGTTAACTAATTAAACTCTGCTTATATCACATGGTGTTTAAAATATTAGTGTCTAAGAATAGGTTTGGGTAATCAAGTACTTTGCCCTACCTAGCTACTAGTCTGACTCGAAATGATAAGGTAAGTCCAAAAGGTTATCCCTATTAGAAAATGCTCGATTTGAATTGGGCCTTATAATATTTTTACATTTGAAAGTTAAATTTAAAATATAATATATATTATAAATTTATAATATAATAAAAAATTTCATAATGGTTGAAAAATTATATAAGTTAATTTCGAAAATTTTAAATTTTATTAATAAGATTAATATAATTAATTAATTAATAAGTTAATTAATTAACATATACACATGTATTATATATTATGATATATGTTATGCTGTTTTAAAATGTTTAAAATAATATAAGTATACATGTATGAATGTGAATTGAATTTTGAAATTAATATAATTGATATAAAATAGTTTAATTAAATAAATTAATTAAAAGGTCAATTAATTAAATAATGTACACATGTTTATGATACATGTGTTATACTATAAAGGTTATAGTACATGATGATTATTGAATATAATTTTTATATTGATACAAATTAGTTAAAATGTTAATTAATTAAATAAGATTTAATTAATGTATTATTATACATAAGACTATTATATAAGTTAAATAAAATATAGAACTTACGTATCTATAAAACTTATGTAATATGAATGTATAAACTAAAAGTGGAACATCAAAGAAACCCAAATAGACTTAAGGGATAAAAACATACGTACTGAACGTATGCCGTGATTTCAGATGTGACTGACACTTAAATCATAAGGGTATTTCATAAGAAGCACATTGCTCCATAAGTCGATACCACTCAATATAATACATTGAAGATTATGAATCCTTAATATAATATTGTCCTCTATTATATATATACTAACAAATTACTTGCATACTTCTTAGTTGTCAAGCAAACTCAAGCTAAGGATGTTACATGTAATATTATTAATATATTGAATAGACGATGTAAGATAACCATATGTATATGTTGAGTAAACTCAAGATACATATATTATACTTAGGCTGTCGTGATATGATGGTACGAGTGAATAATTTGTTTCGATTTGTTAAGCAAACTCAAGGTAGAGGTGAAATTATGACAAAATACTAAGGGTTGGTAGTTGTGTGCAATATAACCGATAAGGAGTTATCCATCGTCCGTGGAGCTATGGCATGTTCAGCAAACTTAAGGTCAAAATTCCAAGATAAACGAGTTCTAACACCCACTAGTGACATCAAAAGACTTCTAGTTTTCATTTAGGATTTGATGAAACATAGAAGACTAGAGGGAGCCTTATTAGAAAAATGAAATGATAACATTTAATATTTCTAAAATTGTAAGAATATATGCTATATAATGTTATAGTAATCTACATTGATAAATTTGTCCATTTGATGTGATTGATAAAACGTTTATCAATTAAGACGTACAAATGAACTGAATTGAAGATTGACAAATAGAAATATAACATATACTTACTAATAATTGCTTATTACATGTTAATGTTTCAACATCCATACAAGCGCCTGATTTTATAACTACTAAATACATTTGTAATTTGGTCTCTTACGTGTTTATTTGGTTGAGACGTGTATTGGATTCTATGAGTTTTGAACTCTAAAAGTAATACAAGACTATGGATATTTGATCCACATATTATCACATATAAGTGTTATATGGGGATCGGTCATAATCCATAAAGTACGATATTTTGATGAAGTTAGTTTATTCAAAATAAATCAATAAACAGTACCGTGAGATCGAATATTCAATTTTATTGATTACAAAAGTATCATATTGTGTTAAATGTAACACTAGACCAAAACCACAAGAAAGGTCTAAGAATTCGATGATTAAACTGTAAGTTTGATCATTTTACGTAAAGTGCAACATATTTGATATCTTTAATTGTTAAGGATTATCGAATGTGCTTTTATAAAGAGTTCATTATGAGGTTGTAGTAACGATATTATTTTGAATGGTTTGGTGATTTAGAAAGCAAAACGAGCGCACAAGAGTAAATGTGATTTATATTCGGATAAAGAGAGTGAATAGCCACTTCTTATGCATAAAGAAACATCGAAAATGAAAATTGTAACAACAACAATAATAATTTATATTTAACATTGTAACGAGGAACATAATTTCAACTTCGAAATGTATTTTCGTAAGAAAATTGTTTTATATGAGATTTATTTCTTTGAGTTCATGAATTATATCAAAGAATTCTCCATTGTAAACTTATTGTAGTACATGAAATAAATAGTGTACATTAAGTGAGTGATGGACCTTCAAATTCAGTATGCTATTATAGTAATGACAAAAATAGTGTACCGCGCATTATTTACGAAATCATAACTATTTATCAATATCGATTGAAAAATAGACATAGTTATTTCAATACGAATATTATGAATATTCGTTTTTAAGTAAACTACAATGTGGTTTTTGTTTACACAATTAAAGAGTTGCATTAGAAAATACTAAAATATCTAAAATTATTTATAATTATTTTGGGATTATAGACTAAGCCGTGGTTTTGAGAAATAATTTTTATATGATTATGAATCATATGATACTAGTTAATTATATTTCAAATAATTAAAGCTATGCACCCATTTAGTCGAAGCATCATAAGTGTTGGTGAACTCTTCGAACTAACACATATAGATGTATACAATTGTAAGCCTATTAATACCAAAATGGTTCTACATACTTCATCATATTCACCGATGAGTTATCACAAATATGGACATGTGTATTTAGTACACACGTACAAGTCTATGATAAGTTTCATAGAATATAAAATGGAAGCAAATAATATCACATGCGGCAGAATTGATTTGATTTGATCGTAGGGTGAGTATATTGAAAAGAGTTCCATATGTACCTAATATGAATGAAGTTAAGGCTCAAAGATCACTCCTCCTTATAATATATGATGATGTATTGATAAGGAGTAATCAAACTTTACTAGATGAAGTACGATCACATGTGAGTGAAGTTGAGTTAACTTTTTTGTATAAGGCTGTGTATTTAAGAGTACTATACAAGATTAAAATCAATTTCGTCTAAATAGTAGTTTAAAAAATCATGCAAGATGAGGGTTTACGAGAAATCTCTACATATTATAGGCCAAGGAGTGACATGTTATACGAGTCGAAAGACTGCACGCAATAATTGTACGTAAGGGATCTTGTATAAATCGTCCTAAGAGAATTTTAAGATCGATGGTAATTAGATGAATAGTTTATGTTTTGAACATAAATATATTGTGAACTAATGCAAAATCAACTTTATATAAGGCAATTCACAAAATGCTTATGAATACCTGTTCCATTGCACTAAAAACAATTATTGTTACAAGAAATACCAATTTCATTGTAAATGAATTTCTTTATAGTGGTTGTTTGCACAAAAATGGGTGAACATCTCCAATTGATTTTTCATAGTAGACTAAATGAAGAATAAAAAGCAAAAAAGGTAAAGCACACAAGGGTTTATAGCAGTTCAACCATAATAGGCCTACTCCGCTATTTTTTTATTCCTTTCTCTTATACTTTTAATATTACAATTAATTAATGAAGAGTACAATGATTTATAATAGAAAACGGTGATCAGGATGCGTTGTGCGATTTAATTTGTAACTCAGGGTCTTGTAGATCCGCAAAAGTTGATATTTGAATGTCATATGCTTGAGTATTTATAAGGATGAAGATGTGGTGTCATTAATTATGATATTTCCTTGTGTATCTTGCCTGGAAGGAATATTCCGAGGAGTCTGGAATATGTATGATAATTTTCAAATATATGTAGATTTCTTCCCATATTTGCACTACTTGGTTCGGTTGAAGGCTCAGTTTAGGGGTGTGGGTTCGGCCAAAGTGCAGGTGGATAAGTTGTTGGTCAAGTATGTATGATTTCCTACTTGGCTCGACTCCCCTCAATTTAGTGGGTACATGGCTCGGTAGGTTTAGCCTTGGCTTGGTTCGTCTCGTACTCCTCCTCTTGGTCCGGAGGGAATAATGGTTGCTTGGCTCGGTTGATGCCTGCCTTCTTGGTATGGCACCTTCCTTTACCAAGCAAAGGGTTCTTGTTCGGTACCTCCAGGTACCGAACACATGAGATAGGGGAAAAGAGCTGCCTTTTTACCTTTGTACTAGCTTAGTAAATGTACGTATGGGGAAAGAGTAGAAAGAACAAATGAGATGAGGAAAAGAGTCGAAAGAATTTACGTAATAATTGTACGTAAGGGATCTTGTACGAATCAGCCCAAATGAATTTTGGGATCAATAGTCAGTATATGAATAATTTATGTTGTGAGAATAAATATATTGTAAACTAATGCAAAATTAATTTTATATAAAGCAATTCATAAAATGTTAATCAATGCCCGTTCCGTTGCACGAAAAAACAATTGTTGTTTCTAGCAGTGTAGTTAAAGCCCGAAAAAATCCCCACTATAGCACTTAGCGCTCCTCGACCGCTACGCTATTTCAATATAGCATTATTAAACAATGGATCCGCTATAAGCCCCGCTATTATCCGCCACATCCACCAAATCAAGGCTTTTGGGCACCTGTTTTAGCAGCATTAATATACAATGGTTGATTTGACTAGTTCTCTTTTGAAAAAATCAACAAAGTTAGGGTGAAGAACTAATTTTAAGGCACATGTGCTCAATATAAGTTAGAAATTTATTATAATCATCAAATCTAGTTTTCTCATGATATTCTTCGATTTTTTATATAAGATCAAACAATATTTATTTTTACTACACAAACGACGTGAGAATTAAAAATAAATTAACTTTAAATATTTGATTTTAAATTTAATGAAGCGTTTTGCACCCTTGCTATTTTCCGCTATAACATTTTACATCTCCACCGTTATAGAACTGCTGAGCATTTTTAACTCGCGGGTTTCAAGAAATACCAATTTTAAAGTGAAAGAATTTCTCCGAGAAATTATTTGTAGTAAAATGGAATTGGATACGATTCAAAGATAAAACTGATTACATGAGATGATATGTAATTAATTAACCTAAAAAAACACATTGCATTAAAGTGTTGTTTTAAAAAAAATTGAAAAACACCTCCAATCGATTTTTCGCAGTAGACTAAAGGAAGAGTAAAAAGCATAAAAAGTAAAGTATACCAGGGCTTATGGTGGTTCGGCCGTAATGGGCCTACGTCCATTGTTTGTTCTTATTCATTTCTCTTCTACTTCTGATATTACAAGTAAATGATGAAGAGTACAATGATTATAACGAAAAGTGGTGATGTGGATGCTCCGTTTGATTGATTCTATAGCCCGGGGTCTTATAGATCTTGGAAATTTGATGTTTGAATGCCAAATACTTAAGTATTTATAGGGATGAAAACACAGTGTCATTAATTAGGATATTTCACTGTATATCTCGTCTAAAGGCAATATTCTCAGGAATTTGTTATATGCTTGATAATTTCCAAATATATGCAGATCTCCTTCCATATTTGTACTGCTTGGTTCGGTTAAAGGCTCGGTTTGGTCAAAATGCATGTGGACAGGTTATTGGCCAAGTTCGCATGCTTTCCTATTTGGCTCAGCCCCTTCGGTTCGGTAGGCACAAGACTCGGTAGGTTTAGCATTGGCTCAGTCCGGCTCATGCTCCTCCCCTTAGTCCTGTGGGAATCATGGCTGCTTGGTTCGGTTGACTCCTCCCTCCTCGGTCCGGCACCTTCCTTTATGAAGAAAAGGGTTCTTGTCGGTACCCTCGGGTACCGAACACATGAGATAAAGGAAAAGAGCTGCCTTCTTGCCTTTGTACTCGCTTTTCTTGCTGTGCCGCCTTATCTTGGCTTCAAATGATCTCCAATATCATCAATAAATTTTCCCATAACACTTTCCCTCTAAAATTTATCGACTACAAAGTGGACTTTGTTGGTTTCTCTTTGATTCCGTTCATGATCGTACATTTCTATCTCCTTCCATAGTTAAATCGGGAATACTCATGTGTTGGTGGCTCGGTGGTTATGGTTCGACATGCAACTCTTTCGATGCTCTGATTGGTTCGGTGCCTATCCGGTTTAGTCCTTGACAGAGCTAACTCCTCCCCTATATAAGATACATCATTTCATCCTATCGAGCACATTATCTTACTTTCTAGCTTTCCCTAAAACATGCAACCTTTCATATCCCCTGGGCTACCATTGCCGTGCCCCTTTGCTCAAGCCTCTAATCCAATTCCAGTCTTTAATCCAAGGCCGATCCACGATCGGATAAGCACCTACCCTTGTAATTCACATGTCATTTGACTCGGCTTAGGGTTTAGCTTGGATTTTGGCCTTGGGGTTTTTGGTTTGGCCCCGTAGTTCTAGGGTTTGAAGCCGTTCTGTTGCATACCAAACAAAAGTATTGCATTTTTTTAAAATACATATGCATACTGTACCAACCAACCCTAAAATGGGCCTAAATATTAACCTCGAAAAGGCCCATCAAAACTTAAAACTATATCAATGCTGGTTGCTGGTTGGCAAAAAGAACAATACAGAGCTATTTGTCAACGCATTTTGAACTCACAACGGAAGGATAAAATATAATAACAGAAATAATACACATTTCATTAAAATTCAAATGTCATAAAAATCAATGATAACTGTAACATAACCATGCTACATCTTTTTTAAAACATAATAGTTTCCAATGGGTTCATTTGAAAATAACATGAATAGATAAATAAATAGACTTCCACAAGCTTAGTCCATGCCTTTGCCTTCAACACATCATTTTTCCTAATCTGTGTTGTAATGAGGTGTGATTCATAACAACGTATGTCTGGTGAATAAAAAAATCTCGAGCCTTACTTTATTAGTACTTGGTATGTCTTATGTTTTCTAACTACAACATAAATTTTTTCAAATACAAGGCCAAAGGATTTTCTCAGACTTAAATTAAAGGCTTCCAAAATATAAACCCATAACTAATTTTCTATCAACCCAATAACTCATATCTATCGTCCATAATGTGCTATCAATGTAAGAGATAATACTCGATTCATTTAATAACTTTTAAATAGAATTAGGCAGACTCCAACTATTTAATATCTTTATTAAGGCATGTCCACATTATTTACTACCTATTATCCCTAGCGGACTCCTCACTAATAACTATCTAGCTGACATTACATGGAATCTCTATAGCCACTTAATACTTCCTATTGAAGCAGGTCATTTACTGAGATATCCTCTACTACTTCTTACATAGAGAAGAGGTCGTCCCTCACACAACCACTTAATACCTTCAATCTCTGAAACAGATCCTTCGTATTATGACCCGTACCCCATGATGACATCTCGTATTAGCCCGACTATTAGTAGGTAATTGTAGTAGCAAGATTAGCTAGGTAGATTTACTCTATAGAATTTGGGACTAACCTCGCATCGTTGTAGTTACTTATTGTTGGTGATATCTCACATCAGCCCAAAGTCACAGTACTGGTAGCTTGATTAGCTGGCAGACTTTCGTATGCTTTTGACTAACTCGCATCCATATAACTTAGTCATAATTTGTATTACACTCTACATATATTATCACACATCTCATCGTTTACATAATCTAGGCCTTCTAAGAGATCTATCTTATTTCACCTTTAACATTAGTTACCTTCCTAAGGGAGATTTATTAGAATTAATAACCTATTTAACTATGCAATTATATTTTATAATTAGTGGAAAATAGGCACAAGGACAAACTTTGAAAAAAAATTAAACTGAAGGACAACATGTTTCAATTTTGGACCTAAGGACAAACTTTGAAAAAAATTAGGACGAAGGACAATGCTAATTATAGCAAGCGTTTTGTACAGTGTAAAACTGAACATAATGCTAGTTATAATTAGCATTTTGTATAGTGTAAAAACTGAATATAATGCTAGTTTCAACTAACATTGTCCTTCAGCCTAATTTTTTTTCTCTTTAAAGTTTGGCATTCAGCCCAAAAATGAGACTTGGTGCCATTTAGCCTAATTTTTTTCCAAAGTTTGTCTTTCTCACTAATTATCTCTTATAATTATACATTTATTATGCTAGTGTATGTGTATATGTATGTATGTATACACACGGGCGTAGTAAATTCTAAGCATATAGAATTGATGCCCTAAATTAGTGTTTAAATGTCGACTCTTTCAATAACTATACAAATCTTATTCCATATTATCAATGATTCAAATTTCCAATATTCATATCCAATTTTTTTTATTAATAGATTTGTATACAATAAAAATTTAAAATCTACTTGTTACATCAAAATTGTAGAATAAATTGATACTAGAAACTTACAGTTTCAATTTTTACGCGTTCAACTCCTTTTCACATAAAAACAAATGAATTTCTATTTAATTCATGGGAATAAGCAGTGCAAACTACGAATAAAATTCGTACTTTACACAATATTCATTACTCAAAATCCTTTAACCAAATATAAAGAAAACAATAAGGAGTGGAATAGAAGGTAAAATTATTAAAACTACAAATATACACTATTTCCATTATTTTGCCATAAGCAATTGAGATTCCAACATAGAATTGACATTTCATAGTGAAGGAGTTTTGAGGGTTTATAATATGATGCTTTCGCAAACCAAAACTCCCCAAGGCATATTCAAACCCAAATTACACTAATCAATTACTAAAACAGAAAAACTATGATTTCCACTCACAATATATCCTTAGCTTTGCCTCCTTTGGATTTGATACACATTTGACAATCTCTATCAGATCTGTTCTTTTTGATATATATACAATGATGGATTTTTATATATGTCAGATTCAAGTAACTAAAGGTTTGGCGGAGAAAAGTTGAGAAAATGAATAACAGACAAAGATAGACTATAAGATTTCTTACCTGAAACGCTAATGGAGTTTTCTGAATGTTTGAATAGACGAACTGACGGTGCTTTGCTAATGTTCCCAAAATATTGTTGGAATAAAAGTAAGGGGTCTAGGATCTTATTTATAGTGGTTGGAATGCACCGAAAACATTGAATGAAGGTCGGTTGGAAATTATAAAATCTGGAATGTTCAAAATCACAAACCCTAGCCACTACTATACAAGGAGCGATCGACCACACCTCAACCACCGGTCAACCGGCAGCAATCGACCGGTCAAGGTCAGGAGTCAACCTCTCCCTTTATTTCAGGAACGTAAATTTTGTGTCGTTTTTTTATTTGTTATATTTTTTAATTAATATTTAACGTTAACGTTAATTTAACATTTACTTAACCTCCAGTCTAATTACTGTTAACTTTTGAATTTCAAAATTAAAACTAACTATTCATTTAAATTTGAATTCAATTTAAATTATTTTAAATTCAAAAAATTCAAACATAAAAAACTTTTCCTTTCGAGCTCCGCCTTCAACATACTATATGGAATTGATCAGAATTTCACCACGAATGCAATGACATAAATTTCGTAGTCAAAATATATTTTTTGCAAATTTTTTATTTTTACCCCTATCTTATATAGTTTTATCTATTCAACTTGTTTATGGTTGATTTTACGGGGTGTTACACATACATATACGCACACTCGTGAACACTTCTAACCTTCATGACTATGCATGAGATGATCTATTATGTTAGATCAATGTGTCAGGACGTCACTATACTCGCTCTTTTACCGCCCTAGAGACAAGGCTTCTACTTCTGCCCTCCGGGCCCATCTCAGTCGGGACGTCGCTCCAACCAACCTAGCTGTTCTCACTCTCTCGTTTTTGGATACGAACCATCAGAGCTATTAATAAAGCCATTGATTCTGTGGCCTCCAATTTGACAGCCAAGTAGCTTGATCTTATTGTGGCTACGCACAGTATCCCTAGGGAAGACCTTCTTCCACCTACACTAGAATAGCATGCTCATGCTCTTTCCAAGGGACATATGGCCTACTCCGACTATCACCGTGCAACTGGAGCTTTGCCTCTCCCTTAGTGGATTGCTGGGTTCTTTGTATATCTAAAAGGTGCTCTGTTTCAGCTGAATTCGAATGGATACACCATACTTTCCATCCTTACTAGCTTTTATACCATCTTTATGAAGGAGTTTCAAGTGCCCTTGACTCATCTGCACATTCGGTCTCTGTATGATATAAAGAGAAAGCTGGAAGGTTCTTTCATTTATCTCGATGGGGAAGCAAGTTTAAGCCGATCGAGAACTGTACTTCAAGTACAACATGTTCAAGCGGGAGTACTTCTTAGTTCATTACAATTTTCCATGCTTTCACTAATGGCACTCAAGAGTAAGCTTTATGGAACCTTTGAGTATGTTTGCTTCTTGTTTGTATCATCTCGCTATTTTGTGAAATCGTTATTTAGAGGTTAATTTTATGTCTCTGGGGTATTCTTCTAGGTGTACTAAAAGTAGCCATTGGGCAGGACTTGAGGACATACTGCACAAGCTCTACCAAATTCCTAAAGAAATTCAGGAGGTTCCTCAAATTGTTATTGATGACAATTTAAGGAATCTCAGATTGTTGGTGGTTGATTGCTCAATTGGAAGGGGCAAGTAACCTTCTACTCAAAATCCTGCAAAGCCAAGAAAAAGAAAGACTCGACTACCAGTGAGACAAGTGAGGCACCATCTTCCCAACCTTCTATTTCTAGTGCCATTTCGATTGCTAATCCATTCGGTGTCATTCCCATCATGATAACGGGCTCGGAGGACTGGGGTTATGTGCATTCAAAATAGTTCCCAGTAAAAGTGGCCGGTGAGGGCCTTAAGCGGGTAGGAAGACAATAATATTCACACAAGGATAGAGGAGGAGGCAGACTCTCATTCCCACGACAGTGGTTGCATCGCTTTGGATCACGATGAAGCCCACTCTTTTAGGAGCATTAGTTCAGCTACCTCGCCTAACCCAAAGGTGGATGAGGCCATATATCTATTTTAGGGTCTCGAGGAAGAGGAGGGAGAGTCTTTTGTTCTCACAAATATTAATGTATTTGACTAGCTTTAAGATCCGAAATTTGGGATCATCTATGGGGACTCTACATCCACATGTAGAGATTCAGCAGTAGCTAGAGGCTTATAAGGATCCCAATGGTTCGTGCTGTAGCCACATGCTTTTGCACTCACACTCACACCACCGCATGTTCTCATTGTGGTCATGCATTTCTCCAAGTGCTTGCTCTGGTACTAACTCGTCATTCTTTGTCATTGCGGGTAGTATGAGTTTAAAAAGGAAACAATTAGCATCCAAGGTGAAGGAGTCGAGGCCGAATGCACCCCCGAAAGACGTCAAGCAGGATGTGTCTTCATTTGGCCTAAGTGAGAATGTTGGGCATCCGGCTACAATGTAGTTGATTGGGGAGGTCGTCCATTGCCGCCTGGTCGGGGACAAAAGCGAGTGGGACTCTAGGGAAGGTTCTCGATAAAGGTCTTGCTCTCCCCTCAACAAATCAAGATCTCGAACTTCGGTTCGTTCTTCCATGTCTAGATGCCACTCTCCTTTTCCTCTATCCAACTTAGAGACCTCTAAGCAACATGAAAATATGGACAAGAGGGGAGATGATGGTTCCCTCTTCTGGGAGAGAAGAAAAAGGGAAGAAGCCCTACCAATTAGAGAGAGCAATTATCACCGACCCTTCAGATCTAAATATCGATAAGTTCTAAAAACCCTACTAGCTCAAAGATCCCTTAGCCCGCATGCTCGCTGAGGTGCTACCTCTTTTATTTGTTATGGTAATCAATCTTCTAGCTAACAGGTTGGTTGGCATCAAGGCCTTGTTGGAATATCATGCTAAGGTTGTCAAGACGGGAAAAGAGATCAATAGAAAGAATGTCAAGCAGAACTTAAGAATCTTTGACTTGAGGAAGCAGTTGCATGTAAAGGAATTGAACCACAAAAAAGTGGTGGGGGCTCTAGAACAGTCCCAAACCGTTGAGACCAACATGCATGCTAAAGAGATTGAAGAACCTAAGACTGCTCATGCCGAAGAACTGGAGCGGATGAAAAAGGAGCGTGCCACAAACATTAAAAATGAAAGGTGGGAATATAACGAGAAGGCTGCTTGCTTCTTTGACGACTGCAAAAACATCAAAGCCAAGATGGTTAAGAAGTTGGAGGATATTCGAGAGGTGGTTGAGACGGTGAGCCTGGTATTGCAGACTTGGAATAGAATCTAGTGGAGTGGAGAATTGAGAGAGTTCCCCTTCGGGAAAAAGTCCATCCCATGATTGTAGGCAAAAACCTTAAATTCCTCAAAGCTGAAAAACTAAATGTTGAGTGCGACGAATTGAATAGCCAATCAGATCAAGTGGAAGGGCTCAAGGATGAGAATTACTATAGAATTTTCAACAAAAAGAGCCTAGCTTGGATGAATGATTACCAAGAGGTTATGTCTTTTACTCACAGACGGTTGATTAGGGAGGCGAAAACTGCAAGCGAACAAAAGGAGCCACCCTTCTGCCTTGAATATGTCAATTCTCGCTTCTCAACGGATGAGATAGAGGTTGTCTGCCTTGGTTATATCAAAATTTCTAAAACTGAGAAGGCCCGAAAGGTAGAGGCGGGGAAGAAGAAGAACAGTGGTTCGACCTCTAAAATGGTTATAAAAGGTCAGGCTGCTAAACCGATGGTTTATGCCTCCATTCACGATGTCCTACTAACTGTTTTTCACATTTCTTCAGATCCATCTGCTGCAAGCCAGTCCTTGGAAGTTCTTCCTCCTTTAACTCATTATCAAATCCCTAACGATTTTCTCAGGTCCCCTAAGGAGGTAGGATTTTTATTTAGAGCCTGTGAGTTACTACATAGTATGTACAGGCTTGTTTGAGTAGGGCTACACCTGACAGTCCTTCTTACTTCCTTGTAGGTGACATACTTATAACAAATTCAGCTGCTCCTATGACTACTTCTTACATTCCCCCTTCAGACACCGTGCCCCCAGGCTCCACCAATCCTCCAGGTGATAAGGCCCACAGTGAGATGATTGATGCTCTTTAGGAGGATATTGATATTGAGATCATGGGTACTTCTAACCCTACCGAGGAGTTCAATAGGAGGCGACTCTAAAAAAGTAAGCCCTGGCGAACTATCCTACGAACATGGCTAGAGTAAAGCTTGAGGCTGTGGAGGAGTTGTAGCTCATGAAGAAGAAGAAAGTTGAGCTTGATGTCACCAGTGCTGCCAAAGGAAAGGAGGAGGAGGAAAAAGGGAAAGGGGAGGGTGCATAAAAGAGCTCACATGAGCACAAGGGCTCAATGATTCATTCTAAGCAATTTGTTTCAAAGTTTAGGTCGACCAAATCTAGTTCGAAGTGATGACTATGATTGCTCCTCATTTGCGTTTTCCTCTTCGTTAGTGCCAAACCTACCATGCATACAAAATTCATTTTTGTATCAAACGTTCCCACTTGCACATGACCAATTTTGATACGTTTGTTAAGGTCAAATGCTAAAGTTTCCTTATACTTTATCGTTTTTTGGCTTATAGATATTTGTACATTTAACAAGTATGCTTAGCATGTTCGGACTGCAGTTTAATTGTTCCTGTTAATTCTATTCTGCCTTTTAGTGAATATGATGTAATTTCTAATGTGCCTTAGGCAGATTTGCATCGTCTGTGGCTATCTGTTGTTGTTGAAGTTATTTGCACACCAGGGGAGAACCAACTAGGTGGCCATCATATCTAGACGAAGGGTAAATCGGGCTCTCCTTATCCTCCTATGAGCGCAAAGCCATTTGACAATAATGAAAGCCTGAGTAGCGTTACTTTAGATTACCATCGTCAAAGAGAAATTATAGGCCGATCATCAGCTATGGTCCAATCATCAAAGGCAAGCACCCATTTGGAGGTCTTGTTCCTAACCATGGGCTGATCTGGCTTGCCATTGTATCCAAAAAAATTAGATCAATCGTCAATGGCATGCACCCATTTAATAGTAATGTCCGAACAATGGGCTGATCTGGCTCGCCATTGCCAGTAAAGAGTTTTGAGCGAAGATAACACGACAATTGAGTTGGTTCTTGAGATGAGGAGTTAGGTCTTCAGCCTATTTGATATCCCTTCAAAGTGTCTATGTTAATCTAATGCGTTCAATTGGTTCCGATTGGTTATCTATTAGGGCAAAATTTTAAGGAAAGCACATTTTATTAGAATATGTTTTATAATGGTTTGATTACAAAGCATCAATGCAATCAACTTGACAAAAGTTCAAGAAAAATAACGACAAAGATTGTGTGAATTCCAAACCTTCCTAAATATGGCTCCATCTACAATGCTTTAGATTAAAGCTCTATTTCTTAAATCCTTATGAATGACAGATGGTCCTTCCCAGACTGAGTCTAGTGCCCCGGTCTAGGGAATACTCATTTCAGCACCAAGTCCACTTCCTTGAGTGGGTGGTGCATTGTATTGGGCGGCAAACCATCAATTGTGTGCTTCTGGCTTTATATCGACTTCCTTGCGTCTTTTGTCAATCATGTCAAGGAACATTTTAAGTAGCTTCTAGTTCTCATTTGGGTCATAATAAATCCTTTGGTGTGAGGACACTGATGTCCCCACTGGCAACATCACTTCCAGCCCATAAGCAAATGAGAAAAGAGTACGACATGTGATTGTCTGAAGAAAGGTATGATACGCCTATAATGCTAGAGGAAGCTCATCCACATGCACTGTTTTCGCTTCTTTATGAGAGTTTTCAAAAAACCATATTTATTGGTTTCACTTGCCCATTAGTCTGTAGGTATGCTACAGATGCAAAAAAAATTTTTATTCCATGCTATTGGCAGAAGTCAGCGATCTCCTTGCTATCAAACTGTAATACATTATCTGAGATAATCTGAAGGTGAACTCTATACCTACATATCACATTTATAATTAAGAAGTTTATGAACCTGGCCGTTGACACTTTGGTAAAGGGCTTCACTTCCACCCACTTCGTAAAGTAGTTAACCGCCATTATGGCATACTTAGCCGCGCCTCGCGCCATTAGAAGCTCCCCGATCAGGTAAATCCTCCAAGCTGCAAAGGGCCAAGAGTAGACCATGTGAGTAGATCATGATTCAAGGTCGTCCAAAAGTATCCATAGTGCAATACCTTCTCTAAAGTTTGCCCTTCTGTATGGTCTCCACGTCTCTTTTGATGCATGCCTCTCAGTTCTTGTTTAGCTTCCTACCAAGCGATGCATCTCAGAAATGGGTTCGAATATCCACTCTAATATAGCAGTCCATCCTGGATGATGAAGTGGGGCGCCTTCCGTAGGATCTTTCTTGCTTCATTTCAAATGTCGGGTAGTATTCCTTCACTCAAGTACCTTATCAACGGGGTCATACATGTCTCCCTGTCTCCAATACCTGCAACCATATTCACTTTCTCGAAACTGGATCTATGTAGGGTTATAATAAACACTGGTCCTAATAAAGAATCGTCTCTCGAACTTGCCAACTTTGCCATCTCATCCGCATCCTGATTCTCCTTCCGTGGAATGTGCTTAACCATGTAGTGCTCCATCCTAGTAAGCAAGTCCTTCACCTTTTCCAAATAAGATTTCAAGCATTCTCCTTTGGCCTGGAATTTCACAAGCACTTGATTCACTACCAAATGAGAGTCACTATGAACGCACAAAGAACTGATCCTTATCTTCTTCCCCAACTCCAGTTCGACGATCAAAGCCTCAAACTCTACCTCATTATCCATTGCTTTGAATCCTAGTCTAATCCATAACTCAACTCCTTCCTTCGGGGGGTCAGAAATAATACCCCCGCACCAAAGTCATGATCATTAGATGCACCATCGACATATACTCACCACTTAAGAGCTTCCTCCTCTTGGGGTTTTTTTCGGTCATCTCAAACACTAAACTCAGCAATATTGTCATCTAGTGCTTGTCACTTGATTCCATTATCTATGGATGATAGGTTATCTCATACCGACTCAAGTCAGTGCTCTACTTGGTAAGTGCACCTGAAGTGTCCAACTGTGCAAAATCTACCTTAGGAGCTGGTCTATGAGGACCCAATTAGGATGTGACCAGAAGTAATGCCTTAGTTTCCTAGATGTAATCAATAAGTAGTATGCCAACTTCTCCAGCCTAGGTTGCCTAGACTCTACCCTAGTGAAGCCTAAGCAAAGCTGCACTCAAAGCATGATGTGACACCACTAAATATATGTAGAGATCTTCCCCTTCAACTGGTGTAGACAAGACAAGTGCTTCTTTAAGTGCTCTAATGAATTGAAGTATGCAACTAGACATTCATCCGTCCGCACGAGCTTGCCTTTCTCCTTTTGAGTTCTTCAAAGAATGGAACACACTTGTCTTTAGCTATGGATATGAACCTGCTCAAAGTTGCTACCTTCCCATTTAAACTCTGCATTTCCTTCCATGCACCGGGAATTGTCTCGCGGTGCCCAGACCTATTCCAGGTTAGCCTCTATCCCCCTCGCATTTACAATAATCCCAAGAACTTTCTAGAGGCCACTCCAAAAGAAATTTTTGGCAAGTTTAACTTCATCCTATACTTCTGTAGCATTCGAAATGTTTCGTCCAAGTGCTAGATATGGTCTTTGGCCCTCTTCCAATTCACCAACATTTGTCAATGTACATTGTGATAACCCAGATTTCTGGGCATTGTAATTAGTAATATAATTGGGTTAATTAATAGAAATACTGAATTTATAGATAAATAAAATTTTAAATAGATTATTGATTACAAATTGAATATAGGATTGTTTAAAATATGTGCAAATATATATATTTGTTTGAGTTGATTTTTAATTGGATTTAAACTTGAAATTTAAAAGATGCATATCTTAAAAATGAATTTGGAATATGTTTGTTATTAATACATAATTTAGTTTTAAAACATATTCTTTGAAATTTTATAAATGTTAGTATAAGAGATTTTATTTAATAGGGATATAAATTGGTAAAACATATACATAGGTATAAATTAAATATAATTAGGCATATATTATATAAAGGGCATTTTTATCATACAAATTACAAATGTGAAATATTTAAATCATGGAAGCTAACAAGTGTAATAATTCTAACATAAAATTTAACAAGTGTCATTGATGCATCTTCTTCATTTTCTTTTCTAATTTCTTTTCAATTCAAGAATTAAGAAAAAAAAATTATTAAAATAGAAATTTATTTAAAATACAAGGACTTGTGTAACCATATTAACATCTCATAAACATTTGGAAAGCAATTGAGAATTAAATGACAAGTGTAAGTTTATATTACAAGTGTCTTATGTTTAAAATTTATTTTCTTTAATTTTAATAAACACAACACTTTCATTTCCTTTTACCTTCATTTCATTTTTCCAAATTAATGGCCACTAGAAATCTTTCTCAAATCTGATAATTTAAAACTAAAAAGAAAATCAAAATCTGAAGTCAAAATTAAAAACCTGCAAGCAAAGTACTTCATATCAACTTCAAACTGCAAAATTAAGATCCTACAACCTTCAAATCTGCAACTTCAACCTGTGATGCAAATGGATGAGCAACTCAGATCAGTTTCAACTTTTAGAACAACAAATTGAAGGCATGCAGTAAGATTTTCAACATTCTTTAAAAGCATCAGATTGAGGCATGCAAGGATTTTCAAAATCAAAAGCTTTTTCATATTTTAAATGTTTAAGAGCCTGGAAAATTAAAAAATACTGCTCTGCCTTGTTCAAACAGGTGAGTGAACTATCCCTTTTCATTTTGAGTCTGTCAGTATCTTGATCAAATGAAATGTCTAAGGTTTGGGTGTGAAAGTCGCTTGCATGTATATCTTTACCTGGAAATGATGCATGCATGCTTGAAAAGAAAAAAAATCATATACTCTGTTTAAACCAAATTCAGTGAGTAACACCACAGTTTTAAAAAGTTTAAATAAATATTTATGTTGCCTGATCATCTATAAAATAAGTATGTTATGATTGAATTATCAGTGAGCTTTGGGTATATATGGAGTGTTGTTGTGCATATATTTGTATCTCCTCTGATTTTGGTTCCAGGACCAGTTTCTTATATAAAAAAAAGAATCCTTTTTCTCAAGTTAAATATTTTGTTAAGGCTTAGGTCCTGAAATAACTATGTTAATCACATCATAATTTAGTTTAGAAACTTATTAAGTAAAAAACAAATTGGGTGATGACTCTGTAAATTGAAGAACATCAGAGTATGATAAATAAAGGTAAAATCTCAAACATGATAATTTATAAATTTAATGTTATAAACTGCAGACTTAAACAAAAATATGATTTTTAAAACTAAAATCATATTGTTTAGTTAGGAATTGGAATTGCAGAACCCATTTGAACAGAAAATGGGTTTTAGTCAATCTTTGGTGATTGAGTTGATCGGAGGGTTTGGGGTTCTTGGTGGAGGTAGTGTAGTGATCAGAGGGTGTGGCAAAAATGTCAGGAAGATGAACATGGATGGGTGGAGGCGATGGGAGGTGGATGGAGTTGGTAAACCTAGTTTTTAGTGGTTCTGTAGTTTTGGATCATTGCGATCCTCTGGTTGATCGAGTTCGATGGAACTCAGGGGAAGAGTAAGTAGGACATGGAAGAGGGCATGGTTGGAGTCGCCGAAGTTCTGATGGCCAGCGATGGAAGTACGGGGTGTTTTTAGGTTTTGGGGAATGGGGTGTGTTGTTGCTACCAGGTTTTGTATTGGGGTACTCGTATTTGTTGTCGTGATGATTATGGGGTTCTGATGATCGATGATGGATCTGAAGGCATTAGTCGTCGTGCTCAAGGCAAAGGTGATGACCGGTGGTGGCCAGGACCACCGTGTATATGCACGGTGCAGCAATTTGTTCAGGTGATGTTTTGTTTTTAGGAGATGGTGTACTTGAGTTTCACTCGGGAAACTTGATCATTTGCTTGAAGTTATTTGGTTTGTGTCTCGAAGTAGTTCAGAGATTTACCCGAAGTAAATAGGGAAGGCTCGTGTATCTTCTGCAGTTACAGGTTTCTCTAAAACCTGTAAAATTTCCATTCAAAATTGATTTAAAATCTGAAAACAAGTTTGAAATAGAATTTAAAATCTAAATTTAAAATATGTATTCAAACTAAGTTTGAATTCCAGTTTTAAAATTTAATTAAAATTTTATTAATTAAAATGTTTAAACAACTTGAAAAGAGTGTAAGTATTTGAATTTAAGATTAAGCTTTAAATTTAAGTAGAGATTTAAACATAAGTTTAAATCTGGAATCAAACTTCAATTTGAAACATTGTTTTGAAAATAAAGGAAGTTTTAAAAGAAAATTTAAATGTTTTAACAAATTTGGATATTGAAACATATTTAAATATGATTTGTATTTTGAAATGAATTTGGGGTTTTAAATTCCTTTTAACTTCTTTTATAAAATAAGTAAATCTTTAGCATAAGTTTTTAAAGGGTTTTAAGATGTTTTTAAAACTTTGATAAGTTAAGTTTGATTTTATTTTAAATTTAAATGTAATTTGAAACAAATTTTAAGTTACGTTGTTTTAAATTACTTTGTTAATGATAATGAAATCATTAATAAGAGATGTTTTATCCTTAAGTAAATCAAAGATTTAATGATTTTGATTCTTTAGATTAATAAGGTAATTTAAATAAGATAATTAATTAATTTATTTAATTAACTAAGAATTGTAATAAATTAATTAAGGTTAAGCTAAGTAATCAAGATAAATTAAATTTGAAAATTAATATTAATTAATTTAAGTTAATTACTTAAGAAAGGTAATTAAGAATTTGTTAATGAAGGTCATTAACTTGGGATTGTTAATTAATTAATTGATGTAATTAATTTTGATAATTAATTGGATTAATTAATTTGGATAATCAATTATGGAATTTGGTTAAGTATGATTATTTTATGGAAATAATTAAAGATAATTAATTACTAATTGTAATTAATTTATTAATTTGATTAGTTTAAATTAATTAATTAAGTTTAATTAATTTAGGATAATCATTGAATGGGTTGATAAGTAATCAATGAGGAATAATTACTTAGAGAAGTAATTAAGTTAAATAAATTACTGGAGGTAATTATTGAAGTATGGAAGAGTTTTTGAATTAATTACTTTGTGTAATTAAAGGTAATTTCTTTGTAGAAGTAATTAATGATTAATTACTTAGTATAATTAATTTAAGCATTGATTAATTAAGACATTTGAAAATTATTTAGAGATGTAATTAATTAAAGGTAATTAATTACTAATGGAAGTAATCAAGATTGATTAATAAATATAATTAATTATTAAATGTAATTACTTAAGGAAGTAATTAATGGTGATTACTCGATGTAATTAAAGATGTTGATGATGAAAGTAATTTGGTTTATATTAAATTCCTATGTAATTAATCAGGGGATTAATTGAGATAATTAATTAAGAGTAATTAATTTTTGAAATAAGGTGATTAAGGATAGTTGATTTCTGAATGGGATTAATCAAGGGATTAATTAGAGAATAAATTAAGGATTAATTTATTCAATGAAGTAATTAAAGGCAGTTGATTACTGGATGTTATTAAGCAAGGATGATTAATAATTATGGTTAATAAGTAATTAACGAAGTAATTAAAGGTTAATTACTGTATTTGGTAAGGATAAATTAATTTGTGAAATTAATTAAGGGATAAATAGAATGATAGTGGGAAGCCTTTGATTAATCGTTATCCCTAATATGTGGTCAGTAATGCTATGTGATAAGATATATTTTGATTTTAACTGTGATGATGTGGCTATCGATTGTTGATGAATTACTGTAACATCCTATATTTAAAATTGAATTGGACATAACTTGAATAATTTAAGTTAAGATGACAATGGTTTCGAAGAGACCGGAGTCGGGTATCAGTAAATACCCGAATCCACTTCGATTCCTTATAATTGTTATGTGAAATCAATAGGCTGAAGAGAAATGATTTAAGTGAATCGCACCATTTAATCTAAGTTGGGTACTTAGAAATTGATGTGAGAAATAAGTGATGACTATGATAATTTGTGAAATTGTTTATGGATGTAAGTTACCCGGGTTCATATTAGCGGTATACTTTTGTATTCCTTGTTAGATGAGTTTACTCACGCTGGTTTTCCAGCCTGACCCGGGTGTTACTTTGATGTAATGCTCTGGTCAGACCGAGTATTACAGCTTTTCAGGTAAGGACGTTTTGGAGCCCAGGAGGCGAGCTGGATGGCAGGGACGTATAGAAAGTTTCCACTATGATATTGTATATATCCGAAACCTGTTATTGTATCTGTCCAATGTTGTATAAAATTGTTGTAACTCTGATATGTCGATGTAAATTAATAGATACAGTTTTCTTTGGTATAACTATATATTACTGATATTATATTTTATCCGCTGCGAATGTGAGATTGTGTGTTTCTTTTCTATTCTTCTTCTTCTATCTCTTTCTTCTTTTCTCTAACTATCTGGAATTTTCGGGATCAAAAATTTCCGGGTCGTTTCATACACCTTCATGGTTTTTCCAAACTGTTCGACGAACATCTTGTTTACTAGACTTTAGTACAGTGCTTTTGCATTTTTAAGTCCGAATGGCGCAACCTTGTAGTAATAGATCCCTAGGTCGATGATAAAACTGGTGTACTCCTGGTTAAACACAGGCATCGCGATTTGGTTATACCGGAAGTAAGCATCCATAAAGGATAGAAGCTCATGCCCAACAGTTCCATCTACTAATTGATCAATCCTCAAGGTGCGAAAAGCAGTCTTTAGGACATGCATCATTCAAATTAGAAAAGACTATACAAATTCACTATTTTCCATTCAACTTTTTAACAGGAACCAGGTTTGTTATCCATTATGGGTACAATGAATCTCGAATGAATTTGTTTGCTAGTAAGATTTTCACTTCTACCTTTAGTGCCGCCAACCATTTTGGGTCCATAATTCTTTTCTTCTACTTCACAGGGGGTTTCCTAGGGTCGATGTTCAAGGCACAATAAACAACTAAGAGAGAAATCCTGCACATGCCCACGTGGGACTAGGAGAATACGTCTCATTGTCTTGTAGAAAACCAATCAGCTGTATCTTTAGATCCCACTCCAGACCTATCCGATTTTCATAATTTTTACAAATACCTATCATCAACTTCCGCAAACTCTAAAGCCTCTTTGGGCTTGGATACTGCCCCTTTTACTCCATCTCTCAGGTCCATCTCATTATGAGGATCACTTGTAAACCCGAGATGGGGCCTTCCTTTAATTGCTATGTGAGGGAGTTCTTGTCATAGAAAGCAACTTTTATGTCCTTTCCTTTCTCCCTCCACTTGTTCTCTCAAAACTCTGCAACATAACATTCCCTGACTTTCTCTTGGTTTCCTTCAACATTCCTATCCCATTGGTTGTTAGGAACTTCATCGTTGAACACCAAGGAGCCACTACTACACGAAAATCAGATAAGGCTGGACTCCTATGAAGGCATTATAAACTAAGAATCTATCCAACGATATGAAAGTTTTCATTCAGATGGCTAATCGGGGATAGGTTCCTATCTCAACAAACAAATCCAATCTCCCTTAGGGTGTGATGCCTTCTTCCATAAAATCGTGTAGTCACTGGTTATAGGGCGTAACATCTTCCATGGACAATCCCATCTTGTCGGATGCATTTTTGAATAGAATGTTCACTGAACTTTCATTCTCTACTAAGATTTTATGTATGTTTGCTGGCCAAGCATGGCCATGCTCACCATTGGATCCATATAAATGTATTGCTTTCCTCATAAGTCATTGTTATCAAAAGCTATTACCTCCTGCTCCCAATAAGGGGCCTTAGCCCTCTCTTCCCCACCTGTGTGCACACGTAGGCATCTCTATTTTTTAAAGACTTTGCATACCTCTTCATCGCTGCCCAACTCTAGTTTTCCATACGAGGCCTCCCATTATGGTATTGATTACTAGTCCTATGTCTTTTCCATGGTTGGCACTAGATCCTTCTCCACCATTCTCCGATGGGGGTTATCTTGGGGCTTGCTTCTCAGGACCTGGAAGTGCCTCTGGGCTTTTAATGTACCGCTCCAGCTTCTTCTTCCTGACATGTTCCTCAATTATATCCCATAAATGGTGATATTCAGTGTTATGTCCATGGGACTCATGTAACCTGTAGTACTTCCCCGAGTTTCTTTCAGCCTCTATTTCTTTCTCCAAAGTAGGCCTGTTGTACTTAAGCTCTATTTGAGAGGCCAGTAGATGTTCTCTATAGTATTATTTAGGTAAGTATAGGTGTCAAATCTCATGCCATGCTTAAATCTCCTTCGATTTGTATTCCTCCCATGAGAATTGCCAGGGTTATTATTTTTATTTTTCTTTATGCCACTACCTTCATTGTTCTTACCCATGGTGTTTACACTATTAGAAACTTCTGACAATTTGGCAGTTGTTCCAGTCAGCCGCTTGGCTGTAGCTTCCTCCATTTGCATGTACTTTGCAGCTTCCTCCAATTGCATGACTTTGCAGTTTCATAGTAGTTGTTAGAACCTCAAATTTTGATGTTTTTATATTAACAACTATATACGTAAATATTATATGAACTAACCCAATTTGCAGGAGAAGAAATTGTTAGAGAGACAAACACAAACATATGAAGACTAGGATCCAGATTGTACCTACATTGTATTGTTAAGTATAGATTCTGAGTCTAGAAGTAAAAATATATTAAAATCTCTCTGAAGTGTTATACACATATACATAGAATATAAGATTCTTGAAAACTAAGAATACTGCTCAAAACAGCACATTCAGCCGCTGAATGTGCACTTTCAGCCATCTGAATGTTATGCACTTGCACAAAAAATTTACAATATTCAACAAGCTGAAGAATAATATTCAGACAGCTATATAAGGGCTATTTTTTACAATTTCCTTGCTGTCTTGATTTTCACTCGATTCAGCTGGATGAATATTTATAATGACTAGTTTTTTGAAAGTTGCTTCTCTTTCATGAACAGAAACAACTCCCGATTCAAGAGTAGCTTCTGTATCTCTTCATGTCCACTCTTCATGAACTTATACAACTTTCAATCTCTATAAATAGCAAATAATTTCAACGTCTTAAATATCAGTTTTTTTCTTAATTCTATCTATTCTTGCTATTTTAACTCTAAAGCATCATATACATAAAAACTTCATTTTAATCACTTGTATACTCAAGTTTACTACTATTGTGGTCAAATAAATTTCCGTTCTTCATGAATTACATAATATATCACAAAGGAGGAGATTACAGGAAGGGTGTACATTATTGACTTATCAGTGCTATTCAAGAGCATACTCAATCAGTAACATTTCTACTATATGTATTGGAAGTCCTGTTGCAGTATCCTCAGCCAGTTGAAGTCCTATTCGGTTATATACGTGGTTGAAGTCCTGTTCATTTGTTCATGCGATGTAATACCTATTCCTCAAAGTTAAGTGAGGGTTTTGATTGAATCCAGAAGGAGTTTGGGACTGGATGTTGAACATGAAGTTCAAACCAGTATAAAATTCTCTGTTGTAATTTACTTTGTCGCTTTTACTTTCACATTTATATTACGCACAAACAAGTAATTTTGTTAACATCCATATTACATAATCCTTAGTCACTTACAGAAGTCCTGAAGAGTATTCGACTTCTCCTTAGTCAACCCCCAAGCCATCCTTGTGTCAGGGTAAAAACCACCACATAAGGACATAAGAGTTAATCGTTAGTTAACATTTTGGACGTTGATGGCGGTAGCATTGAAATAGATTAAGTATTACTGTAGAGTCTCGTCCTCCCTTTGTTTCACATCCCACAAGGAATATAGGTTTTTGGGTTGCTCTATATGAAATCAAAGTTGGTCGATGAACTTTTCCTTGAACATTTTCCATGTGTGGAGCGTGCCATGGTCACCTTTTCGACCTTCGAAAATCGATAATCAATACACCCACCGTATTTAAATGTTAAGCATCCAAGTGCCAAAGAGGCAGATTGTTAGGGTAAAAGAGAAAAGGAAAAAGAATAGCGGAAATAGAATATCATAGCGGAACGACAACATATATTATAACAAAGATAGTAAAAACTATCACTCTAAAATACATGGTATATCAAAGTCAAAAACATACTTCATCAGCCTGGACAATTATAACTTCCTGACCTTACAATTGTTGATGGGTATATATATAATGATACCATGGAAATAAAAAATACAATGATAGGTGAACCTCCAGCTCTACTTTTTGAGCTCCATGTCCAACCAACGACAACCTGAAAAAATATCCGGTCTGACCCGAGCATTATAATAAAATAACACCTGCATCAATTTGGAAAACCAACATGAGAAAACTCAAAAAATATGATGAACATATAGTTATTCTATTAGACTACGCCGCTTAACACGGAATGATTTTTTACCTCACAATAACAACATCCATGCATGAAACAATGGAAACGAAATAGAACAAAACATGAACTTGAAAGAATAGGAATAAACAAGATCGAAATACAAACTTAAATAATGGTTACAAATAATTAAAAAAATCAAGAAGAGCTCCAAGAACTTCTCAACGCAATTAAGAAAATAATTCAAAGGTTTGAATCAGAAATAAGGATAGGGAAAAAATTTCAACAATGACTAGGAGGGTTCATCCTTTTACCGAAATTATTTCTTTAGGAAATTTACTTGAGGACTACTATGGCTCTCAGACACATCTAAGATGGACCTCCCCAATCTTACCGAGAATACGAATATTTCACATCTCCGCTCGCATGTCACCAAATCCAATCTAGAGTAGATGTAAAGATAACTTAATGGGACAACCCTACATAGCTTGGCTTCCACTTGCTCTTTGGTTTTAATCATTTTCGAAAAAAAGGATATCAGTGCTCAAAATGAGAAACAAATCAACTTATGTTGATGACACACAAAGAAGATAGCAGAACCGATAGTCAATAAATCAACCATCGGATTAATTAAAATGATCGTATATGGAAATTAAATATCATACCCCTATCATTACTCGTCGATTTCAAATTGTGCTATCGGTCAAATGAAAATGAAGTCGGCTAAGTTAAGGCTGTGTTACCTCTAAGCCATGCCTTGATGACTTTTTCAACCATTAAGATAGAAACAAGTTTCCATACCTCAACATTTATTGCTAAGAGTATGACTAAATCATTTCCATATAAGTGATACCATTCACGAAAATGTAATTTCTTATCCTTTCCATAACCAAATTAAACTTCTAAACTTTTAAAACTGAACTTGCGCTTGATATTTTATATCATAAAACAATTGTAAAATACTTTAAAACACTCTTTAAATATATTCCTTTTAAAGATCAAATTTATATTTCTAAGTGTATACAAAAAGAGTCAAAACAAATGTCATTAAAACATCATTTACTACAAAACCCAAACAATTTACACTTAGCATTTTTTTAAACATTCCCTTTTTTATATTTATAACTATCATTTATAACTTTTTAAAACAACATTTATTATCCTAGAATATAATAAATCAATTTAAAATATTTTATAAATTTAAAATAATGTAAATCATCCCGAAAGATAATAGATATAATTCTCTTATAAATTTGAAACCATATTAATTATCTTGAAAGAAGGTTAGTCAAATTTATTCTCTTTTATATATTTTAAAACAATATTAATTATCCCTAAAAAATTAATCGAAAAATTTAAGAAAACATTAATTATCCCGAGAGAAAATTAATTGAATTCGTTATCTTTTTATAAATTCAAAACAACATTAATTATCATGAAATAAAATTAATCCAATTCATAATCTTTTTATAAATTTAAACCAATATTTATCCTATATTTCAAAACTCCCAAAAATAGGGTTTAAACAACTTTCAAAGTGCAAAAACGCTATTAAACATTTATTTTTAAAAAACACAAGCACAAATTCAACACATACAAATATTTAAGGAGATGACATTTCATAAGTGATGGTACATCGATAATCACTATAAGGTCACTTACAGAAATCAAATAATATGTCGCAAATATTTCAACCAAACATCAATATAAGAAACATAAGAATATAAGTAAGATGCAGTAACAGTGAATTAATAATGGCGAGAAACCCCTTAGGGTTTCTCTATAGTAGTCCCCTGCAAAATAAAGGTTATTTATGCAGTCTGCTTTTCAAGCAGGAACAAACAATAAAAAAAATAACAAACGTATTATTTTCAACAATTAGCAATCAATAGCTAACATTCATTTGTTAACTAATCCCATATTAATGAACTTCAAAAAATAAACTTTTTACTTTGCAAGCACAGAATAGTGATTCATTCTGCTCGAAAGATGTCGAAAATAATTTATTCAATTTAATTATGGTAGAACGATGTTTTATTCTGCCAAATAGATATCATAAAAAAGTATAACTAATTTAACTATGTTAAAGATAATTAAATTAAATAATCATAATTTTATCATTAATTTAATCTTTATTAAAACTATCAGCTAATAGAGTTAGGGGTATGCCCTAGGGGCAATTATGTAATTTGTTACTTATATCTAACTCGTTGCTTAGTCTTGTTCGAAATAAAAGGTAATTTATTTCTATTATATACTTGATATAATATGATTATATTAATTTATTTAACTTAATTAAAAGTATATTTAATAAAAAAATCCATAAATGGTATATTTTGTGATAGTAGTACAAAGTGTTGTAACCGCGAGTAATTTATAACAATGAAACAAATATATCATTTTAAATGTTCTTAGTCAAGATGCATCGAGACTGGATATCGATGTATCCGTTGAGACTGGAGTACATAATGCTCTCTAAATGTTGGGCAGTGTATTACTCATGACTACTGGGGGCACCAAGGGGTTACGTACTAATAGTTATTGGATAACTATGGAATGATTCACTCGATAGTTTTCTGCTGGTTATATTAACTAAGGTCAAACACAAAATATCGATGTAATGGATTTGCATAGTTCTCTCGACTTGAGAATACCGTGGATCTTTAATAGTAAAGCTCCAATTTGATTATAGCCAAATCATGCATAGCATCCATCGAGTGACTATAGTTGGGTCGAGTGGAAGTATTGGAAGTGAAGCACTATTCAAGAGAGGATTCGTCTCCTCACTTACACGCGGTTAGTATCACAGTCAGCTCAAAGTCAAAGTCTCTGGACAGAGCATTTCAGTTAATAATAATTATTATTATTGAACCAAGGACTTTGTATTTAGATTATAAAGTTGAATGTGGATGAGGTGGGAATTTTGGCCATTACCAAATTCCATAAGTCCAAAGTGATATAGTTTTGACGAAGAGAATTGACGTAGACAAATGTCACAACCGAGTAACGCTTAATAAACTAAAATTGGATTATACCAAAAATGAGTAAGCGATAAATTTGGTCATAATGTCACACCACCTGCTATGTGACGTGTGAACTTTAACATTAGAATAGTTCAATGTTAATTGCTGAACTAATTTACATCTAAGAGTAAGACAGCCGAAATAATGAATTCCCTTAAGACCGAACGGATCAATTGGTTTATAATTGTTATAAATTAATTAATATTTATGAAATATTAATTATAAAATTTGAATATGATTTGAGAAATAAATAATATTATATATATTCATAATAGTTGTAAATATATCGATCGATATACAATATCGACAAGCGATTAAGTTAGATTTAATTGCATAGTATTTTGGCTTGGGCTTAGATGGGTTTAAGGCCCATCATTAGGGTTACAAAAATTTTGTTTTGGGAGGTATTGGGGTGCTAAAACATAGGGAATTGTGTGGGAGATAATGGGTTGAGATCAAGTGAGAATGGGTAAAAAGGTTTCCCTCATTTCTCTCTAATACAACCATACGTATATATATGTGTGTGTGTGTGTATTTCTTAAAATAATGACTAACCTTTTTAGCTGCCATTACCTTCTACATTGCTGGTTAAAACAAAGCTCTCAATCCACTCCAAAATTTTCAAATATATTTCAAATTAAAATAAAACTATTCGATAGTTAAAGGTCGGTGATGTCAGACTTGCAATCTAACGAATCAAGAACAGTAAAAGAAAGGGAAGTCATTTGCTTCAACGTGGATTTAAAGGCATCATTAAATTAGTAGTTTTAATTCATATTGAAGTAATTAAATTATATTCTATGATCCTATATGAGAAATTTCCTATTTGTTTAAATATATTGCTACTATATGTTTAGTTAGGTGAGAATTTGTTAGTAGATGTGGTGTTACAAATCAGTTTGGTTATGTGCACAATTTGTTTATTATACTATTTGATTTATGTATAGACAAATGTTGTTTACTGTACAAAATAAATTTCTTTCCATTAATAATTGATTTATATATATTTATTAATAAATTCATATATATATATAGTAGTGTATATTTCTCTCTCATAACGTCATATATGCATATATAAGATATATATATATGATTTAAAAAATTTAGCACACTTATTACATATAATATGAATTTAAAAATTCAAAATGTAATTATCATACATATAATCATATTTTATTTTTTTTGCAAGGCAAGCCGGTTTTATAGTGGACCGTCCACTTTTATTACGAAAGTAATAAAGTTGAAGTACAGGAGAAAGGTTAAAGCACCTTAACTACTAGGAAAAAGGAAATACAGCACAGGTATGTGGCAGAGAAGCCACAGTAACTACATTACTCACTAAGACCAAGTTTCCTCCAAAGATGGAGAAAAATCATCATCCACTGACACCGCCGAAGTATCAATAGGAACTGCACCACAAAAACCATCAAAGGGGCGGAATCGAATAGCATGACAAGGATCGTAACCCAAAGTGTCAGGAGAGAATATGAAGGAACGATCCCAAGAAGTATCAGCAAGCACAATAGCATTCTTACTCGCAAAAGGTCCATCCAAATCCAGAACTAAAGAATCACCAGACGGTTTGTAAAAAACGCACCTAAGATCCAAGTGATCATCAGATACAAATCTGAAGAAAGAATCTGCCATCGGATTAAATCGCACGTCAGTCATCTAATCAATCCAACACCTCTCGGGCTCATCCCATACAACATCAGAGGCTGAAGCAGCTATGGGAACTGTAGAGGCATCACACCCATTTATTATATGTAAAATAATTATTACATTAAAAAATCAATTTTATATTTTAAAAAAATATTATATCATTTCACAAACCTATAGAAAAATTTTTAGGAGTTTTTCAATAAAACTTATTATTTTTAATAATTAATATTATTTTGGAAAAACTATTTATGATTTATTAGAAATAATAATTTAATTGATTGTAACCATTCATTCATGATCATAGAATTTCTAAAATTTTGAATTTTTAATCATATATTATTTTATATTAAATAATTATTATCAAAATCAATATATTTGTTTTTAAAAATAATATTTTAACTTTGAAAAATCTTCAGATTTTTTCTAAGCTCTATTTTATAATCCTAGTTTTCAAAATTTGTAAAATTTGAATTTTCATCAATATATTATTTTACATTAATTATTTATAGATGAAAACATTATTTTATTCATAATATATACAAATTAAAATACTAAAATTATTATGTTTGCAAGACTAAATTAATTTTGAATTATAAATAATTTGTAATAATTATTCTCTCTTTTTATATATGTATATATTTATCTATATATAAATGTTTCATGTTCTTATATTACGTATAATATATTTGTGCATACAGTGTGTGTGTATGTATATATATATTTTTTGTAGCACGTATACATGCACATATCTGGACAACATACACGACATACAAAATGAGCTAATGTGTCTGTTGCGATATAAATCCCAACATCTATATATGTGCATATTATACTTTTCATGGGTTATTATGTTACACATGCGACATATATGTATATGATACATTTATGAATAAACTAAATCAAATAAAATTAATTTCATACCTTAATATATTTGAATTTAAATAAAATAAATGATTTTATTTAAATGAAATTTAGAAATGTTCTAATTCAGTTAGACTTCATAGGCCTAATAAAAGATCCAATAGAGTAAATTTTTTGAAATTCACTCATAACTTCCATTGCGGGCTTGTCCGGTTCCAACAATGGTATAGGAAAATTGCCTATGTGGTCTAAATTACTTATATTAGGGCTAGCTAATTAAGCTTGCCCACTTAGTTCGGTGGCTAGAGCGGTAATGTCTAGGATTTGAATTGGGTAATCAAGTATCGTGTCCTACTTGGTTACCGGCCTGGCACGAAAGGAGAAATGAGCCTAAAGGTTACTCCTAACAGAAAAGGCACAACTTAATTTGGGCTATGGGCTAATTTTCAAAATCGTTTTGAAAATTAATGTTAAAGATTTTAAATTTAATAGTTAAATTTAAAATAAAACGTGTTTATTATAAAAATTATAATACTCATAAATTTACAAAATGTTTGAAAGGATAATGATACTTTCAAAATGTTTGAAAATATTTATATAATAATTTCAAATTTATTAATAAGAATAGTAAAATAAGTTAATTAAATATGTTAATGAATTAATGTATATATGCATGTATTACATATGTTGCTATATGTTATGTTATTTTAAAATGTTTAAGATAACATAAGTATACATGTACGTATACAAGATACATTTTGAAATTAATAAATTCTAATAAAAATTGTATAATTGAATAAGTTAATTAAAGGTTAATTAATTAAATAAAATACATACATACATACATATATACATATATATATATATATATATATATATATGTTTGTATATATATATGTTTGTATATATATATATATATATATATGTTTGTGTGTGTGTATATATATATATATATATATATGATATAGGTGTGTTACACTATAAACGTTATAGTATACACTAAAAATATTATAATAGATATGTCCAATATAAAATTTATATTGGAATACTAATTTAAAATTAATTGAAGAGTTAATTGATTAAAATTAATTAGATAAGATCTAATTAATGATATATTATACGTAAGACTTTCATACAAGTAATATGAAATATAAAAGTTATATAACAATAAAACTTATATGATATGTGTATAAACTAAATGTGGAACATTTAAGAAACCCAAATAGACTTGAGAAATAAATACATATGTAAATGTACATATACCGCGATTTCTGATGTATCTGACACTTGAATCATTGGGGTATTTCATAAGAAATATATTATAATATAAATTGATATCACTCAATATACATTGAAGATTATGAATCTTCAATATAATGTTGTCCTCTACCATATATATATATATATATATGTATATTATTAATTTACTTACATACTCCTTAGTTGTTGAGCAAACTCAAGTTGTGGATGTTATGTGTAGTATTATTAATATATTGAATAGAAGAGGTAAGATAACTATATGTATTTGTTGAGGAAACTCAAGGTACATATACTATACTTAGGCCATCACGATATGGTAGGTATGACTGAATAATCTTTTTCGATTTGTTGAGTAAACTCAAGGTCGAAATGAGATTAGAACAAGGAAAAATGGGTTAGGAGTTGTATATGATGCAACGGATAAGGAGTTATCCATTGTTTGTGGGGTTATGATTTGTTGAGCAAACTCAAGGTCAGAATACCAAAATAAATGAGTCCAAACACTCATTAATGAAGTTGTAAGACTTCTATGTTTCATCTTAGGGTTTGTAGAAATATAAAAGACTAGCGGGAGCCTTATTAGAAAAATAAACCGGTAACATTTAACATTTCTAATATTATAAGAACATATGTTATATAATGTTATAATTATCTATAATGATAAATTTGTGAATTTAATATGATTGATAAGATGTTTGTCAATTAACATATATAAACAAACTGAATTGAAAGCTGACAAATAGAAATATGATATATACTTAATAACAATTCTAATTGCATGTTATATAATGTCTCTATACCTATGAAAGTGCCCAATTTCAACTACTTAATACATTCGTAAGTCGGTCGCTTATATGTTTATTAAGTTTAGATCATGTATTTTATTTTATGAGTGTTTGAACTCTAAATGCAATTCAAGTCTATGGATAGTTGATCCATGTACTTTCACATATAAATATTATATGATGAACAGTCATAGTTTGTGGGGTACAATATTTCGATGAAATTAGTTCATTCGAAGTAAGCCAATAAATAATATTTTAAGATCATGTATTCAACTTGAATGATTTCAAAAGGATAATATTGTATTAATGTAACACAAGATCATAAAACTATGAGGTACATCTAAGAACTTGATCGTTGAAATGTCATCTTGATCGGTTTATTAAAAGGGCAATATGTTTAATGTCTTAAATGTTAAGAATAATCGAATGCGCTTTTTTAAAAGGTTTATTATGATATTTTAGTAAGGTTTCCTTTTTAGTAGTTTGATCATATGAAATAAAAATGAATGTATAAGAATATATGTAATTTAAGGTAAAGTTGGAATAAAGAGAATGAATAGTCACTTCTTCTTTATAGAGAAACGTTGGAAATAAGAATTGTAACAATAACTGATACTTAGTATTGGAATGTGAAATATGATTTTTATTCCGAAATGCATTTTCATATAGAATTTTTTTTTCTATAACATTTATTTCTTTGAGTTCAAGATATTTGATCAAAGAACTCTTCTCTGTAAACTAGTTGCAGCATATGATATAAGTAAATAATATTAACAATATTAAGTGAATGATGGACTTCTAAAGTTTAGTACGCTATTAAAGTAATGGAGGAAATAGTGGGAGCATGCCATATAACACCTAATGATTGCATCAAATTACGAAATTTTTTTGTAAAATGTACCGAACATTATTTGTGGAATGATGTTTATTTTTGGTATTGACTGAAAAATAGATATTACTATATTTCAATATGAGTATTATGAATATTAATTATGAAATAGAACTATATTATGGAATTCGTTTTCATAGTAAAAGAGATGCAACAAAATACATATGTATCATATATTATTTACGGTTGTTTTGGAATTATAGCTTAAGCCGTAGTTTTATGAAATAATTTTACTATATGATTATGAATCATATGATACAAGTTAATTATATCTTAAACAATTAATGGCTATGCACCCATTCAGTGGGAGCATCGTAAGAGTTGATGAACTCTTTGAATTAATACATATTGATGTATGCAAACACAAGTCTATTAATACCAAAAGGGTTCCACATACTTTGTTATATTCATCGATGATTTATTACCAACATGAACATGTGTGTTAGATACACATGTAGTAAGTTTACGATAAAATCATAGAATATAAAAAAAAGTAAATAAAATAACATGCAATAGAATAAAATGATTTGATTTGGTCGAATAAGTGAGTATATTAGAAAGAGTTCCAAATGTACCTAAAAAGAATATAGATTCAATCTCAAAATCTGTGATACATAATGATGCATAGATAAGGAGAAATTAGACATTGTTGGACAATTTACGATTAATTGTGAGTGAAGTTGAGTTAGTTTCTTTCTATAAGGTCATGTACTTAAGATTAGTACACAAGGTTAATATTATTTCATCTAAACAATAGTTTACAAAATCATACAAGGGTTTGTAAGAAATCCTAATATATCCTAGGCCAGGGAGTTGGCAGGTTGTGCGAGTTGGCAGGTTGTGCGAGTTAAATTGTTTATGAGGGGTCTTTTACGAATCTTCAAAAGGTTTTTTGGAAAGGTTTGTCATCAAATGACATATTTATGTTTTGAGCATAATTTTTGTAAACTAAAATCAGTTTTGTAAATAAAAAGGTTCATAAAGTGTTTATGAATCCCTATTCTATTTGCACTAAGAAACAATTATTGTTTCAAGATATATCAACCTCATTGTAATGCAATTTCTTTGAGAAATTTTTGGTAGTTAAATGTAATTGTATCCGATCCATAATAGAACTGATTATATGATATGGAGTAAAATTAACTAACCTAAATGAACACAAAGCATTAGAATGTCTAATAAGTATTCTCGTACATCGAAGAGAAACTATGAGTTTCTTATTAATGTGAAAAGTATACATTACCCTCGGTTGTTCAATTAAATCATTAAGACTGTTTCTCTATATGGTATGATGCGCAGATCTGAAAGAATTCCAAGTACGCTATCAAAATATGATTTTGGTGTTCATAACCAAAGAGATGTGATCCATTGGCCGAGATTGTGTCATTATTGGAAAGACTAATGTAGTTGGAATTAAATAAGCAATGTTGATAAGAATGTCGCAAATTTCAACTGTTGAAATTAGCATGACAGATTCGGTATTCGACATGCTCAAGTTAATTCAGATTTACACATAAATTATCGCTCGATAAGACTTAGTGTTTGATACTTATGTATTGAAATAGAAAAATCTGAATAATGATTTAGAGTAAGTCGTTTACACATATTAACCAAAAATGCCTCGAAGTCAGTGGGAGCAATATTGGGTTTATGAGTCTTTGGATATGATCCAAGAAATGATACGAACATACCATTTTATAAGCATCAAGATTGAATTAGTATTTTGATAGAAATATCAAATAGTTTGATTTTCAATCAAAGTGCAGAGGAAGCATGTGAAAGAACGTTAAAAGGTACATTGATATTTCTAAACTATAAGTAAACAACACGTTGTGATTTTAACAATATGCTTGTATTAAAATCAATTTTAGTTGTTTTAATACTCAATTTTGGATTGTAAATGATGTCTTTTATGATGAGTATAAAAGATGTAGGGATTGTTCCAAAACGATTTACAAGAGCACCCTACTAAAAGGGGAACATGTAAGTTGGATTCCTTATGCATTAGCAATATGAATTATCATACAGGTTATGTTGTGTATGATATTGTGTATTTTTTATGTATTTGATACATAGAAAAAATATAAAATCCAAATTGATATCACAAAATGGTTGTTTGAGGTGTTCTCCCTCATTTATGAAATACTATAAAAAAAATTAGAGGAACAACAAATTCGGTATGATGGAACGTTTGGACATAAATTTTTATAAGTGATATTGAGTATAATATGTCAATGATAAAATTCAAGTTAAAATATTTAATTTGAAAATGTTTCGAAATAAAAGTGATTGTGGTCGATTCAACAAAATGTTGAGAAAATTAACTTGAATAGCGCTACAATAAACCAATGTATATAGATATAAATGCAAAAATTTATAATTGAGCCAAAGGTGATTCCAAATGTTGGGAATCCTATAATATTGTTATAAGATAACAATGTCATGAAATTGGTCATGGTAGAACAGCTCACTAGAAGTCGAAGACATACTTCAAATCGTTCCATGTGATAAAGGCGGTTTATCAGTGTTAGAGAGAGTTAATCGACAAAGTAGATAATTAAAACATAATAGCATACCCATTCACTAAGGGACTGACCTAATTGATTTTTAGAAAACTGATTGAAGAAGTTGGAATTAGATTCCATAATTGACCCGAAGTGCAAGTGGGAGATTGATAAAGTTAGGGGTATGCCCTAGTGGCAATTATGTAATTTTTACATATACCTAACTCGTTGACCAATCTTGTTCGAAATAAAAGGTATTTTCTTCCAATTATATACTGATATAAATGATTATATTAATTTATTAACTTAATTAAAAGTATATTTAATAGAAAAATTCATAAATGGTATATCTACCCTGGCAACTCCTCGTGTGCCGTGTTCACATGCTCTAGCGCGCCATCTACGAGTTTGTTTTGTACCATATCTATGGAGTGCCCTCTCATAGCCCTCCAATTTACGGAGGAATTACGGTACTGTATAGATTATGGGAATATATAAAAATGTGTTAAGAGGGATATGGATGATGCCTTAGAGCTAATTTAATACTTTACTTTACAGTAGACACTATTGTAATAGCGTGTTGTACTACATAGTAGATAGTTTAATGGTCCTTAGAAGATATAAATCCCGAAAATCTCTTAAGTTATTGCCCTCATGTTAGACACTAGATAGGAGATGTCAAACCCTGTAAACTTCTCCACCGCCGTTTACACTCATATTTATTTGCCATTGATTTAACTTACATAAGATCTTTTAGTTCTCACTCGAGTATTTTGTCTTTTCAATTCGCTCGGGTCAGCCTGAGCATTTCAGGATTTGAAGACCTTATTTCTGAAGGACGGGACGAAGATTTGTGCTACTATTATTTACTATATTTATTCTTCTACATTCATACTGTTCCAATGCATTATTTATTCTTTTATATGTGTAACTCTGTCTGTGTTGTATAACTATAATCAAATGTATTTACAAAACAGCTTCATGAACTGTTATTTGATTATTATATTTTGTCATTCCGCTGTGAGAGTATGTATTTGTTTTTATTTCTTCTCTTTTTCTTATTTGTCCCATAACCATCTGCCCTTTTGAATGGTTTGCATGTGTCTGTTTAAACGTCCGAAAAGGCAGGTCGTTACATTTGGTATCAGAGCTTTGGTTTAGCGATAACCTTAGCTTTATGGGGTCTAACTCATATTAAATATGTATTTGTTAGTGTTATAAAAAGGTTTTCGTATTGTGTTAATTAGTTCTATTTTTTATTTATAAATTCTGGTTGGTGCATAGGACGCTATGACATCGATATGGATTTCTAGACACTTAATAGGACAGACCGACACAATATTTGTTTTGTAATATGTGTAAATGAAATAATTTTGCCTATTGTATATTTATATATATATAAAATAATGATTTATAAATGATGTATATTTGTTTGTAATATGTTGGTAGTTAGGTAGTGAAATTTATAAATATTGGTTGGAAATAAGATTTGAAAATAAAATAAGTGAAAATTGGAAATTTAGAACTTATGTTCTGGGGTTTTGAAAATTTCTTTCGAATGATTTTCGAATATAATAATAATATTATTAGAAGTATTTTCTGATATAAATATTTCAATACGATTTGAAGGAAATGCTTTAAAAGAAATTTTGGAAAGAAATAAGTCGTGTACTCCCCTCTCTGTCGTTGGAAAATAATTTTGGTGATGAGTGCACGCATCATCGACATTCATTTTCGAGTTTCGGAGTGGGAAGGCTACTGTTGTTATTTTATTGCAAACTTATTTTGATAAATAAATATAATTTTCAAATAGTTTTAAATATAATTGGATATATAAGTTGTAAGTATATAATCTATTTATTATTTTAAAATAATTTGAAATAGAACCCGATATTTTGTTCTTAAGTTTCTGTTAATTAATAGTTACAATTATTGTAATGGAAATTTTTTTAACTATTTAAAAATTGAAACTTCTAATTGAAAATAAGAGATTAAATGTTAAATTTTAACTGAAGTATGTAAGAAAATTGAAATTTGTAACCTATAAAACAAAGGATATGATTATTCAATATTAAGTCAGTTAAAAGAATGAGATAAACTTGTGTAACTTTCAATTACATTCTTAAAGACATATATATATATATATGTATGTATATATATATATATACAACTTACCAATTATATAAGTTGAAATGTTAAAAGAATATGTAATGGAAAATTTTACAAGTAAAATTTATGTAATGAAAGTGTTCAATGAATTGCTCTTATAAATAAGAATTTGAAGTTATAGTTGATATAAACTTTAGTAATAATTGAAATGTTACTATAATAAAATGTGATAGAAAATAGGTATTGTAAGCAAGTAATTATAAACTTAAGTAAATGAATTTAAATACTAAGCAATTGAATGGAACATGAGTACTATAAATAAACGAATGTAAATATATGAAATTAAGTAATAATGAATGAATATAATGATACGCTATTATCTGTAACTGTTGACCTGTGACATCTGACACCAAGATCTGTTATTTATATTTTATTGTTATTGATGATATATGCATGTTGATGATATTATATTATTATCATATTTGTTCTCACTCTACAAGTTTTCTGTTAGTATAGAATTACCTATGGGTTGAAATAATACACACCCAAACGATCTTGTAGAATCGGAGGAAATCGTTATGGGTTGAAATGATAAACTCAAGCAATTTTCAATTGAATTGAATTTGGGATTGTGGGTTGAAAAGATAAATACCCGTAGATATTGAAATTGCGGATTGAAACGGTAAATATCCGTAATACTTGACCATAGGATAGAAAACTATATATACAGACACCGTTGGTCTACTTGTATATATTGAAATGATTTCCATAGTTTTAAAAAGGAAATATATATAAATATTATATATATTTAAATGTTATTTTTGTAAAGGTTTAAATTTTAGATTTTTAAAACTATATGTTTGGAAATTTTAATTTATAATTTAGTTTTGAAAATATTATTTTTAAGATATTACTTATAAATTTTACTATTTTTAAAAGATATATATATAATATTTTAATATAAAATAGATTTAATAATAAGATTTAATTTAATAAAGTTTGATTTAATTAGTTTATAATATGTTTTAAGTGTTTATTTAGAATTTTTTTTTAAAGATGGATTTTATAATAATTCATATAAATTGAGGCTGGAAAGATAAATTTGAAATTGGTTTGAAATAGTATTCCTTTAAGAATTATATTTAAATAAAAATCAATTTGAAACTTGTTGAATTTGAAATTTTAAAGATACGATTTTATAACATGATTTTGATTTAAAGTGAATTTAATATTTCAAGTTTAAATAAGTTGAAGGAATATTTAGTTTATTTAAAGTGTAATTTAAGGTTTATTTAAATGATATTGGACTGACTAAGTGAATATTTCAATATTAAATAATTGTAAAGTTGAATTTGGATATAAATGAAATTATCAAATTTAGTTTTGCAAATGTTTGAATACTTTAAACTTTGGAATCAGTTGAAATCAAAATGGTTTATTTTTGTAGTTCAAATCTATATTTGAAATCGAGATAAAATGGTTTATTGAGATTTGAATTGAATTGAAATAGAAGAACTGAGATTTGATTTAAATGGGATTTTGGAATTTGAGTTGATTTGAATTGATTTGTGAACTTCGAGGAAACTATTTTTATATATAAAGCATTTTAATATATATAAAATATTTTATTTTATAAGTTATTTTAATACATAAACTATTTTAATGTAAACTATTTTAATGTACTAATTATTTTAATATAAATTATTTTAACATATAATTATTTTAACATATAAACTATTTTTCATATAAACTATTTTAACACATAATTATTTTTAACATATAAATTATTTTTCATATAAACTATTTTATTATATAAACTATTTTATTATATATACTATATTTTATATCTAAACTGTTAAGCGGAAGTGTTATGATTTTTAAAGTATTATGATTTCAAAGTGATATAGTTTCAAAGGTTTTATAAATTTGAAAGTGTTAAAAATTGAAGCGTTATGATTTTTGAAATTTATATTATTTTAAGGTGGGTAACGATCTCGAATTGATATGGTTTTGAAATAAATATGATATTTGGTTTTGAAGTATGATATTTTGAAATGACCACGGTGTAATAATGACGTTTGGTTGTTAAAGTGACCGGGATCGGTTATTGTTATGCTCTCTACCAACACCGAAAACCACTTTAACGACTATGTACGCGATGGAGATTCTAAAATAAAGTAGGATGGTTGGCGACAATTCTATATGAGGTATATACATGGACCTGACTCCCATGAGTTAGCTTAAGGTGGCTAAAATAGGAGCAATTTATTGAATATGCAAGTTTTTGTTTGATGATAATAATCATATATATATATATATTTATATTTAAATGTATTTTTTAATGTACTATTTTGTTTTTCACATAAATAAATAAATATTTTCTGAATAAAATAAATTACACAGAATTTAAATTTAAACAGATATTTTATTCAAACAAATATTTATTACAATTTTGAATAGTACAAATTTTAGCTCTCACTATATATATACACACAAATTTCAATTACATTACAATTTCAATCATATCACAATTTTCCATTTACAAATGTCCTCACTACATATTGCTCATTCACTCGTATTTATCTTCAACTCCATTCCAGATTGAATCCAGCATCTGAGCAATCTGCAAAAATATACACCGACGCAGTAAAATTGAAAAGAAAATATTTTTGCGATATAAAATAAAATGTCTATTTTGAAAACAATATTTGCCTCGGTTATTTGGGTTGTTCATCATCATTTAAATTTGAATTCATCATACACGAACAGTTTGTGACATGCACAATATATCACTCACCGTACATGCCACAAGGCCATGCACACCGATATACACTTGATAAAGTTATAGGGACAGGTGAGCACAAGGTCAAACCCAATTAAAAGCCGGGTTCAACTCAAGTGAAATCACGATACGAACACAAGGTCAAACCCGAGCTTTAAGCTGGATTCAACTCAGGTGCAATACAAAGCACAAGTTAAGTACAAGTGAAAATGTTCGATGCAAAACAAAACAGCAAAAACCAAGAACTCAATAATGGTTGTACCAATATACATGCATTTGACTCAATACAACAAAACATTGGAACCAGACCCATGAAGGCACAGAGGCACCAAAACATGCACAAGTTCATATGCAGACATGATGAAGGCACATAGGTATGCAATAGAGAGATGCACACATGACAGTAATGGCATGCAACCATACTAGTGAAATAAAAATACCAAACACATGAAGGCAAAGATCAAACACACATGAATGGATACATATGCAGTGCACCATGTATATACAAATTACAAAACTGCAACAAGCGACAAGTGCAGACCAACAATTCAACATGACTCAAGACCATAAATACCAACACAACGCATATATGTTTATATGTACACATGAATCAAATGGCCAAGACCAGATTCAAGAATACTGTTCAAACTCAACTGAATCAATATGTGCAGATCACACACATAAAAAGGACAAAAATACTGCAGATACAAGCTTAAAAGCATATAAAAGAAACTCACCACAATGCATCACTGAGACACGAGTGCAGGACACAAATGCAACATGAAAAATACAAATATATAAAGATCAGTCAAGTGAAATATCAAGTGCATCAATTATAGTTCAAGAATGAACCATGAGGACTACAAGTGCAAAGCAGTTATCTAGACACAACATAGCAGTATGGAAGCAAGACTACAAGAAACAGACTCGAGCACACATGAAGTTCAAGGTAAACTAGACCAATGCAACACTATACATTATCAACAGGCTCGAGGCTATCAAGTGCACATATAAATAGTGACATGATGAAGCAGTGCTAACAAATGTACAAAGGCAGAACCTGGTTAACATAGTTTCAAATCAAGTCAATGCAGGAATTTCAAATTGAGCAAGACAGTGGTCGGAGTCAAAAGGAAGCCAAATCAAAAAAAAGCCAATGTCAAGTTTAAATGCCAGAAACTCAAAGCCATGATCGAAAAATACGATGAACAAGTCAGAGACATGGTGGTCAAGAAATCGAGCAAGGAAAAATTCAAAGCCTTGCGAATCCAGGAAACAGGAAATATACGATTATGAACAGGTCAGAAAAAATCACTATCATCCATACAAAATCGAATGGCCAAAGCATGGCAATTGACAAATTCAAATAATTCAATACGAACGCAAATATAGGAATTTGAATCCTATAAATCCCAATCATCATCGGCCGTAAAAAATCATTCGAGTTCAAGCAACAACAGAGCAAAATCTATATCAATAACTCGAATCATAGATCGAGTTCAAGCATTCAATCAGAAAAGCAAAAGAGAAAAAATTACATACCGAAGCCTTTTCGAACTCGATCGAATTTGAAGCAGTTGAAGTAAATAAAAGAGACTATCGATTGACAAACAAGGAACGTCTAATTGTCTATTCAATCGAGCATTTAAAGTCAGCTTCTTTGAATTTTACAGAAACCCTAATTTAGTAGAAGAGAAACGAACGAAAACAGCAGCCATTTCCAAAGATGAGTCGGGCCGAAGAAATAAAAAGGCGAAATGGATTATCTTATCACTTATTTGTTATGTTGGGCTGGCCTTGTTTATTTAGTTATTAATTATATAAGGCTTTAGATAATTAGGGTTTTTGTTTTAAATTGTTTTTATTTGGTATTTTAAATTTTAAACTATTGTAACTTCTAGTCGTGTGACTACGGTACGAGCTACAGTGGTGTAGTTCAAGAATTTCGCAACTCAACGGCTGAGTTGTGGCATAGTTTTGAGCGTAAAGTTAAGGTTAATCGATAGCGAGTGTCGCGAATTTACGTGTGTAAGCGTCTGACTGCTTAATATCTAGTAGAAACCTAGGGGGCGGCATGTGTGACAACAGCCCATGACTCCTGCAGTAAACAAGGAAATAATGCGCTGTAAAGTGTGCCAGGCAGCCATGGATGATCATCAAGGTAAGGTAAAAACAATAAAGTCTATCGTATTACTCACAGCGCAGGGATAAAATACAATAGAAAAGTATACATAGTGAAGCTCCATAGAACAGAATCTCATCATATAAACTCATAATAGTTTGGTACAACAATCTGAAAAGTCAATACAGCAAGCCTCACTACAAATCACTCAGAGAATCATACAAGCAGCGGAACATCCAGTACATATAGTAAGAAAAACAATATGCAAAAGCCTCCAGCTCGTCTTCGTCATCAACAACGTTGGTCACTAAGAACAGCACCTGTCACCTGCTACCTAGTCTGCCCATCCCAAAATGGATGAACAGCCCAAGGTAATAAGAGTTGAACATAAAACCTTGAGTCAGACAAAAGTCCTAGTGAGCGGTAAATCAACTATCAAACATACCAAAAGAGCATAAAGGGTAAAAAGGAATAGGAACCCAACCATCCCACTCCACCTCTTTCTACAGTGATAGCCCCCAGACCCACTAAGCAGAAATAATCACAAACAAAAGAACAATCATGACTCGATACAATCAGACCACGGCATAGCATACACAAACAGGACAAACCCCCAACTGGATTAGTCACAACCAATGGTCTATCCACGATATTCGGTTCCAAACCCAACCGGCCTACAAGTTCATTACAAACAAACGAATGCGACGCCCCAGTATCGAACAACACTCTAACTGGAACACCGCAAATGGAAAGAGTACCTTGTACCACCACACTCTTTCCTTTCTCTTCCGTAGTAGGGGCTTTTGATGATGATGGCACAGCCCCCAAAGCATAAGCTTGCACAATCTGCTTGTCCTTCCTCGGTTCTGAACAATTCTTCCTGATATGCCCCAGCTTGTCACAGTTGTGGCACTTCACCGGCACTCTCGGATTCTTACAATCTCTGGAGAGATGACCTTTCTGCTGACAGTTGTAGCAGGTCACTTCACTCTTCGTCTTCTTCTGGCCATTCTTACCCTTCTGCTGCTGCTTCTTTCTCTTCTTGTTCCCACCTTGCTGTGGCTTGGATTCCTCCTTGGTCACAGCAACAACAGATCCTCCTTTAGGAAACAGATTCTCATGCCTGAGAGCTTTCTCCATAAGCTTCTCAAATGGATCGTCCAGATGATCCACCAACTGTCTCCCAAGATAAGTGTCCAAACCTGTCACAAACTTCTCATTCTTCTGATAGGGAGATTCAATATATGACCGAGCATACTTGGACAAGGCTTCAAACTCCGAAACATACTCAAGAACTGGTCTTCCACCTTGCTTGAGTTCCACAAACTTCTTGAACAGAACAGATTTCTGAGCTTTAGAAATGAACTTAGCTTCAAATCTGGCTTGGAATTGCTCCCAAGTAATTTCTTCCTCCAGAGTATCAATGGTAATAGAGTTCCGCCAATCAGAAGCTCTTCCCTGAAGCTGTCTTGATGCAAGCTTCCCCTTAGTTGCATCCTCAATTCCCAAGTCACCAAAGATCCTTATACAAGCATCTATCCATCTCTGGACTTCAATGGTTGATTCTGTTCCCAAGAAAACCTTTCCTCCAAGAGCAGTATAGTCTTTACACAGCTTAGCAAAATCCACTGGTTTTGAAGCTTGAACTTGAACTCCAACATCTACCGTTGGCCCTGGAGCTGGCATCCTTCTCATGATCGAAGTCATCATGGCCTCAAACATAGCAGCATAATCAGCAACCCCTCAGAATCACGGCCTTCCCTAGCAGCTAGTCTCCCTCTTCGACTCATTCTTAATATCTATAAAAGAATGATTAGTACACGTTGAGAAACAACTACATAAGAGGTTCTAATCCTTCTAAACTACTATATTACATATAGTAATCATCCATCAAAATACAATTACGTCTCTCATACGTAGTTACGTCAGCGAGCATTGGCTAAAATAGATTAACCAAAGCTCTGATACCAAATGTGACGACCGTCCATGACTCCTGCACTTAACAAGGAAATAATGCGCTGTAAAGTGTGCCACGCAGCCATGGATGATCATCAAGGTAAGGTAAAAACAATAAATTCTATCGTATTACTCACAGCGCAGGGATAAAATACAATAGAAAAGTATACATAGTGAAGCTCCATAGAACAGAATCTCATCATATAAACTCATAATAGTTTGGTACAACAATCTAAAAAGTCAATACAACAAGCCACACTACAAATAACTCAGAGAATCATACAAGCAGCGGAACATCCAGTACATATAGTAAGAAAAACAATTTGCAAAAGCCTCCAGCTCGTCTTCGTCATCAACAGCGTTGGTCACTAAGAACAGCGCCTGTCACCTGCTACCTAGTCTACCCATCCCAAAATGGACGAACAGCCCAAGGTAATAAGAGTTGAACATAAAACCTTGAGTCAGACAAAAGTCCTAGTGAGCGGTAAATCAACTATCAAACATACCAAAAGAGCATAAAGGGTAAAAAGGAATAGGAACCCAACCATCCCACTCCACCTCTTTCTACAGTGATAGCCCCCAGACCCACTAAGCAGAAATAAATATAGCAAAGCAGACATTTAAAGTAGAACAATTATCACTCGAGTCAAGGTCGATGTTTTCCAAGCACAAACCCCCAAGGCCTAAACCAAGATCAGATAAGCACCCGCAAAAACATCGCTCTTGAGACCGAGTAACGATACAACCAAAGCATCCAAACATCCATGACTCTGGCTATCACTGTTATCATTGCCTCGATATCACCATTAATTGAATGACCGGCTCATTCTTTCATCCGTCCGTCAAGGGCTAATGGTAACCCCGGTTCTAGACATAACTCCGCACGTCGTCGTGACCCATGCCTAGGACTATCGAATCTTCCCAGAGTACTCGACCATCAACTATTAGTCGATTGGGACTATCGAATCTGCCCAGCATACTCTTGCTTTGAGCCTGCTAGAACCTTCAACAACGATGAAATCTCAGCCTTCTAGTCATCCTCCTTGACGACTATTTCCATACTAGCTCAAGCGCCTCTTGAACCAACCATTATCAACGAACTCGAACCATATCACCGAGTTATCAACATGCTTGGGATGATCCCGTCTGGATTAAACCAAGGCTATCTCACATCATGCTTTGCTTCATCATATCATAGCAAAGTCCCATCTCAACATCATCCTTTGCCTCATTGCATCATAGCAAAGTCCCATCTCAACATCATCATCAAATCTATCCATATGAGCTTTATCATCCGCTTCATATGCCACGAGCAGCTTTCCTTATTCAAGAGACTTTCCACTTAGCTTTTGAATCATCTTCGACCAACTTGTCCAAATTCAATCACTAATCAACTAATCAATCAAATCAACCATTAATCCAAGTAATCAATCATTCAAACAAGATCTAAATAAACAGTTATAACAATAATGACAATTTCGTAAATAAAGAGTTCAAATCTAACAAGCATGAATTCTAAGTAATATCTTGATGAATGAACTAGCATAGGTTAACATGTAGTAAAGTGAATATTAAAACTCTATGAATGATGGATCTACATGCAGACTTAAGGAAAATGTATGAAATCACTATCTTTAACACACAAACAAGCCACCGATCCAATATACTCCTTTGGGTCCGTGTGAGAGATAACCACCACTCACCGAATCACCTAAACACCTCAAAAGCAACACACTTCAGATCTGGACAGCAAAGGATCTAGCTTGATCCGACAAGATTTCCCTTCAAACGAAGAAATCTTCCTTTGTTGGATGTAGATCTTCAACTTTGGCTCTTGGATCTTCGATTTGATCTTCGATCTTGGATGGATGTAAGCACTAGATTAGAGTAGAGAAAAGAAGTGAAGAAGTGTTGTAGTCGAGCTCTAAAAATAGCAGCACTTCGTCGCTTCAAAATCCGGATCCCAGAAATGAAGATAGGCACTTCTATTTATAGGCTGAATCCTTAAGTCGTTCGCCCCCCCTTAAGTCGGTCACGACATAACAAGGCCCCACGACTTACGACTCATCAACCCCATGGCCTACCGACTCAAGCCTCTACGCGACCTAACTTAGACACGACCTAAGGACTCAAGCCATCATGCGACTTACGACCTAACACATTGCCGCATTTCTACCTAAGTCCTAAGTCGTTTGGACGACTCAACGACTTACGACCTAAACTAAACCCAGCCGCTAACTCTCTAAAGTCGCCAATTCCCTTAAGTCGCTCCACGACCTAATCCAACACACGACCTAAGTCTCAACACGAGAATTCCTTAAGTCGCCAACTTCCTTAGGTCGTCCCAATCCTTAAGTCGTTCAACCGACCTATCTACTACCCGACCTAAGCTATCACCCTTAAACCGTTAACCCTTAAGTCGGCAACCACTACCACTAACTTCTCTAAGTCGCTCACTCCTATAGGTCGGTCACTCCTATAGGTCGCTCCACCGACTTATGCTACGACACGACCTAACCCTGGACGACTCATCTCCGGACGACTTAAGCTCCAAACGACTTAACAACACTAACAACCTAATGACAACAATTCTACGATCCTTCGATCCGTAAAAATACGGGTCGTTACACTCTCTCCCCCTTAGGAATTTCGCCCCCGAAATTCCAAACAAACAAGAGCAACCAAAACTATTCTGCATGCCTACCATCCATAGCAATCATCAAACCATTCATCCAATTACTTGCCTAGCATGCAGAATTCTAAGACTAGAACAAGTTACAAATTCATGAGATGTCACGACACCTTAGGGCCATACCTCGAAGAGTTCAGGATGAGCTGCCTTCATCCTCTCTTCCTCCTCCCATGTACAGTCGTTAACATCATCACTCCATTGTACCTTGAGCAACCTGACTACCTTCCTCCTAAGCAGTTTCGTGTCAGTTTCCACAACACGAAGCGGCTTACGAGGTCTTCTAACAACTGAATCAACTTCTAAATCTTCATAGCTATCAGCAGAAACCACTGTATTCGAGTCGTGCACATACTTCCGTAGATACGATACATGAAAATTGTGCACACTCGCCATCTTTTCTGGTAACTCCAACTTATAAGCGAGCTTTCCAATTCGCTCGACCATCGGGAATGGTCCAACAAATCTCGGAGTCAATTTCCCTTTCTTCCCGAATCGAATAACATTCTTCAGTGGAGAAATCTTCACAAAAACCCTATCGCCTACGTCGAATTCCAAATCCTTACGACGCTTATCAGCATAACTTTTCTGACCGTCTTGGGCTGCCTTCATTCGTCGTCGAATGATCTTTATACAATCCGAAGTCTGTCGAATCATTTCTGGCCCAAGCATCAACTTTTCTCCTGTTTTCAACCAACATGTCGGAGAGTTACATGGTCTTCCATACAATGCTTCATACGGTGCCATACCAATGCTTGACTGGTAACTGTTATTATATGAAAATTCCACCAAATGAAGATGATCTTCCCATGATCCTCCGAAGTCCAAAACACATGCTCTTAGGAGATCTTCAAAACTCGGTTGACTCTCTCGGTCTGACCATCTGTTTGGGGGTGATAAGCTATACTCAAACACAGCTCGGTTCCCAAAACTTCCTGGAAGCTCTTCCAAAATCCACTAGTGAATAAGGGGTCTCGGTCGCTCACTATGCTTTCCGGAATACCATGGAATCGAACTATCCACTTAACATATAGCTCATCCAATTTCGATGCAGTCCTAGTTGATCGAACAGGAATGAATCTTGCACTCTTAGTCAATCGATCTACGATGACCCAAATCCCTTCATTTCCCTCCCTTGTTCTAGGTAGACCATCGATGAAATCCATCGATATTTGCTCCCACTTCCATGTAGGAACTTCTAATGGCTGAAGCAATCCACTGGGCTTCTTCTGCTCGGCTTTTACCAACTGGCAGTTCATGCATTTGGAAATAAAATTTCCAACATCCTTCTTCATACCTTCCCAGTAATAAGTTCTTTTCATATCCCGATACATCTTATTTCCACCTGGATGAATTGTTAACTTCGAGTGATGATTCTCCTTCAGAACTTCATTCCTCAATTCATCTATATCGGGAACAACCAGTCGTCCTTGTTTCCGAAGCCAACCCTCTCGATCGATTTCGAATCCTTTATCCTTCTTTGGGTCCAACCCCAATTCCAAATCACGGATAATCTTGACAAGCTTATCATCTTGCTTTTGGCCCTCGCCAATCCTTTCCACAAGAGTAGGACTTATCGATAAGTTTGCCAACATCTCAGGTTCCAATTCACATCTAGGCCTGAAGTCAAATCCAGCCAAATACTCAAGACTCTTCCATTCTGAAAACATGGCTTCCAATTCTGCATGACTTCGACTTAACGCATCTGCCACTGCGTTACCCTTTCCCGGAGTATAGGCTATACCAAAATCATATGACGCTAAAAACTCTAGCCATCGTTGCTGCCGGAGATTCAAATCTTTTTGGGAGAAAAGATACTTCAACGACTTATGATCTGTAAACAACTCGAACCGAACTCCCAATAGGTAATGTCTCCACATCTTCAGAGCAAATACAATCGCCGCTAACTTCAAATCATGAGTCGGATAATTCCTTTCATGCGGCTTCAGTTGTCGACTTGCATACGCAACAACTTTATCCTTCTGCATTAGCACTGCTCCAAGTCCAGTGCCACATGCATCGGTGTAAACCACCATCTCATCATTTCCACTTGGAATAGTCAAAACAGGAGCACTTGTTAGTCGCTCTTTCAGGATTCCGAAAGCTTGTTCACACTTAGCATCTGAACACTTGGTTCTTTTTCGTCAATCCTGTTAATGGTGCAGCTATCTTGGAAAAGTCTTTGATAAACCGACGATAATATCCGGCTAATCCAAGAAAACTTCTCACATCAGATGCATTCTTAGGTCTAACCCAATCCTGGATCGCTGCCACCTTGGCGGGATCAACCGCTATTCCACTTCCAAAGATAACATGGCCTAAGAACCTCACTTCGCTCTTCCAGAAGTGACACTTCGAAAACTTATCCCTCAGCTGTTGTTTCTGCAAGATTTCCAAAACAATCCGTAAGTGCGTCTTGTGCTCTTCTTCAGTTCTGAAATAAATCAAAATATCATCCACGAACACAAGTACAAACTTGTTCAACTGATCCCTGAACACTCTATTCATAAGATCCACAAAATATGCTGGTGCATTGGTCAATCCAAACGGCACTACCAGCCACTCATAGGAACCAGATGGTGTCCTAAAAGCAGTCTTCGGCACACTATCCTTTACCACTCTCAACTGGTGAAATCCCGTTGCCAAATCCATCTGAGAAAACACCTTAGCTTCGTGAAGCTGATCAAACAAGTCATCTATTCTCGGCAATGGATACTTGTTCTTCTTAGTCACTTTATTCAGCTCACAATAATCCACACACAACCTCAACGATCCATCCGCTTTGGTTGCAAACACAACTGGTGCACCCCATTCGGACACGCTACGCCGAATGAATCCTTTCTGAAAAAGGTCATCAACTTGCACCTTCAACTCTTGTTGTTCCCTAGGCGCCATTCGCCTAAGAGGCATCACAACAGGTATGGCTCCTTCAACTAGATCGATGCGAAACTCGATCTCTCTATGCGGCGGTAACCCTTTGACCTCATCAAAGACATCCTCAAATCCATTCACAATAGGCACCGATGACAGTCCATCCCGTGGAACAACTAGCGAATACATGAAGCTCATGAAGATGCCTTCTTCATGCTTACATCGTATCACAACCCTTCACCCCTCCACATTCTCGACTGTCACCTCCAGCCTCTTACAATCAACCCTTGTCGCATACTTCCTAAGCCAGTCCATACCCAAAATAATTCCGAACCCCGCAAAGTTCAGAACAAAACAATCACAAACAAAAGAACAATCATGACTCGATACAATCAGACCACGGCATAGCATACACAAACAGGACGAACCCCCAACTGGATTAGTCACAACCAATGGTCTATCCACGATATTCGGTTCCAAACCCAACCGGCCTACAAGTTCATTACAAACAAAAGAATGCGACGCCCCAGTATCGAACAACACTCTAACTGGAACACCGCAAATGGAAAGAGTACCTTGTACCACCACACTCTTTCCTTTCTCTTCCGTAGTAGGGGCTTTTGATGATGATGGCACAGCCCCCAAAGCATAAGCTTGCACAATCTGCTTGTCCTTCCTCGGTTCTGAACAATTCTTCCTGATATGCCCCAGCTTGTCACAGTTGTGGCACTTCACCGGCACTCTCGGATTCTTACAATCTCTGGAGAGATGACCTTTCTGCTGACAGTTGTAGCAGGTCACTTCACCCTTCGTCTTCTTCTGGCCATTCTTACCCTTCTGCTGCTGCTTCTTTCTCTTCTTGTTCCCACCTTGCTGTGGCTTGGATTCCTCCTTGGTCACAGCAACAACAGATCCTCCTTTAGGAAACAGATTCTCATGCCTGAGAGCTTTCTCCATAAGCTTCTCAAATGGATCGTCCAGATGATCCACCAACTGTCTCCCAAGATAAGTGTCCAAACCTGTCACAAACTTCTCATTCATCTGATAGGGAGATTCAATATATGACCGAGTATACTTGGACAAGGCTTCAAACTCCGAAACATACTCAAGAACTGGTCTTCCACCTTGCTTGAGTTCCACAAACTTCTTGAACAGAACAGATTTCTGAGCTGTAGAAATGAACTTAGCTTCAAATCTGGCTTGGAATTGCTCCCAAGTAATTTCTTCCTCCGGAGTATCAATGGTAATAGAGTTCCACCAATCAGAAGCTCTTCCCTGAAGCTGTCTTGATGTAAGCTTCCCCTTAGTTACATCCTCAATTCCCAAGTCACCAAAGATCCTTATACAAGCATCTATCCATCTCTGGACTTCAATGGTTGATTCTGTTCCCAAGAAAACCTTTCCTCCAAGAGCAGTATAGTCTTTACACAACTTAGCAAAATCCAGGTTTTGGAGCTTGAACTTGAACTCCAACATCTACCGTTGGCCCTGAAGCTGGCATCCTTCTCATGATCGAAGTCATCATGGCCTCAAACATAGCAGCATAATCAGCAACCCCTCAGAATCACGGCCTTCCCTAGCAACTGGTCTCCCTCTTCGACTCATTCTTAATATCTATAAAAGAATGATTAGTACACCTTGAGAAACAACTACGTAAGAGGTTCTAATCCTTCTAAACTACTATATTACATATAGTAATCATCCATCAAAATACAATTACGTCTCTCATACGTAGTTATGTCAGCGAGCATTGGCTAAAATAGATTAACCAAAGCTCTGATACCAAATGTGACGACCGTCCATGACTCCTGCACTAAACAAGGAAATAATGCGCTGTAAAGTGTGCCACGCAGCCATGGATGATCATCAAGGTAAGGTAAAAACAATAAATTCTATCGTATTACTCACAGCGCAGGGATAAAATACAATAGAAAAGTATACATAGTGAAGCTCCATAGAACAGAATCTCATCATATAAACTCATAATAGTTTGGTACAACAATCTGAAAAGTCAATACAGCAAGCCACACTACAAATAACTCAGAGAATCATACAAGCAGCGGACCATCCAGTACATATAGTAAGAAAAACAATTTGCAAAAGCCTCCAGCTCGTCTTCGTCATCAACAGCGTTGGTCACTAAGAACAGCACCTGTCACCTGCTACCTAGTCTTCCCATCCCAAAATGGATGAACAGCCCAAGGTAATAAGAGTTGAACATAAAACCTTGAGTCAGACAAAAGTCCTAGTGAGCGGTAAATCAACTATCAAACATACCAAAAGAGCATAAAGGGTAAAAAGGAATAGGAACCCAACCATCCCACTCCACCTCTTTCTACAGTGATAGCCCCCAGACCCACTAAGCAGAAATAAACATAGCAAAGCAGACATTTAAAGTAGAACAATTATCACTCGAGTCAAGGTCGATGTTTTCCAAGCACAAACCCCCAAGGCCTAAACCAAGATCAGATAAGCACCCGCAAAAACATCGCTCTTGAGACCGAGTAACGATACAACCAAAGCATCCAAACATCCATGACTCTGGCTATCACTGTTATCATTGCCTCGATATCACCGTTAATTGAATGACCGGCTCATTCTTTCATCCGTCCGTCAAGGGCTAATGGTAACCCCGGTTCTAGACATAACTCCGCACGTCGTCGTGACCCATGCCTAGGACTATCGAATCTTCCCAGAGTACTCGACCATCAACTATTAGTCGATTGGGACTATCGAATCTGCCCAGCATACTCTTGCTTTGAGCCTGCTAGAACCTTCAACAACGATGAAATCTCAGCCTTCTAGTCATCCTCCTTGACGACTATTTCCATACTAGCTCAAGCGCCTCTTGAACCAACCATTATCAACGAAATCGAACCATATCACCGAGTTATCAACATGCTTGGGATGATCCCGTCTGGATTAAACCAAGGCTATCTCACATCATGCTTTGCTTCATCATATCATAGCAAAGTCCCATCTCAACATCATGCTTTGCCTCATTGCATCATAGAAAAGTCTCATCTCAACATCATCATCAAATCTATCCATATGAGCTTTATCATCCGCTTCATATGCCACGAGCAGCTTTCCTTATTCAAGAGCCTTTCCACTTAGCTTTTGAATCATCTTCGACCAACTTGTCCAAATTCAATCAAATCAACCATTAATCCAAGTAATCAATCATTCAAACAAGATCTAAATAAACAGTTATAACAATAATGACAATTTCGTAAATAAAGAGTCCAAATCTAACAAGCATGAATTCTAAGTAATATCTTGATGAATGAACTAGCATAGGTTAACATGTAGTAAAGTGAATATTAAAACTTTATGAACGATGGATCTACATGCAGACTTAAGGAAAATGTATGAAATCACTATCTTTAACACACAAACAAGCCACCGATCCAATATACTCCTTTGGGTCCGTGTGAGAGATAACCACCACTCACTGAATCACCAAAACACCTCAAAAGCAACACACTTCAGATCTGGACAGCAAAGGATCTAGCTTGATCCGACAAGATTTCCCTTCAAACGATGAAATCTTCCTTTGTTGGATGTAGATCTTCAACTTTGGCTCTTGGATCTTCGATTTGATCTTCGATCTTGGATGGATGTAAGCACTAGATTAGAGTAGAGAAAAGAAATGTAGAAGTGTTGTAGTCGAGCTCTAAAAATAGCAGCACTTCGTCGCTTCAAAATCCGGATCCCAGAAATGAAGATAGGCACTTCTATTTATAGGCTGAATCCTTAAGTCGTTCGCCCCCCCTTAAGTCGGTCACGACTTAACAAGGCCCCACGACTTATGACTCATCAACCCCACAGCCTAACGACTCAAGCCTCTATGCGACCTAACTTAGACACGACCTAACGACTCAAGCCATCATGCGACTTACGACCTAACACATTGCCGCATTTCTACCTAAGTCCTAAGTCGTTTGGACGACTCAACGACTTACGACCTAAACTAAACCCAGCCGCTAACTCTCTTAAGTCGCCAATTCCCTTAAGTCGCTCCACGACCTAATCCAACACACGACCTAAGTCTCAACACGATAATTCCTTAAGTCGCCAACTTCCTTAGGTCGTCCCAATCCTTAAGTCGTTCAACCGACCTATCTACTACCCGACCTAAGCTATCACCCTTAAACCGTTAACCCTTAAGTCGAGAACCACTACCACTAACTTCTCTAAGTCGCTCACTCCTATAGGTTGGTCACTCCTATAGGTCGCTCCAACTCCTAAGTCGCTCCACCGACTTATGCTACGACACGACCTAACCCTGGACGACTCATCTCCGGACGACTTAAGCTCCAAACGACTTAACAACACTAACAACCTAATGACAACAGTTCTACGATCCTTCGATCCGTAAAAATACGGGTCGTTACAGCATATAGGCAGGGTTTTGCCGAAGCTGGATAAATCTGTGTGTTTCATTTTTGCATTTTTTATTATTCTGTTATTTTCTGTGCTGCTGTTACACGACTATATTTGTGTTGCAAATATTTTATATACTTTCGCATTAATTTTTTATAATTAATAGTATCATCGTATTCACCCCATCTAGGGTGAAATCGATCCTATAAGTGGTATTAGAGCTGGGAACAAATGCCATTTTTGTTTTAAAAATTTGATTTTTCAGAAATCAATTTTTGTTTTACAAATTTGAATTTTTAAAATGGCTTCTTTTCATAATGCTTTTGCTGAGGGTCAATCCATAGTTAGACCACCAATGTTCAATGGTGAATATGTTTACTGGAAGAATAGAATGAATTTTTTTTTTGAAAACCATTTATGCTTGGAATATTGTTGAGACAGGCTATAGAGCACCAACTATAGTTGAAAATAATCGAAAAATAGATAAACCGGTGGATCAATGGACAAATCTAGAAAATAAATTATAGTATGCTAATGCCAAAGCTATGAATTCTATTATTTGTTCGTTAGATCAATTTGAATTTAATCGTGTCTCGCATTTTCTAACCGCGTAGGAAATATGGCACACACTCGAAGTGACTCATGAAGGAATGTCTCAAGTCAAAGAATCTCACCTTGCCATGCTAAGTAGCGTATACGAGAACTTCACAATGGCCAAGGAAGAAAATGTCAAAGAGATGCACGGACAACTTTCCAATATCGAATACAAATCAAATGCTCTTGGAAAATCATACACAGAATTGGAAACAGTTCAAAAAATCCTCAGAGTCCATCAATGAAGCTTTGAAACGAAAGTTACAGCCATTCAAGAATCAAAGGACTTAAAACAAATCAAAGTTGAAGAACTCATCAGAAATCTCACCACTTACGAGCTAGAAATGAAATTTAAGGAAGAACGTGAAGGAGGTGATACTTGAAAGAAATCAGTAACTCCTAAAGGAACAACGGAAAGTGATGACGACGACAATGATGATGGAGTAGCTGAGTTGGCATTATTAATCAAGAATTCAAAAAATGGAATTGCAGATATGGAAATCCGGCTTTAAATCAAAAACTGAAAAGCAAAATAGTTAAAGCTCTAGACAAACTAGAAGAACGGAAGATCATTTGCCACAAGTGCAATAAACCTGACCATATCAAGCCCAATTGTCCTCAGAATCAACACGACCAAGATAAGAAATCGAAAATAAGAAGTTTTATAGCCACTTGGAATACAAGTGATAAAGATAATTAAAGTACTAGCAGTGAGAGTGAAAAAGCAGATCTGCGCCTTCAAGGTGATATAACTGATTGCGATGATGACGAGCCAAGCAAGGTATCAAAACATACTCACTCTGAATTACTTATATATTTCCACGAAGTAAATGGCTGTTGTGAACGACTTAGGGAGAGATACGCTAAACTTGAATCACAAAAGGATACTTTCATAGATTTAAATAAACAACTTGATCAGTTAGTTAAAAACTATCAAAGCAAAACCCCTAAGTGTGATAACGATACAACATTCGAAGAAGAGATTAAAAAATCAGAAAGTATAATTAAATCGCTTGAAAATGATATTTTGGTTTTGAAGGAAAGTGAAAACATTAGAAAAAAAATATATATTAAAAGGTACACTCAATTATTGAATGAAAACGAATCACTCAAAAACAAGTTCAACAACTTTAGGAAAATTTTACAAAAGTAAAAAATCGTTGAATATGCTATTAGGAAAACAAACTGTTAATATAGTTAGACAAGGACTTGGATATAATCAATCTGAACCTGTTAAAAGAAAAATAATTTATAGAAAAATTGGACATAATCAAAATATTTTTTGGTATAGACCCAAACACGTGAAAACAATTCCAATTTGGGTTCCAAAAGGCACGAATATAAAATCCCTCAAAGTTAAACGAATTTGGGTGCCGAAAGGAACGTATATAAATAGCTTTGGATCTCCACAAAACTATTTTTTAAAATCTGTTGCCACTAGTAACCATGGACCTATAAAAACAAATAGATCACAGAAAACTTTTATCGTGTAGGTGTGGTGGCAGGCTAAGGAACTACAATAGCCTTACTTGGATTCTGGCTGCTCCAGGGACATAATGGGCGACAACGCAAAGTTCCTTAGCCTAGTACAAAGGTGGCAGAATCACAATGGGAAACAATGAAATATTATGTCAAAGGTAAAATAGGTAATGGTATATTTAATGATTTACTAAATGTGATAATCTACACCTTAATTCAGCCAGTAATGTGGTAATGAAATAAAAGTTGATTTCGATTTTAAAAATGTTGATTATGATTCTGACTTTTTCAAAATTATTGGCCAAATTATTCTTTTATGCCGAGAATAATTTAAAAATCTCTTGAGTCTTTGAACTACTTCATATAGATTTAATTGATAATAATACATTTGGCTGACTCTGTATTCACGGCTTCGTTTACACGATTTCAATTCAAATTCAAAAGATGTAAAAATGATTTCAAAGTATTTGATGCAACATCACAGTCTGTTCTATAACAATCAAACTAATGATAATCTCGAGTGAATGAAAAATTTGAACGTAGATTACACTGATAATCTACTTAATAGAAAAATTGCTAGTGGAACGTGATTTATATTGAGGCATTCAGTAGCTGCATCGTTTTTCAAAGAAAATATCTGCGTATTTTTCACTTGAAATAATTTCATATAGCAGACATTTTTTCTAAAACCCTTTATAGAAAATCATTTTCGACCTTGTTTCAGATTAGTCATTTTAAAAAGTTTTGATAATTATTTTTGGATTTAATTTTAAATGACTACATTAACTAATCTGACTCCCTACTAATTATCGAAAAGATAAATGGTGATTGAAAAAGTGATGAGTGTTGATATTAATCGTATATTATCACTTGAGAAAGTATAATTAGAAAATTTCTTTAGAAATTTAAACAAGAGTTATAAAAAAAATTGTTGGTAAATATGCCATGACCATTTCTATTTCTATCATATTTCTATTGACCATCACACATCATAATCCAATATGGTATGTCAATATGTGGTATTTTAAACGGAAACTATGCGCTTTCGTTTTATTATATTTTTAGAAATAAAAAAACATCCAAAGTATTTACTCTCATTTAAAATTCCTCATGGTTATGCATTAGTGAATTACTTAGGATTTTTGATTATGTGCTCCATGCTCATTCAAAAGTCCTCAAGGTTATGCATGTATGGAACGCATATCAAAATTGATTGATTTAATAGACAAGTTAATTCTATCCCATTTAAAAGTCCTCACTGTTATGCATGGTTAGAAGATACTTGAATTCATTTTTTTAATAATTTTTTTGGAATACTACAAATCTCATTTAAAAGTTCTAATGGTTATGCATGGTTAGTAGATATTCTAATTCCAGATATAAATATACCACAAGTAGACACAACTATATGGTTTTATATAATGACATCATCCCTATTATTCTAAAGTGGAATATGCGTCAAACAGAGTACCTATGATTTTTGTTTGATTTTTTTTACTGAAATTTAATATTTATACTCGATTGAGTATTAATGTCGTATTAATGTTTATCACTTTATCTCTATTTTTCTAACACTATTACTCTTTTGCTGATAACAAAAGAGAAAGAGAAAAGTTAAGATTTTGGCAAATAAAGGTCAAATATTTTCTATATTGCATCTAGGCTCATTTGAAAATTTACATGCATATATGAAGAGGGAGCTTTGTGTAGAGGGGAAGCATTCAAATAGGGGGAGCAAATTGATTAATCAAATACATTTACTAAATTCAAAATCCTAAATATATGTTTGTTATCACCAAAAGGGGGAGACTGTTGAATATGCAAGTATATGATTTTCGTTAGATGATAGTAAACATATATATATATATATATATATATATGTATGTATATATATATTCATTTAAGTGTATTTGTTAATGTACTATTTTGTTTTTCACATAATTAAATAAATATTTGCTGAATAAAATAAATTACGCAGAATTTAAATTCAAAAGGATATTTTATTCAAACAAATATTTATTATAATTTTGAATAGTACAAATTTGAGCTCTCACTACACACACACACACACACACACACACACACACACACACATATATATATATATACAAATTTCAATTACATTACAATTTCAATCATATCATAATTTTTCATTTACAAATGTCCTCACTACATATTGCTCATTCACTCGTATTTATCTTCAACTCCATTCCAGATTAAATCCAGCATCTGAACAATCTGCAAAAATATACACTGATGCAGTAAAATTGAAAAGGAAATATTTTTGCAGTATAAAATTAAATGTGTATTTTGAAAATAATATTTTCCTCGGTTATTTGGGTTGTTCATCATCATTTAAATTTGAATTCATCATACACGAACAGCTTGTGACATGCACAGTGTATTACTGTACATGCCACAAGGTCGTGCACACCAATACACACTTGATAAAGTTACAGGGACAGGTGAGCACAAGGTCAAACCCAATTAAAATCCGGGTTCAACTCAAGTGAAGTCACGATGCGAGCACAAGGTCAAACCCGAGCTTTAAGCTGGATTCAACTCAGGTGCAATACAAAGCACAAGTTAAGTACAAGTGAAAATGCTCCATGCAAAACAAAACAACAAAAATCATGAACTCAATAATGACCATACCAATATACACGCATCTGACTCAATACAACAAAACATTAAAACCAGACTCATGAAGGCAAAGAGACGCCAAAACATGCACAAGTTCATATGCAGACATGATGAAGCCAGTGATACCCGATCACTATATGCACATGTATGCAACAGAGAGATGTACACATTACAGTAATAGCATGCAACCATACTAGTGAAACAAAAATACCAAACACATGGAGACAAAGATCAAACATGCATGAATGGATATATATGCAGTGTAACATTCCTAAAAAATCAACCAAGTTTAATTTGGCAATTAATTTAATTTTGGAGTTTAATTCTGAAATTATTTGTGAATCAATTAGGAAATTTCCAGAATAAATAAATATTTTAGATTTTTAAATAGAATTTTGGATTTGAAATAAAAAATAAAAATTTAATTGAATTTTAAGCTGGAAATTCTAGAAAAAATAAAATATATTGTAAATAGAATATTGGGTATATTTGAATTCTCCAAATTTAAATAAGATATATAGTTATATAGATGAATTATAATTGGAAATTTGATTTTGAAATTTAACTAATTGACAATGAATATTATTGATTTGAAAATACTAAAATGAACATCTTGAAAACAAAATAAATATACATACTTTAAAAAAAAAGAATAGTTATAAATAAATTCTAATTTCTTTTGAGTTTAAAATATTGAAATGATGAATGTTTGAAAAAAAAGTCATTTGAATTTAAAATTTTATATACATATATGTATATGCATATATGAGTAGAATTCAATATGTATATGTTGAAATTGAATTTAAATTGTATAAGTATAGGTATGTGTATAGAAATAGACATAAATGGATTTTAGTTCAAGTGGATTGAAATTTGAATTTATATTTAAAATAAATGTTTTTAGAAATAAGTGGCATTTAAAATCATTAGGGAGTAATATATATAATGTAAATATTAGCTAAAGCAATTCTTTTAACATTGTATGTATATATACACAAATGAATAAAGGGGTACATTCATTTATAAAGTAAATATGATATAAAAATTTACTTAAACATTCTTTTGTCTTTAAAAGAACTACAAATGCTAAACATACATCAAAGAGATGGAGTAAAGAAACTAATATATGTTGAGGCCTCGTGATTGATTTTTTTTTACAAATGGCATTCACTATGATTGCTTGAATAAAATAATAAGAATAAAAAAATTTAGAAAACTTTTTAGCTTCCAATTTCAAAGTATTTAGCTACCAAATCTCTGAAGTATAGTATCAAAGATTGAACATTTGAACTCCAACATTCAAGAAAAAGTAAAAATCAGAAAAAGAAAGAAAAAAACCTGCTAACTTTTTTCTTCAATTCAAAAGAAAAAAAAAAGAATCTGATGATCTTTCTTAAAGCATCAGCTGTAGTGTATGTTTACATATCTCGGGTAAGTTTTTAACTTTATAGTTTAATAAATTTATGGTTTCAAAATCAGGTCTTTAACACAAAAAAATTCAATTGCAGATTTATAAAAAAAAATAAAACATAGCTGCAATTTTTTTGGCCAGAGACAGTGCAAGATTTCTGAAAATAATTTAAGGCAAGTAAATTTATTTTTAAAGATGTGAATTTGAAGTTGTAATCAGTAATGAAGCAAAGAATTTAAACAACTTTATTAAACAGTTGCAGGAGGAAATTAAGTTCAAAGATTAAACTTATTCCTGGATTTCAAGTAGCAGGAAGAAAAAAGCCTTCTCTATGTATAACAAAAATTCAAACTGTAAGTAATTTAAAATTGTTTGTTATTGATTAAGTAAGTGAATAAATAAAACCAAGAATAAGCAAAGAATTTTATTTACAAACTTTGCAGATCTAAGCTTCAAAAAAAATAAAGAAAAAAATGTACAGGCTTCATCCTCATTTTGAAAACTGTGAGGAAGTTTTTCTGTCTCCAGGCAAAAACTCTATCTTTCTTCAACCTTCAGGTGAGAAAACCCCTAAACTAATTCTTTCTACTTATCCGTTGTTGCTTGTGAGTCTGGAAGTTGATTTGCCATTGGAAAATTTGTTGCTTGTGCATGAATCTGTGTGTATATATGTGTAAGTTTTATGCATACAAGCATTATACCTCTGTTTACTTCATTCACAGCCCAAGAACAACATAAATAAATCTATATCTCTCCAAATGAACATTATTATGTGATGTTTTCAAAATGAAAAGGGATAGCGATGGAGTAATATGTATTTTAAAAATAATTACGAGTGATTATGTTGAATAATCATTTCAAAATTGATCAAAGTCAGTAATGATCCAAATAATCAGAAAATTAAAGTATCTTAATTTCCATTTTTGATTATACAATTAGATTCGAATCACAAATCAATGATTTTTTATCATTATTTCAAGATTTTTAAGTAAGATTTGGCGAGTTATCTCGAATTTACTAAAACTAGCATTTTCGTCAAATTCCATCAAACGACGACGAGTGGGAGGTTGCGGTCGATGGTGGAGGAGGCTAGTGTATAGGAGATTGTCAGAAAAATGCTCGTTTAAATTTTTGATCGTTGTGGTGATCAAGCGAAATGATTTTAGGGTTATTTGACTGTTTTGGGTTGAAGGTGGAATTGAGGTGATTTCTTCATCATCGTTGCATCGGGTCACATCGGACCGGGGGAAGTGCTGCGTGGGTGATCAACGGAGTTTAGGTCGGAGTCACGAGGATTCTGGTGTCGTGATGTGGTAGAGCGAGGCACTTTTGGGTTGATCAGGAGTTCCAGTTTGGGTGTGCTCGAACTCGATTTCGAACTCGAGTTCAACTTTAAGATTTAGTGCTTGGGATCGATGGGGGAAGTTGTAGGTGACTTGTTGGCATCGGCGACGACGATCGGAACGATGGCGATCATCGGTGCATGTGCATGCATCCACGTTTCGTGTCTGGGTAGTGATGTTTTGGGGAAGAAGATAACGGGCTCGGGTTCAAGCACGAGGAAGCAGGCGTTCGACTCGAAGTTGAACTCGAGTAAAATTTTAACATAACAGGTTTAGCACTTAAACAAATTTGAGTTTGAATATCTAAGTATACGGGTCGGTTTTGTAAAAGATGCGAAGTAGACTTGCTTTCGTCTCGGGGAGCATTTGAGTGAGTCTCGGTTTGCTGAAAGAAAACGGTTTTGACTTTAAAACAAATTCAAACTTTTAAACTTTTTTTTTATCCATGCTTTCAAATGATGTTTTTGATTAAAGTTTGAATTAAGTAATATATTTTCAAGGTAATTAAATTTTAATTTATTTAAATTGGTTATTTTATGTCATAAAGTTATCTAGATAATGTAATTAAAAAGGTAATTAAGATAAAATGTTATTTAACTAATCCTAACCTTTAAAATAAATAATGTGATAATTTATTAAACAAGTCTAAAGGTTAAGAAAAGTAATTAATTTATCTCTTCATTAATTAAATAATTGATTATTTTGTTACTATAATTAATTAAGATGCAATTAATTAATAAAAGTAATTAGGAGTTAATAAATAATCAATTAAGGGTTAATTACTTAATGAAATTAATTTAAGATTAATAAAGGATAATTAATTTAAAGATAAATTTAGTGATGGGAGTAAACTAAAAGATAATTACTTTGTGTAATTAAATAAAAAATAATTACTTTGTGTAATTAAATAAAAGCTAATTACTTAGTGAAATTAATAAAGGATAATTAATTAAGGGTTAATTAATTAATTAAAGATAATTAATTAAATGGTGAATTAAATAATTAAAGGTTAATTATTTAATAATTAAAGGTTGATGAATTACAAATTAAAGGTTAATTAATTTATTATTAATGGTTAATTAATAAATGATTAAAGAATAATTAATCGAAAATGATTTGTAATGTTAATTAACCAGGATTAGTAATTCATGAGTAGTTAATCTGATTTGAATTAATCAGACAATTATCTGATCTTACTTACGTATGTTTGGATTCTATTGGATGATTGAATTGTTTGATACCCTGATATGTTCTGTTTTGATTTGAGCTGTATTTGATGTAATTTATTATCTGTGATATATATCTGTGATCTGGGAATAAAAGATAAGCGTTATAGTATATACAGCTTATCAAATATAAGCGTTGTAGTTTATACCGCTTATCAAATATATTGTTGTATTTGAATATGTGCTGATTGATGATGTTGCACTTTTATTGTGTAAAACCCCTGGACCACACTTATACATACACAAATATGGATTGCATGTGGAAATGGGTTAAGTCACAAATTTTGAAATTGTTTTAAAGATTTAATTTTGGAATCCAAAATAGTTTTGGAATTAGAATTGAAAGCTTTTGAAAATGAATTTCAAAAATAAAAGTTATCTTGAATAACTTGATTGAATTTGGAAATTTAAATAATTTGATTTAAATTTGAATTCAATTTTTGAAGATTGAATTCTAGATTTGGAAACTATGGTTTAAAAAGGTTATTCAACTTATAAATGTGTTTAAATGGGTTTTTAACCATTTAAAAAGTATTGTTTTGGAAATTCAAATTTTAACCAAGCTTATACTTGAATGGCTTTAACTTATGTAAATGTAATCAGTTTTTTCCAAAACGAAACCTATGTGTTTTCAAATAATGAAAGCTTTCACATAAGAAATGAACTTCCAATTTGTGTTAAAAGGATTTCAAGTCTAAAATGAAAATAGTTTTTCAAGTTATGAATAATCTTTGGAAACAGAATTGAAAGCTATAAATTAAATCTTTAATTTAAAGATTTATTGAGTTAATTCAATTGAAATGGAAATTGTTTTGAAAATCTATGAATGGATCTTTGTGAAACTGGCGAACTTTGTGAAACGAATCTTTTTGTTTAAAGATTTGAAATGGTAATTTGTTTAAACCATTTGTTCGAACTTTAAGTTGTGACTTAACTGAAATCCCAATATCCATATGTTTTAAAATATTGCGCTCACTATTCGGATTAGCCGGGAGAGGACCTTGTGTCATATAACCCATTCCGAATAATGATACGACGTTATGGATTGCATTTGAAGACCGGGTATTTTCAAGAACGATAGGATAACCTGTCGATTGACTCTGCACTAACTTGCTCCGGTATAGAGTTCTTCATATGTGATGGAGAGTCCGATCGGGATTGTGGATACACGGATTGCAAGGGCTTCTTCGGAAGTGCCTTCGGTTCTGTTCGAACCCGAACCAGACTTACTTATCTTGGTGAAAGTGATGGGGGGTTCTCGCTTTTTGTTTGGTGGCGAGCAGGAGACTCTTAACCCTACACGTCCTCTTTAAGGGGTTGGTTAGCCGTAAGGTGTGAGTCGAAAGGTTGGCCGTAAAAGCAAGTTTGGGGTACCATTGTATGCCACGGCGGGGCTGGGATGGTTGAAAAGCCTACCAGTCGAGATTGGCCGCTGTCGATGGTTGAAAAGCCTAGAACGTTAGAATTGGTATCATAGCTGAAGGTTAAAACTTTAGCTCAGGAGTATAACACATTAAGTAACTCATTAGAGATAGGGTGAAATATACCCTAGAATGAGTATATCCCTAAGATATCCATTTGAACGCCTCAGTAAATTCTCTTACTATCCACTGATAGTGAGTATGAGTGCAAGAGGAGGACGAGATAGAGGACATGCGAGTACCACTACAAATGGTCGATACCCTGCAATAGAGGAAACAATTTTCTCTATCAATCTCCTTTGATTCGATTTCGAATTCTTTTGATTGCTTCGTGACAGCTCGAGAAAGAAGCTTCAGTGTGATGGTGGCCTGCGAATCATGTAGATTAGTTCCTACCTCGTATTCTCTTTATCAGCTTTTCGTTTTAAACTTTAATGAATTTGAATTTGAAATTGAAAATTTTAAATAAATTGGAATTTTTAAATTAAGTTAAATTGGTTAAGAAATATGAGGCTAAATTTGAATTGTATCAATAAAACGATATCGGTTAAAACCAAATTCGAAATCCTATTGTAATTTCTTGTGAATATCAAAGTCCGAAGAGGGACAAGTTATATATACTTTGGAGTATCCCAAATTGAGTTGGAATCCATACCTGGTGTTTGAGAAATTATAGAAGATTTAATCCATTTATCTATTCTCTGGGGACCGATATATCTTACAAACGATTAGTTATCCCTTCGAACAAATCCATGCCCTTGCATATTCGTAGACCGGTGGACCCGAGTATCTTGTGAGGTGATAAATAGATTCGTTCTTGTATCTATTGTTGATATTCTGATTTGGTAAGCCAAATACAGAATTGATATCCAGTTTGATTTGAAAAGATATTTCTCTATCTTTCATCTTTTCTTTGTTGTCTCCCTTGCAAATTTCGAGGACAAAATTTTTTTTAGGGGGAAAATCTGTAACCTTCCTAAAAAATCAATCAAGTTTAATTTGGCAATTAATTTAATTTTGGACTTTAATTCTGAAATTATTTGTGAATCAATTTGGAAATTTCCAGAATAAATAAATATTTTAGATTTTTAAATAGAATTTTGGATTTGAAATATAAAAATAAAATTTAATTGAATTTTAAGCTGGAAATTATAGAAAAAATAAAATATATTGTAAATAGAATATTGGGTATATTCGAATTCTCCAAATTTAAATAAGATATATAGTTATATAGATGAATTATAATTGGAAATTTGATTTTGAAATTTAATTAATTGACAATGAATATTATTGATTTGAAAATACTAAAATGAATATCTTGAAAACAAAATAAGTGTACATACTTTTAAAAAAAAATAGTTATAAATAAATTCTTTTGAGTTCAAAATATTGAAATGATGAATGTTTGAAAAAAAAGTCATTTGAATTTAAAATTTTATATACATATATGTATATGGCATATATGAGTAGAATTCAATATGTATATGTTGAAATTGAATTTAAATTGTATAAGTATAGGTATGTGTATATAAATAGACATAAATGGATTTTAATTCAAGTGGATTGAAATTTGAATTTGAATTTAAAATAAATGTTTTTAAAAATAAGTGGCATTTAAAATCATTAAGGAGTAATGTATATAATGTAAATATTGGTTAAAGCAATTCTTTTAACATTGTATGTATATATACATAAATGAATAAAGGGGTACATTCATTTATAAAGTAAATATGATATAAAAATTTGTTTAAACATTCTTTTGCCTTTAAAAGAATTACAAATTCTAAACAAACATCAAAGAGATGGAGTAAAGAAATTAATACATATTGAGGCCTCATGATTGTTTTTTTATAAATGGCATTCACTATGATTTCTTGAATAAAATAATAAGAATAAAAAAATTTAGAAAACTTTTCAGCTTCCAATTTCAAATTATTTTACTACCAAATCTCTGAAGTACAGTATCAAAGATTGAACATTTCAACTCCAACATTCAAGAAAAAGTAAAATTCAGAAAAAGAAAGAAAAAAAACTGCCAACCTTTTTCCTTCAATTCAAAAGAAGAAGAAAAAAGAATCTGATGATCTTTCTTAAAGCATCAGCTGTAGTGTATGTTTACATCTCTCAGGTAAGTTTTTAACTTTATAGTTTAATAAATTTATGGTTTCAAAATCAGGTCTTTAACACAAACAAATTCAATTGCAGATTTATAAAAAAAGAAAACATAGCTACAATTTTTTTGGCTAGAGACAGTGCAAGATTTCTAAAAATAATTTAAGGCATGTAAATTTCTTTTTAAAGATGTGAATTTGAAGTTGTAATCGGTAATGAAGCAAAGAATTTAAAAAACTTTATTAAACAGTTGCAGGAGGAAATTAAGTTCAAAGATTAAACTTATTCCTGGATTTCAAGTAGCAGGAAGAAAAAAGGCTTCTCTATGTATAACAAAAATTCAAACTGTAAGTAATTTAAAATTGTTTGTTATTGATTAAGTAAGCGAACAAATACAAAAGAATAAGCAAAGATTTTTATTTACAAACTTTGCAGATCTAAGCTTCAAAAAAATTAAAGAAAAAAATGTACAGGATTCATCCTCATTTTGAAAACTGTGAGGAAGTTTTTCTGTCTCTAGGCAAAAACTCTATCTTTCTTCAACCTTCAGGTGAGCAAACCCCTAAACTAAATCTTTCTATTAATATGTTGTTGCTTGTGAGTCTGGAAGTTGATTTGCCATTGGAAAATTTGTTGCTTGTGCATGAATCTGTGTGTATATATGTGTAAGTTTTATGCATACAGGTAGTGTACCTCTGTTTACTCCATTCACAGCCTAAGAACAACATAAATAAATCTACACCTCTCCAAATGAACATTATTATGTGATGTTTTCTAAATGAAAAGTGATAGTGATGGACTAATATGTATTTTAAAAATAATTACGAGTGATTATGTTGAATAATCATTTCAAAATTGATCAAAGTCAGTAATGATCCAAATAATCAGAAAATTCAAGTATTTTAATTTCCATTTTTGATTACACAATTAGATTCGAATCACAAATCAATGTTTTTTGATCATTATTTAAAGATTTTTAAGTAAGAATTGGGCGAGTTATCTCGAATTTACTAAAACTAGCATTTTCGTCAAATTCCATCCAACGACGACGAGTGGGAGGTTGCGATCGATGGTGGAGGAGGCTAACGTATAGGAGATTGTCAGAAAAATGCTCGTTTAAATTTTTGATCGCTGTGGTCAAGCGAAATGATTTTACGGTTATTTGACTGTTTTGGGTTGAGGGTGGAATTGAGGTGATTTGTTCATCATCGTTGCATCGGGTCGCATTGGACCGGGGAAAGTGCTGCGTGGGTGATCAACGGAGTTTAGGTCGGAGTCGCGAGGATTCTGCTGTCGTGATGTGGCAGAGCGAGGCGCTTTTGGGTTGATCAGGAGTTCCAGTTTGGGTGTGCTCGAACTCGATTTCGAATTCGAGTTCAACTTTAAGATTTAGTGCTTGGGATCGATGGGGGAAGTCGTAGGTGACTTGTTTGTATCGGCGACGACGATCGGAACGATGACGATCATCGGTGCATGTGCACGCATCCACGTTTCATGTCTGGGTAGTGATGTTTTGGGGAAGAAGACAATGGGCTCGGGTTCAAGCACGAGGAAGCAGGCATTCGACTCGAAGTTGAACTCGAGTAAAATTTTAACGTACTAGGTTTAGCACTTAAATAAATTTGAGTATGAAAATTCAAGTATATGGGTCGGTTTTGTAAAAGACTCGAAGTAGACTTGCTTTCGTCTCCGGGAGCATTTGAGTGAGTCTCGGTTTGCTGAAAGAAAACAGTTTTGACTTTAAAACAAATTCAAACTTTTAAACTTTTTGTTTTTATCCATGTTTTCAAATGATGTTTTTGATTAAAGTTTGAATTAAGTAAGATATTTTCAAGGTAATTAAATTTTAATTTATTTAAATTGGTTATTTTATGTTATAAAGTTATTTAGATAATGTAATTTAAAAGGTAATTAAGATAAAATGTTATTTAACTAATCGTAACCTTTAAAATAAATAATGTGATAATTTATTAAACAAATTTAAAGGTTAAGAAAAGTAATTAATTTATCTCTTGATTAATTAAATAATTGATGATTTTATTATTATAATTAATTAAGATGCAATTAATTAATAAAAGTAATTAAGAGTTAATAAATAATCAATTAAGGGTTAATTACTTAATGAAATTAATTTAAGATTAATAAAGGATAATTAATTTAAATATAATTACTTTGTGTAATTAAATAAAGATAATTACTTTGTGTAATTGAATAAAAGCTAATTACTTAGTGAAATTAATAAAGGATAATTAATTAAGGGTTAATTAATTTATTAAAGATAATTAATTAAATGGTGAATTAAATAATTAGAGGTTAATTATTTAACAATTAAATGTTGATGAATTACAAATTAAAGGTTAATTAATTTATTATTAATGGTTAATTAATAAATGATTAAAGAATAATTAATCAAAAATGATTTGTAATGTTAATTAACCAGGATTAGTAGTTCATGAGTAGTTAATCTGATTTGAATTAATTAGACAATTATCTGATCTTACTTACGAATGTTTGGATTCTATTGGATGATTGAATTGTTTGATACCCTAACATGTTCTGCTTTGATTTGAGCTGTGTTTGATGTAATTTATTATCTGTGATATATATATGTGATCTGTGAATAAAAGATAAGCATTATAGTTTATACCGCGTGTCAAATATAAGCATTGTAGTTTATACCGCTTATCAAATATATTGTTGTATTTGAATTTGTGCTAATTGATGATGTTGCACTTTTATTGTGTAAAACCCCTGAACCACACTTATACACACACAAATATGGATTGCACGTGGAAATGGGTTAAGTCACAGATTCTGAAATAGTTTTAAAGATTGAATTTTTGAATCCAAAATAGTTTTGGAATTAGAATTGAAAGCTTTTGAAAATGAATTTCAAAAGTAAAAGTTAATTTGAATAACTTGATTGAGTTTTGAAATTTAAATAATTTGATTTAAATTTGAATTTAATTTTTGAAAATTTAATTTTATGATTTGGAAACTACGGTTTAAAAAGGTTATTCAACTTATAAATGTGTTTATATGGGTTTTTAACCATTTAAAAAGTATTGTTTTGGAAATTTGAATTTAAACTAAGCTTATACTTGAATGACTTTAACTTATGTAAATGTAATCAGTTTTTCCCAAAACGAAACCTATGTGTTTTCAAATAATAAAAACTTTCACATAAGAAATGAACTTCCAATTTGTGTTAAAGGATTTCAAGTCTAAAATGAAAATAGTTTTCCAAGTTATGAATAATCTTTGGAAACGGATTTGAAAGCTATAAATTAAATCTTTAATTTAAAGATTTAATGAGTTAATTCAATTGAAGTGGAAATTGTTTTAAAAATCTATGAGTGGATCTTTGTGAAACTGCGCGACTTTGTGAAACGAATCTTTTTGTTTAAAGATTTGAAATGGTAATTTGTTTAAACCATTTGTTCGAACTTTAAGGTGTGACTTAACTGAAATCCCACTGTCCATATGTTTTAAAATATTGCGCTCACTATGCGGATTAACCGGAAGAGTACCTTGTGTCATATAACCCATTTTGAATAATGATACGTTATGGATTGCATTTGAAGACCGGTGTTGAAAACCGGGTATTTGCAAGAACGATAGGATAACCTGTCGATTGACACTGCACCGAGTTGCTTCGGTATAGAGTTCTCAATTTGTGATGGGGAGTCCGATCGGGATTGTGGATATCCGGATTGCAAGGGCTTCTTCGGAAGTGCCTTCGGTTCTGTTCGAACCCGAAACAGACTTGTATGATTGTATGTCTGACGCTACGCTTTGAGATATTAAACTGATTTCTATCAAATACATTTCTGTTTGGTGGCGGAGAATTTATTCTCTTAGCTTAACACCCTTCTGAGACGTACGAGCTCAGAGGTTATGTAGTTGATAGTTATCAGTGATATACTCTCAAATTTCGTAGTGTGGCATGTTGAGTGCTGCTGTGTATTATTTGTTGATCAAAGCATGGCTTTTGTGTAAAGCATGGCTTTTGTGTAAAGCATAGCTTTGTGGACGAGACTGCATCAGGACCTCACACCCCGGAAATGGTCAAAACAGGAAAGATGCTGCAAGGTTATGAGGGTCGCGCCCTTTAGGGTGTGTCATTCCCTTCTAGAAAAGGGTGGTATCGTGGTATGGAGCCCAAATACTTAACTCATGTGGTCACTGCAAATCTATTGCTTTGTGATTGCTTTGTGGTTGTTGGATTAGAGGTACCTCGGACAAAAGGTCCCAAAGGACCGACGGATGGCATGCTCGAGTAGTAGTTACCTAGTTACAGAGGTAAGCCGGCCTTGTGTTGGCAGAGATCCGGTTAGGTTCTCGGGACGTCCCGCCAGAGGTGTACCCATGGACAGTAGGAAGTTCCTTAGCCTGACAATTTGTTGGAAATCCAAACAAAACAATACGAGCCCTTTACGATTGCAATTGTATAACCTGCCACCTCAGGTGGTATCTATAGCTGGCATAATATCATGGTACCTATGCTGGCTAGGATTAATATTATACTTTCGAAAGGTTTTCCACTGTGCACTAGTAATAATATCAAAGAATTTTTCTCGTACTAAGCATATTTGACTATCATAAGGGGAAATCTCCCCCAAGTGTGTGATTGCATTGTATGTGTGCCGGGAGGCCTTATGGTAGTTTCATTTTCCAAAAAGCATTGCGGATTTATTTTAAATCCTTTTGCTGTTTGTTTTAAAGATAAAAACTGTTTTGTTTGCTCATACCAGTCCCACGACTGACCTGTAGTTTATTGTTCCTTTCCTAAACTCTGCTTGCCCACAATTTTCCTACACGGGCAGTCTAGAGTTGGGTTTTTCAGATAGTCATGCTTAATAGATTATCTGGGGCTAGTTCAGTCATTGGATCGGGACTGCAATTGCTTATCTTTGTGAAACATCTTTATTGGGAGTTCGAGCTATTTCCGGATTGGTGCCTTGGAGATGGAGATTAATGATACTAGAGTTCTCTCTTGAAGACCATATTGGAGATATTGTTCCGCTGCTAGTGTTATCTTTTCTTTCCGCTGCTATTGTCTTGTATCATATCTCTGATGTATATTAATATTCATCTGTATCATTTAGTTGTATCTGATATTGTATCAATGTTGTATATTGATATATTCATTTCTTCCGCTGTGTTATAATTAATGTGTTATAAGCTCCGGCGAACCAGATTCGACGTTTGGATCTGCGGCATTAAAATACGAATGTCGTATTCGATGCCGATTTTCGAAGGTCGGGTCAGGGTCGTTAGATGCAGTGCACCATGTATATACAAATTACAAAACTGCAACAAGTGACAAGTGCAGACCAACAGTTCGACATGATTCAAGACCATAAATACCAACACAATGCATATATGTTTGTATGTACACATGAATTAAATGGCCAAGACCAGATTCAAGAATACTGTTCAAACTCAACTGAATCAATATGTGCAAATCACACATATACAATGACAACAATACTACAGATACAAGCTTCAAAAGCATATCAGAGCAACTCACCACAATGCATCACCGAGACACGAGTGCTGGACACAAATGCAACATGAAAATACAAACATATGAAGATCATTCAAGTGAAATATCAAGTGCATAACAATAGTTCAAGAATGAACTAGTGAAGACTACGAGTGCAAAGCAGCTGTCCAGACACAACATAGCAGTATGGAAGCAAGACTACATGAACCAGACTCGAGCACACATGAAGTTCAAGGTGAACTAGACCAATACAACACTATAGATTATCAACAGGCTCGAGGCTTGAACATATAAACAGTGACATGATGAAGCAGTGGAAACAAATGTACAAAAGCAGAACCAGGTCAACACGGTTTCAAATCAAGTCAATGCAGGAATTTCAAATTGAGCAACACAGTGGCTGAAGTCAAAAAGAAGCCGAATCAAAAAGTCAATGTCAAGTTCAAATGCCATAAACTCAAAGCCATGATCAAAAAATACAATGAACAAGTCATAGACGTGGTGGTCAAGAAATCGAGCAAGGAAAAACTCAAAGCTGTGCGAATCAAGGAAACAGAAAATATACGATTATGAACAAGTCAGAAAAATCACTATCATCCATACAAAATCGAATGGCCAAAGCATAGCAATTGAGAAATTCAAATGATTCAATACGGACGCAAATATAGGAATTCGAATGCTATAAATCCCAATCATCATCGGCCATAAAAAGTCATTCGAGTTCAAGCAACAACATAGCAATATTTATATCAATAACTTGAATCATCGATCGAGTTCAAGCATTCAATCAGAAAAGCAAAAGAGCAAAATCACATACCGAAGCCTTTTCGAACTCGATCGAATTCGAAGCATTCGAAGTAAATAAAAGAGACCATCGATTGACAAACAAGGAACGCTGAATCGTCTATTCGATCGAGCATTTAAAGTCGGCTTCTTCGAATTTCACAGAAACCCTAATTTAGTTGAAGAGGAAACGAATGAGAACGAGCAGCCATTTTCAAAGACGAGTCGAGCCGAAGAAATAAAAAGGAAAAAGGGATTATCTTATCACTTATTTGTTATGTTGGGTCGACCTTGTTTATTTGGTTATTAATTATATAAGGCTTTAGATAATTAGGTTTTTTTGTTTTAAATTGTTTTTATTTATATTTTAATTTTTAAACTATTGTAATTTCTAGTCGTTTGACTAGAGGACGAGCTACGGTGGTGTAGTTCGAGAATCCGCAACTCAATGGCTGAGTTGTGGCAGAGTTCTGAACATAGAGTTAAGGTTAGTCGATAGCGGGTGTCACGAGTTTATGTGTGTAAGCGTCTGACTGCTTAATTTCTAGCAGAAACCTTGGGGGCAGCACGTAGGCAGGGTTTTGTCGAAGCTGGACAAATCTGTATGCTTCATTTCTGCATTTTCTATTATTCTGCTATTATCTGTGCTGCTGTTACACAACTATATCTGTGTTGCGAATTTTTATATACTTCCGCATTTATAATTAATAGTATCACCGTATTCACCCCCCTCTAGAGTGAAATCAATCCTACACAATTGACGGGTCAAGCAAGGTAGCTCCTCCGATCGGACATACTTCTTTGATATCATTCTATTATTCTGTGATTGATTGGGTGCACCCTCAGATTTTGAGATTGTGGGTCGAGTTGGGCGGTAACTGCTTATTGTTATATTACTTTATGTCTGTGACTCTATGATTGATTTATTTACTGTATGTGCTGAGTTTTGCCAAATATAAATTAACAACAAGATATTTTGAACAATTTAAGTCCGACATGTACAGATGCAAATGTCACGAAATACCGAGATGTTACAAAATGTAATTAATTTCTTTACAAAATTCAAATGTACTAAAATATCTGTAAATTGTCGTCGCTGTTGCAGACAATTAAAATCCAATTTCTTATATGGAACTAAAAAAAATCAAAACAGCAAGTAAATAAAGAGGTAACTTAAAGCTAATGTAATTAGATTCTTTACGAAATTCAATCATTGAACATGTATTAAAATATCCACAAATTATTGTTATTGTTGCAAAATTTTAAAATCCAAATTACATATTGAATAAAAGAAAGGAATTCTATCACCTATCATATAAGTCTTATCTACAAAATCTAACCGCAAAATGGAAACAAAAATAGTAAGTAAACAATAGTAATAGTAAATAGATAAAATACTAGAGTGCCATAAACACATATATATTAATAACAATATAAATTCACAGAAAGGTCTTTGATCTACTATTCAAAATTCAATGATGGCATCTACAGAAATTTTTATCGTTGTTAACAAAATAAGTCATATTTTTTTTCTTGTATATAAATCATGAAATTTGACAAATGCTACGTCACTACAAATTTAAATGTATAACGATGAAAAGAAGAATAAAAACTACTTGTAACTGTAGTTAAAATAAGAACAAATAATAAGCTAGACCCAATTCATTTTCCAAGCACTCTCTCCGTGTGTGTAAGTTAATCAAGAGGTAATGGTAATAAATACACTTGGAAATCTGGTAAAGAGAAAAATATTCATTGCAAGCTTGATAGGGTTTTAATTAATGAAAAGTTTTGCAATACTTTTCCAAATTCTTGCTGTTCCACTATTGAGCAAAATACTAGTGATCATACCCCTTTGCTTATGAGTTTTTTCCAAAATCAAACTAATAATACTCTTAAAGCTGCTCCTTTTAGATTTAAAAATGGCTGGGTCTTAAACAATGATTATAATGATATTATTAAAGATTGTTTTACATTCTCTAATAATGGTTCTTATCAAGCCCAGTTCAGTGTTTTTCTTAAAAATACAAAAAATAAGATCAAAGAATGGAATAGGACTAATTTGGAAAAGAATAATTGTTTAAATAAATTAAGGGAAGAAGGTAAACTTTTACAAAAGCTTGCTGATGATAACCCTGGCAATACTGGTATTATTGATAAATTCTTTTCTAATCAAGTTAAGCTTTCACAAGAGCTCCATATAAACACTGTTAATTACAAACAAAAAGCTAAAGTTGACTGGCTTACTATGGGTGATGATTGCACCAAATTTTTTCATGCTAAAATGAGCTGCAGAAAGCATATTAACAATATAGGAAAAATTATTGACGGTAAAGGTGACTGCATTAATGAATTTGATAAAATTGTCAATGAGGCTATCAGTTACTATTCTCAGTTATACTTTACTGACTCTAATGATATAAATTTTCCTGATATTGTGTGTAAGCATGTGCTTAATGATAATGCTGCTGAAATTCTTATGGCCCCTGTTAGTATTGCTGATATTAAAGCTATTATTTTTAATGCTGGTGATAACAAAAGCCCTGGTCCAGATGGTTTCAATGCAAAAAATTTCGAAGTCCATTGGGATAATATCAAAGATCATATTTCTAAAGTTGTCAATGAATTTATGAATGAAGGTAAATTACTTAAAAGTTTTAATCATACTTTCATCACCCTAATTCCTAAAAACAAGAATCCATCTTGTATTGAGGATTACAGACCTATTTCTTGTTGCAATTTCATCTACAAAATCATTTCTACCATTTTAAGTAATAGAATAAAATTATTTCTCCCCTTTTTAATCTCTGAAAATCAATGTGCTTATATTCCTGGCAGACTTATTTATGAAAATTCTTTGCTAGCTCATGAAATGATTAGGAATTTTAATAATAAAAAAGGGGAAAATATGTGTCTGAAAGTTGATCTCCAAAAGACATGACAAAGTTAACAGAAAATTCATTATTCATATTATGAAATGCATGAGTTTTCCTGCTAAATTCTGTGAGTTAATTTTTGAATGCATTAATACACCCACCTTCTCTATTCTATTTCAAGGCAAGCCTGAGGGTTTCATCAAAAGTAACAGGGGCATTAGACAGGGAGACCCTCTTTCTCCCTATCTTTTTACGCTAGCTATGGAATATTTTTCTATTCTCATTGATATTGAAACTATTAAAAATACTATTTCTCCAATAAATAGAATAAAACCTGTCATTACTCACCTGATTTATGCTGATGATCTTATGGTGTTCTCTAAAGCTAACAAAAACAATGCAGAGGCTATTAGTGAGATTTTTGGAACTATGTACAAATATGCTGGTCTTAAAATTAATGAATTTAAAACAAAAGCATATTTTAGCAAATACTGCAGGTACAAAAAGGAAGTATTGGATGTTCTCAATGTAAGTGAAGGTAATCTCCCTATTAAATATTTAGGTCTTCCTTTATCTGCTAATCATATCAAAGACAGTGACTGCACATATCTCATTGAAAACATTCAAAACAGAATGGAAACTTGGTCATGCAAGCTGTTATCAATTGCTGGTAGAATTGAGTTAATTAAAACTGTTGTGTATGCCATTATTCTATACTGGTTTCAAACTCATCACATCCCTATTGCTACCATTAAAAAAATTGAAAACAGGTGTGCTGATTTTCTTTGGAGGGGTAAATACCATAAAATCAGTTGGGATAAAGTTTGCAAACCCAAAAAAGAAGGTGGGCTTGGTATCAGAAATCTTAATGATCTTAATTTAACTTGCCAATTAAAACTTTTTTGGAGATTTATTAGTGGTGATTCTTTATGGACAAAATGGATGACTTGTAAATATCTTAAAAATGAAAACTTCTGGACTACTTTACATAAGAATAACCACTCAAATGCCTGGAAACATATTTTAAAATGCAGGGAGTTAGGTAAATCTTTAATTCAAAGAAAGTTCAAAGATGGACATAACACTAGTCTTTGGTTTGACCCCTGATTTCAAAATGATTCTTTTATTAATAAGGTTGGGTGGGACACTCTAGTTATTTGTGGTGAAGTTAATGCCAGTGTTAACATCATTATTAAAAATAATCAATGGCAGCCTCAACTCCATCCTATCACTAATCCTCATAAAAATTCTATCATTAATTTTCAACTAGATCATGATGCTGATAGTGATTATTGGGAATGGCTAGCTAACAGTAATGGTAAGTTCTCTTTTAAAAAAACCTGGGAACACATTAGAAACAAACAACCTGCTGTTGAGTGGCATAATTGCATATGGAACAGGGTAAATAATCCAAAAATGGCTATCTGTACATACTTTGCTATTAAAAACAGATTGCCAACATTGAAAATTATCAATAAGTGGGGTAGAAATACCTCCTCACTTTGTTCCCTATGTAATTTATCGAATGAAACTATGTCTCATTTATTTTTTGAATGCAGTTACAACTACCACATATGGAATCAAATCAAATCTAAGCTGGGGATGGAAAATTCTAATAGCATGCATCTCGGTCAAATTATCACTGACATCAACAATCATTTCAAGGGAAAATCGCTAGAGAGAGATTATGCGCATATTCTTCTAACAACTACTGTCTATCATCTATGGAAAGAAAGAAATGAACGTACTCACAACAATAAAAAACTTCCCAAAGAGCAGAGATGGACTATTATTGAAAGTGATAGCAATATTATTCTCCAGAAATCAAAAAATAAGATCAGAAATCAGACCAAATTTGATTTTCTGGCGGATTATTGGAACAAAGAGGCTGGCAGCAAGCATATTGAGCTATATTTACTCAATCCGAAGGCTTATCAAACTGATACAAGCAGCATTCAGAGACCGAATCATGACAATTTTGGGCCTTCAACCAATCGCCTTTCTGTTGATAACGATGGAGGAAGCAGATCTACAGATCTGAGTTGTGCTAACATCAGATCTGCAGACCATAGCTATACTAATCACTACTTTGATTCGAGACATCATATTGGATCCAACACTGCTGATAGTAGCATGCGTAGCAAATTCAACCAAAGCCTCTCTTATTGGGAAAGAGGCGAGAGCAGCAAGGAGGCGAGATAGGGAAATCTCTGATTCGCCTCCTCTCGTCACCATGATTTTATTTTTGTGTAATTGTTTGTTGATGTCGGCTGCCCTAATATGTTAGGGTTTTAAGTGTTGGTGTGGTGCGAATTGTTTTCTTTCGCCCGTGTTTTTTCTTATCTGTTTTGGGCTGGGCCCTTTAACCTTTTTCAAAAAAAAAAAAAGTTAATCAAGAGGTAATTTGAATCGAACTTAGATATTTTCTTTTTGATATTCAATCACGCCATAAGGACACATATCTACCAGTTTTTCATACCAGTGTGAAAATTTAGAATCTTATTTCCTATGGCACAAAAGGAAAGAAAATCCATGTCCTCCTGTCATATAAGTAAATTCTATCAAATAAAATCAAAAAACGAAAACGGAAGCGGATGGTATACGAAACATACATTGTTAGCGTCAAAATTGATCACTAACACTCAACCGTCAATGAAAGCATCAATTCACAGTCACTACTCACAAATAGAATATATGTAGATGATATAAATATGAAGAAAAAAATTAAAAAAAAAGCAGTAAACAAGACGAGATTTATAGTGGTTCGGCTGATTCTGGCCTACGTCCACTTCGAGCCTGAATGGAACTATGTAGTTATTGAACAGTTTCTCGTCGAGTTCGCTTTCCTTTACTAGCCATTTCTTCATTGCTTTCTTCAGAAATCTCGAGTAGCAGCCACCGTAGTCCAAATCCAGACTTCCAGACCTTCAGTGGTCAAAGGCTAATTAATACTACATATCTATTCACATGGTTATTGTTGTATATATAAATGACATCAGTACTAAAACAATAAGTTACTCGGTTCGTATATATGATAGGTGTAACTCTATACATGACAAGTGTAACTTTTAGTTATTCAAACAAGATAACTGCTTATTGCCTTGAAATCTTGTACACTAAACTACCACCACAAACACTGTATGAGAGGTGGAACTTGTATAAGCTGCCTTGTAAACATAGGGATGTTTTGTCTATAAATCTATGTAACCGCAACTAGAAAAACTACAGTAAACTTGTTCAAAATCACAAGTCCAAAGTTGCAACAGCAATAAGCTACATTACGCAGATTTTAGATGGACAATTGCTTAAATTGTCATTATATTTCAAACAATTTACCCTTGACTCTGCAAGCATTCCTCCTCCATATGGAACAAAAATTTCTTATTTTACTACCCTAAACACAAAGAGCCTACATATTGCATTCTTATATAACACCCTCCCTCACTAAACAATCGAAGAACCATTACTACCACCCACTTCAATCGATCATCTGATCGAAAGATGCATCTCTTCAGCCAACTTCTACCAAATCTTTCAGGCTACACTCATCTTCTTAGCCTGGGCCTTTGATGCTCAACAAACCTTCATGACCTTCTTCACCGATTCAGTAATTTGCGGAGAAACACAACAGAGCATGAAGAAGAGATATAGAAATAAAAAGAGTAGAGATGGAGAGCTTTAGAAATGCAAAAAATAACCTGGATGCTTATTCATTTCACTCCCGATTGAAATAATAATTTGCTGGTAATAAAACAAAATTAGTTATCCAGCTCAGCCTAGTAGGTGCATATGGCCAATGTTGTCAAAGCTATTGAATTTTAGAAAAGGCTAGAGTCAAAAAACACTATAAACTTGTTACGGTATCAAGCAAAGTCTAACAAGGCGTCTTGACCAACAATTAATAACAAATCAGAAATTTAACATGAATGAAATCTCTATTTTTTGAAATTAGTGAATATAATAAACTTCCCTTGACATTAATTTTCAGGGAGACATTCCCAAAATACTGCCCATAGCACGTTTGAACATTTTTAACCAAACAGTATTGATACCTAACTCAGTCTCACAACAATGCTTAATTCTACCTGAACATAGTAACAATTAAAAGATATGAACCTTCGAGCATATGTAAATTAAATGTATAAGCATTGCACTTATCAACATATTTAACATACCATAAGAACCAATTATGTACAGTTAAGTTAACATACCATAAGAGCCAGTTACTTCTGGTAAGATAACCAAAAGTAATTGAAGAGTTCCGGCACCATTAAGCACTGCACAAGCTTTACCGTGTATGGTTTTCAATGAAGTCTCAGTATACAAATCAGATTCTAACCAGGACCTGCAGTCGCCTCCTGCGCAGCAGCATCATCCAACTCGAACGCCAAAAGGCCCTTAACCAACCTCCTCAAAACCCTCCTGCCACGGCCAGCATCGGTCACAGTCACGACCATCGTCCCCTCTTCCACTTCATCTCGCACTCCCTCATAATAGCTGCACCTATTCCATCCACCAGGCTTCCCGACCCCAAACTCCTGATTTCCGCAACCAACCCTTCCTCTCTCGCCCTCCTTGTTGCCAGCTTGAACACCTCCTCCTCGTTCCCAAACTTTCCCCTGTAGTTCTCCGCCTTAATCCCATCGAATATGATTGCTATGTCAGATCCATAATGAGGACCAATGGAAAAGTTCACCCGAACTAGGTCTGGCAATGGTTTAGGATAGGGGATTTGATTCCGAGCTGAGGGAGAGGAGGGTGGAGGGGTAGGAGGAGAGGGCGGAGACAGCTGCTGATGAAGCAAATTATTTACGGATATGGATTTAGATCTAGGTTTAGAGCGGAGGAATGCAAATTGGGTAAAGTGTGATTTTGATTTTTCATGCATGTATAATTTAGGTCGGAGAAATGCAAAATTCTAAGCGGAAGAACGAAAATATAAGTATAAATTAGCTTTGAATGGCTAATGAAGTCATTTACGTCTGTCATACTCCATTATTTATGAATTATAAATTATAAATTGTTAATTATAATAACTTATTAAATATAAATTGTACTTCGTTAGGTTACTATTATTTATATATTACTACATGCATTTAATAGTTGAAAATATTCAATTTTTATTTTAAAAAAATAAGTTAATGGACGGATATGTACAATTGCAAAACCCTTGTCATTCACAATACTTTTTTTAAGCAAATGTGTTGATGTTGATGGCAAATCGATAGCAAAAGTGCGTTGATAGATGGCGAAAGGGAATGTTGGTTGAGGTTGCAGACCTATATTGAGATTTTTTTTATGGATGGGGGTATTTCTGGAATTTTAAAACGATACCGAGGAAATCAATTTATTAAATTCCCTTTAGTAATAGTAGAGATTAACTGTAATTTACTAGTTATTAATACATAATTATATTAAATTATTTTTTACTAGAAATAATTATGAACCATAAGTAGTTTATTTATTAATAATCATTGATTATAGTAGAAATTAAGACCGACTCAATATTTTACTTCTTAACTATAATTGAATATTAATTATTATGCATATGCTATTAATTATTAGTTTATTAATAGCAATCAGTAATCATTAATTACTAATTAGTAATTATCAATGATTAATTAAATATATTACTAAACAGTAAATTAATTATTATGGTTGATTATTAATTATTAAATTTTAATTATTAGACTATAATAAATTATTAATTATTAAAACAATAAATTAATCAAATATTAAACATTAATTATTAATTATTAAAACAATAAATTAATTAAATATTAAACATTAATCATTAAATATTAATTATTAAATTTGATTATTGATTATTTAATATTAATTATGTATCTATCACAACGGATAAACTGAAAAGGTTGTAATATGTATCTATTACAGCTGGCAAAAAAGAGAGTTGTGAAAATTTTCATCTATTACAACAAACAAAGAAAATGATTGTAATAGGCATGTATTACAAAAGGCAAACATGGATGAAAGTTGGTATCTATTAGAATGGGCGAAAAATAGTTGTAATAGATATATTACAACGGACAAACGAAAAACGTTGTAATAAGTATATATTACAAAGTGTAAAGAAAAAAAGTTGAAAAGTGGCATATATTACAACAGACCAGAGAAAACCGTTGTAATCTGTTTCTCATGGGCATTTATAGACCGTTGTAAAAACAACATTGTAATATGATATTTATGTTGTAGTCAATATACTATTTACAGTGTTATTTAATAAAAAACGTAAATGATGAAGAAAAGAAGCATGTTTGTGTTATAATATAAAGAAGCAGAAGCCGTTAGAGAGAACAATTTTATTCATTCAGAGATTAGTAATCCATTTTCATTATATTAGCACATTTATATAAAGGCCTAGGAGCTTGGGATAGAACTAATCCCACGATGTGGGACTGAATACAAAACAGTATATAACATGTTCACTATTTATATTTACATATATTATAACACTCCCCCTTGAATATGAGTCTTCAAAATCTTGAATCCTCTGATAACTTTAAATTGTCTCTTTTGTAACGTGTATGATGATTGCTCCCCCTCATTGTTATCTTGCTTGTATTTATTCGTACGGTCAATCTAGATATTGTCTGTTGCCTCATTAAAAAACCTCTATTAGGAAAACCTAATGGAAAAACCTTGAACGAGGAAAATAGTACAACCTGAGATCATAGATATCATACAATGATATTCCTTCAAAGAATTTCATACTTCAGGATCAATATAATGCCTTATTAAAATTCTTACTAAGAAAAACCCAATGGGAAAAATCTTAGTGAAGGAAAAAAAAAAGAGCACAATGCATATCTTATTTTCTCATTTCTTCAATCGAAGTTTGATACTTCTGGATCAAACTAATGCCTCGTTAAAACCTTACTAAGAAAAACCACATGGGAAAAATCTTAGTGAAGGAAAAAGAGTACAATATAGTATGAGATATTTCAATAATTTACAGAATCAAATAGAGTTTGATACTTCTGGATCAATATAATACTTCATTAAAAGCTTACAAAGGAAAACCTTAGTCAAGGATAAAAATACTATTTAACTTAAATAACATATTTGAGATGTTATTTCTTGAAAATACGTTTGATTCTTCTAGATCAAGGCAATGCCTCGTTAAAACCTTAGTAAGAAAAACCCAGTGGGAAAAATCTTAAATAAGGAAAAAGAGTACATTGTAACTTATTTTCAAATGTTACTGGGGAGTTGATACTTCTGGATCAAGATAATGCCTCATTAAAACCTTACTAATAAAAACCTAGTGGGAAAAATCCTAGTTAAGAAAAAAGAGTGCATTATAAAATACTTATGGATGCTCCTCCTGATTTAAAGTTTCTTCTGAATTCGTATTTGTCTTTCAATAACTTAAATTGGTTATAGATACTGCTAGATCCATAAATATGTATCTCATTAATAATACAATTTTATTAATAGTTTCCTTCGATACAATCAAAATTTCCAATCCAAATATGATTTGCATTTTATGCATTATGTTTGCTACCTTTATGAAAAACACATCATGTGTTTTCATTTTTATGCTTCAAATCAGTTTTGCATATTGCAACTACATCTTTGATGAATATTAAAAGTTCTATTAAAACAATACTTAAAAGCAGGAGTAATCTACTCATCTTAAAGTGTATCGAGATTTTTGTTACAACAATACTTAGAAGAAGGTTGTAGTCTACATTCCATGTTCTTTGCGTTCTTTATAATCATCATAGTTATTTATATTCTTCAAGAATAATTTTTGCATATCGCAACTAACATTTCAATGTATATTAAAAGTTTCATTACAACGATAATTAAAAATAGGAAGTAATTTACTCATCATGAATTATATCAAGATTTTCATTACAACAATACTCAAAGTAGGTTGTAATCTATGCTTCTTGTTCTTTGCATTCTTTATAACCACAAAAGTTATTTATATTCTTCAGGAATTTGTATACTTTCATCATTTAATATGATTCAAACCATATTTATACCTTCGGGGTATATTAAGCATTTCAAGCACTTTCGCTACTTTGCGGACTACATGTCCATATTTCTCTATTAGTAAAGGATTCATCATGGCCAATCATGTTTCCCCTTATTCAAGATATTTAATATATTTTTTATAAACATAAGCGCTTTATTACTTATAAATTTATCATCGATGATTATTTCTTTGTCAGTTCTAGACATGATTTATTAAGATCTCTTTAATTATCATGTTTTAGGTACCCAAACCACTTCTAGGGTAATTTGACAATCATGTCATTAGTCTCTTCAAGAGCACCCTTAAGTGTTTCTTCAAGAACACTCATCTCATTTATTTGACATCTTTATTACTTACTCCAAATTTATTTCAAACTGACTTTTGTATCATATTTCATATGTGGTTTACACATTTTGATCCTTCAGGGATTCAAATCTATATTGGAGAAAGTCTACCAGGGATATTATTGATAATTTATTCAAGTTACTTAATATTTTGCATCATTGTATATTTTAACAAATATTTAACACTGAAGATCAAAATGAACTTGTATCGCTTTATCCTCCCCCTCAATGTTGACAAACATTGTCACATTAAATAATAACCATCTTTGTATTCTTATTTTGATCCATTATCATATTGCTACTAGCAAATACACCATACATATTAATGATAAGAGGATAATTCTTTTATCAATTGATAAGATGAATTCAAGTGATATTTGTGAGCTTCTGGCTCATGTTTAAATATGAGATTCAATTATGCCCAATTTTCATGAAATATAATCCAGTTGAAATTATACTAAATTTTCTAAAATAAGCTTCTAGCTTTCAATTTTAGAAATAACGCAAAGATATTCTTTGACGTTTTCATTATAGTTTCAGTATGGTAGCTATTCATTTATATATCCCTAAAACTCAACAAATTTCTTTTAAGTTTGCTTGAGTCTAATGTATTTTGAATTAAGATATATGTACCACTTGGTAATACTATATGGGCTCTTCTGGACCCTTCAATTATATTAACAAATTTGCTATGGTTGAAATTTTTAACTAAACATTTTCGGATATTTCGGAGAAAAAACTTCTGTTTTTCAAAATAATGTGAGTAGTTGCACAATCTAGTAGGCATATATTATCACTCAAATATTGATGGTCCATATCTTAAAAATTAAAGGACAATATAGTTAGTCAACTACTAAATTTATAAGCATAAATAAATGCTAGTACTTTCCAAAAATTTAAAATAGATTACTGATTAAAGCCAACATTATCGGTACATTATTTCAATTAATTATGAAAGGAAAAACATACAAGCATCAACTTCCAACTGATTTATTGAACTGAAATAAAATAAAATCCACATAGCAGACTTCAGGCTACTACTATTGATCAATTTGACCATATCATTTATTATTGCACTTAGATTTCATCATTAATGAAGTTTTCGTCATCAACTTCGAAGATATGATCTAACTTCAGGTTAGTATTACTAGACAATCCTTTCACATAATTTTAGTTTAGAAGTAACTATAAATATATAGGAATTGTATTTCCTAACAGATTTAAAGACTTGAAACTTCAAGTTCAACCACTTGTGTCTAGTGTTTAGAAGTGTGACCATATTTTGGTGGTCATAACGCTCTTTCAGGGAGTTCCATAGGTAAAGATGATCTTTTTCAGTTAAATGTTTTATTTTAAGTTTGTCATGGATATGACACCTTAAAAATATAAGAGTCATTGTTTTATCCTATTGGATCATCATTTGTATGGCATTTTCTAAGCAACGAGATTGTAATTGGATGTCAACATCCAATAACTATGACAAAAAGTTATCTTCTAATAAGTCCAAAGCTTTAAATTCAAGCTTGGCTATGTTTATCATATTACCAACTATAAGTGGAAATAAAAATGGAAAATGATATGGAAAATAGTAAAAGACAACCAAATATAATCTATAAAAGCGACTATAATTTCTTATTTACATCCTTTTGATAGCTCTAGATTCAATTTCCTTTATTCATTCATTAATTTCCTTGAAAATACAAAATTACCCTTGAAAATATGGAAAGACCTTTATATGGGTTGATTGGTGGAGAAATGATGAATTATAATCAAAAAATTATGCTGACTTTATCATGTTTATTTTTATAATATAGGCAGATTTAAGAATATGAATAGATAGTATTAAATACCATTTATTAATTCATAACAACTGCAATAGTGAGAAACAGAAATATATATCATGTATATATGTTATGATCCTTGTCTACAATAAGATATATAAAAGAATAATAAATGTATAAAGTATTTAAACACATCTTTGTTGGACCATTCTCATTAATCAATAAATTTTATTTATTGATTTATTAATTGGTACTGATTAATATATGGATTAATATATGTGTTAATATATGCGGAAATTTGTACATCACATAGTGTATGAATAATGTCATGAAAAACAAAATAGTTTGACTTGGCAACTAAAAAGTATGTTGTATGAGTTATAGCTATTGATAACAATCAATAAGTATATCTTTGTAACATGACAACAATAGGTAAAAGATCAAGTATATAAAATAGTAAACATTGGAATACCTCTTTGTTGAAGAGGAAAGATGAATGATTTTTATATATAATATAACATAATTAATGTGTGTATGAATATTAACATTCATTTTATGAAGAATCCAAAATACTTCCTTGATGAGCCAAAGGAAAGGAACTTGATCTATTATATTTTACATTTTGAAAAACATGATTGGATGCATGGAAGAAGGAAAAAATTAGGAAATAAACTTCATATTAGAATACCTTGTTTTCTACTAAAAAGAAAGAGAGTAGGAGAGTAGATATATTTCTATGTATTTATTTGGTTTAGTAAAAGCACCAAATATATCAACAAATCTCTTCTGGAGATTTTTTATTATTATTATTATCACCACTTCTGGAGTGAAAAAATTTCTATACATTTATTTGGTTTAGTAGTTAATACTATTGGCAAATATTTTTAGAACTTCGGGTTCCAATTTTACTTTAAAGTAAAGTCTTTGTTTAGTACTTTAGATCCTAAATGGTACGACTTGATTTTCATTATCAAACTTTAGGTTTGATTGCAAACATGGTTAGAATTTACCATAATCTGAATTAGCTTTTCTAATAATTCAACGCTTCACATCTCAAATTTATAGAGTTTTGATATATAATCCTCTTTTTTAGGAAAACAAACTCATATGCATAAATTTTATATGAGAACTGCAGGTCTCCAATATTAAATAAACACTATGAAACAAGAGGACTCTTCGTAATTGTATTCGAACATGAGAATCATAATACTATTTCTCTTCAAGTAAATAGTATTTACCACATTTGTAATGTTATTCCAGCATATTGTTTTTATGTTATGTCTTCTGGACATATCATCTTCTGGAATTGCTTGCTTATTTTCTTCAAGGCTTTATTTTCTTCAAGGCTTTATTTCAGCTCATGGAAGCTTTAATCTTTCACCTTCGCACAAATGAACTTCAAGTTCCTATTCTTTCGTATAAACTTAATATGATCTTCTAGATATGTATTATCCTTCTATTTGTTTCTCTAAGAAACAATAAAATATTTCTTTTGAAAATATAAATCATGTAGCAAAACCATTTCTATAGTCCTCATTCAAATCAAAATCCAAACAAAAAAGTTTCAAAATGGAAACCCTTTTTTTTTTACCAAACAATGGAATGAGATCTCAAGTTTAGATCTACGATAAAATGAGATCTAAAATGACAATATTAATGGAGCAAGATCTATAAGATAATATATATATAATGAAATCTAGAAAATTAGATATGATAGATAAGATCTAAAAAGAATACTAACAAAATAAGGTCTGAAATCACATTTTAGTCTATGAAACAATTTTAGTTTCAGATCAAATTCAAAATTATCACAAAAAAATGGATATACATTAATAAAAATTAATAAGAGATCTGATGATCAAAATCTACAGATCTTAAAAATATATAATTGAACATGATATTAAAATCTACAAATGATTTGAAAAATTAGAAGGAAAAAAAATAAGATCTACAACAAAAGGAGATCTAAAATACAGGGACAAAAAATAAGATGTACAAATAGAATCAGATCTAAATAGTTAGATCAATGATACAATAAGATCTAAAAGAAATAAAATTAATAGAATGAGATCCGAATGATTTGATTAATCAGATCAGAAATAGCTTACCGTTTTAAAGATTTATAATCAGATCTGAATTTTTATTATTATTTAGAGATCGTGCTAATAACGTGTTATAAAATAACGAAAGCAGAAGCCATTAGAGAGAACAATTTTATTCATTCAGAGATTAGTAATCTATTTTCATTACATTATCACCTTTATATAAAGGCCTAGGAGCTTGGGATAAAACCAATCCCACGATGTTGGACTAAATACAAAACAATATATAGCATATTCACTATTTATATTTACATATATTATAACAGTTTGGCATTATTTAACCTTATTATTGAACTAAATTTAATCATTTGTTTGGTTCTAAGTGCATGTAATAAAGTATATCACATTAATATACATATGTTTCAAAATTGACTAGTAAAATTACCGTTACCGCTGGTTTTGAAGAAATGCTACCAACAATTTACCGTAGAAAATGGTAAATTTACCGTTACCGTAACAATTAAACTGGTATATCAATTTCAATTTAAAATGGTTACCGACTGACTATTAATGGTATGGTAATAGAAAATTTGTCACTACCATAATAGTCCTATTATTTTTCAACAACAATATAACTGGAAAAACATCTTAAAGTCCATCGATTATCTTAATTAGTTTATCAATTGGATGGGGAGGTAACAGTTCATTGGTATTCTAGTCAAATGGCCAAGAAGAAGGGTACATGTTTAGTACTAGTCCGAACCCGTGCTTCACACACGGAGCCCACGTAATGTTTTCGTTGGACAATTTTAGAAATGTTTTTATTACGTGATGTTGATAACTTGATATATATGCTTGTGGACTCTAGTTTTATCGGATTGGCTTTTTCTCAAAAACTACAAAAAAAACCTTAAATGATATAAGTAAATTTGAATAAATTCAAAGCGCAAAATGTATAGCTGTTATATTTACTCAATGATGTTGTACAGTAAACAATAACACCAATTATAAGTTTTCTCTATGTTGGAAGTATTACATTACTAATAATGCCAACTTCCAAAAACTGAATTGTTAGCGATTAATTGCTTTTTGTCAATTGCATGATAATATTTTTGATGTGACTCTAATCTGAATTGGATTAAATTTGAGAGTTAAAAAAAGACAATTAACGGGAACTTGTATTTTATTCCAACTAAAATTTGAAAGGTGAATAAGTTTATAATAATTTAAAATGTAAATAAATGACGTTAAATTCATTTTAATTTGGAGAAAATTACGACATGTAACAAAATTTGTATGATACCATGTGAGAACGAATGTATATTTATAGTTATGTGCAATGTGAGTAAAATATGATAAATAGACTTACTATTTAAATTAAAGTTTATACCATGGAATGCAATTAAATTCGATGATTTATTATTTATATCTTTCTTGCTTGATTCCTATTTGAATTAGAGAACTAATTAGATATTAATTACAAAATTGTCACTCCTTGATGTTAATGAATGAATTAATACCATTAATGGACATATTCGTTCAGTAACAATTAAATAACTTATTATTGAAAACGAAAAATATGATAATATTCATTTATGATATCGTCAAGAATCAAACAAAAGAATGAATACATTATTAAAATTTTGAATTAACTAAACCATAACCTTTGTTTGTTAAATTTATACAAAATGCTTTCTATGATCTATGAATTTGGATTTAAACTAAAAGCATTAAATGAGTCAAACTTAATGCTGTTTTTGAAAATTAAAAATGTGAAAGTTTAGTCACTTGGCCTTCAAAATTAGCAGCTAGTTCATCATGTAATTTTGAAGATCATGCCTTCTTATTAATACCACTGTAATTCAAATATATCTAGTAAAATATTTACTGTTTCTAATACCACAATTACATTTCATTATTTAATATATTTAGTTAATGGGTAATAAAGCGTAAGTATATCAACTGAAATTTATAGGTAGTTTTCCCACTGAGTATCTTTACTAGTGGAATGCAAACACTGTCAGCGGTCATCAATTTCTAGCGAAGTTTCTAAATTGATTCACTTACAAAGATTTTATCAAATATTCAATGTTAAAAACATTTTTTTAAAACTACATGGTGGGAAGATTATAAAATTTAAAATGCAATACTATTTTTTTAATCTAGAAAATTCATATATATATATATATATATATAATATTTTCTTTTCTTTTTCTACTAAAATTACATACAGCGATATAGGGATTTGTTAAAGCATCATTTCGTGATTCTTACTCATTGGTAATTGGGTGAATCAGTTGCTAATGCATTCGACATTATTTTTTAAATTTAGGAAGGAATTTTTTTATTGAAATGTTTGTTTGCATTTGTTTGCGTAATATAGATTTTATACACACACGGATATATATATATATATATATATATATATATATATATATCATTACGGTCCAAAGCACCATTAATGGTGATATGAAGTACAACAAATATTTTTGTTCGTACAATTTATAGCTAGTGCCAATAGTAGAAAATAAAAGTTAACTTACATCGGTTATTAGAAAATTTTATCTTATAGTAATTAGTGAAAAGTAATTAGGAAAGTCTTGTCGTGCAAATTGATGAAATACTGTTTCTTATTTTGTTTACTCAAACAACATGTACCCTAAATACGTCCGTGCTACAAAAATCTCATAGTTATAGCATGCCATACAATGGAGGTTAAAATAACCATTCAATTGTCATGCATATTTGGTCATAAGTAAAAGGTGAAATTTTGCAGAAGTAGGAACATATGTTTGGAAAGTGACGCGATTAGAACTGCTAGATAAAATGTTTGTATACCCATTGTGATGGACAAAACAAAGATATTTCCTCGAAAAGTTTCTAATATCTAACCCAACTTACATAGGTAAAATAGCGCATCTCATAGAAACTGGCACCATTGCCAATAATTAACGATGCACATCACATGGCATGTACTGTACTAATATTGAAGATTGTGTTACGATGCTTTCAACTGAGGAGCTGATGAGTAAATGCTAAAAATGGACAGTCGGTTTTAAAGGTTTCATGTGAGATGAATAATAAGAATTTGAGTAAAAAAATGTATAAGATGGTCCATCATAGCAAAATAGTATTTTATTTTTAATCTTTACATTCATCCCCACTGTATAGTTTCTTATACAAAATTCCATGCAAATTTAGAAATTTAAGCAACTACAAACCTTGCGTTCTCTGTTTAAAAAATAACTCAGCATAAAAGAAATACAACTAAAGATAAAAGGTTATAAATATTGCACAATGTGGAAATAACCTATATTAGCTTTAAAATTTCAAGTTTTCATAGACAGTTATCATATAACAATGGAGGATGGTATATAGTAAAATGCTCTATAATTATAGAAAAAATCTTTGTTTGCTAATCCCAAAAGGCTAACTTCATATGAAATGAAAGCTGCACCAAATAGTAAATAGTTACCAAAAGCGAACGAAAGGAAAAGAAATGAACCATAGTAAGACGGCAGATACCATTAGACATTCTTTCCCAACCTTTTATTGAGCAACTATAAACATACAAGCTTGAGAATAAATATAAAATTCATAAGATATTCAATTATTATATAACTCACTACGCATATATAGACTGATTGAACAATCAAATTCTACACAGTTACAAACTTAGGATGATTGAGTTCATGATTATATCAATAACCTTAAAACCATTAATCAATACATCATTACCTATAATAATCCAAAAATCTTCATTATTTTTACTCACTTCTAGATTCCATGTAATCTCTGTAGCATAGAAAGTAATCAGCAATTGAAAATCGGTTAAGCTATAATGTCCCAAATTGGTAGCCTTAAATAATGTAAACAAACACAACGGTATCAAAAGATAATGATTTCATCAGATCAATAATAATAAATGAATAAAAAGTGGGAAAAGAGAGAAAGCCAACGGACAAGGTATAATCGTTAAGAGAAGAAAAACAAATTGCATCTTTGTCTGTAGAAATAATAAATTGAAGAAAATATATTTGATCATCCTTTGGTAACAAAGATTAACAATATAATATTATGATGTAGGACCGACTACAATCACAAACACTTACATTTGAAGAAATCCATATTTATAGGCAGTGTTATTTAAGGATAATCTCTATGCTCAACCGGATCCAGTTCAATGAAATGTAAACCTAATGAGAGTTAAAACAAAGAGCTTTATATGACTCCGATATGGAGGTTCCTTCTTAAATGTGAGATACATTCCTTCCTGATTTCGTATGAAAGCCATAATAATAAAAATGTTTATTCCTTTAAAACTAAGTATATAAACTAAAATGTAAAATTTTGATGCTGATTTATCTTTAACAAAACTCAAAAGTACCAGTGAGAACCATTAAGACCGCATACTCCAACACTCTTCACTAAACACTCCAACTTGGTCCTATTAATATTTTTTGATAGAATATGCTTGATTGTTTTCCGTTCACACTTAAATAATATGATTTTGACAACCCAAAAGTTTTTCCTTCGACCATGCACCATATTTTTACTATAAACGAAACCTGTGAGAATATAGAACAGCTTATGAGAAACATACTATTATATGTGTGTGTGTGTGCGCGCGCAAAATAATGGTTAAAAACATTTCATAAATGTGAGTAAATTTTATAAAAGCACACGGATAAAGCTGTAGAGTTGAAATAACAAACACTGCACAAAATCATAGAGAAATTAGCAAAAAATACTAAACAGGTTTGAAATTTCAACTTAATGGAAAATATGACTTTAATTGTGTTTTTAGAAACAATGGAAATGCTTAGAATAATTTATGCTCAGGGTAAATGTCCAACACGGAACTATCTTTTGCTTATTACTTAGTTTTATTAATCTTCTATGTCCTGTATTCTGTATTTTGATCGAAGATTTTGGTTTTCCCATTGAAATATAGTCCTGGCACCTTTTTTCTTTCTTTTTTTTCCTTCCTTTTTTTAGATGACTTATATATTCTATCATAACATGCTTAGGATGATAGTTGGCTAGAAAGTATTCTCAATTATTAGAGGAAGGAAAAGGCACGACTAAACCAAAATTTAATGCCAAAATTCTATAAGCGTAAAAGCACATTCATATAACCTTATCAGAATATATCATATAAACTATAAATCAAGCCATAATGCTTGCTTATACCTATACATTTCTTAACCTACAGAACTATGTAAATATCCATACAAAATGCGGATCACGACTTTGTGATAAACTCAATTTGATGGTAGTTTTTTCTTTTGAGACATCACTCCACAAAAAACAAAAACGAAATTCAAAGATAAATCTTCCTTATTGAGAAAAGCCTTTATCCTAAAAAATTCAAAGTTGTATCCAAATATCCAAGAACCCACCAAACTATTGACACTCTTATGTTTTAACTCTACCAAAATGTAATGCTCAATCTACAAAATATCATTATATTTTATGAATTAAGAAAGAGTAAAGGAGAGCATCAAACCGGAAGGTGGACTGTTAATTAACTCTCTATCCGGCATTAATTGATTTAAAATGGTATTATTATATAATACATAAAAGTGACGAAAATTTGATGTTAGCACTTGTTAAACAAATAAAGTAATTTGGAGGATCCTTTTACCATTTTGTTGATGCAATGATTCAAATTCATATAGTTATATCGATGGTCATGAACGTGCTTCTCTTCTTTATCTCTACATATTTATTTTTAGTAATAGTAAATGGATGTTCCACTGCACCATGACAGATTATAAGTCAATCAAGAATTTAGTAAAAAAAAGCAAAAGAAAACAATAATTCAATTAGCTAACATTGACAAATATTTTAATAAAAAATGAACCTAAGCAATGAATCTAAGTTTAATAACTTACTATCCAAAATTGGCACCAATTGCTGTCGCTACCTCCTTGACAGTAATTTGTATCTAAAAGCAAAGATGCCAAATAAACATATAACTTACTTTCATAAAAGTTTTCTTTAGATCGTCAAAGCGCCTGAAAGCCAAATAAATACTGTAAAAAAATATAACAAATATTAACTAAACACACACATATATATACATATATATATAGCATATGTACATAGCACATATGTAAACATAAGTTCATCAATATATATATATATATATATATATATATATATAGCCCAAAGTAATCCTCAACAACTATGGACAATATGAATGAAGGCAATAACATATGTATATACCAAATATAAACCTTGAATGATTCCAATTTTATCTTAAACAAATTGACAGATTTGTATAAATAGCATACTGTGACGACCCAGAAATTTTGACAAATTAAATTAGAATAATTAATTGATTTTAAAATATTTAAAAGTTAATTTTAACTTGAATTCAAGATATCAATATTTACTTGATAATTAAATCATTGAATTATATAGTTTAAATATTGAATTTAATAATTGAAAATTGGGTAAATTGTTGAATCTGAAATTTCTAAGCATGTTTAAATAATTTGAAGGCTTATAGAATTTATATTGATAACACTGAAGGCAGTGAAGGTGTTGAAATTGTGTTTGGAAGTGTTTTGTTCAATTTTAATAATATATCGTTTAAATTGACATTTAAAAATAGTCTTCCGAGGCACAGTCTCGGAATTCGACGAAACCAGTTCCATAGGATCCGTAATAGTTAGTTATTATCGGATTTCAATTTTCGTAGCGTTTGGATTTACCGTTTGCTCGTACGGGTGACAAACGCGTTGAAATAAAAATCGATAATTAAATATTTTAAATCGATTTAAAAGGCTAACTTCCACATACGATCAAATTAGCCTCCAAAACACGTTCCATTGTGTTCGGAATGCGGGTAAAACTTTATAAACGCCTGTCGGCATGTCTGATTCGGGGTTCGAGATTTCGCGTTATGCGTAGCGAGATATTTTTTTATTTTTAATTATTATAATCAGGCATATTTAGAAAGACATCCCCAACCCTATATTTATTTCCCCCGTCTTCCTCTCAAATCGAAGAATAGAAATCGAAATTTGTTCGTTCTCAAGCCCTAATTCCTCCATGTAACCGCATTCTAAAATTTAAAAAAATTAAAAATAAATAAAAGAAGGGTGATGCAATGGGATGGTTCGCGACCTAGGATGGGTCGCGATCGATCGTGAAGGCGTCGCGGCTTGCACGTGCGTCGCGATGAGGGTAAAGGGGAACTCTTGGAAGTGGCGGCTGCAGTTCGTGGAGGAGCGAGCGTGGCAATCGATGGATTTGGGACTGCGACGGCTGCGAGAGGGGTGCAGGCGCACGCGCTCGTGCGCGAGGGACGGTCGCGACCAGATTGCTAGGAGATGGTGTTCGACATGATGCAGAGGCATTGGGCAGTGGTAGGAGGCTCGCACGAATGCTGTGAAGGCAAGGTCGTGATGGCCTTGGTTCTGTTGGCAGTAAGGTAGTTTACTTATATTAATTATAACTTGTATCTTAGAGGTCGCTGTGTTACAGAAAAAATAAATATACTTTAATGTTGATTTTAACAAGTAATATATATGGTAAAGTATAAACTGTTCCTTTCTTTCAATTAGAAATTTTTTTTGCTTATGTAAATAGAAGGTATTCCAGTGAGAATTTTGTGATTTGAATTGTAAAGACAATATAAAATTTAATTATTTGTTTAAGTGAATTTAGGAATTTTATTATAAAAATAATGAATGTGGTGATTTACTTATTGTATTAACCTGTTTAATTATTTTAGTTACTAAAGAATATTTTATTAAAAAGAAAGTTATTTTAAAAAAATTGAATTATTAGATAAATTAAATTTATTAGTCAAATTAATGGTTAGTTAATTGAAGTATCAAGTGGTAATTGATTTTTCGATTTGTTCAATTATTAATAAACTACCTAATTTTTTATACAAGGTTAAAAATCGAGGAAACCAGGGCAAGTTTGAGGTGGATTGCAAATAAAAGCAAAGGTGAGTAAATCTCACCGCGTTAGATTTCTATTTGAGTTTAAATGGCTAAATTAGAATATTTGATTGAATGATTTAATTGATTTGATATGCATTGTGAATTGATGTTCTGGTGATTTTGGTATGGGATGGTTCTCGAGTTAATGGATTGCTTAACTCGAAGTATTGGGAATTTTAAGTTGTTTTAAATTTAAAACAATAAATAAGAAAATGTTTCCGTTTAAAAGTTACTAACGACTTAATGATTTGTGATACATTAAATTAGTAGGATAATTGAAATGGATAATTAATTAATTTAATTAATTAATGATTTGGGTTATTTAATTTAGTAAGTAAAGGTATTTAAATAAATAATAAATTTAGTTGTAAGTTAATTAACTAAGTATAAGTAATTCAGAATAATCATTTGATGGTGTGATAAATAATTACTTAATGTAATTAATAAAATATAATTGCTTAGTGAAATTGGTCAACAGAATTAATAAAGATAATTAATTATGGAATAATTAATTTATTAATGAAGTAAATAAAAGAATAGTTAATTACATATTGAGATTAATCGAGAATGATAAATATTGGGGTTGAATTTAAGTAATTAATTTAGATTAGAATAATCAAAACATAATTGGAAATCATTAATTTATATAATCAACGGTGTAATTAAAGATTGAGTAATTAAGATGAATTAATCATAAGACTCATGGGAAATTAATTAATGTAAGTAACTAAGAATTAGTGTAATTGATTATAGTTGATTAATTTGTGAAGTAATTAAAGATTACTCATTGATTTGGTCAAAATAATTAATGTCGTGAAATTAATTAAAGATAACTAATCCAGGGTGATTAATTAAGATGAATCAGGAAGGGTTGATTAATTAATTTGGAATTAATTAATGAAAGAATCTAAGTGATTAAGGCTTGAAATTCAATTTGAATCAATAGAAATGATTTGTATGTGATTAAGCTTTGCTTCTGAATGATTGAATGGTATTGGATGATTTGAAGGAGTTGATAACTCTGATATGAAATGTTGAGTATTTCTTTTGGATAACTTGGAATAGAATGACATGAGATTCGAAGAGACCGGGGTCGGGTATAGGAGAAATACCCGAAACCACTTCTAATGTTTGCAGATTGATATATAAAATCTATATGCTGGATTGAAGTGATTTGGAGGTATTGGACTGTTTTAAAATCTAAATCTTTGGTATTTAGAAGTTTAAATGTGGACTAAGTGTTGTCTATAATAATTTGTGGCTTGTGAATTGATATGTGTTACCCGGGTTTATAAAAGTTGATTTCTTTGGTATTCCTTATTAGTTGGGTTTACTCACGCTGGTTTCCAGCCTGATGTAACGACCCAAGATTTTCGAAGCCGAAAATTTCAGATAGTTATGAAAAAGAAGAAAGAGATAGAAGAAGAAGAAGAGAAACACCAAGCATCTCACATTCGCAGCGGATAAAATATAATAAATAATAAATGTCTACAAAAGAATACTATATCTGTTGATTACATTTAATATACATCAGAGTTCCACACATATACCGTCACTGAATAAATACAAGTATCATGTCTCAGATTAACGAACATATAAATATAGCGGAAATACTCTACTCGTTACTGCCATCCAGTTTGCCTCCTGAGCTCCAGAACGTCCCTAACTGAAAATCTGTAATACTCGGTCTGACCCGAGCATTACACCAAAGTAACACACGGGTCAGGCTGGAAACCAGCGTGAGTAAACCCAACTAACATGGAATGCAAAAGTTTACAACCAATATAAACCCGGGTAACTTATGTCACTTTTCACTTCATAAGTTGTTATAGACATCACTTATTCCACACATCAATTTCTAAGTGCCAGAACTTAGATTTTATGGCCAATTCACTTAAAACCATTCCAATATACCCTATTGATTCCACGTATTAGTTTGTAAAGAATCGAAGTGATTTCGGGTATTAACTAATACCCGACTCCGGTCTCTTCGAATCCAATATTATTAATTTACCTTCCCTTTTCACAATAATCACATCTATCCTTGATTAAGTCCTCGGATTCATTAACTTATAATCACTTACATTGATTAAAATCCTTGAACTAATCATGCTCATAAATTTACTAACCCTCCATAAATTTTGTTACACTAATTAAACAAGTAATTAATCCTCAATTAAGTAATTACCAATAATTACCCCCTTTGATTTATGATATTAAGTAATTTTTCTTCAATTGCTTTTATTAGTAAATTCTATTAACTACATTGATTAATTACCTTAATCAATCATTGATTATTCCAAATTATTAATTATTCTAGAATTAATTAACCTTTAATTGATTATATTATATTAATTGTTCACAATCATTAACTACTCATCTTAATTAATTTTTTTTTTAACTTTACATTTGTATGTACAATTTCAGCTTATGTTACAAGCATATCCAAATTACTTAATTCTTGCTTTTATTTACATTTGTATTTTATATTTTGACTATCAAGATTTGAATTATATTCAATATGGTGTACTTATATTTAACACCCATCTTTTCTATGGTCTTATACCGCATCCTCGATTAATTCTTCTATGTGAAAATACTTCTTTAAAGTAATTTACTTAGTATACTCAACCACCATGAAAAGAAACCCATCAAATTGTTTATCAAATCGAAGATAAAAATCTAACAAGTAAGGCATTTTCTTAGAAACAAACAAGTTCATTTCGGGCAGAAATTTAATCCGAGCTTGCACCTCAAATTCATATATATAGATGGCCGAATTTTAAAAAGTGATATAAATGAAAGATATAGGCCTTTCCGTTAGCTTTACGGAATGACCAAGATCATCAAATTTTGATCAACGGTTCAAAAGTTATGACCATTTTACTAAAAACATTAAGCTTAGTCTGAACTTATGCATTTGCAGGACAGCGACCAACAATTGCAATTTTAGCATAGAAAAAATCGAAATCAGGCAAAATGAATAAATCAAAAGTTTTAGCTTAGTTTCTAAGCTTTTCGAAACATTAAAAATTACCGAATTCCGATAAGAATTGTAAAAGTTATGGATAAAACAATTCTGAGATTTGAATTTCACAACTTCTGTCATTTTGTCTCGGGACAGCGATAAACAATTAGAATTTTGGCCAAGATAACATCGAAATTTTGGAAAACTCAAAACTTAAAAGTTTTAAAACAAAGTCTAAGATTTCTGGAACATCTAAATTTATCAAAATCGGTTGAGGAACAAAGAAGTTATGGCCAATTTAGTTTCAGCCTAAAGCACAGAGCTAACATTGGTTTTGTTCTCGGGATTACAGTAGAAAAATTCAATTTTTACATATCCAACATCCAAATTACAGAGAACACAAAACATAAAAGTTGTAGCACATGAACTAAGCTTTCCATAACATCAAAGAAATCGAAATTTCATTAAGAATTGAGAATGTTATGGTCAAATTACTAAGCTGCGTTTTTGATAGAACCGAGCCACTTTTACTTACAACTATCATCTCTTCAAGAATAACATGAATACTAGAAATTTAAATAGTTTTTCTCACCTTAAACTTGTGTATTTGACTTGACTCTTTTTCCTTAGCTTTCTCCAAGATTTTTCACTTTATCTTACTTTTGTTTTTTGCTTTTTGAAAAATAAAAAATAAATAAGTGAACATTTCCACCCTTTATATAGTAATTTTCAAGGCTAGTTTGGTAATTTTAGTTTTGGACACTTGTCTACTTCTCTTTGCACAAGCTTTAGAATGTTGACACATGTCTACTTAGATGCCTTAAGTTGTTTCTACACATGGACACCTAATGGGTTTATGTGTCACTATTTTATTTTATCTTGTGACACATGTCCTTCATTTTTTTATGCAAGCTTTATTTCATGACACATACCTTGTTTAGTAATCATTTAAGGTTTTCTAAAAGTGTACACCAAAGTGATATATGTGTCATAATTCTATTTCATCTTAAGATAGGTGTATGGTCCATATTATGCCACTTGTCTTCACCATGTCATGCCACTTATCCTATACTTATAAATGTATACATACTTATACCTTTTGTATTATTTAAAAGCATACATAAATATAAATAAAATAGAGATGGTGTAGATAATATATTTTCAAAACCGAACAAATCACCTTTAAATTAAATTTCAACCATTCTATTATCTTCGGTATCATCATTATAAAGTTTATAAGCCTTCAAATTATTTTAAACAGGCTTAGAAATTTCAGATTCAACAATTTACCCAATTTCAATTATTAAATACAGTATTTAAACAATATAATTCAATAATTAAATTTTCATGTAAATACTTATATCTCAAATTCACGTTAAAATTAACTTTTAAATGTTTAAAATCAATTCAATTATCCCATTCTACATTGTTAAAAATTCTGAGTCGTCACATTCCTCCCCCCTTAAAAGAATTTCGTCCCCGAAATTACTAGTTAGGAAGAATGGACTAATACCCGTTTACCTTTTCTCCAAAATTCACAATTCAACACTCTACCAACTATCTTTTATTAAAAGCTCACTATCACCTTAACTAATTTCCTAAAACCTTCTATAGTTTCAAACAACACCCTTTTGCTCAGTCATCTAAATTTCAATTTTAAATCAAATTTTGAATTATCAAAATTTTCTCAAAATTTTTCTAACTCTCTAAATTTCCGACAATTTTTGCCAGCATCTCCTTTGTGCAGCTAACTCGGTACAGCTACAAGAGGCCTCTACGGGCTTCCAAATTCCAAAAGAAAACAAAATGTCAAGTGGCTAGATCAAAAACTCAATCCAATTTCATACAGAAATTTAAATACATACCTTGTTGTCGGGCAATTCACAATTATCTTTTGGAATCAAATCCAATTTCTTTTCCCTTTAATGCATGCATATCTTACTTAGCAACAATATTCAATCGCAACCTTTCAAATTATTTTATACAACTCTTTATAGAAGTTTTCACATCTACTTCTATGCAAATTAGTTTTTTCCGTTTTCATACGAATTCAATTTATTTTCAATTTTGAATATTGGATTTTAACTTCCATTTATAACTGATTCATATTAGTTTTATCTACTAATTTATTTTAATTTCCAATTTGTGATCGTTTCGTTGCTAACGAAAATTTTCAAAAATCTCCAAAAAATTTCTAACTCCCAAAATTTTCGAAAATTTTTGACGGAGTCTCCTTTGTACGGAGGAGCTTTTGCAATTTGACAATAGATATAAATATGTATACATCGACCCACACGGTCGGAAAATGCAAAAACAGTTCATATTTCTTATTTTTATTGCGTAGGCATACCTTTATTTAGCATTTTAAGCAAGCAGCTTATAAATTTAAGCAATTAGCGCAATCCAAACCAACCAAACAGTCTTCAAGTACCTGTACTATCTCAATTTAAATATGTAAGTGCCACATATAGAAATTCTATTAGCATTTCACTTACTTTTAAAGGCTAAACACAAGCATTTCAAAAGCAACAAACACCAAACGCTTACCATAAGCGATTTATATAATTTAAAGTTAATCCAATTGCGTCCAACCAAATTTATATGCCGTTACATTCAATTTTAATGGTTTACAATGCAATTGCTTACATTCAATTCATTTGTAAGCAAAACAAACTCCTATTCATATCAATTGATTCAAAAAGCAATTATATTTGCTTCCACTAATTCATAGAATTTAATTAAATCTCGTTTACGTTAAACGACAATCATTTCTATGCAATAATATCCATGTGAATAAATAATTACTTAAGTTTTATAACTAATTAAAATTGATTCCAACTCAATTTTATTTAATTCAATTCCTTTTCAATTTATTCACAATCATTTTATTTAGCTCGACACATTCCATGCTTGTGTACTACTAACCATTCTCAAATTAATTAAAACCGAGCTTTTATTTGATAGCTTTTACCCTTATTCGAAGGCAAGCTTCCTTAAATTTAAACTTAAGTTACTTTACTTTAATTTATTCCAACATCAAACTTAAGTTTACTTCTATTTGATTCTCACTTAATCAAATTCCATTCAACTCAGTTAGCCCACCATTTCATTTTAATTCACCTCCACAATTTATCAAAATAATATCCAAGCGTATACTTAACTCATTTATACTTCAAATCAATATGCCACCGAACTTAAGTTCAGTCTGATAATCCAATTTCAATCACAACCTTGATTTAGTTTTTTTTTTCAATCAGACTTCGTCCATTTATTATTTATTTCCATTAACTCATTTTATATTTCACTTTCTTAATTCATTTGCGAATTTATTTTATTTATACAAAGCCATTCTCAATTTACTTGCAACTTTCGTTAAATATTATTCATATCGCGTTTGAATTTTATTTGTAATTCAAACCATCACTTTTCCAATCCAACTCTATTTTATTTCTACAACATCTCTTCTTATTTAATACATTATCAAATCCAAGTCGAATTCTATTGACAAATTCGAATTCATTTCCAAACTCCATTATTAATTTACAATCCATCTGTTTAATCGAGTTAAATTTTATTAACATACTTTATCAAATAATTATTTATTAGCTTACTTCCAACTTTTATTACAAAGAAAATTACTTCATTAAATTTTCCTGAGTTCAAAGTTATTTTTATAATTCCAGTTTGGAGTTTCCCTTTTATTTTCCCAAAATTTCAACACTTCTATTTTAAAAATTTAGAAATGCTTTTAAACCCACCTCATACTATTAAAATAGCTTTTATAATAATATTTCTTATAACTTGATGTCTCATCCAGTCCATCCTTGTTCTCACAGAAATTCAGTCATACGTTGATCAGGCGTAGGACTGAAAATCTATAAGTACTTGGTAAACCCGTTTGCAACATCTAGTGAAAATACTTGGAAAATAATTTTATTGAAAATATAGGAAACGGTTTTTGAAAATAGAGGAAATATCTTTGGTGACAATGCTCTGAAAATCATCACCCCCATCCATGGTCACAGTTACATTCCAGGGTTACGTTGCCGTCGCAGCAAAAGTCCATGTAACTGCAGGCTCTCCGTGGCCTCTCGATTCCGCCATGGAACCCACACAACAGATCACAGTTACATCCAGGGTTACGTTGCCGTCACAGCAAAAGTCCATGTAACTACAGGCTCTCAACAGCCTCTGACTTTCGCTGTCGAAATGAAACCTCTCCACTCCTACATAGGTCGCAGTCTGCCGATATAAAACCAAACACAAACTGTTGGCTCTCAGCGGCACACACGACTTTAGCTATGTTATACCATAGGTCGCAGTTACATCCTGGGTTACGTTGCCATCGCAGCAAAAGTCCATGTAACTGTTGGCTCTCAGCAGCACACACGACTTACACTATGGTATACTCAACTCATAATCCTCAGGAACTAGTTTTGTCCGGACTCCTCACAGGATCAACTTTAGAACCCCCCCCCTTGGGGCTCAAGGCAGCACCACCCGGTGGCACTCCTGAGAAGTTCATTTCAAGGGAGCGCCTTTTTCCCCAGTGCCATCATCAAAACACTTTATACTATACATATATAGTATCTTTCAAATCATACACCTAGTATGAATTTTATCAAAGCTCCTTTACACAAAATCGATTATCCCAAAATCGATAATTCTCAAAATAGGCTTTCCAAATTTCATATAATGATTTTACCAAAAAATCAAAAGCCTTTCCAAATCCAAAGGTTCCCAAAACCCTTTCCAAAATCCTCATAAGATCCTTTATATATACAGATATATATTTTTCCTTTTATACTTCAAACACTTGCAAAATCCTTTTTCTTCCAAAAATAGATTCAACAAGGGGAGAATATATAACAAAGATATAACTTTGTTTACCCAAAATCAAATATTCAAATTTGATTACTCTTTCCAATATCAGTTTCCTTTCTATTCACATTCACCTAAAATTTCATTCACTTATTCACATTTGCCTTAATCCCTATTTGGATTATTACCTCAATTCTTATCTCAGTTGGGTATTTAATCAATAACAGTTTGTACTCCGACCAGTTTATATTTAGAAAACAGCTTAAAAAATTTAAAAATAGAGAAGTAGTTGAAAAATAATTATTAGTTTACAAAATATCTATAAAATAGTTGGAAAATAGCTAAGTAGTTATTGAGATCTTAGATAATTGCAAAATAGTTGTAAAATAATAATTAATTTGTAACTTAGTTGAAAAAATAGTAACTAGTTTAGACAATAGTTGAAAAATGGTTAAATAGGTACAAAAATAATTGTAAAACAAGTATAAAATAATTTGGCTTTAAGAAATAAGGGTTATATATATTTAATAACTTGGAAAAATAAGTTTATATTAAAACAATTAATATTGAAAACAATCCAGAGTCAAAACTGTTCACTGCCCCAACATTTCAATTTAAATTTCCACTCCCATTTAAATTGACCCAATTCCAAATTGAATAATCTTCAATTTCCATTGAAATTGATTTAATCCCAATTCAAGTTGAATTGATTCTCAATTTCCTTCCAACTTCAAATCAAATTCCGTTTGATCTTTAAACTTGTGAAACTTTAATTACAATTTCTATTTATAATCAATTACATTCACATTTTGCTTTTAACTCAGAATTATACATTTTATTTAGCCAATATATTATTCCATAAACATTTTAAATCAAGATTCCAGAGTTTAAACAAATTTTCAAGATTTCAATATTACCTTAGAATTCAACTATATCCAAAATTCTTTGGCAGATTCAATTATCCTTTTGAATTTCAAAACCAAACCCAGTTCACAAACAACACCAATTTGAAACATTTGGTAAAATTTCTCTTCTAGAAACTCGAAAATGAACATCGATGATGCTGCAGTCATCACCGATGTTATTTTCCAGTGACCGAAAGAGTTCAATGCTTTTATCTCTTTAAAAACATTTCCAAATATTTTTAATTTCAAATCTCCCAGATTTCAAATTCAACACAAAAAATATTTTTGAAATAATACTATTATTTTTCCAAAACCTTTGGAAACCACTTCCAAATCCGAAGGAATTTTAAATTTGCCCAAAAATTCCAAATTCCCAATCCATCCAATTCATATTTAAACATTACTCTGGAATTTTCATCATACTTTATTTCCAAATATTCTCTGGAATTCTATTTCAAATTATAATCTCATTTTATTATGAAGATTATTTCAATTTATAAATTACATTCACAATCTATAATTCAAATTCCATTTTGTCATATAAGTTTATTCTTCAACTTTGGTTATAAGTTTCAATTTGGTCGTATTTTATATTACTTCTTAACTTAATTCCAATAACTTAACAACCAATCACCTAAATATTCATTAGAAGGGAATATTGCTTTATATATAAAATATATCCTCATGCAAATTCATTTAAAATCTTCATAATAAAATAACAAGTAAGCCCTCATCTATATATACTCAACTCATTCTAGAGTACTACGGACTCCATTCAATGAGTAATCCCCACCAGAGCCAAGGTTCTCGCTTAACCTTCAGCTCTGATACCAAATGTAACGACCCGAAATTTTCGAAGCCGAAAATTTCAGATAGTTATGAAAAAGAAGAAAGAGATAGAAGTAGAAGAAGAGAAATACCAAGCATCTCACATTCGAAGCGGATAAAATATAATAAATAATAAATGTCTACAAAAGAATACTATATCTGTTGATTACATTTAATATACATCAGAGTTCCACACATATACCGTCACTGAATAAATACATGTATCATGTCTCAGATTAACGAATATATAAATATAGCGGAAATACTCTACTCGTTACTGCCATCCAGTTTGCCTCCTGAGCTCTAGAACGTCCCTACCTGAAAATCTGTAATACTCGGTCTGACCCGAGCATTACACCAAAGTAACACCCGGGTCGGGCTGGAAACCAGCGTGAGTAAACCCAACTAACATGGAATGCAAAAGTTTACAACCCATATAAACCCGGGTAACTTATGTCAATTTCCACTTCATAAGTTAGTTATAGACATCACTTATTCCACACATCAATTTCTAAGTGCCAGAACTTAGATTTTATGGCCAATTCACTTAAAACCATTCCAATATACCCTATTGATTCCACGTATCAGTTTGTAAAGAATCGAAGTGATTTCGGGTATTAACTAATACCCGACTCCGGTCTCTTCGGATTCAATGTTATTAATTTACCTTCCCTTTTCACAATAATCACATCTATCCTTGATTAAGTCCTCAGATTCATTAACTTATAATCACTTATATTGATTAAAATCCTTGAACTAATCATGCTCATAAATTTACTAACCCTCCATAAATTTTGTTACACTAATTAAACAAGTAATTAATCCTCAATTAAGTAATTACCAATAATTACCCCCTTTGATTTATGATATTAAGTAATTTTTCTTCGATTGCTTTTATTAGTAAATTCTATTAACTACATTGATTAATTACCTTAATCAATCATTGATTATTCCAAATTTTTATTCTAGAATTAATTAACCTTTAATTGATTATATTATATTAATTGTTCACAATCATTAACTACTCATCTTAATTAAATTTTTTTTTGACTTTACATTTGTATGTACAATTTCAGCTTATGTTACAAGCATATCCAAATTACTTAATTCTTGCTTTTATTTACATTTGTATTTTATATTTTGACTATCAAGATTTGAATTATATTCAATATGGTGTACTTATATTTAATACCCATCTTTTCTATGGTCTTATACCGCATCCTCGATTAATGCTTCTATGTGAAAATAATTATTTAAAGTAATTTACTTAGTATAATCAACCACCATGAAAAGAAACCCATCAAATTGTTTATCAAATCGAAGATAAAAATCTAACAAGTAAGGCATTTTCTTAGATACAAACATGTTCATTTCGGACAGAAATTTAACCCGATCTTGCACCTCAAATTCATATATATAGATGGTCGAATTTTAAAAAGTGATATAAATGAAAGTTATAGGCCTTTCCGTTAGCTTTCCAGAATGACCAAGATCATCGAATTTTGATCAACAGTTCAAAAGTTATGACCATTTTACTAAAAACATTAAGCTTAGCCTGAACTTATGCATTTGCAGGACAGCGACCAACAATTGCAATTTTAGCATAGAAAACTTCGAAATCAGGCAAAATAAATAAAGCAAAAGTTGTATTTTAGTTTATAAGCTTTCCGGAACATTAAAAATTACCGAATTCTGATAAGAATTGTAAAAGTTATGGATAAAACAATTCTGAGATTTGAATTTCACAACTTCTGTCATTTTGTCTCGGGACAGCGATAAACAATTATAATTTTGGCCAAGATAACATCGAAATTTTGGAAAACTCAAAACTTAAAAGTTTTAGAAAAAAGTCTATGCTTTCTAGAACATCTAAATTTATCGAAATCGGTTGAGGAACGAAGAAGTTATGGCCAATTTAGTTTTAGCCTAAAGCACAGAGCTAACATTGGTTTTGTTCTCGGGATTACAGTAGAAAATTTCAATTATTACATATCTAACCTCCAAATTACAGAAAACACAAAACATAAAAGTTGTAGAACATGAACTAAGATTTTCAGAACATCCAAAAAATCGAAATTTCATTAAGAATTGAGAAAGTTATGGTCAAATTGCTAAGCTACGTTTTTGATAGAACCGAGCCACTTTTACTTACAACTATCATCTCTTCAAGAATAACATGAATACTAGAAATTTAAATAGTTTTTCTCACCTTAAACTTGTGTATTTGACTTGACTCTTTTTTCTTAACTTTCTCCAAGCTTTTTCACTTTATCTTACTTTTGTTTTTGCTTTTTGAAAAAAAAAATAAGTGAACATTTCCACCCTTTATATAGTAATTTTCAAGGCTAGTTTGGTAATTTTAGTTTTGGACACTTGTCTACTTCCTTTTGCACAAGGTTTAGAATGTTGACACATGTCTACTTAGGTGTCTTAAGATGTTTCTACACATGGACACCTAATGGGCTTATGTGTCACTATTTTATTTAATCTTGTGACACATGTCCTTCATTTTTTTATGCAAGCTTTATTTCATGACGCATACCTTATTTAGTAATCATTTAAGGTGTTCTAGAAGTGTACACCAAAGTGATATATGTGTCATAATTCTATTTCATCTTAAGATAGGTGTATGGTCCATATTATGCCACTTGTCTTCACCATGTCATGCCACTTATCCTATACTTATAAATGTATACATACTTATACCTTTTGTATTATTTAAAAGCATACATAAATATAAATAAAATAGAGATGGTGTAGATAATATATTTTCAAAACCGAACAAATCACCTTTAAATTAAATTTCAACCATTCTATTATCTTCAGTATCATCATTATAAATTTTATAAGTCTTCAAATTATTTTAAATAGGCTTAGAAATTTCAGATTCAACAATTTACCCAATTTCAATTATTAAATACAATATTTAAACTATATAATTCAATGATTAAATTTTCAAGTAAATACTTATATCTCAAATTCACGTTAAAATTAACTTTTAAATGTTTAAAATCAATTCAATTATCCCAATCTACATTGTTAAAAATTCTGAGTCGTCACACCTGACCCGGGTGTTACTTTGGTGTTATGCTCGGGTCAGACCGAGTATTACAGATTTTCAGGTTAGGACGTTCTGGAGATCAGGAGGCGAGCTGGACAGCAATATCATATAGAGTATATCCGCTGTATTTATATTATTGTTAATCTGAGACATGGTAATTGTAAATATTCAGTGACTGTATATAATGTGAAACTCTGTCGTATTTAAATGTAATTGGCAGATATAGTATTCTCCTATAAGCTATTATTATTTATTATTATATTTTATCCGTTGCGAATGTGAGATGTTTGGGATTTTCTGTTCTTCTTCTTCTATCTCTTTCTTCTTTTCATAACTATCTGGAATTTTCGAGAGTGAAAATTTCGGGTCGTTACATTTGGTATCAGAGCTGAAAGGTTAAGCGAGAACCTTGGCTCTGGTGGGAATTACTCATTTAATAGAGTCTGTAGTGCTCTAGAATGGATTGAGTAGGTATATATATATATATATATATATATATATATATATATATATATATATATGAGAGCGTACTTGTTATTTTCTTATAAAAAGATTTTAAATGGTTTTATATAAAAATATTTTTTGATATATATAAAGCAATATTTCCTCCTAATAAATATTAAGGTGATTGGTTGCTAATTATTGAAATTAAAATTAAGAAGTAATATAATACAACCAAACTGAAGTCTAGAATTGGAATTAAATTAAGTAGAAACAAAAATACAACCAAATTAAAATTTAATGGATTGAAAATGAAATTCTAAATCTGCTCCCAGGATTCGGAAATTTTGTTTCAAAGTAATGAAAAATAATAAACAAGAATTATTTGGATAACTAAGGCTTGTTGGAAACAATGGGTTGTTTGAAATTTGATTTGAATTTAAAACCAAGGGTAGTTTAAAATTGTAAACATGGTTGGGAGGGCCAAGAAATAAATATATATGTATGGATATACATGATATCAAAGATAATTTGAAATAAACTCTAAGAGGTTGAGTTTTGATTTTTCCCTGAAGTGTGATGTAAAAACCCAAAGTGATATAAGTTTTTAAGTGGGAAGATTATTGTTGTGAAGTTTAAGGATTGAGTAAGGTTGATTGGATTAGGTAAATTGGAATTTAACTTGGAAAGTTAAATGGTTGATTTGAATTAGGAATTTGTGTGATCTCAAAACGGGTTTGAGATTTAAAAATTTAAAATAGATGGACGTTTTAAAATAAATTGGATGATATCATCCTGTTGTAAATAAAAATCTTTAAATTGAGAATGGTATTGTATAAATGAAATAAATTTGAATAATTAAGTTGTAAATTAAATTTGTTTAAGAACTGGCTTCGAACTGGAAGATAAAATTTAATAATAAATTAATTTTTTAAAATAAAATTGTATTGAATTCTTAATTGAACATTGAAATACATAAGTTAAGATAATTTAAAATGGAATTTTGAGAATTGAACTCAGAAATTAAATTGATAAAAAACTTTTAATAAAGGTTAATTTGGTTTAAATGGTTAAACCTGCCTTTGAGAATTTAACTCGAATTTACATAATTCGAGATAGTTTAAATTCAAGATTGAAATTGAATTAGTTCAAAACTGAATTTGGTTTGAATTAATTGGATTGGTGATTGAAGATGTATAAGTTTAAGAATTTAAATGAAAAATTGAATTGGATTATATTGAAATGATTTGAACTTTGAAATGGGTTCAATTGATAATAATTCAAATTGATTGGAATAATTTGAAATCATAATTAAAGTGAACAGGATTAAAATCAAATGGAATTTGTGTAACGACCCGAAAATTTCGATCCCGAAATCTTCAGATAGTTAGTGAAAGAAGAAAGAGAAAGAAGAAGAAACAGAAAACTCAAACTCAAAATCTCACATTCGCAGCGGATAAAATATAATAGCAAATGAAATAGCAGTTTACAAAGGAGAACAGTATCAGTGCATTTTAATTTTTCACATCAGAGTTACAACATTTTCACAACACTGGACAGTTTAAACATCATGTCCTAGATAGATAACAATATATATCACAGCGGATAAACACTCTATACGTTCCTGTCCTTCAGCTCTCCTCCTGAGATCTAGAACGTCCTTACCTGCAAATCTGTAATACTCGGTCTGACCCGAGCATTACATTAAAGTAACACCCGGGTCAGGCTGGAAACCAGCGTGAGTAAAACTTATCTAACAAGGAATATCCCAAAACATACAACGTATATAAACCCGGGTAACTTAATTTACAACTTCACAAGTTGTTATAGACATCACTTATTTCACACATCAATTTCTAAGTATCAAACTTAGATTAAATGGTCCAATTTACTTAAATCATTCCAAACCAGCTTATTGATTTCACGTATCAATCTATAAAGGATCGAAGTGGTTTCGGGTATTAACTAATACCCGACTCCGGTATCTTCGGATCCAATGTCATCCTAACTTAAATTATTCTAGTGAAATATAATTCAACTTCAAATACCTGATGTCAAAGTAACTCATCATCAATAGATAACCATATCATCATAGTTTAAATCAACATATCATATCACATAGCAACATGAACTACTTATTAGAGATAATAACTAATCAAAGGGCTTCCAATATCATTCTATTATCCCTTAATAAATTTCTCACATTAATTTACCCTTAACCAAATACAGTAATTAATCATTAATTACTTCGTTAATTTATTATTAACCATAATTATTAATCACCCTTGATTAATAATATCCCGAATTTAACTACCCTTAATTACATCATTGAATAAATTAATTACTCCTTAATTACCTCTAATTAATCCCTTGATTTATTATACAAAATAATTTAATCCAAATTACTTTCACACTTCCATCTTCCACTAATGACATCCAGTAATTATCATTAATTACTTCACTAAGTAATCATACTTTATCAATTACATTAAGTAATTATCATCAGACCATCAAGTAATTTAAAATTAATTAAACTTAATAAATCAATTATAAACTAATCACACTAAACACCATTAATTATATTAAGTAATTAATTGCTTTCACTAAGTAATTAAACTTAAATAAACTCCCCAATTGATTATCGTTTAATTAATTAATCTAATTAATTATTTAAATTGGTCACATTAATTAATTGTTAAATAATTCTTAGTTAATGACCTTCTTTAACTATTAATCATTCTTTAATTACTTTTCTTGATTTACTTCTAATTATAAATTAATCTAAATTGTTAATTTATAAATTAAATAAATAAAACATTCCTCAGTTATCTTATTCATTTAATCATTTCAATACTTTAATAATCTCTAAAAATCCATTTCTTATTAATATTCAAGTGTATTTAGATCATTTTAAATTCATATTCATATTCCATTTTGAATTCGAGATTCAAAATGATTTTTATTTAGCATTGACCAAAATTAAATTCAATTTATAATTCTTTAAACAAATGAAAATAACATTTATTATTTACATTTGAAACTTATATATTATCAAGTATTAGTTTTAAAACTTTTTTTATAAAATCTTATACTTAAATTAATGTTTAAATCACTTCAAAATTTCGTTTAACAGAATTTAACTTAAACAACCTTTCAAATTTCATAACCAATTGTTTTGAGCAATAACTATTGTATATAAAGTAAATTTATATAAATTTTTAATCTAAAATTTCCAAACAATAGGATTATAAATCATTTTAACTATTTAAAATAGTTGCTTCGGGTTTTTCCCGAAAGCCACTCGGACCAATACCGAGTTTCCCCCACGTTCTCCCCCTTATTCCCAAAATCTTTGGATTTTCCATTATTAAGTTTTGAATCAGTCGAATATGCTTTGAAAACAAAGCCTGTTTGAGCTTCTCTTGCAAACCAGATAAAGACCCGAGCAAACCCATAGGAAAACTCGATGCAACACTCAGGTCATCTTCTTCATTCTCGAGCACGAACAAGATTCCTGTACAAACACTTCCAAACACACAGCCTTCACCCCACGCAATTACTCACTTGAATGACTCAAGTTCGGCATCGAGTTATGACCGTGATTCCCTGATACATTTCATCTTCTTCTCCCTTCCAATCCATACACAACAAAAATGGTCCCCGTACAATGACGCCGTGCACATGCACACTTAATCTGGTAGGGTTCGATCTAAACTTCGATCCCCGGCACGACGACCATCCTCCCCTGAGTTGATCGGCCACACAGTTCGTCGTACCATCCCCTAATTCAAAATCGAACAATTTTCCCACCACAAGTTACTGAACCAATAGCGGAGTTCGCCTTGCATCACAATCTCCGACCACCGGAGACTCCTTCCTTTGGCCCAAACATTCGCCTGACCTTCATCACTCCTTTCCTCAACCATCGGTCCACACCGATGCTAACATGTCGCCGTGAAAGTCCAGCAAACTACCTCATCCTCAACTCAGCCTAAAACCCAACATCGCCACAGTTCGATCCCCACAGTGATTGATAAATCCAAAAACCATTTTTCCGAGGAGCCTTATCATCCAAACTTGCTTCAGTAAAAATTTCGATGATTATATCTTTCCCGATCGACGAAAATTGCCATTACCCTAATATCGTTCCACTCATGATATCTCTAGGTTTATCTACTTAAAACTCTCGAAATAAATTTCTAAATTCATAAATTTCCAGTATGATTTAAGTTATGTAATCAAAACGTATAATTCAACCAATTGATTTCCTGATCTGAACTTCTAATCACTGTTTATTCTCTTTACCAAACTAATCACTAAATATATTCTTGAAAATACTTTTTTTAAAATGATGATTCATCCATATACACGTTTTTACTTAAATGATTATAACCTAAATCTGAATATATGGGTGGGAATTTAATTTATTTGGGCATACATGTTCTTGTTACTTATACAAAGACTATCCAATTATTTACTTATTCAGCATGCACAGAAAATCCATATCTGTTATTTACACAAAGCAATTAAATTTATGCATACAATGGATCACAAACACAATCATACTACAGATTGATATTTTTATTTTATTTTTTTAATTTACTCACCTGTAGAAGATAACAGAGCCAAGTTTTGAATCCCTGAATCTGCTTTCTGAAATTGGCAACTATGTTTTGCTTAATGGTCTTAATCTGCTTACTGAGTTGTTGAACAGGCCTTGCTTGATGATCTGGACTTTATTGTTGTTATTTGTCTAGTGTACTAAAACAGATAGAACGCTACTATAAACTCGTCGCACTAGTTTATAACTCAGAATTCTTCCACTACACTGGAATTCTGTAGTAATTATTATAACAATATGAATGTTGTAAATAAATTACAACAACAGCGTTATACTATTTTGAATAAATAGTATAACTAGAATAACGGATAGAATATAAAATAATGTATATAAATATACAATCAGACTAGAATTCTAACCGGATTATGTCTGAGGCTCGTCGTAACGTTTTCCTTAAGAATTTTATTTCAAAATTCTCCCAAGATACAACAGACGTATTCTGCTCGAGATCGTAATGAGTATATCACTCTGTGATTTAGAGTATGGAAGTAGAAGGGAATTCTGAAAAATGAGTGAGGAAAGTGATCGGTTTTCCTTCTTATTTATAGTTGGTCTGTATCTCTTTCGAACGGTCGTGTCTGCACCCGTTCGCTCAAACAGTTGCGTCTGTACCACTTCGTACAGTCGCACCCGTCTGCCCGCGCCACTTCAATCGGGTCGCACCCGCTCATGCCGCATCCATTCGCCCTGTCTGCTTCTCGCACCCGCTTCAGTTCGCATCTAACGGCCGTCCGCTTTATGAACAGCCGCGTCCGTCTTCACCCGCAAGCTTCTCTTTAAATTACAGGCCCATCCCAGTTTCAGCCGAAGCCCAAAACCATTAAACGATGGCCTAGTAAAAAGAATAGTCATTTTAGACCCGTACCCGAGCCCGGCCCGACCCGGTTCGGTTCGGTCGGTCGGACGGCGACGGCGCGCGCGTGTGTGGTGGAGATGCATGATCTCCCTCCTCACAACGAAGCATACATTTGGGAGCCCCAGGCCCCCAACCTCCTCATGAGAAAGCCATATATAAACCAATATAGCTTCAATAATTTGTCGATGTGGGACTTTGTATATTTCATTCATTTCATTTGTTAAGGAATTCCAACAATCCCCCACATGAATGATAATATACATATCCCCCACACAAAGCGAAATATCACAGAGTATATATGGAATAATGCTTTATCATGGATAAGTAGATATTTCACTTTGAACTTTCCCTAGTTAAAACTTATCGGATCTACTTGGCTAATCGGTGAATTATTTAATCTTGAACCGTCGGCCTTTATTGTATATCCAGACAATAAGTTTTACGAAGCATTGATTCCCTTCTCATCCAATCTCTTGGTTGTGTTCATTTTGGCCCTGAACAATTTTTGGTTCTGCGAGTGTTTTAGAGAATAAAAGCCTTTTAATATTCTCATAGAGCCGACCCAGCTCACACTAACATAGGTGATCGCAACCATTAAGAGTATCCAACATATACCCCACTTGTCATTTCCAAGATATGGTCATCATTAAAAAACATAGTTTTAACCTTTACATACTTCTGTAGGCATGCATTTATGTTGTGCACCATAGGAATGGAGTTGGACTATGTCCATGCAAATGCATTACGTCTTGAGTTATTCAGAACTGGTTTGCCTATTGATCCTAGTCCGTGGGATCTCTAGTCGCTAGGATAGGTTTCCGTATAAGATAACTCTTTGTGGTTTAGGCTTTTAAACCCATTCCCCTCGATGCGCGGTCAATTTTCTCTCTTGATAAACCTTTAGTAAATGGATCCGCTATGTTATCATTTGTTCTCACATAGTCTATGGAAATTGTTCCATTTGAGAGTAACTGCCTAACTGTGTTATGGCGTCGACGAATATGTCGTGACTTTCCATTATACACAAAGTTGTGCGCTCTACTTAGCGTAGCTTGGTTATCACAGTGTATACATATGGCCGGTACAGGTTTAGGCCAAAATGGGATATCTTCTAAAAAGTGACAAAGCCATTCTGCTTCTTCGCCTGCTTTATCTAATGCAATGAACTCTGATTCCGTAGTGGACCGAGCTATGCATGTTTGTTTAGTAGATTTCCATGACACTGCTGCCCCTGCTAGGGTAAAGACATAACCACTCGTTGATTTTGATTCCTCTGAATCTGCAATCCAGATTGCATCACTATATCCTTGTAAGACGACAGGATATTTTTCATAATGTAAGGAATAGTTAGTGGTATTTTTTAAATATCCAAGCACTCTCATTAGTGCTTTCCAGTGTTCCTTCCCTGGATTGCTTGTATACCTGCTCAAGCGACTTACTGCATAAGCTATATCTGGTCTTGTGCAATTCATGAGATACATGAGACATCCTATTACACGAGAATATTCCAGTTGCATTACACTCTCATTAGTGTTTTTATGCAGTACTTCTGATGGATTAAAAGGTGTATCTACTCCTTTAATTCCAAAATTTTGAAATCTTTCAATCACTTTTTCTACATAATGTGATTGAGATAACTCAATTCCATTAGGTGTTCTTATTATTTTTATTCCCAAAATAACATCTGCAACACCCAAGTCTTTAATGTCGAAATTGTTGATCAACGTTTTCTTTATGGTCTCAATTACCTGAGTATTTGGACCGAATATTAGCATATCGTCCACATATAGACAGATCATCACATATGATTGTCCAAGTTGTTTATAATAAACACATTTGTCACATTCATTTATACGAAAACCATTTCTCATCATGACACTATCAAATTTTGCGTGCCATTGCTTTGGAGCTTGTTTTAGTCCGTATAATAATTTGACTAATCTACAGGCTTTGTTTTCATTTCCTTTGAAAATAAATCTCTCAGGTTGCTCCATGTAAATCTCCTCATCGAGATTTCCATTTAAGAATGCCGTTTTTACATCCATCTGATGAATCTCTAGATTATAGATGGACGCAATTGCTATTAGCATTCTTATAGAGGTTATTCGTGTTACCGGCGAATATGTATCAAAAAAGTCTACTCCTTCTTTTTGACGATATCTTTTGGCTACCAATCTGGCTTTATACTTGTCGATAGAGCCATCTGCTTTCATTTTCTTCTTCAAAATCCATTTGCAGCCAATTGGTTTTATTCCTGGTAGAATGTCAACAATTTCCCAAGTTTTATTACTTAGATTTGAATCAATCTCACTTTGGATTGCTTCTTTCCAACATGAGGACTCAGAAGATGACATTGCTTCCTTGTATGTTTGAGGTTCATGCTCTAATACATATGTAAAAAAGTCCGAACCAAATGTTTTGGAAGTTCTAGCCCTTACGCTTCTTCTTGGTTCAGCATCCTCAATTTCATGATGAGTTTCATCTTCATGCGAATCGTTCGATTCTTCCCTTGTCCTTTTTTGGGACATTATTTCCTTCATTCCTTTTATGCGAAAACACATCTTCAAAGGATGAGGCATCTCTTGATTCCATGATTGTATTTACATGAATATCAGTTATATCAGACTTGAAAACCAAAAATCTGCAGGCACTACTATTTTGGGCTGGCCCAAGATAATAACAATCTACTGTTTTTGGTCCAAGTTTGACTCTCTTGGGAGGCGGAACTGGAACTTTTGCCAAGCACCCCCACACTTTGAGGTATTTAAAGTTTGGTTTGTGTCCTTTCCATATCTCATATGGAATTGTTCCCGTTTTATTGTGAGGAACTTTGTTTAATATGTGATTAGACATATTTAAGGCTTCCCCCCACAAGTTCGTAGGTAGACCAGAAGTTAAAAGCATGGAAGTAATCATGTCTTTTAACGTTCTGTTCTTCCTCTCGGCTACACCATTTTGTTGTGGTGAATATGGAGCTGTTGTTTGATGAATTATACCATTTTCGGTACAGAACTGTTCAAATGGTGATTCATATTCTCCACCTCGATCAGATCTTAGTATCTTGATCTTTTTATTTAACTGATTTCTACCTTGGCCTTGTATTTTATAAACGCTATTATTGCTTCATCTTTACTATTTAAAAGATATACAAAGCAATATCGCGTATAATCGTCAATAAAAGTAATGAAATACTTTTTCCCACCTCATGTAGGTAATGATTTAAAATCACATAAATCTGTGTGAACCAAACTTAGTGGTTCGGTGCTTCTATCAACAGATTGAAATTGTTTTTTAACCATTTTTGCTTCTACACATGTCTCATATTTGTAGTTCTTATCTACTTGGAAATTTGGAATCAATCCCAAGTTTGATAATTTCTTCATTTTTCGGAAGTTTATGTGTCCTAATCTATCGTGCCATAGTAAAATTTCGTGCTCAAGCAAGTAAGAAACTTGAATTTTATTAATAGCACAATCGGAATACATAGATTTATTGCCGATAACGGCTACGTTTGCCTTAAATAGGCCATCACATAAATAACCCCTTCCGATATACATTCCAGCTTTGAACAGAACCATCTTGTCTGATTCGAACACAATTTTGAATCCTTTCTTTGATAGCACTGAGCCGGAGATAAGATTCTTGCGTATGTCTGGAACGTGAAGCACGCCATTCAATTTGATAGTTTTTCCAGAAGTGAACTTGAGGATAACTGTGCCACTGCCTTCGATCATGAAAACTGCAGAATTACCCATGTAGAGTCTTTCTTTCCGATCGAATTTCTGATATGTTGAAAAAATGGATTTTTCAGAGCAAACATGACGAGTAGCTCCTGTGTCAACCCACCACTGGTTAGGGTTTTGAACCAAATTGCATTCAGAAATAACCGCTGAAAATTTGGACTTATCCATTTTCATGTTGTCAACTGTTTCCATCTCTGTTTTAGTATAAAACAGTAAAATTCTTAAGATGTTATTTTTCTAGTGTACTAAAACAGATAGCACGCCACTATAAACTCGTCGCACAAGTTTATAACTCAGAATTCTTCCACTACACTGGAATTCTGTAGTAATTATTATAACAATATGAATGTTGTAAATAAATTACAACAATAGCGTTATACTATTTTGAATAAATAGTATAACCAGAATAACGGATAGAATATAGAATAATGTATATAAATATACAATCAGACTAGAATTCTAACCGGATTATGTCTGAGGCTCGTCGTAATGATTTCCTTAAGAATTTTATTTCAAAATTCTCCCAAGATACAACAGACATATTCTGCTCGAGATCGTAATGAGTATATCACTCTGTGATTTAGAGTATGGCAGTAGAAGGGGATTCTGAAAAATGAGTGAGGAAAGTGATCAGTTTTCCTTCTTATTTATAATTGGTCCGTATATCTTCTGAACGGTCGTGTCTGCACCCGTTCGCTCAAACAGTTGCGTCTGTACCACTTCGTACAGTCGCACCCCTCTGCCCGCGCACTTCAATCGGGTCGCACCCGCTCATGCCGCATCCATTCGCCCGTGTCTGCTTCTCGCACCCGCTTCTGTTCGCATCTAACGGCCGTCCGCTTTATGAACAACCGCGTCTGTCTTCACCCGCCCGCTTCTCTTTAAGTTACAGGCCCAGCCCAGTTTCAACCGAAGCCCAAAACCGTTAAACGATGACCTAGTAAAAAGAATAGTCATTTTAGACCCGTACCCGAGCCCGACCCGGTTCAGTTCGGTCGGTCGGACGGACGGCGGCGGCGCGCGCGTGTGTGTTGGAGATGCATGATCTCCCTCCTCACAATGAAGCATACATTTGGGAGCCCCAGTCCCCCAACCTCCTCATGAGAAAGCCATATATAAACCAATATAGCTTCAATAATTTGGCGATATGGAACTTTGTATATTTCATTCATTTCATTTGTTAAGGAATTCCAACAATTGTTAATTTACTTGATCTGCTAGTTTAGGGGTTTTTGAACTTAATCATTATTCAAGTTTTGATCTTTGCCTCATATTTTTTTCTTCTTTTTTAGCCTTACTTTCAATATGATGATAATATTTTCTTAAAAGATAAACAAATGCCACTTGTTGACAATGTACTAAATCTTAACTACAAGTGTTAATTCCAAGAATATAAAGCTTACAAATGTAAGAATCCTTAATTATATATATATTTTTATTTATTTTTAATTAAATGTTTAAATAAAAGCTTCATATTAATTTACAATTTTTCAAATGCTTATCTAAATACATTCATATGAATTTCTTTTTAAAGAAAATATAACCAATTATATATGAAAGCTCATACTTAAAATTTTAAACCCAATAATTTTAAAATGTCTATCTTTTGAATTTTAAAATCAAATCGAAGTTCAAATTCAATTTAAATTTAATTCACATATTAAATTTGTAAATAATAATTCTATTTTAAAATATATTTATACCTATATTTAAAAACATCACATTACCATTATTGTTTGAAAGTACCAATTTTGTCGAGTCTAAATAATTTATAAAGGAGATTATTAAATAAATATATCTTTTCCCAGATATGCATAATTCAATTCTTATTATATTTCCAAATTCATTTACACATTCAGATGTCTATTATTATCATAATTTTATCTGTTCGATGATTAAAACGGTTAATTACCTATTTATCAGATGTCCAAAATCCGGGTTATCACATTTCTCCCCCCTTTGAAATCTTTTCGTCCTCGAAAAGGAACGAAGCCAAAATTTTACTAAAATGCTTTTATCTGAAAAAATCATTCTTTGACCATTATTAAAACACTTTGAAAATATATAATGTCATAAAATTGATCTTATGAAAATACTTTTTATAATTCGATGTTTTAACCAATCCATCCTTGTTCTCACAGAAATTCGGTCATACGTTGATCAGGCGTATGACTGAAAATCTATAAGTACTTAGCGGACCCGTTTTCAACACCTAGTGAAAATACTTGAAAAAATAATTTTATCGAAAATATAGAAATCAGTTTTTGAAAATAGAGGAAATATCTTTAGTGAGGATGCTTTGGAAATCATCACCCCCATCCATGGTCGCAGTTAACCCGATGGTTACGTTGTCGTCCCGACAAAATCCACAGATAATTGTAGGCCTCCGCGCCCATCGATTACACCATGGAACCTGCTACAGATCGCAGTTACAACTGGGGTTACATAGCTATCATAGCAAAAACCCATATAACTGTAGGCATCAGCGCCCTCGAATTTCGCTGCCAAAAGAATGAAACTTCTCCACTCCTCTTGACCATAGATCGCAGTCTACCGATGTTGCGTTGCCTTCCCGGCAAAATCAAGTGTAGACCGTTGGCACTCATCCTCCACACGATTTTCGCTATGGTCCCCACAGTAGATCGCAGTGACATCGAGTTACACTGTCGTCACAGCATAACCCAAATGCCCCTGTAGGCATCAGCGCCCTCGACTTTCGCTACCCAATAATCCTCAGGAACTAGTTTGTCCGGACTCCTCACAGGATCAACTTTAAAACCCCCCCATGAGGCTCAAGGTAGCACCACCCAGTGGTACTCCTGAGAAAGTCCATTCCAAGGGAGCGCCTTTTTCTCCAGAGCCATCATCAAAACATTTTATACTAATATGTAGTATCTTTAAATCATACACCTAGTATGATCTCATACAAAGCTTCTTTACACAAAATCGATTATTCCAAAACCGATAATTCTCAAACTAGGCTTTCCCAATTCAATATTGATTTTACCCAAAAATCAAAAGCCTTTCCAAATTCATAGGTTCCCAAAGCCTTTTTCCAAAATCCTCATATGATCCTTTTTATATATAAAGATATATAAAAAATTTAAACCTTAGGATCATTTCAAACTGGTATAAACTCCTTTTATACTTCAAAACACCTTCAAAATCCTTTCCTTCTGGTAAAAGTCTCAGCAATGGGAGTTTCGTTTTATAAAACAAAGATATTTAAATTTGTTTATACAAAATCAAATATTCAAATTTGATTACTCCTTTCAATATCATTTTCATTCAAATCCGTACGATGCACACATATCATTCGTACGCTATACCAATCTGATCGTTTACTCGATCACACAATTTCACTTCCGAACTAGTATTGTCCACCCGACTTCCTAGTGCGGACACAGATCTGGTTTCTTGATTAGAAACCGTCATTCTCCTTGCATAGTCTAACTATGATAGAGAACATCCAGAACCAACCAATAATCCATATCCAGGTTCGCCGTCGAAAATCGAGTGAAAAATCCCAACTCGGATCGACATACTATCTCGAAATTCTGTGCTCGAATCTGGATCAAATCATTATGCGAATAGAATAACATACGTACACCTTACGTATTTTTCTTTATTGGTTATTAGCCACATCAATTCCATTTCTATTCACATTAACTTTGATTATCATTCACCTACTCACAATTGCTTCAATCTATTTGGATTATCACCTCTATTCTTATCTTGATTGGGTAATTAACCAATAACAGTTTGAACTCTGTCCGGTTTAAATTAAAAAAAATAGCATGAAAAGTTAAAAATAGATAAGTAGTTGGAAAATAATTACTAGTTTGTAGAATAGGTGTAAAATAGTTAGAAAATAGTTAAGATAATTATAGGAATTTTAGATATTTGCAAAATAGTAGTAAGATAGTAATTTGTTTTGTAAAATAGTTAAAATATAGTAATTAGTTTATAGATTAGTTGGAAAATTGATAAACAGTTTCAAAAATAACTGTAAAACAAGTATAAGATAATTTGGCTTTTAAAAGAAAGGTTGTATATATAATGAATATCTTGGAAAAATAAGTTTATATTACAATAATTTATATTAAAAATGGTCCAGAGTCAAACTGTTCAATTTCCAATCTCCATTCTCAATAATTCATTATAAATTTCCATTTCCACTCAAATTGACCCCATTCCAATAAATAACTCCAATTTCCGTTGGACTTGATTTATTCCCAATTCAAGTTGAATTAATTCTCAAAGTTCCATTTTAAATTATCTTTACTTATGTATTTCAAGGTTCAAATAAGAATTCAATACAAATCTTATTTTAAACTTTAAATTATTAATCAATTCTATCTTCCAGATTGAAGCTGGATCTTAAACATTTTTAATTTACAAATTCAATTATTCAAATTTTTAGTTTAAAGTAATTCCATGTCCTTAATTTCAAATTTATCCAATTCAAATTTTCCATTTGAATTTTATCATAATCCCAATTAATTCAAACCAAATTCAATTTTGAAACCAAACCTTTGAAATTTCAGTTGGAATTAATTTCATATTCCATCTCAAATAAAGAAGGTGGTTTATTAGATCATACTGCCACAAAATACTTCATATATGGATAGACGGCACATTAGCGGTTCAACATTACATCCATTCATCATAATAAAAGCCTTACAAAGTCACAATTAAGATGTTCACACCATCACCTGGGTTTTAGAGTTCTAGCATTTTTTATCAGAATCCTTCTTATGGACTTCCTTCCAATGAGCAAGGCCCAAACATGCACTTTTCAACAGGATGTCCCCACTTATAGCATTTTCCACAAAAAGTTTCTACTCTCTCATCAATCTGGATGACCTCCATGCTTCCAACTGGATGTTCCACAACCTTAATCTTCTTCTTCTGTCTCTTGGGACAATTTCTCGCGATATGTCCCAGCCCTTTACAATGATAGCAAATGGTTGACTCGTTGACCGGTTCCACACTACTACAAAACAGGCCATTTGCATCGTCTCATTTGAATCGGTTTAAGTAAAAACTGATGCAAATAGAACTATTTGCATCAGTTATGTCTTAATAACTGATGCAATTGGTACGTGGAAAGCAATAGGTAATAAAAAATCAAATTTGCATCAGTTGTCGCCAACAGCTGATGCAAATACGTCGATGCAAATAGTTTTAGTTGCATCGGTTTTAAAGTCAACCGATGCAACTGCGTCCAAAATAATAATTCACGCATCGGTTCCCTTTCGGAGGAGATGCAATTACAAATTAGTTAGGTCATTCGCTGGTCACTTTTACATCCAGCCTTTCCAATTTTTTTTGGCCGCTCCCATTCTTTTCCCCAAATAATTCTCCAGCTTTAAAAAAAAACCCTAAAATCACCGTTTGCATCATCTGCCCAAAGCTTTAACCCAAGTTTCTCTGAATAATATTCATCGGGCATGGCATCATCTGCGGTGCTCAGAAATACTAGCAATTCAAGGCGCCTTCTTCAGCTCCCATCTCACTCTTCTAATTTGTACCATTCTTGCTGTGTTGTAGAAGTGGATTGTCACAGTCTCATTATCTGCAGTCATATCTTGTCGGAGCCAATGTTCAAAAACCGTATGATTCTTCTGCTGCCGGATTTCTCCATTCTCGATCTATGGCCACCTTCACTCGAGCGTATTGCTCTCGTCGATTGTTTTGGATATGCTTTTTGGTTTTAATTTGATAATTGTCCAGTTTATCTGGTTTGTATTTCACTGTGAGAATCTAGATTATAAATTTACTGTCCAGTTTGTCAAATCTGGATTATAAATACTGCTTCCGGTCTAGTTTTGATTATAAATATATCTATGAGCAATAGGTAATGGCTTTAAATCTGGATTGATAGTCGCTTGGTCGTTGATTAATCATGATCATTATAAGGTTGAGCAAGTATGATTTTACAAATGATACAGAAGCTAGCCCAAAGTAGATAGTATATAAGAATGAACTGTGTTATAAACAAATGGTATTTTCTTTTTATATGGCAGTTATATATGAAAATAATGGATAAGTATGTATAGAAAATGATTGAGAACTATACATTAGAATCTTTCTGTACTTTCAGACATTGAGCGAAAATTCAAAGCTGATCATAGTTAAATTATTACTCATTCGTTTTCCCTTTGCCGAAATTGGAAGAGCAGTTGGGATAGGGTGAACTCAAACTCAATAGTAACCTGTTTTATACTACATAATTTTCCTGATCCTGAATTGTATTATAAATATCAATTTAAGCTTATTTCATTTCTATAATTAACACTTAACCTTTTCACTGATCAATAGCTTCAATTGATTTTTTCTGTTCCAATTCTTTATGGTCTGAAACATTGATAGACACAATCTAATGTGATTTGGATACTACATATTAATTCAATTCAAAGGTGCGGACTTTGATATTCCAAATCTAGAAAATTGGATGTTTGAAATGGTTACATGCGAAAGACTTGTTGTAATCATGTAATGAATGGTTAAATGCGAAAGCATGTCGAAAGCATGTGATGTCCTCTGAAAACAAAAGTTCTGTTAATTAACATATTTTTATGTAAACTTGCAGGATGCATTCTCTAATGGCCTTAAGCATGAAAAATCTGAATGTTTCAAGCAATTTGATGTTGTTACTGATGAAACAGATCATTACTTTGCTTCTAAAACCAAAAATGTGGAAAAGGTAAACTGTGCTATTAGTTCATTCAATTGTTTTAGGTATGTACACTTCATATGCTTGATTGCCTGTTAAATCATAGACTTCAAATGCTTGGACAAGGAAGATTCAGCAAGAATGGAAGATTCTGGAGAAAGACTTACCAGGTGATTATTCGTGTTTTTATAAGAATTCAATTGCACTTTAAGCATTAGAAATAGCAGTGAAGGTAATATGCAAATCAAACAAAATTGTAGAATAGTTGTTTGGTCATAGGTCACAGAAATTTGCATAGATTGTGGCAGTTTATACATACGAACGTACGTACGTCCGTACGTATTTGTGTGTTCAATGTTTTATGAAATAAATTAACAAAGGTTAAAAATGATGAAACAAAGAAAAAGTTATCTGACCTAGAATTGTTATCTTTGTACAAGGACCTTACCATGTCAGTTTGTATTTCATGATAGAGAGGGGTGGGAGCCAAATCTGTGGGTCTCACTCCCCCTCCGTCTCAAAAGTTCCTAAGTGGAAATTCCCGTTTGGATAGGTAATTTTGTATGATTCTGTATGTACTTGTAAAGGCATATTCTATCTCAGAAGGGTACATGTTGCAAACTTTCAAACAAACTAATTGTTATTCAGTCTAAGTTTTAACAACTTATTTGCTTACACATAAAATCACTTTTATTTCTAACAGATTCCATATATGTTAGAGTTTATGAAACAAGAATGGACTTGCTAAGAGCAGCCATTGTAGGCCCAGCTGGAACTCCTTATCATGATGGCCTTTTTTTCTTTGATTTTCAGTTTACAAGCAAATATCGTTACGAACCCCCAGTAAGTTATGTTTCATATTCATTACCAAGTTTAAGCTAGATCCTGAAAGAATCCATTGGCTTTGGTCATATGGCATGAATATTTAATGAACTCCAATACAAATTAAACTTTTCCCATTAAGCAACGTTCCAAAATATTGATTTTACTTCAAATTTTGGAAAGGAAAATTAATGGGCAGTGTTCTTTGAAGTTCAGGGTTGTTATCTGTTATATGATAAAATATAAAGCATTAGTTATGTTTCACAGCTCCAACTCATGTATATTTGCTTCCATGTAGAAAGCGAATTATCGATCTGGTGGGCTTCGTCTGAATCCAAATTTATATAATGGGAAAGTATGTCTAAGCCTTCTGAACACTTGGCCTGGAAAAGGATGTGAAAATTGGGACCAAGCAAAATCTAGCATGCTACAAGTTCTAGTTTCAATTCAAGGTTTGGTGTTGAATGCAAAACCTCTTTGCAATGAGCCTGTGTATTCAAATTCTACATCGGGGTACAAGAGTGCTTCCTTGGCATATAATGACAATGCCTTTATTCTCTCTTGCAAGACAATGATGTACACCATCCGATCACCTCCCAAGGTATCAATGTTATCAGTTTTTATTGAACATCTATTTGTTTATTTGCTACTATATGTCTTATCCATTATTTTCTCATTATGCTGACCAAGGAAAATTTACAGACCCTGGAATTGTCTGTAGACTAACAGATTCATTTTCTGCGTTCTAAACATATCTTGACCAAAAATTTGGAAACAACCATATATGAGAAGTGTTTTCTCTTACATAAATATAGCATTGGATAGTTTATACACCATTTTCTTTACCCCATCATTCAAGTCATTAATCATTGTGTAAACTACACAATGTTTGTGCTTACTGCTGCTTCCGCTTTGCAAATATCCTTGTGCGCTTTTTAGTAATTGCTTGACACGATGATAGTATGTATGGTTTTCTTCATATGTTGTCATACACATTGCTAAAGAGTTTATTGCCGAATTGTAAGAAGGTTTTGCATACATACTCATTGATTATTTCTTTCCTTCGGTAACAGCTGTTTCTCATGTATACTGTAAAACATGTAAAATAAGCTGTAAAAAAGGCTTTGGAAGGATCATTTTGAGTTCCTAAAATGGAGCTTGTGAAATAATTGCTATTACCGCATTTCTTATTGGAACTAAAAGAAGAAGAATTTGTAAACCAATTCTAGTGCTACATCGACACAGAACAACCAGTATTTAGTACCAGTCACTACATTTGAGAAAGATTTTCCATTCTACTAGTACTATACATGTGTGATGCATGTTTTTCTATTTATTAAGATAGTATAAGATAATGAAGTTGTATAACATAAAGCTTAAACGTTGATCCACTTAAGACATACACTGAATTTGAGATTCTCGTATAAGAGTATGATATAGTTATTTTGAGGGATAGGCAAGATTTAGGAAGAAACACTGATATATTAAAAATGATGTTTATAAATAGTTAACAGGGTTGAATTCATAGAAATATATTAAAAATGATTTAGGAAGAATCACTGACACTAGAATTTATTATGACACAAAATAAAGAACAAAATGAGAACACAGTAGATATTGGTCGTTTGATCTTATTAGGGGTTGAATTCATAGAAATATCTATTGTCATCGTTTGTGTCATGATTTATGTTATCTGTTTGTGTCCAATTATATTTCCCCTTAGCTAATACTAACAAAACAAATAGTGCACATAACCATCATCATTAGCATTCTGATTCATACATGTAGTAGAATAAGGATAAGGCTAAATGACACTACACTGTTTTGTTGTTTTATGCACAAAATTGCCCATAAAAATGGATTTCAGTGGTTTAGCGAGTGTAAAACTTTCTTTTCTAGTGTTATAGCACATCTAAAACAGACATGTACTCCTTGTTCTAAAGCATCCGTAATAGTTGGAGAAAAAAAATAAAGGCCAAAGAATATTTCATGGATCAATGACACAGGGATCTTAAATATGCCATTTATGTTTTCGCTGGACTGTATGATAAATAGTAACAGATAAAGTGAAATTCATGTTTTTATTTTGCTACAGTTCTTTGAGAAAGTTGATGGTTGTTTGCAGATGAGCCTGTTTATTGCATTTCATCGGTAACAATAGTAATTGTGTTTCTATTTTTTACTCATTTCATTCTAGGTGAATATTTGAATGCATAATAAATAAACGATGAAGATTTGATGCGAGCAGTAGGCATTTGTCTTGATCATCCCTATTAAAAGAGAAATTCCAATTTTTATTAATACTATTGACTAATCACCAATTTTTCTATCTATTAAATTAGTCGCTAACAGTCCTACTAGCAAAGACTGTCTATTATTAATTGTGCTTATAGCATATACCTATTTGGTTGGGGAATTTAGACTCCAAACATTCCAAACAATGCAGTCCATTGGGTGGAATCCTTTATTTCTCACCCTGCTTCAAGGTGAAGGGGAGCACTTGCATTGATCTTTGTTCTGTTTATTTTTTTCCTTCAGTTTTTAGATTTGCAATAACATAATGCCATGCAGGGTTGTCAATTACTTCGTCATTGTAAGTAGTAGAGGATTCAAAGGGATTGCGTTCGTGAGGTTGTTTCCCGAGATGTTTGGATCGAGTGCGTAAACCAATGCGGGTAACTATAAACTTGTTCCATTAATTTTCTTACTTGGCTGATATCATTTTACTTATTGTTTATGCTAAACAAAATGTATTTGTTATTCTGGTAGTAAAAGAATATTCGAGCATCGACAAAATTTGGCCTGCAACTGGAAGAGAGGAGAAGAGTATAGAAATATTCAAGGGGTGAAATCGCTTTTATGGTAGCGTGATTTGACGTTTGCCTTGGAATGTGGAAAGGTTGGCAGTACTGGTGTTAAGTGCTATGAGTTTCTTGCTTGTGTGTCAGGTATGAATGAATGACTGAGAGTTGCTTGTCTGATTATAGAGTGAGTTGATGGCAGGAAGTTCGCAGTGGTTAATGTCGAGAAGTTTTATTAACTGGTGGTGATGGTATGGCAATTTTTTTGGTTGTGCTTGGCAATGGAGAATAGAAGACAGTATATATGGGCTGTGAAGGTTGTGAGATTGAGCAGTTGTTTTTGGCTTGTCGAGTATGTCAGAAAGATGGCTGATGCAGTATGGTGAATGATAGGAGTATGCGTGTAAGGGCTGTGTGTAGTAGGAATTGAAGGGATTGGAGTGTTATATGGTATGAAGTGAATGTGGTTTTGATAGGGCAAAGGAGTTGTGTGGGTCAAACTGAAGTGGCCTGATTTGTTTGTGGCCAGAAGAGGTAGAGTTGTGGTGGAAGAATCTGCAATGATATATTCAAATGTATCTACAGAGGCAAAAAAGGATGGGTATGTGCAGAGGCCAAAAGGCGATGGATCAGAAAGTATGTTTGAAGTATTATGGAAAGTGATGAGGTGAGGCAAGTTGATATGCAGCAAGGGGAAGATGGTGTTGACAGTTGTGTCAGAGGGGAATTTTGTATGGTTGAGTGGTTAGGAAGGTAAAGGCAGGGTGGAGATCAGGGCAGTAAGCAAAGCAGTTATGAAGGCAGTAAGAAGTGTTTGACAGAAATAAGCAGTGGAGATTGTCCGTTGTCCTTCTTTTTTCTTGATGTTGATGATAATAAGTCAGAAAGTGGCTGGTCGATGAGGAGTATGCAGGAGGAATTGGTGATAGTGATTGGGTGGACAGTGGTTAGAAGAAGTGGAATGTGGGTTGTTGTGTGGTCAATCAGGTGGAACCAACAGCAGTGTGATGAGGGTCAGGGCAGTGTACAGGAGTATGATATGTGAAGTAGTCAGGCTTGTAGGAAGTTGTGTGCACAGATGGTTGGGTGGTTTGATGAAGTAGTGTGTATTTGTTTGATTCGCGGTTGAAATGGTTGATGGACAAGTTTGTATCAGTGAAGTGATCAAAGTGGAAAAATATGAGCTAATTATAAGGATTTGTGAAGTCTGTAGGTTGATGGACAAACAATTTTAGTAGGATTTGTGAAGTCTGTAGCTAATTTTATAAGCTAAGTGCAGAAAATATCAAATGGACTGTGAAGTGACCAAAGTGTACAGCAGCTCTGAAATGAATTTGGCAGATAATGGAAGGGTTATGTGTTGGTGGCTGGGTGTATGGGATGGTATGGTAGCATAGATAATGGTGATGTTCTGAACTGCGTAGTGAGTGGTTTGAGATGAATGTTATATTTAAGGATGAAGAGATGAACAGAGAAGTGGATTTTGACGACAGAAGTTTATGGTTAGAGACAGCAAAAACTTGATGTTGTGAATATGAAGTGATGTTTGGTGTGAGTAAGGAAAGTTGTGGTGTATGGAGTTGTGTAAGTTGTCAGCAGCAGTTTGTTGTCAGGTGTGAAATGCAGAGGAGTTGCAAGGTGAGTGGAAAATGTGACGATATTGTGATGAATGCAGTGGTTTCTCTGATGGCTGAAGGTTGACAGTGTAATGAAGTTGATGGGGTTTGAAGTATGTATGTGGATGAATGTGTTATGGTGCAGTAATGAATGTGATGTGCAGTAATGAATGTGGGAATTTGATTTTATGGCAGAACTGAAGAGGTTTGGTGTTCTGGAGTACTGCTGGAGGTCGATGAGATGATGACAGAGGGGTAACTGTTGAGTGACTGGTGCGATTATGAAACAATGAAGTGATGAAGTGATGTGAGTATGTATTGGGTGTCTGAAGCACATGGGAACTCATGGCATGTGTTGCTGGATGCGAGTATGATGGTGGTGGGGGAGGATAGGCTCAGTCTTGCTCTTCATAGGCCTGATTTTGTGATTAGCACGCTTGATGATGTGAGGGCGGAGCCTGAAAGGATTACTTGCTTGCTGGTTAGGAGGAAGTCTTTTGATGCTGCTACATCACCATAGGTTTAGTTTTCATGAGAATTATATAGAGAGTTTTTATGTGAGGAGAAAGTGAATGCAAAGTTGGACTTGAGTTTGTGTATTACTGTCATGCATTTCTATGCACATTTGGGTTGAATATGTTGTGTAATAATGAGATTTTTCCTTGCAAATAATGAAATTGTTCATGTTTTAATTCGCGAGTTGTTTTGTGAGGCTTGTGGCATTTGGATTATCAATAATATATATATATAATATATAGTCCATTTGAGTACTGTAATAATGGTTTCTGAGGGATTAGTTTGCATCGGTTGTTCCAAAAAACCGATGCAATAGAGGGATTAGTTTGCATCAGTTTTCAACAACAACCTATGCAACAAGTTCCTTTGTTGCATCGGTTTTCATTACAACCGATGCAACATGGGGGCTGTGTTCAAACAACCAACCATGATATTTTGCATCAGTTGTTAGTAACAACCGATGCAAAAATGATTTTTTGCATCGGTTTCAGAACTGATGCAAAAGTGTTAAGCCTGTTGCATCGGTTGCATATGCATCGGTTGCTGAACTGATGCAAAAGGGGGGTAAACAACTGATGCAAATGGCCTGTTTTGTAGTAGTGCCATTGGTTTATGCTTCACTTTCCTCACTTCAGGACAATGGTTAAGGAAATGTCCCATCATATGGCACTTAAAGCATAATATCTCATAGCGAAAACGTTGGAATACGCCCTTTAATTCCTTCCTTGTTTTACCACACTTAGCTGCGTAATGACACTTATTGTAACATCTATAGCAAGTGACATTATCATAAGGTCCTGGTCCATTCCTTTCCTTAATCCGATTTTCATACTCCTGAATTGTTATTTCCCGCTCCTTACGTGCAGCTGCTCTTCGTTCTCTGCGCCTTGCCTTCCATTCTTCACTCTTAGCCATATCTCTCAAAGTCTGAATTTTAGAGGGACTTCCTAATCTATAAATTAAACTTAATTAGAAAACTTAAACTCTTATATATCAATTTGCTTACCTAGATATACCTTAAGTTTTAAACCACCTTTGGTTTTAAATTCAAGTCCAATCTTTAAACAACCCATAGTTTGCAACAAGTTTTTTATTTATTTATTTAAATAATACTTATTTATTCTTTTAGCACTTTGAAACAATTTTTCAAATTTATGGACCTAGATTTAAAATTCCACAATTTAGGTGTTTTCAATTTTATAAGTCATACTTTACTTAAATGTTTACTTCTTTAGAATATTCCATTATATTTACCCATTTACACACATCTTATTATTAAACACACAACAATCACGTATGATCATAACCAAGATTATCATATCTAAAACCATCCATTTCAAACTTATCTCTATTTAATTTCAGTTTGGTTGTATTATATTTCCTCTTAATTTAATTCTAATAATTTAACAGCCAATTTCCTTAATATTTATTAGAAAGGTATATTGCTTTACATATCAAAATATAATCTTACATATCAAAATATAATCTTATATAAACCATTTAAAATCTTTATATAAGAAATTAACAAGTACGCTCTCTCATATATATATATATATATACACACTCAACTCATTCTAGGGTACCACTTACCCTATCCTTAATGAGTAATCCCACCAGAGTCAAGGTTCTCGCTTAACCTTCAGCTCTGATACCAAATGTAACGACCCGAAAATTTTGATCCCGAAATTTTCAGATAGTTAGTGAAAGAAGAAAGAGAAAGAAGAAGAAACAAAAAACTCAAACTCAAAATCTCACATTCGCAGCGGATAAAATATAATAGCAAATGAAATAGCAGTTTACAAAGAAGAACAGTATCAGTACATTTTAATTTTTCACGTCAGAGTTACAACATTTTCACAACACTGGACAGTTTAAACATCATGTCTTAGATAGATAACAATATATATCACAGCGGATAAACACTCTATATGTTCCTGTCCTTCAGCTCTCCTCCTGAGATCTAGAACTAGGGCTGTCAATTTCCTACACGACCCGAAACCCGCACGGAAATTAGCAGGTTAACCCGACCCATTTAATTGGCGGGTCATTTTCGGGTCAACCCGAATTTGACCCGTTTATAAACGGGTGGGTTTCGGGTTGACCCGCTAACCCGAAACTGACCCGTTAACAACCCGTTTATACAGTATATAGGTTGAGCTGACCCGTTTACGACCCGCTCCGACCCGTTTATGACTCGTTTGTACCTTATACGGGTTGACCCGACCCGTTTACGACCCGTTCCGACCCATTTACGACCCAATTATACCTTATACGGGTTGACCCGACCCGTTAACGACCCAATTTTATTTCATGGCCGTTCTACTAGAGTTCTTTTCGATACGAGTGCATCACATTCATTCGTGTCGAAGGAGCTTGTTGATGTTATTCTTTTGGATGTTGTTAGTCTTTGTGACCCTTTGAGGATTGTGAATCCTATTGGTGGATCCGCTACTCTTGATTTGTTATATTTTGTTGTTGTGATTCTTCTATGTGGTTTTTCCTTTCATGCAAATCTGCATGTTATGGATCATCTTGGTTTTGATATGATTTTGGGAATGGATTGGCTCGTCTGTTATGAAGTTCAAATCCTATGTCCCGAAAGAACTTTATATCTCAAGCATCCCGATGCTATCGAGCAGTTATTTATTGTGTTTCGAAGCATGGACCATACTTCGAATGCTCATATTTATTCCTTCGAATCGGAGGATGTCATAGATAATATTCCAGTTGTTTTTGATTTTCTGATGTCTTTGAGCATATTTCGAGTTTTCTGCCGAAGATGGCAATTGAGTTCCGTATTGATCTTATCTTTGGTGCTTATCTTATCAGTCGTCCTCCCACGAGGATGTATGCTAAGGAAAATGAGGAACTCAAGCATCAATTATCTGAATTGGAAGCCAAGCAATTTATTCGTTCTAGCTCATCTCCTTGGGGCGCCGCCGTTGTCTTTGTTAGGAAGCCAGATGGTGCTCTTAGGCTTTGCATTGATTATCGCAAGCTTAACGAGCTCACTATCAAAAATAGGTATCCATTACCTAGGATCGATGACATGTTCGATCAATTAAGTGGAGCTAAGCTTTTCTCCCAACTCGATCTTGCTACCAGTTTTCATCAGTTACGAGTTACGAAAGATAGTATCCCTCTTACCACGTTCCGTACTCATTATGGTTCTTACGAATGGCTTGTTATGCCGTTCGGTTTGACGAACGCTCCAGCGTATTTTGTTGATCTTATGAATCAGATATTCCGGGAATATCTCGATAAGTTCGTCTTGGTTTTCATTGATGATATTCTTATTTATTCCAAATTTGAAGCCGATCATATTCAGCATTTGGAGATTTTTTTGAGCACTCTTCGTCAGCATCAGCTTTTATGCCAAATTCTCCAAGTGTCACTTCTGGGAGAATAAGGTGAAGTTTCTCGGTCATATTGTTTCTTCCGATGGTATTTCTGTCGATCCTTCCAAGATCGAATCTATTCAGAATTCGAAGAGGCCTGAGACCGTTATCGAGATCCGTAGTTTCCTTGGATTGGCAGGATATTATCGCCGGTTCATTAAGGACTTTTCTCGTATTGCTTTACCGCTTACCACTCTCACGAGAAAAGCTGTTCCTTTTGTTTGGTCTGATAAGTGGGGTCTTCTTTCATGAAGTTAAAAGATCCCCTTACTCATGCTCCTATCTTAGTGGTTCCCGAAAGGAATCATGATCTTGTTGTTTATACCGATGTCAGTGGTTATGGACTCGGTGTTGTTCTCATGCAAAGATAGAGTAGTTGCCTATGCTTCTAGACAACTAAAGCCCAATGAGATTCGTTATGCTACCCATGATTTGGAGTTAGCTGATATAGTCTTTGCTCTAAAGATTTGGCGACATTATTTATTGGGCGAGCGTTTTGTTCTCTTCACTGATCACAAATCTCCAAAATATCTCTTCACTCAGAAGGAACTTAATATGAGGCAACAACGTTGGCTCGAATTTCTTGCTTCATATGATTTGGATATTCAGTATACCCCTGGTAAGGGTAATTGAGTTGTTGATGCGCTTAGTCGCAAGCAGCAAGTTGTTGTTTCCATGATGCTAGCAGAGTGGAATATGTTGGAAGCTTTATCTCTTTGTGATATTAGAGACCGTCCTTCAGTTTCTCATTCTCCCGTGCTTTTATTTAACATGGAAGATCGTCCTAGTTTGTTGGATCGTATTGTCGATGTCCAGAAACAAGATCCAGATCTCTCTTATCTTATTTAGAGTTTTAAATCGGAATCCCAAGGTGGTAATCTAGAGGATCTCGATATTGATATTCGTGGTTGTGTTCGGAAGAAGGGAAGGTTGATCGTGCCTAGTGTTTCTAATCTTAGAAATGACATTCTTGAGGACTGTCATCGTTCTAAGTATATTATCCATCCAGGCAGTAGTAAGATGTATGCTGACATGAAACGCTTATGCTTTTAGGAAGGTATGAAGCGTGATGTTGCTAGTTATGTGAGTCGTTGCATGACTTGTCAATTTGTTAAAGCAGAACACCAACGTCCTAGTGGTCGTTTTTTATATATATGCATTTGGCATGCAAGTGTGGTGTATTAAAATATTGCACAGGTTATTCTTTCTTAATGCATTAGTTACGTGCATGTTTTTGTATATGGTAATATTGCCCAGGTTGTATTAATTTTTGAAATACATATATGTGCTTTGCCAAGGTTGCATTACCTTTTTGAAATACATATACGTTGCTTTGCCCAGGTTGCTTTAAAACTTTTGTCAATTTCATTTTGTGCCTACTTTGTTTTAATTCATGCTTGCATATGTAGTGTGGCACAGGTAGTTTGTTTAATTATTTCAAATGGTGCATGCAAATGTGAGTCATACGTCACGTTTTTCTTTCTAATTGTGTGTGCAAATTGAGTTACACGAAAATCAAGTCCAGGCAGTGCTATATTCGTTGAACATAAAGTAGTGCAGTCTACTGTTTAATTTACGTTGAACCGGTGTTTTGTTTTGGGAATGAATTTTGTTGCCGTTATTTTTATAACGGATTTTTACCCCGGTTTTTATAATTGAAGCATGTTGTTTTGATGAGATTTTTGACGAATAAAAATTACTGTTGTTTTGACTTCGATAACTGTCAAATTAAAGTTAATTTTTAAGCGACTATCTTACAATCAAGAAAACCCGCAATGCTGATTTGATATCCGTTTTCACGATGTTTTGTGAAGCGCAATTTCTTTGTCGAAATTGCTATAGAACTTGCTGTTTAATCACGTGTTTTCACAATCATTTTAAAATAAAATTGTTTCCAAAATTTTTACAGTTTACGCTTTCAAAAGATTGAGGAATCGATTTAAACGCTTCAGCAAAATTAAGGACTATGAACCCTTACTTTTACTAATTCGGTTATTTCCGGACTTGTCCATTTGAGAACGTAAATTTTATTTATATAAAATACACAATTTTGCACTTTCAAGGAAACGATGAAGAGATTTAAACGATTTAGCAAAAGTGCGGAGTATGGAACCACGCTTTTACTAATTCAGTTAATTCCGGACTCGTTAGTTGAAATATTTATCGTTGTTTAAAGATTTTGATGATTTTGTTAGGCTTTCGAGCCACTATGCTAGACCTTCGGGTCATTTGTTGGACCTTCGGGTCAATTACCAATACTTGACCTTCGGGTCATATGTTGGACCTTCGGGTCATTTGTTGGGCGCCAAAAATTATGATGACAGTACTTGGTAGGCTTCGGCCATATGAGATGCACGTGCGGCGTAGCTTAGACTCGCCAAATGCTGGGATCGATCCACTTTTATGTTGATTTTCTAGTTATCTTATTTTGATTTCTAGATTTTTGTGTATTGCCGTTTCAAATTCAATTTTGAATTTGGAAGTTGATTTTGATGGAGTTTAATGAGATTTATTCATTTAAACTATGTTGATTATTATGTTGCATAGTCTCATTCGAGATTATAATTTTGTGTATAGTCTCATCCGAGATTATAACTTTGTGTATTGCTGTTTTGAATTCAATTATGAATTTGAGAGTTGATTTTGAGAGTCTCATTCGAGATAATAATTTTGTGTATAGTCTCATCCGAGATTATAATTTTGTGTATTACTGTTTTGAATTCAATTGTGAATATGAGAGTTGATTTTGATGGTGTTTAATGAGATTTTTCATTTAAACAATGTTGATTATTTATGTTGAATAGTCTCATTTGAGATTATGATTAATTTTCTTAAGTGTTGTTATCATACACTTATTTCTGAGTTTAAATTAGACTGATCTGTTTATTATTTTCTTTTAAATAATACTCGGGTCAGACCGAGTTATTTCAGGATAATCGCTATCTCTAATTCAATTGCTGCTTCAGCTTTTGGGATTTCACCTCATCTTTTGTTTAGGTTTCGAGGTGTTACTTTTGGTGTACTGATTCTCATCTCATGTATGTTATGATGTATATATATATATATATATATATTTACATTTGGTTCATGTGAACCATCGAGTGTTGTAGCATGTATCCAGACTTGTCTTCCGCTATATCTGATATTTCTGTGTTGACGTGATTATACTTATCTGTGTTATGAGTTGTTTTGAATTTTTATTAAGCCACCGTGGTTTCGTTTTAGATTTGGATTGAATATATATCGTTGGGGGTAATTTACACAACTCCTATCGATGTAACCAATACTCATCTAAGGCATAACTTACGGATGGTCACTTCTAACATGCCCTATTCTTCGCAATAGCGGACGTTATTTCTTATAATAACCTTTGTTATTGTGAGTATAGAGGTGGGGCGTCACATGTATGATATAAATCAAGTCTATTTCCAAAATTTAGTAGTGATTTGAGCATAGTGTTTCAAATGACCATGCACTTTTTATTTGTTAATTAGTACCATCTTTTAATCATTTACTTCAAACAAAAATTAAGTAACGAATGTTTGCGTGAATAGCTCAATTGGTAAGGACCATCTAGCGACAATGGAACAAAGTTCCTTGAAATAAGAGGTTCAAGTCCTAGCACACTGCGCTATGCATCCCTTGAGACTTGAAGCTGTTATCCCTTTTAAAAGAAAATAAAAAGGCGGGGGATTAAAAGAAGAAAAAAAAATGTTATATAGGTTGTAACTTTGAAGTACATCACTTCTATTCATATAAGCAAATTTATTATTTATTGTACTACTTTTGGTAACTCAAAGTAAATACATATTTTTTAGTAAAATATAATCTTTTATGTTATGTTTACAAAAGTTGGATGCTTCGCTATGCACATGATGCCCTATGATAAGTTTCAAATACTAAAACATAATGAAACCAAAGCATAATATGGTTTTTACATAATCTATTTTTTTTTAAATTAGTGTGGACTTTATATGATTGCGTAGAAGATAATGTCTGAGCAGTGTATACACTAAATAGTACAAAACATCCCTCAATTATAATTGCGCTAACTTATCTTTAATATTTATTGAATGCAAAATCGTTGAGAAAATTTCACAAAACCGTGCACCACGCTTGTCCCATTATTACTAAAAAATTCTTCAAAATAGCCTGCATAGCCATAGCATCAATCAATTATCTAATATACGAAAAAATATAAACAGAAACCCTTACTTTTCTAAGAAAAGAGTGGTCTTGTAATTCCAATGGGTTGTCAAGGACATCTGGTTTACGTCTTCCTAATACCATGGAAAAAAATAATAAACATAATAAAATTGTGTTATGTGCTTCGTAATACCAAAGTCATTTCACCCAATAATCAACCACCGCGTAAAGTTGTTTTACACGACAAGCATCGCTGATCAACACTATTTTTCATGACCATCAATCAACGAACCACCGTTGTTCGGTGATCGATCACCGTGGAAAATGATGTCGGTCGACGGTTGTTCAACGTGCAAAAAAAATTGAAAAAATAATGTCTTTTACAGCCTTTTAAAAAGTATAGTATCAAAAAGACTGTAGAATAAAATTTTATATTAATTTTTAATGATAGTATATAAAAAAAATAAAGTGCGCTTAATAATACATTAATTTTGGAACATCTTAAAAAATGAGCCATAATCAAAGTTCATGTTTCATCACCCAAATAATTTTATAAATTACAATTCACAACAATAGCTGTGCATATAAATCAAATTTTGTAACAAATTAGTATTACTGCAAAATGAATTTCAGTATAGCAAGTTTGAAAAATGAAACTGATGACTTTTCATTAAGTTGAACCATCAAAAAATGAAAGACGGACAGCCTTTGGATGGAAGGGTCCTCTATCACGAAATCCAAAAGGAAAATATTATAGCAACCCTTGGTTGAATAAATTCGCTAAACAGAAATAAAGTTGGTGAAATATACGAACATACTTAAAGGATTGATGACATCACATGGAATGCATTAAAGAACGTCCGTGGATACTTTCGAATGCGGAAAACGTCATATCTGCATCCGCATTCGAAATCAGTTTTGGATGTCGAATATCCGTATCCGTGAATGCGAACGGATATCAAATAATTGTCATATTCATTAAAAACCGATAAATCTAGAAACATGAAAGGGAAATTTTAGTTTGACATGTTCAATTCCATTAATTGTTGAAGTGTTAAAGATAAATAAATAAGATGATTGTAAATAGTTTTGAGCAGTTACTACTTATTAAATGTGTATAATGTTAACTTTTACCTTAATAAAACGATAAATAAACATCTTTAATTAAATTAAAATATACATAATTTAAACTATAATCATAAAAAAACCGAATGAGTAATTTTTGAATGCGGACGCCATCGTATCCGCATTCGTTTTTCTTAATATCGAATATTTATCCGTTTTTCGTATGCAGACCCTAACGGATTTCAAATTTTTCGAGTACCTATTGACGGCCCTACATGGTATAAAAGATGGATTGCACCAGCTTCTTTCAAATCAAACTATTATTTATCCATGTTTGAGGGAGCTGATCTAGCTTGAACATGTTCCATTTCGTTGGCTACATCAGATCTAAATGCACTAATAAATCTTTGAGTAAAGGAAATCCAAGTGCCTCTTTGACTGTACAATTACAAAGAGAATTAAATGGAGATTAAACTTTATTTTATCAAATTGTAAACAGTTGAAGTAAATCCATTTTCTTTCTTACCACTAATATAAAACTGAGAATTATGTCATCAAATAAATGTCTAACCAAATTCTCACCATGTAAATAGTTTGAATTTGAGAATATAGATAAAAAAGGAAACCATCTAGATTAGGAATGTAATAAGTGGCCTCTATGCCAAGATAAAGCACGTAAAAAATCTAGCTAGCAAGTAGACAAAAATAAGAGTACAAAATTTTCAAGATTTTCAAAGAATGAAACGAAAACCTGAGTGGAGTGGTAGCAAAAAGGTGAAGCTTAGATTCTGATGTCCATTTGTCAGTCTTATTCAACTCAGAACCAATAGCCTTAACTTGTAGTTCCCACTATACATAAGATCTCTATGAAACATGGAAAAGTAGATTGATATACGCAATAAATTAATATTTCAACACGGATGGGGTAGTTTAAGTGAAAAGGGAATTGTCTAATGACAAATTAAAGTATATAGGCAAGTCCAGGTGAGTCTGTGTTTAATCACAACATGCATTCATTTATAGTTGCACCTATGAAATTAGATTTGACAGTATCATTGCCAACATATTTGAATATGAAGCAAAGATCAACAAGACCGAGACAACTGAAAAACATTCATAAAACTAATAACTTGAAAGTTTTAACATTTGTTTTGGTTTATTTTATATTGATGGAAATGAAAATAATACCTGTACATGCATATGCTCTCTTTTGGCTAATGTATGCTGTGAGCGAAAATGTATTAAATTATCATCACTTCACAATTCTATTAATAGCGAGATTTCCAACCGTGACTTTTGAAATTTCAAATTTGAAAGTTTACTCTACTATACAATCATGTTTATATTGTATTAAATTTATACCTTAATATTGCCATCAGAATTATTGTTAATATTTATTAATATTGCAATACTAATGATAAATTTAATACATGGTGAGTAATAGTATATAATGAAGGTTTATTTTTGCATATTTATCTTTTAAGCACAAAAAACTTGACATGCAAGATAAATGATATGATTCCAATAATGATTAAAAACTTAGAACATAATGAAAGCAGTACCATTGATTTACATGGTTAAAGAACGCTAAAGTAAATCGATAAATGCTGATGGAAACAATGTCAGACTAAGTCACTAATACTTTCATTGCTTCAGAAGTTACTACTTGGACCTTTCATAGACAATTGTAGTCTTAAAAATTGCCAACGACCCCGATCGGATCTTTAAGTGATCATCCCAAACTGTCCATAATAATAATTTATTTGAAGCCACCCTTCAAATTTCAAAATATAAACATGTTGTATATCAGGGTCAACTTCCGAATTTGAAATTTCAAAAAATCACCGTGGAAATACTGCTCCTTGGTTTCTCACTATTAATAGACTTGTCAAGTGATGATGTATTTAGATACATTTTTGCTCACATCCAACATTACCTAAAAGAGCATAGGTAGGTAAAAGTACAAGTATCATTTCCATTTGCAGTAGTGTAACATCCAGGAATTTTGATAAATTAATATTCGGTTAATAATTTGAACTTTTAAATTTAATTTGAGAATTTCAAAAAAATAAAATATTGTTGATATTAATATTCACAGTTATATAGAATTAAATAAAAAGAAAATTTATAGTTTAAGTTTTCTTAAAAAAAATGATAAATTAAATGTTGATTGTAAAACTTCAAATGGAAAATAAAATAAACAAGGTATGTAGTAATAAGATTACATACAAGAATCAAATGAATATGTTACTAGATCAAACCAGGTAAGTGTAAGAAACTAAAACAAAACTCTTTCAATCAACAAAGTAAAATAAGGAATAAGTTAATTAAAAAAAACACTTTCATTTAGTAAAACAAAAGCTTGTAAAGTAAATAAGAAAGTAAGTACCTTAATAGAAAAATAAAAGAAATTATAAGTAAACAAAACATACTTGCTGTAAGTAAATGTAAACAAAACCTTGCTGTGAGTATATTTATATGTAAACAAAAAACTTGATTTAATAAAATGTACTTGTAATAATCCAATGTAAACATAACATGCTGAAAGTATGCAAAGTAACATGCTTCATTTAATGCTTGTATTAAATGCTATTTACTCCTTTGCATGTATAAAAGCATTTCAGCCGAAATTTAGTTTGTTAATCAACAAACAAAGATATAAAAATGTACTTATAAAATCAAATTGAACAAGAACACGCTGCAACATAGAAAAAGGGGAAACATGAACATTCCATTTACATGCTTCATTTAATGCATTGCAACTCAGCCCAGGAACAAGTCAGTTCGAAATAGTAAGAAAGAAAAAAATGTGCAAATAGTTGCAAAGTACAAAGCTTGTGCAGAATAAGTATACAATACAATGATGCTCTGTACTGTACTTGAGCCTGCATGTCCTCCTTATATGCATGGCAATTGTCTTAGTTTATACGTTCAACAAATTTTTGAAAAGATCAGAAAAGAAAATAAAAAGAGAAAAGAAAAGCTAAGTACACTAATATTATCAGCAAGTAAGGAGGTCAGGTATTATCATCTCCTAAGCAAAACAAAGACAGAGATCAAACTGCAGGCCTTCAAAAGAGAAGAAAAAAAAAGTGTTCTTTGTTTTAAACATTTGCCAAGTGAGTAAACATGATTTTGTAAAGGATATAAAGTTTATTTAAAACAGTTTAAACTTCAATTATAACTGTTTTGTTCATATTCCAGTATGATTATATCCCAGTGATGCTCTGTGTCATTCATGCAAGGATTACATTTGTTATTAAAATTGAAATCTGTTTGCTTTAATCACTGACAAGCTTGGGTTTTCAAATAAATCAAGTTGTTTTAATCCTCAAACAAGTTTTTGTAAAGTTGTTTTGAGCCTACAGTAAATTATTTTCCACTGGAAATATTGTTTTACAGGTTTTAAATAAAGTTTGATAAAAAAATAAAATGTTGAAAAATATAAATTCAAGGGTATAATCTGAATCCATACCAAAATCTATGATTTTCAAAACAAAGATGAAGATTTTTAATGAAGTGTTAAAGAGCAGTTTGGAATTTTGATCAAATTTGCATTTTTATCAATCCCTGGAAATCGAATCATTTATAAATATTGAAATTCGTACTGAAGCATGATTGAATATCTAGGATGTTGGGAAAAATGTCAAAAGATTTTTCTAATGCGTAAATTTTGAGTCGAGAACAAATTTAGGGTTTCACTATAAGTTTTTACACTGTCCTGTAATGTGTCGTGTTCGGCTCCAATATGCGATCGAGCTGCACTTGCTCGTGGAAAAAGATAGCACGAAGTGTCAACGTGCGATAGCCCGAAGCATGGATATTCTGGTGAACTGAGGTGTGGTGGCGATGCGTTTGGATTGGGTATGCTCGAGTTTCAAGTGCGACGAAAAGGTGAAAAATTGATTTCGAGGCGATGGCTTTAAATTGAGGATCAAATTCGAGTGATTGTGAGTTTTTCGATCTGTTGAGAGTCGCGACGTTCGTTAGATCGCCGGCGCAGCGATGTGCATGTGCACGACTTTGGGTCGTGTCGGAAAAAAAAGGAACAGCGAGAAGAAGAAACAGGGCATGGGGGAAGAAAGGAGGATGGCTCGGTGATGTTTTCGGGCACGTGGGGATGGAACTCGGGGTCGAGCATGTGCAGAAGGTTTTATTCCAATGTTGATTTATAGGCTTTAAAACAAAAAAACTGGGATGAGGAGAGAAAGGGAAGGTCTCGGGGATGTAACGTGAAGGACCCGGGGTAAACGTGAGTGAGACCTGGGTTTTACTCGGGTTGGTTAAGAATTGGGTTAGGCCCAAATAAAATAAAAAAAAAATTAATGCTAAGTAAAATTTGTATTGCAATGCACCCAAGATTACTTATGTTAAGTTCAAACTTACTATAAGTTTAAACCATTTAATAATGTTTAAAATTTAAATTAACCCTTCCTTTAAATAGTTAAATCTAAAATCTGAACTGAAGTTAATTTACATTAAAATTTTCAATGTAACAATAAATTTATTTTTTAAATGTTAAGCAGATTTTCAAATGATAAAGAAGATAAGTAATTTTATAAATTAATAGTTTTGAAAATGAATTAAGAATGATTTACAATTTGTAATTAAGATTGATAAATAAACAGTTAAGTATTTAAATTAATTTGTAATTAAGAAATAATTAATTGAGTTGATTTATTAAATTATCAAAATTTAATCATTAATTTATTTAAATCCAATTGGAAAATAATTAACTATTGTTGTGCACTGTATTGATATTTTCTGCTCTGTTGTGATACTGTGTGATGTAGATTGCTATGTACTATCCTATGATTCTGATTTGTTCTGTAATTATGAGAAAACCTTGTTGCCCGTAAAACGTCATTTAAACTTCGATGCGACAGGGAATCGGATTTTAGTTGTTATCCGAAACCCACATCGAACCTGTGAATATTTGTGAATGACATCCACAAGTTTTAAAAATTTGACACTCACTATTCGAATTAGCCAGGAAAGGACCTTTGTGTCGTAAACCCATTTCGAATATGTGATTCGACGTTATGGATAGCATTTGAAGACCGGTGTTGAAGACTGGATATTTGCGAGAGCGATAGGACGACCTGTCGATTGACTCTGCACCGAGTTGCTTCGGTATAGAGTTCTCCATATGTGATGGGGAATCCGATCAGGATTGTGGATATCCGGATTGCAAGGACTTCTTTGGATGTGCCTTCTGTTCTGTTCGAACCCAGAAAAGACTTGTATGGATTGTGTGTCTGACATTACAAATTGAGATATAAAGCATATTTCTTTCAAATATATTTCTGTTGGTGGCGGAGAATTTATTCTCTTAGCTTAACACCCTTCTCTGAGACGTACGAGCTCAGAGGTTATGTAGTTGATGGTTATCAGCGATATATTCCCAATTTGGTAATGTGACATACTGAGTGTTGCTGTGAAATGATCATTGTTTGATCATTTGTGATATGATCATTAGTTTGATCATTTATCTTTGTGATCATTACTTTGATCATTTGTTGACCCAAAGCATGGCTTTGTACCAAAGCGTGGCTTTGTGGACGAGACTTCGTCGGACCTCACACCCCGGAATGGTCGAAACAGGAATGATGCAGCAAGGTTATTGGGGGTAGCACCCCTTAGGGTATGTGCATTTCCTTCTGGATAGAAGTGGTATCATGGTATGGAGCCCAGATACTTAACTTATGTTGATATCGCAGATATATATATTATTTTGTGATTTGTTGCTGGGGCCCCGGTTAAAGGTTGGTTACAACCGGGAGATGGCATACTCATGTCAGTTGTTACCCAGTTTGAAGGGTAACCCGGCCTTGTGTTGGCAGAGATCCGGTTAGGTTCTCGGGAACGTCCTTCCAGAGGCGTTCTCATGTGGCAATGGGAAGTTCCTTGGCCTGACCATTTGTTGGAAATCCAATTCCCAATACGAAACCCTGTACGGTTTTAGTTGTAGAACCTGCCATTTACTTATGGTGGCGCCCCACTGTTTAAATGGTAGCTATAGTAGGCATAGTTCGGAATGTCTATGCTGGCTAAGATTAATATTCTACTTTTGAAATGTTTTCCCCACTATGCACTAGTAATAATACCAAAGAATTCTTTTCTCGTTCCAAGCAAATTTAACTATCATAAGAAGAAATCTCCTCCAATTCTGCGTTTGCATTGTGTGTGTGGCGGGAGGTCTTATGGTAGTTCCATTTTAAAAGCATACCGAAAATTCTTTTATAAATCTTGTTTTATTTAAATGCAACTGTTTTGTGTACTCATACCAGTCCCATGGCTGATCCAGAGTTTATTGTTTTCTTTCCTAAACTCTGGGTGCCCATTATTTCCACACGGGCAGCCTAGTAGCAGGTTTCTGTATTTTGGAGTAGCAGTATTTTGGAGCAGCAGTATTTTGGAGCTCCCATCTTGGAGATATCTTAGGAGCTTTTGGAGATTTCAGGAGTTTAGCTTTTGGGAGTTCGTTATCATCTCTCTCATTTAAGGACTTTTGGATATATGTTCACTGTTGTATTATCATGATGTTGTATCAGGAGTTGGTGTATGTATTTTATACTCTGTTGTAGTATGGATATTATGTTGATGTTGTAACTGTGATGATATTTATGATATTGATTCTGTTCCGCTGTTTTATATTCATCTAATTGTTGTTATAAGCTCCAGCGATGCGAATTTGATGTCGTTTATCGGACATCGAGTTTGGGTCGTCACAAGTGGTATCAGAGCTGTTGGTTGAGTAAGAACTTTAGCTATGGAGTTTAACACATTAGATGGCTCATTAGAGATAGGGTGAATTATACCCTAGAATGAGTATAACCAAGACTGAAACTTTAAATTTTCTTAGTCTATTTCTTTTTACTGCTGATATTCCTTAAGATATCTCGTCTGTATATCTAAATCAATTTTCTTACTAATCTCAGATAGTGAAAATGAGTGGACGCAGAGGAAGAGCTAGGGGTCAAGGTAATGCCGCAGCACCTAATCAAATTCCCCCAGCCGCAGAAGCAGTAATAGATATTCAGCAGCAGCCGGACTTGGCTGATTTATATAAGAAGTTCGAAAAGCTTGGTGGCAAACCGTTCACCGGCAAGGAGTCAATTATTGAGGCTCAAGCTTGGGTAAGATCGTGTGAGAAAATTTTTAAAGGGCTAAAACTACAGGATGAGCAGAAGAGACTTATAGCTTCTTGGCAACTCCAAGGAGAAGCTTCAGCTTGGTGGGAAACCATCATTATAGATGAACCCGAGGAAGAATTTACTTGGGATCGTTTTAAGGAAGTGTTTGAGAAACGTTACATGCCGTCGGTGGGAATTTCCAGAATGTATCAAGAATTTCTAGATTTGAAACAAGGAAGTTTGTCGTTTGAAGAATACTTAAATAAATTCAGCGAACTATCTCGGTTTGGTCCGGAATTGCTAACACACCTCTTAAGAAAAACGAAAGGTTTATCCGTGGAATGAACCAGAAATATCATGAAAGAATGACGGGCCATGTTAAGGAATCTTTTTCAGATTTAGTAGATATGGGTTACAGATACGCTACCCTTGATGTGCAAGAAGCCTCGGAAGAGAAAGGAAATTCAGGTAGTCAACATCATAAAAAGCGGAAATTTGGAGCCAAGAAGCCTTGGCAAGGCAACGAGAAAAAGAAAAGCATTCAGGGAAGCGCAGCAGAAAATGTCACTTGTTACAACTGCAAAGAGAAGGGCCACTATTCAAATAACTGCCCAAAACCGAAGAAGCAAGAAACTGTTAGAGGAGCTAAAGAATGCTACAATTGTCACAAGCCGGGACATTTTGTTAAAGATTGTCCAGTAATGAAGCCAGCGCAGGTGGCAAAAGTTTATACGATAAAGAAGGACCCCTCAACTTCTAAAGCTGATAAGGGAAAAAGCGTTTTGGAAGGTAACCTTATTATTAATGATAGAACTGTTAGGGTTTTATTTGATACAGGAGCTTCACATAGCTTTATCTCTCAACAAACCGCAAATGAATTAGGACTTAAAACTAAATTTGTTGACGATCCTATTTGCGTGAAAAATCCGGTTTGAGGTCTCGCAAATATTTGTTTATATTGTAAGAGAGTTTCTATTTCATATGTTAGCTATCGATTTCCTATCAACCTTTTTGTCCTCGAATTCAATGAATTTGAAATCTTACTCGGTATGAACTGGTTATCGAGATATGAAGCTGTATTGGATTGTAATAATCGGACAGTTTTAATCAAAACGAACCTTGGAAATTTTATCGAAATCTCTTTTGAGGATCCAAGTCCAAGGAGAGACAGATTGATGTATACCTTGGGATATCTTGAACCCACTTTGCAGTCTATACCTGTTGTTCGGGATTTTTCCGACGTATTTGAAGAAGTGAAATCTTTACCTCCTAACCGAGAAATAGAATTCCGAATTGATCTTGTACCCAATGCTCGTCCTGTTGTTCACGCAAGTCGTAGGATGGCACCCAGGGAAAAGATTGAATTGGTTCATCAAACTGATGAGCTACGAACAAAGGGATTAATTCGACCTAGTGTTTCTGAATGGGGCTCAGCCGTCGTATTTGTTGCTAAATCAGACGGATCTTTGAGATTGTGTGTAGATTACCGCGATCTAAATAAACAAACTCTCAAGAATAAATTCCCTCTACCAAGAATTGATGATCTATTCGACCAACTTCATGGCGCTCGTTTCTTTTCAAAAATGGATCTAGCCCAAGGATTCCATCAACTACGAATCGCCGAAGATTGTGTACATCTGACCGCTTTTAAAGGTCCTGATATGTTCTATGAATGGTTAGTTATGCCTTTCGGACTAACCAATGCCCCAGCATACTTCGTAGATCTTATGACTCGTGTGTTTCGGGAGGTTTTGAATAAATTTGTGCTTGTATTCATTGATGATATTTTGATCTATTCTAAGACTAAAGAAGAGCATGCCGAACATCTTAAAATCGTATTGGAAATATTGAGGAGAAATGTTCTATATGCAAAATTTTCCAAATGCCACTTCTGGGTCAATGAAGTCAAATTCCTTGGCCATATTGTTAATGAAGAAGGAATTTCGGTAGATCCTAGCAAAATTTCCGCTATTCTTGATTGGAAACAACCCACTACTCCAAAAGAAGTTCGAAGTTTTTTGGTTTAGCAGGCTATTACCGAAAATTCGTTCAAGATTTTTCTAAGTTGGCTAGCCCATTGACTAAGCTAACGATGAAAAATGCAAAGTTCATCTGGACTTCAGAATGTGAAGAAGTTTTTCAAGAGTTGAAAAAGAGATTGACCACTGCTCCTGTTCTCACTATTGTTAACGGGAACCAATGCTTATCTATCTATACTGATGCATGTGGTGATGGGGTAGGTGCAGTATTAATGCAAAATGGAAAGGTGGTTGCCTACGCAAGTAGACAATTACGTCCGCATGAGAAAAACTACCCGACGCACGATTTGGAACTTTTGGCTGTTGTTTTCGCTTTGAAAATATGGCGACACTATCTTCTGGGTAAGAATCTTTTCAGCTTTCCTAATAATTTATGAAACTAACTTAACAAAAGAAATATACCTAATAAACTCTTTTTGTTTTAGGTGAAAAAATTGAATTATTCACCGACCATAAATCCTTGAAATATCTTTTCACCCAGAAGGATATGAATTTGCGACAACAACGTTGGTTGGAATTTCTGGCATCTTACGACTTAGATATTTTGTATACGCCGGGAAAGGCCAATGTAGTTGCAGACGCTTTAAGCAGAAGACATGCTGTTCTCGCATATCTTGTTATCACTCCTACTCTTCTTAAAAAGATCACAAATAAGCAATATGAAGATGAGTTTCTTCAGGGAATTTATAAAAGAATTTGCCAAGGAGAAGACACTAGTTTTGAGATGGATAATAGAGGAGTAATAAGATTAAAAGGCAGGATTTGTGTTCCAGACTTCCCTGACCTGAAACGTGAAGTATTGGACGAATGCCACAAGTCAAAATTCAACATCCATCCAGGAGTCAACAAAATGTATCGTGATGTTAAAAGAACATTCTGGTGGAAGACAATGAAGAGAGACATATCTATTTATGTAAGTCGCTGTGCTACTTGTCTGCAAATAAAAAGCGACCAAAAGAAAGTGGTCGGTTTACTTCAGCCTTTGGAAGTACCGAAATGGAAGTGGGATCAGGTATCGATGGATTTCATCGACGGATTGCCACGAACCAAGAAGGGAAATGAAGCGATTTGGGTTATTGTGGACCATCTAACCAAAAATGCTCATTTTATTCCAGTTAAATCTACTCGGACTGCAGCAAGCTTGGCAGGTGTATATATATAAAGGAAATTGTTCGCCTCCATGGTATTCCCAGCAGTATAGTGAGTGATCGCGACCCGATCTTCACTAGTAGATTTTGGGAAGCATTTCAGGACACATTGGGAACGAAATTAAATTTCAGTACTGCTTATCACCCACAATCTGATGGGCAGACTGAGAGGATCAACCGAATTTTAGAAGACCTACTGCGTGCTTGTGTGCATGATTTTGGTGGTTCTTGGGAGGACCATTTGCATCTGGTTGAATTCTCATATAATAACAGTTATCAGGCCAGTGTAGAAATGGCTCCTTTCGAAGCTTTATATGGTCGTCCGTGTCGATCACCAACATACTGGATCGAATCAGGTGACAGACTTGTTCTTGGACCGGATATGATAAAAGAAGCCACTGAGAAGGTAGACTTTATTCGAAAGAAATTATTAACTGCCCAAAGCCGTCAAAAGAAGGAGAAATTTAGAATTTCAAGTTGGAGATTCTGTATTTCTGAAAGTATCTCCGATGCGGAGTGTATTGAGATTCGGAAAAACTGGAAAACTAGCACCGCGTTATATTGGTCCTTTTCCTATTCTGGAAAGGATTGGTCCTCTAGCATATCGAGTGCAGTTACCCAGCTGGTTGTCTGGCGTACATGATGTGTTCCACGTTTCTAATCTTCCGAAATATATGCACGATCCAGATGATATTATTGAAGAAGCTGCTCGGCAGGATCTTGAAATCACTCCCAACTTGGCAGTTAGAAGGGAACCGATAAAAATTGTTGATCGTGATGAGAAGCGATTAAGAAACAAGATTGTGAAGCTGGTCAAAGTTCAATGGAGTGGCGATCCAAAGGACTGTACTTGGGAGACTGAAAATAATATGAAGAAATCATATCCCAATTGCAGAATAGACATTTCAGCTTAATCTGTAAGTCATTTCTTTATTTTCTGAATTCGTATATTCTTTGTTTGCATTTCTCTCTCTTTCAATTTCGAGGATGAAATTTTCTTAAGGAGGGGATATTGTAACATCCCGGAATTTTGATAAATTAAATTCGGTTAATAATTTGAACTTTTAAATTTAATTTGAGAATTTCAAAAAGAATAAAATATTGTTGATATTAATATTACACAGTTATATAGAATTAAATAAAAAGAAAATTTATAGTTTAAGTTTTCTTAAAAAAAATGATAAATTAAATGTTGATTGTAAAACTTCAAATGGAAAATAAAATAAACAAGGTATGTAGTAATAAGATTACATACAAGAATCAAATGAATATGTTACTAAATCAAACCAGGTAAGTGTAAGAAACTAAAACAAAACTCTTTCAATCAACAAAGTAAAATAAGGAATAAGTTAATTAAAACAAACACTTTCATTTAGTAAAACAAAAGCCTGTAAAGTAAATAAGAAAGTAAGTACCTTAATAGAAAAATAAAAGAAATTATAAGTAAACAAAACATACTTGCTGTAAGTAAATGTAAACAAAACCTTGTTGTGAGTATATTTATATGTAAACAAAAAACTTGATGTAATAAAATGTACTTGTAATAATCCAATGTAAACATAACATGCTGAAAGTATGCAAAGTAACATGCTTCATTTAATGCTTGTATTAAATGCTATTTACTCCTTTGCATGTACAAAAGCATTTCAGCCGAAATTTAGTTTGTTAGTCAACAAACAAAGATATAAAAATGTACTTATAAAATCAAATTGAACAAGAACATGCTGCAACATAGAAAAAGGGGAAACATGAACATGCCATTTACATGCTTCATTTAATGCATTGCAACTCAGCCCAGGAACAAGTCAGTTCGAAATAGTAAGAAAGAAAAAAATGTGCAAATAGTTGCAAAGTACAAAGCTTGTATAGAATAAGTATACAATACAATGATGCTCTGTACTATACTTGAGCCTGCATGTCCTCCTTATATACATGGAAATTGTCTTAGTTTATACGTTCAACAAATTTTTGAAAAGACCAGAAAAGAAAATAAAAAGAGAAAAGAAAAGCTAAGTACACTAATATTATCAGCAAGTAAGGAGGTCAGGGTATTATCATCTCCTAAGCAAAACAAAGACAGAGATCAAACTGCAGGCCTTCAAAAGAGAAGAAAAAAAAAGTGTTCTTTGTTTTAAACATTTTCCAAGTGAGTAAACATGATTTTGTAAAGGATATAAAGTTTATTTAAAACAGTTTAAACTTCAATTATAACTGTTTTGTTCATATTCCAGTATGATTATATCCCAGTGGTGCTCTGTGTCATTCATGCAGGGATTACATTTGTTATTAAAATTGAAATCTGTTTGCTTTAATCACTGACAAGCTTGGGTTTTCAAATAAATCAAGTTGTTTTAATCCTCGAACAAGTTTTTGTAAAGTTGTTTTGAGCCTACAGTAAATTATTTTCCACTGGAAATATTGTTTTACAGGTTTTAAGTAAAGTTTGATAAAAAAATAAAATGTTGAAAAATATAAATTCAAGGGTATAATCTGAATCCATACCAAAATCTATGATTTTCAAAACAAAGATGAAGATTTTTAATGAAGTGTTAAAGAGCAGTTTGGAATTTTGATCAAATTTGCATTTTTATCAATCCCTGAAAATCGAATCATTTATAAATATTGAAATTCGTACTGAAGCATGATTGAACATCTAGGATGTTGGGAAAAATGTCAAAAGATTTTTCTAATGCGTAAATTTTGAGTCGAGAACAAATTTAGGGTTTCACTATAAGTTTTTACACTGTCCTGTAATGTTTCGTGTTCGGCTCCAATATGCGATCGAGCTGCACCTGCTCGTGGAAAAAGATAGCACGAAGTGTCAACGTGCGATAGCCCGAAGCATGGATTTTCTGGTGAACTGAGGCGTGGTGGCGATGCGTTTGGATTGGGTATGCTCGAGTTTCAGGTGCGACGAAAAGGTGAAAAATTGATTTCGAGGCGATGGCTTTAAATTGAGGATCGAATTCGAGTGATTGTGAGTTTTTCGATCTGTTGAGAGTCGCGACGTTCGTTAGATCTCCAGCGCAGCGATGTGCATGTGCACGACTTTGGGTCGTGTCAGGAAAAAAAGGAACAGCGAGAAGAAGAAACAGGGCATGGGGGAAGAAAGGAGGATGGCTCGGTGATGTTTTCGGGCACGTGGGGTTGGAACTCGGGGTCGAACTCGAGCATGTGCAGAAGGTTTTATTCCAATGTTGATTTATAGGCTTTTAAAAAAAAAAAAAAAAACTAGGATGAGGAGAGAAAGGGAAGGTCTCGGGGATGTAACGTGAAGGACTCGGGGTAAACGCGAGTGAGACCTGGGTTTTACTCGGGTTGGTTAAGAATTGGGTTAGGCCCAAATAAAATAAAATAAAAATTTAATGCTAAGTAAAATTTGTATTGCAATGCAGCCAAGATTACTTATGTTAAGTTCAAACTTACTATAAGTTTTGTAACAGCCCGCAAATCCGTACCCCTTAAGTCAACACTATTCTACCTAAATCAACTCAAGTTGTACAGAAATACGAACCATTTGGGTTAAAGAAGAAGAGGTAGAAGAAGAGAAAACAAAATCAACATCAGAATCTAACCATCGCAGCGGAATAAAATATAATAGATAGTAAATAATCTTTACTCAAAATCAAATATATCTGTTTACATACATTACACATCAGAATTACATCAGCCACAGCTCACATCAATAACATACAATGGATACACAACAACTCAACAACGGAAATATATATATATACAAGTATGAGAATACGTATCGTCATCCAGCTCGTCTCCTGAGCTCCACAGCATCATATCCTGTATTCTATAATACTCGGTCTGACCCGAGCATTACAGTTAAATAATACCCGAGTCAGTCTGGAATACCAGCGTGAGAAAATCACACCCAATTGATTATTAAAGTTTTAAAAATCCTTTGAAGATAAAAGCATCTCGTAAGACCACGCCACAAATAAACGTGTCGGGTTTTTACCTTACGATAGCTAAAACAATTTTTATAGAAATCCTCTGATATTATAATAGGGTCTATTTACAAATACTTATAAAATAGCCGAAATTGTTACATGATTAAATTCCAGCTACTAGCCACAAAAGTGGGTAATACAAACAAAACTCGTACAAGGCTCGTAGGGAGAATGGATTTCCAACAATGACTAGGCACTGGGGTACCACCTGTCACAGTACGGGGCCTAGATCACCGTACCGAGGACTACTCCCTTCATCCCCTGCAACACAAGGCCGGAACCATTCCTTACTGAACAGTCCCGAACAAGATAAACCCCGTGGTTGGCACGACCAACCACCCACTAAGCCGAAAGATATATAAGGGACATCTAGACAGGGGAATTATCTTGTCCTGCTTGGGCATGACCCACCTAACCTTGCTGCATATCCCCTGATTTTCAGTCATTCCCATTTGATGAGGCTTGAGGCTAAGCGTTACCTTTTAGAACGTTTTCACTTAGAATGCCCATCGTCCACCTGACGATGTTTCGCAAGCATTCGTCCATACAAGTCCGTCCCGGGTTCGAACGGAACCGAAGGCACTACTCCTACTACATCCATTTTGGAAATATCCTCAGGATTAGTAGCGACTAGCCCTTGCACTTCACTGCTTCATCTTCGACTCCGAACACGTTTTTCGCACGAAACGTACAAATCGGATCGAAGTGGTTTTCGAGAAATAAATCTCGATCCCGGTCTCTTCGAAACGATCAACGCATTTGTCCAATATTGATAGTCGGTTATTTAACTATCAATTAATATTCACAAACATCCATCAACCAATAAATAATTTCCCAAATTATTTATTAATCCCAAAATATCTTCCCGAGATATATATATTTCCAATTTTCAACACCTTTTGAAAACAGTTTCAAAACCCGTTTTCCCTTCCCAGGGTACATTCCCAATTATTATTTCCATTGGAACGCCAAGTACAAACACTTAAGTTTAAAATAATTTAAAAACATTTTTTTTATAAAATATACTTATAACTTTTAAAATTATAACTTAAATATTTTATTAAAATAAATATACTAACAAAATATTTTGTATAAGACAATTTATAAAATATAAACTAAATTTCCTCTTTTAAACTCAATACCAAGTTACTTTATATAGTTATTTCAATAATAGATTTAGAAAAATATACTTGCTTTAAAAATTTAGATTTAGAAATAATAAACTTTCCAAAACCTGCTTTTTAAAACGATTTTAAAAACTTTAAATATTTTTGAAAACCATACTTGGCTATCCAGGGAAATCCTCTTCTGTTTCCCATTTCTTAAAAATAAATCACCATTTTTTTTTAAAACAAATACCCATTCCTTTAATAAATTCTTACCTTGAATTTATAAAATATCCACTGACATTTTATTTCACTTTATAACCCAGTCATAAAGTCCCAAAATCTCTCTTCACTTTAAATTTAAATTTCAACACCTAAATCAATTTTACAATTGATTTCCATTTACTTTACCATGAAATAAATTCTCTTACTTCATTTATTTCAAAATTTATTAAACTTTAGATTTAATTTCCAATTTATGTTTTAAAATCTTTAAACTGAAAAATACCAAATTCAGATTCCTCAATTTCCTTTCTTTACCTTTAAATTTAATCCTTACATTTAAAATAATGACTTTTATTCACTTAAGTTCCAGAATTTATTATTCCTTTGTTAATTCAATTTCCTCATATTCCATATTTTGTTAGAGTTTATAGATCACTCCATTTTATTTTATTTTCACTTCATTATTCAATTTATTCCAATTTACTAGAATTATTTACTTAAAATTTTACTCTTTTATTACCTTTCAAAAATCCAATTCTATAGATTTTGGTAACTCTTTATACTGAGTTATTCCATCCAACCATACTATCCAATATTCCAATTATCCATAAAACAGTCACAGGATATCAAATATTCATCACACAGAATATTAAATAATCTAATAAATTTGAGGAATCCAGTTGGATCCCTCCAACCTGTTTCCCTGCATCCACAAATGTTAGCACAGCATTATTTACTAATTTCAGAATATATCATTCTATAGCACATCAATCAATTTCAACCATTCAAACAATTATTTAAATTTAATCATTTAAATTTAAATTTAAACTGAGTGAGATTAACTCACCTTGCATTTGTTTGCAGTCCACATCAATTATGTCTTGGTTTTCCCGGTTTATAACCTTGTATAAATATTAATAATTCTTATCAATATTCGAGATATTCTACAATGATTATTTAATAAATTAAATTGGCCAACAATTTAATTTAAACTAAACATTTTGTTTTCAACTAATAAATTAATTGTAACTAAATTCCATTAATCACTTATCTTAGTAATTAGAATAACCAAATAATTTTATTATCATTTATTAATTTAAGTGACTAGAAAATTTAGTTTAAACTGATAATTTCCCATCCAAATTGTATAAAAAAAGAATTTATCTGATTACAGTGAACTCTAAAATTCAATAATCATTTTTATTATCATTCTATAATCGAAAATTTTTCCTATATAAAATTTCAATCACACAACCCAAATTTTATTTTTATTTATTTTTATAAAACAGAATAAATTTATAATCATTTAATGTAAAATCCTTTGTTTCTTGACTTCTAATTATCCTAGTCTAAACTGAAATGCAAATTATAAATTAACTAGTTGAAAAATTATATATATATATATTCTGATCTGTATATACATACACTTAAAATATGTATGGATATACTTTACTGCATTTATATTTATATATTTCTTTATTCAAATTAAATTTAAAAACAGGGATTTTACCTTCAATTCGCGTCGCCCAGATTAACACTATCATCAGAACCACGTCCAACAGCGAGCACCGAACAACCAAAACCCAAATCCCACGTCTGTTCTCACATCTTCAGCACGCGCACGACAATGAACCACCTCCACCCCCATTCTCAAACTAACGGTCGGCATCCTCAGAGACTCACTCCTACACGACAACACGCCTCAGATCCACGCCCCCCTTCTTCGAAATGCTTTGCGCGCTCCACAGTCGATCTGCTGCAAACCCTCAACCAGAGCACACGAGCTCACCTCGGGTCGTGATACAATTCGATTCGAAACGCTTGAAGTTGGGGCTCAATTATTTCTCCGAGCCCATTTTTTTTTAACTGCAATCGAAGCTAATTTTAGGGAAAGGGAGATGAAAGAAGAGGGTGACGGCAAGTATTCCATCAGAAGATTTGCTCCTATTCAACACGATTGATAATTAAAGGAGAGGAACCAGATATTTAATAAAGGAATGGTGTGATTTATAAAAGCAAATGAAATTTCAAAAGAAAGTTGCGTGCTGATAGACAAAGGGACAGGATAGTCGGCTTCAACAGGAACATGTCGGCTAAAAGAATTACAGGGCAACAGCTGATTTAAAATTTTATATATTATTATATTCAAAAATATCTTGTTTAGGTACCCAACTATTAATTGGATTCGATACAGATTTTCAACGCGTTTATATATCGTACACTCACACACTAACTCCGATCAATACGAAATTTGATATCCGATAATAATACAATATTACGGACCCAATGGAACTGGTTTCGTCAAATTCCGAGACTGTGCCTCGGAATACTATTTATAAATTGAATTTAAACGATAATAAATTTCAAAACTGAACAAACCACTACTAATTTCAATTTCACAATTTCTATTATCCTCTGTACTATCAATATAAATTTTACAAGCCTTCAAATTTCTTTAACAGGCTTAAAATTTCAAATTCAACAATTTACCCAACTTCACTTATTTTATTTTAATACTTCAATTAACAAATAAATTGTGATATTCGTAATTCAAGTTAAAATTACTCCTTTGAATAGTTACAATCAATTAAATATTTTGAATTTAAATGTTCGAAAATTCCGGGTCGTCACATTCCTCCCCCCTTAAAAGAATTTCGTCCCCGAAATTACCAGTTAGGAAAAATAGTCCAATATCCGTTTACTTATCTCCAAAACCAAACAAATCAACATCTAACCAACTATCTTTTACAAAAGACCCTTATTATTTTTATTAACTTCCCAAATCCTCCCAAGGTTTCAAACTATACTATTTGTTTAACCATTTAAGTTTCAATTTAAAAACCAAATTTTGAATTATCAAAATTTCTCAAAATTTTTCTAACTCCCTAAATTCCCGAAAAATTTCGCCAGCGTCTCCTTTGCGCGGCTGACTCGGTACAACTACAAAATGGCTCTACAGCCTCCCAAATCCAAAAAGAAAACAAAACGCCAAGTGGCTCAATCCAAATCCAAATCCCAATCAAATTTCATACCAAATTTAAATACATACCTTTTTGTCGAGCATTTCAAATTTATCTTTTGATATCAAACCCAAATTTTCTTTCTCCTTTATAATACCTGCTTAACACCAATATCCAAACACAATATTCCAAAACATTTTATCGACTTTCTCACAAAATGTCAACATCTATTCATTCCAATATTGACTTAAATTACATTCGCAGTATCAATTTCCATTTAAGACTTCACCATTCCTTCTTAAGTTTAGTATAAGCATTTTATATACTTCTTTATTTATTTTCATCCTACCATTTTAGTTTATATCCATTTCTATCCACAACGATTCTTTCATTTCCATACGAATTCGATTTATTTTCAACTCTAAACTTGAAATTTTATTTTTCATTTATAACTAATTCACGTCATTATTTTAATTAGCTCCATTTACTAACTTATTTCAATTCTTAGTTTGAAATCGTTTTGTCGTTAATAAAAAAAAATTCCAAAATTATCAAAAAATTTCTAACTCCCAAAATTTTTGAAAATTTTTGGCAGAGTCCCCTTTGTACGGAGGAGCTTTTGCAATTTGACAAAAGAGATAAATATATATACATCGACCCACACGGTCGGAAAAACCAAAAACAGTTCATATTTCCTATTTTTATCGCGTAGGCGTACCTTATTTAGCATTTTAAGCAAGCGGCTTATTATTTTTATCAAATAGCCCAACCCCAATCCAGCCATACGGCTTCCAGGTACCTGTACTTACTCAATTTAAACATGTAAGTGCCAAATATATGCAGTTTAACTATATTTCACTTATTTACAATAGTTAAAACATATGAAGTCTAAAAGAATCTCATACCAAACATTTTTCTGTAAGCAATTTATATTGTTCCCATGCTAATTCAACTGTTCCAATTTATTTATAAACCATTCTCATCCAATGTGAATGTTTTTCAATCCATTTGTATATAACTTCATTAATTTGAATGGTTTAAAACTCAATTGCTTACATTTAATTTCTTAATCCAACTAGTTCCATTATTCGAACATGTTCCATTCAAAACCATTAACAATTTAGGTCCATCTTATTTACCAATTAAACTTCCCTTTTATTTTAATCCATTCCCAATTATTTATTTAGCTCGACACATTCCATTTAAATTTTATTTACAATTCATTTATTTACATTTCATTCCATATTTGTTTATTCCAACTATTTTATTTAGCTCAAAAACAATCCAAGCTATTTCATTCAATAACCATTTCTCAACTTATTTAAACCACATTTCATTTGATACTTATTTATTCCATCATTTATTTATTCGATATAATTAGTTCATCCACATTCACTTAAACCATTCTAACAAACTTGAAACGTTATATTTTCCTTATTGTCTTAAGTTATTTCAATCCTTTAATAATTTTAAATGGTTTACAATTATTTATTCTGGAATTTCATTCCATTAATATTATTCATAACTCACCGAATTTTATTTTGATTAAAAAAAAATATTTTCACTTGATTTAAAACCAATCCAATATTATTAAATTTGGTTAAGTTCAATTCAATTCAACTCTCTTTCATTCATTAAACTTAAGTCAACTTCCTTCAATTTATTCAAATTTTAAACTTTAGCTCATTTTCACTTTGCAATCAAGTTCTCTTTCCAACTTAGCTTGATTTTATTTCAATCCAATCTCATTTTAAATTTGCAATTTCATCTGATTGGTTATTATAGAATTTAACTTCCCAGATTCAACTCATTCAATTTATTACTGGCTATTTTCCAGGTTATCTTCACTTTATTTGGATTTTATTTGCACATTCAAACCATTGCTATTTTAATCCATTTACATTTTTATTTGATACATTCCCAATTATATTTAATTTGTTAACACTTCAAGTTAAATTTTAATTAATAACTCAAGTTCTGATTCTAGTATTCACTTTTAATTTGCCACCCAATTTATTAACTCACAATTCAACCTCATTCTCAATTATTTTTACTTCATCAACAATTTGAATCAATTTTAATTTATGACTTGAGTTTATTTCCAACTTCATCATAAACTTATAATTCAATTCCATTAACTAATTTATTATCCAATTAGTTCTCCCCTTATTCATCATCCAACACTTGAAATTTTATTCAAAATATCACTCCATTTAATTTTCTTAAGTTCAATATACTTTATAATTCAAGTTTGGATCCTCATTTCATTTTTCAATTTATCAAAATATTGACTTTGGGCATTGTATTCCATTTTCAATTTAATAAGTCACAACTTATTATTTTACACAATTCCATTCATCATAAGCTGGAATATATTCATCTTTTATTTTTTTAACTCAAACCTTCTATTTATTTATAGCCCAAGCATATTTTATTTTTCATGGATCTTTAATTCTTTTATAAGTTATTCTGTTTTATTTATTTCAATTCTCATTTCTTATCCAATTTACTTCCCATTTATTCAGGTAAGAATTTAATTTCATTAATTAATTCAATTGAATTCTCATCCCAACTCAATTTTACTTTAACTCGGATTTATTTAACTCAATTCGAATACAACTGGATATTCTTTCAGCTTATTCAATTAATTTCAATCTAGTCAAATTTTTATTTTCAAATCCAAGTTAATTTCATTTTCAACTTTTCTCTTTAAATTTTAATTCCAACATTCAAAGCCTATATTTCCTTCCTGATTTAAAACTCAACTCAATTTTATAAGCTTACAATTTATTTCCTCAGGATTTTTCAACACCCGGTTATTGTTTTCAAACATTTTGAACCCTCTAACCTCTCAAAATCAAATTTCTCAAAAATTAAACCATCCCTGTTTTTATTTCCAACAAATTTCTTTTGAAATTTCAAAAACAAACAGATTTTCCCTAACAAATAATTTGGTAGCAATTCATCACTTAGAAACTCGAAAATACACATCGATAATGCTGCAGTCATCACCGAAGTTATTTTCCAGTGACTGAAGTGAATTCAATGCTATCTCACTTCCAAAATCCATTTTAAAACAGATTTCCATTCAGGATTATTTCCAAAACAATAATGCTATCATTTATCATTAAAACACTTCGATAAACATTTCCAAATCTCCGGGATTTTTAAATTGACATATTTAATTTAATTTACATTTTAACTATAATTCATTTGTATAGTTTATGCTCATACAAATTTTCATTTTCCAGTGACTGAAGTTTTTTTTTTTTTAATTTCTAGTTAAATTTTCATTTAACAATGATAATACTTTAATATTATCATTTCTAACATCCAAGCAACCATATATTAGCTAAATAGTTTACAAAACTTTTATTTATATCAAAATATATTTTGGGTAAAATTATTTCATTTACCCACATTTAAAACAATACCGTGTCAATTGCTCTATTCAAGTGTTTAGAAACCCCTTCGATACAGTTGCGCAGACTGTGTCGACGAAGGTTCATATGCCACTCAATAAACCAATCAACACAATATTAAAACAATTTATATTCACTAACAAATACGCGCTCATATCTATTAATACGCTCAAACTCATTTTAGAGTACTATAGACGCTATTTTAAATGAGTAATTCCCACCAGAGCCAAGGTTATCACCAACCTAAGCTCTGATACCAAGTGTAACAGCCCGCAAATCCGTACCCCTTGAGTCAACACTATTCTACCTAAATCAACTCAAGTTGTACAGAAATACGAACCATTTGGGTTAAAGAAGAAGAGGTAGAAGAAGAGAAAACAAAATCAACATCAGAATCTAACCATCGCAGCGGAATAAAATATAATAGATAGTAAATAATCTTTACTCAAAATCAAATATATCTGTTTACATACATTACATCATCAGAATTACATCAGCCACAGCTCACATCAATAACATACAATGGATACACAACAACTCAACAACGGAAATATATATATATACAAGTATGAGAATACGTATCGTCATCCAGCTCGTCTCTTGAGCTCCACGGCATCATATCCTGTATTCTATAATACTCGGTCTGACCCGAGCATTACAGTTAAATAATACCCGAGTCAGTCTGGAATACCAGCGTGAGAAAATCACACCCAATTGATTATTAAAGTTTTAAAAATCCTTTGAAGATAAAAGCATCTCGTAAGACCACGCCACAAATAAACATGTCGGGTTTTTACCTTACGATAGCTAAAATAATTTTTATAGAAATCCTCTGATATTATAATAGGGTCTATTTACAAATACTTATAAAATAGCCGAAATTGTTACATGATTAAATTCCAGCTACTAGCCACAAAAGTGGGTAATACAAACAAAACTCGTACAAGGCTCGTAGGGAGAATGGATTTCCAACAATGACTAGGCACTGGGGTACCACCTGTCACAGTACGGGGCCTAGATCACCGTACCGAGGACTACTCCCTTCATCCCCTGCAACACAAGGCCGGAACCATTCCTTACTGAACAGTCCCGAACAAGATAAACCCCGTGGTTGGCGCGACCAACCACCCACTAAGCCGAAAGATATATAAGGGACATCTAGACAGGGGAATTATCTTGTCCTGCTTGGGCATGACCCACCTAACCTTGCTGCATATCCCCTGATTTTCAGTCATTCCCATTTGATGAGGCTTGAGGCTAAGCGTTACCTTTTAGAACGTTTTCACTTAGAATGCCCATCGTCCACCTGACGATGTTTCGCAAGCATTCGTCCATACAAGTCCGTCCCGGGTTCGAACGGAACCGAAGGCACTACTCCTACTACATCCATTTTGGAAATATCCTCAGGATTAGTAGCGACTAGCCCTTGCACTTCACTGCTTCATCTTCGACTCCGAACACGTTTTTCGCACGAAACGTACAAATCGGATCGAAGTGGTTTTCGAGAAATAAATCTCGATCCCGGTCTCTTCGAAACGATCAACGCATTTGTCCAATATTGATAGTCGGTTATTTAACTATCAATTAATATTCACAAACATCCATCAACCAATAAATAATTTCCCAAATTATTTATTAATCCCAAAATATCTTCCCGAGATATATATATTTCCAATTTTCAACACCTTTTGAAAACAGTTTCAAAACCCGTTTTCCCTTCCCAGGGTACATTCCCAATTATTATTTCCATTGGAACGCCAAGTACAAACACTTAAGTTTAAAATAATTTAAAAACATTTTTTTTATAAAATATACTTATAACTTTTAAAATTATAACTTAAATATTTTATTAAAATAAATATACTAACAAAATATTTTGTATAAGACAATTTATAAAATATAAACTAAATTTCCTCTTTTAAACTCAATACCAAGTTACTTTATATAGTTATTTCAATAATAGATTTAGAAAAATATACTTGATTTAAAAATTTAGATTTAGAAATAATAAACTTTCCAAAACCTGCTTTTTAAAACGATTTTAAAAACTTTAAATATTTTTGAAAACCATACTTGGCTATCCAGGGAAATCCTCTTCTGTTTCCCATTTCTTAAAAATAAATCACCATTTTTTTTTTAAACAAATACCCATTCCTTTAATAAATTCTTACCTTGAATTTATAAAATATCCACCGACATTTTATTTCACTTTATAACCCAGTCATAAAGTCCCAAAATCTCTCTTCACTTTAAATTTAAATTTCAACACCTAAATCAATTTTACAATTGATTTCCATTTACTTTACCATGAAATAAATTCTCTTACTTCATTTATTTCAAAATTTATTAAATTTTAGATTTAATTTCCAATTTATGTTTTAAAATCTTTAAACTGAAAAATACCAAATTCAGATTCCTCAATTTCCTTTCTTTACCTTTAAATTTAATCCTTACATTTAAAATAATGACTTTTATTCACTTAAGTTCCAGAATTTATTATTCCTTTGTTAATTCAATTTCCTCATATTCCATATTTTGTTAGAGTTTATAGATCACTCTATTTTATTTTATTTTCACTTCATTATTCAATTTATTCCAATTTACTAGAATTATTTACTTAAAATTTTACTCTTTTATTACCTTTCAAAAATCCAATTCTATAGATTTTGGTAACTCTTTATACTGAGTTATTCCATCCAACCATACTATCCAATATTCCAATTATCCATAAAACAATCACAGGATATCAAATATTCATCACACAGAATATTAAATAATCTAATAAATTTGAGGAATCCAGTTGGATCCCTCCAACCTGTTTCCCTGCATCCACAAATGTTAGCACAGCATTATTTACTAATTTCAGAATATATCATTCTATAGCACCTCAATCAATCAATTTCAACCATTCAAACAATTATTTAAATTTAATCATTTAAATTTAAATTTAAACTGAGTGAGATTAACTCACCTTGCATTTGTTTGCAGTCCACATCAATTATGTCTTGGTTTTCCCGGTTTATAACCTTGTATAAATATTAATAATTCTTATCAATATTCGAGATATTCTACAATGATTATTTAATAAATTAAATTGGCCAACAATTTAATTTAAACTAAACATTTTGTTTTCAACTAATAAATTAATTGTAACTAAATTCCATTAATCACTTATCTTAGTAATTAGAATAACCAAATAATTTTATTATCATTTATTAATTTAAGTGACTAGAAAATTTAGTTTAAACTGATAATTTCCCATCCAAATTGTATAAAAAAAGAATTTATCTGATTACAGTGAACTCTAAAATTCAATAATCATTTTTATTATCATTCTATAATCGAAAATTTTTCCTATATAAAATTTCAATCACACAACCCAAATTTTATTTTTATTTATTTTTATAAAACAGAATAAATTTATAATCATTTAATGTAAAATCCTTTGTTTCTTGACTTCTAATTATCCTAGTCTAAACTGAAATGCAAATTATAAATTAACTAGTTGAAAAATTATATATATATATATTCTGATCTGTATATACATACACTTAAAATATGTATGGATATACTTTACTGCATTTATATTTATATATTTATTTATTCAAATTAAATTTAAAAACAGGGATTTTACCTTCAATTCGCGTCGCCCAGATTAACACTATCATCAGAACCACGTCCAACAGCGAGCACCGAACAACCAAAACCCAAATCCCACGTCTGTTCTCACATCTTCAGCACGCGCACGACAATGAACCACCTCCACCCCCATTCTCAAACGAACGGTCGGCATCCTCAGAGACTCACTCCTACACAACAACACGCCTCAGATCCACGCCCCCCTTCTTCGAAATGCTTTGCGCGCTCCACAGTCGATCTGCTGCAAACCCTCAACCAGAGCACACGAGCTCACCTCGGGTCGTGATACAATTCGATTCGAAACGCTTGAAGTTGGGGCTCAATTATTTCTCCGAGCCCTTTTTTTTTTTTAACTGCAATCGAAGCTAATTTTAGGGAAAGGGAGATGAAAGAAGAGGGTGACGGCAAGTATTCCATCAGAAGATTTGCTCCTATTCAACACGATTGATAATTAAAGGAGAGGAACCAGATATTTAATAAAGGAACGGTGTGATTTATAAAAGCAAATGAAATTTCAAAAGAAAGTTGCGTGCTGATAGACAAAGGGACAGGATAGTCGGCTTCAACAGGAACATGTCGGCTAAAAGAATTACAGGGCAACAGCTGATTTAAAATTTTATATATTATTATATTCAAAAATATCTTGTTTAGGTACCCAACTATTAATTGGATTCGATACAGATTTTCAACGCGTTTATATATCGTACACTCACACACTAACTCCGATCAATACGAAATTTGAAATCCGATAATAATACAATATTACGAACCCCATGGAACTGGTTTCGTCAAATTCCGAGACCGTGCCTCGGAATACTATTTATAAATTGAATTTAAACGATAATAAATTTCAAAACTGAACAAACCACTACTAATTTCAATTTCACAATTTCTATTATCCTCTGTACTATCAATATAAATTTTACAAGCCTTCAAATTTCTTTAACAGGCTTAAAATTTCAAATTCAACAATTTACCCAACTTCACTTATTTTATTTTAATACTTCAATTAACAAATAAACCGTGATATTCGTAACTCAAGTTAAAATTGCTCCTTTGAATAGTTACAATCAATTAAATATTTTGAATTTAAATGTTCGAAAATTCCGGGTCGTCACAAGTTTAAACCATTTAATAATGTTTAAAATTTAAATTAACACTTCTTTTAAATAGTTAAATCTAAAATAAGAATTGAAGTTAATTTACATTAAAATTTTCAATCTAACAATAAATTTATTTTTTAAATGTTAAGCAGATTTTCAAATGATAAAGAAGATAAGTAATTTTTATAAATTAATAGTTTTGAAAATGAATTTAGAATGATTTACAATTTGTCATTAAGATTGATAAATAAACAGTTAAGTATTTAAATTAATTTGTAATTAAGAAATAATTAATTGAGTTGATTTATTAAATTATCAAAATTTAATCATTAATTTATTTAAACCCAATTGGAAAATAATTAACTATTGTTGTGCACTGTATTGATATTTTCTGCTCTGTTGTGGTACTGTGTGATGTAGATTGCTATGTACTATCCTATGATTCTGATTTGTTCTGTAATTATGAGAAAACCTTGTCGCCCGTAAAACGGCATTTAAACTTCGATGCGATAGGGAATCGAATTTCAGTTGTTATCCGAAACCCACATCGAACCTGTGAATATTTGTGAATGACATGCACAAGTTTTAAAAATTTGACACTCATTATTCGAATTAGCCGGGAAAGGACCTTTGTGTCGTATAACCCATTTCGAATATGTGATTCGACGTTATGGATAGCATTTGAAGACCGGTGTTGAAGACCGGGTATTTGCGAGAGCGATAGGACGACCTATCGATTGACTCTGCACCGAGTTGCTCCGGTATAGTGTTCTCCATATGTGATGGGGAATCCAATCAGGATTGTGGATATCCGGATTGCAAGGACTTCTTTGGAAGTGCCTTCGGTTCTGTTCGAACCCAGAACAGACTTGTATGGATTGTGTGTCTGACATTACAAATTGAGATATAAAGTAGATTTCTTTCAAATATATTTCTGTTGGTGGCGGAGAATTTATTCTCTTAGCTTAACACCCTTCTCTGAGACGTACGAGCTCAGAGGTTATGTAGTTGATGGTTATCAGCGATATATTCCCAATTTGGTAATGTGACATGCTGAGTGTTGCTGTGAAATGATCATTGTTTGATCATTTGTGATATGATCATTAGTTTGATCATTTATCTTTGTGATCATTACTTTGATCATTTGTTGACCCAAAGCATGGCTTTGTACCAAAGCGTGGCTTTGTGGACGAGACTTCGTCGGACCTCACACCCCGGAATGGTCGAAACAGGAATGATGCAGCAAGGTTATTGGGGGTAGCACCCCTTAGGGTATGTGCATTTCCTTCTGGATAGAAGTGGTATTAAAATAAAATAAAATAAGTGAAGTTGGGTAAATAAAATATCATTTGTTGCTGGGGCCCCGGTTAAAGGTTGGTTACAACCGGGAGATGGCATACTCATGTCAGTTGTTACCCAGTTTGAAGGGTAACCCAACCTTGTGTTGGCAGAGATCCGGTTAGGTTCTCGGAAACGTCCTTCCAGAGGCGTTCTCATGTGGCAATGGGAAGTTCCTTGGCCTGACCATTTGTTGGAAATCCAATTCCCAATACGAAACCCTGTACGGTTTTAGTTGTAGAACCTGCCATTTACTTATGGTGGCGCCCCACTGTTTAAATGGTAGCTATAGTAGGCATAGTTCGGAATGTCTATGCTGGCTAAGATTAATATTCTACTTTTGAAATGTTTTCCCCACTATGCACTAGTAATAATACCAAAGAATTCTTTTCTCGTACCAAGCATATTTAACTATCATAAGAAGAAATCTCCTCCAATTCTGCATTTGCATTGTGTGTGTGGCGGGAGGTCTTATGGTAGTTCCATTTTAAAAGCATACCGAAAATTCTTTTATAAATCTTGTTTTATTTAAATGCAACTGTTTTGTTTACTCATACCAGTCCCATGACTGATCCGGAGTTTATTGTTTTCTTTCCTAAACTCTGGGTGCCCATTATTTCCACACGGGCAGCCTAGTAGCAGGTTTCTGTATTTTGGAGTAGCAGTATTTTGGAGCTCCCATTTTGGAGATATCTTAGGAGCTTGTGGAGATTTCAGGAGTTTAGCTTTTGGGAGTTCGTTATCATCTCTCTCATTTAAGGACTTTTGGATATATGTTCACTGTTGTATTATCATGATGTTGTATCAGGAGTTGGTGTATGTATTTTATACTCTGTTGTAGTATGGATATTATGTTGATGTTGTAACTGTGATGATATTTATGGTATTGATTCTGTTCCGCTGTTTTATATTCATCTAATTGTTGTTATAAGCTCCGGCGATGCGAATTTGATGTCGTTTATCGGACATCGAGTTTGGGTCGTCACAAGTAGTATAAAATAAACAAAAACAAAAGAAACGAGGGCTAAAACCATGAATGTTTTCAAGTTATTGGCTCTATGAATGTTCTTCAGTTGCCTCAGTCTTCCTATTTTTGCTTCAGTTCAATTTATGCTGGCATGGTATTGTCAAATCTAATTCCATAGATGCAACTATAAATGAATACACATTGTGATTAAATGCATGCCCGCCTGCACGTGAAACGACTATAATCAACCGCGTCTTTTGGAACTTACTGAAATACCCTTTTCACTTCGCATTTCTTTTCTTTTCGTTTCCCAACGGCCTAAAAATGCCTAATCGCCTCAAATTAACCCTCATTATGTTATCATTTCGCAGCCTAAAGTTCACTAATCGCCCCAAATTAATCCTCAATTTTGTTATCATCTCAGATCTCCACTCCCGACTCTCGAGTCTCTACTATTAACTTATGTCGCATTTACCTACACCGACACTGCTGACTACTCGTTGAAGTTACATAAATAAATTACATATGGCTACACTTATTATGGGAGTTAAATGATTTATCAAATTAGTTGTTCGATTTTAGTTGATGTTTGGTTTAGGATAGATTTGTTTGTTTGAGCATATCAATTTTAATATTGTTGGAAGTTTGCTACATATTACAGGAGTTAAAGAACTATAGCATGTCTGACTAATACAGATCGAAAAGTTGTGTTAAATTTCCATCAAGTTTGTGTGAATTTGTGAATAAAGTGACTCATGGTTCACATAGGTGTGAAACATCTTAACTGAGCATGTACGAATGCATCAGTTCGACTAAAGTTTATAGTACTGTCTCGCTTTAGAGGAGTACTTGGTGCTCAGTACAAGTTTTTTTTGTGATAAGTAAATCTTAAAATTATAACATATTATGTTGCTCTTCTATGAACTCCTTTATAAGCAATGTATAGGACAATACATTCAGATTCATCACTTAGTAACCAAGAAACAAGGTGTGTCTTTAATCTACTTATTATTCTGTTTTGGTGAAACTAATATAACTTATTGAACATTCAATTTTCAAAAATTTATCTCATTGACTATCTGTCTTATACTTACGTGGACTACCCATCTCATATATATTAATTTTTTGGATTATCCATCCCCCCTTCCATGTTGACTACCCATCACCCATTGCTTCATTAACAAAATTATGTGGACCATCCATCTCACAAATTATTATCACTTAGATTATTCATCCCTTACCATATGGAATACCCATCACATATGATTTATCTACTTAAATTATGTGGACTATCCATCACACATATCCCATTCATTTAAAATTGATGTGGACTATCCATCAGACGACCCATAGTTTTTCTAAGATAACTATGAACCCTTCATTAGTCTTGTAGAGACTATCCATCTCCAGCATGATGTGGATTATCCATCTCACATTCCATAGTTTTACTAGGATGACTATGAACCCATCATTTAACAATTTAATTCATGTTACCCACATATTTAACCCATGTTTATTGGTGTCCCCAATCAGGTTATTTAACCATCAAACATACAACATCTCAAAATAAAATACATTGGTATCCTCAATGATATATGTCAAACTCATTTAAGAAAATAAATTGTATTCCCAATGATAAAGTCGCATTTATAAAACATTTAGCTTATTGAAACTAATCTACATTCGTGTCCCAATGATAGTATCGACATCTACAATCAAAATAGCATATCCCCAATGTTTAAAGTTGAAGTCATGAAAAAATAGGCTAGCTGCCATTAATTATGTTAATATAGATCAATGCCGACGTCACTAACAGTGTCGACAAAAGCAACATAAGGCCCTCCACCTTTAATAAGATAACATATAAACAAATGGCGTTAAGACGTCGTCGACCTCTATCCAAGGTCGAAGACTAAAAACTTAAATCCTTTCAAGTATTAAAACTCTATGACAAATATGACGTTGTCGACTACATGCTCTATAGATTATCCACCTATTACAACATCGACGCCAAATGTCACAGCAACACTGCCAAAACAATGTAATAAGACCTCACCGACCTTAATGATTAGCGGCATCAAGACTAGCAGCGGTATTATATAAAATAGTTTACTTAAATCACTTTGGCTACTATACCATGAAATGTATAAGGTCGACTTCGAAAGCATTCAAGTAGTGATATGCAGCGTCTCTTTAAAACACACTTAATTACTTCGGCTAATATGCCGCCCAGTGTATATGTGTGAGGTCAAAAATAGGCGAAGAGAGATGATTACGATAATACTATGCCGACAAATATAGGTTGCCGCTTTTATTGACTTCAACGCAGCTAGAGGCGCTCTGTATCTACCTAGCAGTTATCACGCACTTCCCCTTTCATCGACTTCTGTAACCATCCCTTCTTCCTTAACCATCCTCTCTATTCAAGATTATAATCCTCTAGATCATCGATCTTGGTTCCACCTTCCAATCTTCTAATCTTTTCGGCTAGCAGTGGATCATCTCCCTGCTTAGAAGCAATCCTTTCAATCAACACTAGTTGAACTTTCAAGCAAGATAACATAGGTTTATTTGACTGGATCTAGCAGTCGATCTTAACTGCACGGTACAAATAGCCAATGCTTCTAAATCTTTCCATTCAGCCAACATAGCTAACACCACATTCTGATATTTCCTGCTAAGTGCATCCATAACTTTATTCCCTTTCCCCGGTGTATACTCAATACCAAAATCATAAGTTACAAAAACTCTAACCACCTCAACTTCTCATATTGAACTCCTCTTGAGAGAATAAATACCTCAAAGTCTTATGATCCATATACAACTCGAATCGTTCTCCTAAGAGGAATATCTCCACACTTTCAATGCGAAATCACCACTACCAACTCTAAATCATAAGTCCGATATCTAACTTCATGTGGTCTGAGCTGCCGAGAAACATATGCAATCACTTTACCCCTATGCATCAATACAGCTCCTAATCCTATTTCACATGCGTCCATATACACCACCTAATCCTGATTCCCACCTAGAACAATTAACACGGGTGCATTGTTTAGCAAATGCTTTAACTCAAGGAACGCTTCCTCATATTTTTCAGATCAAATAAACTTCATGTCCTTTCTAATTAGTTTAGTCATTGGTGCTTCTATCCGCGAGACATTGATAAATCTCTAGCAATAGCTAGCCAATCCAATAAAACTCCATATATTAGTCACCATCTTGGGTCTCTTCTAATTATTTACAGCTTCTATCTTAGTTGGATCCACTGACAACCCTTTCTTTGAAACTACATGACCAAGAAACTTCACTTCTTTCTTATAGAAATGACATTTTGAAAACTTCACTTTAAGTTGATGTTGCCTCAACATTCAAGCACTGTTCTAAGATAAATCTCATGATTTCTTTAATCCTTAAAATATATCAGAATGTCATCAATGAATACCAATACGAACCTATCCAAGTGCTCTTGGAAAATCTGGTTCATCAAATTCACAAAGAAAGCCGGTGCAATAGTCAATCCGAATGACATCACTAACCACTCGTATGAACCATACCTCGTTCGAAACATCGTTAAAGGAATATTGTCCTTCGCCACTCCCAATTGATAGAATCCCGTCACTAAATCCAACAGGGAAAATAATTTGGCTCCACTCAACTGATCAAATAAATCATCAATTCTCGAAAAATGATATCTTTTCTTTATCGTCTTCTCATTCAACTTACGACAATCAATACACAATCCTAATGACCTGTCCAGTTTCATCATGAATACCGCGGCCACTTCCCAAGGCGAACTTCTTAATCCAATGAAACTCTTTCCTCCTAAGTCCACTAGCTGCACCTTTAACTCCTTCTCTCGGTAGATGTCATCTTGTTAGGTGGTCTACTTACAGGTTCATCTTCAGGTACAAGATATATTTGAAACTCAATAGCTCGTTTTGATGTTAGTCCTCATCCGAAAATTCTCTTGCAACCAAAAAACGATTCACTTCATCTTCCACTTCCATTGCTCCCAACAAAGTACAAATATCCACACTCGAGTTCTCTACCGAGTATAGAATTCGATAACTACCATCAGGGTGTCTAACTGATATTTTGCTATCCCCTAAAATATCATAGTATCATATTTACTCAACCAATCCATACAAAAAATAATCCCAAACCCCGCAAAATAAAACACATACAAACTATTAACAAAAGTATAACCTAATAACTCAAATTCTAGATAGCCACATCTCATCCCAAGAGTTGCGTACCCTCCTACTGGATTAGCTATCCTTAAGGAAGTAATAAGGTATGATAGTTCTAAACATAACTTATGTACCAAACACTGAGATACAATTGAATGCGATGCATTGGTATCATACAGTACCCTAACTGGTATGCAATGAATGAAAAGCGTACCTTCCATCACAAACTTTCCCTTCTTAACTGCAGTTGGTCTTGATGTAGATGGCTCCAAAGTAAACACCTTTTCTTTATTAGCTTTGACCGCTTCTGGAAATTTGTTCTTATAATGCCCCACTTAATCGCAATTAAAGCATCTCACATTATGCTTGCCCACAACCATCTTGCCATTATCTGATCGACCCTCATTACATGGTGCCCTTTCTCATCATACTTATAACAACCAATATCTACCTTCCCTTTCTTAGCAACTCTACCCTTCTGAGCTCCCTTTCCCTTAAAAAATTTCCTCTTTTTATTCTGAGAACTCTAGGTTCTGACTGGCTTCTACTTTCCGAAAGTAGAAAGCATCTCTTCGTTCCCGATTGCCATCTCCATTACTACGTTTGATGGATCTCTTAGATGTGGCATAGTTGCTCTAGTAATATCCGGTCTCAACCTCTAGATAAACTTCTTGTTCCTCTTGATAACAGTGTCAACAGTGGCATATCCATACTTGGATAGCTCATCAAACTTAGTTGAGTACTCCAACACTGACATTTCCCCCGTTCCAACCCCATAAACTTCATAAACAAGGCTGACTTGGCTACTTCAGACAAAAACCTTTCCTCGAATCTTCTTCAAAATTCTACCTAAGTCAGTTCCTCCTCTGATACCCATATGGTCACTCCATTCCACCAGAACAAAGCGATCCTTGCAACTATCTTGAGCCACCTTCTTTTTCGCTCGTCATTTAGACCCAAAGTAGCAAAAATTATTTTGCAATGTAATAACCAGTTCTCCACTTCTATTGCATCCTCAGTCCCCATAAAAAGTTCCCATCCAAACTGGTGTAATCTCGACTCAGCTTAGCATAGTTGTTACCAACAGACACTATGGGATTTACTCCTCCCGTATTAGCAGCATTTCCTCCAACTACTCATGCAACTGCTCCAGCTTGCATCAGATTGACGAAGAACTGATACATAGTCCCTATATCCACACTCAACACCTACGTTGACATTTGATTTTTGATTATCATTTGCTAGTCGACCTTTGTTCCTCCTGGTGTTGGGCTGAGCATTTCCATTGGTTGTGGTGCTTCCACCACCTAGATTACTCTTCCATTTCTTGCTTCCATATCTTTATTTCTCGTAAATCTGAATACGAGCCTTAGTGAGATACATAAGAATGACCTAAGAGAGAGGGAAGAATAGAGGTAGAATACATACTTATATAGAAAATACTAGTACGTTACTATAGCATTATCGCATACCCCAATCTTATTCTCTGATTCATTGGGATTATGTTTTCAAAAGTTCTTTAGGTTTAAAGTTCTTTTAATCATAAACCTATTCTCTGATGCCAACTTGTAACATCCCTCATTTTGAGGCCCAAAATTAACAGCGATGAATGATGCAATTACCCATAGTTATTAATTATCGAAGATAAAATGCGGCTATGTTAATCGTATCAATAATCATGAGGACATGAATATGAAAAAATTTCAAGCACGATTTAAAGTAACTTTTACAGTCCATTCCAAAATATGATTTCATATTCATTAGGTAATCCCATTCGCAAATCTGCATTCATATAAGATATAATTATCACAAAATATTTCAAGAGCGACATATGAAGTTGCCTCTTGGTTGATCAGAGTCCAACACTTGATAATTATACAACTTGCCACTACATCCATACAGGCAGAACCAAACAATACAACGGATTAGATAGGTACTTCTAAATAGCTAGATTGCCTCCCGCACATATCCGGAAGCTTATTCGTCTAATTGAAAACATAAAAACCCTTACTCCCAACCTACTTAAACGAGAATCCGAGAGTTTAGTGGGAAAAACAAAATTTTGGCTCAGACAACAGTCTAGTGTGAATAATAACATACCATCTTAAACCAAATAGATATTTAGCGAGACCATGTCGCTAAGCGGAATGAGTTTTCCATCTTAACCATAACATCTCAACTATACACTATGCTTCTGCATCCATAACAGTTATAATACAATAATATACTGATATGCAAACATGTAATATACATTGGATTACCCATCCCAAGTTATTAGACTGCCCATTTAAATTTTCATTGACTATCTGTCTTATACTTCACTACAAGAAAATGGTTTGTTGATGGCATACGAAGATTGCATGGTAAGGTGACTTGCAATCGTTGAGTATGCAGCAGTACGTTCACGCTATTGACTAAGAAGGAAATGTTTGCGCCTATGTGTTTTGCTCTCCCTCTCATATTTCAGTCTCTACCGCCAACATTTCATCTTCACTTCCAAATCCCTAAATTATCTTCCTCAACTTCGCTGCTCACCGTTTCCTCTACTTTGCTCCACGTTGTTCCTCAATCCAAATGCTCGCTGCTTGTTGTTCCTCAATCCAACTGTTCGCCGCTACTCCAATCTGCCAGCGATTTGTGCTTCGATTCCTCAACCACGCAATATTGTGCTTCGATTCCTCAACCGTAGGGAACTTCGACCACTTTTAGGTATATATATTTCAACTTTTAGGTATATACTCCACGCAATATTGTTTAAAGTTGAAGTCATAAAACAATAAGCTCGCCGCCCTTAATTATGTTGATATAGATCCATGCCGACGTCACTAACAGTGTCGACAGAGCAATTTAAGGCTCTCTATCTTGAATAAAATAACATATAAACAAATGGCACTAAGACGTCATCGACCTCTATCCAAGGTTGAAGACCAAAAACTTAAATCCTTTTAAGTATTAAAACTCTATGACAAAAATGATGTTGTCGACTACATGCTCTATAGGTTATCCACCTATTACAATGTCGACGCTAAAAGTCACATCAACAATGCCAAAATAATGTAAAGAGACGTCACCGACCTTGATGATTAGCGACATCAAGACTAGCGGTGGTATTGTATATAATAGTTTACTTAAATCGCTTCGGCTATTATGCTGCCAAATGTATAGGATCGACTTCGAAAGCGTTACGGCGTCTCTTTTAAAAGATAATTAAAAACTTTGGCTATTATGCCGCCCAGTGTATATATGCAAAGTCAAAACATAGGCAAAGAGAGATGATTCACGATAATACTATGTCGACAAGTATATGTTGCCACTTTGATTGACTTCGACATCGTTGGAGGCGCTCCATAACTACCTAGCAGTTATCATGTGCTTTCCTTTTTATCGACGCTGACACTCATGGTCGCACCACTTCTATTGGCTCAAAGAGGATACATCCAACATGAAATTACCGTTATTACCAAGAAAACTGATTTATTACTAATAAAAGCGTATACTTTTCACCAAATCCACTCTCTTGCCAAATTTCTATTAGATAAAACGATATCTTTTACAAATCCTTTTAGAAATGCTGCGACAATCAGTTTTCAAAGTCCTAGAACATTGTTCAAACTAATTAATTAATATCCTTAATTAACTATCCATTTAAATTCATATCTAGCATAGTAAATTCATAGTAATTCGAAATCACTTGGGAAAATTCCCAAAAAATTCCCGAAATTCAAAAATACCATATTCTTTATCATATAAAAATTTCAGGATCAAGTACTGTATTTAATTACGTTTAATAATTAAAACCCGAAATTAACCCATTTTCCACCTTAGAAAATTTATAAAATATTCAATTTAATTTGAAAAATTATGAAATTAAAAATCATCCCCAAAATATCATTTGGAGACTAAAAATTTGCTTTTGCCCTTTTCGTAAATAATTTCATAATTTTTTTATAAATCATTATTATAGCCAAACAATGATTATGCTACCATACCTTGGCAAAACAAACAATATTCATTTGGGTGATATCCATAACCGAATTCTAAAACAATCAAAAGAGATGGATCTCGTATTATTCACTTAAAAAATTGATGTTGGAGTTGAGATTTGATTAGTGCTTTAGTTTGCCTAAACTTTACTTGAATATCTTCTGATTTCGATCACCTTCTTTCTTATTTTAATGGTCGGCCTCAGAGTTTTTTATGTGTGATTGTTTTGTAAATAAGAATATGAGTGATACGAGGGGGAGAGGGTTTAAGGTAAGATATGTCTATTTCCTAATTTACCCTCTCGTGAACTCTTTCTTTTATTAAACTTAAAACAATATAACTTAGTTCATCGATAATGAATCGCTTTTATATAATTTCAAATATCAATCTCCTTAACCATTTACAATATTCTATTTAATTTATTGAATTAAATATTCTGAATAATGTTAAAATAAATTAGGGGTGTTACAAACTGTCACTTTAGTTTATCTTAGAGCTTGGTTTTGGTTTCGTTCCTTTGGTCTTAGAGTTCATTAGTTAGTTTACAAATTATTTATATTTAGTACTTCGATTTCAATGAAGTTTTATAATTCACTGTTCTGGGTTAGTTGATTTTAATGTTACCTGTGTTGATTTTGATTTTCACTATTTAGGCCTTCATTGCCCTAAGTCGAAGTGTTTGATTAAGCTTACCAGGAAATTCGTGGTGTTTAATTGTTGAGAAAGACAAGGTAGCTTTAGTTCTTATGCTGCTTATCTATATGTCTGAAAAATCAATATTTATAAACTACAATTTCCTAATATTTTTAAGTTGCCTATCTATACGTTAGAAAGATTAATATTTATGTCTCGAAGGATCAATGTTTATGTTGCTTATCTATATGTTTGAATGTTTATTTATTATGTTGCTTAGATTGTGTGTTGTTAAGCACACCTAGTTTGCCTCTTCTTAATATCATAGAAAATAATAATAAACGTATTAAAATTTGCATGCTTCCTAATACCAAAGTCATTTTACACAGCAATTAACCATTACGTAAATTTGTTTTGCACGGCGAGCAACCGCTGACCAACACAGTTTTCCACGGCCACCAATCATCGAACTACTATTGTTCCGTTAATCGTTGTGGAAAATAGTGTTGGCCAGCGGTTGTTCGTCATGGAAAAAAGAATCGAAAATAATGTCTTTAGTATTCCCTTAAAAAATTTGGTATTCTGAAAAGTAGCACATAAAATTTAATGATATTTTTTTGACAATGATATTAGGAAGAGGAAAATGTTATATTTTTGGATTCAATGATCAACCAACTTTAAGCATAAAAAGCCTCTCATTTCGACTTTGTTGAAAAAACAAAAATTCCTACGCTGACACCTGTCTAAATCAAATAACCTAATTTTTCAAACATCTTAGCATACCCGTTATTCGAAAACCTAGAAACTTATTTCCCTTCGCAACCATCATCACCTCTTCGATATGAACATTAATTCGTATAAATTAATCTTCACCGATTTATTCTTCTCTATGACGCTACCATCGATGATCTATGCCATCACTACCGTCGGCGATCCCGGCTTTACACCTTCTTCCATCTATTGTTCATCCTCTTTGCCGCCGATTTTCTTTCATTTTCCGAGCAACCAAATATCTATCGACTTCCTAATCCTTCTAATTCCTAATCATCACCTCCTCCTTAGTATTAAGACCAAATATAGATGAGGAAAACGTAAGAAAAAAAGTTTTCGCAGAATCAACAATGGATGAAGAGGCATACAGCTTCAACCCTTCCAATTCATGTCTTCCCTCTTTGGTTTGAAGCAAATGTTCGGTATGTCCCTCAACCGTACAATATTACTACTCATTCATTTGTCGGATCTATATTTTTTGCTATTGTGAAAATATGTGCACAAATACACAGACATTAGTTTTAGCTGAGCGTTTTTCTGTGTGAAGATTATTGAATTACCTTGTAACGGTTCAACTTCGAAAATGACATTATAAATGTTTAAATTGAATGAATTATACTATGCATATCAAAAGGACATTTTGTCTTGCTAATTGATTACATTTATCCATGTGATTTTTTCTTTATATATGTTTATTTTTATGGTGGTGATCAAGAGTAGGTTTTTGTAGTCATAAGAGTGTTATAGATTGAAACTATGTACTTTTGAAGCCCAAATAACTCTTATTACAGTAGAATTGCATGAAGGTTGCTTAAATAGATTGCGTAAATCGTACTAAATGGTAAATCTAATTATCATACTATTTCTAAGTTTCAAAATCTGCTCACTTAGTGGTATGCACCCAATGTTATTAGATAGACTACATAGTGTACCTTACATATTAGTCGGACATAAATATTCTCTCACAATAGTTTTATGTATATATATAAGTTACATGGATTTGTGGATCGAATACAAATAACTGGATAGAAAATGCATTGTCATTGATGGAGATTAATTTATAATACTATCAAAATCAACATTTGATCGATTTAACTATGTTTCTTGATGGCCTCTTCATTCAGTAGGAATCCTATGAATCAGCATCCTCCACGATATGTTTACATACTTGTGTGTGTATGCATACATACATGTGTGTGTGTACATTGCTTTTCCAATCCTTTGGTATTTGCTACAAAGATGCTTAAGCCATAATTGACTTGAAAAGGTCATATCTTTCTAAATTGTCCCGTATACATTACATTTTAAAATAAAATACTACAAAATTCTATTACAATCATGATGGTGGGTATCATATGACCTCAAAAAAATTCTATTTGTTTCATCAGTTGATAGATATATAATAGATGGCTGCTTCTGTTTGAGGTACATTTTAATTGATAAAAACAGTGTATGATTTGTTTGTAGATTTGTTCGTTTGATTTAATCATTTTCACCAGTGAGTTAACATGTTAGGGCCACAACACAAGTGAGTTTTTATTTCTTCCTAACCATTTTTTTCAAAGTGTATTGAAAGTGTGTAAATAATTGTTAAAGTGTGTGATTTTATCAAATTGGTATGTTAGAGTCTTAAAATATGGTTATAAAGCTATAAGATTCATAAAATGGGGAAGTAAACAGGCAAAAATACCTGCAAATGAATTAGTAAAAAAATAGAAAAATGAAATATATAATATACCTAAGATGGCCATGGAAAAGAACTCAAGAAGCTAGAACACATTAGACAACTACCTTGTTGAAAAGTGTTATTCTGCCAAATGAATGAATTAATTCAGTTATATAAATTACTACAATTATTAAATTTTAGCATCATGCCTCATAAAGTGGTAATTTGTATGGTTTTTGCATTTTGGCTATATAATTGATTGATAACATTTTAGCATTAAGTTTATGTTTTAGAATTAAACTTACCTGTTCAAACGAATATAAGAAATTGACTATAATAAATCCGCCTTCCTAAAAGTTTGAAGATTAATATTTGTGTATTATTGTGTACCTCTCTATACAAAAATCAGAAGATGTTATAAGCAACAAATTAAAATGGAACTAAAGTTGGAAAGGATACTAATATGGGAATTAAGTTTCAATGTACAATCGAATACTATAAAGAGGTATGTAATAGTTATTTATTACATTATAGAAATAAAAATTTCATCCACTGCTTTATTATTATATGACACCCAAAATATAAATAAAAAAAGAATTTTTTTTTACTTGCTCTTTTTTATTACATGAAAGTGGTTTATTAATTAAGTGTTATTATATCTTTCTTCTGTTAAGAAGAAAAAAAACTTTTCTCTAATCCATTCATGAAAAAGCATATAATATTGCACTCATGAAATAAATTATACCACAAAATATAAATTTTTTTATGGACTACATCTGTTTGTTCGAACAATGAAAGCTCATCATTATTATTACTATCAAAATAATAGCTATGCATTTTTTGTATTATTTATTATTATGGTTGTACTTGCATTTTATTGTTTAGTACATTTCATTAGATGTAGTTGATTGTCTCATTTGCCAAACTGTGAAAATTTTAGCATATAGATTTTTTTCTTAAATTTTGGCATGTTTTACAACTTAATTAAGTAAATATGTCACTTTGAAACTATTTACAAATGTAGACCACTTTTGGGCATGTCAGCGTCGTTTCAAATCTCGTTTATCTCATCCGAGGTCCCACTCGTGATCTCGTTTTTGAACTTGATTGAGACGAGATTTAGCAAAACGAGACATTAAATTTTGTTTATGTACTATTTGACACTCATCTTGTCCACGATGGTGAAATTTCAAGTGAGATCTCAGTAAAATATTTCATACCAAGTTATGTTTTTTAACTTACATATTTTGTTTTACTTCTTATGTGGATCCAAAAGAAATTACACTCTAATAACATTTACCGGCCCTCTAGTTCAAATTAAAAGACTTTGCTTTTATTTATTTATTACTTATAATATTTGGATTAGTGGAATCCATTCAATTAATATCAAATCAATCGTGTAACCACTCTGATTTAAAAAGTAAAATTAATATTATTGTTTTTTATAAATTATGTATGGTAAAAAAATTATATTTAGAAAACAATTATTTAGAAAACCTTTGAAATATCAAATGTAAATGCTTATTACTCAGATAGTCCCGAGCTGGACTTTCAATCCAAGATGTCAATCCAAGATGCACTCATCTCATCCGAGATCTCGTCCGATACGAGATATTGTGTGTGAAATTCTCGAAACGAGACGCGATCAAAACCCGGGATTTAAAACCTTGTCAACGCCACACTGTCAGAAATGTACCACCGAATTTTCAAATGTCGCTAGTAAATATGCAACTTCTGAAAATGCTCCTGTGTTATTTTCTTAAACAACACCGACATATTTTGAAATGTCACATGTTTAAATTAAAAATAATAATATACTGACGTCATTTGAAATATCGCTGGTATATTTTTGCCAGCGTGGCGCCAACATACCAAAAAAATGACTTATATTTGCAAATAGTTTCAAAAGAGGAATATTCACATGATTGGTTTTTGAAACAGGCGTAAATTAACAAAATTTCCTAGTATATAAAGGGTTCCACTCAACTCAATTGGCCAAGAAAGAAAATTTGTGGACTCAGATACAGCTTGTAGTACGATTATTCGTCGAGTGATATAAAACAACTATATCGACACATTTATTGAGTATAGGATAACATCAAAAGTTTTGAAAATCCTCGGTGTGAAAATGCTTGCTACTTTGATCAAAATAGCAATATTAATGTCATGTCTTAACACATTTTTAAAAGAAGTTTTTTTTAGTTTGAAGGATATCTTATACTTCCATAACTTTTTTCTGTACGATCATCCATAGACCTCTATGCATAACCAATTGAAATGTTGTGTGCATTGCATAATGTATTTTTAAAGCGTTTTAGTACTAAAAATGGTTATGCATGTTGGCATGTGTTTATGCATAGTACATATAATTTATTAATATACTGGCTTGCTGATTACCTAATTTATGCTTGCTAAACAATTAGTAGCCAGCGTTGACTATAACTGACCTAGCAAAACACACTACACAGCTTACTCAAAGGTTAGTCCCATCTAAACTACATTTTCTTGGAAGTAGTTAATGCGATGAGTAAATATAATTGGAACAAATAAGTACAATTATGTACTCATGACCTACAGTGGAAAAGCCATTGTCCTCAAATCTAAAAGGATGAAATGGCCTTATAATATTAAAAGATGAAATGCAAACATGGGCCGTTATTAGTTGTTGGTATTATGCAAGAAATCTAAAAATATACACTACTTAGGAGTAAGAGATTGATTTCATAAAATGTCATTTTCGAAATTGAACCGTTACAAAACTATAAAAGGTAATTCAATAACCCTCACACAGAAAAACGCTTAGCTAAAACTAATGTCTGTTTATTTGAGCACATATTTTCACAGTAGTAAAAAATATAGATCCGATAAATGGATGAAAATTAATATTGTACAGTTGAGGGACATACCGATTATTTGCTTCAAACCAAAGAGGGAAGACATGAATTGGAAGAGATGAAGCTGTATGCCTCTTCGTCCATTGTTGATTCTGCGAAAACTTTTCTTTTTACGTTTTCCTCATCTATATTTGGTATTAATACTAAGGAGAAGGTGACGATTAGGAATTAGGCTATGTTTGTTTCCCAGAAAAAAGTGCTGAGCGCTTAAACTTTTCAGCGATGAGAAAAAATCTACATGTTTGGTTTGAAAAAGTAAGCAGCTCCTAACCCTACAATTCAGCAATATTATCCAGCTACAATTACTCGCTGGATTCATTTAAGATTTTTACGTCTATAAAATTCCTGCCACTCTTTTCCATTTTCATCACCAAAAATTTCTTATTTTATCAAATTTGGCAGCTACTCCTTCAGCTTTTATCTCTCTCTAACCAATTTCAGTAAGTTTTCTAACATCATCAGATACGGTTATCATTCTTTTGAATTAGTGCTGTTAAGAGTAGGCCTGTCAATAGGCAGGGTTCGGTCCGAGTATTATAAAACCCTGACCCAAACTTTTAAATTTTTGTTAAGGAGTAATTTCAATTATAAATGAAGTCAAAAATTTTGAATAAATATTTAAACTTGAAATAACTAAATTGAAATTTTTTATTGCATTATACTCAATTGCATTTCCAACATATATAACTTACCTAAACTTTTGCCTGAAAGAAATTTTTTAAAACAAACATTAATAAATTTGAAATTTAATCAACTGAATGAAATACCTTAAATTAAAAATCAGTTGTTGAATATTAATTTAAATTGAAATTTATATGGTTTGAATTAATTGTTTATCTTGTGTTTCAATCTATTTTTCTTTCTTCTTGTTTCTATTCTCCAACCTCCTTCTTTTTCGAGGACGAAAAATTTCAATAGAGGAGAGTGTAACGATCCATAAATCTTAATGGTTTTAATAACGTAATTAATTGATTTTCTGTGAAATTTTAAATAATTCAATTCAGAAATAATAAAAAAATTGATATTTGGATTACATCCATCTAAGCATAGCAAATGGTAAATTTTCATCTGATAATATGGAAGTTTATTTTATTGTGTAATTTTATTTAAATTTGAATCAGTTAATATTTGATGAAAATAAAATGTTTTTCAAATCTGAATATTTTTATATAATAAATTTGTGAATCATCTTCCGAGTGAGACGCCATATCTCGTTTCACCAAATTTGAACTGCTATTGGTCCGTTTTATCTTAATTTCGACGTTTTAGCAGCATTTTGGTACCAATTATCGACTTTTGATAGGATGATCATACCACCAATATCTGTATACCGTTTTGATCGTCTCGTCGTGCTAATCTCCGTGGTTAATTAAATTCTGTCTTTTGAAGTCCGGTACGTAGTGTAATCCATGAAAACGGTAACCGTATCAGTACCGGTTTTGTACCTCTTTGTTTTCTTATGGCCGTTCATCAATCCATTGATTGAATACTAGTAGTCAGTGGGCTTTTAGAATTCTCAGAATACTAATAGCCAGTGGGCTTTTAAAATTCTCAAAAGACAACTGTTTCCTGTTGTCATTCCATCACTTCAGTTTAGTATTTTTTTGCTCAAACATATCTCTCGTTTTTTTATTTCTTTACCTACTCTGGTAGCTTTGTATTAAATATTTTTATATTGCAAGCTGCTCGTTTCCTCTCTCTCTCCATTCTATATTTTTCTTTTTCCACTATGCTTTCACCTTCTATTATTCTTGATTTTCAGAAATGAAATTGTATACAAGTTATATATGTGGAATTAGAAAAGAAGCCTCCGTTCGTTTGAACAGCCTTGCCTTTCCACGTCTCCAGATCGCCAACTACCTCCGCCATTCCCCATCACTTAACCCACGCAAGCATACCTCACACCTTCCTCCACCCACGCTTGCAACTCGCCATGGCCGAACAGTAGCTTTGAACTGCCACCAGTCACCATAACCGTGTGGACCCGCCATGCTTCGACTTCCAGATGTAAAGCCTCCCTCGTCCGCCTCCACCCTTTCTTTTCTGTGCTTGTAACAGCCTGCATATTTTATGATTGTGTATTTATATATTTTATTTAAATATAGCATCGTTAGTTGGATTATAGTCTAAAATGCTACTTTTTGCAAACGGTCGAATTTGGACTCGAGACCACATCCATTGAGTTCAAAACGCCGTTTGCGACCTTTTTGAGTATAAACTTCAATATATTTGGAACTAGCTAAAATTTAACCATTGCACTTTGGACTTTAGGTTTGGGTTAGACTAAACTATTAACTCTATCTCCATCCCCACTTCTCTTCACTCACTTTCATTTCCTAATACCTTCATGCTTTAGATAAAAATGGGGGAAGAGAAAAATAATTAAATTCCTAAGCCCTATTTCCATTGAAAATCCAAGTTCTAGCTCCAAATTCAAAGAGAAGCCATTGGTGAGCATGCTCTTCTTCCTCTCCAACTCATTCTAACTTCAATTTCAGAAATTCCTAAACCCTAACTTAGGAAATGTTTTTCTTTTAAGCTTAGATTCAAGCTTCTTGGGTTGGAATTGAAGAGTGATTGTTGTTGCCTTGCTCTATAGCTTCTTCTTCATTGTTTTTGTGTAAAAAGGTGAGATTTTTATCTCACATCTAGGCCTATAATTATCTTTAATTGCTAGGTATGAATTCCTAACATCTTTACGTGCTCATTTGATTTTGATTTGGTGAATATCCCAATTTTATGTTTCTTGAAAGCAAAATCTATGAAAATCCTTATATGGATGATGGACATGTTGATCGAAGTGAATTGGTGAGTCTTTGAGGTTGGATAGTCTTTTGGCGTAAACCCCTCGAAATCGTCACTCATCCGATTGCTACCGATTTTTTTTGGCCTTCATTGGCCTTGGGGAGAAAATTCCTAAAGCTCCAGTTTCAGACGTCTGAAACTATAGATTTAGACGTCTGGATCTATTCTGGGCAAAATTTCATTCCCCAGGTCAAACGTCTGAATTATAATTTCAGACGTCTGAAATTGCTCAAGTCCAACCCAAAAGGAAATAGGCTAAAATTAGCCATTTTCAGACGTCTGAAATAAATGATTCAGACGTCTGAATAGGGCTCAGGAAAATATTCATTAAATAAATGATTCAGACGTCTGAATCATTTATTTCAGACGTCTGAATCTGTTTTCTTTGCCCAATTTGCCTAATGTGTTTGGGTTTCCAGTTTTTAATCGATTCGTGTTTATCCAACTTATTGTTATCATTTATTATTGACTATGATGACTTCTTTTCGGAATATTTGGGAATATCCATTTGATGGATTCGATATCGATTTATATGGATTTGATTCACGGCTTCGAATGTGAATTTTGGTGATTGATTGTTTCTACAATCATTTCTGTGATTTGTCACTTTGAAAATATAAAGGTTTTCTATACTAGTGGTAAATATTAAAACTCCTTCATCAAAACAATTTTCAACACTATTTTATCACAAAGTTTGTTTATTAAACTGTTTTCCAATCTATTAGTATATACAAACCTTTACCTCATCCGTTTGAAGAATCTAATTAAACGGCTTAGTAAAACGAGTGGTACGAAACGCTTGCGTTTACTTCGTCGGTTAATTTTTGGACTTGCTCGGTTGAAACTCTTGTGATAATTTTCGAGTGGAGATTTATAATTTGTTCGTAAATACTTAAGTTAAGCCAGTGGTTATGGGACATGAAGCCAGACCCTTTTATTTACTAGCTTAGTGTAATTGACACTTCTTGATGATCGATGATGATCATTTTTTAATTTAGACTAGCAATATGCTATGTTTCTTTGTCCACGTAGGGGACGGTACCTCGTTTTATGGAGCTTCGCCTCATTTTTATTATAGGCTAACAACCTATTTATTTCTTGGAGTTTCGACTCAATTTTTATGGGCTAGCGACCCATATTCTTTTATGGGGTTCGGTTCATCGGACGTACCATTGTACTACGTTGTTTTTCCAGCTTATCAGGTTCTTCGGGTGTACCGTTGTACTACGTCGTTGTTCTGAATTATTCGAGTTTCAGGGTCCTCGGGCGTACCGATATTGTACTATGTCGTTGGACCGGCTCTATGGTTAGCGACCATGGGATAGCGTCCCGTTTGTGATACACTTGTTAGTGAGTTTTCATGCTCCCGTTTTATGATAGGCCTCCCCCTCTTATGATTTCTAGATTTCTAACTGATGATTTCTAGAATTTGTGTTTCACCAACTTTATGATTGGCATTGATATGTTGTCAATATTTGTGACTTAGTGAATGAAATAAAGAATATGACATTCTTTTTGATGTATGAGACTCTCGAGATATTGTATGATTTTGGTTGATTTTCTAATGTATACTTTTCAACTTGGGTGGGAAGCCATTCAAGGGTACCGAAAGCGTTATTCAAGTCCAAGTTTGGCTTAGAACCTGCGATCGCATCTTTTCTCGCATAAATCTTATTGATCTTCACCGAGTCCAAGTGGCTTCCAGTATGCTCCAAGAAAGAGCATTGGATTGGTATGAGCTTCTTATTTCTGAAACTATTAAAGCAGATCTTACTTGGGAGCAATTCCAGGAAAGATTTGAATCAAAGTTTGTGCCGGAGGCAGAACAAGTAACTTTGGCCCGGCGTTTCATAGACCTTGTTCAAGCTGAATCATCCGTGGCAGAATATGCCACATCTTTCGAATCTCTTACTAAATACGGGGTTTAATACCCCACTGAAGAAGAATCAGAGATTTGTCTATGGTTTGAATAAAAATCTCAAGAAGCCATTACTTCTGAAATTAGAAGTTGCTTTCGATCAACTTATTGATATCGCCCTTCGACTTGAAGAGGCGGATAAGGAAAGTGATATTGAAGTTGTGGGTGCCAAACCAAACTCAACAACAATAAGAAAAGGCCTATTAAATTCAAAGGCCCTGACCTCAACAGGAAAGGAAAACAAGCAGCTTCGGTAGCAAAGACTCCTACCCCTAGTAGTGGGCAATGCTACAATTGTGGTTCTAAAGACCATTATGCCAATAAATGTTTGAAAATTCTCTTTTGTCGCTATTGCAAAGGTTTGGGTCATCTTTTATCTGCATGTCCCAAACTTCAAGGCAAGAAGGGGGAATCTAAATGTGGTGCAAACTCCTAGTAACACTTCTCGTGGTCAAGTTATTTCTCATTCTATCCTTGATGGCATTATTATGTTTCGTGATCAACCTATTCGAGTTCTTTTTGATACGGTGCATCCCATTCTTTTATATCAAAAGAACTTGTTGATCCTTTTTCTTTGAGTGTTACGGCTTTATTGACTTCTCTGAGAATTGCGAATCCGGTCGGTGGATCCGCAACACTTAGTTTGCTTTGTAAATCTGTCGAGATTATTTTATGTGATTTTTCTTTCCGAGGCGATTTGCATGTCATGCGTTACTTAGGCTTCGAAATGATTTTGGGAATGGATTGGCTCAACCATTATGAAGCTCAAATCCTATGTCCTGAGCGGACTATTCATCTTCGACCCCCTCAATCTGTTAAGAAGATTTCTATCGTTCTTAAAGATTCGGATTCCAACTTGGCAGCATCTTTATATTCTTTAAATCCTCATGATGAGGATAATGATGATGAGGAAGATCTCATTTCTCTTATTCACGTTGTTCGTGAATTTTCCGACATATTTGAGCCCGTTTTAGGATTACTACCTAAGCGAGCAATTGAGTTCAGAATTAATCTAATTCCCGGAGCTTTACCTATTACTCGTCCTCCTTATCGTATGTCCAATAAGGAAAATGAGGAGATGCGTAAGCAATTATCCGAATTGGAGACGAAGCAATTTATTCGCTCTAGTTCCTCTCCTTGGGGAGCTTCGGCTATTTTTGTGAGGAAATCCGATGGTACACTTAGGCTTTGCGTTGACTACCGCAAGCTTAATGATCTTACTATCAGGAATAAATATCCTTTACCTCAGATTTGATGATCTATTCGATCAACTTAGTGGTGCTAGAGTCTTTTCACAATTAGACTTTGCAACCGGTTTTCATCAGCTTCATATTACAGAGGATAGCATTCCTTTGACATCATTCCATACTCGTTATGGATCTTATGAATGGCTTGTTATGCTATTTGGTTTAACGAATGCTCCAGCTTATTTCTTTGACCTTATGAATCGAGTTTTCAAAGATTTCCTCGATCGATTTGTTCTTATCTTTATTGATGATATTCTTGTGTATTCAAAAACCGAGGAAGAGCATGAAAAGCATCTTCGGATTGTGTCGGAAACTCTTAGGAGCAATCAATTGAAAGCAAAAATTTCTAAGTGCCACTTTTGGCAATCTCGTGTGAAGTTTCTCGGTCACATTATTTCTGAATCCGGAATTTTCGTGGATCCTTCAAAGATTGAAGCGATTCAAAATTGGAAGAGACTGGAGAGTGTTACGGAAATCCGTAGCTTTCATAAATTGGCGGGCTATTACCGTTGTTTTATAAAGGACTTTTCTAAAATTTCTGTGCCTCTTACTAGCTTGACAAAGAAGGGAGTTAAGTACATTTGGTCGGATAAATGTGAAGCTTCATTTCAGAAATTAAAAGAACTCCTTTCTGATGCTCCTATTCTTGTGATTCCCGAAGGGAACCAAGATTTTGTTGTTTATACCAACGCTAGTCGTGTTGGTTTGGGAGCCGTTCTTATGCAAAGAGAACATGTTATTGCTTATGCATCTAGGCAATTGAAGCCAGTCGAGACTAGATATGCCACTCATGATTTAGAGCTCGCGGCTATTGTTTTCGCCCTTCGAAATTGGCGTCATTATCTCTTGGGAGAGAAATTTGTTTTCTATACCGATCATAAATCTTTGAAGTATTTATTTTCTGAAAAGGAACTTAATCTGCGTCAACAACGTTGGCTCGAGTTCCTTGCATCTTATGATCTTGATATTCTTTATACTCTCGAAAAGGGGAATCGTGTTGCCGATGCACTTAGTCGTAAGCAACAAGCGGTTGTTTCTATGATGATATCCGAATGGAATGATCTCGAGATTTTATCCACTTGTGAGACTCGAGATCGTGAATCCGCTTTATGTTCATCATTTGTTCTATGTAGCCTTGAGGCTCATCCTTCTCTTTTAGACCGCATCCTTGAAGCTCAAAAGCTAGATCCTGAATTGGCTCTTCTTAGCCAAAGTTGTAGGGATAAAATTGATATTGAAGGTTTGAAATACTTTGATATTGATTCTCCTGGCGGTATTCGAAAATTCGGTAGACTTATCGTGCCAAATATTAGTGATTTTCGTAAAGATATTTTAGAAGATTCTCATCGTTCTAAATTTACGATTCATCCTGGTAGTAGAAAAATGTACGTGGATATGAAGCGACTTCATTATTAGGATGGAATGAAATCCGATATTGCTAACTTTATTAAGTGTTGCATGACTTTCCAACTTGTCAAGGCCGAGCATCAGAGGCCTGGTGGGTTATTGCAACCTTTAGAAATTCCAATATGGAAATGGGATCAAATTTCCATGGATTTTATTGACGGCCTTCCCCGTTCTCGTTCAGGTCATGATAGCCTATGGGTGATAGTTGATAGACTTACTAAATCCGTCCATTTTATTCCCGTTCGGTCCAATTGGACCGTTCCTCTTTTGGTCAAACTCTTTATTAAAGAGATTGTTAAATTGCATGGAGTTCCTACTTCTATTGTTAGCGATCGCAATCCATTGTTTACTAGTGGATTTTGGAAGAGTCTTCAAAAAGCTATGGGAACGAAGCTTAATTTTAGCACCGCTTATCATCCCCAGTTCGATGGACAAACCGAGCGTGTGAATCAAACTCTTAAAGATCTTCTTCGTGCATGTGTTCTTGATTTTGGTGGAAATTGGGAAGATCATATTTCTCTTGTTGAGTTTTCCTATAATAATAGCTTCCAATCTAGTATTGGTATGGCACCTTTTGAGGCACTCTATGGAAGGTCATGCCGATCTCCTTCTTATTGGCTTGCGGCTGGTGAGAAGCTGGTTTTAGGTCCAGATTTTATTCGTGATTCCACAGAAAAGATTGACCTTATTCGTCACAGGATGAAAGAAGCTCAAAGTAGGCAAAAATCATATGCCGATAACCGAAGAAGGAAATTAGAATTTTCTGTGGGAGATTTGGTGTTTATCCGTGTTTCACCTATGAAGGGTGTTGTACGTTTCAGTCGATCGGGAAAGTTAGCACTTAGATATATTGGTCTATTTCCCATCACCGAACGTATTAGTTCTGTGGCTTATCGCCTATTATTACCGGCTCAGTTTTCTGCTATTCATGACGTGTTTCACGTTTCTCAATTATGGAAATGCCTTCGAGATTCCGATTCTATTCTTGAGCCCGGTGTTGTTGAAAAAACTGAAGTTTCGCCTAATTTGACTTATGAGCAACATCCTATTCGCATAATTGCTACGGAGGTTAAACGCCTTCGAAATAAAGATGTTCCGCTTGTGAAAGTTCAATGGTCCTTAAATCCTAAGGATTGTTCTTGAGAATCTAGAGAATTCATCAAGCGAACACATCCGGACTTACTCCCTCGTGCTCTTTAAGGTGAACTTCTTATTTCAAATTTCTTTTGTGTTCATATGCTTTTATGGTTGTTACTTTTTATTTTCTTCTTAAATATTGCGAGGACACAATTCCTTTAAGGAGGGGAGTCTGTAACAGCCCGCATATTTTACGATTGTGTATTTAAATATTTTATTTAAATATAGCATCGTTAGTCGGATTATAGTCCGAAATGCTACTTTTTGCAAACGGTTGAATTTGGATTCGAGACCACATCCATTGAGTTCAAAACGCCGTTTGCGACCTTTTTGAGAATAAACTTCGATATTTTTGAAACTAGCTAAAATTTGACCATTGCACTTTGGACTTTGGGTTTGGGTTAGACTAAACTATAAACTCTAGCTCCACCTGCACTTCTCTTCATTCTCTTTCATTTCCTAATACCTTCAAGCTTTAGATAAAAATGGAGGAAGAGAAAAAGAATTAAATTCCTAAGCCCTAGTTCCATTGCAAATCCAAGTTCTAGCTCCAAATTCAAAGAGAAGCCATTGGTGAGAATCCTCTTCTTCCTCTCCAACTCATTCTAACTTCAATTTCAGAAATTCCTAAACCCTAACTTAGGAAATGTTTTTCTTTTAAGCTTAGATTCAAGCTTCTTGGGTTGGAATTGAAGAGCGATTGTTCTTGCCTTGCTCTATAGCTTCTTCTTCATTGTTTTTGTGTAAAAAGGTGAGATTTTTATCTCACATCTAGGTCTATAATTATCTTTAACTGTTAGGTATGAATTCCTAACATTTTTACGTGTTCATTTGATTTTGATTTGGATTGATTTGGTGAATATCCCAATTCTACGTGTCTTGAAAGCAAAATCTATGAAAAACCTTATATGGATGATGGACATGTTGATCGAAGTGAATTGGTGAGTCTTTGAGGTTGGACAGTCGTTTGGCGTAAACCCTTCGAAATCGTCATTCATCTGATTGCTACCGATATTTTTTTGACCTTCATTGGCCTTGGGGAGAAAATTCCCAAAGCTCCAGTTTCAGACGTCTGAAACTACAGATTCAAACGTTTGAATCTGTTCTGGGCAAAATTTCATTCCCCAGGTCAGACGTCTGAATTATAATTTCAGACGTCTGAAATTGCTCAAGTCCAACCCAAGAGGAAATAGGCTAAAATTAGCCATTTTCAGACGTCTGAAATAAATGACTCAGACGTCTGAATAGGGCTCTAGAAAATATTCATTAAATAAATGATTCAGACGTCTGAATCATTTATTTCAGACGTCTCAATCTGTTGTCTTTGCCCAATTTGCCTAATGTGTTTGGGTTTTCAGTTTTTAATCGATTAGTGTTTATCCGACTTATTGTTATCATTTATTATTGACTTTGATGACTTCTTTTCGGAATATTTGGGAATATCCATTTGATGGATTCTATATCGATTTATATGGATTTGATTCACGGCTTCGAATGTGAATTTTGGTGATTGATTATTTCTACAATCATTTCTGTGATTTGTCACTTTAAAAATATAAAGGTTTTCTATACTAGTAGTAAATATTAAAACTCTTTCATCAAAACAATTTTCAACACTATTTTATCACAAAGTTTGTTTCTTAAACTGTTCTCTAATCTATTAGTATATATAAACCTTTACCTCATCTGTTTGAAGAATCTAATTAAACATTTTAGTAAAACGAGTGGTATGAAACGCTTGCGTTTACTTCGTCGGTTAATTTTTGGACCTGCTCGGTTGAAACTCTTGTGACAATTTTCGAGTGGAGATTTACAATTTGTTCGTAAATACTTAAGTTAAGCCAGTGGTTATGGGACATGAAGCTAGACTCGTTTATTTACTAGCTTAGTGTAAGTGATACTTCTTGATGATCGATGATGATCATTTTGTAATTTAGACCAGCAATATGCTATGTTTCTTTGTCCACGTAGGGTCGTTTTATGGAGCTTCACCTCATTTTTATTATAGGCTAATGACCTATTTATTTCTTGGAGTTTCGAATCAATTTTTATGGGCTAGCGACCCATATTCTTTTATGGAGTTCGGTTCATCGGATGTACCGTTGTACTACGTCGTCGTTTTGGCTTATCAGGTTCTTCGGGCGTACCATTGTACTACGTCGTTGTTTCGATTTATTCGTGTTTCAGGTTCCTCGGGCGTACCGATATTGTAATACGTCATTGGACCGGCTCAATGGTTAGCGACCATGGGATAGCGTCCCGTTTGTGATACACGTGTTGGTGAGTTTTCATGCTCCCGTTTTATGACAGGCCTCCCCCTCTTATGATTTCTAGATTTCTAATTGATGATTTCTAGAATTTGTGTTTCACCAACTTTATGATTGGCATTGATATGTTGTCAATATTTGTGGCTTGGTGAATGAAATAAAGAATATGCATTCTTTTTGATGTATGAGACTCTCGAGATATTGTATGATTTTGGTTGATTTTCTAATGTATACTTTTTATAGTATGACATTATTGTTATCATACGTTTTTGTTATATCTCATATTCTATCTCATTTTTATCTGATATTTTTAGCTAGACTGACCCGTTTATTATTTTCTTATTAAATAATACTCGGGTCAGACCGAGATGCTACAGGTGCTTCTGCTTGACTCCTTATCTGGGAGTATTATCTGACTTTTGGCTAACTACATTAGATTGGTAGTTTTTGTCGTTATACACTCGAGAGATAGACTCATTGATGTATACATATTATTTTGTGTAGCACTTGTATCTATTCTTTTGTAGTATTGTGGATCTTGCTAGACCACTACTCTGATATACACCTATATGTGTTATATTCATATCTTTTTCCGCCTTGTGATATGGATATCTGTGACTGATTTGTGTTATGTTTATTTCTATATTTATTTCCGAAGATATTATAGCCACTGTGTAGTAGCTTTGAGTTTGTATCGGTATGTCGGATTTCTGAAATGAATGTTATACTATCTGACATATCGGTGCTCTCACAAAGCAATTACACGGATGGTCGCTCCTAAACAGCCTTATCCTTCGCGCTAGTTGACGGCATTACCCTGTAGTGTCCTTGGCTAGCGTGAGTATAGAGGTGAGGCGTCACAGTGCTCCTTAACCTTGCATTAGTAACTCGGCAACCTGACCCGCGAACCCCGACCGACCACCCGAAGCCACTGCTTGCCGTACATCATTCCTTCAGCTAGCTTGGGTTTTGATATATATATATATATATATATATATATATATATATATATATATTATGAGGTAGATTCTTTTATATATATTATACAGAATTTGTAATTTTGATACATGGGTTTTATTAAATAATGATATATGAAAAAAATAATATAGGGGTTATATATATTTAGTTGAAACCTACAAATCTCTTTTCCTATTGCTTAGCAGGTTTCGGTTCTTTGTTTTAAAGTACTGTATATATAGGATTTCAACATTTTATTATAGTACAGTATGATATATATATATATATATGTGTGTGTGTGTGTGTGTGTGTGTGTAATTCGTATGCCTTATATGTTTTATATATTTGGGTTTTTAAGCTATGTGCTGTTAATATAAAGTACTATGTATTATATTATAAATGTGATATATGTATCTGTTTATATAAGTTTACATGAGTTGTTTTCCATACATATATGGTTATTTTAATTCTGTAATGTATATGGTCTGTTTATGTGTCAGTTTGTATATATTTTTATATGTCAGTTCTATACATGTGTTGTTGTCCAGTGATTATCTACGGCGTTTTGTAAATAAATATTGGTTTTGAAAGAAACTGGCTTTATATATAGGGTTTGTTTGTATTCTTGAAATGGCAAGACTAGTCACTTTTATATAGTTGTATATGTAATCTGTAAAGTATTATATATATGCGTTGAAGATGATTTGAACTGATCATGTAAAGATTTTATTTTATAATGTGTGTGTAAATTTAATGTTGATTTTAAATTAAACATATGAATACGGATATTTATCCTATTTGGGTTTAGATTTAATAATTTTGAGATATTCATCTATGTGTGTGTGTGTAGATTTTGATTTTTATATGTACGTGTTATAAATTTTATATTGATTTTGAGAAAGTATATATATTTAATTTTATTTGTGTTAAATTTGATATCAATTTGGAAATATATGTTTTAAATTGAATTTATAATATATATATATATATATATATATATATGTAACATATATTTCGTTTCTTCGATCTCATGTCATCTTGACTTACATTCTCATTATCCAATTTGTCGCAGCAATTTCTAGCCTGTTGTTGTTCCGTGTGCGTATCTGAGTCCGTGTCATCTTCCTGTCTCTCTAGCCTCGAAAGATGAGCAATCACTCACGATTAACATTTTTATATTTATTAAATTTGATTTCAATTGAAACAACAATTGAAATATGCTGCTGTAAGTTATTTAAATTTCTATATATGTGCTATGTAACAATTCACCTGTGACATCTGACGCCATGATATGTATTTATATTTTATCTGTTATTGATGTCATATGTTGTTGTTGACATGTTATCAGATATGTTCTCACTCTGCAAGTTCCCTGTTAGTATAGAATCCCTATGGGTTGAAATGATACATACTAGAACGATCTTGTAGAATAGGAGAAAATCGTTATGGGTTGAAATGATAAACCCAAGCGATTTTCAGTGAATTGAATTTGGGATTGTAGGTTGAAATGATATATACGGGAATGATATATACCCGTATATATTTAAATTACAGTTTGAAATGACAAATATCTGTATCACTTTACCATAGGATAGGAAACTATATACAGACACTGTTTGTGTATATATATATTATATATATATATATGGAAAATGGATTCTAAAGTTTTGAAAAAGAAATATAATGTTTTTTATATATATTGATTTTAAGATATTACATATAAATGTTATTTTATAAAGGTTTAAATTTTACATTTTTAATTTATATGATTAGAAATTTTAAATTTATAATTTAGTTTTGAAGATATAATTTTCAAGATTTTATTTATTATTTTTACTATTTTAAAAATATATAAATCAAATTTAATATAAAATAAGTTTAATAATAAGATTTAATTTAATAAAGTTTGATTTAATTAATATATATTAGGTTTAAATATTTATTTAAATTTATATTTTTAAAATAGATTTTTATAATAATTTTATAAATTAAGGTTGGAAAGATAAATTTAAACTAATTTGAAATCATATTCTCTTAAAAATTATATTTAAATAAAATGGATTTTAACATATTGAATTTGATATTTTAAGGATATAATTTTATAACTTGATTTTGATTAAAAGTGATTAAATTGAATATTTTCAAATTTACATAAATTGAAATGGGATATTTAGTTATTTAAAATTGTAATTTGAAGTTTAATTTAAATGTTATTGGAATGATTAAGTAAATATTTCAAAACTAAATAATAGTAAAGACAATCTGGCATATATATATATATATATATATATATATATATATGAAATAGTAAAATTTAGTTTTGTAAATGTTTGAATATTTAAAGCTTTGGAATCTATTGAAATTGAAATGGTTTAATTTGTAGTTTATATCTATATTTGAAAATGATATAAAATGGTTATTGAGATTTGAATTGAAATGGAAGAACTAAGATTTGATTTAAATGGGATTTTGGTATTCGAGTTAATTTGAATCGATTTGTGAAATTGGAGGAAACTATTTTGTTTTATAAAGTATTTTATTATATATGAAAACTATTTTTATTTATATATTATTTTTGTATAAATTATTTTTAATTTATAATTATTTTAATATACTAGTTATTTTAATTTATAAACTATTTAACTTATAACTATTGTAATATACTAATTATTTTGTTATATAAACTTTTTATTATATACCCTATTTCTTTATCTAAACTATTTAAATGGAAGTATTATGATTTTAAGGTGTTATGAACCTCAAAGTTATGAATTTTCAAAGTGTTATGATTTCAAAATATTACGTTTTCAAAGTATTATAATTTCAAGGTGTTATGATTTCAAAGTGTTGTAATTTCCAAAGTCTTATGGTTTTAGAAATGGATATATTTGAAGTGAAAAATGATCTTGAATTGATATGGTTTTGATAATAGATATGATATTTTGAACTGACCACGGTGTTATAATAACGTTTGGTTGTTAAAGAGACTGGGATCGGTTATTGTCATACTCTCTGCCAATACCGAAAATTACTTTAACAACCGTGTAGGCGGTAGAGATTGCAGAATGAAGTAGGATGGTTGGCAATGTTCTATTTGAGGTATGTACGTGGACCTAACTCCCGTAAGTTGGTTTAAGGTGGCTAAAACAGAAGCAATAGATTGGCCAAGTGAGGTAGCTCCTCCGATCGGACACACTTCTTCGTTTACCATTCTATTACTTTGTCATTGATTGGGTGCACCGTTGGATTTTTGGGAGTGTGGATCGAGTTGGGCGGTAGCTATGGCTATGCATTACCAACAACCCGGAAGTATAATTGGTATATCTACCTTGGCATTGCCTAGTTGTGCCGTGTCACCTACCTTATCGAGATTACTACGAGTTTGTTTTGTACCATACCCATGGAGTGCCCTCTGACGACCTCCAGTGTGGGGGAGATTATGGTATTGTATAGACTACAGGAATGTATAAAAATGTGTTAAGAGGGATATGGGTAACACCTTAATGCTATTTTAATAGTTTATTTTACTATAGACATTATTATAATACCGTATATTACTACATAGTAGATAGTTCCACGGATCCTTAGAGGATGGTTATCCCATGCATCCTTTAAGTTACTTGTATTTCGGTTGATATTTCATTTGAATTGGATTTATTAATATAAGAATGTAAATCCTGACTCGAGCGTTTTGTGTTTTTGCTTTACGCTCGGGTCAGACTGAGTATCACATCATTTGAGATCACATTTGGAGTTGGAGCTTCGCTTGGAGATCCATCTATTTATCCAGCTTTCAGTTATTCAGTTGACTCCAGTGATATATTCATATTTTTTATTGACTATTGTATTAAGACTTCTATGTATTCGAGACTTCTATTGTATCTTGTTTAACTCTGTCACACACACACAAATATATATATAGTAGCTTCATGAACTATTATTCATTTGTTTCCACTGCTTATTTTTGTTATACTCTGTGTTTGTGATTCTATGATTTATTTATTTACTGTATATGTTGAGTTTTGCCAAATATAAATTAACAATATGATATTTTGAGTAATTAAAGTCCGACATGTGCGGATGCGAATGGTTGAAAATATTGGGATGTTACAGATAAGTTATAGTAACTTAGAATTTATAACCCTATTAATTTGCAATTTATAGTAGCTAGTATCATGGTATTTTTGTGCATCAATGATCCATCTTTGATTAGCAATGTTGTGTCTATCTTAAGTTGTGATTTCATGCTTCAGTAGTTTTATTTCAATGGTCGGAATCGATGATAATAGCCACCAGAAACAATACCTTGACCTTCAGGCTCTAGGTGGTCTAACGGTCGACCAGTAATTACCAACGGCCGACATCGATTGATCGTTTGTTTTTATGGATTTCCATGCACTTATGTTTTTGATTCTGGTTTTGTTTAATTGCTTCTGAATTTTTATTCTTATATACGTCTATTCTATTTCATCTTAATACTTTGATTTTATGATATAAAATAATAACATATACATTAAATCTTATAAAGATATTATTGATATATTTTAAAAGAGAAATTCCTAAAATTAATTTATAAAATATATTATAGCTTTAAAAATCCATTTAAATCTTTTATAAAATCATATTGAGGTTATTATCTCCAAATCCAAAGTATTACATGATGGAAATTATTTTTTAAAAATATTTTTTTAAAAGTAAAGAATGATTATTATAGAGTTTTACTAATGATAGTAATAAATAATTTTATGGTTTGAGAATGATGGTTTTTAAGTATGATATTAAATCTTTATTGATATATATATATATACACACACAGACACACACACGTATATATATAATCGAATTGGACTGGTACACACTGTTTTTACATCTATGGTTAGATTTTGGCTACAAACATTTCAACTGCCTAGTGCATCCATTGACAAAATTGAGAGCGTATGTGCTAATTTTATATGGAGAGGAGGGATTCATAAACTATCATATCACATCCTATGCAAATCAAAAAAGGAAGGAGGAGTTGGTCTAAAAAACCTCAGGGATCTAAAAAAAATCTTATGCAACTAAATTGGCTTGGAAAATTCTCAGTGGTAAGGGTCTTTGGGCTGAATGGAAGAGAAACAGATATGAAAAGGACAATTTTTGGATTCAAAAGGAAGATATAAATGCATCAGGAACATGGAAGACTATTCCAAGAGCTAGAAGTGACCTTCAACACATAGTGTACAGAAAATAGCAGCTGGAAAGAATACACGTTTCTGGTTTGACCCCTGGTTAAATAATGAATGTGTCATTAAAAAACCAGGATGGGTAGTTTTACTGCCTATGGAGGAAGAGACTATATGTTGGAAAAAATTATCCATGATAAATCATGGGTATTTCCCCATGATTCTCCAGCAAATCGGATAAAACAGGAAATAATGAGATTTCCATAAGTTCTAATATGACAGACTCTTAGATATGGAAATCAAATAAAAAAGACTTCACCCTAAAATCTGCTTGAGAACAACTCAGGGAAGTAGAAATCAAAATCGAATGGGCTCAAATAGTCTGGAATAGAGCTAGTACTCCTAAAATGTCACATACCACTTACAAGGCTCTAATCCAAAGACTCCCTACTATGGACAGATTAAAAAAATGAGGGATTATACAGGATTCGACTTGTGTTCTTTGTAATGTGGAGGAAGAAAATCATAAACATCTTTTTTTCCATTGTACTTTTACCAGATCTATTTAGGATAAGCAAATGATAATTCTAAACTGCAACTTACAAGATGAATATCTAAGTGAAATAGCAATCTACCTGACAAGAAGCTAGAAACCCAAATGCTTGATGGGGAAAGTTGCCTCCATTTTGCTGACCACTTCTGTTTGGAATGTGTGGAAAGAGAGAAATAGATGAATTTTTCAAAATAATCAAAAAAACAAGCATGCAATCAGTGAAATGATCAGACGAGATGCTCAAATAATTATGAAAAGAGTAGGAAGTATACGTACAGATTTATCAGTTGTTGAACGAGAGGCATTGCAGAGGATGGAACTAAAAGTAGAAAATACCGAGATTCAGTTGGAGAAGACATGGAAACCTCCGTGATAATCTGAAGGAAGACGAAGCAATGGTTTTTATTTTTTTATTTTTTGTGTTGTGTTGATTAAAAGCATTAATAGCAATTTGTAATTGGGTCAGGCTGACCTTGTTTGGGTTTCTCTAATAAAGCTTTTATCCATTTTCAATATATATATATATATAATGAAACCTTTTCAAAGAAATCTACTGTATGTATTTAGCCTTGAAATTGATTCATATATTTTTAAGAAGTAAGTATATGTTTTCATAAATGAATACTCGTATTTTCATATGATTTGTGGAATTTAGCTTTCATGCTAAAATATCTCTACTGGGGAATTTTATAGAACTATATATATAGATATATACACTTTGAGAACAATTCAGGTTTATAGCTTATTATATAAATAAGAATATATATATATATATATATATATGTGTATATGTATATGTTTGAGCAATAAAAAGTCTATGGACTTATAAGAAGATATCTAAAAGTATATAAAGTATTTCGAACATCATTCTACAATTCGTAAAGTTGATACTTATGTTTAATAAACAATTACTTCTCTTTTGAAATCTTATTGAGTTTTCATGTAAATTAGCCTTTGTGCTAATTATTTCTTTTTTTATGAAACAAAAAATATAGTATCGAGTGGTTATGGGACATCCGGTATCACTTCATTGTTTAAATATACGACTTGTATGGAATATTTGAGTAGTGGAATTTAATAACCTATAGTAAATATTTTAGCAACAATGAATGGTTATGGCATACACAGGAGCTACTTTAGTGATTACTATTTGAATAGTATATAACACTTTTTGATTAATATTATCTTAAGGAAGCTTGTTATTTCTATAGCTCACCATATTCATTAGTGCATCATGCCGCTTGACCATGTAGGCAAGTTGTTCGACCTAGCGGCTTGCCTGTGGAGGTCGCATCCTAGGCCGCGGTATTATTTTCAATTTCTAGCCCTATACCACAAAGCCAACGGTTAATACCTTAGGCTATATTCGATGTCATAACACTTGCGTCATTTGTTATTAGGGGCGACACCTCACAAGTGTGATAGTACGCAGAATACGTGCCATGAGGAGCAGATATATTATGGTTGTAGGAGTTTAGCGGTTTCATTCCTTCTTAAACTCTTGGAGCTTTCGTATCGGTCTCCCCTTGGAAGGAAGCAACTTTCACCAAGAATTCCCTTATCATCGAGATATTTATATGATCGGTTATTTTGCCTCGACCTGCTTCATGCTAAGCTTTTGTGGTTGACTTGCTTTCATGTAGTCTTATGGTTTTGACTTGCTTTAATGCTGTCTTATTAATGCAGTCATATGATTTCGACTCGCTTATATGCAGTTTCATATTTTTCTAAGGTTTTGGCTCGCTTTCATACACTTTTATATTTATTTATGGATTCACTCGCTTTCATGCGAGCTATTGTTTCTAGAGATGTTCTAGTTTTCGCACTAGACTTATAAATCCCTTACTTTGATATGATTAATGACCATATTTTGCAATGATTGTCCATGATGGATATGATATGATTTTACGACATTGTGTTTTTGTGTTGATGCCTTTTTGTTGAGATTTGGGTATATTATGTAGTTATTATTATATTATTGGGATTCTTACATGCTTATTAGAGTGATCTTACCCTTTGATATTTATAAACAATCTGATCCGTTTATTATTTCTATAATACTCGGATCAGGCCAAGACTTGACAGATACAAAACAGAATTGTCATTTTGTAACGGTTATAACCGTAGGTAATCAAATTTCCAACGGTTATAAGTGTTGATGGCAAGTAGGTTACAATTTTTTACATATTTTGTAACGGTTATAACCGTGGGGAATTTTGGTATTCCCAACGCTTATAACCGTTGGGAATTTTTCCTTTTCCAACGGTTATAACCGTTGGAAATTACAGTTATAACCTACGACTATTTTTTAATTTCCAACGGTTATAACCGTTGGGAATTTTTCCTTTCCAATGGTTATAATTGTTGGAAATTACAGCTATAACCTACGACTATTTTTTAATTTCCAACGGTTTTAACCGTTGGGAATTTTTAATTTCCAACGGTTATAACCGTTGGGAATTCCTTGCACACATAGGTAAATAACAAAATTACTAACACTTATAAGTGTTACAAATTTGGCATAGTTGAACCATATCATATTCAGCATCAAATAGTATTTCATTTAACTATATCTATATGAATTTACAACAACATAAAACACGAAAATTAAATTTCAAAACTAACGTATCATCAAGTTATTAAAAAGACATCAAATGTATGAAATAGTACATATCAAATTCTACAAAGTTCATGGTGACAAATCAAAAATGTAGTATTTCACTACTTCAGACTTCAAAAATGATCTTGTTAGCTATGTAGTGGTCATGGATTCCCCGCAATAGCATTTCTTTCAATGCGAAATACTCTTTTTTGTCCATGTCAAATGGAGGCACCCCAACTTTAATCTTTCTTCAACCATTCTTCATCCCTGGAGTCATTGTCTACAAGTGAATTTTAGAGACCACTCCTAATTCCCTACAGCACTAGCTCCTACTTTTTAAGTTGATATGTTAATAATAATTCCAATCATATATTAAAAAGGTTATTTTCTTAATCTTCACCTACTTTCAAGGTTTCTTGCCAAGATTTTCAATCATAACACAACATTGACATTACATTTGATATGTAGAAAAGGAACTTCGGCATTTATTTGATTGCAAGATCACCAGCTCCTGCTTTAAAGAAGAAAATTTCACTTGCACTACCCGCTCTTCTGTTCAAAATAGATAAACATTGCTATAGATGTCATACCAAATGGTAACCTGGATTGACATAACCGCAAGCTCATATACATCAATAAAATCCACCAATTCCTTTCTCACTTTTATGCAACAGATAAACAATCAAAGTCCAGCCTTCATTTCAAGAAGACCAGAACTAAACAAAATCCATGTCAAAAAAATACATGGAGAAGCTTTAAAAGCAAAAGGTTAAAAGAAACTCACAAAGTAATTATCTACTACAACCTGAAAAAGCTAATCGGCGTAGTCAGAAATATCACGGAGCATTTCCCTTTTCAAATTGATCTTGTTCACACAGTTTGCATAGTAATTGTATCTCTGTAGGTACGATATATTAGCCATTTAACAAGGTTTGAATTTCCTTCATAAACAAACCCAATTCTACAAAACTGGAGTTTATTGCAATAAGAAAATGCTATGTAATAAATATAATTTGAACATAATTGTGCCGTCTATATGTGTGTACGTTCAAGGCCAAGTAGTTTTAAAAATTCTCTCCGGGTTATGAAATGAAATTAGCAGTTTGACGAAATTTTAGCTTGTAGCCTTGTATGAATTAAAATCTTCATATGCAGTATCTTGAGATAAATAAATTAAGTCATATTGCCCTTTAAAATTAGAACCCAGACATGTTTTACAATAGTCTACATGGTTAAATTATACAGTAGAGGTAACACTAAAAATATATTCTAACAAACGACCACATCATGAATTTGACTATGCATACTCTGCAGTGGTGAAAGCCATACAAGAAGTATGATGTCATATTATATCGACAAACAATGAGTAAAACATTGTACCAACCATCACACTGGTGTAACTATCCAACTAAACTAAGGCACTTGCTTAGACCCAAAACCAAATATTCAAAATTGAGTTCAGCTTCGAATCTATTTTTTGAGAATCGGATCAAAATCCAAATTGAATGGGTCGATTTTAAACAGGATTGAAAACGTGCAATTTTGATATTTATGTAAATAATGTGCTTGGTCACTTCTTTATGTGGATAGTTTGTATCCATTTTGTACAAATACATTAGGCTTGGGGTGGGCTTTGATGAGATAGTCAGTTCCCCATTTAACCGCATTCATGGCATGGCCCAATTCACCGCTTTGAGCCATTTGCTTGCTATACTCGATTATGCTCCACGACCTCATAGTCAATATGAATGCCATTGGCAATCCAAACTTCACATTGTCTCCTGCGTCGTAGTACCTCCGACTAAATCAATCTATTCGCAAAATACTCATATCATTTGTTAAATTGTAACTTACAATTGAATATTGATAATATAACTATAGTGATACCTATATAACTATAATGATGCTAGGAAATTATACTAAAAAATCTTTGATGCAAACATCCAAATCCAACTTATGATAAAACCACACTTAATTTTCATAGTGGAGTTATCAAATTTTGATGTGCATGTTGTATAAAGTTTTTCAAAAATTTGGACAAGTGTTAACGCAAAAAATATGCGCTAACACCCCAGTGTGAGTTATAGTGTAATGAAAGCACCATACGTTGGTACGGGAACTAGAAATAAGCAGAGAATCACAGAAAATAGTAAAGAGACGACAATTTTTATAGTGGTTCGGCTCAAAGCCAAGCCTACGTCCATTTTATATCTTTTATTATGATCTTTGAGTACACTTTGTTACAACTAAACTTCAAGTACAACAAACTTCAAAGACTTAAGCTTCCAAAGTAGAATGAATCCATCCTCGAATTGATCTCTGAAGTTGCTATGATGTTGTAGAAGCGAATGAGTTGCTTGAATTTCAAGTGGCAGAGTCTCGGCTTTTTCAGAAAGCATCCCCCTTGAAGTGCGGAGTAGGTGAGGTATTTATAGGAGAGGTTGGGTTTAGGTCGTAGGTCGTGGACGGCTTAGGAATGAGTTAGGTCGCCGGCGACCTAATGGGTATGGGTTACGACTTATAGTGGGTGCACTTGGACAATTGCTTTGGTTGATAGGTCGTAAGCGACCTAAAGAATTGTGACATAGGGAGTTGCGGCACAAGAATGATACTGATGTAGCATAAGCCTTTAGTGACTTAACGGAGTCATCCTGGACGAGATACGGGCTGTCAACGACTTAGTATGTGCAGTATAGGAGTTATCTTAGCTTGCTTAGGTCGCGAGCGACTAATGGAAGAGGTAGTATGCTTGCTTAGGTCGCAAGCGACCTAATGGAAGAAAGTACGTGGCTTAGGTCGCGAGCGACCTAAGGGAAGAGGCAGTATGTGGCTTTACTTCGAAATTTGCTAAGCCGTTAGGTCGCTCCTTTATTAACTCGTTAGGTCGCTGGCACTTTTAGGTCGCTCGGTCGTTAGAGCTTCTTAAGTAGTTGAGCATGTTAAACCGTTCAATGCTCTAGGTTGCTAGGTCGCTTATGCCTTTAGGTCGTTGAGTCGTGCCTTCCTGTAGGTCGTTAGGTCGCGAGATTCTGTGAACAGTTAAGTCGTTTGCTTTTCCTATGCAATTGAGTCACCTGATCCGGGCTCGGACAAAATTCAATGATATCCATAGCGAAGCAATGTATAACCATTCTTTGAGAAGAGCTGCCTTTAGTTTTTGATCAATCTTCTGGTATCACGGCCTTGCTAAAAGGCGGGATAACATTTGCCCTCCAAAACATGCCTTGCGATAGGAATGTGTGTTTTGTAGTGCCATAAGCTGGATGTTCGTATCCCATCAACGACCTGAAAAGAATTCGATAGTTTCATATGACCTCGAATGACAATCGTTCGGGATCGCACGTCATTTGAGGTTGAACGGGACCGTTCGCGGTCGAATGCCATTTAGGGCGAATTGTGACCGTTCGCGATCGAATGCCGTTCGCTGCGAATTGTGACCTTTCGCGGTCGGGTGCCGTTCGCGGCGAATTTGTGATCGTTTGCGGTCGGGTGCCGTTCGAGACGAATTGTGACCGTTCACGATCGAATGCCGTTCGCGGCGAATTATGACCGTTCGCGGTCGGGTGTCGTTCGCGGTGAATTGTGACCGTTCACGGTCGGGTGCCTTTCGAGGCGAATTTGTGACCGTTTGCGATCGGGTACCGTTCGCGGCGAATTATGGCCGTTCGCGGTCGGGTGCCGTTCGAGGCGAATTTGTGACCATTCGCGGCGAATTGTGACCGTTCGCGGTCGGATGCCGTTCGAGGCGAATTTGTGACCGTTCGCGGTTGGGTGCCGTTCGCGGCGAATTGTGACCGTTCGCGGTCGGGTGCCGTTCGAGGCGAATTATGACCGTTCGCGGTCGGGTGTCGTTCGAGGCGAATTATGACCGTTCGCGGTCGGGTTCCATTCGAGGCGAGTTTGTGTGTCCGGGGGGGACTTAATATTATCGATACCAGGTTCACGTTTGGGTGAATTCCTGGATCGTTTGTCAGGGCGATTTACTGCCATCTCAGAGCATGCCTAAGGACCGTTCTCGACTCCGTACATGCGTAAGTGGCTTAGCCCTCTCAGAATTATCAAAATCCAATATTCATTCAACTAAAGAGGTTTAAAGCAAAAATGTCCAACAAAGTCAAATCCAAACACAAGAAGTAAAACACAAAAGCGAAGTAGTGACGTCAGAGTGCAAACACTTACATCGATATGATTTATAGCTGTATCAGAGCATGCCTGGGGATCGTTCGCGGTCCCGTACATGTGTGAACAACTTAATTGTGTCGATGTGGAGTTTTCCACTCGTTCGTCATTACCTCAACCAATTGATAACAAGCTGACGCCTCGATCCTGAGCCGTCTTCAGTTGGTGCAGGTGGTGGTCGTTCTTGTTCCACCTTTGTGGTCCTCCTTCTCACATACTGTGATAGAAAACCATCCTGGATATGCCCCTCAACTTCGTCTTTCAAGTGTCTGCAGTCATTTGTGCGATGACATTCAACTCATGGAATGAGCAATACTTGTCCGACTTCCTCCCGTTGTTGGTTGGATCTCTCCTCATCGGCTTTCGATAAGGAACTTGTCCCTTGGTATCTTGGTAGATCCGCTCCAAAGTCTCATTCAACTCCGTGTATGAGGTGAATCTTGGTTCCCTTCGTGGTCGTGCTGATCTATTGTTGTTATCCTCAGCCTTTCGTTTACCTTTGCTAGTTTCTACACCTTTCTCAGGAGGATTTCCACCTTTGATTACATAAACGTCGATTCCTTCTCCTTCTTCTCTTTCGGCATTTGCGTCCTCTAACCGTAGAAATCCTTCAGCCTCATGGTAAAATTCCCTTAGATCCATAGGGGAATCTCTTGACAGCGAATTCTTGAATTCTGTACCGTCAGCTATGCCCGACACAGCTGCCATCAAGACCATGGATGGATCATGTCGATCCACCGATGCTGCAGCTGCATTGAATCGCGTCAAAAAACTTCTCAAAGATTCCGCAGCTTTCTGTTTCAGTGCTGCCAAACTCATAACATTCTTGGGTCTCGAAATGTGGACCCTGAATTGCCTCATAAACCTTTCAGTCAAATCATTCCACGTCCCGATAGATCCACTTTCCAGTTGTCTAAACCATAGTGCTGCAATATCTGCCAAGTACAATGGAAAGCACTGGACCATAATTTCCTCTGATGCCCCCCAGCACCTCCATATGCCTCATATATTTTGTCAGATGAACTGTAGGGTCTATCCTTCCATTATACATATCCAACGATGGTAGCTTAAAGTCTGGTGGGTTCCTAGCTCGCCTGATTGTTGTGGTAAAAGGACTCATATTCACATCCTCCAAGTCCTTGTTTACCAAACCAACTCTCATAGCTCTTTTGACCACTTCCACCAATCTGTCATTGTCTCCTAGTTGTAGTCCTCGTCCATTGCCTTCAGCCTGCCCCCCGAGTTCACGAGGGAATTTTGGAATCTGTTCTCCTGGCTGAGCTCCTATTCCTCTGTCAATGCCATGTTGCCCAAATCCACCAGATGTTTTTCTCGGTATTGGGTCTGCATGTTCTAGATGAGTGCCCCTGGCTCTAGTGCTGGCTCAGATGGTCCTGCTCCGTTCTGAACTCCAGTTGCTCTTTGATGCTGTGCTCCAAGTTGTTCAATCTGCTGAAACAAACTCTGGATCATCTCCTCTTGCCTTCTCATCATCGTCTAAATCTCGTCCCTGGTGATGAAGACTGAAGTTTGATTCACTCCTGAGGAAGCCTCTTGACTTCCTTCGTGCTAACTCCTTTCTGGTCTCTGCCTTCTACTCGATCGACTTGTCATAATTCTTCGGATCCGAATCTCCAAACTCTCTAATCCAACTCTTAATTGATAGAACTCCTGAGTTTAGTTCTCAGTGAAAGCACCAAAAAATGTTAACGCAAAAAATATGCGCTAACACCCCAGTGTGAGTTATAGTGTAGTGAAAGCACCACACGTTGGTACGGGAACTAGAAATAAGCGGAGAATCGCAGAAAATAGTAAAGAGACGACAATTTTTATAGTGGTTCGGCTCAAAGCCAAGCCTACGTCCACTTTATATCTTTTATTATGATCTTTGAGTACACTTTGTTACAACTAAACTTCAAGTACAACAAACTTCAAAGACTTAAGCTTCCAAATTAGAACGAATCCATCCTCGAATTTATCTCTGAAGTTGTTATGGTGTTGTAGAAACGAATGAGTTGCTTGAATTTCCAAGTGGAAGAGTCTCGGCTTTTTCAGAAACCATCCCCCTTGAAGTGCGGAGTAGGTGAGGTATTTATAAGAGAGGTTGGGTTTAGGTCGTAGGTCGTGGACGGCTAGGAATGAGTTAGGTCGCCGGCGACCTAATGGGTATGGGTTACGACTTATAGTGGGTGCACTTGGCCAATTGCTTTGGTTGATAGGTCGTAAGCGACCTAAAGAATTGTGACATAGGGTGTTGAGGCATAAGAATGATCCTGATGTAGCATAAGTCGCTAGTGACTTAACGGAGTCATCCTGGACGAGATACGGGCTGTCAGCGACTTAGTATGTGCAGTATAGGAGTTATCTTGGCTTGCTTAGGTCGCGAGCGGCTTAATGGAAGAGGTAGTATGCTTGCTTAGGTCGCGAGCGACCTAATGGAAGAAAGTACGCGGCTTAGGTCGCGAGCGACCTAAGGGAAGATGCAGTATGCGGCTTTACTTCGAAATTTGCTAAGCCGTTAGGTCGCTCCTTTATTAGCCCGTTAGGTCGCTGGTGCTTTTAGGTCGCTCGGTCGTTAGAGCTTCTTACGTAGTTGAGTCATGCCATGTTAAACCGTTCTATGCTCTAGGTCGCTTATGAATTTAGGTCGTTTTCTTTTCCTATACAATTGAGTCGCCTGATCCGGACTCGGACAAATATCAATGATATCCATAGCGAAGCAATGTATAACCAATATTTGAGAAGAGCTGCCTTTGGTTTTTGATCAATCTTCTGGTATCACGGCCTTGCTAAAAGGCGGGATAACGATAAGCAATTTCTAATGTTAGTCATTGATAGTTGAGAATACCAAGTAAAAACATTAATTTATTTTTCCATCACATATGGCAGAGGAAAAGGTAGTTGAGCTAATAATTGCTAGTTTAATCTGAATGTTATTTTTCTGCAATCAAGGGTGAAAATACACCATCGATCCAAATAGACATTTTCATTTCCATTGAAAAAATAGGATAAAAACCTTAAAAAGTATCCGTGATTTTTATTACCATCCAAAAGAAAGCCCAGTGTCGGCCCTGTTAATATGGATGCCCTAGGCAGGGCTGTAGAAAACATGAAGCATAAAAAGATTGGAGGAAAAAATTGTAATGGCAGCACTTGAACCCTGGTTGTAAGGTTGAAAATTACAAGTTAAACCAATACAGTACTAGTCATTTTTGTCAAAAGTTGCCCCGCTATTTTATCATATCAATATTTTTAAAAGCACATTGGGTATTTTGTTGCCACTTTGACCATGTTCGGCGATGTTGTCCTAGGCGAAGGCCTCACTTGTCTTACCTCTTGGCCGGTCCTGAGAAAGCCTTATTGTAAAAACGTAAATTTCTTTAGAAATAATGTACTAATGTTAAAAGGAGGACGATGACAACAAATGGACCATTCTATCAGTAGATAATTTCATAGATGCAGATAAAATTAACAATAAAGCAAAACAAACAAAACAGCACTAAAAGCAATACAAAAATAACTTCATGGCAGAAAATAAATCAATGAAAAATTACCAAATACAACCCTTTTTTATTAACACAATTCATGAATATCCACAAAACATGACTAAACAAGCATTTTCCAACTCTTAGTCCTAGAAAAATAAAAAATAAAAATAAAAATAGGAGAGTATTAAGAAATTTAATTACCCCATTAGCCTTGCCATCTCGAAGACCAGAGGGTTACTCGGTAAATAACCAGATCTCTAAGCTTTAAAAAAAATGCTCTTGCTCAAAGCTTTTCCATAATCATGCCCTGCTAACACCGATGGCATTATTAACAGTGTTACATTGAACACTAACATAGTAGGAAGCGTTTTTCATTGAACACTAACACCGATGGCATTATTAACAGCATTACATTGAACACTAATGTCGATGGCATTATTAACAGTAATTAATTATAGAAATGCATAGTAGGAAGCGTTTTTTAGATATCGCTAGAACTCAAAGAAGTGGAAGCGGGAAAACTAATAGTTTTTCATTTTCATAGTACGTTACAAGATAGAATACAGTTTGTGAGCAGTGTAATTACCTCAACTCCTAAAAGATCATCTTCTTTCTCCAGTTTCATGCCACTTCATCACAATTGAAAATAGCTTCATGGGTGGTCATGTTTGGAACTTCTATTCTCTCAAGTAAGGTGAAATATACCCAGATGTTCAGGAAGTAGGAGTTTTCTCAACCCAGGTGCTGTAAGATATATTGACTTCCTGAAACCATTTAATCAAAGAAGACCATATCAGCAAACAAAAATGAGATTATTAGTTGAAGGTTGAAATAAAGATTGTATGCATATGGATCGTGTATAAAACAAAGGTGGATTTCGCCGTCATAGGCACATGCATATAATAAAGTATCTGTAACTGTCGAAAAAATATCATGGTCTAGAATAGACAACAAATAAAATGAATTAAAAATGAACTTACCTATAATTAAATGCTCAAAATATAAACTATGTTAAGATAAAATTAATTATATGTAATATGAATGAGTCGTCAATCTAGAATACGATTTTTGTCTAATTAGGGTGGAATGAATAAAGAAAGAACAACGTTGAATAGTAGATCATTTCATAAATGCAGTGTGGAAATATAAGTACATGAAAATTTACTGGATTCCAACTGCGTTCAATCCATTAGAATAATTTATAACACAATATCCATATTAAATAAATCAAGAGGATTCTTAAAGAATGCTATATACTGAAAATACGTATTCTATAATTGAATAGTAAAAAGAAATTAGAGATCTTATTTTTTAAATCTTTTACTTTCAATATTTATAGAAACTTGAATTTATTTAGCAACTAAATTAGGAAATATAAAATAATGCATTAATAAATGTATCTAATTTCCGAATTATGTTTGTAAAAAAATGTATCAAGCATTTATGTATACTGGTCATTATGTTTGTTCATAGGCTCCAATGAAACAAAGTAAATGTTTTAAATCCTAAAACTCAGGTTTTCCTAATACAAAACGAGGGGAAAAAATTGATTATGATCCATTTAGCGAGAATGTATTTAAATTTGAATATAATTTTTTTATTTGTTTTGGTAGTATTATCTTATTCTTATGTAACTTAGTATTTATGAAACAAAACGATATATTAGTCCATGTTAAGTTCAAGAAATATTTGTTGATATATTGTTCTTTCCCTTTTTGTAGTTTCATAATTGGACTAAAGTTAGAATAGATATGAAATTTCATTTAATGATCATCACTATATTAGGCTCTCTAATACAAACTGCATACAAACATGCTATGCTTGGACGATCCTTTTTAATATCCAATATCGCTACCCACTAATATAAAAAACATAAACTTTAGAATCTAGCATACAAGTAAGACAATCTTCCTACTTAAATTCATTTAAATTATGAAAATGGAAACGGTGCGAAGTATCATGCAAATTCAATTTGTAATCTATATGATAATTCTTTTATATCCATAACAATCCACTATGAGTATTCCTTATAACTAAAGAAAGTTCATGAAATTCAGCACAATCCTCTATTTTAGATATTTGAAATTTACTTTTTTGATAACATGAATATTTTAGTAAGCAAATGTCTTCAACTTTGGCTATCACAAAGTACTTGATTTATTATATCAAGAAGTCGGGGTGGTAGGCATGTTGTAAATGGTACTTGATGCAGATTTTATTACATATTTCATCATATAAGTAAATGAAAACGGTAAAATAGTCACAAAGAAATAATTTGGATAAAACAAATTCATATTCAAAAAATAACAGTTATAAGAATACTACTATACGATGAAATGAGTGGACTAAGTGCATGAAAATGCTACATGAGGAGGAAATGGTTATTGGTTTGTTATTTTTTCAACTTAAGAGTAAATTCAATTATATCATAAATTAACTTACTTGAAAAAAATATTGACAATCAAATTACCAAGGATGTACTGCCAATAAACTTTTAACTCTTCATGCCAGCCAAAATAGTAGTCAATGGAAGCAAGTACCGCAACATGAAAGTAAAAAAAGATGTAAAAATGATGTCAACAAAATCAGAAATAAAAATAAAGTAATGAAATTGCTAATAATGCAAGGAAAGTGCCAATTCGCTAAGTATTGTATAGTGAATAGGTTGAACATTAAGCAAGTTATATGTACAATGATTACTATGTAACAATTCTTTATTAAGGTTACAAGAACTTCTATCACTAGCCGAGTCTTTTCTCTACTCCTCCCTTGCTTTCACTAACTCGCTTAGTTCTTCCATTGCAATAAGCTAGCCTATTATAATTGAAATTTGATAAAAAAAAATTATGTTTTTTCTATGTATAAGCTTCTTTGTTTTATTTTTTACTCTAATATTTATAGATTTAATTTAATAAAAAATTTATTGTTTGATGAAAATCCACAATGTAATATAGTTTCTTACATCCAATCCAAGATACCTAATCATAAAAAAATATCACAAAGTTACAAATTTTTTATCTGCTATTTTAATTCAAGAATGAACCATGTTTACAACTTACGAATATGAGCCAACTAAAATACAATATGCGGCAGGTGTTTACCCTTCTTAGAACTTATACAAGAACTTTTCCTCGCTTGTTATATTTATTCTCACCTTTGTCACTTGTAATATTTACGAATACAGGTGTTTGCCCTTCTTAAAATACAGCCAACTTTTCCTCACTTGTTATATTTACAACTTACGAATGTGAACCACGTTACTGAGGATAATTGCAAAATCGAGTACAAATTTATTCAATATTAATCATCAATAAATTGTGCAAGGAGAAAAGAGGAGAACCTCGCCTTTGTCACTGCCTAAAAGGAAGGAGGTGATAACCTGGTAACGGCGATGCTGGAATGAGGCAGAGGCGATAACCCTAGAACGAATATCAAGACAGAGGCGGTAATCCTAGAACGGCAACGAGGCGGAGGGGGAAGCTAGAGGTGAAGGGGGAAAATAGAGACGGAGGTGGCGATAACGGAGGGGGTGAAAACCCTAAATTTGAACTTTTGATATACAAAACGATATTTGGAAGTACGAGAAATGATTTTAGAAGCGAAAGAAACAGGATGAGAACCAATAATAAACAAAAGGACACTCCTATCCATATTGCTATTAATTATTTACCAAACCACCAGATTTAGTAACAGTTATAACCGTGATAAATGGTCTTAACGGAAAAAACCGTTAGAAATTTATAACGGTTATAACCATTACAAATTGAAAGCGGAAAAGTGTTACAAAATGAGCTGTTTGGTGTTGTGAGATAATGGGCACTTTGATCATGGATTTTAGCTGGGTTTTGGTAGTCATCTATTATATATTGATATGCCATGTGTGTCATTTTGATGTCAGACCTTTACGATATCCCTTTTTTGTTTGAGATGTTTACTTTTGATATCATGTATATTTTTGGAGACTTGTCAGAGTAAATATGTAATTGTGTGGATCCGGTATCATCTTTTGTTGGCTCATGGTGTATTATATTTGGGTTGTATTATATTTTTCCGTTGTGTTCAATGATTCTGTGTTATGTATTATATCGTTCTGATTTTTCTAAGCGAACATGTCTACTGTCTTGTGTCGAGACTGTTCACATTATATATTTTTTCAGACTAAGATAAAAATGTGACAGTGACAGTCCAAGGGAATAAACAGGGATGATCGCTCATATCCAGCCTTATTATCTTTATTACTTGACAATATTACTTTCTAATATTCTTGGATAATATAGGTATAGAGGTGGGACGTTACAACCTGCTTCTTCGGTCTAATGTGTGCACCTCCTAATCTTTCAACCATACATATCTCATTAACGAATCTCTATGATCACGTGAAACATATCACATATTTCAACAATACGTGTGTGTACATATGTATATGCACGCGCATAGTATGGAATATTGACCTTCACTATTATAAATCCCTTCCTCAATCTCTCCTCGATCTTTTAGTAACATCATTTATCCCAAATTTCAAACCATTTAATTACATCAAAATTGAAACCAAATATAAATCACTGAATTTTTTTATTTTTCAACTGCTAAGGGATAGAAGATTCGAAACGATTTCACGGCACTCAGTGGCAATATCTCTTTAGCGCACCTGACATAGCTACATGTTTTCAAATGCTACGAAAGAGTATGGATATGTGCACATTATTAGGATTATCACCACAAAATATGAACTCATTACAAAATGTATGAAAAACATGAGATAGAACAAAGATAACCGTTTGATTTTAATTTTGAATTTTATATTTTGCATTTTCAATATGTTTTTGAAAATATATGGAAAAGGAAGAACCGATGAAAATGACAAATTTAAAAAATGGTCTTAAAATATAAAATCATAAATATATGTCATGGCTTTTCGTACTTTGAGAAATATCATAAAGTACTTCCTCTTCCTTCCTTTGTTGTAATAATTATAATTTTCCATTTCTCCTCCACGTTTTTTTGGAACATATGAAAACGCAACATAGAAAACTCAATTTTGTAACCAATCAAACCCCTACATTCCAAAGTGATTTGATTTTTTTTATTGAATGTATGTAAAAGAGAACTACAAACAAATACAAAAATACAAATTTACTAAGTTAAGTCTCCAACGCGCTAATTTGTTTTCTCAACTATTGCACCACTACTTTTTATCCCTGCTAACAGTTGAGGGAAACCAGTAGAAGGTTGTATGGTCTAAAAAGAAATCCATGCTATACACACATTGTATATTCGAACGATAACCACAAGACTACATTTTCTTCAAATTCACTAAACTTTTGTAAATCCTCAAAGCTTGGAGTGCACACAACATAATATGTTAAATAACTAAGAGTGAGCTACAAACAAACCTGCAAGGTGGCATACCCTATAAAGCCAAAAAGTGCTATAATATTCCAATTACTACAAGATCAACATCGATTACATACAAAATGCTTAAGCGCAAACTAACACTGTAAATACACCTACACACAATTACAGAATCAAAAACTGGCTGCAGTCAACAAATGTACATACACTGATACATGACAGAGAGCAGCTGAAGCACTTGCTCATACTTGAAAAATGCAAACTTTAAAGCAACAAATAATGTGCTTTGTCCTTGTAAACATGAAGCTGAAACAAAGAGATGCAGCTGAAATATTCAGTGGAGTGACCAGTGAACTGCTGCAGTCTGAAGTGATCAGTTGGTGCATCCAGTTTGAGTTATTCCTGATCCTGCCCACAGTAATATGCCTATTTATGGTGCATTAATCAAACCTTTGTCTCTGTGTGTTTTGGACTGTGTCAATGATATTGGTTAAAAAATTAACATAAGCATACATTGCAAGTTCTTTCATCCATACAGTAATCAATCCTTTATAATTAAGCTTAGGGATATCGTGTTGTTAATGAAATTGCAGTATTTATATGTCAATAACTATAATTATTTTTTTAAACGTTAATATTAAAAAAAAAAGAATGCATTTGACATAGTCATAATAACATAAGGTAGAAAAAGTTGTTAAAATGTATTTAGAGCGATTTCAAGGTGTTTAAGAAATATCAAAAAGAAAAAAAAGGTTCCACATTACAAAACATAATAGCGTAAAAATGATTGCATAAAGATTTATTAATAAACGACGTTTCACATAAGTGCTTGATGGCCCTTGTCGTTCCCAACTCTTAAGTATACAATGTACAGAAAAACATTATGAACGGGTATAGATAATGATTTTAAACGTTGTAAGATTCTCCATTTTTTGTTGACCTTCATCATTAACAAATATGAATGATCAACAAAATAGTGTAAATGTCAAATATTCAACAATAATATAAACAAAGAAACATATAGCTACATATCACCGATAGAGAAGCAAAAAATGACTAATGTATAAATAATAGATGACATATTATTTGATTATTCATACTTAATAGATAATTTTAAAACAATGAAAGAAAGTATATATTACTTTAGAGGAATCAAATTATAAAGGCGAAAGGTGGCAAAGAAGAAATTCAAATAAAAGTATATATTACTTGATATTACTTATTTTTTGTCGTACATTTATTTAGTAAACTAATCCTCAATGCATATTACTTGATATTACTTATTTTCAGCTCCGCAATGATATGTATTTTCTTCTTCGTCTATTTGTCATCAAATTTATTCTAGCTTTTCAAAATGTGTTTTGATCGATTCTAGAAGAACCAGTCCAAAGTACAAGAAGTAGAAAATAATGCAAGTAATTATTTTTCCTTCTACCAATTCAAATTGGGTCGCAAAATTTATTTGAAGATTCAGTGTTGTCTATTTAGAAATTTTATTTAAAGAGCAATGAGAAAATTTAATACGTAGCTCTCGATCGTTGTTCCAAAAATAAACTTACTTAATCACGTCGATATTAGAATTGAAAAGTAAAAAAAACATTAACTTCCATTTCCTTAAATTTTGTTCCTTTTTTTTATTTAAATGATTGAAGTTTAATTTCTTTTTGTGTCAATATTTACAATTAGGGATAAAATAATTCTTGGGTTACATGCTTCGGCATTTCAAGGCGTGCGAGACGAACGCTTTGTATGCGTGTCTTGTATGTGTCAAGTTGTTGAGACGTAAATCTTAGAGGTAAAAAGTTTTTTATGGAAAATCTCAAGGCGTTTTATCTCCCATTTCGTCGAGGCGAGTGCCAAGGCGGGTTTTTAAAAACAACGATATTTGTTGAAAATATTAACAGGAAAATCCCTGAAATCAGTTTCTAACAGAAGGTGAAAGTGAATTTTGAAATTTCTGAAGGGTGTTTGTAAAAGTCTGTTTTAAAATCTATTTTTAGGAGGGACGGTTGTGCATTGTAAAGCTTAAAGAGAGCCTTTTTTTACGGAAGTTCTTAACAAACAATATCTCATATAATTATGAATAGTGAACAATGTCTCATATGTTTTGAATCTTAAACTAAGCAGGTTAAAAAAAAATAGAGGTATTTTCTACTTTACAGGTGGAAAGACCGGGCATTGCATGGGTCTATAGATTGAATGCGTTTAGGTTGGAAGGTGATATCCGGGAAAAAAAAAATTGTTTGAAATATTAATTTTAACCATGTATGTTAGAATGCATGTTATAGTAGGTTGAGTAGCTTTATCCTTTTTTTAAGCGAGTTTATGGAAATCAGTATAGTTTGTTTAAATCTGGACAATTACAGTTTTAGCATTGGGTTTGTGGTAAGAGCATCTCCAACAAACGACCCAATCTCACATTTTCTAATATATGCATCGAATTTGTGCTCCAACAAAGAACACATTATCTGATAGTAGTGTGGATTTCAGGGGCAATAGTGTGGGGATTTGTAATCAAACCGGACGTCTGTTGAATAGGGTTCAGAAGCCTATCCAACAGACACCTGACATTATTTAATTTATAATTTTAAACTGTGAACTCTCATACGCTCGTTCAACAAGCGTACAAACAACAGGCGCTTGTTGAACAAGCGCCTGCTTCAAAACTGTTGGGAAATATGTGGGCTTACCTTTTATAAGCGCATAAAATGTGGTATACACACTGAATACTGGTGGATGTGCTCTAAGTAGAGGGATTCAAAGTTTCAAGATTTGACTAACAAAGGTAAACGCTGGAATTGGATTTTTGATTATGTAATGTAACTATCAAGTATACAGTTTGTTTTATTTCTGTTTACTTATGTTATTTTATGTAAAAACTCTGCATAAGAAGAATCAAAGCAGTAGAGCTAAGCAACTATAAAATTTGCATGTCAAATAGGAGATCCTTTATTTTTTTTTATTGTTTGAAGGTTTGTCATTTTTTCTGATGTAAAGCTGGAATATGTCACCGACAATGGAAGGACATAACAAATATTTACTCTAAACAAATATTCATTTGAACACTGTAGACCTTTTTTTAGTTTTTAACACATTGGAGGTTTGAAAAAAGTGAAAAGGACACGTCCCTAAAATCAATCTTAATACACAAAACATCCTTCTCAATAAAAAGATATAAATTACATCCATATTTTCAAAGACTACAAATTTCTTCCCTACAATACCTCTCTTCTCCATTGCATCAACGTTGATTTTTCATATATGGATGTTATTCTCACATCCATACTTAAAATTTGCACCTCATTAATTATCAATCTTAAAATGCAGTAACTTCTTGTAGAAACGACGGATTAACAAACCGTTTTCACCATTAAATCGTAAATTTTATTGTCTTTCTAATGAGTGGCATTGTGCATATATAAAAACAATGGCAGTACAAGCTATTCGCAATAATTGCCGAAATGTCTGTAATTATAAACAATAATTGCTGAAATGTCTGTAATAATATAGTTTGATTGCAGGCAATTCAGCAACTATATGCAATTGTTGCAGAAATGTTTACCATTATATACGAATAAAATCTTTAGCTCAAATTAATCCACACCAAATTACTCATGGGCAGCAATTTGTAAAGTACAGGACAAAAATAAATATAGGGAACGATTTAAAATTTGTACATTTATTGTAAGGCACATAATTTTGTCACATTTGAATATATATTTTTGTGGTACATACCTTGGAACTAAGTAAGACTGTAAGAGTACAACGTCGAACATTGAATGTATGGAGGAATACATTTAAAAAGTAAAGTAGAGAATAGTAAGTGGATCATTGTTTCAAGCATCTCATGTGCATAATAGAACCAAGAATTTCTCACCTTGGTTAGTAGTGGAAATGTAATATTCCAAGCAAGCTTTCTCATGCTCCTTAGCACGTCAACACTCCAATGGTGTATGATACCTTGATTTAATGGTAAGACAGTGGAATCATAAGATTAATAGTGAAATTGTACTAAAAATAAAATGCATGTTGAATAAATCGTTACTGAGGTAGACAACAAATGAGGAAGATTCAATATATTCTTTTGACGGATAAATCAAACAATATACTGATATAATTGACTTCAGGTATATAAAAAAAGGTATATATTGTTGCTAAAGTAGTATAGGGTTTCACTGTATAGAAGATTAAGCCTATCAGCAAAGTTGATGCAATAAAAATTAATAAAATTTACCTTTAATACTAAACTAAACTACAATTTGTGATTTAAAAAGTATGATTTTACATTCCAGTTTTTAAACAAGTACCAGATATCCCTAAAGTAGTCTAGGATTTCCATGTAGAAGTCTAACTTGGCTTTGGTTTAATAAGCAGCACTGCCACCATTAATGAAATTTGAATATATTACTTTGATCAAATGTGAAGTAGGCGGTTTGACTAAAGAAGGCGGTTTGATCAAATGTGGAGCACATTTGAGCAAATTTCAATGATTTGGTAGATTTCACATAAGATTAGTTCTGCCCTTACGTAGAGTGTGGGATTGCTTAAAATATAATACTGAAAGCCTAAGAAAGGATTTCAGTCTACTGTTATCTAAACTAAGGTTAGATTCAAGTGGTTACCAAACAATCATAGCCTGAAGTAGATAGATGATTGAACTGTCAAATTGAACCAGTCGAACTTATCAATATTTTGTTAGTATATTCACCTTCTTATCAAATACATTTCCCCCACCATTTCCAGTGTATCAAATAATGACAAAAATAATTTTCATCTCCTTTTACTTTTCATCTTTTTGAGGTAAACCAAACAAAATTAATGATCTATGACCACCAACTTTTCAAACATTTACTTTTTGTCTTTTTCTATGATCACCAACAAATCAATCATGTTCATGAAAATAAACATGAAGGATATAGAATAGAAACAAGTAATGGAATTTCCTGTTTCAGATATAGCTGGGACATCAAAATGAGCGTTATGCTAGCTTGAATAAAGTACCACTTCTACTATCAAAAATTAATTATAACCAGATCAGTTGATCAACCATTTATAAATTGCATTAGCATACATTAAATCCAGGATAAAAAACACCTACCTCAAGAACTCTGCTATAATCACTGAGAATGTATCCGCTGAGCAACGTTTTCTTAATCTCCAATCACAAACAAATAACATCGAAAGTAAAACTTTAAAGAATGGCAGCAAGGGAATTAGAATAAGAACTATCATGTTTATGGGTTGATGATCAAGTACAAATTTCCACAGTTAAGGTATAATATTTGGCTGGATACTACCTTACTATAGGAAAGACATGAAGCAAAACCAAGCACCATTTTCAATACTGTATACAACGAAAACGAGCTTTAACCATGTCTGTGGGTATTCATAATAACATATCATGTACATTTATTATTAGATCAAGCCACACATAGACACATAGGATAAAATCAAAAAGATGATAATGTCTGAATGAAATCAAAACTCACTACAATACCGACTTCATTATAACTTATCCAACAAATAGTCATATACAAGAGGGAGTAAGCAATACCTATAGTAGCCCTATAAGAAAGATGTATACATCATTCTTCTTTTGGAATTCATTCTAAGATACAATATTTGGTTTAATGTCAGCCACATAAAAAGATGCATTCAATGTTAATTACATTGGAAATGCAGTTCCATGTTGCAGGTCTGAAACTCAGACTGTCTATAAGCCTGCAACCGCATAGTAGCAAGGGGACCAAGGTAAATAACTATGACTGCGGGCTGTAGAAGTATCAACTTGAAGTCGATTAGATTCAAGATTATAGAAGAATCTTTCGCCATTTATAAGCAAAACCATTGTATCCAAGTGAAAAAGCAGTATACAACCATAGCATCTATCAGGCTGAGTATCAAGTGGAAATGGGAATCCTATCTTCTTAAGTTTGTCCTTCAAATTAATCTGATGCCTCAAAAGCCAACAAGATTCATTTTCGTTTTTCAATCAGGTCCACACCCACAACTCTCCTCTACAATATTTTGAATACGTCAAAGAACCACACGAGCTACATAATTTTCCAACTTCTTCACACCGATTAGGAGAAGGAAGAGCGACTCTCTTGTATGATCCATCTGCACAATTTATTGCAATTAAACCAGAAAAACATCTTTCCAACATATACAGGAGGCCATTGGCCAAGCATGAGTTGTCCACTGTAAGATCAATGTGGCGACCAATAATCGTAAACTTACGATCCCATCTTCCTGTTTTTGATGAGAAAATTTCAAAAATATAACCACGGCCATCGCAACTTCCTGAGATTTTAATTACTTCATAGTGGTGCTTCGACAAACTCGGATCAAAAGCCAATATAAAGCTATAATAAGAACCACTGTATGAGATTGATCGACATTTTCTGGTAGTTGGATTGCAAAGATAAATTACTTTAGAACTAAAAGTTTTTTTGCATATGATAAGTCCAAACTTACTGTCCATCACTCCGTAACATAAAGATGAGTCTAAGAATCGTGTGGGATCGTAGTCGTCACCAAACCCTTTCCGGAGACTAACGTAGCTAGTATTTTTGTCATGTACGCTCACACAAAGTATTCCTACTAGTACTGGAGGAAGTCTGTTACAGGTGTGAGACTCGAGTACAAGAGAACGAAATGATCTTGAAACACTTCTAAAAAGAAAAATCGAGCTAACTGGTAGACGAATCAGAATTTCCATCAAAATATCATCAGGAAGTTCAGGAACAAATTCTGACGTTGAGGCTGTGAAGTATGAAAAACGATGATTATTGCTTGATGATAATAGATGTATATTTGCATTTAATATTGTTTATCGAGTGTGATGCAGATATTGGGTACAATGATGCAAAGTATACAAAGAACAAAAAACTTTTTTAGAAATATTCGAAAAGATTTCTTTCCTATTTGAAAAAGAATTTTCTTTAGCTATATAAAATAATGTGGAAATTAGGTTGAAGGGATTCTATTGGCAAGGTAATAAGTTTTAAGGACATCACTTCTGAATAATTAGTTTTAAGGACAATTTACAGCATAATGATAAATTCATTTATCTTTTTATGTTATACGGGAAAATGATAAATTCTTTTATCATTATTGCTATATAACTGAAAATGATAATTTTTTTTATATTTTTCCTATAAAATGTCCTTAAAACTAATTTTGCAGAAGTAGTGTCCTTAAAACTTATTACCTTGCACAAACAAGCCCTTGAAGTGAAAATCCCCTAAAATAATATTATCTTTTCTAACTATATGAAAAGATTTTTTTTTTTCCATCTTCGTCATCACACAAAATTTAATATAATTACCGCTTCGAGCAAGGGAGAGAGAAGCGCCGACAGCTTATCATTTGGCGGACAAGCTTATATAAGACAATCACTGCCATAAATAGGATACCGGCAAGGCCAAGCTTTTCGTCCATGGTAGTCAGACTACTTAAAACATAGTAGTTATTAGCTAGGAAGTTGATCTGAAACAAACGCCTTCAAAATTAGAATCATAGATACCAAAGCAAATATGTAATTTTATAGATATTATCGATTAATCGTATATCAAATGATTGTGGTTGTGTTTAGCGACCACACAAATATAATGTGTGATCCATAGTATTTGAGCCAACCTAAATCAAGATAAACTTCCATAATTATTACATCTAGAGGTTGCCTCTAACAAAGGGAAAGTTAAATAAATTAATATGAACTATGTCAGATATATTAAGAGCATGTTTGGCAACTCCTTAAAATAGTCAAAGCTACTTACAACTTGTTACAGTGAAGATGTTAGAAGCATCTTTTCCTATAAATAAATAAATAGGTTATAAATTTTATTTACTTGTATATTGTTATATAACCACTCTTCTGGTAATATTACGATTCATATTCAACCAATTAGCAAAAGGGGTGCTTCATAACCTTTTCCCCAAACATATCCACTATTTTGCAGTAGTAGTTAGAACTTAGAAGCTTTACATGATTACATCCTGACTTGGTCCAATAAACAGTCAGACACCAACCATTTTAATGTGTAAGAATTATCAAATCTGATTATCATTATTTTACTTCTTTTTATTGCTGCATATTGCAGCAGCTGGCTGACGCTGCTGCTTGGTAACAATAGAAAACATACAAAATCAAAACTAAAATTTTAACTGTGTATCTGAAGAGGATCAGAACAAAAACCAATGTGATCAAAATAACTAGAGAACTAACAAGCTGAAGTTCCACAATCATCAGGTAAAGTGTAAACTTATGCCACACAAAAATGATTAGAGACGAAACTAGAAGTTATAGTCCTCGAGCAACATAAAGAACAACACGTTACCTCATATAATGAATAGAATTTGCAATCGACTAATGAAATCTCAAAAAAAATGGCGAGAGCAAGCGCGAGCGTTTGGAAAACTGAATCGAGCGAGACAGATTAGGAGCGGCGACTTCATGTTGTTAGGAAACGAGAAAGGAAATTGAAACTAGGGTTTGTGTTTTGGACGATTGAAAGGGTGTTCTAAGTTTCTAACAGCTTGAACCTAACAGTGGGCAAAAAGGGTTGAGAATAGGCCTGTTCCCCGTTAACCCAGCCATTTATACATTTGCCTTGTTTTACCCTACTTTTAAATGAGTTGGATGAACCCATTTATGAATTTTATTAAATGGGTTATGAGTTGGGCTGACCCATTTTTAAAAGGGTCATAAATGGATAACTCATTTATCCATTTATTAAAAACATTAAATTTTAATATAAATTTGAAAAATAAGAATTTTAAAATACAATTTAGTTTTTCATGAAGACTGACATTATATTTAGAAAATAACAGACCACCGTATCCTCATATTTGAACTTCACTTAGTGCAGAAGCCGCTATTTTTTTGTTCACACTGCAATAACTTCTTCATACTAACTCGAAATCAGACAAGACTTCGATTGATTAACTCCTACCTAAAATACGGACAGTATGAAATACTTAGATACTTGATCTTACGAACGCATACTGTAGTTCTTCAAGGGGACTGATAGTCGTACTTAGAAAATAACAGACCACCGCATCCTCATATTTGAACTTCACCTAGTGTAGAAGCCGCTATTTTTTTTTGTTCAGACTACAATAACTTCTTCATACTAACTCGGAATCAGACGAGACTTCAACCGATGAACTCCCACCTAAATTACGTACAGTATGTAACACTCGAATACTTCACCTTGTGAATGCACACTATAGTTCTCTAAGGGGACTGACAGTTGTACTTAGAAAATAATAGGCTATCACATCTTCATATTTGAATTTTGATAAAAATTAGAATTAAAATTTTAAATTTTTATCGGAATTCAAAACATAAAAATTAAAATTAAAATTATTTTATATTTATTTGGTTTTCATTAGTCAAATCAAATTTAAATCTTTAAATGGGTTAAATGGGTAATCCGTTTATTAAACGGGTTGGGTCATAAATGGATTGGGTCATAAGTGGATAAAAAAGAATGGGTCATAAATGTGTTGGGTCAAACTCAACCCAACCCATTTTGACTCAACCCAACCCGTTTGACAGGCCTAGTTGGGAAAGCATCGGGTTGAATTTTGACAGTCCTACTTACAAGTAAATTATTCCAATTTTGATGCTTGTAAAAGTAGTTAATAAGAAGAAATTTGATAAGCAACCAAACGTTGTTTATGAATTATGAAGCAATTTTAATCGGACATTTATGTTTGGAAGTCAAATTATATCCAAACACTTATACTTATAAATCACTATTTAAAACTACCTAGAAATTGTTGTTCAAAACTCTTTTTCAAGGGGTTTCAAAATAAGTGTTGCCAAAAGTGCTATAGATGAATTACAGGCAAAAGAAGTCTTCCCACTTTCTGATAATGGAAATTAAAAAGGTAACCGAAATTGTGGAATCGATCACCTTCAGTGATAAAATTGTGAGCCTATAAACTAAATCTGATAGGGGGATTCGGATCTGGAAACTAATTGGGATTAGTGCATGAATCAAGTGGTTTCGAAAAGGTGATTCAATATTGCTTATTCCTATTTATTTCAGTATTTACAACCCTAAAATACCAGTTATATTCCCAAATAAATTATATTATCATCCACGCACAACTGAAATTGGAAGGAAAAAAAACAACGAAAAATCACATTGAGAGAAAGCGAGGAATCGACGGCGAAGGAAGAAGCGTTCATGGGTAGCAGCCAATGGACAAACAAATTATGGTGAAAAGAGAAGCCGCGTTGATAAACGAAGTGTGGCCGTTTAGACCAAGAGCTGAGTGTTTATTTCACTCTTTTCCTCTTACGGGCCTCTTTGCAATATAGGCCTCCACAAAGAAATAAATAAGTAAAGATATCATAATACAAATATATGATTTTTGTTTGTGATAATTTCTAGCTAAAAGTCAATTTGAAATAATTAGTTTGCATACTGTAGCTAACAGTATGCTGTTTGTTACTCCACATTTGAAGCAAAATGACCTTTCCATAAAATTGGGCTACGGAAGGATAAAGAAATGAAACAGAAGGCTTACAAGAAATTAAGAATGAAATACCAAGGAAAAAGATCAAGTATGGCATTCACATGATCGATCGGTACCGATCCATTTGAAGCTTGATATTGGATCGCCTTGCTTTTACTATAATTCTATGTACAAGTTTGAAGAAAAAACAAGTTTTGAAAATGGACATCGATCGATACCCATTTATCATTTTGTCCCCGAAGACCTAAAGCTAGAAGACTTAAGTATTTTTGAAGAGAAAAGTTAAATATTTGGTCGGCATGTCCATCGGTAACAATCCAAAAGATCGATTGATACTGATCGACTAAACCTCAAGAATCATGTCAGATTGACTCGTTCTTCATGCTAGAAACTTAGATCTAATAAAAGGATTGATCCAAACTAGGTTTGACGGGTCTGGTGCATGAATTCATCTATAAATAGTTATATTCAACATATGAAAAAGGTGCTTTGGGTTGATTTCTAAGCGGAAGATCTGCGTAATTCAGTATTAAGTCACTATAAGCTGAAATTTATCTTGTAATTTAGTAGTATTAGTGAATCTCAACCAGTAAAAACATTTAAGTGGACATAGGCCATCGAATTTATCGAAACACTATAAAAATCTTGTATCTATCTATACTTTCTCGATTTTTCTTTCTATTATATTCATTTTTGTCATTTGAGGATGTTGTCTATTTGACATGCAAAAGTTTTTTGGTTTTTTCACAAAGAATGTGAAGGTCAAAATCAAATCTGCCATTCCATTGGGTTTGCAAAAGTCCCTAAGGAGATCTAAAAGAAATAGCCTCTAGGAAGGCTTCCAGTAGATCAAGAGCAATCAATAAAGAGTCAAAATGTAATGAACCATTTTTCTGTACCCTTTTAATCAACAATAAACCATACATGTCCAACTCAAATTGCACGAATAAGCGGATCATTAAGAGTAGAAAGAAAATAAAGACAGAACAAAATCTTACACGAATAGAATAACATATATTATTTCAATAATAATCTTTACAGCGGAAAATTTTAAATAGAATATCAGAGTCTAACCTATATTCAGCCTGGACAGTTATAACACCTGCCCTTACAAATGCTGACAAACAAAAAAAACAAATGCAATAGATGTAGTGGATAATATAATACGTCCGTACGATGATGAAGATCTCCAACTCTCCTTTGGAAACTCCAACCGTCTTCAACTAAACTTGAAACTACTCGGATCTGACCCGAGCATTAAAAATATCCGGATCAGGCTTGATAAACCAGCGTGGGATACTCGAAATTTTAAATGACTATATTATCAAAACCTTTGAAAGGAAGGGTATCTCATAAGACCATGCCCACACATAAACACGGACAGGTTTTTACTTATGATAACCAAAACACTTTTATACCAAAATACACTTGATATTATTTTTTAACGACATTCTTTTGAAAACACTTTCCAAATAAAATTATTCAAATAAGGTATCAATATCTGGACTAAGTCTAAGGCAATATATCCGGACTAGGTCAACGGAATATATGATACCAAAAGGGGTAGCTGAAATGTTTGCAAGTCATTACAGCTATTTTGGGAATACAATCAAAACCGTAAATCTCATATTGGGATTAGATTTCCAACATGATAGGGCACTAGTGACCTTTTACTCCGATCCACGCATAATAAACATAGCTCACACGGTGCCTTAATCACTTTTCTCAAACTAGTCACTTGGAACTATGCTTGCTACACTACTACTGATAATCGGTAGTTCCCTGCTTTTCTCTAGCTAACCACTTTATCCAAATGGGGCAATAAATGCCTAGAGGGACGCACGTATTTGACACCACCATACATACTCACTTATTCCGAATTTGTGTCCGTCAGACCACATAGTATCCCATATCATCTTCCGGGATGGGAGGCTCGCGAGACTACACTCAATTTCTTCAAAACCATGCTTTTCATACAAAACCATGCTTTGATCATAACAGGTCCCACTTTGAATGTCACACTGTCATTCCTTTGGTCACTATTTTCCTCCCACGAAAATACAACCCTTGAGCTCGTACGTCTCAAGGAGGGTGTTAAGCTAAGAGAAGTTGCCTTCTCCGCCACCGCTGATGTACATTTGTAAAAGTCAAACGTTGTGTCTCAGAAATGCAATGTCAGACATTCGTCCATACAAATTCGTTCTGGGACTGAACGAAACCGAAGGCACTTTCCTTGGCCATTACTAGCACTACAAAAGACGCACTGTTTAGCGACGGCAAAAATCCGTTGGCAGCTGTCGCTAGCCGTTACAAGCCGTCGCTAAAAGTCGTTGCAAAATACCTCGTTGCAACTTAAGAAAGCGACGGCCTTAACGGCGACTCCGTTGTTCTTTTTGCAACAGCTTGTAACGGCTAAGTGTCCACGTGGAAGCAACCGTTGGAGTTGTTGGTTTTCCGGGTTATTGATGTAAACCGTTGCAAATCGTTGCAAAGTGGCCGTTGCTAGCCGTCGCGAGCCGTCGCTTAATTTGACCAAATGGCCGTCGCTAGCCGTTGCAAACCTGGAATATTTTTTCAGCCAATTTGCAGCATCTTCAACCCTCAATCTAAGTCAATCCAAATAATATAATTCCATCATTCCACGCATATATACCATTCCATCATACCATATAATCAATATCAACACAACCAAATCATCAAATATTGCATATTATAACATATATTTACAAAATCATATAAGAAAATCAACATAACCAAATATAAAAATCCACCAAACCAAACCATATAACTAAATTAAATGACCAGTACATATCAAGTGCCCAAGTATCAATCACAACAACCAAAATACCCAACCCACCAAAACACTAAGTATCAATCACAACATCCAAAGTACCAAATGTCAAACCCATAATAATATGTACACACACACACACACACACACACACACACATATATATAAAGCATACCCATCAAAACAAACCAGCTAAGCATCATCATCATCTACACCTCCTTCCCCTGGCATTGACCCATGCTCCTGATAGAACGCAGCAATACGCTCATCTATCTGCGTCGCCAACTGACTCTTTCGCCAATCATTGAGTTCATCCAATTGTGTTTGCGTCCGAGCAATCCCTTCCTCATCTATGGATCTCCTATATGCCATTTGGAAATTAAGAGCCTGTGAAATAATTCAAGTGAATAAGAAGTTCATGGCATACAATAACAATAAGAAAACTCAAATTATTGGTAATAAACTCAAGTGAATAAGAAGTTCGTGGCATACAGGTTTCTACTGTGTAAAAGTTGAGTACATACCATACCGCCGAAACTGTAACGCCTGTTTCGACTTGCTGGTTCAGTGATTGAATCCCATATCCGATTAGACTCATCAACCATAAGCGACTCCCGTCCACTCGCTTGTATCACCCGTGCATACTCTGCGTTATATCTCTCTTATAATTACGAACAAATATTTGACACAATTGTTATACTATTTACTTATTTACTGTGAAATAAACGAATATGAAATATTTTCATTACAGAGATAAACATATTTACCATTACAGTAGCAGCCTTATCGTCCGACCAATCATATGAAACATTCACATCCTCATCTGTATGCTCCACTGCATGTGTGGCTCTGAAAACCTCAACCGCTGTGGGCTCCCTATCATACTTTGCCCACCGAATATATTCAAGAATAGAATATATTGATAATTTGCATGAGTATATACAAGAATAGATTATATACAAGAATAGAATATATAGTAAAGAGACACTAGTCAATATATACATCCATAACATAAATATTGGTTAATTTATTTACGAATTCCCTCCTATGTTGTTGGAAGGATTTCGAGCCACCACGATGTAAAGCGGGATTTTTGTTGCTATTAGCCTTGTTTCATGCCGACAATTCCTATTAATTTATACACACTATTAAGTAAAATAATTCAACACGTTTAAATGTAAAAATATAGTGACAATATAACTTACTTTGAATGCTTCAGATTCCCAATATTGTTGGAATCTAGCCCAAATATCATCCCCCATCCAACTTGGCTTTTCCCTAAACTCTTAGCCCTTGACAGAGTCTCTCTGTAATTTTTCCGCATCTTTTTATTCCATGATTTACAAAAACATCCATATCCTACAGATCCACACGTACAGCTGCCTGCATATTGAATTATCATACATGTTATGTAAAAGAGATTGTATAATTAAAAAAATAATCAACAGAACAAAATACGTAAAACTGATATCATAAGGCATGATGGCATATTGTTTTTGGTTTCATATAAGGCATAATTATATATTACAAAATTGTATTCACCATAACATCAGCCCATACTGCATTTTTTATATGTGTTGGGATGTTATCCCACTGAGGCCAATACCCGGACATCATACTCTTGTATGCCTCCTTTGATACTTGTAAAATGAAATCGGACGGCTCCACCTCGTACCCTCTGTAGAAATGTTGATGTATATATTCAATATATTTCATATAATATAATTCAAAGTTTGATACATACCCAGCACTTTTCGCAACTATCTCCGCAACTCGATAGAGACCTGGCTCAAAGGTACTCGAACCTGCTCCAAGTGAAGGTGACTGAGATGTACTACGTCGATCACGTCGTCTATCAGACATAACTGACAAATATATATAGAATATCATACACTGCTTAAAAAAGAATACTGATAACATAAGCATCACATAATCATCAATCAATATCACATAATCATTAATCATCGCATAATCATCATATAATTATTAATCAAGTGATAATCATCACATAAGCATACTCTGCACATAATCATCGAAAAAAGCGTACATGAAAAGAATAATGCATAACTCAGAATGATACAAATCATATGTAGTCATCATTATTATTACATAGCTCAGAATATTACAGAACATAGTCATTACTGTTAATACATAGCTCACACTTATACAACAAGCGATGCCATCTATGATCAGTCTTCGTCGTATTCTGATTCAGACTTGGTCTCGTACACTATATCATTTTCTTCGGTACTTACAAATGCATCTATTAAAACATTCAATTCATCAGTCAACGACCATACATCAATGTCATCGGTTATCACTATTTCAGTATTTGGCTCGAGATCCGCTTGATACGCTGCTTCATCTGGAATATTATTTCCATCAAATGTATATCTTGCCTTCGTTTTAAAAACAGCCCACCAGTCTGCTTTATCTTTTTTTAAGGACAGATATGGAGCAAAATAAACTTGTAGAGCTTGCTTAGCTAATACAAAAGGATCATACTTATAGTAATGCGACGTATGCCTTATTTCAATTAGCTTATAATCTTTGTGCACGTTAATTCCAGAGCCAGGAACATTGCTAAACCAGTTGCATTTGAATAAAAAAAACTTTCTCTGCAGGTTGTATATAATATGTCAACTCTAAAACTTGTGTTAAGACGCCGTAAAATCTTTTATATGCTCCTCTGGACACCACTGTTATATGTTAAATTTTCAGCCTCGTAATCTTTGGTGTTGAATTTAAATCCATTGACGAAGAATATTGGATAAGTCTTGACATGTCGTTTTGGTCCGATAGCAAGATGTCGTAATCCTTCGTCAATGACACAGTCTGTTGTATCATGAATGTAGTTTGAAAAACATCTAGCAAATTGTTTACTGAGATCGCCAAATGGATGTTGTGATTCGTATATGCTGCAAATATGTATTATATTTCTTTATAATTAATATATACATGTATAATTGAATTATATATGAATTCATAATTACATGACAAATGGTGCAACTTCGGCACAATTTAGAAGAACATATATGTGTGCCACATGGTAATCTCTATCATCTAACCATATTTCCACACATTTTCCAACAAGTCTTCCATGTTGTCTAAAAATAGATAACATTGTTTGAGAAGAATCCCTCTCAATAGTTTCTTCATTACGGAGAACACTTACGAACGATAAGTTCACATCGTTACTAAAGTAATGTGGGAAAAAAATGAAGCTTCTTCTTCAAGGTACGATTTGCAAATCGAGCCTTCTACTCGTGCTTTTTGTCTAATTTTTTTCTTCAAATGATTCAGGTATCTAAAACAAAATTAATTAAATTTATATGGTGGTACAAAAATCGAAATTAATTAAATTACCTTTCAAATGGATACATCCATCCGTATTGCACAGGACCACGAAGGAGTGCTTCAGATGGAAGATGAACAGGTAAATACTCCATTACATTAAAAAACCAAGCGGAAATATTTTCTCCAGTTTGCATAGAAGTACAGGGATTTCTGCTTCAAGTTTACGTATACGATCTACCATTAACATCGTAGAATAAAGCTGTTTATAAAACATACTTTATTCTGTTATAACACTCCATTTTTTTAGGCAACAGTTCTTTGAAAATCATGGGGAAAAAATACTCCATCATAATGTGGCAATCGTGACTTTTCATCCCACTCAATTTGCTGTTTTTAAAGTCAACACATCTACGAAGGTTAGAAGAAATCTTATCAGGACATCTAAGTCCTTCCACCCACTTTAGAACGAGTTTTACTTGCTTATTGTCTAGCTCATAGCATGCTTTGGGTTTCTTATTATCGTCATATAATTGAAGTTCGGGCCGCTTACAAAAGTGTAATATATCACGTCTTGAATTCGCATCGTCCTTGATTTTCCCCTTCACATTCAAAATTGTATTAAACACGTTGTCAAACACGTTTTTTTCGTTATGCATGACGTCAATGTTATGTCGGAGTAGGAGATTTTTTCAGTGCGGTAACTCCCAAAATATACTTTGCTTGCACCAGTTTTGAATGTCCGATTTACTTGGAATTTCAACATGTACCCCAGTTTCATGTGTCTTTGGGTAGTCTTTTACAATTTCATATACCTCTTCACTTGTCTAAACCTTAGGTGGTAGCATACTCTCTACTCTGTTAGCTTTAAAGTTCTTTTTATCCATTCTAAATTTATGATTGATATGTAGAAAACAACGATGACAGTCAAACCAAGAAATTTTCTTTCCATACTTTAATGAAAATGCTCGTGTTTCATCCATATAATAAGGACAAGCTAGACGTCCAGATGTGCTCCAACCTGAAAGCATGTCATACGCGGGAAAATCACTAATAGTCCATAATAAAGAAGCAAACATACAAAAATTCCTTTTTATCGAAATGTCGTACGTTTCAACTCCTTCATGCCATAGTGTTTTCAACTCGTCGATTAGTGGTTGTAGATAAACATCAATTCCTTGTATTGGATCATCGGGACCGGGGACGACAATCTTTAGAAACATATATGGAGTTTTCATACACACCCATGGAGGTAAATTATAAGGAGTAATAATAATAGGCAATGATGAATATTTACTACCAAACTGAGAAAATGGCGAAAATCCATCCGTACATAAGCCAAGCCTAACATTACGGCTCTCTGCCGCAAATTCAGGATAAGTCTTATCGAAATGTTTCCATGATTCTCCATCAGATGGATGTATTAAAGTTCGTTCTTCTAGTGTTCTCACATTGTGTCATCGGATATGACATGCTGTAGCAGAAGATGCATATAACCATTGAAGTCTGGGAGTGATGGGTAAATAATGCATCCTCTTATATGGAACTTCTTTTCCTTTCTTTTTTCTTATTTTGTATCTTTCCTCGTTACATATTCTCCATTAAGTAAGATGAGCGTCTTCTTTCCAATACAACATGCAATATTTTACAGATGTATCTATCTTCTGGTACGGCAATCCAAAAGCAGACAAGTTTTTTAACTTTATAATGACTATCACACATCAAATTATTAGGTGGCATGTGTCGTTTTGCAGTTTGTACAACTGCTGTAAATGCAGCTTCTGTAAGATTAAATTTCGATTTCATAGCGATGTATTCGGCGGTTACAAATAATTCGGTTCCGCTTGTACATCCATTCCACAGTGGCCTCTTAGCAGAATCCAATAAATCATAATTTTTTTAACTTCCGCGGTCGGCTCTTCGTCAACATTTTCGTTCCCATCATCACCTTGGTCAAAGGTAGGAAACATTGATCGTGCAACATCTTGCACCATGCTTTCTATATGGTTGGTCATAGTATTATCGTCCTCTAACACTACAGGATTAGATGTAGGTTGAACAAGTTCTCCATGACGATCCCATAAATAATAATTCGGCACAAAACTAAATTTGTACAAATGTACTTCTACTACATCTGGTTTCCAATGCTTCAGATGTTTGCACTTACTACACGGACAACGAATGTCTATGTTATCTCGATTATTAGATTGAGTAAATCTAATAAATACGTGTATCCGTTGCAGAAACGTTCTTTTATAGATCCTTTCATACCTTTTCGAGGTTCATACATCCAACTACGATTGAGAAAATAATCGAACATATTTCCTGATTTGTAAAAATGTAGGTTTGAAGATTGAATAACACACTTCATGTTAAAGTTTTGTAAAAATTCATATATAACCCTTTACTATTTTAACAAATTCAAATAAATACTGCATTCAAATTTTCAATTCTTAAGTTTATTGTTTTTTTACTTTGACGGCTGGTTATCCTACTTCCCATTACAAATACGATAACGTAATCATATTTAATAAATCATTTCAGGTTAAACGATTCTAAAAAAAATTGACAGCACTTCCCTTTATTCCCTATATCGTACACAAATGCGTGTACACAGGGAAAGAAGGAAGTGCCATCGAAATTTTCTGAACCGTTTAAACTGAAATGATTTATAAAATATGATTATTTTATTGTGTTTGTGACTTGTCCAAATACTAGGACAAATCCAACAAATGTTGTATCAAATGAATATAGATGTCTGTTCTGTGAAAAAACGAATATCCATATAATGACCATATACAACACTTGTCAGACGGGGCCAAAAATTCTCTTAGGGGTTCACATAAATAAAGCACAAATTAAAAAATATTATTATTGAAGTGTTAGTGGTCTGTAGTGAAATAATGATCTTAAGTTTTTTTAGTAATGTAGCCAAATAGAATTCATTTAATTATGAATCAAAATTCATGGAAACTATCAGTTACTCGGAAAATATTGCTTATCTCACAAATGGGAACTATGAGTTGCCATTTTAACAACTACAAAAAATATTTTATATTTCATATAACTATTTAAATATTTATTAATTAAATCTAAAATTTTAAAACGTATTTTAACTTTTGTTTAACTACATAAATTTTAATTAACGATTTTGTGAACTAAATAAGTAGTTAGCACTTACAACAGTATAACAAACATTCACGTAAACTTATCAATAAACATATTATTCAATAATCATGGACTATTCAATAAACATATTATAAATAAGGTTGCGACGGCTTCTGGTGGCGGATGGCGGCGACTGGTTGTGGGAGGGAGGAGAAGGAGGTGAGAGAATTTGGGGGCTGGAAATGAAATGTTTCTCTCGGCTGCAGATCTGTATATTCGCGACAAGCGACGGCTAGCGACAGCTGCTTTTTTTAGCCGTCGCTAGACTCTGTTGCTTTACGAACCGTTTCTAGTAGTGTAGGCGAGAAGCCCTTGCAATCTGAAAAAATCTCCACAACGAGAAGACCACTGCTATAAATAACTATATAATGGGAGCTACCTAAAGAATGTTCAACAAGCAGTCTTCACGCTATAAAGATCCACAGTCTTCAATAATCATCATCTTCAACAGGTCTTCATATTCGAACGTATATATTGGTTCGAAGTAGTTTTCGGATAGGAATTACCCAAATCCGACTCCAATTCCTTCGAAGCCAATCGGCGATTTAAAAAAGATGTTAAGTTCATACATGGATATCAATCATCAATCAATTACTTCATCGTCTATTTAAATCAAATATCTTTCTTAGATGTATTGTTTTCAATTTATTCCATTTTCTTTTCAAATGTATATGGAATCATTTAGCCTCATTTATCAAATCATTTGATTTATTAAACCTTTCTTAAATCCTGAAATAATTCCAAATCATTTTCTCTTTTGCTTATAAAAACCTTTCCAAATCATTCTTTTACTCTTAATTAATGATTTCTTATATTCAAATTATAACTTTAACTTAGGAAAAATATTTCGAAATCATTTATTAAATCTAAACCAAAGATTTATTTCTTAACTTCAAATTATATTTTTGCAAATCGAAGATTTTCATAACAGAGCAGTATTGCCACTTTAGGTATGATGAATTTCACCTCCAGGGACTAATGGCAAATTTCAAATCCAGGGACTAATGGTAAGTAATCCTACATTATGAAGATTTTTGTCATCAATGATCATTGCCTTCAATATGTTTTATTTTGAAAATTAGTTTGAAGGTGTTTTCGGATACTAAAACATGATGAAACCAAAGCATAATATGGTTTTTACATAATATTTTAAAAAAAAAATTAGTGTGGACATTATATGATTACGTAGAAGATAATGTCTGAGCAGTGTGTACAGTAAATAGTACAAAACATCCCTCAATTGTAATTGCGCTAACTTATCTTTAATATTTATTGAATGCAAAATCGTTGAGAAAATTTCACAAAACTGTGCACAACGCTTGTCCCATTATTACTAAAAAATTCTTCAAAATAGCCTGCATAGCCATGGCATCAATCAATTATCTAATATACGAAAAAATATAAACAGAAACCCTTGCTTTTCTAAGAAAAGAGTGGTCTTGTAATTCCAATGGGTTGTCAAGGACATCTGGTTTACATCTTCCTAATACCATGGAAAAAAATAATAAACATAATAAAATTGTGTTATGTGCTTCGTAATACCAAAGTCATTTCACCCAATAATCAACTACCGCGTAAAATTGTTTTACACGACAAGCATCGCTGATCAACACAATTTTTCACGACCATCAATCAATGAACCACCGTTGTTCGGTGATCGATCACCGTGGAAGATGATGTCGGTCGACGGTTGTTCAACGTGCAAAAAAAATTGAAAAAATAATGTCTTTGACAGCCTTTTAAAAAGTATAGTATTAAAAAGACTGTAGCATAAAAATTTATATTAATTTTTAATGATAGTATATAAAAATAAATAAAGTGCGCTTAATAATACATTAATTTTGGAACACCTTAAAAAATGAGCCATAATCAAAGTTCATGTTTCATCACCCAAATAATTTTATAAATTACAATTCACAACAATAACTGTGCATATAAATCAAATTTTGTAACAAATTACTATTACTGCAAAATGAATTTCAGTATAGCAAGTTTGAAAAATGAAACTGACGACTTTTCATTAAGTTGAACCCTCAAAAATGAAAGACGGACAGCCTTTGGATGGAAGGGTCCTCTATCACGAAATCCAAAAGGAAAATATTATAGCAGCCCTTGGTTGAATAAATTCGCTAAGCAGAAATAAAGTTGGTGAAATATATGAACATACTTAAAGGATTGATGACATCACATGGAATGCATTAAAGAACGTCCGTGGATACTTTCGAATGCGGGAAACGTCATATCTGCATCCGCATTCGAAATCAGTTTTGGATATCGAATATCCGTATCCGTGAATGCGAACAGATATCAAATAATTGTCATATCCACTAAAAACCGATAAACCTAGAAACATGAAAGGGAAATTTTAGTTTGACATGTTCAATTCCATTAATTATTGAACTGTTAAAGATAAATAAATAAGATGATTGTAAATAGTTTTGAGCAGTTACTATATATTAAATGTGTATAATGTTAACTTTTACCTTAATAAAACGATAAATAAACATCTTTAATTAAATTAAAATATACATAATTTAAACTATAATCATGAAAAAACCAAATGAGTAATTTTTGAATGCGGATGCCATCGTATCCGCATTTGTTTTTCTTAATATCGAATATTTATCCGTTTTTCGTATGCAGACCCTAACGGATTTCGAATTTTTCGAGTACCTATTGATGGCCCTACATAGTATAAAAGATGGATTGCACCAGCTTCTTTCAAATCAAACTATTATTTATCCACGTTTGAGGGAGCTGATCCAGCTTGAACATGTGACGACCCTGACTAGGCCTTCGAAAATCGGTATCGAATACGACACTCGTATTCAAATGCAGCAGATCCAAACGTCGAATCTGGTTCGCCGGAGCTTATAACACCTTAAGTAAAACAACACAGCGGAAGAAAAAGAATAGCATATATCAATATACAACATTGATACAATATGATACAACAGATGATACAATGAATATACATCAGAGATACAAGAAATAACAGCGACAAGAAAAGATAACACTAACAGCGGAACAAAAACTCCAATATGGTCTTCAAGAAAGAACTCCATCTTCAAAACACAAATCCAGAAATAGCTCGAACTCCCAATAATGATGCACAAAGATAAGCAAGTCTCGTCCACAAGCGATTGCCAAATCCTAGGCTGAAAGCTATCGAATCTACACCTACTATTGATTATCTGAAAAACCCAACTCTAGACTGCCCGTGTGGAAAAATAGTGGGCACCCAGAGTTTAGGAAATGAACAATAAACTCCAGGTCAGTCGTGGGACTGGTATGAGCAAACAAAAATATTTGGTCTTTTAAAACAAACAAAGGAATTTAAATTTGAAATCCGCAATGCTTTTTAGAAAATGAAACTACCATAAGGCCTCCCGCCACACACACAATGCAAGCGCAGACTTGGAGGAGATTTCTCCTTATGATAGTCAAACATGCTTAATACGAGAAATTCTTTGATATTATTATTATAAGTGCAAAGTGTGGAAAACCATTTCAAAAGAATAATATAAATCCTAGCCAACATACGACCAGTATCGTATGCCTACTATAGCTACCATCTAAACAGTGGGGCGCCACCATAATTAAATGGCAGGTTCTACAACTAAAACCGTACAAGGCACGTATTGGATGAATGGATTTCCAACAAATGGTCAGGCTAAGGAACTTCCTACTGTCCATGGGATCGCCTCTGGCGGGACGTCCCAAGAACCTAACCGGATCTCTACCAACACAAGGCCGGGTTACTTCTGTAACTAGGTAACTACTACTCGAGCATGCCATCCCCCGGTCCTTTGGGACCTTTATCCGAGGCGCCTCAAAACCACAAAGCAATCACAAAGTAATAGATCTACAGTATCCACATGAGTAAGCATCTGGGCTCCATACCATGATACCACCTTTTTCCAGAAGGTAATGACACACCCTAAAGGGCGCGACCCTCATAAGCTTGCCGCATCTTTCCTGTTTTGACCATTCCGGGGTGTGAGGTCCTGATGCAGTCTCGTCCACAAAGCTACGCTTTATACAAAAGCCATGCTTTGATCACAAATGATCATCAACACACAGCAGCACTTAGCATGCCACACTACCAAATTGGGAATATATCACTGATAAATATCAACTACATAACCTCTGAGCTCGTACGTCTCAGAGAAGTGTGTTAAGCTAAGAGAATAAATTCTTCGCCACCAAGCAGAAATGTATTTGATAGAGATCAGTTTAATATCTCAAAGTGTAATGTCGGACATACAACCATACAAGTCTGTCCCGGGTTCGAACAGAACCGAAGGCACTTCCGAAGAAGCCCTTGCAAATCCGGGTATCCACAATACCGATCGGACTTCCCGTCACTAAGGGAGAACTCTATACCGGAGCAACTCAGTGCAGAGTCAATCGACAGGTTATCCTATCGTTCTCGAAGACACCCGGTCTTCAACACCGGTCTTCAAATGCAATCCATAACGTCGTATCACTATTCGGAATGGGCTATATGACACAAGGTCCTCTCCCGGCTAAACCGAATAATGAGCGCAATAGTTTAAAACATATGGATATGGGATTTCAGTCAAGTCACAATTTGAAAATCCAAAGCTTTTCTTTCAAGTGGTTAAACAAATTTCCATTTTAAATCTTTAAATAAAAAGATTCATTTCACAAAGTTCACCTACTTTCTCAAAGATCATTCATGGATTTCAAACAATTCCATTTCAATTGGATTAACACATTAAATCTTTAAATTAAAGATTTAATTCATAGCTTTCAAAACACGTTTCCAAAAATTTATCTATAACTTGGGAAACTATTTCCATTTTAGACTTGAAATCCTTTTAACCCGAATTGGAAATTCATTTCTTATGCGAAAGCTCTTATTATTTGAAAACATATAGTTTCCGTTTCAGAAAAATTCAATTATATTTATACCAGTTAAAATCTTTGGGTTTAGAATTTAAATTCCCAATCAACGCTTTTAAAATGGTTTAAAAACCCATTTATAAGTTGAATAACCCTTTTGAACCATAGTTTCCAAGCCATAGAATTCAATCCCAAATATTGAATTCAAATTTAAGTCAAATTATTTAAATTTCAAAACTCAATCAAGTTATTCAAAATAACTTTTATTTTTTTGAAAATTCATTTTCAAAGTTCCAATTCTAGTTCCAAAACTATTTTGGATTAAATCTTTAAAACAATTTCAAGAATCCGTGACTTAACCCATTTCCACGTGCAATCCATATTTGTGTGTGTACAAGTGTGGTCCAGGGGTTCAACATAATAGTGCACAACATCAATCATCACAGATTCAATCATATCGATAAGCGGTATAACCCATAACGCTTATCTTTATTCACAGATTCATAGATAAAATAAATTTATCAATCACAAAGATTCACCATTACGATTCAATGTGGGTTTTGGATAACCAACTGGAATCCGACTCCCTGTCGTATCGAAATTTCAAAAGTCATTCCATGGATCAAGGGGTTTTCATATTCATATAACAATATATACGTCACATATGTAACAGCTTAGCACAAAACATTACATAGTATCACATCACATAACAAATACATCAATCCATCATATAACATCTAATAACAATCAAACCTCTATAAGTAAGATCAGTTTTTGATTCAAACCAATTTTAATTGCTTAGGAATAATTACTAATCCTGGTTAATTTATCATTAATAAATTACAAATCATTTTGATTAACTTTTCTTTAATCATTAATTAACAATTTATAGTAAATTAATTAACCTTTTATTGTAATTTATCAACCTTTAATTATTAAGAAATTAACCTTTAATTATTTAATTCACCATTAAATGAATTATCTTTAATTAATTAATCAACCCTAAATTAATTAATTATCGTTAAATTAGTTGTCCTTATTTAATTACAACAGCTGATTAACCTTAAGTTAATCACAAGATAAATTAATTTTTAATTAATAACAGCCCTTAATTACTTTCACAAATTATTAACCTTTAATTAATAAATTTTTTCTTAATCACTTTAATTAATTATCCTTTAATTAAATAAATCTCAAATCTTAATTAAATACATTTAAGCCTTTAATTACTTATTTAATTAATCCAAATCAATTATTAATTAGACAAATAAATTATGCTTTTCAATTAACTTAATAATTTAATGAATTCCAAATCATTAAATCCTCATTAAATTTTAAGAAAAACTTTATCCTCATTAATGATTAAATTTATCATTAACAATGTATCTTAAACCATTTTCTTTCAAATTTATTTTCAAATTTCCATTTTCTACACTTAAGATTTAAAATGGGTACAATTTAAAGTTAAAACAATTTGGAACACATTTTGAAATCTTAAGTTAAGGAAATACTCATTTTCTAAAAGAAGTTTAAAGAAAATTTAAAACCAAATTCTTTTTTTTTCAAACCATTTTAAATCATACTTTAATATTTAAAATTGTCAAACCAATTTAAATTTTGAAACTCATAAGTCTCCAAACCCAAATACAAATCATTTTTGATTTCTGGATTAAAATCTTTGATTTAAATTTGAACAGACAGGTTTTAAAAGAAAACTTGAACCAACATTTTACCCGAGACCTGCTTCGGGTTTACCCCTAGACAATCGTCCCTTTACTTCGGGTTTTCCCCCAGAGTAACCCGTGCTTCATTTTTTTCGAAATTTGTTTAAGGTCAAACATCGACATGATTCAACACTAGAGTAACTCGAGTATGACTTCGAGTTTTCCCTCAATTCTCCCGTGCCGTGCTTCGAGCTTTTTCCCTGTCTTCCCAAACCAGTCCACTGACACACCAACCAAGTACGTGCACGTGCACGATCAAACTCGCCGCCGTTGGTTGGTGCTGCGGCCACCAACACGTCGCTGTCCATCCCCCAAGACGCCACGAACACCCAGACTTTGAAAAAAAAATTCGAAAACGAGCATCGAGACATTTGACCCAAACCCATCAGAAAAACGTCACCTGAACATTGGCCTCGAGCCGCCTCCCCAGTCCACTATTTGCCACCGTATTTGGACCCTAGCTTCTTCCTCGCGTCACGCTTTGATTCGACCGATGGCCCACGGTCCGATCACTGGTGGGTAGTGCAGCATTGTCGTCTCTGACGTGGAAAAAAATTGGGTTTTAAACCCTAGTTTTGATTCGAATCAACAATCCCATCACTTATGAATTAATCTAATATTTTTCCAATGATTTCGAGCATCAAATCTCGCTGCCACAACGAACTCGAGGCTTAAAATTCCTTAGATCACCAGGGTTTGATGAAACTTCAATTTACAGATCATTGAAAATGCTCCAGTGGAAAGCTAATGAAAAATTTTGATTCTAGTTTCTAAAATCGTCATTTTAAGGGTGGATTCACTTAAAGTTATAGAAGTTAAAATTCGTGAAGTTTGAGTTTTCTTGAGGATTTGAATTTTTACTGTGTTTCGACCTTCCAGGAAGAAAAACTATATAAAATTTGTTTTTATTCTTTCTGGAATAAAATCCAGGTTTAAACAGAAACCTTAACTTTCGAAACGGATTCATGTTATTAAAATCATTTCCCAATAAGGGATCAAAGACTAAAACTTATTGGAGATGAAGGGATTTGATTCCTTAAATTATTTTGTTAGACTCTGAATTTAAAAAAAAACAGGGGTAAGTATGTTTGTTTTGTTAACAAACATACACAGACTCATTCCCACACAAAAAGGCATACATACTGGTTGATATATCCACATCACACAAATTTTTTCAATCATTAGCATCTCAGACAGAAAAGATCAAAGGAACTGGTAAAAAAAATCAAAAATTTGCTCACCTGTTGAAGTCTGGACAGAGACATGCTTTGGATTCTTGTTTAGATTGCTTAACTTGCTTCAGATCTGAGGCTTGATCTTGTTGTTTGGATGATGAGACTTTACTTTATTTTTTTGGTTATCATTTCCTCAGATTGAAAACAATAAAGCTAATTATGGTTTAATTGCTTCAGATTTTAAAAATTCAAATTATGGTTCCTTGAATTACCTGAGAGATGAAGCAGAGAAAGTTGTAAGTTGAGAAAACTGGGATGGAGTTGGTCTGATTTATTTGAATTGCTTTTAATTGAATTTGCTTTCCCCCCTGATCTTTGCTTTAGTTTTTGAATTCTATTTCCTAGTTTGTATATTCTTTTCTCTGCCTGGTTTTGATTTTAGCTGCTTCAGGCTTTCCTTTGCATGACTTCAAGTTAAAAATCTTAGTTTGTTGAAAGCTTTACCTTGATTGATAAAGTTGAATTCAATTTGTATGTTGGATTTAGGCTTCATTCCAGGTTGAGATTGATTTCTATTCAAATCTGCTCTGACTTATGATTTGAATCTGATGTGGAGCCTAAACCTGTGCCTTTTTATGTTTTTCAGGTTTATGTTTTTTTTTCTTTGCTTGAGTGATGATGTTTTAAAGCTTGTGAAATCTTTTTGGGTAGTGAACTTCAGATCTTGGAGTTTAATAATTTTGAAATCTTGGGAGCTGAAAGGTTTTTAAATTTTTTTATTTGAATATTTTATTTTTTTTATAAAGACAATTCATGCCATTTGTAAAAAGCAATTATGAGAACAAGATCTTGTTAATCTTCCTACACCATCTCTCATGTGTATATATTTACATTTGTATTTCTTTTTCTCAAGTCAAAAAATATTCTATTACTTTTTATTTTATTTCCACATATTCATTTTATAAATAAATATATCCTTTATCTAATCTTATTTTATACTTATACAATTTTATAATCAATGATTTAAAATCTAATTAATCATTACTAACAATTTTATACATGTGTTAGTTCTTTGATAATATAAAGTTAATAACCCAGTATTTAATAAAAATCAAATCCCAAATTAAGATCCATTTATCTAAATAAAGATACATCCTATCATATCAAAAATTCAAATACAATTTTGTTTTATGCCAATTATTCAAATTATTTTTCTACTAATTCAAAAATTAATTTCAAAATATTACTTCTAAACCAAAATGCATGCTTAATAAAATAAATAATTAAATTTCTATCAATTTCAAAAACGTAAATTTTAAATTCAATTTATTCTTTAAGATTTCTATTATTGAATTCCCAATTAAAAATTCTATTCTAAAATACATACTTTTATTAATCTCTAAGCCTTTAAATTCTATTTATTCTCAATACTTTATTTTTAAACCCAATATTTATTTGTAAAATACTTATTCTTAAATTTTTAATTCAACATTCTATTTAAATGCTTTTCTCAATTATAATTTATTTGTATATTTCAAACCCAAATAAAGTCTAAATAAATTCACAACTAAATCAAATTTTTTATATCAATTTCCAATTATTTTCAAAATTAAATCCCAAAGATCAAATAAAGAATTAAATTAATCGTGCATAAAAATCAGGAATGTTACAGGTTCCCCCCTTAAAAAAATTTCGTCCTCAAAATTTGCAAGTGAGACAACAAGGAAAAAATGAAAGATAGAGAAATATCTTTCGAAATCAAACTGGATATCAATTCTGTATTTGGCTTACCAAATAAGAATATCAACAATATGAGAACAAACTCATATAATATTACACAAGATATTCGGGTCCATCGGTCTACGAATATGCAAGGGCATTGATTAGTTCGAAGGGATAACTAATCGTTCGTAGAATATATCGGATCCCAGAGAATAGATAGATGGATTCAATCTTCTATAATTATCAAGCACTAGATATGGATTCCAAATTCGGGTCGGAACATCCCAAAATATATTTCAACTTGTCCCACTTCGGACTTGATATACATAAGAAATTACGATAGAATTTCCAATTTGGTTTTAATTGATATCATTTTTTCGATATAATTCAAACTTATCCTTATATTTGTTAACCAATTTAACTTAATTTAAAATTTCCAATTCACTTAAAATCTTCAATTTCAAATTCAAATTCATTAGAGTTTAGATCGAAAAGCTGATAAGAAATCGATGAAGATACGAAGTAAGGATTTTCTACGACGATTCGTAGGGCCACCATCGCACCGAAACTTTTTCTTGTAACCATCATGAAGCAATGAAAAGAATTTTGGAATCGAATCAAAGGAGATTGAGAAGAAAGTTATTTCCACTGTTGCAGGGTATTGACCATTTGTAGTGGTACTTCCCTGTCCCGTATCTCGTCCTCTTCTCGCACTCATACATACTATCGGTGAATAGTAAGAGAATTTACTGAGGCGTTTGAACGGACATTTTAGGGATATACTCATTCTAGGGTATACTTCACCCTATCTCTAACGAGTTACTTAATGTGTTATACTCCTGAGCTAAAATTTTAACCCTCAGCTCTGATACCAAATGTGACGACCCTGACTCGGCCTTCGAAAATCGGCACCGAATACGACACTCGTATTCAAATGCCGTAGATCCAAACGTCGAATCTGGTTCGCCGGAGCTTATAACACCATTAAGTAAAACAACATAGCGGAAGAAAAAGAATAGCATATATCAATATACAACATTGATACAATATGAGATATAATATGATACAACAGATGATACAATGAATATACATCAGAGATACAAGAAATAACAGCGACAAGAAAAGATAACACTAGCAGCGGAACAAAAACTCCAATATGGTCTTCAAGAAAGAACTCCATCTTCAAAACACAAATCCAGAAATAGCTCGAACTCCCAATAATGATGCACAAAGATAAGCAAGTCTCGTCCGCAAGCGATTGCCAAATCCTAGGTTGAAAGCTATCGAATCTACACCTACTATTGATTATCTGAAAAACGCAACTCTAGACTGCCCGTGTGGAAAAATAGTGGGCACCCAGAGTTTAGGAAATGAACAATAAACTCCAGGTCAGTCGTGGGACTGGTATGAGCAAACAAAAACATTTGGTCTTTTAAAACAAACAAAGGAATTTAAATTTGAAATCCGCAATGCTTTTTAGAAAATGAAACTACCATAAGGCCTCCCGCCACACACACAATGCAAGCGCAGACTTGGAGGAGATTTCTCCTTATGATAGTCAAACATGCTTAATACGAGAAATTCTTTGATATTATTATTATAAGTGCAAAGTGTGGAAAACCATTTCAAAAGAATAATATAAATCCTAGCCAACATACGACCAGTATCGTATGCCTACTATAGCTACCATCTAAACAGTGGGGCGCCACCATAATTAAATGGCAGGTTCTACAACTAAAACCGTACAAGGCACGTATTGGATGAATGGATTTCCAACAAATGGTCAGGCTAAGGAACTTCCTACTGTCCATGGGATCGCCTCTGGCGGGACGTCCCAAGAACCTAACCGGATCTCTACCAACACAAGGCCGGGTTACTTCTGTAACTAGGTAACTACTACTCGAGCATGCCATCCCCCGGTCCTTTGGGACCTTTATCCGAGGCGCCTCAAAACCACAAAGCAATCACAAAGTAATAGATCTACAGTATCCACATGAGTAAGCATCTGGGCTCCATACCATGATACCACCTTTTTCCAGAAGGTAATGACACACCCTAAAGGGCGCGACCCTCATAAGCTTGCCGCATCTTTCCTGTTTTGACCATTCCGGGGTGTGAGGTCCTGATGCAGTCTCGTCCACAAAGCTACGCTTTATACAAAAGCCATGCTTTGATCACAAATGATCATCAACACACAGCAGCACTTAGCATGCCACACTACCAAATTGGGAATATATCACTGATAAATATCAACTACATAACCTCTGAGCTCGTACGTCTCAGAGAAGGGTGTTAAGCTAAGAGAATAAATTCTCCGCCACCAAGCAGAAATGTATGTGATAGAGATCAGTTTAATATCTCAAAGTGTAATGTCGGACATACAACCATACAAGTCTGTTCCGGGTTCGAACAGAACCGAAGGCACTTCCGAAGAAGCCCTTGCAAATCCGGGTATCCAAAATACCGATCGGACTTCCCGTCACTAAGGGAGAACTCTATACCGGAGCAACTCAGTGCAGAGTCAATCGACAGGTTATCCCATCATTTTCGAAGACACCCGGTCTTCATCACCGGTCTTCAAATGCAATCCATAACGTCGTATCACTATTCGGAATGGGCTATATGACAGAAGGTCCTCTCCCGGCTAAACCGAATAATGAGCGCAATAGTTTAAAACATATGGATATGGGATTTCAGTCAAGTCACAACTTGAAAATCCAAAGCTTTTCTTTCAAGTGGTTAAACAAATTTCCATTTTAAATCTTTAAATAAAAAGATTCATTTCACAAAGTTCACCTAGTTTCACAAAGATCATTCATGGATTTCAAACAATTCCATTTCAATTGGATTAACACATTAAATCTTTAAATTAAAGATTTAATTCATAGGTTTCAAAATACGTTTCCAAAAATTTATCTATAACTTGGGAAACTATTTCCATTTTAGACTTGAAATCCTTTTAACCCGAATTGGAAATTCATTTCTTATGCGAAAGCTCTTATTATTTGAAAACATATAGTTTCTGTTTCAGAAAAATTCAATTATATTTATACCAGTTAAAATCTTTGGGTTTAGAATTTAAATTCCCAATCAACGCTTTTAAAATGGTTTAAAAACCCATTTATAAGTTGAATAACCCTTTTGAACCATAGTTTCCAAGCCATAGAATTCAATCCCAAATATTGAATTCAAATTTAAATCAAATTATTTAAATTTCAAAACTCAATCAAGTTGTTCAAAATAACTTTTATTTTTTTGAAAATTCATTTTCAAAGTTCCAATTCTAGTTCCAAAACTATTTTGGATTAAATCTTTAAAACAATTTCAAGAATCTGTGACTTAACCCATTTCTACGTGCAATCCATATTTGTGTGTGTACAAGTGTGGTCCAGGGGTTCAACACAATAGTGCACAACATCAATCATCACAGATTCAATCATATCGATAAGCGGTATAACCCATAATGCTTATCTTTATTTACAGATTCATAGATAAAATAAATTTATCAATCACAAAGATTCACCATTACGATTCGATGTGGGTTTCGGATAACCAACTGGAATCCGACTCCCTGTCGTATCGAAATTTCAAAAGTCATTCCACTGGTCAAGGGGTTTTCATATTCATATAATAATATATATGCCACAGATATAACAGCTTAGCACAAAACATTACATAGCATCACATCACATAACAAATATATCAATCCATCATATAACATCTAATAACAATCAAACCTCTATAAGTAAGATCAGTTTTTGATTCAAACCAATTTTAATTGCTTAGGAATAATTACTAATCCTGGTTAATTTATCATTAATAAATTACAAATCATTTTGATTAACTTTTCTTTAATCATTAATTAACCATTTATAATAAATTAATTAACCTTTTATTGTAATTTATCAACCTTTAATTATTAAGAAATTAACCTTTAATTATTTAATTCACCATTAAATGAAATGTCTTTAATTAATTAATCAACCCTAAATTAATTCATTATCGTTAAATTAGTTGTCCTTATTTAATTACAACAGTTGATTAACCTTAAGTTAATCACAAGATAAATTAATTTTTAATTAATAACATCCCTTAATTACTTTCACAAATTATTAACCTCTAATTAATAATTTTTTTCTTAATCACTTTAATTAATTATCCTTTAATTAAATAAATCTCAAATCTTAATTAAATACATTTAAGCCTTTAATTACTTACTTAATTAATCCAAATCAATTATTAATTAGATAAATAAATTATCCTTTTCAATTCACTTAATAATTTAATGAATTCCAAATCATTAAATCCTCATTAAATTTTAAGAAAACATTATCCTCATTAATGATTAAATTTATCATTAACAAATTATCCTAAACCATTTTCTTTCAAATTTATTTTCAAATTTCCATTTTTTACACTTAAGATTTAAAATGGGTACAATTTAAAGTTAAAATAATTTGAAACACATTTTGAAATCTTAAGTTAAGGAAATACTCATTTTCTAAAAGAAGTTTAAAGAAAATTTAAAACCAAATTCTTTTTTTTTCAAACCATTTTAAATCATACTTTAATATTTAAAATTGTCAAACCAATTTAAATTTTGAAACTCATAAGTCTCCAAACCCAAATACGAATCATTTTTGATTTCTGGATTAAAATCTTTGATTTAAATTTGAACAGACAGGTTTTAAAAGAAAACCTGAACCAACATTTTTCCCGAGACCCGCTTTGGGTTTACCCCGAGACAATCGTCCTTTTACTTCGGGTTTTCCACCAGAGTGACCCGTGCTTCATATTTTTCGAAATTTGTTTAAGGTCAAACATCAACACGATTCAACACTAGAGTAACTCGAGTATGACTTCGAATTTTCCCTCAATTCTCCCGTGCCGTGCTTCGAGCTTTTTCCCTGTCTTCCCAAACCAGTCCACTGACACACCAACCAAGTACGTGCACGTGCACGATCAAACTCGCCGCCGTTGGTTAGTGCTGCGGCCACCAACACGTCGTTGTCCATCCCCCAAGACACCACGAACACCCAGACTTTGAAAAAAATTCGAAAACGAGCATCGAGACATTCGACCCAAACCCATCAGAAAAACGTCACCTGAACATTGGCTTCGCGCCGCCTCCCCAGTCCACTATTTGCCACCGTATTTGGACCCTTGCTTCTTCCTCGCGTCACGCTTCGATTCGACTCAACCCGATGGCCCACGGTCCGATCACCGGTGGGTAGTGCAGCAATGTCGTCTTTGACGTGGAAAAAAAATTGGGTTTTAAACCCTACTTTTGCTTCGAATCAACAATCCCATCACTTGTAAATTAATCTAATATTTTTCCAATGATTTCGAGCATCAAATCTCGCTGCCACAACGAACTCGAGGCTTAAAATTCGTTAGATCACCAGGGTTTGATGAAACTTCAATTTACAGATCATTGAAAATGCTCCAGTGGAAAGCCAATGAAAAAATTCTATTCTAGTTTCTAAAATCATCATTTTAAGGGTGGATTCACTTAAAGTTATAGAAGTTAAAATTCGTGAAGTTTGAGTTTTCTTGAGGATTTGAATTTTTACTGTGTTTCAACCTTCCAGGAAGAAAAACTATATAAAATTTGTTTTTATTCTTTCTAGAATAAAATCCAGGTTTAAACAGAAACCTTAACTTTGGAAACAGATTCATGCTATTAAAATCATTTCCCAATAAGGGATCAAAGACTAAAACTTATTGGAGATGAAGGGATTTGATTCCTTAAATTATTTTGTTAGCCTGTGAATTTAAAAAAAAAAGGGGTAAGTATGTTTGTTTCGTTAACAAATATACACAGACTCATTCCCACACAAAAAGGCATACATACTGGTTGATATATCCACATCACACAAATTTTTCCAATCATTAGCATCTCAGACAGAAAAGATCAAAGGAACTGGTAAAAAAAATAAAAATTTGCTCACCTGTTGAAGTCTGGATAGAGACATGCTTTGGATTCTTGTTTAGATTGTTTAACTTGCTTCAGATCTGAGGCTTGATCTTGTTGTTTGGATGATGAGACTTTACTTTTTTTTGGTTATCATTTCCTCAGATTGGAAACAATAAAGCTAATTATGGTTTAATTGCTTCAGATTTTAAAAATTCAAATTATGGTTCCTTGAATTACCTGAGAGATGAAGCAGAGAAAGTTGTAAGTTGAGAAAACTGAGAGGGAGGTGGTCTGATTTATTTGAATTGCTTTTAATTGAATTTGCTTTCCCCCCGATCTTTGCTTTAGTTTTTGAATTCTATTTCCTAGTTTGTATATTCTTTTCTCTGCCTGATTTTGATTTTAACTGCTTCAGGCTTTCCTTTGCATGACTTCAAGTTAAAAATCTTAGTTTGTTGAAAGCTTTACCTTGATTGATAAAGTTGAATTCAATTTGTATGTTGGATTTAGGCTTCATTCCAGGTTGAGATTGATTTCTATTCAAATCTGCTCTGACTTATGATTTGAATCTGATGTGGAGCCTAAACCTTTGCCTTTTTTTGTTTTTCAGGTTTATTTTTTTTTCTTTGCTTGAGTGATGATGTTTTAAAGCTTGTGAAATCTTTTTGGGTAGTGAACTTCAGATCTTGGAGTTTAATAATTTTGAAATCTTGGGAGCTGAAAGGTTTTTAAATTTTTTTATTTGAATATTTTATTTTTTTATAAAGACAATTCATGCCATTCGTAAAAAGCAATGATGAGAACAAGATCTTGTTAATCTTCCTACACCATCTCTCATGTGTATATATTTACATTTGTATTTCTTTTTCTCAAGTCAAAAAATATTCTATTACTTTTTATTTTATTTCCACATATTCATTTTATAAATAAATATATCCTTTATCTAATCTTATTTTATACTTATACAATTTTATAATCAATGATTTAAAATCTAATTAATCATTACTAACAATTTTATACATGTGTTAGTTCTTTGATAATATAAAGTTAATAACCCAGTATTTAATAAAAATCAAATCCCAACATGCATTCATTTATAGTTGCACCTATGAAATTAGATTTGACAGTATCATTGCCAACATATTTGAATATGAAGCAAAGATCAACAAGACCGAGACAACTGAAAAACATTCATAAAACTAATAACTTGAAAGTTTTAACATTTGTTTTGGTTTATTTTATATTGATGGAAATGAAAATAATACCTGTACATGCATATGCTCTCTTTTGGCTAATGTATGCTGTGAGCAAAAATGTATTAAATTATCATCACTTCACAATTCTATTAATAGCGAGATTTCCAACCGTGACTTTTGAAATTTCAAATTTGAAAGTTTACTCTACTATACAATCATGTTTATATTGTATTAAATTTATACCTTAATATTGCCATCAGAATTATTGTTAATATTTATTAATATTGCAATACTAATGATAAATTTAATACATGGTGAGTAATAGTGTATAATGAAGGTTTATTTTTGCATATTTATCTTTTAAGCATTAAACACCTGACATGCAAGATAAATGATATGATTCCAATAATGATTAAAAACTTAGAACATAATGAAAGTAGTACCATTGATTTACATGGTTAAAGAACGCTAAAGTAAATCGATAAATGCTGATGGAAACAATGTCAGACTAAGTCACTAATACTTTCATTGCTTCAGAAGTTAGTACTTGGACCTTTCATAGACAATTATAGTCTAAAAAATTGCCAACGACTCCGATGGGATCTTTAAGTGATCGTCCCAAACTATCCATAATAATAATTTATTTGAAGCCACCCTTCAAATTTCAAAACATAAACATGTTGTATATCAGGGTCAACTTCCGAATTTGAAATTTCAAAAAATCACCGTGGAAATACTGCTCATTGGTTTCTCGCTATTAATAGACTTGTCAAGTGATGATGTATTTAGATACATTTTTGCTCACATCCAACATTACGTAAAAGAGCATAGGTAGGTAAAAGTACAAGTATCATTTCCATTTGCAGTAGTATAAAATAAACAAAAACAAAAGAAACGAGGGCTAAAACCATGAATGTTTTCAAGTTATTGGCGCTATGAATGTTCTTCAGTTGCCTCAGTCTTCCTATTTTTGCTTCAGGTCAATTTATGCTGGCATGGTATTGTCAAATCTAATTCCATAGATGCAACTATAAATGAATACACATTGTGATTAAATGCATGCCCGCCTGCACGTGAAACAAATATAATCAACCGCGTCTTTTGGAACTTCCTAAAATACCCTTTTCACTTCGCATTTCTTTTCTTTTCGTTTCCCAACAGCCTAAAAATGCCTAATCGCCTCAAATTAACCCTCATTATGTTATCATTTCGCAGCCTAAAGTTCACTAATCGCCCCAAATTAATCCTCAATTTTGTTATCATCTCAGATCTCCACTCCCAACTCTCGAGTCTCTACTATTAACTTATGTCGCATTTACCTACACCGACACTACTGACAACTCGTTGAAGTTACATAAATAAATTACATCTGGCTACACTTATTATGGGAGTTAAATGATTTATCAAATTAGTTGTTCAATTTTAGTTGATGTTTGGTTTAGGATAGATTTGTTTGTTTGAGCATACCAATTTTAATATTGTTGGAAGCTTGCTACATATTACGGGAGTTAAAGAACTGTAGCATGTCTGACTAATACATATCGAAAAGTTGTGTTAAATTTCCATCAGGTTTGTGTGAATTTGTGAATAAAGTGACTCATGGTTCACATAGGTGTGAAACATCTTAACTGAGCATGTACGAATGCATCTGTTCGGCTAAAGTTTATAGTACTGTCTCGCTTTAGAGGAGTACTTGGTGCTCAGTACAAGTTTTTTTTGTGATAAGTAAATCCTAAAATTATAACATATTATGTTGCTCTTCTATGAACTCCTTTATAAGCAATGTATAGGACAATACATTTAGATTCATCACTTAGTAACCAAGAAACAAGGTGTGTCTTTAATCTACTTATTATTCTGTTTTGGTGAAACTAATATAACTTATTGAACATTCAATTTTCAAAAATTTATCTCATTGACTATCTGTCTTATACTTACGTGGACTACCCATCTCATATATATTAATTTTTTGGATTACCCATCCCCTTCCATGTTGACTACCCATCACCCATTGCTTCATTAACAAAATTATGTGGACCATCCATCTCACAAATTATTATCACTTGGATTATTCATCCCTTACCATATGGAATACCCATCACATATGATTTATCTACTTAAATTATGTGGACTATCCATCACACATATCCCATTCATTTAAAATTGATGTGGACTATCCATCAGACGACCCATAGTTTTTCTAAGATAACTATGAACCCTTCATTAGCCTTGTAGAGACTATCCATCTCCAGCATGATGTGGATTATCCATCCACATTCCATAGTTTTCCTAGGATGACTATGAACCCATCATTTAACAATTTAATTCATGTTACCCACATATTTAACCCATGTTTATTGGTGTCCCCAATCAGGTTATTTAACCATCAAACATACAACATCTCAAAATAAAATACACTGGTATCCTCAATGATATGTGTCAAACTCATTTAAGAAAATAAATTGTATTCCCAATGATAAAGTCGCATTTATAAAACATTTAGCTTATTGAAACTAATCTACATTCGTGTCCCAATGATAGTATCGACATCTACAATCAAAATACCATTGGTATCCCCAATGTTTAAAGTTGAAGTCATAAAAAAATATGCTTGCTGCCATTAATTATGTTAATATAGATCAATGCCGACGTCACTAACAGTGTCGACAAAAGCAACATAAGGCCCTCCACCTTTAATAAGATAACATATAAACAAATGGCGTTAAGACGTCGTTGACCTCTATCCAAGGTCGAAGACTAAAAACTTAAATCCTTTCAAGTATTAAAACTCTATGACAAATATGACGTTGTCGACTACATGCTCTATAGATTATCCACCTATTACAACATCGACGCCAAATGTCACAGCAAAAATGCCAAAACAATGTAATGAGACCTCACCGACCTTAATGATTAGCGACATCAAGACTAGCAGCGGTATTATATAAAATAGTTTACTTAAATCACTTTGGCTACTATACCACGAAATGTATAAGGTCGACTTCGAAAGCATTCAAGTAGTGATATGCAGCGTCTCTTTAAAACACACTTAATTACTTCGGCTAATATGCCGCCCAGTGTATATGTGTGAGGTCAAAAATAGGCGAAGAGAGATGATTACGATAATACTATGCCGACAAATATAGGTTGCCGCTTTTATTGACTTCGACGCAGCTAGAGGCGCTCTGTAACTACCTAGCAGTTATCACGCACTTCCCCTTTCATCGACTTCTGTAACCATCCCTTCTTCCTTAACCATCCTCTCTATTCAAGATTATAATCCTCTAGATCATCGATCTCGGTTCCACCTTCCAATCTTCTAATCTTTTCGGCTAGCAGTGGATCATCTCCCTGCTTAGAAGCAATCCTTTCAATCAACACTAGTTGAACTTTCAAGCAAGATAACATAGGTTTATTTGACTGGATCTTGCAGTCGATCTTAACTGCACGCTACAAATAGCCAATGCTTCTAAATCTTTCCATTCAGCCAACATAGCTAACACCACATTCTGATATTTCCTGCTAAGTGCATCCATAACTTTATTCCCTTTCCCCGGTGTATACTCAACACCAAAATCATAAGCTATAAAAACTCTAACCACCTCTACTTCTCATATTGAACTCCTCTTGAGAGAATAAATACTTCAAAGACTTATGATCCATATACAACTCGAATCGTTCTCCTAAGAGGAATATCTCCACACTTTCATCTTGCCCACAACCATCTTGCCATCATCTGATCGACCCTCATTACATGGTGCCCTTTCTCATCACACTTATAACAAACGATATCTACCTTCCCTTTCTTAGCAACTCTACCCTTCTGAGCTCCCTTTCCCTTAAAAAAATTCCTCTTTTTATTCTGAGAACTCTAGGTTCTGACTGGCTTCTACTTTCCGAAAGTAGGAAGCATCTCCACGTTCCCGATTGCCATCTCCATTACTACGTTTGATGGATCTATGAGATGTGGCATAGTTGGTCTAGTAATATCCGGTCTCAACCTTTGGATAAACTTCTTGTTCCTCTTGATAACAGTGTCAAAATGTGGCATACCCATACTTGGATAGCTCATCAAACTTAGTTGAGTACTCCAACACTGACATTTCCCCCGTTCCAACCCCATAAACTTCATAAACAAGGCTGACTTGGCTATTCAGACAAAAACCTTTCCTTGAATCTTCTTCGAAATTCTACCTAAGTCAGTTCCTCCTCTGATACCCATATGGTCACTCCATTCCACCAGAACAAAGCGATCCTTGCAACTATCTTGAGCCACCTTCTTTTTCGCTCGTCATTTAGACCCAAAGTAGCAAAAATTATTTTGCAATGTAATAACCAGTTCTCCACTTCTATTGCATCCTTAGTCCCCATAAAAAGTTCCCATCCAAACTGGTGTAATCTTGACTCAGCTTAGCATAGTTGTTACCAACAGACACTATGGGATTTACTCCTCCCGTATTAGCAGCATTTCCTCCAACTACTCATGCAACCGCTCCAGCTTGCTTCAGATTGACGAAGAACTGATACATAGTCCCTATATCCACTGGTGTGGTCGCAACATCTACGTTGACATTTGATTTTTGATTATCATTTGCTAGTCGACCTTTGTTCCTCCTGGTGTTGGGCTGAGCATTTCCATTGGTTGTGGTGCTTCCACCACCAAGATTACTCTTCCATTTCTTTCTTCCATATCTTTATTTCTCGTAAATCTGAATACGAGCCTTAGTGAGATACATAAGAATGACCTAAGAGAGAGGGAAGAATAGAGGTAGAATACATACTTATATAGAAAAATACTAGTACGTTACTATAGCATTATCCCATACCCCAATCTTATTCTCTGATTCATTAGGATTATGTTTTCAAAAGTTCTTTAGGTTTAAAGTTCTTTTAATCATAAACCTATTCTCTGATGCCAACTTGTAACATCCCTCATTTTGAGGCCTAAAATTAGCAGCAATGAATGATGCAATTACCCATAGTTATTAATTATCTAAGATAAAATGCGGCTATGTTAATCGTATCAATAATCATGAGGACATGAATATGAAAAAATTTCAAGCACGATTTAAAGTAACTTTTACAGTCCATTACAAAATATGATTTCATATTCATTAGGTAATCCCATTCGCAAATCTGCATTCATATAAGATATAATTATCACAAAATATTTCAAGCGCGACATATGAAGTTGCCTCTTGGTTGATCAGAGTCCAACACTTGTAATTATACAACTTGCCACTACATCCATACAGACAGAACCAAACAATACAACGGATTAGATAGGTACTTCTAAATAGCTAGATTGCCTCCCGCACATATCCGGAAGCTTATTCGTCTAATTGAAAACATAAAAACCCTTACTCCCAACCTACTTAAACGAGTATCCGAGAGTTTAGTGGGAAAAGCAAAATTTTGACTCAGACAACAGTCTAGTGTGAATAATAACATACCATCTTAAACCAAATAGATATTTAGCGAGACCATGTCGCTAAGCGGAATGAGTTTTCCATCTTAACCATAACATCTCAACTATACACTATGCTTCTGCATCCATAACAGTTATAATATAATAATATACTGATATGCAAACATGTAATATACATTGGATTACCCATCCTAAGTTATTAGACTGCCCATTTAAATTTTCATTGACTATCTGTCTTATACTTCACTACAAGAAAATGGTTTGTTGATGGCATACGAAGATTGCATGGTAAGGTGACTTGCACTCGTTGAGTATGCAGCAGTACGTTTACGCTATTGATTAAGAAGGAAATGTTCGCGCCTATGTGTTTTACTCTCCCTCTCATATTTCAGTCTCTACCGCCAACATTTCATCTTCACTTCCAAATCCCTAAATTATTCTTCCTCAACTTCGCTGCTCACCGTTTCCTCTACTTTGCTCCTCGTTGTTCCTCAATCCAACTGCTCGCTGCTTGTTGTTCCTCAATCCAACTGTTCGCCGCTACTCCAATCTGCCAGCGATTTGTGCTTCGATTCCTCAACCACGCAATATTGTGCTTCGATTCCTCAACCGTAGGGAACTTCGACCACTTTTAGGTATATATATTTCAACTTTTAGGTATATACTCCACGCAATATTGTGCTTCGATTCCTCAACCGTGGCGACACATTCAGTTTTAATTGAGGCATATTTGCCTCGGTTTCATGCATGCGCCAATTTAAAATCAAGCGACATGCCTCAACAAAGGCATTTTTGGCTCGGTTTTTACTTAGGCGACTTGCCTCAGTTTTAACCAAGGCGTACACATCTCAGTTAAAACTGACGCAATACACTATTTGCCTCAGTTTTAACTGTGGCGCTTTTTCTAGATATCTATATTTGCGTAGGAATAAGTATAGCTAAAGCACTAGATTTGTTATGATCGAGGAATTTTTACTATTTTGGTCTTTTTATAAATAGAAGTTTTAGACTAGTTCGTAAGTTTCCTTAACTGCTTAAATGTGTTTTACATGTATATCTTGCATTACAACTGTCTTATGTTGGTTACTTTTTTAAAAGCTCTTAGCTTTTATTTTTAATTAATGTTCCTCCTGACAATTTTTTAATCTAACTTTTCAATAGCAATGTGAATTGACATCCATATATTACAATCTTAAGGACCAGCTAACTAATGATGTTTGAAAATTTTGTTACAGAACTCTAGATGCAATACATGATTGTGCAAGAAAAGGAGATTGTGATAACTTGCTTATTCATTTAGAGAATGGAATACCCGTGAATTCAAGAGGTTAATTTTACATCTCCTTTTCTTATTTACTAATCATAACATCAATGCAAATTATCCTTTTAGAGAGAAAAACGAAAAGATATCATGTACCCGGTAACACTTCTCTTTTTTGCAAATCAATTAAGGCACAATATCACTGCTTTTTGTTTATTCTTAGAAACAAAAACACATTTGTATTTGCAAGGCACTCTCAATATCATATGTAAATGGTTTCTCCTTTCAGCATTTATATATTTATGTTACAAATGTCTGCTCAAGCACCTTATTACTTAAGTGTTTGATTTGTCAATATTCAGATAGTGAAGGGAGGACACCTCTGCATTGGGCCATAGATCGTGGACATTTGAATGTTGTGGAAATGCTTTTGCGTTGGAATGTCGAGTGAATGCCAAGGTATGAACCAAATCATAAGATCGATTCAAGGAGAAACCAACATTAACTTTTCAATGATTTATATTAAATAATGATTGATTTTTGTTTTACAAATAATTTAGCAATTAATAATATTTTGTTTCTAAGCCCAAGTAATTAATAATAGTTTAACATTTAATAATGCATGACATTTTCCTAGCAATTTCATACTTACTCTACTCAAACAACATACTCATATATACAACTTAAAATATATGATAATAAAGGTCAAACCCCACTGCATTATGCTGCTGTTTGTGATAGAGAAGCCATTGCATAATTTGGCAAGTTTGTCATTTTTATAGCTATTTCTTTGCTCTACTCATGGTTTGACATTCTTTTTTGTTCAAAATGTTCATTTTGTTTAGTCCTGAATTAAATATTTATGACTCATTAAATAAAAGGGTATCTAGATATGAAAAGAAAATCCTTGTTCATATGTCGGATACAAGTAGTTATATAATGAATAAATATTTTAGAAACAAGAAAACTGATGTTTCAAAGTATTCGACTTATAAGAAGTCATGAAAGGTCATATTTTAGTCTCTTTTCATCCTTAATTCCATGAAATTATTGCATGAATTAAGTACTTGGTAAGTGTTTTCTTGTAGTGTGTTCATATTTACAAGACCAAAATTCTGAAGAATACATGTGTATGTTGAGCTTGGCTGCACTTATTCTGGAGCATTGTTTATACTAAGCTTGATGTCCATGTATATTAGAGCCTGGAACATGTTGCCTGACTATGAACTGGAATGTCAGGCTTCTTATTTACTCTGTTCAAGTGTTCAAGATTCTAAAGAATGCATGAAACCTTCCTTGTTATAATGCAATGGTGCGTTATTTTACTAGAATAATTGTAGCAGTTGTTCATATAGTTTTTATCTTGCCATTTTCTTGTGCTCACCCATTTGACAAAGTGAAATCCATGATAAAGCAGTAGTCTTTGATCCCACTAGTTATATCTAAGTCCAGCCAGACTCATATTACCTGTTTACTATCAATTCTTTTTCTAAAGGCTTGTTCAATGTGCTGAAATATGAATAATAAATAAGTAGTTGAAAGAACAAAAATAATATTATTGATTACACTCGTTCCGTTACTCCTCGCAATGAACTGTTCAGAAACTTCAAATAAAACCTAAATCAGTTTATAAAATTCTACTAATTTTTCCACTGAATTCTTTCCCTTCACTCTACAAATAATAAAAATGTAATATAAAATTAATGTCTTTTCAGTCGAGCTTCATGTGATTATGGAAACCTGTTCAGTTGCATTGATATTGTACATAAAGAGGCAATAGTAAAGATCAAAGCTGCCACTAACTGTGTTTTCAGTCCGCATTGTAAAATCTGGTAGTTTAAAACTTGTAAGCCCATGCTCGGTTGAAAACTGAGTGTTTGACCGAGCTATGCTCATTTGAGAAATGATCGAGTTTGCTCAGTTGAAAATTGAGCATATGATCAGTTGAAAACTTGTCAAGTTTGCTCTGTTAAAAACTAAGCATGTTTCTTTGAAATTATTTAAAACTCGTAAGCACATAAGACCATTTAATTATCTTACATGTTTAATGTTTTAAAAACTTGCACATTTTATGATTTTTTTCAGAAGAAAAAATTTGTGGATGAGCATAACTCTTTGACAGAGCAAATCTCCAAACTAAATGAGTTACTGCTAAGTAAAAAGCTTATGTTCAAGGTATCTTCTTCCCTTCAATTCTGTGTTTTTATCGATCAGTTCATTTTATATAATGGTATTCTTCATGAAATATTTGGAATTATCTTGACGCACTTACAAAATATTCAAGAAATGAATGGTTAACAATGACCAACTTATATGTTGATATTGGTAGGGGAGTTCAATTATATATTCCTACTTTTGATTTACTGCCATCTTACATTTCCTACCCTTAACCATGGCAAGCTTTGAGCCAGTTTCCCAAAAAAAAAATTTCTCAAGTTTTATGTTTGTCATTATAGTCTTTATTTATTGCCATGATAGAATAAGGATATCATGTTATAGTAATGCGATCTAGTATAAATCCTTTTGGATTGTAATAGGAAGCATTATTTGTATGCTTGGATATCTTAAAGCCAAATTATCTGAAGTACAATTCCACAATGATCATCAATTTCTATGGCTTACGGTTACACTTGTTACTTGTCCTGCTAAAATTCTTTTAACCTTAATTTATTTTGTAACCCGCTTTTGTTAACCCATGATTACTTACAACCATTAATTTTCATTTTTGGCAGTATAGAATGCCTGAGGCTTATGACCATGATGGAGGTGTAAATCAAGTGAAAAGATTTTCTGCTTCTGCACAACGTTACAAGTAAAAAAAAAATTGGCTTGCAATTTTTTGTGGTGGTCCAACTGATTTTTTTTCTTTTCTTTTCTAGGTACTATGATATGTTAATTGCAGTACTTTTTTTATTTTTGGTTAAATTCATCTAATGACCCTACTGCTGGAGAGAAGACGAACCCATTTGTCGGACAAGAATCATGGGAAGAACATCAAATCGATACAATATTATCGCTTTTGAAATCATATATTTTTCCTACATTACAGTGCTAAAATATATGGCAATTTTGTTTGATTTTATTCTGAATGTAGGAATGGCCACTATGAAGTTTGGTTCAAAGAATAAAAAGCAAGAAGCTGATGATTTTCAGTAAGTAAAAGCTTCCTTTCTTAACTCAATGCCATGAAACTTTGTTTAATGACATTATACATGTATTAGTACACTTTTAAACATATTAATTATTGCCTCTTCATCCAGTAGACTGCACCCTTAAGCTGTATCATCATCAGATAACATGTAATCATCTATCATATTTTAGCAACCAAAATAGCCTGCCATTGTTTTTCATATGTAACCTAAGCTTATTCTATGCTTGCTATTTGTAATCATAAGTACGTATTCGAGATGAGATGATGACCACTGAGAGTCGTGAAAGATTCTATTCAAAAATCTGAATTACAGAAAATACAAGTAAGATAAACTTGCTGGTTTTGGTAATAAATTACCATCTTTTAGATGTTTTCTGCTCTATATATATCTTCTAGTTATCTATTTATTTATGATCAAACAAAGACCTCTGACAATTTTTGGATATTTATTCAAGATGGTAGAAAAACTTTATCTATTTAGTGTGATGAATATTTAGTGTTTGCATTATGAATCCGATTTAACTTTGTGTACACTTTTTTGATGAATTGATTCTCAAGCATTATTTTTGCTTTACAGGTAGACAGATGACTGTGATGCAAAAAAATGTTGCAACGAGTTATGGATCGAAGTTATTTTCGCTGCTAGAACTACTTTTTGGTTTTAACGTATGTACTACTTGCTTTTGTTTTGCTATTGCTACTTGTTCTATATGTTGTTTTTGAACTATTGATGACAAACTATTTATGTTTGGTGTAAGAATATTGTGTATTTTGATTATGAAATTTCATACGTTGGTTATCAAATATGTGTCCAAAATGTGGTATTGATATAATATGTTGATTTTGAAATGTGATATTGATATAATAGGGTAATTTTGAAATGCGGTATATATGCACACTGTGGCGGATGTTTACTGAAATGGAATTAAAACATTCCACAACATTTTTTAAATGCAGTTAAAATATTCCACAGCGTTTTTAAAACGCCGTTGAAAGTTTTAAAAGCATTTTAAAAATGCCGTTAAATTGTATCTAAAACATAAAGCACAATCTATTGCAACAACGAAAGGCTGTAAATAAATATCACAGCATTGAAAAAACACTATAAATATCTTAGCACGAAACAAACGCTAAGAAAGATCTCTAACTGCACCCAACCAAACGCTGTTAAAAAGGACATTTAATAGCGTTTAATTTATTTCTTGTCATTGTATATCCCTGACATATAACTGCATGTCGATATACAGCATACATAAAAACGTTGTTAAAAGCTTTTACAGCATTTTTAAAATGCAGTTAAACGTCATGCTTGTTGTAGTGCTTATGTGGACCACCATCTCACATATATTAATTCTTTAGATTACCCATCCCCTTCCATGTTGACTACCCATCATCCATAGCTTCATTAACAAAATTACGTGGACTATCCATCTCAGATGTTGTTATCACTTGATTACCCATCCCTTACCATATGGACTGCCCATCATATATGATTTAACTACTTAAATTATGTGGACTATCTATCATACATATCCCATTCATTTAAAACTGGCGTGGACTATCTATCACACATCTCATAGTTTTCCTAGGATAACTATGAACCCTTCATTAACTTGTAGGGACTATCTATCTCCATCATGATGTTGACTATCCATCTCACATATCATAGTTTCCTTAGGATGATTATGAACTCATTATTTAACAATTTAATTCATGTTACACGCATATTAAACGTATGTCTATTGGTGTCCCCAATTAGGTAATCTACCTCTTGGACATATAACATCTCAAAATAAAATGCATTGGTATCCCTAATGATTGGTGTCGAACTCATTTAAAAAAATACATTGGTATCTCCAATGATAAAGCCGCATTTATAAAACATTTAATTTGTTGAAACCAATATACATTGGTGTCTCCAATTGTAGTGTCGACATCTACAATCAAAATAGTATTGGTATCCCCAATGTTTAAAGTTGAAGTCATAAAACAATAAGCTCGCCGCCCTTAATTATGTTGATATAGATCCATGCCGACGTCACTAACAGTGTCGACAGAGCAATTTAAGGCTCACCTTCTTGAATAAAATAACATATAAACAAATGGCACTAAGACGTCATCGACCTCTATCCAAGGTTGAAGACCAAAAACTTAAATCCTTTTAAGTATTAAAACTCTATGACAAAAATGATGTTGTCGACTACATGCTCTATAGGTTATCCACCTATTACAATGTCGACGCTAAAAGTCACATCAATAATGCCAAAATAATGTAAAGAGACCTCACCGACCTTGATGATTAGCGACATCAAGACTAGCGGTGGTATTGTATATAATAGTTTACTTAAATCGCTTCGGCTATTATGCTGCCAAATGTATAAGATCGAATTCGAAAGCGTTCAAAGTAGTGATATACGACGTCTCTTTTAAAAGATAATTAAATACTTTGGCTATTATGCCGCCCAGTGTATATATGCAAAGTCAAAACATAGGCGAAGAGAGATGATTCACGATAATACTATGCCGACAAGTATATGTTGCCACTTTGATTGACTTCGACATGGTTGGAGGCGCTCCATAACTACCTAGCAGTTATCATGTGCTTTCCTTTTTATCGATGCTGACACTCATGGTCGCGCCACTTCTATTGGCTCAGAGAGGATACATCCAACATGAAATTATCGTTATTACCAAGAAAACCGATTTATTACTAATAAAAGCGTATGCTTTTCACCAAATCCACTCTCTTGCCAAATTTCTTTTGGATAAAACAATATCTTTTACAAATCCTTTTAGAAATGCTGCGACAATCAGTTTTCAAAGTCCTAGAACATTGTTCAAACTAATTAATTAATATCCTTAATTAACTATCCATTTAAATTCATATCTAGCATAATAAATTCATAGTAATTCGAAATCACTTGGGAAAAATTCCCAAAAAATTCCCGAAATTCAAAAATACCATATTCTTTATCATATAAAAATTTCAGGATCAAGTACTGTATTTAATTATGTTTAATAATTAAAACCCGAAATTAACCCATTTTCCACCTTAGAAAATTTATAAAATATTCAATTTAATTTGAAAAATTATGAAATTAAAAATCATCCCCAAAATATCATTTGGAGACTAAAAATTTGCTTTTACCCTTTTCTTAAATAATTTCGTAATTTTTTTATAAATCATTATTATAGCCAAACAACGATTATGCTACCATACCTTGGCAAAACAAACAATAGTCATTTGGGTAATATCCATAACCGAATTCTAAAACAATCAAAAGAGACGGATCTCGTATTATTCACTTAAAAAATTGATGTTGGAGTTGAGATTTGATTAGTGCTTTAGTTTGCCTAAACTTTACTTGAATCTCTTTTGATTTCGATCGCCTTCTTTCTTATTTTAATGGTCGGCCTCGGAGTTTTCTATGTGTGATTGTTTTGTAAATAAGAATATGAGTGATACAAGGGGGAGAGGGTTTAAGGTACGATATGTCTATTTCCTAATTTACCCTCTCGTGCACTCTTTCTTTTATTAAACTTAAAATAATATAACTTAGTTCATCGATAATGAATCACTTTTATAAAATTTCAAATATCAATCTCCTTAACCATTTACATTATTCAATTTGATTTATTGAATTAAATATTCTGAATAATGTTAAAATAAATTAGGGGTGTTACAAACTGTCACTTTAGTTTATCTTAGAGCTTGGTTTTGGTTTCGTTCCTTAGGTCTTAGAGTTCATTTGTTAGTTTACTAATTATTTATATTTAGCACTTCGATTTCACTGAAGTTTTATAATTCACTGTTCCGGGTTAGTTGATTTCAATGTTACCTGTGTTGATTTTGATTTTCACTATTTAGGCCTTCATTGCCCTAAGTCGAAGTGTTTGATTGAGCTTACCAGGAAATTCGTGGTGTTTAATTGTTGAGAAAGACAAGGTAGCTTTAGTTCTTATGCTGCTTATCTATATGTCTGAAAAATCAATATTTATAAACTACAATTTCCTAATATTTTTACATTGCTTATCTATACGTTAGAAAGATTAATATTTATGTCTCGAAGGATCAATGTTTATGTTGCTTATCTATATGTTTGAATGTTTATTTATTATGTTGCTTAGATTGTGTGTTGTTAAGCACACCTAGTTTGCCTCTTCTTAATATCATAGAAAATAATAATAAACGTATTAAAATTTGCATGCTTCCTAATACCAAAGTCATTTTACACAGCAATTAACCATTACGTAAAGTTGTTTTGCATGGTGAACAACCGCTGACCAATATTGTTTTCCACGGCCATCAATCATTGAACTACTATTGTTCCGTTGATCGTTGTGGAAAATAGTGTTGGCCAGCGGTTGTTCGTCGTGGAAAAAAGAATCGAAAATAATGTCTTTGGTAGTCCCTTAAAAAATCTGGTATTCTGAAAAGTAGCACGTAAAATTTAATGGTATTTTTTGACAATGATATTAGGAAGAGGAAAATGATATATTTTTGGATTCAATGATCAACCAACTTTAAGCATAAAAAGCCTCTCATTTCGACTTTGTTGAAGAAAAAAATTCCTACGCTGACACCTGTCTAAATCAAATAACCTAATTTTTCAAACATCTTAGCATACCCGTTATTCGAAAACCTAGAAACTTATTTCCCTTCGCAGCCATCATCACCTCTTCGATATGAACATTAATTCGTATAAATTAATCTTCACCGATTTATTCTCCTCTATGACGCTACCATCGACGATCTATGCCATCACTACCGTCGGCGATCCCGGCTTTACACCTTCTTCCATCTATTGTTCATCCTCTTTGCCGCCGACTTTCTTTCATTTTCCGAGCAACCAAATATCTATCGACTTCCTAATCCTTCTAATTCCTAATCGTCACCTCCTCCTTAGTATTAAGACCAAATATAGATGAGGAAAAGTTAGAAAAAAAGTTTTCGCAAAATCAACAATGGATGAAGAGGCATACAGCTTCAACCCTTCCAATTCATGTCTTCCATCTTTGGTTTGAAGCAAATATTCGGTATGTCCCTCAACCGTACAATATTACTATTCATTCATTTGTCGGATCTATATTTTTCGCTATTGTGAAAATATGTGCACAAATACACAGACATTAGTTTTAGCTGAGCGTTTTTCTGTGTGAAGATTATTGAATTACCTTTTATAGTTTTGTAACGGTTCAACTTCGAAAATGACATTATAAATGTTTAAATTGAATGAATTATACTATGCAAATCAAAAGGACGTTTTGTCTTGCTAATTGATTACATTTATCCATGTGTTTTTTTCTTTATATATGTTTATTTTTTTGGTGGTGATCAAGAGTAGTTTTTGTAGTCATAAGAGTGTTATAGATTGAAACTATGTACTTTTGAAGCCCAAATAACTCTTATTACACTAGAATTGCATGAAGGTTGCTTAAATAGATTGCGTAAATCCTACTAAATGATAAATCTAATTATCGTACTATTTCTAAGTTTCAAAATCTGCTCACTTAATGGTATGCACCCGATGTTATTAGATAGACTACATAATGTACCTTACATATTAGTCGGACGTAAATATTCTCTCACAGTAGTTTTATGTATATATATAAGTTGCATGGATTTGTGGATCGAATACAAATAACTGGATAGAAAATGCATTGTCATTGATGGAGATTAATTTATAATACTATCAAAATCAACATTTGATCGATTTAACAATGTTTCTTGATGGCCTCTTCATTCAGTAAGAATCTTATGAATCAGCATCCTCCACGATATGTTTACATACTTGTGTGTGTATGCAAACATACATGTGTGTGTATGTATGTACATTGCTTTTCCAATCCTTTGGTATTTGCTACAAAGATGCTTAAAGCCATAATTGACTTGAAAAGGTCGTTATCTTTCTAAATTGTCCCATATACATTACATTTTAAAATAAAATACTACAAAATTCTATTACAATCATGATGGTGGGTATCATATGACCTCAAAAAATTCTATTTGTTTCATCAGTTGATAGATATATAATAGATGGCTGCTTCTGTTTGAGGTACATTTTAATTGATAAAAATAGTGTATGATTTGTTTATAGATTTGTTCGTTTGATTTAATCATTTTCACCAGTGAGTTAACATGTTAGGGCCACAACACAAGTGAGTTTTTATTTCTTCCTAACCATTTTTTTTCAAAGTGTATTGAAAGTGTGTAAATAATTGTTAACGTGTGTGATTTTATCAGATTGGTATGTTAGAGTCTTAAAATATGGTTATAAAGCTATAAGATTCATAAAATGGGGAAGTAAACAGGATAAAATACCTGCAAATGAATTAGTAAAAAAAATAGAAAAATGAAATATATAATATACCTAAGATGGCCATGGAAAAGAACTCAAGAAGCTAGAACACATTAGACAACTACCTTGTTGAAAAGTGTTTATTCTACCAAATGAATGAATTAATTCAGTTATATAAATTACTACAATTATTAACTTTTAGCATCATGCCTCATAAAGTGGTAATTTGTATGGTTTTTGCATTTTGGCTATATAATTGATTGATAACATTTTAGCATTAAGTTTATGTTTTAGAAGTTAAACTTACCTGTTCAAACGAATATAAGAAATTGACTATAATAAATCCGCCTTCCTAAAAGTTTGAAGATTAATATTTGTGTATTATTGTTTACCTCTCTATACAAAAATCAGAAGATGTTATAAGCAACAAATTAAAATGGAACTAAAGTTGAAGAGGATACTAATATGGTAATTAAGTTTCAATGTACAATCGAATACTATAAAGAGGTATGTAATAGTTATTTATTACATTATAGAAATAAAAATTTCATCCACTACTTTATTATTATATGACACCCAAAATATAAATAAAAAAAGAAAAGATAGTCAATTGAAGTTGTTTACAATTTTATTTCTTCTTAAATAATTACTTCCATATTATCATTTTGCCAAGCATCTAACATGTTAGTTTTGTTGGAAAAATTACAATGTTATTTACCGTATTTTCCAACTATGCATTTAGCCTGGACGATCAAATTTTCTTAAGGTGATATAATTGGAAGAGGTAAACACAAACAAAATAAAAGATGCTCATTTTATATATTGACAATTGAAATAGAAAAGAGAAAATCTAGTCAATACAAATTAAATGAAAGAAAGTCTCGTTAAGAGAGCAAAACAAATAAGTGGTTATAAAATCTATTCCAAAGGCAATCCGTTAATGTTACCGGAAGAACATTAACAAAATTTGATAAAACTGCAACATTAAATAACGTTGACATTTGGAATGTTATATGTCGTTATACGACATATACATATGGAGTTTTGTTGATATTTTTGGTTTTACTGAAGCGAGCCATAACTATTGCATAATTACTTTTCAGTGAAATATTGCATACAGCTATTCATTTGTATATTCAAATTCTTATTGTGTTTTAGTTCGCTGCATAGGTCCCATGAACAGAAAATTTTATGCTTATAACACAAAAATGATTATCCTCGGTAATTCTAGTTTATAAATTTTCCAATAAATCCATATGTACTTGTTGTATGACCACACAAACATTTCAAATATGAACCTTTCTTACAGTTGCAACTTAATCAAATTCTGTTGGTGTTTTTCCGGTAACGTCAACATATTTCCTTTAATAGATTTTATAACCACCTATTTGTTTTGCTCTCTTAGCCAGACTTTCTTCCATTTACTTTGCCTTAAGTAGGTTTTTTATTTTCTCTTTCAATTGTTAACAGAATGAGCAGCTTTTATTTTGTTTGCAGATATCCCAGTTTTGCATTAGCTTCTACTTTACCTATATACATTCGAGTAGTATATATCCTAGTTTCATATTTTAGCTTCTACATTACCTATATATAATAGAGTAGCATATATTAAAGTTCCACATTATCTCTTTCAATTATACATAATGGTGAATAACATTATAATTTTCAAACAAATCAAGAAAATGATTAAAAGGAAGTCGTTACTTTAGAAGAAAAAACTAACTACTGCATTTTAAAGTTCGTTAAGTAAAACCAAACAGAAAAGGTCAGCTGTTGACTAAAAGAAATAAATATTGAAAATAATTTTAATTGGGTATCTTATCATTTTATATGTTTTAAGTGTCATGTAATAATAAAGCAGTGAGTGGAAGTTTTCATACCTATAATGTAATGAATAACTACTTTATATCTCTGTATGACGTTCGATTGTACACTGCAACTTAATTACCATATTAATATCATTTTCAACTTCAGTTTTATTATAATTTGTTGTTTATTATTTCTTGTATAGGGATGTAAACAATGACATATAAATATTGATCTTCTAACTTGTAGGAATGTGAGTTTATTATAGTTAATTTCTTATTCTTGTGGACATGTATTTTAACTTCTGAAACATTAGGCTTAATGCTAAAATGTAAGGGAGTTAAATCAGCCTTCCGACATATGCACGAATATATTCGGATTGTTAGTCAGTTCAACATCAGATGATTTACGGGAACAATTTCAAAAACTTGGAACCTTAGATTTGAGTTTAAAATGGAGATTAATAAGCGTTAATGGATGATCTCAACTTTAGGTAAGGATTATTAATGTGTAATTCTAATTTATGGTAACTTTTTATTTCAAAAATTTGTTTACTTGCTCTTTTTTATTACATGAAAGTGGTTTATTAATTAAGTGTTATTATATCTTTCTTCTGTTAAGAAGAAAAAAAACCTTTCTCATCATTATTATTGCTATTAAAATAATAGCTATGCATTTTTTGTATTATTTGTTATTATGGTTGTACTTGCATTTTATTGTTTGGTACATTTCATTAGATGTAGTTGATTGTCTCATTTGGCGAACTGTGAAAATTTTAGTATATAGATTTTTTTTTAAAATTTTGGCATGTTTTACAACTTAATTAAGTAAATATGTCACTTTGAAACTATTTACAAGTATAGACCACTTTTGGGCATGTCAGCGTCGTTTCAAATCTCGTTTATCTCATCCGAGATCCCACTCGAGATCTCATTTTTGAACTTGATCGAGACGAGATTTAGCGAAACGAGACATTAAATTTTGTTTATGTACTATTTGACACTCATCTTGTCCACGATGGTGAAATTTCAAGCGAGATCTCAATAAAAGATTTCGTACGAAGTTATGTTTTTTAACTTACATATTTTGTTTTACTTCTTATGTGGATCCAAAAGAAATTACACTCTAATAACATTTACCGGCCCTCTAGTTTAAATTAAAAGACTTTTCTTTTATTTATTTATTACTTATAATATTTGGATTGGTGGAATCCATTCAATTAATATCAAATCAATCGTGTAACCACTCTGATTTAAAAAGTAAAATTAATATTATTGTTTTTTATAAATTATGTATGGTAAAAAAATGGAAACAATTATTTAAAAAACCTTTGAAATATCAAATATAAATGCTTATTACTCTTAGATAGTCCCGAGTTGGACTTTCAATCCGAGATGTCAATCCAAGATGCACTCATCTCATCCGAGATCTCGTCCGATACGAGATATTGTGTGTGAAATTCTCGAAACGAGACGCGATCGAAACCCGGGATTTAAAACCTTGTCAGCGCTATGCTGTCAGAAATGTACCACCGAATTTACAAATGTCGCTAGTAAATATGCAACTTCTGAAAATGCTCCTGTGTTATTTTCTTAAACAATACCGACATATTTTGAAATGTCACATGTTTAAACTAAAAATAATAATATACCGACGTCATTTGAAATATCGCTGGTATATTTTTGCCAGGGTGGCACCAACATACCAAAAAAAATGACTTATATTTGCAAAAAGTTTCAAAAGAGGTATATTCACATGATTGGTTTTCAAAACAGGCGTAAATTAACAAAATTTCCTAGTACATAAAGGGTTCCACTCAACTCAATTGGCCAAGAAAGAAAATTTGTGGACTAAGATACAGCTTGTAGTACTATTATTCGTCGAGTGATATAAAACAACTATATTGACACATTTATTGAGTATAGGATAACATCAAAAGTTTTGAAAATCCTCGGTGTGAAAACGCTTGCTACTTTGATCAAAATAGCAATATTAATGTCATGTCTTAACACATTTTTAAAAGAAGCTTTTTTTTAGTTTGATGGATATCTTATACTTCCATAACTTTTTTCTGTATGATCATCCATAGACCTCTATGCATAACCAATTGAAATACTGTGTGCATTGCATAATATATTTTTAAAGCATTTTAGTACTAACAATGGTTATGCATGTTGGCATGTGTTTATGCATAGTACATATAATTTATTAATATACTGGCTTGCTGATTACCTAATTTATGCATAGTAAACAATTAGTAGCAAGCGTTGACTGCAACTGACCTAGCAAAACACACTACACAGCTTACTCAAAGGTTAGTCCCATCTAAACTACATTTTCTTGGAAGTAGTTAATGCGATGAGTAAATCTAATTGGAACAAATAAGTACAATTATGTACTCATGACCTACAGTGGAAAAGCCATTGTCCTCAAATCTAAAAGGATGAAATGGCCTTATAATATTAAAAGATGAAATGCAAACATGGGCCATTATTAGTTGTTGGTATTATGCAAGAAATCTAAAAATATACACTACTTAGGAGCAAGAGATTGATTTCATAAAATGTCATTTTCGAAATTGAACCGTTACAAAACTATAAAAGGTAATTCAATAACCCTCACACAGAAAACACTTAGCTAAAACTAATATCTGTTTATTTGTGCATATATTTTCACAGTAGCAAAAAATATTGATCCGATAAATGAATGAAAATTAATATTGTACAGTTGTGGGACATACCGATTATTTGCTTCAAACCAAAGAGGGAAGACATGAATTGGAAGGGATGAAGCTGTATGCCTCTTCATCCATTGTTGATTCTGCGAAAACTTTTCTTTTTACGTTTTCCTCATCTATATTTGGTCTTAATACTAAGGAGAAGGTGACGATTAGGAATTAGGCTACGTTTGTTTCCCAGAAAAAAGTGCTGAGCGCTTAAACTTTTCAGCGATGAGAAAAAATCTACATGTTTGGTTTGAAAAAGTAAGCAGCTCCTAACCCTACTATTCAGCTATATTATCCAGCTACAATTACTCGCTGGATTCATTTAAGATTTTTACGTCTATAAAATTCCTGCCACTCTTTTCCATTTTCATCACCAAAAATTTCTTATTTTATCAAATTTGGCAGCTACTCCATCAGCTTTTGTCTCTCTCTAACCAATTTCATTAAGTTTTCTAACATCATCAGATACAATTATCATTCTTTTGAATTAGTGCCGTTAAGAGTAGGCCTGTCAATAGGCAGGGTTCGGTCCGAGAATTATAAAACCCGGACCCGAACTTTTAAATTTTTGTTAAGGAGTAATTTCAATTATAAATGAAGTCAAAATTTTTGAATAAATATTTAAACTTGAAATCACTGAATTGAAATTTTTTATTGCATTATACTCAATTGCATTTCCAACATATATAACTTGCCTAAACTTTTGCCTGAATGAAATTTTTTAAAACAAACATTAATAAATTTGAAATTTAATCAACTGCATGAAATACCTTAAATTAAAAATCAGTTGTTGAATATTAATTTAAATTGAAATTTATATGGTTTGAATTAATTGTTTATTTTGTGTTTCAATCTATTTTTCTTCCTCCTTGTTTCTATTCTCTAACCTCCTTCCTTTTCGAGGACGCAAAGTTTTAATAGAGGAGAGTGTAACGATCCGTAAATCTTAATGGTTTTAATAACGTAATTAATTGATTTTTTGTGAAATTTTAAATAATTCAATTCAGAAATAAAAAAAAATTGATATTTGGATTACATCCATCTAAGCATAGCAAATGATAAATTTTCATATGATAATATGGAAGTTTATTTTATTGTGTAATTTTATTTAAATTTGAATCAGTTAATATTTGATGAAAATAAAATGTTTTTCAAATCTGAATATTTTTATATAATAAATTTGTAAATCATCTTCTTAGTGAGACACCATATCTCGTTTCACTAAATTTGAACTGCTATTGCTCCGTTTTATCTTAATTTCGACGTTTTAGCAGCATTTTGGTATCAATTATCGTCTTTTGATAGGATGATCGTACCACTAATATCTGTATACCGATTTAATCGTCTCGTCGTTCTAATCACCATGGTAAATTAAATTCTGTCTTTTGAAGTCCGGTACGTAGTGTAATCCATGAAAACGGTAACTGTATCAGTACCGGTTTTGTACCTCTTTGTTATCTTATGACCGTTCATCAATCCATTGGTTGAATACTAATAGTCAGTGGGCTTTTAGAATTCTCAGAATACTAATAGCCAGTGGGCTTTTAAAATTCTCAGAAGACAACTGTTGCCTGTTGTCATTCCATCACTTCAGTTTAGTATTTTTTTGCTCATACGTATCTCTTGTTTTTAATTTCTTTACCTACTCTAGTAGCTTTGAATTAAATATTTTTATATTGCAAGCTGCTCGTTTCCTCTCTATCTCTCCATTCTATATTTTTCTTTTTCCACTATGCTTTCACCTTCTATTATTCTTGATTTTCAGAAATGAAATTGTATACAAGTTATATATGTGGAATTAGAAAAGAAGCCTCCATTCGTTTGAACAGCCTTGCCTTTCCACGTCTCCAGATCACTAACTACCTCCGCCATTCCACATCACTTAACCCACGCAAGCATACCTCACACCTTCCTCCACCCATGCTTGCAACTCGCCATGGCCCAACAGCAGCTTTGAACTGCCACCAGTCACCATAACCGTGTGGACCCGCCATGCTTCGACTTCCAGATGTAAAGCATCCCTCGTCCGCCTCCACCCTTTCTTTTCTGTGCTTGTAACAACCCGCATATTTTACGATGTGTATTTATATATTTTATTAAATATAGCATCGTTAGTCGGATTATAGTCCGAAATGCTACTTTTTGCAAACGGTCGAATTTGGACACGAGACCACATCCATTGAGTTCAAAACGCCGTTTGCGACCTTTTTGAGTATAAACTTCAATATATTTGGAACTAGCTAAAATTTGACCATTGCACTTTGGACTTTGGGTTTGGGTTAGACTAAACTATTAACTCTAGCTCCATCCCCACTTCTCTTCATTCACTTTCATTTCCTAATACCTTCATGCTTTAGATAAAAATGGGGGAAGAGAAAAATAATTAAATTTCTAAGCCCTAGTTCCATTGCAAATCCAAGTTCTAGCTCCAAATTCAAAGAGAAGCCATTGGTGAGCATCCTCTTCTTCCTCTCCAACTCATTCTAACTTCAATTTCATAAATTCCTAAACCCTAACTTAGGAAATGTTTTTCTTTTAAGCTTAGATTCAAGCTTCTTGGGTTGGAATTGAAGAGCTATTGTTCTTGCCTTGCTCTATATCTTCTTCTTCATTGTTTTTGTGTAAAAAGGTGAGATTTTTATCTCACATCTAGGTCTATAATTATCTTTAATTGTTAGGTATGAATTCCTAACATCTTTACGTGCTCATTTGATTTTGATTTGGATTGATTTGGTGAATATCCCAATTTTATGTTTCTTGAAATCAAAATCTATTAAAATCCTTATATGGATGATGGACATGTAGATCGAAGTGAATTGGTGAGTCTTTGAGATTAGATAGTCGTTTGGCGTAAACCCCTCGAAATCGTCACTCATCCGATTGCTACCGATATTTTTTTGGCCTTCATTGGCCTTGGGGAGAAAATTCCCAAAGCTCCAGTTTCAGACGTCTGAAACTATAGATTTAGACGTCTGAATCTATTCTGGGCAAAATTTCATTCCCCAGGTCAGACGTCTGAATTATAGTTTCAGACGTCTGAAATTGCTCAAGTCTAACCCAAGAGGAAATAGGCTAAAATTAGCCATTTTCAGACGTCTAAAATAAATGATTCAGACGTCTGAATAGGCCTCAGGAAAATATTCATTAAATAAATGATTCAGACGTCTGAATCATTTATTTCAGACGTCTGAATCTGTTTTCTTTGCCCAATTTGCCTAACGTGTTTTGGTTTCCAGTTTTTAATCGATTCGTGTTTATCCGACTTATTGTTATCATTTATTATTGACTTTGATGACTTATTTTCGGAATATTTGGGAATATCCATTTGATGGATTCGATATCGATTTATATGGATTTGATTCACGGCTTCGAATGTGAATTTTGGTGATTGATTGTTTCTACAATCATTTCTGTGATTTGTCACTTTGAAAATATAATGGTTTTCTATACTAGTATTAAATATTAAAACTCTTTCATCAAAACAATTTTCAACACTATTTTATCACAAAGTTTGTTTCTTAAACCGTTTTCCAATCTATTAGTATATACAAACCTTTACCTCATCCGTTTGAAGAATCTAATTAAACGGCTTAGTAAAACGAGTGGTATGAATCGCTTGCGTTTACTTCGTCGGTTAATTTTTGGACTTGCTTGGTTGAAACTCTTGTGATAATTTTCGAGTGGAGATTTACAATTTGTTCGTAATACTTAAGTTAAGCTAGTGGTTATGGGACATGAAGCCAGACCCGTTTATTTACTAGCTTAGTGTAATTGACACTTCTTGATGATCGATGATGATCATTTTTTAATTTAGACTAGCAATATGCTATGTTTCTTTGTCCACGTAGGGGACGGTACCTCGTTTTATGGAGCTTCGCCTCATTTTTATTATAGGCTAACAACCTATTTATTTCTTGGAGTTTCGACTCAATTTTTATGGGCTAGCGACCCATATTCTTTATGGAGTTCGGTTCATCGGACGTACCGTTGTACTACATTGTTTTTCCAGCTTATCAGGTTCTTCGGGTGTACCGTTATACTACGTCATTGTTCCGAATTATTCGAGTTTCAGGGTCCTCGGGCGTACCGATATTGTACTACGTCGTTGGACCGGCTCTATGGTTAGCGACCATGGGACAGCGTCCCGTTTGTGATACACGTGTTAGTGAGTTTTCATGCTTCCATTTTATGATAGGCCTCCCCCTCTTATGATTTCTAGATTTCTAATTGATGATTTCTAGAATTTGTGTTTCACCAACTTTATGATTGGCATTGATATGTTGTCAATATTTGTGGCTTGGTGAATGAAATAAAGAATATGACATTCTTTTTTATGTATGAGACTCTCGAGATATTGTATGATTTTGGTTGATTTTCTAATGTATACATTTCATAGTATGGCATTATTGTTATCATATGTTTTTGTTATATCTCATATTTTATCTCATTTTTATCTGATATTTTTAGCTAGACTAACCCGTTTACTATTTTCTTATTAAATAATACTCGGGTCAAACCGAGATGTTACAGGAGCTTCTGCTTGACTCCTCATATGGGAGTATTATTTGACTTTTGGCTAACTACATTAGATTGGTAGTTATTGTCGTTATACACTCGAGAGATAGATTCATTGATGTATACATATTCTTTTGTGTAGCACTTGTATCTATTCTTTTGTAGTATTGTGGATCTTGCTAGACCACTACTTTGATATACACTTATATGTGTTATATTCATATCTTTTTCCATCTTGTGATATGGATATCTGATTTGTGTTACGTTTATTTCTATATTTGTTTCCGAAGATATTATAGCCACAGTGTAGTAGCTTTGAGTTTGTATCGGTATATCGGATTTCTGAAATGAATGTTATACTATCTGACATACGGTGCTCGCACAAAGAAATTACATGGATGGTCGCTCCTCAACAGCCTTATCCTTCGTGCTAGTTGATGGCATTACTCCGTAGTGTCCTTGGCTAGCGTGAGTATAGAGGTGGGGCGTCACAGCTTGGTATCAGAGCCAAACTTCGGAACAATGTAGAATAATTTAACAAGGATCATCGTCCTAAGTCCATCTTAGGAGTCATGCCTTAGGATTTTATTCGAGTCATTGGACCCATTCTATCCTATTTTCTTTGGTATGCTTTATTTTATCAATCATTAATGTTTGATATTCATTTTGTGAATAACCTTTTTCTTCTTCTTTCTTTCATTCTTAAAGAAGAGAAATGGTTAGACCAGGCCGTCCCAGCGCCGGTCAATCTAGTGCTACTCCCCAGGATGGAGCATTTATGTGTGACGACCCGCCTTTCTCAACCCCAGAAAGACGTTTCATCATTAAGAAAGAAAGGGATAGAAATAGAAAAGAATAGAAAGAAAGAACAACAAAATCAGAATCTCACAGCGGAATGGAACAAAATATAATACATCACATAACTATTACATAGTTATACATACATCAGAGTCGTACAATATCATATAACAGGACTATCATATACATACATGACCGTACATACATCAAAATACAACATCACTAACTACACAGCGGAACTACATATATAGATACATACGTCTGGTCTTCTCTCAAAATAGCTCCTCCAGAAAAACAACACTTCTAGATACCTATCACTTGGCTACTCATAAAAATTTGAGTATCCAAGAGTTTATGAAAACACAAAATATAAACTCCGGGTCAGACACGGGTCTGGTATGAGTAAACAGGTTAAAATTGCTTAACTTTGAAAATCATTTGAAAATAAAGGTATCACGTAAGACTTCCCATAAATAAATACGGGTAAGTTTTTACCTTACGCTAACCAAAACATTTTATAGGAAATTCTGTGATATTATAATATGTCTAGGGTTTTCAAGTAAATAGAAAATAGCCGAAATTGTTACATCTATTAAATTCCAGCTACTAGCCACGAAAGTGGGTAATACAAATCAAAACCGTAGGGTCTCGTAGGGTAAATGGATTTCCAACAATGACAGGGCTACTGGGGTACCGCCCGTCACAGTACAGGACCTAGATCACCGTACCGAGGATTACTCCCTTCATCCCCTGCAACACAAGGCCGGAACCATTCCTTACTGAACAGTCCCGAACAAGATAACCCCGCAGTTGTGGCCAACAACTGCCCACTAAGCCAAAATAAAAAGGGACATCTAGACAGGGGAAAATCTTGTCCTGCTTGGGCATGACCCACCTAACCTGCTTGGGCATTACCTTTAAAGAACATATCACTTAGAATGCTCACCGTCCGCCTGACGATGTGTTGAAAGCATTCAATCCATACAAGTTCGTTCCGGGTTCGAACGAAACCGAAGGCATTATCTCGTTACACTCATTTTGGAATTACCCTCAGAGTTAACGACGATAACCCTTGCATTCTGAAACACCATCTCGATCTCCATTTGATAAGTTGCGACCTATCGTTTAATTTGGATCGATGTGGTTTTCGGAGAATCAAAAGTTGATTCTTCCGATCCCAGTCTCATCGGATCCAAACGCCATTTTAAGGGCCAAGTTGTCTATTTAACTTAACAGTTTAATTAAATATCAGAAATTAACATAACAACTATATCAGATAAATCATATATAGTTATCACAGATATCCATAATATATCATAACATGTCACAGAAGTATCATCAATAGATATCACAGTCAATCAAACAGAGTTATCAATGCATATCAAACAGTTTGGTTTTACCTAACTAAATTATTTGCTTAAGAATAAACTATTTTATTCTGTAAATACTGATTAATTAACTTATTGATGATCAATTAATTAATTAGCTATCATTAATTTGTAATTTATAAATTATCTAACCTTTACTTAATTATTTATCTATTCATTAACTATTTTTCAATTAATCAAATAATTAGTTAATTCTTAATTATCAATTAATAATTAATGACTTACTTATTAAAATGAATTAATTAATTACAAATTACTTTAATTATCAATTTAATAGTAAAAGCCCTGATTAAACACTTAAGTTAATTTTCATTAATTAACTTCCAGTAATATGTTCACGTTATTAAGCTTATAATTTCTTTAACATATAATTTATTTTAATTAACAAATTTACAGTTATCAATTTAATCTTCAAGTAAAAACTGATTAATATCAATCTAACTAATTCATCATTAACTATAAACAATGCTAAACCAAAATTGTTTTTACTGTATGATCATATTGTAACGAACCCGGGTCAGCTTCTTTTTTTTCCCGTGACTGTCTTGTGTTCTTCCCTTACTTTCCCCGTGTCTCTCTCCCTTCCCCTTTCTTCTTCTCCCCAGTTTATATGCGCATTTCATTTTTTTTAAGTTGAAACACAAACTGCTGTAGCTCCTTCGTATACGACTCGGTGGCAACCAAAAGACACTCGAAGCCACCTCACAAACGTCTCGAGCAAACCCCATTCGATACCCAGAACCCAAAAAAAACAAAAACAACGCGACACTGATCACCACCGTGCACGTGCACGGTGGTTCGCGTTGCCATCGGCAACTGGTGGCGATCCTCACACATCCCAAAACACCCCTAGGCTCGAATTCTAAAACCAGTTTTTGATTTTAAGATAAAAATGAAAATATGACTTAAAACTCGAATAAAACGACAGCAACCCCACCGCCAATTTGATCGCGCAGCCACCACACATCACCAGAGGTGATGAAAATTCACCAAGACGTCGCCTACACCTCCACCTAGCTCCTCCTACAGTCGCGCTTCACTCGGTTACATATTGGAGCCGAAATCAATTTTTTTACAGAGCTTTGAAAAAAATGGGTTTAAACCCTATTTATGATTCAAACTCAAAATCTATGAATTCGAAAAATAAATTACTATTTTTCTAGTGTTAATATCTCTTTCATCTTGCTTCATGCCAGATTTCAGGAATTAAAATTTCATCAATCTTCCAAATTTGACCAAAAACCAGAAAATCTTCTTTTAACAACTGCTCTAGAAATCTTTGCCTTTAAATCAAAATTTTTATGTTAAAATTCATAATTAGGTTTATGAAAACTAAATATACGATTAGATTTACAAATTTAAACACTTGAATTTTAAACTTTGAATTTCTTTTATCCTGTAGTTTGAATACAGAGTTAACATCATACTGTTTAAACTCACACATGTTTAACAGGCTTTGTTTAAACTAAACAAACTTACATTATCTCATTACCACATTCAAATGACTATATAAACAAGTTTTTTTTTTGTAAATTTATTTGCTTTAGTTTGTACAAAACTTGAAGTAAATAAAACAATCATGCAAACTTCCAATGTAAACAACATACATAGAATAGTATGTTTTAATCTTTATCAACATATATCAGTAAGAAGAATATGCAAGCTAAAGTTGAAAATTAGTTTTGTTTACTCACTTAATCAAAAACTGTTGAACAGAAAATGTTGAAGAAGATACTTGCAAATTGAAACTTTCCTGAAGCTCCCCTCTACTCTTCTTTTCTGTTTCTATTTCTTTGCTTGTTTACAGTTTTTTCTTCTTCTTTTAGTTTAAGTTTGTGTTCAGTGTTCATGGGTAAACTGAAGGTTATAAGTGAATATATATAGATGCATAAATATAAGTTAAAGTCACTTAACAATAGGTTTTATCTGGCCAGTTCCATCTGCATGTCATTTTCCTTTTTTATTGGCTAAGATAGTATATACTGCAGTGAAATGATATAGGATTTCGGCTACATGTACTTGATTAAACAAGAAATTATGCTATTTAATGTTCATGCTCTTAATTATGATGGCAAGTAATAAATGTTTACAGATAATTGCTATATGTACAAAGATATTTATGTTCTCTTACTTTGTGTTGTACAAAATACTTATCATTTTCAGCCAAACCTGTTTAGTAAGCTACAGGTTTTTTTTTTATATTATTATCTATGAAGTGATAACTTGTTTTATGTTGAAATGAACTTTGTTTCTAATGCCTGAATGTTTTCATTTGTTAAATATAACCTGTCTTGTTTCCTTGCATCATTCACTTGCATATACGGGTTATATTTTTTCTTTCAAACTTTTCTGCTATGATTTTATTGTTAACATTTTTGTTTTATCTATTTTGTTAGTTATATTTTATATGAAATTGTTTACTTGTTCAAATGATGTTTTTAACATTTAATTTAAGGATGTTGTGTTGTATAATTTAAATGTTCAAGATCATTGTTTAACTAAAAATACTTGTATTTATATATTTCAAATTATAATTTATATTTTGTATATTTATGTTACTTTGATTACATTTATAATATATGATTGTATTTTATACTAGTTTTTGAATGTTTACACTTATATTGTTTTGTACTTCATATTTATGTTAAATAATTTCATGTTTGTTAATTTTAAAACTTATCATTTTAAAAACTAAAAGTGTATTCATATGTATTTTATCAAATATCAAAAATATAAAGACTTTGATTCGATTCTATTAAATAGAACCAATTTTGTTTTAAAGGTTGTGAAGTATTTAATTTAAATTTTTTTAAATCAAACTTCTTTTATAAACATACATAACTATTAAACATTTAATATCTCATCAATTTAAATATTGACAATCTTATATTTGTTTTAATTTAGATTAAATATTTATTAAAATATATCGTCAAAATTCCGGGTCGTTACATTCCTCCCTCAAAAGAATTTCGTCCCCGAAATTTAAACAACAGTAAATTCAAAAGCTTTTATATTAACAATCCAAACATACGTATCATTCATACAATAGCAAACAAACAAACAGTCTACTCTCACAAACATCACTAATTATCCGAACATAAACCCGGATAAGCACTCCTAAAACTATCGAGAGTTTCCCAGGTACAATCTCTGGGATCTACACTCCATTGCACCTTAACGAGTTTCACCACTTTGTTCCTGAGTTGCTTCTCGTCTCTGTCGACAATCTGAACTGGATTTCTGACCACAGTTAAATTGGGTTCCACTTCCAAATCTTCTTGAATTACCGGTTCTACAACCAGTGAGGGATCATGAACAAATTTCCTCAAATGCGATACATGAAACACATTGTGAATCCCAGACATCCGTTCCGGTAATTCAATCCTGTAGGCCACAGTTCCAATTCTCTCCAACACTCGGAACGGTCTAATGTATCTCGGAGCAAGTTTTCCCGTCTTTCCGAATCTTATAGCACCTTTAATTGGGGAAACTTTAATAAAAACCAAGTCTCCGATCTCAAATTCCAATGGCCTTCGTCTTCTATCCGTATATTTCTTCTGACGATCTTGAGCAGCTTTCATTCTTTTCTTAATAAGCTCAACCTTCGCAGAAGCTTCACGAATAAGATCGGGTCCTAACACAAGACGATCCTTCGATTCAATCCAACAAGATGGAGATCTACATGGCCTTCCGTATAAAGCTTCATAAGGAGCCATCTTAATACTTGCTTGATAACTGTTATTATAAGAAAATTCCACTAAATGAAGATGGTCCTCCCAAGATCCTCCAAAATCTAAAACACAAGCCCGTAGCATATCCTCAAGAATACGATTCAGCCTCTCTGTCTGTCCGTCCGTTTGAGGATGATAGGCTGTACTTAATCTCAAATCTGTACCCATCGCTGATTGCAGAGCTTCCCAAAATTTGCTAGTGAAAATAGGATCACGATCACTTACTATGCTGACTGGAACTCCATGCAATCGAACTATCTCCTTTAAGAATATTTCCGCCAAAGAAACTGCAGTACGGGTTGCCTTTACTGGTATAAAATGGGCACTCTTAGTTAAACGATCTACAATAACCCATATACCGTCATTTCCTTTCCTGGTTCTAGGCAAACCATCAATAAAATCCATCGAGATCATTTCCCATTTCCAATTCGGAATTTCCAGAGGTTGCAATAACCCGGGAGATTTCTGTTGATCACCCTTAACTTGCTGACAAATGGCACAACTGTTCACAAATCTAGCAATATCCTTTTTCATATTCGGCCACCAGAAAGCTCTCCTCATGTCCTTATACATCTTCAAGATTCCAGGATGAATATTCAATTTGGAGCGATGACTCTCTGATAAAACTTCCTGCTTCAACTCCTTGTCATTCGGAACGCAGATTCTCCCATTGATCCTTAGTGTTCCTTGGTCATCAATGTCAAAACTGGGACACTGACCCTTCCTGACTCTCTTGATGATCCTCCTCAACATCTTATCCGATTCTTGCTTGCTTGAGATCCTTTCAATAAGAGATGGAACCACTTCCAGAAGAGATAAAACCGCGTTCCTACTGAGAGCATCAACTACGACATTCGCTTTCCCCGGAGTGTACAGAATATCCAAATCATAGGATGCAAGAAATCCAACCCACCGCTGCTGTCTCAGATTAAGGTCTTTTTGAGAGAATAAATATTTCAACGGTTTGTGATCCGTGAACAATTCGAATTTCTCTCCTAAAAGATAATGTCTCCAAATCTTCAGAGCAAAAACAATGGCAAGCAATTCAAGATCATGCGTAGCATAGTTTTTCTCATGAGGTTTCAACTGTCGACTAGCATACGCAATAACCCTTCCGTTCTGCATCAGATCTGCTCCCAAACCAACAATACAAGCATCAGTGTAAACCTCGAATTTGCTCTTCCCATCTGGAACAGCAAGTACTGGTGCACTAGTGAGCCTTATCTTCAATTCCTGAAAAGCTTCTTCACACTGAGGCGTCCATTTGAATTTCGTTCCTTTTCTGGTCAGCTTAGTCAAATGCGAAGAAATCTTGGAATAATCTCTAATAAATCTCCTGTAGTAGCCAGCCAATCCTAGAAAACTGCGTACTTTCGTCGGTGTCTCTGGCTGTTTCCATTCCAGAATAGTTTCAACTTTCGCTGGGTCTACAGAAATGCCTTCCCCCGAAACAATGTGCCCTAAAAATTTAACTTCCGATTTCCAGAAGTGACACTTCGAAAACTTCGCCTTCAGTACATTCTTTCTCAGAGTCTCCAACACAATCCTCAAATGTTCCCTGTGCTCTTCTTCGGATTTGGAATAGACCAAGATATCATCAATGAATACCAGCACAAACTTATTCAATACATCTCTAAAGACTCGATTCATGAGATCAACAAAATAAGCAGGAGCGTTGGTTAATCCGAACGGCATAACCAACCACTTATAGAAACAATTCGGTCCATTAAATGCAGTCAAGGGAATACTGTCTTCAGCTACCCTCAACTGGTGGAAACCTGAAGCTAGATCCAATTGAGAAAAGATAGAAGCACCATGCAACTGGTCAAAAAGATCATCGATGCGAGGAAGAGGATATTTATTACGGATAGTCACTTTGTTCAATTCTCTATAATCCACACAGAACCTCAGTGATCCATCCGATTTGGTCACAAACACCGCCGCTGAACCCCAACAAGAAAAACTAGGTCTAATCAATCCCTTCTCTAAAAGATCCTGCGTCTGCTTAATCAACTCTTCTCTTTCCCTGGGAGCCATTCTCCTACTGGGTTGAATTACTGGTACAACTCCTGGAATCAAATCAATATGGAACTCTATCTCTCGATGTGGTGGCAAACACTTAACTTCTTCAAAAACATCAGCAAAGTCCTGAACCACATCAATAACTTCAACACTCTCTTCAGATGTCTCAATCCCATGCAGAAGACTGCTCAAGTGAATTCCAGAATTATCACACGACACTCTGGCAATTCTACCCAGATTAGTTTCCAACGAAACTGTTCTCTCACCACAATTCAAGACGGCTTTATACTTATCCAGCCAATCCATACCCAAAATAAGATCAAATCCCTTAAAATTCAACACATACGGGTCACAAGAAAAACTGTGGGATAGATAAGAGATCTTCAAGTCCTTACAAATAGAGTCTAATTTGGTCACCCCTCATATAGGAGTAGACACCAAGATAGAACTATCTACTGAATTAGGGGTAAGAGAAAACTTTTCAACAGAGTCTAAAGAAATAAAACTCAAGGAAGCACCCGAATCAAACAAAACTCTAATATATTTTCCATTTAAAAGTAAAGTACCTTCTAATACTTCTTTGCCCATCGAAGAAGAAGATGGTCCGGCTTCCAAAGCAAAAACTTTATTCTGAGGTGCTCTCGGCAGAAGTGGACAGTTCTTGATCATGTGCCCTGGCTGATGACAATTAAAGCACAATGATTTCTGAACCATAGCTGATCCTGGGCCACTCTGGTGCGGTTGCTGCTGTTGCTGCTGGAATCCTTTCCTAGGACACTTATTTGCCAAATGCCCTTCCTGATGACAAATGTAGCACTTTCGGGGTCCGTTGTTATTCCCAGCTTTCTTCTTATTCGGCTTCCTCCATTTGGGATCAAACTTTCTCTTATTCGAATTAGTGAAATTCCCACTTGAAGTTGCAACTGGAGCCCCTGGTTTCTTACTCATCAAACTTTCATACCTCAATGCCATATCAATCAAATCAACAAAAGATCCCTTCAGAAGCACTGTCAATTTCCCATGGAATTCAGGTCTCAACCCTTGCACAAATTTCTCATTCTTTTTCAGAGGAGTATCGATGGGTCCTGATCCATAACAAGAGAGTTCGTTGAATCTAGTTTCGTACTCCGAAATAGACATACTACCTTGCTTCAAATTCAGAAAATCCTGATACAGTTGGGTTCTCCCTGCCGTCGGCACATACTTCTCTTCAAACAACTCCTTGAATCTGTCCCAAGAAATATCATCCTCAGAAATATTCGCAATAGTTGAATCCCACCACGCTGCTGCACCACCTTGCAACTGCCACGATGCCATATGCCTCTTACGCTCATCAGACAATCTCATGCTCTTGAAAATGCGTTCGCAAGAGCGTAGTCATTCCTGAACTTCAATTATAGACTCCGAACCTTTGAATGGTTGACCTCCAAGATGTTTGAAATCCTTGCATAAGGCTGCAAAGCTAACTTGAGACGGTACTGGATTGACAGCCTCACTAACATTCTGACTCCGTCCATTATCCGTAGAAGTACTGGCCCTAACTCTGCCTCTTCTTCCTGAACTCATGTCGGTCACCTGAACAGGTAACTCAACCAATTTAGATATATATATATATATATATAATATTGAAAATACAAATACGCACTCTTAAGATAAATATACACAAGAGCCTAAGTACTCGCTTTACCTAGCGCTCTGATACCAACTGTGACAACCCGCCTTTCTCAACCCCAGAAAGACGTTTCATCATTAAGAAAGAAAGGGATAGAAATAGAAAAGAATAGAAAGAAAAAACAACAACATCAGAATCTCATAGCGGAATGGAACAAAATATAATACATCACATAACTATTACATAGTTATACATACATCAGAGTCGTACAATATCATATAACAGGACTATCATATACATACATGACCGTACATACATCAAAATACAACATCACTAACTACACAGTGGAACTACATATATAGATACATACGTCTGGTCTTCTCCCAAAATAGCTCCTCCAGAAAAGCAACACTTCTAGATACCTATCACTTGGCTACTCATAAAAATTTGAGTATCCAAGAGTTTATGAAAACACAAAATATAAACTCCGGGTCAGACATGGGTCTGGTATGAGTAAACAGGTTAAAATTGCTTAACTTTGAAAATCATTTGAAAATAAAGGTATCACGTAAGACTCCCCACAAATAAATACGGGTAAGTTTTTACCTTACGCTAACCAAAACATTTTATAGGAAATTCTGTGATATTATAATAGTGTCTAGGGTTTTCAAGTAAATAAAAAATAGCCGAAATTGTTACATCTATTAAATTCCAGCTACTAGCCACGAAAGTGGGTAATACAAATCAAAACCGTAGGGTCTCGTAGGGTAAATGGATTTCCAACAATGACAGGGATACTGGGGTACCGCCCGTCACAGTACGGGGCCTAGATCACCGTACCGATGATTACTCCCTTCATCCCCTGCAACACAAGGCCGTAACCATTCCTTACTGAACAGTCCCGAACAAGATAACCCCGCAGTTGTGGCCAACAACTGCCCACTAAGCCGAAATAAAAAGGGACATCTAGACAGGGGAAAATCTTGTCCTTCTTGGGCATGACCCACCTAACCTTGCTGCATCTCCCCTGTTTTAGCCATTCCCGGTTGATGAGGCTTGAGGCTACGATTACCTTTAAAGAACATATCATTTAGAATGCTCACCGTCCGCCTGACGATGTGTTGAAAGCATTCAATCCATACAAGTTCGTTCCGGGTTCGAACGAAACCGAAGGCATTATCTCGTTACACTCATTTTGGAATCACCCTCAGAGTTAACGACGATAACCCTTGCATTCTGAAACACCATCTCGATCTCCATTTGATAAGTTGCGACCTATCGTTTAATTTGGATCGATGTGGTTTTCGGAGAATCAAAAGTTGATTCTTCCGATCCCGGTCTCATCGGATCTAAACGCCATTTTAAGGGCCAAGTTGTCTATTTAACTTAACAGTTTAATTAAATATCAGAAATTAACATAACAACTATATCAGATAAATCATATACAGTTATCACAGATATCCATAATATATCATAACATGTCACAGAAGTATCATCAACAGATATCACAGTCAATCAAACAGAGTTATCAATGCATATCAAACAGTTTGGTTTTACCTAACTAAATTATTTGCTTAAGAATAAACTATTTTATTCTGTAAATACTGATTAATTAACTTATTGATGATCAATTAATTAATTAGCTATCATTAATTTGTAATTTATAAATTATCTAACCTTTACTTAATTATTTATCTATTCATTAACTATTTCTCAATTAATCAAATAATTAGTTAATTCTTAATTATCAATTAATAATTAATCACTTACTTATTAAAATGAATTAATTATTTACAAATTACTTTAATTATCAATTTAATAGTAAAATCCCTGATTAAACACTTAAGTTAATTTTCATTAATTAACTTCCAGTAATATGTTCACGTTATTAAGCTTATAATTTCTTTAACATATAATTTATTTTAATTAACAAATTTATAGTTATCAATTTAATCTTCAAGTAAAAACTGATTAATATCAATCTAACTAATTCATCATTAACTATAAAAAATGCTAAACCAAAATTGTTTTTACTGTATGATCATATTGTAACGAACCCGGGTCAGCTTCTTTTTTTTCCCGTGACTGTCTCGTGTTCTTCCCTTACTTTCCCCGTGTCTCTCTCCCTTCCCCTTTCTTCTTCTCCCCAGTTTATATACGCATTTCATTTTTTTTTTAAAGTTGAAACACAAACTGCTGTAGCTCCTTCGTATACGACTCGGTGGCAACCAAAAGACGCTCGAAGCCACCTCACAAACGTCTCGAGCAAACCCCATTCGATACCCAGAAACCAAAAAAAACAAAAACAACGCGACACTGATCACCACCGTGCACGTGCACGGTGGTTCGCGTTGCCATCGGCAACTGGTGGCGATCCTCACACATCCCAAAACACCCCTAGGCTCGAATTCTAAAACCAGTTTTTGATTTTAAGATAAAAATGAAAATATGACTTAAAACTCGAATAAAACGACAGCAACCCCACCGCCAATTTGATCGCGCAGCCACCACACATCACCAGAGGTGATGAAAATTCACCAAGACGTCGCCTACACCTCCACCTAGCTCCTCCTACAGTCGCGCTTCACTCGGTTACATATTGGAGCCGAAATCAATTTTTTTACAGATCTTTGAAAAAAATGGGTTTAAACCCTTTTTATGATTCAAACTCAAAATCTATGAATTCGAAAAATAAATTACTATTTTTCTAGTGTTAATATCTCTTTCATCTTGCTTCATGCCAGATTTCAGGAATTAAAATTTCATCAATCTTCCAAATTTGACCAAAAACCAGAAAATCTTCTTTTAACAACTGCTCTAGGAATCTTTACCTTTAAATCAAAATTTTTATGTTAAAATTCATAATTACGTTTATGAAAACTAAATATACGATTAGATTTACAAATTTAAACACTTGAATTTTAAACTTTGAATTTCTTTTATCCTGTAGTTTGAATACAGAGTTAACATCATACTGTTTAAACTCACACATGTTTAACAGGCTTTGTTTAAACTAAACAAACTTACATTATCTCATTACCACATTCAAATGACTATATAAACAAGTTTTTTTTTTGTAAATTTATTTGCTTTAGTTTGTACAAAACTTGAAGTAAATAAAACAATCACGCAAACTTCCAATGTAAACAACATACACAGAACAGTATGTTTTAATCTTTACCAACATATATCAGTAAGAAGAATATGCAAGCTAAAGTTGAAAATTAGTTTTGTTTACTCACTTAATCAAAAACTGTTGAACAGAAAATGTTGAAGAAGATACTTGCAAATTGAAACTTTCCTGAAGCTCCCCTCTACTCTTCTTTTCTGTTTCTATTTCTTTGCATGTTTACAGTTTTTTTCTTCTTCTTTTAGTTTAAGTTTGTGTTCAGTGTTCATGAGTATACTGAAGGTTATAAGTGAATATATATAGATGCATAAATATAAGTTAAAGTCACTTAACAATAGGTTTTATCTGGCCAGTTCCATCTGCATGTCATTTTCCTTTTTTATTGGCTAAGATAGTATTTACTACAGTGAAATGATATAGGATTTCGGCTACATGTACTTGATTAAACAAGAAATTATGCTATTTAATGTTCATGCTCTTAATTATGATGGAAAGTAATAAATGTTTATAGATAATTGCTATATGTACAAAGATATTTATGTTCTCTTACTTTGTGTTGTACAAAATACTTATCATTTTCAGCCAAACCTGTTTAGTAAGCTACAGGTTTTGTTTATTTTTTTTTTATTATCTATGAAGTGATAACTTGTTTTATGTTGAAATGAACTTTGTTTCTAATGCCTGAATGTTTTCATTTGTTAAATATAACCTGTCTTGTTTCCTTGCATCATTCACTTGCATATACAGGTTATATTTTTTTTTCAAACTTTTCTGCTATGATTTTATTGTTAACATTTTTGTTTTATCTATTTTGTTAGTTATATTTTATATGAAATTGTTTACTTATTCAAATGATGTTTTTAACATTTAATTTAAGGATGTTGTGTTGTATAATTTAAATGTTGAAGATCATTGTTTAACTAAAAATACTTGTATTTATATATTTCAAATTATAATTTATATTTTGTATATTTATGTTACTTTGATTACATTTATAATATATGATTGTATTTTATACTAGTTTTTGAATGTTTACACTTATATTGTTTTGCACTTCATATTTATGTTAAATAATTTCATGTTTGTTAATTTTAAAACTTATCATTTTAAAAACTAAAAGTGTATTCATATGTATTTTATCAAATATCAAAAATATAAAGACTTTGATTCGATTCTATTGAATAGAACCGATTTTGTTTTAAAGGTTGTGAAGTATTTAATTTAAAATTTTTCAAATCAAACTTCTTTTATAAACATACATAACTGTTAAACATTTAATATCTCATCAATTTAAATATTGACAAACTTATATTTGTTTTAATTTAGATTAAATATTTATTAAAATATATCGTCAAAATTCCGGGTCGTTACATTATGTCTACACAACAACTTCTTGATCTTGTGAAGAATGCTCAGGCTGCCGGACCCAATCCAGAGCCTACTCACCCTAAATCCGGGTTTGCACTCTTGTGCAGTGACTATACCAACTTGGGTGGGAAGCCATTCAAGGGTTCCGAAAGCGTTATTCAAGTCCAAGTTTGGCTTAGAACCTGCGATCGCATCTTTTCCCGCATAAATCTTATTGATCTTCACCGAGTCCAAGTGGCTTCCAGTATGCTCCAAGAAAGAGCATTGGATTGGTATGAGCTTCTTATTTCTGAAACTATTAAAGCAGATCTTACTTGGGAGCAATTCCGAGAAAGATTTGAATCAAAGTTTGTGCCGGAGATAGAACAAGTAACTTTGGCCCGGCGTTTCATAGACCTTGTTCAACCTGAATCATCCGTGGCAGAATATGTCGCATCTTTCGAATCTCTTACTAAATACGGGGTTTAATACATTAATACCCCACTGAAGAAGAATCATAGATTTGTCTATGGCTTGAATAAAAATCTCAAGAAGCCATTACTTCTGAAATTAGAAGTTGCTTTCGATCAACTTATTGATATCGCTCTTCGACTTGAAGAGGCGGATAAGGAAAGTGATATTGAAGTTGTGGGTGCCAAACCAAAATTCAACAACAACAAGAAAAGGCCTATTAAATTCAAAGGCCCTAATCTCAACAGGAAAGGAAAACAAGCAGCTTCGGTAGCAAAGACTCCTACCCCTAGTAGTGGGCAATGCTACAATTGTGGTTCTAAAGACCATTATGCCAATAAATGTTCGAAACCTCTCTTTTGTCGCTATTGCAAAGGTTTGGGTCATCTTTTATCAGCATGTCCCAAACTTCAAGGCAAGAAGGGGGGAATCTAAATGTGGTGCAAACTCCTAGTAACACTTCTCGTGGTCAAGTTATTTCTCATTCTATCCTTGATGGCATTATTATGTTTAGTGATCAACCTATTCGAGTTCTTTTTGATACGGTGCATCCCATTCTTTTATATCAAAAGAACTTGTTGATCCTTTTTCTTTGAGTATTATGGCTTTATTGACTTCTTTGAGAACTGCGAATCCGGTCGGTGGATCCGCAACACTTAGTTTGCTTTGTAGAGATGTCGAGATCATTTTATGTGATTTTTCTTTCCGAGCCGATTTGCATGTCATGCGTTACTTAGGCTTCGGAAGGATTTTGGGAATGGATTGGCTCAATAGTTATGAAGCTCGAATCCTATGTCCTGAGCGGATTATTCATCTTCGACCCCCTCAATCTGTTAAGAAGATTTCTATCGTTCTTAAAGATTCGGATTCCAACTTGGCAGCATCTTTATATTCTTTGAATCCTCATGATGACGATAATGATGACGACGAAGATCTCATTTCTCTTATTCACGTTATTCATGAATTTTCTGACATATTTGAGCCTGTTTTAGGATTACCACATAAGCGAGCAATTGATTTCAGAATTAATCTAATTCCAGAGCTTTACCTATTACTCGTCCTCCTTATCGTATGTCCAATAAGGAAAATGAGGAGATGCGTAAGCAATTATCCGAATTGGAGATGAAGCAATTTATTCGCTCTAGTTCCTCTCCGTGGGGAGCTTTGGCTATTTTTGTGAGGAAATCCGATGGTACACTTAGGCTTTGCGTTGACTACCGCAAGCTTAATAATCTTACTATAAAGAATAAATATCCTTTACCTCGGATTGATGATCTATTCGATCAACTTAGTGGTGCTAGAGTCTTTTAACAATTAGACTTTGCAACCGGTTTTCATCAGCTTCATATTGCAGAGGATAGCATTCCTTTGACATCATTCCGTACTCGTTATGGATCTTATGAATGACTTGTTATGCTATTTGGTTTAACGAATTCTACAACTTATTTCGTTGACCTTATGAATCGAGTTTTCAAAGATTTCCTCGATCGATTTGTTCTCATCTTTATTGATGATATTCTTGTGCATTCAAAAACCGAGGAAGAGCATGAAAAGCATCTTCGGATTGTTGGAAACTCTTAGGAGCAATCAATTGAAAGCAAAATTTTCTGAGTGCCACTTTTGGCAATCTCGTGTGAAGTTTCTCGGTCACATTATTTCTGAATCCGGAATTTCCGTGGATCCTTCAAAGATTGAAGCAATTCAAAATTGGAATAGACTGGAGAGTGTTACGGAAATCCGTAGCTTTCTTGGATTGGCGGGCTATTACCGTCGTTTTATAAAGGACTTTTCTAAAATTTCTGTGCCTCTTACTAGCTTGACAAAGAAGGGAGTTAAATACATTTCGTCAGATAAATGTGAAGCTTCATTCCAGAAATTAAAGAACTCCTTTCTGATGCTCCTATTCTTGTGATTCCCGAAGAGAACCAAGATTTTGTTGTTTATACCGACGCTAGTCGTGTTGGTTTGGGAGCCGTTCTTATGCAAAGAGAACGTGTTATTGCTTATGCATCTAGGCAATTGAAGCCAGCCGAGACTAGATATGCCATTCATGATTTAGAGCTCGCGGTTGTTGTTTTCGCCCTTCGAAATTGGCGTCATTATCTCTTGGGAGAGAAATTTGTTCTCTATACCGATCATAAATTTTTGAAGTATTTATTTTTCGAAAAGATCATAAATCTTTGAAGTATTTATTTTCTGAAAAGGAACTTAATTTGCGTCAACAACGTTGGCTCGAGTTCCTTGCATCTTATGATCTTGATATTCTTTATACTCCCGGAAAGGGGAATCGTGTTGCCGATGCACTTAGCCGTAAGCAACAAGCGGTTGTTTTTATGATGATATCCGAATGGAATGATCTCGAGATTTTATCCACTTGTGAGATTCGAGATCGTGAATCCGCTTTATGTTCATCATTTGTTCTATGTAGCCTTGAGGCTCATCCTTCTCTTTTAGATCGCATCCTTGAATCTCAAAAGCTAGATCCCGAATTGGCTCTTCTTAGCCAAAGTTGTTGGGATAAAATTGATGTTGAAGGTTTGAAAGACTTTGATATTGATTCTCGTGGCGGTATTCGAAAATTCGGTAGACTAATCATGCCAAATATTAGTGATCTTCGTAAAGATATTATAGAAGATTCTCGTCGTTCTAAATTTACCATTCATCCCGGTAGTAGTAAAATGTATGCGGATATGAAGCGACTTCATTATTGGGATGGAATGAAATCCGATATTGCTAACTTTACTAAGTGTTGCATGACTTTCCAACTTGTCAAGGCCGAGCATCAGAGGCCCGGTGGGTTATTGCAACCTTTAGAAATTCCAATATGGAAGTGGGATCAAATTTCCATGGATTTTATTGACGGCCTTCCCCGTTCTCGTTCGGGTCATGATAGCCTATGAGTGATAGTTGATAGACTTACTAAATCCCCAAATTTTATTCCCGTTCGGTCCAATTGGACCGTTCCTCTTTTGGTCAAACTCTTTATTAAAGAGATTTCTAAATTGCATGGAGTTCCTACTTCTATTATTAGCGATCGTGATCCATTTTTACCAGTGGATTTTGGAAGAGTCTTCAAAAAGCTTTGGGAACGAAGCTTAATTTTAGCACCGCTTATCATCCCCAGTCCGATGGACAAACCGAGCTTGTGAATCAAACTCTTGAAGATCTTCTTCGTGCATGTGTTCTTGATTTTGGTGGAAATTAGGAAGATCATATTTCTCTTGTTGAGTTTTCCTATAATAATAGCTTCCAATCTAGTATTGGTATGGAACCTTTTGAGGTACTCTATGGAAGGTCATGCCGATCTCCTTCTTGTTGGCTTGAGGCGGGTGAGAAGCTGGTTTTAGGTCCAGATTTTATTCGTGATTCCACAGAAAAGATTGACCTTATTCGTCACAAGATGAAAGAAGCTCAAAGTAGGCAAAAATCCTATGCCGATAACCGAAGAAGGAAATTAGAATTTTCTGTGGGATATTTGGTGTTTATCCGTGTTTCACCTATGAAGGGTGTTGTACTTTTCAGTCGATCGGGAAAGTTAGCACATAGATATATTGATCCATTTCCCATCACTGAACGTATTGGTTCCGTGGCTTATCGCCTATTATTACCGGCTCAGTTATCTGTTATTCATGACGTGTTTCACGTTTCTCAATTATGGAAATGCCTTCGAGATTTCGATTCTATTCTTGAGCCCGGTGTTGTTAAAGAAATTGAAGTTTCGCCTAATTTGACTTATGAGCAACATCCTATTCGTATAATTGCTACGTAGGTTAAACGCCTTCGAAATAAACATGTTCCGCTTGTGAAAGTTCAATGGTCATCAAATCCTAAGGATTGTTCTTGAGAATCTAGAGAATTCATTGAGCGAACACATCCGGAATTACTCCCTCGTGCTCTTTAAGGTGAACTTCTTATTTCAAATTTCTTTTGTGTTAATATGTTTTTATGGTTGTTACTTTTTATTTTCTTCTTATTAAATATTGCGAGGACGCAATTCCTTTAAGGAGGGGATTCTATAACAGCCCGCATATTTTACGATTGTGTATTTAAATATTTTATTTAAATATAGCATCGTTAGTCGGATTTTAGTCCGAAATGCTACATTTTGCAAACGGTCGAATTTGGACTCGAGACCACATCCATTGAGTTCAAAACGCCGTTTGCGACCTTTTTGAGTGTAAACTTCGATATTTTTGGAACTAGCTAAAATTTGACCTTTGCACTTTGGACTTTGGGTTTGGGTTAGACAAAACTATTAACTCTAGCTCCACCTGCACTTCTCTTCATTCACTTTCATTTCCTAATACCTTCAAGCTTTAGATAAAAATGGAGGAAGAGAAAAAGAATTAAATTCCTAAGCCCTAGTTCCATTGCAAATCCAAGTTCTAGCTCCAAATTCAAAGAGAAGCCGTTGGTGAGCATCCTCTTCTTCCTCTCCAACTCATTCTAACTTCAATTTCAGAAATTCCTAAACCCTAACTTAGGAAATGTTTTTCTTTTAAGCTTAGATTCAAGCTTCTTGGGTTGGAATTGAAGAGCGATTGTTCTTGCCTTGCTCTATATCTTCTTCTTCATTGTTTTTGCGTAAAAAGGTGAGATTTTTATCTCACATCTAGGTCTATAATTATCTTTAATTGTTAGGTATGAATTCCTAACATCTTTACGTGTTCATTTGATTTTGATTTGGATTGATTTGGTGAATATCCTAATTTTATATGTCTTGAAAGCAAAATCTATGAAAGTCCTTATATGGATGATGGACATGTTGATCGAAGTGAATTGGTGAGTCTTTGAGGTTGGATAGTCGTTTGGCGTAAACCCCTCGAAATCGTCACTCATCCGAGTGCTGTCGATATTTTTTTGGCCTTCATTGGCCTTGGGGAGAAAATTCCCAAAGCTCCAGTTTCAGACGTCTGAAACTATAGATTCAGACGTCCGAATCTATCCTGGGCAAAATTTCATTCCCCAGGTCAGACGTCTGAATTATAATTTCAGACGTCTGAAATTGCTCAAGTCCAACCCAAGAGGAAATAGACTAAAATTAGCCATTTTCAGACGTCTGAAATAAATGATTCAGACGTCTGAATAGGGCTCTAGAAAATATTCATTAAATAAATGATTCAGACGTCTGAATCATTTATTTCAGACGTCTGAATCTGTTGTCTTTGCCCAATTTTCCTAATGTGTTTGGGTTTTCAGCTTTTAATCGATTCGTGTTTATCCGACTTATTGTTATCATTTATTATTAACTTTGATGACTTCTTTTCAGAATATTTGGGAATATCCATTTGATGGATTCGATATCGATTTATATGGATTTGATTCACGGCTTCGAATGTGAATTTTGGTGATTGATTATTTCTACAATCATTTCTGTGATTTGTCACTTTAAAAATATAAAGGTTTTCTATACTAGTAGTAAATATTAGAACTCTTTCATCAAAACAATTTTCAACACTATTTTATCACAAAGTTTGTTTCTTAAACCGTTTACCAATCTATTAGTATATACAAACCTTTACACTCATCCGTTTGAAGAATCTAATTAAACGGCTTAGTAAAACGTGTGGTATAAAACGCTTGCGTTTACTTCGTCGGTTAATTTTTGGACTTGCTTGGTTGAAACTCTTGTGACAATTTTCGAGTGGAGATTTACAATTTGTTCGTAAATGCTTAAGTTAAACCAGTGGTTATAGGACATGAAGCTAGACTCGTTTATTTACTAGCTTAGTGTAAGTGACACTTCTTGATGATCGATGATGATCATTTTGTAATTTAGACCAGCAATATGCTATGTTTCTTTGTCCACGTAGGGGACGGTACCTCGTTTTATGGAGCTTCGCCTCATTTTTATTATAGGCTAACGACCTATTTATTTCTTGGAGTTTCGACTCAATTTTTATGGGCTAGCGACCCATATTCTTTTATGGAGTTCGGTTCATCGGATGTACCGTTGTACTACGTCGTCGTTCCGGCTTATCAGTTCTTCGGGCGTACCGTTGTACTACGTCGTTGTTTTGATTTATTCGAATTTCAGGTTCCTCGGACGTACTGATATTGTACTACGTCATTGGACCGGCTCAATGGTTAGCGACCATGGGATAGCATCCCGTTTGTGATACACGTGTTGGTGAGTTTTCATGCTCCCGTTTTATGATAGGCCTCCCCCTCTTATGATTTCTAGATTTCTAATTGATGATTTCTAGAATTTGTGTTTCACCAACTTTATGATTGGCATTGATATGTTGTCAATATTTGTGGCTTGGTGAATGAAATAAAGAATATGGCATTCTTTTTAATGTATGAGACTCTCGAGATATTGTATGATTTTGGTTAATTTTCTAATGTATACTTTTTATAGTATGGCATTATTGTTATCATACGTTTTTGTTATATCTCATATTCTATCTCATTTTTATCTGATATTTTTAGCTAGACTGACCTGTTTATTATTTTCTTATTAAATAATACTTGGGTCAGACCGAGATGTTACAGGTGCTTCTGCTTGACTCCTCATCTGGGAGTATTATCTGACTTTTGGCTAACTACATTAGATTGGTAGTTTTTGTCATTATACACTCGAGAGATAGACTCATTGATGTATACATATTCTTTTGTGTAGCACTTGTATCTATTCTTTTGTAGTATTGTGGATCTTGCTAGACCACTACTTTGATATACACTTATATGTGTTATATTCATATCTTTTGCCGCCTTGTGGTATGGATATCTGTGACTGATTTTTGTTATGTTTATTTCTATATTTATTTCCGAAGATATTATAGCCACTGTGCAGTAGCTTTTAGTTTGTATCGGTATGTCGAATTTCTGAAATGAATGTTATACTATCTAACATATCGGTGCTCGCACAAAGCAATACACAGATGGTCGCTCCTCAACAGCCTTATCCTTCGCGCTAGTTGACAGCGTTACCCCGTAGTGTCCTTGGCTAGCGTGAGTATAGAGGTGGGGCGTCATAGTGCTCCTCAACCTTGCATTAGTAACTCGGCAACCTGACCCACGAACCCCGACTGACCACCCGAAGCCACTGCTTGCCGTACATCATTCCTTCAGCTAGCTTGGGTTTTATTAAATAATGATATATGAAAAAAAAAATATAGGGGTTATATATATTTAGTTGTAACCTACAAATCTCTTTTCCTATTGCTTAGCAGGTTACGGTTCTTTGTTTTAAAGTACTATATATATAGGATTTCAACATTTTATTATAGTACAGTATGATATATATATATATATACATATATATATATATGTAATTCGTATGCCTTATATGTTTTATATATTTGGGTTTTTAAGCTACGTGCTGTTAATATAAAGTACTGTGTATTATATTATAAATGCGATATATGTATCTGTTTATATAAGTTTACATGAGTTGTTTTCCATACATATATGGTTATTTTAATTCTGTAATGTATATGGTCTGTTTATGTGTCAGTTTGTATATATTTTTATATGTCAGTTCTATACATGTGTTGTTGTACAATGATTATCTACGGCGTTTTGTAAATAAATATTGGTTTTGAAAGAAACTGGCTTTATATATAGGGTTTGTTTGTATTCTTGAAATGGCAAGACTAGTCACTTTTATATAGTTGTATATGTAATCTGTAAAGTATTATATATATGCGTTGAAGATGATTTGAACTGGTCATGTAAAGATTTTATTTTATAATGTGTGTGTAAATTTAATGTTGATTTTAAATTAAACATATGTATACGGATATTTATCCTATTTGGGTTTAGATTTAATAATTCTGAGATATTCATCTAAGTGTGTGTGTGTATAGATTTTGATTTTTATATGTGCGTGTTATAAATTTTATATTGATTTTGAGAAAATATATATATTTAATTTTATTTGTGTTGAATTTGATATCAATTTGGAAATATATGTTTTAAATTGAATTTATAATATATATATATGTAACATGTATTTCGTTTCTTCGATCTCATGTCATCTTGACTTACATTCTCATTATCCAATTTGTCGCAGCAATTCCTAGCCTGTCGTTGTTCCGTGTGCGTATCTGAGTCCGTGTCATCCTCCTGTCTCTCTACCTCGAAAGGTGAGCAATCACTCACGATTAACATTTTTATATTATTAAATTTGATTTCAATTGAAACATCAATTGAAATATGCTGCTGTATGTTATTTAAATTTCTATATATGTGCTATTTCTGTAACTATTCACCTGTGACATCTGACACCATGATATGTATTTATATTTTATCTGTTATTGATGACATATGTTGTTGTTGACATGTTATCAGATATGTTCTCACTCTGCAAGTTCCCTGTTAGTATAGAATCCCTATGGGTTGAAATGATACATACTCGAACGATCTTGTAGAATAGGAGAAAATCGTTATGGGTTGAAATGATAAACCCAAGCGATTTTCAGTGAATTGAATTTGGGATTGTAGGTTGAAATGATATATACCCGTATATATTTAAATTACAGTTTGAAATGAAAAATATCTGTATCACTTAACCATAGGATAGGAAACTATATACAGACACCGTGTGTGTGTGTGTGTCTATATATATATATATATATATATATATATATATATATATATATTTAAAATGAATTCTAAAGTTTTGAAAAAGAAATATAAGGTTTTTTTTTATATATATTGACTTTAAGATATTACATATAAATGTTATTTTATAAAGGTTTAAATTTTAGATTTTTAATTTATATGATTAGAAATTTTAAATTTATAAGTTAGTTTTGAAGATATAATTTTAAAGATTTTATTTATTATTTTTACTATTTTAAAAATATATAAATAAATTTTAATATAAAATAAGTTTAATAATAAGATTTAATTTAATAAAGTTTGATTTAATTAATATATATTTGGTTTAAATGTTTATTTAAATTTATATTTTTAAAATAGATTTTTATAATAATTTTATAAATTAAGGTTGGAAAGATAAATATAAACTAATTTGAAATCGTATTCTCTTAAAAATTATATTTAAATAAAATCGATTTTAACATATTGAATTTGATATTTTAAGGATATAATTTTACAACTTGATTTTGATTAAAAGTGATTAAATTGAATATTTTCAAATTTACATAAATTGAAATGGAATATTTAGTTATTTAAAATTGTAATTTGAAGTTTAATTTAAATGTTATTGGAATGATTAAGTATATATTTCAAAACTAAATAATAGTAAAGACAATCTGACACACACACACACACACACACACACACATATATGAAAAGTCAAATCTAGTTTTGTAAATGTTTGAATATTTAAAGCTTTGGAATCTATTGAAATTGAAATGGTTTAATTTGTAGTTTATATCTATATTTGAAAATGATATAAAATGGTTATTGAGATTTGAATTGAAATGGAAGAACTGAGATTTGATTTAAATGGGATTTTGGTATTCGAGTTAATTTGAATCGATTTGTGAAATTGGAGGAAACTATTTTGTTTTATAAAGTATTTTATTATATATGAAAACTATTTTTATTTATATATTATTTTTGTATAAATTATTTTTAATTTATAATTATTTTAATATACTAGTTATTTTAATTTACAAACTATTTAACTTATAACTATTGTAATATACTAATTATTTTGTTATATAAACTTTTTATTATATACACTATTTCTTTATCTAAACTATTTAAATGGAAGTATTATGATTTTAAGGTGTTATGAACCTCAAAGTTATGAATTTTCAAAGTGTTATGATTTTAAAATATTGTGTTTTCAAAGTATTATAATTTCAAGGTGTTATAATTTCAAGGTGTTGTGATTTCTAAAGTCTTATGGTTTTAGAAGTGTTGTAACTTTGAAACTGATATGATTTTGGAAATGGATATATTTGAAGTGAAAAATGATCTTGAATTGATATGGTTTTGATAATAGATATGATATTTTGAACTGACCACGGTATTATAATAACGTTTGGTTGTTAAAGAGACCGAGATCGGTTATTGCCATACTCTCTGCCAATACCGAAAATTACTATAACAACCGTGTAGGTGGTGGAGATTGCAGAATGAAGTAGGATGGTTGGCAGTGTTCTATTTGAGGTATGTACGTGGACCTAACTCCCGTAAGTTGGTTTAAGGTGGCTAAAACAGGAGCAATAGATTGGCCAAGTGAGGTAGCTCCTCCGATCGGACACACTTCTTCGTTTACCATTCTATTACTTTGTCATTGATTGGGTGCACTGTCGGATTTTTGGGAGTGTGGATCGAGTTGGACGGTAGCTATGGCTATGCATTACCAACAGCCCGAAAGTATAATTGGTATATCTACCTTGGCATTGCCTAGTTGTGCCGTGTCACCTACCTTATCGAGATTACTACGAGTTTGTTTTGTACCATACCCATGGAGTGCCCTCTGACGACCTCCAGTTTGGGGGAGATTATGGTACTGTATAGACTACAGGAATGTATAAAAATGTGTTAAAAGGGATATGGGTAACACCTTAATGCTATTTTAATTGTTTATTTTACTATATACATTATTATAATACCGTATATTACTACATAGTAGATAGTTCCACGGATCTTTAGAGGATGGTTATCCCAAGCATCGTTTAAGTTACTTGTATTCCAGTTGATATTTCATTTGAGTTGGATTTATTAATATAAGAATGTAAATCCTGACTCGAGCGTTCTGTGTTTTTTCTTTATGCTCAGGTCAGACTGAGTATCACATCATTTGAGATCACATTTGGAGTTGGAGCTTCGCTTGGAGATCCATCTATTTATCCAGCTTTCGGTTATTCAGCTGACTCCAGTGATATATTCATATTTTTTTATTGACTATTGTATTAAGATTTCTATGTATTCGAGACTTCTGTTGTATCTTGTTTAACTCTATCACACACAAATATATATAGTAGCTTCATGAACTACTATTCATTTGTTTCCACTGCTTATTATTGTTATACTCTATGTTTGCGATTCTATGATTTATTTATTTACTGTATATGCTGAGTTTTGCCAAATATAAATTAACAATATGATATTTTGAGTAATTAAAGTCCGACATGTGCGGATGTGAATGGTTGAAATATTGGGATGTTCAGATAAGTTATAGTAACTTAGAATTTATAACCCTATTAAATTGCAATTTATAGTAGCTAGTATCATGGTATTTTTATGCATCAATGATCCATCTTTGATTAGCAATGTTGTGTCTATCTTAAGTTGTGATTTCATGCTTCAGTAGTTTTATTTCAATGGTCGGAATCGACGATAATAGCCCCCAGAAACGATACCTTGACCTTCAGGCTCTAGGTGGTCTAACGGTCGACCAGTAATTACCAACGGTCGACATCGACTGATCATTTGTTTTTATGGATTTCCGTGCACTTATGTTTTTGATTTTGGTTTTGTTTAATTGCTTCTGAATTTTTATTCTTATATACGTCTACTCTATTTCATCTTAATACTTTGATTTTATGATATAAAATAATAACATATATATTGAATCTTATAAAGATATTATTGATATATTTTAAAAGAGAAATTCCTAAAATTAATTTATAAAATATATTATATCTTTAAAAATCCATTTAAATCTTTTATAAAATCATATTGAGGTTATTATCTCCAAATCCAAAGTATTACATGATGGGAATTATTTTTTAAAAATATTTTTTTAAAGTAAAGAATGATTATTATAGAGTTTTACTAATGATAGTAATAAATAATTTTATGGTTTGAGAATGAGGGTTTTTAAGTATGATATTAAATCTTTATTGATACACACACACACACACATATATAATCGAATTGGACGGGTACACACTGTTTTTACATCTATGGTTAGATTTTGGCTACAAACATTTCAACTGCCTAGTGCATCCATTGACAAAATTGAGAGTGTATGTGCTAATTTTATATGGAGAGGAGGGATTCATAAACTATCATATCACATCCTATGCAAACCAAAAAAGGAAGGAGGAGTTGGTCTAAAAAACCTCAGGGATCTTAAAAAAAATCTTATGCAACTAAATTGGCTTGGAAAATTCTCAGTGGTAAGGGTCTTTGGGCTGAATGGAAGAGAAACAGATATGAAAAGGACAATTTTTGGATTCAAAAGGAAGATATAAATGCATCAGGAACATGGAAGACTATTCTAAGAGCTAGAAGTGACCTTCAACACATAGTGTACAGAAAATAGCAGTTGGAAAGAATACAAGTTTCTGGTTTGACCCCTGGTCAAATAATGAATGTGTCATTAAAAAACCAGGATGGGTAGTTTTACTGCCTATGGAGGAAGAGACTTTATGTTGGAAAAAATTATCCATGATAAATCATGGGTATTTCCCCATGATTCTCCAGCAAATCGGATAAAACAGGAAATAATGAGATTTCCATAAGTTCTAATATGACAGACTCTTAGATATGGAAACCAAATAAAAAAGACTTCACCCTAAAATCTGCTTGAGAACAACTCAGGGAAAGAGAAATCAAAATCGAACGGGCTCAAATAGTCTGGAATAGAGCTAGTACTCCTAAAATGTCACATACCACTTACAAGGCTCTAATCCAAAGACTCCCTACTATGGACAGATTAAAAAAAATGAGGGATTATACAGGATTCGACTTGTGTTCTTTGTAATGTGGAGGAAGAAAATCATAAACATCTTTTTTTCCATTGTACTTTTACCATATCTATTTAGGATAAGCAAAAGATAATTCTAAACTGCAACTTACAAGATGAATATCTAAGTGAAATAGCAATCTACCTGACAAGAAGCTGGAAACCCAAATGCTTGATGGGGAAAGTTGCCTCCATTTTGCTGACCACTTCTGTTTGGAATGTGTGGAAAGAGAGAAATAGATGAATTTTTCAAAATAATCAAAAAAACGAGCATGCAATCAGTGAAATGATCAGACGAGATGCTCAAATAATTATGAAAAGAGTAGGAAGTATACGTACAGATTTATCAGTTGTTGAATGAAAGGCATTGCAGAGGATGGAACTAAAAGTAGAAAATACCGAGATTCAGTTGGAGAAGACATGGAAACCTCCGTGATAATCTGAAGGAAGACGAAGCAATGGTTTTTTATTTTATTTTATTTTCTGTGTTGTGTTGATTAAAAGCATTAATAGCAATGTGTAATTGGGTCAGGCCGACCTTGTTTGGGTTTCTTTAATAAAGCTTTTATCCATTTTCAATATATATATATATATAATGAAACCTTTTCAAAGAAATCTACTGTGCGGATTTAGCCTTGAAATTGATTCATATATTTTTAAGAAGTAAGTATATGTTTTCATAAATGAATACTCGTATTTTCATATGATTTGTGGAATTTAGCTTTCATGCTAAAATATCTCTACTGGGAATTTTATAGAACTATATATATAGATATATACACTTTGAGAACAATTCAGGTTTATAGCTTATTATATAAATAAGAATATATGTGTATGTATGTATGTATGTATGTATGTATGTTTGAGCAATAAAAAGTCTATGGACTTATAAGAAGATATCTAAAAGTATATAAAGTATTTCGAACATCATTCTACAATTCGTAAAGTTGATACTTATGTTTTATAAACAATTACTTCTCTTTTGAAATCTTATTGCGTTTTCATGTAAATTAGCCTTTGTGTTAATTATTTCTTTTTTTATGAAACAAAAAATATAGTATCGAGTGGTTATGGAACATCCGGTATCACTTCATTGTTTAAATATACGACTTGTATTGAAGATTTGAGTAGTGGAATTTAATAACCTATAGTAAATATTTTAGCAACAATGAATGGTTATGGCATACACAGGAGCTACTTTAGTGATTACTATTTGAATAGTATATAACACTTTTTGATTAATATTATCTTAGGGAAGCTTGTTATTTCTATAGCTCACCATATTCGTTAGTGCATCATGCCGCTTGACCATGTAGGCAAGTTGTTCGACCTAGCAGCTTGACTGCGGAGGTCGCAACCTAGGTCGCGGTATTATTTTCAATTTCTAGCCCTATACCACAAAGCCAACGGTTAATACCTTAGGCTATATTCGATGTCATAACACTTGTGTCATTTGTTATTAGGCGCGACACCTCACAAGTGTGATAGTACGCAGAATACGTGCCATGAGGAGCAGATATATTATGGTTGTAGGAGTTTAGCGGTTTCATTCCTTCTTAAACTCTTGGAGCTTTCGTATCGGTCTCCCCTTGGAAGGAAGCAACTTTCACCAAGAATTCCCTTATCATCGAGATATTTATATGATCGGTTATTTTGCCTCGACCTGCTTCATGCTAGTCTTTTGTGGTTGACTTGCTTTCATGTAGTCTTATGGTTTTGACTTGCTTTAATGCTGTCTTATTAATGCAGTCATATGATTTCGACTCGCTTATATGCAGTTTCATATTTTCTGAGGTTTTGACTCGCTTTCATACGGTTTTATATTTATTTATGGATTCACTCGCTTTCATGCGAGCTATTGTTTCTAGAGATGTTCTAGTTTTCGCACTAGACTTATAAATCCCTTACTTTGATATGATCAATGACCATATTTTGCAATGATTGTCCATGATGGATATGATATGATTTTACGACATTGTGTTTTTGTGTTGATGCCTTTTTGTTGAGATTTGGGTATATTATGTAGTTATTATTATATTATTGGGATTCTCACATGCTTATTAGAGTGATCTTACCTTTTGATATTTATAAACAATCTGATCCGTTTATTATTTCTATAATACTCGGATCAGGCCAAGACTTGACAGACACAACACCAGAATTGTCATTTTGTAACGGTTATAACCGTAGGTAATCAAATTTCCAACGGTTATAACTGTTGATAGCAAGTACGTTATAATTTTTTACATATTTTGTAACGCTTATAACCGTTGGGAATTTTTCCTTTTCCAACGGTTATAACCGTTGGAAATTACAGTTATAACCTACGACTATTTTTTAATTTCCAACGGTTATAACCGTTGGGAATTTTTCTTTTTCCAACGGTTATAACTGTTGGAAATTACAGTTATAACCTACGACTACTTTTTAATTTTCAACGGTTATAACCGTTGGGAATTTTTAATTTCCAACAGTTTTAACCGTTGGGAATTTTTAATTTCCAACGGTTATAACCTTTGGGAATTCCTCGCACACATAGGTAAACAACAAAATTACTAACACTTATAAGTGTTACAAATTTGGCATAGTTGAACCATATCTTATTCAGCATCAAATAGTATTTCATTTAACTATATCTACATGAATTTACAACAACATAAAACACGAAAATTAAATTTCAAAACTAACGTATCATCAAATTATTAAATAAACATCAAATGTATGAAATAGTACATATCAAATTCTACAAAGTTCATGGTGACAACATCAAAAATGTAGTATTTCACTACTTTAGACTTCAAAAATGATCTTGTTAGCTAAGTAGTGGCCATGGATTCCCCGCAATAGCATTTCTTTCAATGCGAAATACTCTTTTTTGTCCATGTCAAATGGAGGCACCCCAATTTTAATCTTTCTTCAACCATTCTTCATCCCCGGAGTCATTGTCTACAAGTGAATTTTAGAGACCACTCCTAATTCCCTACAGCATTAGCTCCTACTTTTTAAGTGGATATGTTAATAATAATTCCAATCATATATTAAAAAGGTTATTTTCTTAATCTTCACCTACTTTCAAGGTTTCCTGCCAAGATTTTGAATCATAACACAACACTGACATTACATTTGATATGTAGAAAAGGAACTTCGGCATTTATTTGATTGCAAGATCACCAGCTCCTGCTTTAAAGAAGAAAATTTCACTTGCACTACCCGCTCTTCTGTTCAAAATAGATAAACATTGCTATAGATGTCATACCAAATGGTAACCTGGATTGACATAACCGCAAGCTCATATACATCAATAAAATCCACCAATTCCTTTCTCACTTTTATGCAACAGATAAACAATCAAAGTCCAGCCTTCATTTCAAGAAGACCAGAACTAAACAAAATCCATGTCAAAAAAATACATGGAGAAGCTTTAAAAGCAAAAGGTTAAAAGAAACTCACGAAGTAATTATCTACTACAACCTGAAAAAGCTAATCGGCGTAGTCAGAAATATCACGGAGCATTTCCCTTTTCAAATTGATCTTGTTCACACAGTTTGCATAGTAATTGTATCTCTGTAGGTACGATATATTAGCCATTTAGCAAGGTTTGAATTTCCTTCATAAACAAACCCAATTCTACAAAACTGGAGTTTATTGCAATAAGAAAATGCTATGTAATAAATATAATTTGAACATAATTGTGCCGTCTATATGTGTGTACGTTCAAGGCCAAGTAGTTTTAAAAATTCTCTCCGGGTTATGAAATGAAATTAGCGGTTTGACGAAATTTTAGCTTGTAGCCTTGTATGAATTAAAATCTTCATACGCGGTATCTTCAGATAAATAAATTAAGTCATATTGCCCTTTAAAATTAGAACCCAGACATGTTTTACAATAGTCTACATGGTTAAATTATACAGTAGAGGTAACACTAAAAATATATTCTAACAAACGACCACATCATGAATTTGACTGTGCATACTCTGTAGTGGTGAAAGCCATACAAGAAGTATGATGTCATATTATATCGACAAACAATGAGTAAAACATTGTACCAACCATCGCACTGGTGTAACTATCCAACTAAACTAAGGCACTTGCTTAGACCCAAAACCAAATATTCAAAATTGAGTTCAGCTTCGAATCTATTTTTTGAGAATCGGATCAAAATCCAAATTGAATGGGTCGATTTTAAACAGGATTGAAAACGTGCAATTTTGATATTTATGTAAATAATGTGCTTGGTTACTTCTTTATGTGGATAGTTTGTATCCATTTTGTACAAATACATTAGGCTTGGGGTGGGCTTTGATGAGATAGTCAGTTCCCCATTTAACCGCATTCATGGCATGGCCCAATTCACCGCTTTGAGCCATTTGCTTGCCATACTCGATTATGCTCCATGACCTCATAGTCAATATGAATCCATTGGCAATCCAAACTTCACATTGTCTCCTGTGTTGTAGTACCCTCCGACTAAATCAATCTGTTCGCAAAATACTCATTTCATTTGTTAAATTGTAACTTACAATTGAATATTGATAATATAACTATAATGATACCTATATAACTATAATGATGCTAGGAAATTATACTAAAAAATCTTTGATGCAGACATCCAAATCCAACTTATTATAAAACCACACTTAATTTTCGTAGTGGAGTTATCAAATTTTGATGTGCATGTTGTATAAAGTTTTTCAAAAATTTGGACAAGATAAGTGTTAACGCAAAAAATATGCGCTAACACCCCAGTGTGAGTTATAGTGTAGTGAAAGCACCACACGTTGGTACGGGAAATAGAAATAAGCAGAGAATCGCAGAAAATAGTAAAGAGACGACAATTTTTATAGTGGTTCGGCTCAAAGCCAAGCCTGCGTCCACTTTATATCTTTTATTATGATCTTTGAGTACACTTTGTTACAACTAAACTTCAAGTACAGCAAACTTCAAAGACTTAAGCTTCCAAAGTAGAATGAATCCATCCTCGAATTGATCTCTGAAGTTGTTATGATGTTGTAGAAACGAATGAGTTGCTTGAATTTCCAAGTGGCAGAGTCTCGGCTTTTTCAGAAAGCATCCCCCTTGAAGTGCGGAGTAGGTGAGATATTTATAGGAGAGGTTGGGTTTAGGTCGTAGGTCGTGGACGGCTTAGGAATGAGTTAGGTCGCCGACGACCTAATGGGTATGGGTTACGACTTATAGTGGGTGCACTTGGCCAATTGCTTTGGTTGATAGGTCGTAAGCGACCTAAAGAATTGTGACATAGGGAGTTGCGGCATAAGAATGATCCTGATGTAGCATAAGCCACTAGTGAATTAACGGAGGCATCATGGACGAGATACGGGCTATCAGCGACTTAGTATGTGCAGTATAGGAGTTATCTTGGCTTGCTTAGGTCGCGAGCGACTAATGGAAGAGATACTATGCTTGCTTAGGTCGCGAGCGACCTAATGGAAGAAAGTACGTGGCTTAGGTCACGAGCGACCTAAGAGAAGAGGCAGTATGCAGCTTTACTTTGAAATTTGCTAAGCCGTTAGGTCGCTCCTTTATTAACTCGTTAGGTCGCTGGCGCTTTTAGGCCGCTCGGTCGTTGGAGCTTCTTAAGTAGTTGAGTCATGCCATGTTAAACCGTTCTATGCTCTAGGTCGCTAGTTCGCTTATGCCTTTAGGTCGTTGAGTCGTGCCTTCCTGTAGGTCGTTAGGTCGTGAGATGCTGTGAACAGTTAAGTCATTTGCGGTCGGGTGCCGTTCGAGGCGAATTGTGACCGTTCACGATCGAATGCCGTTCGCGGCGAATTATGACCGTTCGCGGTCGGGTGCCGTTCGCGGTGAATTGTGACCGTTCACGGTCGGGTGCCTTTCGAGGCGAATTTGTGACCGTTTGCGATCGGGTACCGTTCGCGGCGAATTATGGCCGTTCGCGGTCGGGTGCCGTTCGAGGCGAATTTGTGACCATTCGCGGCGAATTGTGACCGTTCGCGGTCGGATGCCGTTCGAGGCGAATTTGTGACCGTTCGCGGTTGGGTGCCGTTCGCGGCGAATTGTGACCGTTCGCGGTCGGGTGCCGTTCGAGGCGAATTATGACCGTTCGCGGTCGGGTGTCGTTCGAGGCGAATTATGACCGTTCGCGGTCGGGTTCCATTCGAGGCGAGTTTGTGTGTCCGGGGGGGACTTAATATTATCGATACCAGGTTCACGTTTGGGTGAATTCCTGGATCGTTTGTCAGGGCGATTTACTGCCATCTCAGAGCATGCCTAAGGACCGTTCGCGACTCCGTACATGCGTAAGTGGCTTAGCCCTCTCAGAATTATCAAAATCCAATATTCATTCAACTAAAGAGGTTTAAAGCAAAAATGTCCAACAAAGTCAAATCCAAACACAAGAAGTAAAACACAAAAGCGAAGTAGTGACGTCAGAGTGCAAACACTTACATCGATATGATTTATAGCTGTATCAGAGCATGCCTGGGGATCGTTCGCGGTCCCGTACATGTGTGAACAACTTAATTGTGTCGATGTGGAGTTTTCCACTCGTTCGTCATTACCTCAACCAATTGATAACAAGCTGACGCCTCGATCCTGAGCCGTCTTCAGTTGGTGCAGGTGGTGGTCGTTCTTGTTCCACCTTTGTGGTCCTCCTTCTCACATACTGTGATAGAAAACCATCCTGGATATGCCCCTCAACTTCGTCTTTCAAGTGTCTGCAGTCATTTGTGCGATGACATTCAACTCATGGAATGAGCAATACTTGTCCGACTTCCTCCCGTTGTTGGTTGGATCTCTCCTCATCGGCTTTCGATAAGGAACTTGTCCCTTGGTATCTTGGTAGATCCGCTCCAAAGTCTCATTCAACTCCGTGTATGAGGTGAATCTTGGTTCCCTTCGTGGTCGTGCTGATCTATTGTTGTTATCCTCAGCCTTTCGTTTACCTTTGCTAGTTTCTACACCTTTCGTAGGAGGATTTCCACCTTTGATTACATAAACGTCGATTCCTTCTCCTTCTTCTCTTTCGGCATTTGCGTCCTCTAACCGTAGAAATCCTTCAGCCTCATGGTAAAATTCCCTTAGATCCATAGGGGAATCTCCTGACAGCGAATTCTTGAATTCTGTACCGTCAGCTATGCCCGACACAGCTGCCATCAAGACCATGGATGGATCATGTCGATCCACCGATGCTGCAGCTGCATTGAATCGCGTCAAAAAACTTCTCAAAGATTCCGCAGCTTTCTGTTTCAGTGCTGCCAAACTCATAACATTCTTGGGTCTCGAAATGTGGACCCCGAATTGCCTCATAAACCTTTCAGTCAAATCATTCCACGTCCCGATAGATCCACTTTCCAGTTGTCTAAACCATAGTGCTGCAATATCTGCCAAGTACAATGGAAAGCATCGGGCCATAACTTCCTCCGATGCCCCCAGCACCTCCATATGCCTCATATATTTTTTCAGATGAACTGTATGGTCTATCCTTCCATTATACATATCCAACGATGGTAGCTTAAAGTCTGGTGGGTTCCTAGCTCGCCTGATTGTTGTGGTAAAAGGACTCCTATTCACATCCTCCAAGTCCTTGTTTATCAAACCACCTCTCGTAGCTCTTTTGACCATTTCCACCAATCTGTCATTGTCTCCTAGTTGTAGTCCTCGTCCATTGCCTTCAGCCTGCCCACCGAGTTCACGAGGGAATTCTGGAATCTGTTCTCCTGGCTGAGCTCCTATTCCTCTGTCAATGCCATGTTGCCTGAATCCACCCGATGTTTTTCTCGGTATTGGGTCTACATGTTCTAGATGAGTGCCCCTGGCTCTGGTGCTGGCTCAGATGGTCCTGCTCCGTTCTGAACTCCAGTTGCTCTTTGATTCTGCGCTCCAAGTTGTTCAATCTGCTGAAACAAACTCTGGATCATCTCCTCTTGCTTCTCATCATCGTCTCCATCTCGTCCCTGGTGATGAAGACTGAAGTTTGGTTCGCTCCTGAGTAAGCCTCTTGACTTCCTTCGTGCTAACTCCTCTCTAGTCTCTGCCTTCTACTCGATCGGCTTGTCATAATTCTTCGGATCCGAATCTCCAAACTCTCTGACCCAACTCTTAATTGATAGAACTCCTGAGTTCAGTTCTCAGTGAAAGCACCAAAAAATGTTAACGCAAAAAATATGCGCTAACACCCCAGTGTGATTAATAGTGTAGTGAAAGCACCACCCGTCGGTACGGGAACTAAAAATAAGCAGAAAAACGCAGAAAATAGTAAAGAGACGACAATTTTTATAGTGGTTCGACTCAAAGCCAAGCCTACGTCCACTTTATATCTTTTATTATGATCTTTGAGTACACTTTGTTGCAACTAAACTTCAAGTACAACAAACTTCAAAGACTTAAGCTTCCAAATTAGAATGAATCCATCCTCGAATTGATCTCTGAAGTTGTTATGATGTTGTAGAAACGAATGAGTTGCTTGAATTTCCAAGTGGCAGAATCTCGGCTTTTTCAGAAAGCATCCCCCTTGAAGTGCGGAGTAGGTGAGGTATTTATAGGAGAGGTTGGGTTTAGGTCGTAGGTAGGATGGCTTAGGAATGAGTTAGGTCGCCGGCGACATAATGGGTATGGGTTACGACTTATAGTGGGTGCACTTGGCCAATTTCTTTGGTTGATAGGTCGTAAGAGACCTAAAGAATTGTGACATAGGGAGTTGCGGCATAAGAATAATCCTGATGTAGCATAAGCCGCTAGTGACTTAACGGAGTCATCCTGGACGAGATACGGGCTGTCAGCGACTTAGTATGTGCAGTATAGGAGTTATCTTGGCTTGCTTAGGTCGCGAGCGACCTAATGGAAGAGGTAGTATGCTTGCTTAGGTCGCGAGCGACCTAATGGAAGAAAGTACGCGGCTTAGGTCGCGAGCGACCTAAGGGAAGAGGCAGTATGCAGCTTTACTTCGAAATTTGCTAAGCCGTTAGGTCGCTCCTTTATTAACCCGTTAGGTCGCTGGCGCTTTTAGGTCACTCGGTCGTTAGAGCTTCTTACGTAGTTGAGTCATGCCATGTTAAACCGTTCTATGCTCTATGTCGCTTATGCCTTTAGGTCGTTGAGTCGTGTCTTCCTGTAGGTCGTTAGGTCACGAGATGCTGTGAACAGTTAAGTCGTTTGCTTTTCCTATACAATTGAGTCGCCTGATCCGGGCTCGAACAAATATCAATGATATCCATAGCGAAGCAATGTATAACCAATCTTTGAGAAGAGCTGCTTTTGATTTTTGATCAATCTTCTGGTATCACGGCCTTGCTAAAAGGCGGGATAACAATAAGCAATTTCTAATGTTAATCATTGATAGTTGAGAATACCAAGTAAAAACATTAATTTATTTTTCCATCACATATGGCAGAGGAAAAGGTAGTTGAGCTAATAATTGCTAGTTTAATCTGAATGTTATTTTTCTGCAATCAAGGGTGAAAATACAACCATCGATCCAAATAGACATTTTCATTTCCATGGATAAAATAGGATAAAAACCTTAAAAAGAATCCGCTATTTTTATTACCATCCAAAAGAAAGCCCAGTGTCGGCCCTGTTAATATGGATGCCCTAGGCAGGGTCGTAGAAAACATAAAGCATAAAAAGATTGGAGGAAAAAATTGTAATGGCAGCACTTGAACCCTGGTTGTAAGGTTGAAAATTACAAGTTAAACCAATACAGTACTAGTCATTTTTGTCAAAAGTTGCCCCGCTATTTTATCATATCAATATTTTTAAAAGCACATTGGGAATTTTGTTGCCACTTTGACCATGTTCGGCGATGTTGTCCTAGGCGAAGGCCTCACTTGCCTTTCCTCTTGGCCGGTCCTGAGAAAGCCTTATTGTAAAAACGTAAATTCCTTTAGAAATAATGTACTAATGTTAAAAGGAGGACGATGACAACAAACGGACCATTCTATCAGTAGATTATTTCATAGATGCAGATAAAATTAACAATAAAGCAAAACAAACAAAACAACACTAAAAGCAATACAAAAATAACTTCATGGCAGAAAATAAATCAATGAAAAATTACCAAATACAACCCTTTTTTATTAACACAATTAATGAATATCCACAAAACATGACTAAACAAGCATTTTCCAACTCTTAGTCCTAGAAAAATAAAAAATAAAAATAAAAATAGGAGAGTATTAAGAAATTTATTTACCCCATTAGCCTTTCCATCTCGAAGACCAGAGTTAGCTCTCCAAGTAACCCTCTGGTTTCTCGGTAAATAACCAGATCTCTAAGCTTTAAAAAAATGCTCTTGCTCAAAGCTTTTCCATAATCATGCCCTGCTAACACCGATGGCATTATTAACAGCGTTACATTGAACACTAACATAGTAGGAAGCGTTTTTCATTGAACACTAACATCGATGGCATTATTAACAGCATTACATTGAACACTAATGTCGATGGCATTATTAACAGTAATTAATTATAGAAATGCATAGTAGGAAGCGTTTTTTTAGATATCGCTAAAACTCAAAGAAGTGGAAGTGGGAAAACTAATAGTTTTTCATTTTCATAGTACATTACAAGATAGAATACAGTTTGTGAGCAGTGTAATTACCTCAACTCCTAAAAGATCAGCTTCTTTCTCCAGTTTCATGCCACTTCATCACAATTGAAAATAGCTTCATGGGTGGTCATGTTTGGAACTTCTATTCTCTCAAGTAAGGTGAAATATAGCAGGATGTTCAGGAAGTAGGAGTTCTCTCAACCCAGGTGTTGTAAGATATATTGACTTCCTGAAACCATTTAATCAAAGAAGACCATATCAGCAAACAAAAATGAGATTATTAGTTGAAGGTTGAAATAAAGATTGTATGCATATGGAATTTTGATATGCGATGGATCGTGTATAAAACAAAGGTGGATTTCGCCGTCATAGGCACATGCATATAATAAAATATCTGTAACTGTCGAAAAAATATCATGGTCTAGAAAAGACAACAAATAAAATGAATTAAAAATGAACTTACCTATAATTAATGCTTAAAATATAAACTATGTCAAGATAAAATTAATTATATGTAATATGAATGAGTCATCAATCTAGAATACGATTTTTGTCTAATTAGGGTGGAATGAATAAAGAAAGAATGACGTTGAATAGTAGATCATTTCATAAATGCAGTGTGGAAATATAAGTACATGAAAATTGACTGGATTCCAACTACGTTCAATCCATTAGAATAATTTAAAACACAATATCCATATTAAATAAATCAAGAGGATTCTTAAAGAATGTTATATACTGAAAATACGTATTCTATAATTGAATAGTAAATAGAAATTAGAGATCTTATTTTTAAAATCTTTTACTTTCAATTTTTGTAGAAACTTGAATTTATTTAGCAACTAAATTAGGAAATATAAAATAATGCATTAATAAATGTATCTAATTTTCGAATTATGTTTGTAAAAAAATGTATCAAGCATTTATGTATACTGGTCATTATGTTTGTTTCATAGGCTCCAATCAAACAAAGTAAATGTTTTAAATCCTAAAACTCAGGTTTTCCTAATACAAAACGAGGGGAAAAAATTGATTATGATCCATTTAGCCAGAATGTATTAAAATTTGAATATAATTTTTTTATTTGTTTTGGTAGTATTATCTTATTCTTATGTAACTTAGTATTTATGAAACAAAACGATATATTAGTCCATGTTAAGTTCAAGAAATATTTGTTGATATACTGTTCTTTCCCTTTTTGTAGTTTCATAATTGGACTAAAGTTAGAATAGATATGAAATTTCATTTAATGATCATCACTATATTAGGCTCTCTAATACAAACTGCATACAAACATGCTATGCTTGGACGATCCTTTTTAATATCCAATATCGCTACCCACTAATATAAAAAACATAAACTTTAGAATCCAGCATACAAGTAAGACAATCTTCCTACTTAAATTCATTTAAATTATGAAGATGGAAACGGTGCGAAGTATCATGCAAATTCAATTTGTAATCTATATGATAATTCTTTTATATCCATAACAATCCACTATGAGTATTCCTTATAACTAAAGAAAGTTCATGAAATTCAGCACAATCCTCTATTTTAGATATTTGAAATTTACTTTTTTGATAACATGAATATTTTTGTAAGCAAATGTCTTCAACTTTGGCTATCACAAAGTACTTGATTTATTATATCAAGAAGTCGGGGTGGTAGGCATGTTGTAAATGGTATTTGATGCAGATTTTATTACATATTTCATCATATAAGTAAATGAAAACGGTAAAATAGTCACAAAGAAATAATTTGGATAAAACTAATTCATATTCAAAAAATAATAGTTATAAGAATACTACTATACGATGAAATGAGTGGACTAAGTGCATGAAAATGCTACATGAGGAGGAAATGGTTATTGGTTTGTTATTTTTTCAACTTAAGAGTAAATTCAATTATATCATAAATTAACTTACTTGAAAAAAATATTGACAATCAAATTACCAAGGATGTACTGCCAATAAACTTTTAACTCTTCATGCCAGCCAAAATAGTAGTCAATGGAAGCAAGTACCGCAACATGAAAGTAAAAAAAGATGTAAAAATGATGTCAACAAAATCAAAAATAAAAATAAAGTAATGAAATTGCTAATAATGCAAGGAAAGTGCCAATTGACACATTATATTAACTAATTTTATTATCAATTAGTTCTTCCCTTATCTATAATCCAACACCTGAATTTTAATCCCAAATATCACTCCATTTAATTTTCCTAGCTCAATTTAGTTTATAATTCAGGTTTGGAATTTTCATTTTATTTCCCAAGCCACCTATAATATTTATTTTGGGTTTTCTATCACATTTTTCAATTTATAAGTCATAACTTATTATTTTACACATTTCCATTCATTCTAGGTTTGAATAAATTCATCTTTTATTTTAACTCAAGCCTTATGCTTATTTATAACCCAAGCATAATTTATTTCCAGGGATTTTTAATTCTCTTATAAGTTCTTCTTATTCATTTATTCCAATTCCAATCCTTATCCAACTTATTTCCATTTATTCAGGTAAGAATCTAATTTCATTCAATAATTCAATTGAATTCTTATTCCAATTCAATTTTATTTTAACTCGGATTTTATTTAACTCGGTTCGATTTTAACTTAATTCGAATACAACTGGATATTATTTTCAGCTTATTCAATTTATTTTAATCCAGTTAAATTTTATTCTCCAATCCAAGTTAATTTCATTTTAACTTTTCACTTTAGATTTATATTCCATTATCCAAAGCTTAAATTTCTTCCTGATTTACAAATCATTTCCATTTATAAGCTTACAACTTATCTTATCCGGATTTTTAAACACCCAGCTTTGGTTTCAAATTGTTTTGAAACCTCCAACATCTCAAATCATATTTCTCAAAAATTAAACCAATCCTGGTTTTATTCCCAACAAATTTCCTTTGAAATTTTCAAAAACAACTCGTTTTTTCTGAACAAATCAATTTGGCAGCACTCCGTCACTTAGAAATTCGAAAATGAATACTGAGGATGCGGCCGTCATCATCAGAATTATTTTCCAATAATCCAAGTGATTTCAATGCAATTTCACTTTCAAAATCCATTTAAAACGCATTTTCCTTCAGAAATACTTCTAAAACAATAATGCTATCATTGCTCTTCAAAACACTTCCAAAATCTCCGGGATTTAAATTTCCAAATCCTGCTTAAATCAATTTTACTATAATTCATTTGCAATAGCTTATGCTCATACAAATTCTTATTTGATTATATTTCAATTTATAATTTACATCTATAATTCATATTTATAAATTTCATTCTATAATGAATTTATTCCCTTAAATTTAGTTATATTTCAATTTCTAGTTAAATTTTCATTTAACAATGATAATACTTTAATATTATCATTCTTAACATCCAAACAACCATATATTAGCTAAAATAGTTTACAAAAACTTTCTTTATATCAAAAATATATTTTGGGTAAAATTTATTTCATTTACCCACATTTAAAACAATACCGTGTCGATTATTCTATTCAAGTGTTTAGAAACCCCTTCGATACAGTTGCGCAGACTGTGTCGACAAAGGTTCATATGCCACTCAATAAACCAATCAACACAATATTAAAACAATTTATATTCATTAACAAATACGCACTCATATCTGTTAATACGCTCAAACTCATTTTAGAGTACTACAGACTCTAATTTAAATGAGAAATTCCCACCAGAGCCAAGGTTATCACCAACCTAGGCTCTGATACCAACTGTAACAACCCGCAAATCCGTACCCCTTGAGTCAACACTATTCTATAAAAATCAACTCAAGTTGTACAGAAATACGAACCATTTGGGTTTAAGAAGAAGAGGTAGAAGAAGAGAAAACAAAATCAACATCAGAATCTAACCATCGCAGCGGAATAAAATATAATAGATAATAAATAATCTTTACTCAATCAAATATATCTCTGTTTATATATTACATCAACCAGAGTACATCAATCACAGCTCAACATCAATATCATACAAATGGGTACACAACAACTCAATACAGCGAAAATATATATAAACAAGTACGAGAGTACGTATCGTCATCCAGCTCGTCTCCTGAGCTCCACAGCATCTCCTGTATCCTATAATCTCGGTCTGACCCGAGCATTACAGTTAAATAATACCCGAGTCAGTCTGGAATACCAGCATGAGAAAATCACACTCAATTGATTTTTAAAGTTTCAAAAATCCTTTGAAAACAAAAGCATCTCGTAAGACCACGCCACAAATAAACATGTCGGGTTTTTACCTTACGATAGCTAAAACATTTTTATTAAAATCCTCTGATATTATAATAGTGTCTATAGAAAGTAAAATAGAATCTAGCTGAAATGCTTGCATCTCACGTTTCAGCAATAGTTGGGCACAATCAAAACCGTACGAGCGCGTAGGGAAAATGGATTCCAACTAATGGCTAGGCACTGGGGTACCACCTGTCACAGTATCTGGTCTAGATCAGCGTACCAAGGAGCCACCCTAACTCCCCTGCAACACAAGACCGGAACCATCCCTTACTGGACAGTCCCGAGCAAGATCACCCCGCGGTTGGGATCAGCAACCGCCCACTAAGCCGGAAAAAAAAGGGACATCTAGACAGGGATGACCTCACTCTCCAGTAGGGGCTACCCACGAAGCCTTGCTGCATATCCCCTGATTTTCAGCCATTCCCATTTGATGAGGCTTGAGGCTAAGCGTTACCTTTTTTTTGAACATATCCCTTAGAATGCCTCTCGTCCACCTGACGATGTTTCGCAAGCATTCATCCATACAAGTCCATCCCGGGTTCGAACGGAACCGAAGGCACTATTCCTACTACATCCATTTTGGAAATATCCTCAGGATTAGTAGCGATTAGCCCTTCACTTCACCGCTCCATCTTCGAATCCAAAATCGTTTTCACGAAACGTACAAACCGGATCGAAGTGGTTTTCGAGAAATAATTCTCGATCCCGGTCTCTTCGAAACGATCAACGCAGTTGGCCAATATTGATAGTCGGTTATTTAACTATCAATTAATATTCACAAACAACCATCAATCAATAAATAATTTCCCAAATTATTTATTTATCTCAAAATATCTTTACAAGATATAATTTCACTTTCAAACCCTTTTGAAAACAGATTCAAACTATCTTCCTTTTCAGAATAAACTTTCCCAAATCTTTCTATCTCCTCTGAAATCTCCAAGCACAAAACTAGATTTTAAATAATTTAAAACACTTTACTTTGAAATATACTTTAAAACATTTAAGTTAAAACTACATCAATAATTTAGTAAAAATACCATACCATATGAATATTTGAAAATAAGGTAACTTCATAAATATAAAACCAGAACTTTTAGAAACATAATATTAAGTCATTCTTTAAATAATTACTAATATAATAGATTAAGAGAAAATACCTACTTTAGGATTTAACTATTAGAAATAAGAAACTTTCCAAAACTTTTTTTTAAAACAACTTTAAAACCTTTAACTTATATTTAAAAATTTACTTTAAAAACGTACTTGGTTATCCAGGGAGAATTCCGACTTCAATCACTTAAATCAATTTTCCAAATTGATTTCCAATTTATACTACTTGAATTAATTTTCCTTAATTACTCAATTCATTTCAAATTTTGTTAATTATTCACTTAATTATTATTGTTATTATTTTCATTTGATTTTAAATCTTTTAACTGAAATATACGAATTTCCGCTTTTCCCAACTTCTTCTTTATTTTTTTATCAAAATTTTAAATCTTACATTTTAAATAAATGTTTTTTTCCTTTTAATTAATATCATTGAAGATTAGAATTCATTAACTTCCTGTTTATTCAAATTTCCATTCTATACCAAGATCTATTTAGTAGAATTTTAAAGTCACTTTATTTCTTTCCAATTCATTTAATTTTTTTTTCAAATTTCTATAATTATTACACTTACAATTTCACTTCTTATGTTATCTTACCACAATCCAATTTATATATTTTTGGTAATTCATCATACCCAGTGATATCCAATCTAACCATGGCATTCAATATCTCAATAAAGATCATCATATGATATCAAATAAATCACAACAGAGGGTTTTAAATAATTTAAATAAATATTGAGGGATCCAGTTGGATCCCTCCAACCTGTTTTTTTTCCTGCATCCACAAACGTCAGCACAATATAATATATCAATTCCAAAATATCATACTATATCACATCAATTCATTCAACCATTCAAACAATTATTTAAAATTTAATCATTTTAAATTTAAAGTGAGTGAGATTAACTCACCTTTGCATTTGTTTGCATTCCACTTCAATTTCATCTTAGTTTCCCGACCTCTGACCTTGTATAAACAATCATATGGTTTTATTAATATCCGAACTAATCGAACGATTATTTTGCCGTTTTAAATAAATTTAATTAAACTAATTTTAAATTTTCTTTTTCATTTTGAGACCACCTATATATTTTTATAAAAACAAAATCATAGATTTTCAAAGATCTAGCTTTTACATAAATCCCCTTTTTTTTAAAGATCCTATATACATATACATACTAAATTTTTTTTTTTGCATTTGATAGTGAAACAATATGCTTTGCTTTCCTGTATATATAACTGATTAAATCTTAAAACTAAAACTGTCCAGACTTTGTTGTAATTATTATTATTACTGTCAAGGTTAACAACCAAATTTTAGAAACTAAATTAAATAAATTATCAAAGCAATACCTAGCTGCCAAAACTTAAACCCAGCATACACACGAAAGCTCCCCAACCCGATACCACTTCGTCTCAGTTTTGCGGCTTTCACGTCGCCGTTGAACTCACGTCGCCGATGAACCCATGCCGAACTCACCGTTACGGCTTCTCGCGAGAACCCATACCAAAACGAGCCTCCATAAGTTCGTTTCTTCCCTAACGCGACACCGGAAATCGCGACCCAAACACTAGCCGCTTCCCCACGACCGAGCATCCATCTCGCCGCGCTCTCCACCCTCACGCGCCTCGTTGCAGTTCGACAAAGGCGTCGATTTCCATCGACTTTCCATTTCCACGCAGCCCTGACGAGCTCCCACGAATCGCTTGAGTCGCCTTCTCTGAATCGCGAATTCGATCGCGTCGATAGGTTTTTTTTTGTTTTTTTATTAATAGAGTTCGATTCGAAATTGAAAAGGGGAGAGGGATCGGACTGAAGGTCGAACGAAAAAAAAGGAAGAAGGGAAATGAAGGGCTCGACTTCGATTTGCAAATAGATGAAAGCGACCATTAGCTTGGATTCAAAACGAAGAAAGAAAGAGAGGCTTCGTTTTATTTCCAGAGCGAAGAAAAATATCTACCCCTTTTTTAATAATTAAACGAAGAAGCGCATTAGAGAAGCTTGACCATTTAAATTAAATATCATTTGATTTTGTTCAATAAATTCTCAGCGCGTTTATATATCGTACACTCACACACTAACTCCGATCAACACGAAATTCGAAATCCGATAATAATTCAATATTACGGATCCAATGGAACTGGTTTTGTAGAATTCCAAGACTGTGCCTCGGAAGGCTATTTTTAAATTCAATTTAAACGATTTAAATTTTTAAAACTAAACAAACCACTGTTAAATTAAATTTTAACACCTTTATAATTTCCAATAATATCAATATAAGTTTCATAAGTCTTCAATTTATTTCCAACAGGCTAAAAACTCCAAATTCAACATTTTACTCAACTTCTATTATTTAATTTAATAATTAATCATCAAATAAATTGTGATATTCGTAATTCAAGTTAAAATTGCTCTATTGAATACTTAAAATCAATTAAATATTCCGACTTTAATTGCTTGAAAATTTCGGGTCATCACATTCCTCCCCCCTTAAAAGAATTTCGTCCCCGAAATTACTAGCTAGGAAGAACGGTCCAAAACCCATTTACCTTTCCCAAAACAAACAATTTCTAACAATACAACATCTTACCAATTATCTATTTATAAAAGACTCATTATCATTCTTATTAACTTTCCAAACCTTTCCCTAGTTTCAAACTATACAATTTGTTTAACCATTCAAGCTTCAATTCAAAACCAAATTTTCAATTATCAAAATTTTCTCAATTTTTTTCCAACTCCCTAAATTACCGAAAAATTTCGCCAACGTCTCCTTTGCGCGGCTAGCTCGGTACTGCTACAAAATGGCTCTACGACCTCCCAAATCCAAAAAGAAAACAAAAGGCTAAGTGGCTCAATCCAAATCCCAATCAAATTTCATACCAAATTTAAATACATACCTTTTGTCGGGCATTTCAAATTTATCTTATAAAATCAAAACCAATTCTCTTTTCCCTTTATACTACCTGCATATTCTACTTGACAATAATATCCAATCATAATATTCCAAAACATTTTATCGACTTCCTTACAAGTGTCAATTATTTACTCATTCAAATGTCACTTGGAATATTATTTGCAATATTAATTTCCAATTAAGAATTTACCATTCCTGACTTAAGTTTAGTATAAGCATTCTATATGCTTCTTTGTTTGTTTTCACTTTACCACTTTAGTTAATATTTATTTCTATTCAAATTGATTCTTTCATTTCCATATGGATTCAATTTATTTTTAACTCTGCATATATAAATTTTATTTGTCATTTATTACTAATTCATGTCATTACTTTAACTAACTTAATTTACTAACTTATTTCAATTTCCAGTTTGAAATTGTTTTGTCGTTAATAAATTTTTTCAAAAATTTTCTAACTCCCAAATTTCTGAAAATTTTTGGCAGAGTCCCCTTTGTACGGAGGAGCTTTTGCAATTTGACAAAAGAGATAAATATATATACATCGACCCACCCAGTCGGAAAAACCAAAAACGGTTCATATTTCCTATTTGTATTGCGTATGCGTACCTTATTTAGCATTTTAAAGGCAAACAACTTATAATTTTTAGCAAATAGCACAGCCAAAACCAGCCACACGGCTCCCAGGTACCTGTACTTACTCAATTTAAACATGTAAGTGCCATATAAACGAAGTTTAACTACATTTCACTTGTTTACAATAGTTAAAACATATGAATTCTAAAAGAAACTCATACCAAACATTTTTTTTCGTAAGCAATTTATATAGTTTCCATGCTAATTCAACTGTTTCAATTAATTTATAAACCATTCTCATCCAATGTGAATGTTTTTCAATCCATTCGTATATAACTTCATTAATTTGAATGGTTTAAAACTCAATTGCTTACATTAATTTATTTTTAAGCAAACTGAACTCATATTTAATTCAATTGCTTTCAAAACCAATTTATTTTACTCCTATCCATCCAAGGCATTTTAATAACTTCTATTTACATTCAATAACAATTTATTCTTTGCAATTTGACGAGATTTATGTGAATAAATAAATATTTATGTCTTATAACCAATTTAAACTGATTTCAACTCAATTTATATTTAATGCTATTCCATTTTCAAATTTATTCACAATCCATATATTCTCATTTTCATTGCATTCAAATTTAAATCCATTCACTTCATTATTCAAACAGGTTCCATCAAAAACCATCTCGCTATTCCCTTCAATAACTTCCAATTTCATAATATCTTTCTTTATTTCCATTTTAATCGATTCTTTTCCAAATCAACTATTTATTAATTTTGATTCAACTAGCTTAAACATTTACCAGATTTTAAATTCAAACTAGTATATCCATCCAATTCTAGTTTATATTCAATAATTTAGTCTTTTATTGATAATAAGGTCACTTCTAATCATTTCACACACTTGGATTTTATTTACGGTTCAACCATCACTATTAAAATCCAATACCAGTATTTTTCACACTTCCACTACTTATTACCAAAATTAAATCCCATTCCAAACTGGAAATTTTTTTCCTTCAAAGTTTGACCAATTATCAAAATTATACCCTTTACAATACAAATTCCATTTAATTGTAATTCAATTTAGTCCCTAACCTATTTTAATTCGCTTCCTCAATTCACTCTAAATTCATTTTGAATTTTCATTTTCTTAAATTTTATTTACAACCCACCCAATTTTATTCCGATCCAAATTTATTTTTACTTGGTTTAAATTCCAACCAATATCTTTAAACTGGATTTTAAGTTGAATTCAATTCAACTCTTCCTCGACTATTCAGCTTAAGTAAATCTACTTCAATTTATTCCAAATGTTATACATAAGCTCATTTCATTTTACAAGTAAATTTTTCTCTTTTATTACTCAACTTAACTCGATTGATTCCAAGGCCATATCCAATTTATTCCCACATATCCGGATTTTATTCTCAGTACAAACCATTATTATTTTAATCCAATTTCAAGTTTATTCGATACCTTTCCAATTATATTTAATTTGTTAACACTTCACATTAAATTTTAATTTTAAAACTCAAGTTCTGAATTCACTATCCATTTTCAAATTACCACCTAATTTATGAACTCGCAGTTCAATTATATTTTCTTCACCAACCGTTTTAAGTCGAATTCAATTTATAACTTGAGTTTTATTTCCAAACTTCATCATAAAGTCATAGTTCAGCTTCTATTAAACAACATTACGTTCCCATTGACACATTATATTAACTAATTTTATTATCAATTAGTTCTTCCCTTATCTATAATCCAACACCTGAATTTTAATCCCAAATATCACTCCATTTAATTTTCCTAGTTCAATTTAGTTTATAATTCAGGTTTGGAATTTTCATTTTATTTCCCAATCCATCTATAATATTTATTTTGGGTTTTCTATCCCATTTTTCAATTTATAAGTCATAACTTATTATTTTACACATTTCCATTCATTCTAGGTTTGAATAAATTCATCTTTTATTTTAACTCAAGCCTTATGCTTATTTATAACCCAAGCATAATTTATTTCCAGGGATTTTTAATTCTCTTATAAGTTCTTCTTATTCATTTATTCCAATTCCAATCCTTATCCAACTTATTTCCATTTATTCAGGTAAGAATCTAATTTCATTCAATAATTCAATTGAATTCTTATTCCAATTCAATTTTATTTTAACTCGGATTTTATTTAACTCGGTTCGATTTTAACTTAATTCGAATACAACTGGATATTATTTTCAGCTTATTCAATTTATTTTAATCCAGTTAAATTTTATTCTCCAATCCAAGTTAATTTCATTTTAACTTTTCACTTTAGATTTATATTCCATTATCCAAAGCTTAAATTTCTTCCTGATTTACAAATCATTTCCATTTATAAGCTTACAACTTATCTTATCCGGATTTTTAAACACCCAGCTTTGGTTTCAAATTGTTTTGAAACCTCCAACATCTCAAATCATATTTCTCAAAAATTAAACCAATCCTGGTTTTATTCCCAACAAATTTCCTTTGAAATTTTCAAAAACAACTCGTTTTTTCTGAACAAATCAATTTGGCAGCACTCCGTCACTTAGAAATTCGAAAATGAATACTGAGGATGCGGCCGTCATCATCAGAATTATTTTCCAATAATCCAAGTGATTTCAATGCAATTTCACTTTCAAAATCCATTTAAAACGCATTTTCTTTCATAAATACTTCTAAAACAATAATGCTATCATTGCTCTTCAAAACACTTCCAAAATCTCCGGGATTTAAATTTCCAAATCCTGCTTAAATCAATTTTACTATAATTCATTTGCAATAGCTTATGCTCATACAAATTCTTATTTGATTATATTTCAATTTATAATTTACATCTATAATTCATATTTATAAATTTCATTCTATAATGAATTTATTCCCTTAAATTTAGTTATATTTCAATTTCTAGTTAAATTTTCATTTAACAATGATAATACTTTAATATTATCATTCTTAACATCCAAACAACCATATATTAGCTAAAATAGTTTACAAAAACTTTCTTTATATCAAAAATATATTTTGGGTAAAATTTATTTCATTTACCCACATTTAAAACAATACCGTGTCGATTATTCTATTCAAGTGTTTAGAAACCCCTTCGATACAGTTGCGCAGACTATGTCGACAAAGGTTCATATGCCACTCAATAAACCAATCAGCACAATATTAAAACAATTTATATTCATTAACAAATACGCACTCATATCTATTAATACGCTCAAACTCATTTTAGAGTACTACGGACTCTAATTTAAATGAGAAATTCCCACCAGAGCCAAGGTTATCACCAACCTAGGCTCTGATACCAACTGTAACAACCCGCAAATCCGTACCCCTTGAGTCAACACTATTCTATAAAAATCAACTCAAGTTGTACAGAAATACGAACCATTTGGGTTTAAGAAGAAGAGGTAGAAGAAGAGAAAACAAAATCAACATCAGAATCTAACCATCGCAGCGGAATAAAATATAATAGATAATAAATAATCTTTACTCAATCAAATATATCTCTGTTTATATATTACATCAATCAAAGTACATCAATCACAGCTCAACATCAATATCATACAAATGGGTACACAACAACTCAACACAGCGGAAATATATATATAAACAAGTACGAGAGTATGTATCGTCATCCAGCTCGTCTCCTGAGCTCCACAGCATCTCCTGTATCCTATAATACTCGGTCTGACCCGAGCATTACAGTTAAATAATACCCGAGTCAGTCTAGAATACCAGCGTGAGAAAATCACACTCAATTGATTTTTAAAGTTTCAAAAATCCTTTGAAAATAAAAGCATCTCGTAAGACCACGCCACAAATAAACATGTCGGGTTTCTACCTTACGATAGCTAAAACATTTTTATTAAAATCCTCTGAAATTATAATAGTGTCTATAGAAAGTAAAATAGAATCTAGCTGAAATGCTTGCATCTCACGTTTCAGCAATAGTTGGGCACAATCAAAACCGTACGAGCGCGTAGGGAAAATGGATTCCAACTAATGGCTAGGCACTGGGGTACCACCTGTCACAGTACCTGGTCTAGATCAGCGTACCAAGGAGCCACCCTAACTCCCCTGCAACACAAGACCGGAACCATCCCTTACTGGACAGTCCCGAGCAAGATCACCCCGCGGTTGGGATCAGCAACCGCCCACTAAGCCGAAAAAAAAAAGGGACATCTAGACAGTGATGACCTCACTCTCCAGTAGGGGCTACCCACGAAGCCTTGCTGCATATCCCCTGATTTTCAGCCATTCCCATTTGATGAGGCTTGAGGCTAAGCGTTACCTTTTTTTTGAACATATCCCTTAGAACGCCCCTCGTCCACCTGATGATGTTTCGCAAGCATTCATCCATACAAGTCCGTCCCGGGTTCGAACGGAACCGAAGGCACTATTCCTACTACATCCATTTTGGAAATATCCTCAGGATTAGTAGCGATTAGCCCTTGCACTTCACCGCTCCATCTTCGAATCCAAAATCGTTTTCACGAAACGTACAAACCGGATCGAAGTGGTTTTCGAGAAATAATTCTCGATCCCGGTCTCTTCGAAACGATCAACGCAGTTGGCCAATATTGATAGTCGGTTATTTAACTATCAATTAATATTCACAAACAACCATCAATCAATAAATAATTTCCCAAATTATTTATTTATCTCAAAATATCTTTACAATATATAATTTCATTTTCAAACCCTTTTGAAAACAGATTCAAACTATCTTCCTTTTCAGAATAAACTTTCCCAAATCTTTCTATCTCCTCTGAAATCTCCAAGCACAAAACTAGATTTTAAATAATTTAAAACACTTTATTTTCAAATATACTTTAAAACATTTAAGTTAAAACTACATCAATAATTTAGTAAAAATACCATACCATATGAATATTTGAAAATAAGGTTACTTCATAAATATAAAACCAAAACTTTTAGAAACATAATATTAAGTCATTCTTTAAATAATTACTATAATAGATTAAGAGAAAATACCTACTTTAGAATTTAACTACTAGAAATAAGAAACTTTCCAAACTTTTTTTTTAAAACAACTTTAAAACCTTTAACTTATATTTAAAAATTTACTTTAAAAACGTACTTGGTTATCCAGGGAGAATTCCGACTTCAATCACTTAAATCAATTTTCCAAATTGATTTCCAATTTATACTACTTGAATTAATTTTCCTTAATTACTCAATTCATTTCAAATTTCATTAATTATTCACTTAATTATTATTGTTATTATTTTCCATTTGATTTTAAATCTTTTAACTGAAATATACAAATTTCAGCTTTTCCCAACTTCTTCTTTATTTTTTTCTCAAAATTTTAAATCTTACATTTTAAATAAATGTTTTTTTTTCCTTTTAATTAATATCATTGAAGATTAGAATTCATTAACTTCCTGTTTATTCAAATTTCCATTCTATACCAAGATCTATTTAGTAGAATTTTAAAGTCACTTTATTTCTTTCCAATTCATTTAATTTTTTTTTTCAAATTTCTATAATTATTACACTTACAATTTCACTTCTTATGTTATCTTACCACAATCCAATTTATATATTTTTGGTAATTCATCATACCCAATGATATCCAATCTAACTATGGCATTCAATATCTCAATAAAGATCATCATATGATATCAAATAAATCACAACAGAGAGTTTTAAATAATTTAAATAAATATTGAGGGATCCAGTTGGATCCCTCCAACCTGTTTTTTTTCCTACATCCACAAACGTCAGCACAATATAATATATCAGTTCCAAAATATCATACTATATCACATCAATTCATTCAACCATTCAAACAATTATTTAAAATTTAATCATTTTAAATTTAAATTTAAAGTGAGTGAGATTAACTCACCTTTGCATTTGTTTGCATTCCACTTCAATTTCATCTTAGTTTCCCGACCTCCGACCTTGTATAAACAATTATATGGTTTTATTAATATCCGAACTAATCGAACAATTATTTACCGTTTTAAATAAATTTAATTAAACTAATTTTAAATTTTCTTTTTCATTTTGAGACCACCTATATATTTTTATAAAAACAAAATCATAGATTTTCAAAGATCTAGCTTTTACATAAATCCCTTTTTTTCAAGATCCTATATACATATACATACTAAAATTTTTTTTTGCATTTGATAGTGAAACAATATACTTTGCTTTCCTGTATATATAACTGATTAAATCTTAAAACTAAAACTGTCCAGACTTTGTTGTAATTATTATTATTACTGTCAAGGTTAACAACCAAATTTTAGAAACTAAATTAAATAAATTATCAAAGCAATACTTTGCTGCCAAAACTTAAACCCAGCATACACACGAAAGCTCCCCAACCCGATACCACTTCGTCTCAGTTTTGCGGCTTTCACGTCGTCGATGAACTCACGTCGCCGATGAACCCACGCCGAACTCACTGCTACGGCTTCTCGCGAGAATCCATACCAAAACGAGCCTCCATAAGATCGTCTCTTCCCTAACGCGACACCGGAAATCGCGACCCAAACCCTAGCCGCTTCCCCACGACCGAGCATCCATCTCGCCGCGCTCTCCACCCTCACGCGCCTCGTTGCAGTTCGACGAAGGCGTCAATTTCCATCGACTTTCCATTTCCACGCAGCCCTGACGAGCTCCCACGAATCGCTCGAGTCGCCTTCTCTGAATCGCGAATTCGATCGCGTCGATAGGTTTTTTTTTGTTTTTTTATTAACAGGGTTCGATTCGAAATTGAAAAAGGGGAGAGGGATCGGACTGAAGGTCGAACGAAAAAAAAGGAAGAAGGGAAATGAAGGGCTCGGCTTCGATTTGCAAATAGATGAAAGCGGCCATTAGCTTGGATTCAAAACGAAGAAAGAAAGAGAGGCTTCGTTTTGTTTCCAGAGCAAAGAAAAATATCTACCCCTTTTTTAATAATTAAACGAAGAAGCGTATTAGAGAAGCTTGACCATTTAAATTAAATATCATTGGATTTTGTTCAATAAATTCTCAGCGCGTTTATATATCGTACACTGACACACTAACTCCGATCAACACGAAATCCGATAATAATTCAATATTACGGATCCAATGGAACTGGTTTTGTCGAATTCCGAGACTGTGCCTCGGAAGGCTATTTTTAAATTCAATTTAAACGATTTAAATTTTTAAAACTAAACAAACCACTGTTAAATTAAATTTTAACACCTTTATAATTTCCAGTAATACCAATATAAGTTTCATAAGTCTTCAATTTATTTCCAACAGGCTAAAAACTCCAAATTCAACATTTTACTCAACTTCTAATTATTTAATTTAATAATTAATCATCAAATAAATTATGATATTCGTAATTCAAGTTAAAATTGCTCTATTGAATACTTAAAATCAATTAAATATTCCGACTTTAATTGCTTGAAAATTTCGGGTCATCACACCTCGATCTTTTAGTAACATCATTTATCCCAAATTTCAAACCATTTAACTACATCAAAATTGAAACCAAATATAAATCACTGAATTTTTTTATTTTTCAACTGCTAAGGGATAGAAGATTCGAAACGATTTCACGGCACTCAGTGGCAATATCTCTTTAGCGCACCTGACATAGCTACATGTTTTCAAATGCTACGAAAGAGTATGGCTATGTGCACATTATTAGGATTATCACCACAAAATATGAACTCATTACAAAATGTATGAAAAACATGAGATAGAACAAATATAACCGTTTGATTTTAATTTTGAATTTTATATTTTGCATTTTCAATATGTTTTTGAAAATATATGGAAAAGGAAGAACTGATGAAAATGACAAATTTAAAAAATGGTCTTAAAATATAAAATCATAAATATATGTCATGGCTTTTCGTACTTTGAGAAATATCATAAAGTACTTCCTCTTCCTTCCTTTGTTGTAATAATTATAATTTTCCATTTCTCCTCCACGTTTTTTTGGAACATATGAAAACGCAACATAGAAAACTCAATTTTGTAACCAATCAAACCCCTACATTCCAAAGTGATTTGATTTTTTTTATTGAATGTATGTAAAAGAGAACTACAAACAAATACAAAAATACAAATTTACTAAGTTAAGTCTCCAACGCGCTAATTTGTTTTCTCAACTATTGCACCACTACTTTTTATCCCTGCTAACAGTTGAGGGAAACCAGTAGAAGGTTGTATGGTCTAAAAAGAAATCCATGCTATACACACATTGTATATTCGAACGATAACCACAAGACTACATTTTCTTCAAATTCACTAAACTTTTGTAAATCCTCAAAGCTTGGAGTGCACACAACATAATATGTTAAATAACTAAGAGTGAGCTACAAACAAACCTGCAAGGTGGCATACCCTATAAAGCCAAAAAGTGCTATAATATTCCAATTACTACAAGATCAACATCGATTACATACAAAATGCTTAAGCGCAAACTAACACTGTAAATACACCTACACACAATTACAGAATCAAAAACTGGCTGCAGTCAACAAATGTACATACACTGATACATGACAGAGAGCAGCTGAAGCACTTGCTCATACTTGAAAAATGCAAACTTTAAAGCAACAAATAATGTGCTTTGTCCTTGTAAACATGAAGCTGAAACAAAGAGATGCAGCTGAAATATTCAGTGGAGTGACCAGTGAACTGCTGCAGTCTGAAGTGATCAGTTGGTGCATCCAGTTTGAGTTATTCCTGATCCTGCCCACAGTAATATGCCTATTTATGGTGCATTAATCAAACCTTTGTCTCTGTGTGTTTTGGACTGTGTCAATGATATTGGTTAAAAAATTAACATAAGCATACATTGCAAGTTCTTTCATCCATACAGTAATCAATCCTTTATAATTAAGCTTAGGGATATCGTGTTGTTAATGAAATTGCAGTATTTATATGGTCAATAACTATAATTATTTTTTTAAACGTTAATATTAAAAAAAAGAATGCATTTGACATAGTCATAATAACATAAGGTAGAAAAAGTTGTTAAAACGTATTTAGAGCGATTTCAAGGTGTTTAAGAAATATCAAAAAGAAAAAAAAAGGTTCAACATTACAAAACATAATAGCGTAAAAATGATTGCATAAAGATTTATTAATAAACGACGTTTCACATAAGTGCTCAATGGCCCTTGTCGTTCCCAACTCTTAAGTATACAATGTACAGAAAAACATTATGAACGGGTATAGATAATGATTTTAAACGTTGTAAGATTCTCCATTTTTTGTTGACCTTCATCATTAACAAATATGAACGATCAACAAAATAGTGTAAATGTCAAATATTCAACAATAATATAAACAAAGAAACATATAGCTACATATCACCGATAGAGAAGCAAGAAATGACTAATGTATAAATAATAGATGACATATTATTTGATTATTCATACTTAATAGATAATTTTAAAACAATGAAAGAAAGTATATATTACTTTAGAGGAATCAAATTATAAAGGCGAAAGGTGGCAAAGAAGAAATTCAAATAAAAGTATATATTACTTGATATTACTTATTTTTTGTCGTACATTTATTTAGTAAACTAATCCTAAATGCATATTACTTGATATTACTTATTTTCAGCTCCGCGATGATATGTATTTTCTTCTTCGTCTATTTGTCATCAAATTTATTCTAGCTTTTCAAAATGCGTTTTGGTCGATTCTAGAAGAACCAGTCCAAAGTACAAGAAGTAGAAAATAATGTAAGTTATTATTTTTCCTTCTACCAATTCAAATTGGGTCGCAAAATTTATTTGAAGATTCAGTGTTGTCTATTTAGAAATTTTATTTAAATAGCAATGAGAAAATTTAATACGTAGCTCTCGATCGTTGTTTCAAAAATAAACTTACGTAATCACGTCGATATTAGAATTGAAAAGTTAAAAAAAAACATTAACTTCCATTTCCTTAAACTTTGTTCCTTTTTTTAATTTAAATGATTGAAGTTTAATTTCTTTTTGTGTCAATATTTACAATTAGGGATAAAATAATTCTTGGGTTACATGCTTCGGCATTTCGAGGCGTGCGAGACGAACGCTTTGTATGCGTGTCTTGTATGTGTCAAGTTGTTGAGACGTAAATCTTAGAGGTAAAAAGTTTTTTATGGAAAATCTCAAGGCGTTTTATCTCCCATTTCGTCGAGGCGAGTGCCAAGGCGGGTTTTTAAAAACAACGATATTTGTTGAAAATATTAACAGGAAAATCCCTGAAATCAGTTTCTAACAGAAGGTGAAAGTGAATTTTGAAATTTCTGAAGGGTGTTTGTAAAAGTCTGTTTTAAAATCTATTTTTAGGAGGGACGGTTGTGCATTGTAAAGCTTAAAGAGAGCCTTTTTTACGGAAGTTCTTAACAAACAATATCTCATATAATTATGAATAGTGAACAATGTCTCATATGTTTTGAATCTTAAACTAAGCAGGTTAAAAAAAATAGAGGTATTTTCTACTTTACAGGTGGAAAGCCCGGGCATTGCATGGGTCTATAGATTGAATGCGTTTAGGTTGGAAGGTGATATCCGGAAAAAAAAAATGTTTGAAATATTAGTTTTAACCATGTATGTTAGAATGCATGTTATAGTAGGTTGAGTAGCTTTATCCTTTTTTTAAGCGAGTTTATGGAAGTCAGTATAGTTTGTTTAAATCTGGACAATTACATTTTTAGCATTGGGTTTGTGGTAAGAGCATCTCCAACAAACGACCCAATCTCACATTTTCTAATATATGCATCGAATTTGTGCTCCAACAAAGAACACATTATCTGATAGTAGTGTGGATTTCAGGGGCAATAGTGTGGGGATTTGTAATCAAACCGGACGTCTGTTGAATAGGGTTCAGAAGCCTATCCAACAGACACCTGACATTATTTAATTTATAATTTTAAACTGTGAACTCTCATGCGCTCATTCAACAAGCGTACAAACAACAGACGCTTGTTGAACAAGCGCCTGCTTCAAAACTGTTGGGAAATATGTGGGCTTACCTTTTATAAGCGCATAAAATGTGGTATACACACTGAATACTGGTGGATGTGCTCTAAGTAGAGGGATTCAAAGTTTCAAGATTTGACTAACAATGGTAAACGCTGGAATTGGATTTTTGATTATGTAATGTAACTATCAAGTATACAGTTTGTTTTATTTCTGTTTACTTATGTTATTTTCTGTAAAAACTCTGCATAAGAAGAATCAAAGCAGTAGAGCTAAGCAACTATAAAATTTGCAAGTCAAATAGGAGATCCTTTATTTATTTTTTATTGTTTGGAGGTTTGTCATTTTTTCTGATGTAAAGCTGGAATATGTCACCAACAATGGAAGGACGTAACAAATATTTACTCTAAACAAATATTCATTTGAACACTGTAGACCTTTTTTTAGTTTTTAATACATTGGAGGTTTGAAAAAAGTGAAAACAAGGGACGTCCCTAAAATCAATCGTAATACACAAAACATCCTTCTCAATAAAAAGATATAAATTACATCCATATTTTCAAAGACTACAAATTTCTTCCCTACAATACCTCTCTTCTCCATTGCATCAACGTTGATTTTTCATATATGGATGTTATTCTCACATCCATACTTAAAATTTACACCTCATTAATTATCAATCTTAAAATGCAGTAACTTTTCGTAGAAACGACGGATTAACAAACCGTTTTCACCATTAAATCGTAAATTTTATTGTCTTTCTAATGAGTGGCATTGTGCATATATAAAAACAATGGCGGTACAAGCTATTCACAATAATTGCCGAAATGTCTGCAATTATAAACAATAATTGCTGAAATGTCTGCAATAATATAGTTTGATTGCAGGCAATTCAGCAACTATATGCAATTGTTGCAGAAATGTTTACAATTATATACGAATAAAATCTTTAGCTCAAATTAATCCACACCAAATTACTCATGGGCAGCAATTTGTAAAGTACAGGACAAAAATAAATATAGGGAACGATTTAAAATTTGTACATTTACTGTAAGGCACATAATTTTGTCACATTTGAATAGATATTTGTGGTACATACCTTGGAACTAAGTAAGACTGTAAGAATACAACGTCGAACATTGAATGTATGGAGGAATACATTTAAAAAGTAAATTAGAGAATAGTAAGTGGATCATTGTTTCAAGCATCTCATGTGCATAATAGAACCAATAATTTCTCACCTTGGTTAGTAGTGGAAATGTAATATTCCAAGCAAGCTTTCTCATACTCCTTAGCACACAACACTCCAATGGTGTATGATACCTTAATTTAATGGCAAGACAGTGGAATCATAAGATTAATAGTGAAATTGTACTAAAAATAAAATGCATGTTGAATAAATTGTTACTGAGGTAGACAACAAATGAGGAAGATTCAATATATTCTTTTGACGGATAAATCAAACAATATACTGATATAATTGACTTCAGGTATACAAAAAAAATAGGTATATATTGTTGCTAAAGTAGTATAGGGTTTCACTGTATAGAAGATTAAGCCTATCAGCAAAGTTGATGCAATAAAAATTAATAAAATTTACCTTTAATACTAAACTAAACTACAATTTGTGATTTAAAAAGTATGATTGATTTTACATTCCAGATTTTAAACGAGTACCAGATATCCCTAAAGTAGTCTAGGATTTCCGTGTAGAAGTCTAACTTGGCTTTGATTTAATAAGCAGCACTGCCACCATTAATGAAATTTGAATATATTACTTTGATCAAATGTGAAGTAGGCGGTTTGACTAAAGAAGGCTGTTTGATCAAATGTGGAGCACATTTGAGCAAATTTTAATGATTTGGTAGATTTCACATAAGATTAGTTCTGCCCTTACGTAGAGTGTGGGATTGCTTAAAATATAATACTGAAAGCCTAAGAAAGGATTTCAGTCAACTGTGATCTAAACTAAGGTTAGATTCAAGTGGTTACCAAACAATCATAGCCTGAAGTAGACAGATGATTGAACTGTCAAATTGAACCAGTCGAACTTATCAATATTTTGTTAGTATATTCACCTTCTTATCAAATACATTTCCCCCACCATTTCCAGTGTATCAAATAATGACAAAAATAATTTTCATCTCCTTTTACTTTTCATCTTTTTGAGGTAAACCAAACAAAATTAATGATCTATGACCGCCAACTTTTCAAACATTTACTTTTTGTCTTTTTCTATGATCACCAACAAATCAATCATGTTCATGAAAATAAACATGAAGGATATAGAATAGAAACAAGTAATGGAATTTCCTGTTTCAGATATAGCTGGGACATCAAAATGAGTGTTATGCTAGCTTGAATAAAGTACCACTTCTACTATCAAAAATTAATTATAACCAGATCAGTTGATCAACCATTTATAAATTGCATTAGCATACATTAAATCCAGGATAAAAAACACCTACCTCAAGAACTCTGCTATAATCACTGAGAATGTATCCGATGAGCAACGTTTTCTTAATCTCCAATCACAAACAAATAACATCGAAAGTAAAATTTTAAAGAATGGCATCAAGGGAATTAGAATAGGAACTATCATGTTTATGGGTTGATGATCAAGTACAAATTTCCACAGTTAACGTATAATATTTGGCTGGATACTACCTTACTATAGGAAAGACATGAAGCAAAACCAAGCACCATTTTCAATACTGTATACAACGAAAATGAGCTTTAACCATGTCTGTGGGTATTCATAATAACATATCACGTACATTTATTATTAGATCAAGCCACACATAGACATATAGGATAAAATCAAAAAGATGATAGTGTCTGAATGAAATCAAAACTCACTACAATACCGACTTCATTATAACTTATCCAACAAATAGTCATATACAAGCGGGATTAAGCAATACCTATAGTAGCCCTATAAGAAAGATGTATACATCATTCTTCTTTTGGAATTCATTCTAAGATACAATATTTGGGATAATGTCAGCCACATAAAAAGATGCATTCAATGTTAATTACATTGGAAATGCAGTTCCATGTTGCAGGTCTGAAACTCAGACTGTCTATAAGCCTGCAACCGTATAGTAGCAAGGGGACCAAGGTAAATAACGATGACTGCGGGCTGTAGAAGTATCAACTTGAAGTCGATTAGATTCAAGATTATGGAAGAATCTTTCGCCATTTATAAGCAAAACCATTGTATCCAAGTGAAAAAGCAGTATACAACCATAGCATCTATCAGGCTGAGTATCAAGTGGAAATGGGAATCCTATCTTCTTAAGTTTGTCCTTCAAATTAATCTGATGCCTCAAAAGCCAACAAGATCCATTTTCGTTTTTCAATAAGGTCCACACCCACAACTCTCCACTACAATATTTTGAATACGTCAAAGAACCACACGAGCTACATAATTTTCCAACTTCTTCACACCGATTAGGAGAAGGAAGAGCGACTCTCTTGTATGATCCATCTGCACAATTTATTGCAATTAAACCAGAAAACATCTTTCCAACGTATACAGGAGGCCATTGGCCAAGCATGAGTTGTCCACTGTAAGATCAATGTGGCGACCAGTAATCATAAACTTACGATCCCATCTTCCTGTTTTTGATGAGAAAATTTCAAAAATATAACCACGGCCATCGCAACTTCCTGAGATTTTAATTACTTCATAGTGGTGCTTCGACAAACTCGGATCAAAAGCCAATATAAAGCTATAATAAGAACCACTGTATCAGACTGATCGACATTTTCTGGTAGTTGGATTGCAAAGATAAATTACTTTAGAACTAAAAGTTTTTTTGCATATGATAAGTCCAAACTTACTGTCCATCACCGTAACATAAAGATGAGTCTAAGAATCGTGTGGGATCGTAGTCATCACCAAACCCTTTTCAGAGACTAACGTAGCTAGTATTTTTTTCATGTACGCTCACACAAAGTATTCCTACTAGTACTGGAGGAAGTCTGTTACAGGTGTGAGACTCGAGTACAAGAGAACGAAATGATCTTGAAACACTTCTAAAAAGAAAAATCGAGCTAACTGGTAGATGAACCAGAATTTCCATCAAAATATCATCAGGAAGTTCAGGAACAAATTCTGACGTTGAGGCTGTGAAGTATGAAAAACGATGATTTTTGCTTGATGATAATAGATATATATTTGCATTTGATATTGTTTATTGAGTGTGATGCAGATATTGGGTACAAGGATGCAAAGTATACAAAGAAAAAAAAACTTTTTTAGAAATATACGAAAAGATTTCTTTCCTATTTGAAAAAGAATTTTCTTTAGCTATATAAAATAATGTGAAAATTAGGTTGAAGGGATTCTATTGGCAAGGTAATAAGCTTTAAGGACATCATTTCTGAATAATTAGTTTTAAGGACAATTTACAGCATAATGATAAATTCATTTATCTTTTTATGTTATACGGAAAAATGATAAATTCTTTTATCATTATTGCTATATAACTGAAAATGATAAAAAAAAATATCTTTTTCCTATAAAATGTCCTTAAAACTAATTTTGCAGAAGTAGTGTCCTTAAAACTTATTACCTTGCACAAATAAGCCATTGAAGTGAAAATCCCCTAAAATAATATTATCTTTTCTAACTATATGAAAAGATTTTTTTTTTTTCCATCTTCGTCATCACACAAAATTTAATATAATTACCGCTTCGAGCAAGGGAACCAGGAGAGAAGCGCCGACAGCTTATCATTTGGTGGACAAGCTTATATAAGACAATCACTGCCATAAATAGGATACCAGCAAGGCCAAGCTTTTCGTCCATGGTAGTCAGACTACTTAAAACATAGTAGTTATTAGCTAGGAAGTTGATCTGAAACAAACGCCTTCAAAATTAGAATAATAGATACCAAAGCAAATATGTAATTTGTTAGATATTATCGATTAATCGTATATCAAATGATTGTGGTTGTGTTTAGCGACCACACAAATATAATGTGTGATCCATAGTATTTGAGCCAACCTAAATCAAGATAAAATTCCATAATTATTACATCTAGAAGTTGCCTCTAACAAAGGGAAAGTTAAATAAATTAATATGAACTATGTCAGATATATTAAGAGCATGTTTGGCAACTCCTTAAAATAGTCAAAGCTACTTACAACTTGTTACAGTGAAGATGTTAGAAGCATATTTTCCTATAAATAAATAAATAGGTTATAAAATTTATTTACTTGTATATTGTTATATAACCACTCTTTTGGTAACATTACGATTCATATTCAACCAATTAGCAAAAGGGGTGCTTCATAACCTTTTCCCCAAACATATCCACTATTTTGCAGTAGTAGTTAGAACTTAGAAGCTTTACATGATTACATCCTGACTTGGTCCAATAAACAGTCAGACGCCAACCATTTTAATGTGTAAGAATTATCAAATCTGATTATCATTATTTTACTTCTTTTTATTGCTGCATATTGCAGCAGCTGGCTGACGCTGCTGCTTGGTAACAATAGAAAACATACAAAATCAAAACTAAAATTTTAACCGTGTATCTGAAGAGGATCAGAACAAAAACCAATGTGATCAAAATAACTAGAGAACTAACAAGCTGAAGTTCCACAATCATCAGGTAAAGTGTAAACTTATGCCACACAAAAATGATTAGAGACGAAACTAGAAGTTATAGTCCTCGCGCAACATAAAGAACAACACATTACCTCATATAATGAATAGAAGTTGCAATCGACTAATGAAATCTCAAAAAAAATCGCGAGAGCAAACGCGAGCGTTTGGAAAACTGAATCGAGCGAGACAGATTAGGAGCGGCGACTTCATGTTGTTATGAAACGAGAAAGGAAATTGAAATTAGGGTTTGTGTTTTGGACGATTGAGAGGGTATTCTAACAGCTTGAACCTAACAGTGGGGCAAAAGGGTTGAGAATAGGCCTGTTCCCCGTTAACCCAGCCATTTACCTTACTTTAAAAGTGGGTTGGATATACCCATTTATGAATTTTATTAAATGGGTTATGGATTGGGCTGACCCATTTTTAATAGCATTGTAAATGGATAACTCATTTATCCATTTATTAAAAATATTAAATTTTAATATAAATTTGAAAAATAAGAATTTTAAACATACAATTTAGTTTTTCATGAAGACTAACAGTTGTATTTAAAAAATAACAGACCACCGCATCCTCATATTTGAACTTCACCTAGTGCAGAAGCCGCTATTTTTTTGTTCACACTGCAATAACTTCTTTATACTAACTCGAAATCAGACGAGACTTCGACTGATTAACTCTTATCTAAATTACGGACAGTATGAAATACTTAGATACTTGATCTTACGAACGCATGCTGGAGTTCTTCAAGGGGACTGACATTTGTACTCAAAAAATAACAGACCACCGCATCCTCATATTTGAACTTCGCCTAGTGCAGAAGCCGCTATTTTTTTTTGTTCAGACTACAGTAACTTCTTCATACTAACTCGGAATCAGACGAGACTTCAACCGATGAACTCCCACCTAAATTACGGACAGTATGTAACACTCGGATACTTCACCTTGTGAATGCACACTATAGTTCTTTAAGGGGACTGACAGTTGTACATAGAAAATAATAGGCTATCACATCTTCATATTTGAATTTTGATAAAAATTAGAATTAAAATTTTAAATTTTTATCGGAACTCAAAACATAAAATTTATATTAAAATTATTTTATATTTATTTGGTTTATATTAGTCAAACCAAATTTAAATCTTTAAATAAGTTTAATGGGTAATCCGTTTATTAAACGGGTTGGGTCATAAATGGATTGGGTCATAAGTGGGTAAAAAAGAATGGGTCATACATGGGTTGGGTCAAACTCAACCCAACCCATTTTGACTCAACCCAACCCGTTTGACAGGCCTAGTTGGGAAAGCGTCGGGTTGAATTTTGACAGTCCTACTTACAAGTAAATTATTCCAATTTTGATGCTTGTAAAAGTAGTTAATAAGAAGAAATTTGATAAGCAACCAATCGTTGTTTATGAATTATGAAGCAATTTTAATCGGACATTTATGTTTAGAAGTCAAATTATATCCAAACACTTATACTTATAAATCACTATTTAAAACTACCTAGAAATTGCTGTTCAAAACTCTTTTTCAATGGGTTTCAAAATAAGCGTTGCCAAAAGTGCTATAGATGAATTACAGGTAAAAGAAGTCTTCCCGCTTTCTGATAATAGAAATTAAAAAGGTAACAGAAATTGTGGAATCGATCACCTTCAGTGATAAAATTGTGAGCCTATAAACTAAATCTGATAGGGAGATTCGGATCTGGAACCTAATTGGGATTAGTGCATGAATCAAGTGGTTTCGAAAAGGTGATTCAATATTGCTTATTCCTATTTATTTCAGTATTTACAACCCTAAAATACCAGTTATATTCCCCAAATAAATTATATTATCATCCACGCAAAAGTGAAATTGGAAGAGAAAAAAAACAACGAAAAATCACATTGAGAGAAAGCGAGGAATCGACGGCGAAGGAAGAAGCGTTCATGGGTAGTAGCCAATGGACAAACAAATTATGGTGAAAAGAGAAGCTGTGTTGATAAACGAAGCGTTGCCGTTTAGACCAAGAGTTGAGTGTTTATTTCACTCTTTTCCTCTTACGGGCCTCTTTGCAATATAGGCCTCCACAAAGAAATAAATAAGTAAAGATATCATAATACAAATATATGATTTTTGTTTGTGATAATTTCTAGCTAAAAGTCAATTTGAAATAATTAGTTTGCATACTGTAGCTAACAGTATGTTGTTTGTTACTCCACATTTGAAGCAAAATGACCTTTCCATAAAATTGGGCTACGGAAGGATAAAGAAATGAAACAGAAGGCTTACAAGAAATTAAGAATGAAATACCAAGGAAAAAGATCAAGTATGGTATTCATATGATCGATCGGTACCGATCCATTTGAAGCTTGATATTGGATCGCCTTGCTTTTACTATAATTCTATGTACAAGTTTGAAGAAAAAACAAGTTTTGAAAATGGACATCGATCGATGCCCATTTATCATTTTGTCCCCAAAGACCTAAAACTAGAAGACTTAAGTATTTTTGAAGAGAAAAGTTAAATATTTGGTCGGCATGTCCATCGGTAACAATCCAAAAGATCGATTGGTACTGATTGACTAAACCTCAAGAATCATGTCAGATTGACTCGTTCTTCATGCTAGAAACTTAGATCTAATAAAAGGATTGATCCAAACTAGGTTTGACGGGTCTGGTGCATGAATTCATCTATAAATAGTTATATTCAACATATGAAAAGGGTGCTTTGGGTTGATTTCTAAGCGGATGTCTGCATAATTCAGTATTAAGTCACTGTAATCTGAAATTTATCTTGTAATTTAGTAGTATTAGTGAATCTCAACCAGTAAAAACATTTAAGTGGACACAAGCCATCGAATTTATCGAAACACTTTAAAAATCTTGTATCTATCTATACTTTCTCGATTTTTCTTTCTATTATATTCATTTTTGTCATTTGAGGATGTTGTCTATTTGACATGCAAAAGTTTTTTGGTTTTTTCACAGAGAATGTGAAGGTTTAAATCAAATCTGCCATTACCATTGGGTTTGCAAAAGCCCCTAAGGAGATCTAAAAGAAATAGCCTCTAGGAAGGCGTCTAGTAGATCAAGAGCAATCAATAAAGAGTCAGAATGTAATGAACCGTTTTTCCGTACCCTTTTAATCAACAATAAATCATACATGTCCAACTCAAATTGCACAAATAAGCGGATCATTAAGGGTAGAAAGAAAATAAAGACAGAACAAAATCTTACACGAATAGAATAACATATATTTTTTCAATAATAATCTTTACAGCGGAAAATTTTAAATAGAATATCAGAGTCTAACCTATATTCAGCCTGGACAGTTATAACACATGCCCTTACAAATGCTGACAATCAAAAAAAACAAATGCAATAGATGTAGCAGATAATAGAATACGTCCATACGATGATGAAGATCTCCAACTCTCCTTTGGAAACTCCAACCGTCTTCAACTAAACTTGAAACTAATCGGATCTGACCCGAGCATTAAAAATATCCGGATCAGGCTTGATAAACCAGCGTGAGATACTCGAAATTTTAAATGACTATATTATCAAAACCTTTGAAAAGAAGGGTATCTCATAAGACCATGCCCACACATAAACACGGACGGGTTTTTACTTATGATAACCGAAACACTTTTATACCAAAATACACTTGATATTATTTTTTAACGACATTCTTTTGAAAACACTTTTCAAATAAACTTATTCAAATAAGGTATCAATATCTGGACTAAGTCTAAGGCAATATATCCGGACTAGGTCAACGGAATATACCGAACGGAATATATGATACCAAAAAGGGTAGCTGAAATGTTTGCAAGTCATTACAGCTATTTTGGGAATACGATCAAAACCGTAAATCTCATATTGGGATTAGATTTCCAACATGATAGGGCACTAGTGACCCTTTACTCCGATCCACGCATAATAAACATAGCTTACACGGTGCCTTAATTGTTATCCCGCTTTTTGGCAAAGCCGTGATACCAAAGGATTGGTCGAAAACGAGAGACAATTCGCCTCAGAGATTGGTTACATTCTACTTCACTATGGATATCGATGAATTTTGTCTGAGCCCGGATCAGGCTACAATTGATTGGACATGACTAGCAAAGCCACGAGAGCCAACGTTTCAAATTTCAAGTCAATCCGAGTTCGTATGCTCAAGTGATGATGGATTCGACCCTATGGATTCGACCCTATCGAGTCGACCCTATGGATTCGACCATATTGATTCAACCCTATGGATTCGACCCTATGGATTCGACCCTATCGATTCGACCCTATCGATTCCACCCTATGGATTCGACCCTATGGATTCGACCCTATCAATTCGACCCTTTGGATTCGACCCTATCGATTCAACCCTATCGATTCAACCCTATGGATTCAACTCTATGGATTCGACCCTGTCAATTCGACCCTATGGATTCGACCCTATTGATTCGGCCCTATCGATTCGACCCTAAGGAATCGATTCGAACAAAGCTTGTTGACCGGAAACACCATCTTGAATCGATCATAATTTGAGATCTACAAGTCCAAATGCTATGAAATTTTCACAGGAGCTTGCGTATACATAGAAGAATGTCCACGCCAAGTTTCATCACGATTGGACACTATCTTGATCGATTCGAACCAAGGGTCGAATCGATCCCAATGTGGGCCCCGGATCTCCAGAATTCAGCCGTATGAGCCCTCTCACGTGCCAGAAGTGGTCTCCCCGGATTTTAGGCGAAATATCAGCCTTCTGCAGCTATAAATAGAGACTCAGGTCATTCAGAAAGGGGGATCGGAATTCTGAAGCGCCAAGACTCTACCAGATTCAATTCTACACCTTATCATCGTTGTAGCATTCGAATTTCAGAGCTATGATCCATTGTAATTTGCTGTAACCACTGTAACCACCAAGAGAATAATAAATAAAGATAGAAAACTTCAAAGTGGACGTAGGCAAGATCGCCGAACCACTATAAATCCTGTGTCGTTTACTTGTTTTCTGCTGTTTCTGTTGAATGTTCATCATTTTTGTTATCTACAAATTTGTTATTTGTGACTGCGAATGGGTGCTTTCACGGCTATTGGGTGTTTGTGGTCAATTTTGACGCAAACATTTTGGTGCTTTCACTGAGAGCTGCTGATTCAGGATAATTTGAATTTGAAGGCTTAAAGATTTAGATCTAAGAACCATGACGAGACAATCGAGCAGAAGGCCAAGGCCAGAGAGAAGTGAACACCAAGGAAGTCAAAAGGCTTCTTCAGGAGCGAATCAAGCATCAATCTTCATCACTAGGGACGAGATGGAGACAATGATGAAGAAACAGGAGGAGCTGATCCAATGTTTGTTCCAACGGATAGGACAACTTGGAGCATAGAATAGAGAAGCGAATGGAGTTCAAAACGGAGCAGGACCATCCGGCGTAGCACCTGAACTAGGGGACGCACGCATAGAGAATGTTGATCCAACCCCTGAGAGAGAGAGATGCATCTACCCAAGCTAGGAGTAGCAGAGGAGTGAACGTCGGTCAAGGGAGCAAATCCCAGAATTCCCTCGTGGACTCGGGGGGCAGGTTGAAAGTAATGAATGAAGATTGCATCTCGGTGACAACGACAGATTGGCGGAGATGGTTAGAAGAGCTATGAGAGGCGGTTTGGTAAACAAAGATTTGAAGGATGTTAATAGGAGTCCTTTTACTCCAGCAATCAGACGAGCTAGGAACCCACCGGATTTCAAGTTACCATCATTAGACATGTATGACGGGAGAACAGACCCCACGGTTCATCTAACGAAGTATATGAGACATATGGAAGTGCTAGGGGCATCAGAGGATGTTATGGTCCGGTGCTTTCCATTGTACTTGACGGATATTGCAGCATTGTGGTTTAGACAATTGGAGAATGGATCCATTGAAACGTGGAATGGTTTAATTGAGAGATTTATGAGGCAATTCAGGGTTCACATTACAAGACCCAAGAATGTGATGACTTTGGCAACCCTAAAGCAGAAAGCCGGAGAGACCTTGAGGAGTTATCTAGCGCGATTCAATGCAGCAGCAGCTTCGATGGATCGAGCAGATCTATCTATGGTGGTGATGGCAGCTGTGTCCGGAGTAGCTGACGGCACAGAGTTCAAAAATTCATTGACTAAAGATCCACCCGTGGATCTAGAGGAATTCTACAACGAGGCAGAAAAGTTTTTACGATTAGAGGATGCGAATGCAGAAAGAGAAGAAGGAGAGGGAATATAAGTTTATGTGCTTAAAGACAAAAAGCCTTTCGAAAAGGACTCAGGCAAGGATAAAGGAAAACGAAAGGATGAGGATTATAATGACAGGTCAAAGCGACAACGAAGGGAGCCGTGATTCACCACTTACGCCGAGCTGAATGAGAGTCTGGAGCGAATTTATCAAGATACCAAAGAGCAGGTTCCGTATCGTAGACCGATGCGAAGGGACCAACTTCTGACGAAAGGAGATCAGATAAGTTTTGTGTATTTCATGAATTAAATGGTCATAACACTAATGATTGTAGGCATCTGAAGGACGAGGTGGAAGGGCATATCAGGAACGGTATGCTCCTTCAGTATGTGAGGAGGCGAGCTTCAGCGGTGGAGCCAGAGCGACCACCGTCTACATCAGCCAGGGGTGGCCCTGAACCGGGACACCGTTTGATCATCAATTAATTGAAATAATGATGAACAAGTAGTAAACCTCTCACTAACGTGGGTTAATCATTTACACATGTACAAGATCGCGAACGGCCCACAGGCATGCTCTGAATGGCTATTAACCCTATCGTTGTGAGAATTTACACTTTGACATCCTTGCTTTGCTTTTGTTTCATTTTTATTTGGACATTTAGACTTGGTTTGTTTGGACATTTCTATTTTAAAACTCATCTGTTGAATAGATATTTGATTCTGATAATTCTGAAATGGCTAAGCTACTTACACATGTGCGGGGTCACGAACGGTCCTTAGGCATGCTCTGAGATGGCGATGAACCACCATGACAAATAATCCGGGAACCCACTCGAACGTGAACCTGGTATCAACAATACCAAGCCCTCCCGGGCACACTTTCTCGCCTCGAACGGCACCCGACCACGATCGGTCACAAGTCACCTCGAACGGCACCCGACTTCGAACAGTCACAACCCGCCACGAATGGCACCGACCTCGAACGGTCACAAAATCGCCTCGAACGGCACACGATCGCGATCGGTCACAGCTCGCCTCGAACAGGCACGACTCGCCCCGAATGGCACAACTCATCTCACCTCAAATGGCTCGAACGGTCGTCATTTGAGGTCCGCCACTTGACCGCGCACGGTCGCACTTCATCTCAAATGGCTCGATCCCGAACGATCGTCATTTGAAGTCAGGCGCTTGACCATGAACGGTCACACTTCATCTCAAATATCTCGATCCCGAACGGTCGTTATTTGATGTCGCATAAAACTATAAGTTCCTTTGCAGGACATCAACAGGATATGAACGTCCAGCTCATGGCATTACAAAACACGCCTTCCTACCGCAAGGCATGTTTCGGGGGGCAAATGTTATCCCGCTTTTTGGCAAAGCCGTGATACCAAAGGATTGGTCGAAAACGAGAGATAATTCTCCCCAGAGATTGGTTGCATTCTACTTCACTATGGATATCGATGAATTTTGTCCGAGCCCGGATCAGGCTACAATTGATGGGACATGACTAGCAAAGCCATGAGAGCCAACGTTTCAAATTTCAAGTCAATCCGAGTTCGTATGCTCAAGTTATGATGGATTCGACCATATGGATTCGACCCTATCGATTCAACCCTATGGATTCGACCCTATGGATTCGACCCTATCGAGTCGACCCTATGGATTCGACCCTATTGATTCAACCCTATGGATTCGACCCTATGGATTCGACCCTATCGATTCGACCCTATCGATTCCACCCTATGGATTCAACCCTATGGATTCGATCCTATCAATTCGACCATTTGGATTCGACCCTATCGATTCAACCCTATCGATTCAACCCTATGGATTCGACCCTATGGATTCGACCCTGTCGATTCGACCCTATGGATTCGACCCTATCGATTCGACCCTATCGATTCGACCCTAAGGAATCGATTCGAACAAAGCTTGTTGACCGGAAACACCATCTTGAATCGATCATAACTTGAGATCTACAAGTCCAAATGCTATGAAATTTTCACAGGAGCTTGTGTATACATAGAAGAATGTCCACGCTAAGTTTCATCACGATTGGACACTATCTTGATCGATTCGAACCAAGGGTCGAATCAATCCCAATGTGGGCCCGAATCTCCAGAATTCGGCCGTATGGGCCCTCTCATGTGCCAAAAGTGGTCGCCCCGGATTTTAGGCGAAATATCAGCCTTCTACAGCTATAAATAGAGCCTTAGGTCATTCAGAAAGGGGGATCGGAATTCTGAAGCGCCAAGACTCTACCAGATTCAATTCTACACCTTATCATCGTTGTTGCATTCGAATTTCAGAGCTATGATCCATTGTAACTTGCTGTAACCACTGTAATCACCAAGAGAATAATCAATAAAGATAGAAAACTTCAAAGTGGACGTAGGCAAGATCGCCGAACCACTATAAATCCTGTGTCGTTTACTTGTTTTCTGCTGTTTCTGTTGAATGTTCATCATTTTTGTTATCTACAAATTTGTTATTTGTGACTGCAAATGGGTGCTTTCACGGCTATTGGGTGTTTGTGGTCAATTTTGACGCAAACATTAATCACTTTTCTCAAACTAGTCACTTGGAACTATACTTGCTACACTACTACTGATAATAGGTAGTTCCCTGCTTTTCTCTAGCTAACCACTTTATCCAAATGGGGAAATAAATGCCTAGAGGGATGCACGTATTTGACACCACCATACATACTCACTTAATCCGAATTTGTGTCTGTCAGACCACATAGTATCCCATATCATCTTCCGGGATGGGAGGCTCGCGAGACTACACTCAATTTCTTCAAAACCATGCTTTTGATACAAAACCATGCTTTGATCATAACAGGTCCCACTTTGAATGTCACACTGTCATTCCTTTGGTCACTATTTTCCTCCCACGAAAATACAACCCTTGAGCTCGTATGTCTCAAGGAGGGTGTCAAGCTAAGAGAAGTTGCCTTCTCCGCCACCACTGATGTACATTTATAAAAGTCAAACGTTGTGTCTCAGAAATGCAATGTCAGACATTCGTCCATACAAATTCGTTCTGGGACTGAACGAAACCGAAGGCACTTTCCTTGGCCATTACTAGCACTACAAAAGACGCACTGTTTAGCGATGGCAAAAATCCGTTGGCAGCCGTCGCAAGCCGTCGCTAAAAGTCATTGCAAAATACCTCGTTGCAACTTAAGAAAGCGACGGCCTTAACGACGGCTCCGTTGTTCTTTTTGCAACGGCTTGTAACGGCTAAGTGTCCACGTGGAAGCAACCGTGGGAGTTGTTGGTTTTCCGGGTTGTTGATGTAAACCATTGCAAATCGTTGCAAAGTGGCCGTTGCTAGCCGTCGCGAGCCGTCGCTTAATTTGACCAAATGGCCGTCGCTAGCCGTTGCAAACCTGGAATATTTTTTCAGCCAATTTGCAGCATCTTCAACCCTCAATCTCAGTCAATGCAAATAATATAATTCCATCATTCCACGCATATAATACCATTCCATCATACCATATAATCAATATCAACACAACCAAATCATCAAATATTGCATATTATAACATATATTTACAAAATCATATAAGAAAATCAACATAACCACATATAAAAATCCACCAAACCAAACCACATAACTAAATTAAATGACCAGTACATATCAAGTGCCCAAGTATCAATCACAACAACCAAAATACCAAACCCACCAAAACACTAAGTATCAATCACAACATCCAAAGTACCAAATGTCAAACCCATCATAATATGTACACACATATATATAAAGCATACCCATCAAAACAAACCAACTAAGCATCATTATCATATACACCTCCTTCCCCTGGCATTGACCCATGCTCCTGATAGAACGCAGCAATACGCTCATCTATCTGCGTCGCCAACTGACTCTTCCGCCAATCATTGAGTTCATCCAATTGTGTTTGCGTCCGAGCAATCCCTTCCTCATATATGGATCTCCTATATGCCATTTGGAAATTAAGAGCCTGTGAAATAGTTCAAGTGAATAAGAAGTTCATGCCATACAATAACAATAAGAAAACTCAAGTTATTGGTAATAAACTCAAGTGAATAAGAAGTTCATGGCATACAGATTTCTACTGTGTAAACGTTGAGTACATACCATACTGCCGAAACTGTAACGCCTGTTTCGACTTGCTGGTTCAATGATTGAATCCCATATCCGATTAGACTCATCAACCATAAGCGACTCCCGTCCACTCGCTTGTATCACCGTGCATACTCCGCGTTATATCTCTCCTATAATTACGAACAGATATTTGACACAATTGCTATACTATTTACTTATTTACTGTGAAATAAACGAATATGAAATATTTTCATTACAGAGATAAACATATTTACCATTACAGAAGCAGCCTTATCGTCCGACCAATCATATGAAACATTCACATCCTCATCTGTATGCTCCACTGCATGTGTGACTCTGAAAACCTCAGCCGCTGTGGGCTCCCTATCATACTTTGCCCACCGAATATATACAAGAATAGAATATATTGATAATTTGCATGAGTATATACAAGAATAGATTATATACAAGAATAGAATATATAGTAAAGAGACACTAGTAAATATATACATCCATAACATAAATATTGGTTAATTTATTTACGAATTCCCTCCTATGTTGTTGGAAGGATTTCGAGCCACCACGATGTAAAGCGGGATTTTTGTTCCTATTAGCCTTGTTTCTTGCCGACAATTCCTATTATTTTATACACACTATTAAGTAAAATAATTCAACACATTTAAATGTAAAAATATAGTGACAATATAACTTACTTTAAATGCTTCAGATTCCCAATATTGTTGGAATCCAGCCCAAATATCATCCCCCATCCAACTTGGCTTTTTCCCTGAACTCTTAGCCCTTGACAGAGTCTCTCTGTAATTTTTCCGCATCTTTTTATTCCAATGATTTACAAAAACATCCATATCGTACGGATCCACACGTACAGCTGCCTGCATATTGAATTATCATACGTGTTATGTAAAAGAGATTGTATAATTAAAAAAACAATCAACAGAACAGAATACGTAAAACTGATATCATAAGGCATGATGGCATATTGTTTTTGGTTTTATATAAGGCATAATTATATATTACAAAATTGTATTTACCATAAGATCAGCCCATATTGCGTTTTTTATATGTGTTGGGATGTTATCCCACTGAGGCCAATACCCGGACATCCTACTCTTGTATGCCTCCTTCGATACTTGTAAAATGAAATCGGATGGCTCCACCTTGTACCTTCTGTAGAAATGTTGATGTATATATTCAATATATTTCATATAATAAAATTCAAAGTTTGATACATACCCAGCACTTTTCGCAACTATCTCCGCAACTCGACGGAGATCTGGCTCAAAGGTACTCGGACCTGCTCCAAGTGAAGGTGACTGAGATGTACTACGTCGATCACGTCGTCTATCAGACATAACTGACAAACATATATATAATATCATACACTACTTAGAAAAGAGTATTGATAACATAAGCATCACATAATCATCAATCAATATCACATAATCATTAATCATCGCATAATCATCACATAATTATTAATCAAGTGATAATCATCACATAAGCATACTCTGCACATAATCATCGAAAAAAGCGTACATGAAAAGAATAATGCATAACTCAGAATGATACAGATCATATATAGTCATCATTATTATTACATAGCTCAGAATATTACAGAACATAGTCATTATTGTTAATACATAGCTCACACTTATACAACAAGTGATGCCATCTATGATCAGTCTTCGTCATATTCTGATTCAGACTTGGTCTCGTACTCTATATCATTTTCTTCGGTACTTACAAATGCATCTATTAAAACATTCAATTCATCAGTCAACGATCCTACATCAATGTCGTCGGTTATCACTATTTCAGTATTTGGCTCGAGATCCGCTTGATACGCTGTTTCATCTGGAATATTATTTCCATCAAATGTATATATTTCCTTCGTTTTAAAAACAGCCCACCAGTCTGCTTTATCTTTTTTTAAGGACAAATATGGAGCAAAATAAACTTGTCAAGCTTGCTTAGCTAATACAAAAGGATCGTACTTATAGTAATGCGACGTATGCCTTATTTCAATTAGCTTATAATCTTTGTGCACGTTAATTCCAGAGCCAGGAACATTGCTAAACCAGTTGCATTTGAATAAAAAAACTTTCTCTGCAGGTTGTATATAATATGTCAACTCTAAAACTTGTGTTAAGACGCCGTAAAATCTTTTATATGCTCCTTTGGACACCATTGTTATATGTTAATTTTTCAGCCCCGTAATCTTTGATGTTGAATTTAAATCCATTGACGAAGAATATTGGATAAGTCTTGACATGTCGTTTTGGTGCGATAGCAAGATGTCGTAATCCTTCGTCAACGACACAGTTTTCTGTATCATGAACGTAGTTTGAAAACCATCTAGCAAATTGTTTACTGAGATCGCCAAATGGATGCTGTGATTCGTATATGCTGCAAATATGTTTTATATTCCTTTATAATTAATATATACATGTATAATTGAATTATATATGAATTCATAATTACATGACAAATGGTGCAACTTCAGCACAATTTAGAAGAACATATATGTGTGCCACATGGTAATCTCTATCATCTAACCATATTTCCACACATTTTCCAGCAAGTCTTCCATGTTGTCTAAAAATAGATAACATTGTTTGAGAAGAATCCCGCTCAATAGTTTCTTCATTACGGAGAACACTTACGAACGATAAGTTCACATCGTTACTAAAGTAATGTGAGAAAAAAATGAAGCTTCTTCTTCAAGGTACGATTTGCAAATCGAACCTTCTACTCGTGCTTTTTGTCTAATTTTTTTCTTCAAATGATTCAGGTACGTAAAACAAAATTAATTAAATTTATATGGTGGTACAAAAATCGAAATTAATTAAATTACCTTTCAAATGGATACATCCATCCGTATTGCACAGGACCACGAAGGAGTGCTTCAGATGGAAGATGAACAGGTAAATGCTCCATTACATTAAAAAGCCAAGCGGAAATATTTTCTCCAGTTTGCATAGAAGTACAGGGATTTCTGCTTCAAGTTTACGTATACGATCTACCTTTAACATCGTAGAATAAAGCTGTTTATAAAACATACTTTATTATGTTATAACACTCCATATTTTTTTAGGCAACAGTTCTTTGAAAATCACGGGAAAAAAAATACTCCATCATAATGTGGCAATCGTGACTTTTCATCCCACTCAATTTGCTGTTTTTAAAGTCAACACATCTACGAAGGTCAGAAGAAATCTCATCAGGACATCTGAGTCCTTCCACCCACTTTAGAACGAGTTTTACTTACTTATTGTCTAGCTCATAGCATGCTTTGGGTTTCTTATTATCGTCGTATAATTGAAGTTCGGGCCGCTTACAAAAGTGTAATATATCACGTCTTGATTCGCATCGTCCTTGGTTTTCCCTTTCACATTCAAAATTGTATTAAACACGTTGTCAAACACGTTTTTTTCGTTGTGCATGACGTCAATGTTATGTCGGAGTAGGAGATTTTTCCAGTGTGGTAACTCCCAAAATATACTTTGCTTGCACCAGTTATGAATGTCCGATTTACTTGGAATTTCAACCTGTACCGCAGTTTCACGTATCTTTGGGTAGTCTTTTACAATTTCATATACCTCTTCACTTGTCCAAACCTTAGGTGGTAGCATACTCTCTACTCTGTTAGCTTTAAAGTTCTTTTTATCCATTCTAAATTTATGATTGATATGTAGAAAACAACGATGACAGTCAAACTAAGAAATTTTCTTTCCATACTTCAATGAAAATGCTCGTGTTTATCCATATAATAAGGACAAGCTAGACGCCCAGATGTGCTCCAACCTGAAAGCATGCCATACGCGGGAAAATCACTAATAGTCCATAATAAAGAACCAAACATACAAAAATTTCTTTTTATCGAAATGTCGTACGTTTCAACTCCTTCATGCCATAGTGTTTTCAACTCGTCGATTAGTGGTTGTAGATAAACATCAATTCCTTGTATCGGATCATCGGGACCGGGGACGACAATCTTTAGAAACATATATGGAGTTTTCATACACATCCATGAAGGTAAATTATAAGAAGTAATAATAATAGGCAATGATGAATATTTACTACCAAACTGAGAAAATGGCGAAAATCCATCCGTACATAAGCCAAGCCTAACAATACGGCTCTCTGCCGCAAATTCAGGATAAGTCTTATCGAAATGTTTCCATGCTTCTCCATCAGATGGATGTATCAAAGTTCCTTCTTCTGGTGTTCTCACATTGTGCCATCGGATATGACATGCTATAGCAGAAGATGCATATAACCGTTGAATTCTGGGAGTGATGGGTAAATAATGCATCCTCTTATATGGAACTTCTTTCCTTTTTTTCTTGGTTTGTATCTTTCCTCGTTACATATTCTGCATTTAGTAAGATGAGTGTCTTCTTTCCAATACAGCATGCAACATTTTACACATGTATCTATCTTCTGGTACGGCAATCCAAAAGCAGACAAGTTTTTTAACTTTATAATGACTATCACACATCAAATTATTAGGTGGCATGTGTCGTTTTGCAGTTTGTACAACTGCTGTAAATGCAGCTTCTGTAAGATTAAATTTCGATTTCATAGCGATGTATTCGGCGGTTACAAATAATTCGGTTCCGCTTGTACATCCATTCCACAATGTCCTCTTAGCAGAATCCAATAAATCATAATTTTTTTAGCTTTCGCGGTCGGCTCTTCGTCAACATTTTCGTTCCCACTATCACCTTGGTCAAAGGTAGGAAACATTGATCGTGCAGCATCTTGCACCATGATTTCTATATGGTTGGTCATAGTATTATCGTCCTCTAACACTACAGGATTAGATGTAGGTTGAACAAGTTCTCCATGACGATCCCATAAGTAATAATTCGGCACAAAACCAAATTTGTACAAATGTACGTCTACTACATCTGGTTTCCAATGCTTCAGATGTTTGCACTTACTACACGGACAACGAATGTCTATGTTATTTCGATTATTAGATTGAGCAAATCTAATAAATACGTGTACCTGTTACAGAAACGTTCTTTTATAGATCCTTTCATACCTTTTCGAGGTTCATACATCCAACTACGATTGAGAAAATAATCGAACATATTTCCTGATTTGTAAAATGTAGGTTAGAAGATTGAATAACACACTTCATATTAAAGTTTTGTAAAAATTCATATATAACCCTTTACTATTTTAACAAATTCAAATAAATACTGCATTCAAATTTTCAATTCTTAAGTTTATTGTTTTTTTACTTTGACGGCCGGTTATCCTACTTCCCATTACAAACACAATAACGTAATCATATTTTATAAATCATTTCAGGTTAAACGATTCTAAAAACTTTCGACAGCACTTTCCTTTATTCCCTATATCGTACACAAATGCGTGTACACAGGGAAAGAAGGAAGTGCCATCGAAATTTTCTGAACCGTTTAAACTGAAATGATTTATAAAATATGATTACTTTATTGTGTTTGTAACTTGTCCAAATACTAGGACAAATCCAACAAATGTTGTATCAGATGAATATAGATGTATGTTCTGTGAAAAAACGAATATCCATATAACAACCATATACAACACTTGTCAGACGGGGCCAAAAATTCTCTTAGGGGTTCATATAAATAAAGCATAAATTAAAAAAATATTAATATTGAAGTGTTAGTGGTCTGTAGTGAAATAATGATCTTAAATTTTTTTAGTAATGTAGCCAAATAGAATTTGTTTAATTATGAATCAAAATTCATGGAAACTATCAGTTACTCGGAAAATATTGCTTATCTCACAAATGGGAATTATGAGTTACCATTTTAACAACTACAAAAAATATTTTATATTTCATTTAACTATTTAAATATTTATTAATTAAATCTAAAATTTTAAAACGTATTTTAACTTTTGTTTAACTACATAAATTTTAATTAATGATTTTGTGAACTAAATAAGTAGTTAGCACTTACAACAGTATAACAAACATTCTCGTAAACTTATCAATAAACATATTATTCAATAATCATGGACTATTTTTTGGATTTTAAATTAGCCATAATTTTTAACATCATAGTGAACAATAAATTCACTAATTAATACCACCAAATCAACACTAATTATCATCACCTAATACGAAATAATCACCATTTTCAAACACATAATCAACTAATTTTTTAAATTTGGTTTACCATTATACACCCAATTCAAATAATAAACTATATATCATAAAGTAATAACATATATTCATCAATTCCAAACCCCTAAATCATCCAATTCCAAATCCATAAATCATCAACTAATTTAATTTAAACCTAAATTAAACAAAGATAATGGAAAATAGGAGATACCGGCAAGTTTGGAGAGTTTCAAATTAGCGACGGAAGGTTGCGACGGCTTCTGGTGGCGGATGACGGCGGCTGGTTGTGGGAGGGAGGAGAAGGAGCTGAGAGAATTTGGGGGCTGGAAATGAAATGTTTCTCTCGGCTGAAGATCTGTATATTCGCGACAAGCGACGGCTAGCGACGGCCGCTTTTTTTAGTCGTCGCTAGGCTCTGTCGCTTTACGAACCGTTTCTAGTAGTGTAGGCGAGAAGCCCTTGCAATTTGAAAAAATCTCCACAACGAGGAGACCACTGCTATAAATAGCTCTATAATGGGAGCTACCCAGAGCATGTTCAACAAGCAGTCTTCACGCTATAAAGATCCACGGTCTTCAATAATCATCATCTTCAACAAGTCTTCATATTCGAACGTATATATTGGTTCGAAGTGGTTTTCGGATAGAAATTACCCAAATTCGACTCCAATTCCTACGAAGCCAATCATCGATTTAAAAAAGATGTTAAGTTCATACGTGGATATCAATCATCAATCAATTACTTCATCTTCTATTTAAATCAAATATCTTTCTTAGATGTATTCTTTTCAATTTGTTCCATTTTCTTTTCAAATGTATATGGAATCATTTAGCATCATTTGTCAAATCATTTGATTTATTAAACCTTTCTTAAATCCTGGAATAATTCCAAATCATTTTCTCTTTTACTTAGAAAAACCTTTCCAAATCATTCTTTTACTCTTAATTAATGATTTCTTACATTCAAATTAAAACTTTAACTTAGGAAAAATATTTCAAAATCATTTATTAAATCTAAATCAAAGATTTATTTCTTAACTTCAAATTATATTTTTGCAAATCGAAGATTTTCATAACAGAGCAGTACTGCCACTTTAGATATGATAAATTTCACCTCCAGGGACTAATGGCAAGTTTCAACTCCAGGGACTAATGGAAAGTAATCCTACATTATGAAGATCTTTGTCTTCAATATGTTTTATTTTGAAAATTAGTTTGAAGGGGTTTTCGGATAAGAATCACCCAAATCCAATCCCAGTTCCTTCGTACTAATCATCGATAAAAAGATGTTAAGTAGTTAGTTAATATTCAAAGAATTTGTTTCTTTTCTTTTATCTTCGAAAAACTTAAATATGATCTTTTAGAGCATCTGGGCTTTCCTTTCGATCTATTCCACCCCTCTCCTAAAAAGAGAAAACACATGCCAGGTAAGTTCAGGGAACCGGTGGCTCCATCCCTAACCTTAGTTAAACACCTTGTTTTATTTTTTCAGATCTCACAAGCGGGACAAATGTACTAGTCGTTTTTGCATACTCGGTTTGTTATTATTTCAATCTTCTTCACTTTTTGTTTAAGTGGTATAAACAATTCGTCTTAACCATTTTCTAACTCTTATTTAAACTTCCAAATCATCTTTACATTACTTAATTATTCCTTTAAAATTGTTCATAAAAGATTTAGGAAAGAATTGTTAAGTTTAAAACTAAATTTCAAAATGTTATAAAATTCTCAGCATAAAAGTGCTGCAGAAAATGCTATATAAGCTTATTTGATTTAAACAACTTTTTAATATTTGAAAATTCATATTTTCCATTTCGAATCTCTTTTAACCCATTTTAATAGATTTATCAAATTTATTTCATATTTTTAATCATTTAAAAAATCATTTATAAAGAAATCCCTTTTTGGATTCCGAACTGCAAAACCGCGATGTTTTATAAAATTATTTTGAACATATTTCAAAATATACTTGATGAAATGTTGATTTTCTTTCTTCGTTGGAGAACAATTATCATTGTGAACCAAAAAAAATTTATTTTGAAGAAATCCGACCTACAATTCATTCTCTACATTAATTTGAAGTTATGGGTCGAAATTTACGAACTACCGCTATGCAACAAACTCGATTTTGATCAATTTTGTGAATTGCTTCGGAACTTGTTCGAAACACTTCAAATTTGTTTTAAACTTTATTTAAACTATTATAACTTATTTAAAATCATTAAGATGCTAAATAACTTCCATACGTATATTTGTATGGATTTGATTCTCATTTAATTAACTATGGTTAATTACTAATCATTTCTCTTATCATTTATCAAACAAGTTATCAACCACATAAATAATCATATAATCAACCAATTTTGCAACCAAGTTATTAAACATCTAATCGTTCAACATATTTAAACTTTCAAATCATTATACTTGAAATAAGTAATGGATTAATTAGTAAATATGAGTAATCACCTTTAACCAAATTGTTCACTTCCTACCAACATTCATATTATCCAACACTTCACTATTTTCTTTAACTTTAAACTTTGAAAAATCCGGCAGAGCTTCCGCGGCACCTTTAATTTGTTACTATCTTCTTGGAATGAAATCGGCGGCACTTCCTTCTCTTTTTCTTGCTCCGGAACTTCACGACTTACTTCTTCTCTTACATATGTTCGGCCTCCATCTATTTCCCCCCTTCCTCCATCATTTCCTTACTTCTTAGGTGTTAAATCATGTTTTAACGGTATTCCAAGGTCATTGGCAAAGTTTGGTGGTGTTTGGTGTTGATTTAATATGGTTTTGAGAAAGTTAGTAAGGATTTGGAAGAGAAGAAGAAACCATTAAAGAGAGCTCCAAGGAAGAAGAAGAATGTAGAAAATGGTGTGAAAAAATAAGAAAGTAATTGGTATTTATAGAAAAAGTTTTGGATTAAAATAATATTTTGAAAAAAGACAAAAATACCTTTTACTTACCTTTTAAGTAACCTTATTTTTTAACACTTAACTACATATTTCAAATCATTACTTTAAGTTATTTTTACTTAGATATTAAGTAAAGAAAGTAATAATTATGTTTCTTTGATTTGATGTTTTACTTTTTGACTTTCGTACTTGTTTTGTCTTTTTGTGCTTACTTTTTGTTAATTATATTCTGGAATTTTCTAAGTATGTTTAGTAAAGTAAACTTGATTAGTGAATTAATTAATACTTATACTATTTGAATATATGTTCATATATAAAAAAATAAATGTGCGACGACGCTGCGACAACTTTTAATTGACAAAACCTCGTTTTTCGACAAAATATTTTACGGTCGCATTTTGACGTTTTAGTTAAACTATTTATTTATGTAAACCAAATTTAAATATGAACTTTTTACTTCTTTAAATAAATTAAAACATGTCTTTTTATACTTTAAAATTATATTTAAATAATATCAAAATCTCTAATTTTACGATGTATGTAAAACTTACAAAATGCGACAAAATTTGGTTATTTTTGTAAAATGATTATTAATATACTTATAAATATTTTAATATACTTTTATTATCTTTATTAGATGTTTTCAATAAGATTTATCTTTTTTAAATAAATATTTAAACCTATTTATTTAAGCATTTATTTATTTTTAACAAAACTTAATTTTTGTTGATTTGTTTCAAAATCCAAATTTATACTTTTTAAATTATAAAATATAAGAAAAATAATTTCTCCATTATTATCTATTATATATAACTTGTTTATTTAAGTTTTAAACCTTTTTAAATTTAAAACAAATGAAATCTCTCATTTTCGAAGTAGCGAAATTATGGGTCGTTACATTATCCCATACATAAAAGAATTTCGTTCTCGAAATTACCCAAACAAAAGTTTGCCTAAAACATTTATCTTTAAACTTAAATCCATATAATATACACAAATCATATGTATAAAATTTCGTATTCAGTCTACTATTTGAAAAAAAAACTTCACTTTCGAACTAGTATCGATCCCCCGATCCTCTAGTGCGGACCTTAATCAGGTTCTTTGCTCAGAAACCTTTGCTTTCCTTGCATAGTGCTCAACTATGACAGAAAACTTAAGTACTCGACCAAAAACCCTCATCAAAGTTCGTCGTCAAATATCGAGTGATAAATCCTTTTTTGAATCGGTGTAAACACCTCAAAGTTCCGTACTTGCATATTAAATCAATATTTGTGTGATGAAATGATCTACATATAATATATGTATTTATTAACTTTTTCAAAAAAAAATTCATAAACTTTTGTCTTAAGTTTAAACATTTTATAAAGGTACTTCTTTATATAATCCCTTTAATTATTTATTTCCAAATATTTTTATTAAAGGAAAATATTCTAAAGAAACCATTTTTCACTCAAAAGATAATTTATCTTTAAATTTTTTTTATGAAACCATTTCATAAATTTCCAAATATTTATTTTTTTATTCCAATTTTTTTTCTTTCAAAACCATCTTTTAGTATAACATTTTTCTCTTTCAAAATATTTATGCAGAATAGTTATATCTTCTTTTCCAAAGAAATCGATTATCTTTTATTTGGAAAATATCATTAAATTTTTATTTAAGCTCTCTATTATTTTTTTCTTTGCTAATACATCTTATTATAGATTTTATTTCTAAAATTATCTTAAGTTTAAATAACTTTCCTTTATTTCTTTAAATTTTTTCAAAAGACTATGATAAAATTTCCATAGTTTCATCCTTTTCTTTATTTTATACAATATATTCTTACAAGATATATTTTTAAATAATTTTCTAAACTTTAAACACTTTTTTTATAAAGCTATTTCTTCCTAATTTTCCTTTGAACTTTTTATTTCTAATTATCTTATTAGATTTAATCAGATATAAGATTGAAGAAGTGCATCGAGAGGATAATCAAAAGGAAGTTTATTAATTAACATCATATTCATACATCCATTTCTAACCTTAACTTGCATTACAAAGTGTCAGAGATAACTTTCCTAGGAAATATAGCCTATCACATACTACCATTATATAGATACTTAGACTACTAAGTACTATTATTGAATTCCTTTTGAGGTAGACGGTGTTTTATCTTGGGGACCTAAGTTAACCACTTTCATTCTTGGACAATCCTTCGTTAAATGTTTCCCTTGAAAGCACTGTATACAAGTTCGTTGGAGGTAATCTTTGGCCTCATGCCCTAGGTTCTTGCATCGGTAGCAGCCCATTTTCTTCTTTTTGATTCTTGGTTTCTTCCTGGTTTTAGGACATTTATGTAGAAAATGTCCCTTCTCTTTACACTTGAAATAGACTATATCGTCCCGATCAGAATTTTTGTTTTCCCTCATCTGCTTCTTACTTCTCTTTGTTTCACACATAACTGCATAATGCCCTTTCTTACTGCAATAGTAACAGTTGATGTTAGCAAAGGGTCCTAGTTTTGCCTTTTCTTCTGCTTCTTTTTGTGCACTTGCTCTACGAGCTTGCTTTGGAGTCATCCAAAACTCATTACTCGACATATGATAAACCATTCTGCCCCAATGTGATATTTCAAGATTATAATTGTTTATACCATTTCCATTTCATTTTTTTATTCAAACATCTTTTATCTAAATACTTAATTCAACTTGTTTGGATTTGAACTTAACTTCATTCTCTAATGATAAGAAGAATAATTTACTAAGCGCACAATACCGTTTGCCCAAGCCAATATATAATTGATACTTAGAAGATTATCTTAATCATCACTAGACGGATCAAGACCTTATCCATGGGACTTCCCTAAGGGAATGTATCTTATAAATTTCCCTAACCACACAAAATTTAATATCTTTTGAAAAACATTCCTTTATATGCAAAATATAATCTTTTCAAAATAGTGTGTCGATATGCCATGTTAAGAGTTTAGAAATACCTATCGATATAGTTGTACTTCCTATATCGACCAGAATTTATAAACTACTCAACTGATAAATCAACACAAAACATTTTTATATCAAATAACAAATACCCACTCATATATATATATATATATATATATATATATATATATATATATATAATACACTCAAACTCATTCTAAGGTGTTACTAACCTCATCTCTAATGAGTTACTCATCCTAGGGTATCACTAACCCTATCTCTGATGAGTCTTTACCCAACCAAAGCCAAGGTTCTCGCTTAACCTTCGGCTCTGATACCAAATGTAATGAACCATTTTTCCGTACCCTTTGAATCGACAATAAACCACACATGTCCAACTCAAATTGCACGAATAAGCGGATCATTAAGGGTAGAAAGAAAATAAAGATAGAATAAAATCTCACACAAATGGAATAACATAAATTATTTCAATAATAATCTTTACAGCGGAAAATTTTAAATAGAATATCAGAGTCTAACCTAGATTTAGCATGGATAGTTATAACACCTGCCCTTACAAATGCTGACAAACAACAAAACAAATGCAATAGATGTAGTGGATAATAGAATACGTCCATACGATGATGAAGATCTCCAGCTCTCCTCTGGAAACTCCAACCGTCTTCAACTAAACCTGAAACTACTCGGATCTGACCCGAGTATAAAAATACCCGGATCAGGCTTGACAAAACAGCGTGAGATACTCGAAATTTTAAATGACTATATTATCAAAACCTTAGAAAGGAAGGGTATCTCATAACACCATGTCCATACATAAACACAAATAGGTTTTTACCTTATGATAACCAAAACACTTTTATACCAAATTACACTTGATATTATTTTTAATGACATTCTTTTGAAAACACTTTTCAAATAAACTTATGTTGAATATGCGAGTATATGATTTTTGTTTGATGATAATAAACATATATATATATATATATATATATATATATATTCACTTAAATGTATTTGTTAATGTGCTATTTTAGTTTTCACATGATTAAATAAATACTTGCTGAATAAAATAAATAACACAGAGTTTAAATTCAAACATATATTTTATTCAAACAAATATTTATTACAATTTTGAATAGTACAAATTCAAGCTCTCACTATACATATACAATTTTGATTACAATACAAATTCAATTACATCGCAATCTTTCATTTACAAATGTCCTCACTACATATCGCTCATTCACTCATAATTTATCTTCAACTTCATTCCAGATTGATTCCAGCATCTGAGCAATCTGGAAAAATAAATTTTGATGCAGTAAAATTGAAAAGGAAATATTTTTGCAGTACAAAATAAAATGTAAATTTGAAAATATTATTTTCCTTAGTTATTTGGGTTGTTCGTCATCATTTAAATTTGAATTCATCATACACGAACAACTTGTGACATGCACAGTGTATCACCGTATATGCCACAAGGCCGTGCACACCGATATATATACTTGATAAAATTACAGGGACATGTGAGCACAGGTCAAACCCAAATGAAAAGCCAGGTTCAACTCAAGTGCAATGCAAATAAAGTCACGACACGAGCACAAGGTCAAACCCAACCTTTAAAGCTGGATTCAACACATGTGCAGTTCAAAAAATACAAGCACAGTATGTACAAAATCAATGCAACAGTGGTGCACCATAAATTGACACAAGACATGAGCATACAACAAATTCTCCAAGCAGACTCAACTAGCTCATGCTAGTCAGACAGCAAAATACATGTGGGCGAGACAACCGAGCTGGATATACTACAAGTCCATACACAAGACTCCAATGTGGTTGCAGTGTAGACTACAAGAACAAAGCATGCACTAGTTCAATATGCAATGTACCCATAACTAGTTCAGTAATCAAGTGAACAATGCAAACAAGTCACATATACAAGGGTCAAGCAAATGATACATGTACAAGACTCAAGACCGCACAATTCAAGATGAAATCATATCACATGTACACCATGCAAACCAGAAAGGAGTACCAGTCTACACAAAACACAAGACTCGACCAAGGCTACAATGTGCACTGTGCAGACTTGAATGTACAGATCAAGTAAAGCGTACAAGAGAAGCCTGCAGCAACCAAAACAAGTGCAACACAGTGACAAGCTAATCAGACTACACGAATACATGGAACAAATGCATCAGTCGATAGTGAAGACATCTAAATATCCTACAGAGAATAGTGCAACAACAATGATGAACCAACAGAGTTCGAGTTTCAAACACAACAACTTGATGCATCACTGTGACACAGTTACAAGATGAAATGCACAATACCACAATGCGTCAGATATCAAGGACTCAAGTAAATGACAAGATTAAAGTCAAGGCCGATGTCAATAGTTAATGGCCAAAGTCGAGCACATAAACGAAAGCAACATCATCGTCAAAGACTTCAACATATGATCAGTGGTAAGCATGCAAATACACAGTGGAAAAGATGAATGCATATACATAGCAGACATACACAGGTAGTGCATACATGAAACAATGAACCAGACAAGGCACAAAGAAAATTCAAGTGAAGCAAAAGTCAAGGGAACCATGAAGTACACAACACTCGTGTACAAGCTTCAGCTGGAATATCAGATGTCCAGGAATCATTTCAAATAAACAAAGTCAAGACCAATATCACAATTCGAATGGTACAAGTAAAATGACCTGAAGTAATATCAGTGCAACGGTGATGGTCGAAGACATTATCAAGTCAGAGCAGAGTTCGACAATGTCAAGTGTCGACGTCAATTTGCAAATTCAAGTCAAGGCCGTGAGACCGAAGTCAAAGAGAATAAAGAACGAAAATTAAAATCAAGTGTCAAAGAATTCAACACCGTGATAATCAAGCAAAATCAAAACAAGCCGTGGGAATCAAGTAACAAATATACGAAATTGATAAAGTCTGATATCATCATAAACATCCAAGCAACCTCGAACGGCCGGAACAAAATAAATGACAAATTCAAATGAACGAAATCATAGGAATTCAATTCCTATATAAACCCAATCATTATCGGCTGTGAAAAGCATTCGAGTTTAAGCAACAAAGAAAAATCTTTCAACTCGAATCAAGTCGAGCATAGACAAATTGAAAAGTAAAAGCACATACCAGTACTCGACTAAATTGAAGAAGCCGCGAGCAATATAATCAACCGAAGAAAGAAATCGAAGCATCATCAATCGAATCGACAAAATCCGGCGACTTCAACACGAAGCCCTAATTTCAGAGGAACAAATGAACAAAGGCCAACATTATCACAAACACAAAGGAACGGGCCAATAAACGAAAAAGAGTAAGAATACTTTGGGCCGACCTTTGTATTGGGTATATAATTATAAGGCTTATAATTCTTTAATTAGGGTTTTTGTTTTTAAATTGTATTTTTCCTTTCAAACTTCTGTGTAATTTCTAGTTGTGTGACTAGGGGACAAACTACGTGGCGTAGTTTGAGAATTCGCAACTCAGTGGCTAAGTTATGGCAGGGTTTTGAGCGTAGAGTTAAGGCTAGTCGATAGCCGGTGTCGCGAGTTTACGTGTGTAAGCGTCTGACTGCTTAATTTCTAGTAGAAACCTTGGGGGCAGCACGTAGGCAGGATTTTTGCCGAAGCTGGATAAATTCTGTGTCGTTCTATTTCTGCATTTATTATTCTGCTATTATCTGTGGTGTTATTATTTTGATATATCTGTGTTGAAATTATTTTATACAAACTTCTGCAATAATTTTTATAATTGATAGTATCACCCTATTCACCGCCCCTCTAGGGTGAAATCGATCCTACAACTTATTCAAATAAGGTATCAATATCTGGACTAAGTCTAAGGCAATATATCCGGACTAGGTCAATGGAATATACCGAACGGAATATGTGATACCAAAAGGGGTAGCTGAAATGTTTGCAAGTCATTACAGCTATTTCGGGAATACAATCAAAACCGTAAATCTCGTATTGGGATTAGATTTCCAATATGATAGGGCACTAGTGACCTTTTTCTCCGATCCACGCATAACAAACATAGTTCCCACGGTGCCTCAATCGCTTTTCTCAAACTAGTCACTTGGAACTATATTTGTTACATTACTACTGATAACCGGTAGTTCCCTGCTTTTCTCAAGCCAGTCACTTTATCCAAATGGGGCAATAAATGCCTTGAGGGACGTATCCCCCAAAGGCCCAAACATATTTGACCCCACCATACATACTCACTTATTCCAAATTTGTGTCTGTCAGACCATATAGTATCCCATATCATCTTCCGGGATGTGAGGCTCGCAAGGCTATGCTTAATTTCTTCAAAGCCACGCTTTTCATACAAAATCATGCTTTGATCATAATAGATTCCACTTTGAATGCCACACTACTATTCCTTTGATCACTATTTTCCTCCCACAAAAATACAACTGTTGAGCTCATACGTCTCAAGGAGGGTGTTAAGCTAAGAGAAGTTGCATTTTCCGCCACCACTGATGTACATTTGTAAAAGTCAAACATTGTGTCTCAGAAATGCAATGTCAGACATTCGTCCATACAAGTTCGTTCTGGGACTAAACGATACCGAAGGCACTTTCCTCGGCCATTACTAGACGAGAAGCCCTTGCAATCTAAAAAAATCTCCACAACGAGGAGATCACTGCTATAAATAACTCTATAATGGGAGCTACCCAGAGCATGTTCAACAAGCAGTCTTCACGCTATAAATATCCATGGTCTTCAATAATCATCATCTTCAATAGGTCTTCATATTCAAACGTATATATTGGTTCAAAGTGGTTTTCGGATAGGAATTACCCAAATCCGACTACGGTTCCTTTGAGGCCAATCATCGATTTAAAAAAGATGTTACGTTCATACGTGGATATCAAACATCAATCAATTACTTCATCTTCTATTTAAATCAAATATCTTTCTTAGATATATTCTTTTGAATTTATTCCATTTTCTTTTCAAATGTATATGGAATCATTAAGCCTCATTTAGCAAATCATTTGATTTATTAAACCTTTCTTAAATCATGGAATAATTCCAAATCATTTTCTCTTTTACTTAGGAAAACCTTTTCAAATCATTCTTTTACTCTTAATTAATGATTTCTTATATTCAAATTATAACATTAACTTAGGAAAAATATTCCCAAATCATTTATTAAATCTTAATCAAAGGTTCCTTTCTTAACTTCAAATCATATTCTTATAAATCAAAGATTTTCATAACAGAGCAGTACTGCCACTTTCGATATGGTAAATTTCAGCTCCAGGGACTAATGGAAAGTTTCACCTCCAGGGACTAATGGAAAGTAATCCTACATTATGAAGATCTTTGTCATCAATGATCATTGTCTTCAATATGTTTTATTTTGAAAATTAGTTTGAAGGGGTTTTAAGATAGGAATCACCCAAATCCAATCCTGGTTCCTTCGTACTAATCATCGATAAAAAGATGTTAAGTGCTTAGTTAAAATTCAAAGAATTTGTTTCTTTTCTTTTATCTTGAAAAAAAATAAATATGATCTTCTAGAGCATCCGGGCTTTCCTTTCGATCTATTCCACCCCTCGCCTAAAAAGAGAAAACATAAGCCAGGTAAGTTCAGGGCACTGGTTGCTCCATCCCTAACCTTAATTAAACACCTTGTTTTATTTTTCTAGATCTCACAAGCGGGACAAATGTACTAGTCATTTCCACATACTCAGTTTGTTATCATATTCAATCTTCTTCACTTTTGTTTAAGTCGTATAAACAATTTGTCTTAACCATTTATTCATACTCTTATTAAAGCTTCCAAATCATCTTTACATTACTTAATTATTAATTTAAAATCAATCACAAAAGATTTTGGAAAGAATTGTTAAGTTTAAAACTACATTTCAAAAGGTTATGGAATTCGCGGCATAAAAGTGCTGCAGAAAATGCTATATAAGCTTATTTGATTTAAACAACTTTTTAATATTTGAAAATTCATATTTCCCATTCCAAATCTCTTTTAAACCATTTTAATAGATTTAAAAAATTTATTTCATATTTTTAATCATTTAAAAATATCGTTTATAAAGAAATCCCATTTTGGATTTCGAATTGCAAAACCGCGATTTTTTTAGAAAATTGTTTTGGACATATTTCAAAATCTACTTGATGAAATGTTGATTTTCTTTCTTCGTTGGAAAACTATTATCATTGTGAACCAAAGAATTTTTATTTCGAAGAAATCGACTTATAATTCATTCTCTACAATAATTTGAAGTTATGTGTCGAAATTTACGAACTGCCGCTAGCTCAATTTTGATTAATTTTGTGAATTGCTTCGGAACTTGTCCAAAACACTTCAAATTTATTTAAAACCATATTTAAACTATTTTAACTTATTTAAAATCATTAAGAGGCTAAATAACTTCCATACACATATTTGTATGGATTTAATTCTCATTTAATTAACTTTGGTTAATTACTAATCATTTCTCTTATTATTTATCAAACAAGTTATCAACCACATAAGCAGTCATATAATGAACCAATTTTGCAACCAAGTTATCAAACATTTGATCGTTCAACATATTTAAACTTTCAAATCATTATACTTGAAATAAGTTATGGATTAATTAGTAAGTATGAGTATTCACCTTTAACCAAATTGTTCACTTCCTACCAACATTCATATTATCCAACACTTCACTATTATCTTTAACTTTAACCAACTTTGAAAAATCCGGCAGAGCTTTCGCAACACATTGAATTTGCTCTTATCTCCTTGAAATGAAACCGGCGGCACTTCCTTCTCTTTTTCTTGCTCCAGATCTTCACGACGTACTCCTTCTCTTACATATGTTCGACCTCCATCTATTTCCCCCCTTCCACCATCATTTCTTCACTTATTTGGTGCTAAATCATGTTTTAATGGTATTCTAAGGTCCTTGGCAATGTTTGGAGTTGATTTGATATGGTTTTGAAAAATTTAGTAAGGATTTGGAAGAGAAGAAGAAGCCATTAAAGAGAGCTTCAAGGAAGAAGAAGAAGGTAGAAAATGGTGTGAAAAAAAGAGAAAGTGGTTGGTATTTATAGAAAATGATTTGGATTAAAATAATATTTTGAAAAAGACCAAAATACTGCTTATTTACCTTTTAAGTAATCTTATTTTTTCAATACTTAACATCACATTTTAAATCATTACTTTATGTCATTTTCACTTAGATATTAAGTAAAGAAAGTAATAATTATGTTTCTTTGATTTGATGTTTTACTTTTTGACTTTTGTATTTGTTTTGTCTTTATGTGCTTACTTTTTGTTAATTATATTCTAAAATTTTCTAAGTATGTTTAGTAAAAGTAAACTTGATTAGTGAATTAATTAATACTTATACTATTTGAATATATGTTCATATATAAAAAAATAAAGGTGCGACGACGCTGCGACAACTTTTAATTGACAAAACCTCGTTTTTCGACAGAATATTTTACGGTCGCATTTTGACGTTTTAGTTAAACTATTTATTTATGTAAACCAAATTTAAAAATGAACTTTTTACTTCTTTAAGTAAACTAAAACATGTCTTTTTATATTTTAAAATTATATTTAAATAATATCAAAATCTCTAATTTTACGGTGTATGTAAAACTGACAAAATGCGACAAAATTTGGTTATTTTTGTAAAATGATTATTAACATACTTATAAATATTTTGATATAATTTTATTGTCTTTATTAGATGTTTTCAATAAGATTTATCTTTTTTAAATAAATATTTAAACCTATTTATTTAAGCATTTATTTATTTTTTTACAAAACTTAACTTTTGTTGATTTGTTCTAAAATCCAAATTTATACTTTTTAAATTATAAACTATAAGAAAAAATAATTTCTCTACTATTATCTATTATATATAACTTGTTTGTTTGAGTTTTAAACCTTTTTAAATTTAAAACATACAAAATCTCTCATTTTCGAAGTAGCGAAATTACGGGTCGTTACACAGAAGGTTCTCAACATGAAGCTAGCTAGGAACAAACTTCACAGCAACCTGAAACCGTTACGAAGCAAGAACTAGATCGCATGATGGGCGACATGGATAGAAGAATGTAGTAGTCTCAGATGTCCATCAAGGAATAAATAAAGAAACAATTTGCCTTATTGACATGACCCCTACAAGAAGGTGGGTCTCGTAGACATTACAATGATAGAAGGGATTCCACGTCTTTTGATTCGAGTGAAAGATGTTCATCGGATCAGCAGCATAAAGATAGAAAGTAGAAGATGCGAAAAGGGATGTAGAAATGTCAAAAAACCAAAGGAAAGAACTGGAGCACCTGCTTTAGCTCAAGGATAAATTGGTACTGATCCATTCGTGTCGGTACCGATTCATTCGTGTCGGTATCGATCCATTCGTGTCGGTATCGACCGATCTTGATGTCACGTGGATGTGGATGATGACTCTAGAAGTGAACACAATCTTGATGTTGAGGGAGGAAAGACTATTGGTCCTCGAAATGATGTTGTTGGACGAAATACAACTGGAAATATCGAAAGAGGATGAAATTCGATCAAGCATCATATGAGGGCTAAACGAATTGTCTCCTCAGAGATAAAGAGACATGGACATCTTTGAGTCACCGAGACTATTTGCAGACTCGAACACTTGGTGATGCGCATGATGGTTGTCGTTCGACAAGGGAAGGTAATGATGAATTAGTTACAGAAACAATCAAGAGATTGTTATGGATAGGAATCCAAGGCTGCTTAGGATCCAATCGCCGAGGAGATAAGAGCGGTTAGATATCCTAAGATGTTCGTCATCTCAATGATGCAAAATTAATGGTATGACAGACCCAATATAGCACTTGATGAACTATGGATGGCACAAGGATGATGCCTTGGATGATGGTGTTGTTAAATGCAAGTGTTTCCCTCTCTTCCTTGAGGGATTGGCCATGATATAGTTCTGTAGGCTGGAGCCTGGGTCCAAATCAGTTGAAACCACCTGTTTGGCAGCAGGTGAACTGGATAAATTTCCAAAAATATATCTATTTGAATCTTAAAGGACATATGAAATATGTTAACTAGCATTAGATCCAATCAATTTATTAAATCATGTTTTATTTTATATTTAATTAATTAATCATACTAATTAAATTATTTAAAATTAAGTCATCACTAGAATTATTTTCAAGCAGTGAAGTGAGATCGATATATTTTTTCACAATATTAAGCAACTGGAGCAGCTAAATAATTGCATTATATTAAATTGTTTACGTAATTCATACATCATCATTTATCCATCTCATTCACACACGGGGGTGAATATAATAAGAAATATATATAAATGTCCGATATATGAGTTAGGTCCCTGTTTTGGACCAAAGGTTTTGGACCAAAGGTCCCTATTCTCAAAGCACATGCACAAAAAGTCCCTACTCATAAACCTATGTAAATTAGGTCCCTGTTTTTTTATTTTTTACCAAACTGTCCCTCTTGGAAAATTGATTCAGCAATAAAATAAGAGGCAAAAGTAGCATAAATTAACCAAAAACTAAAAATAGAGACTTAATTTTCATAACTTTTATGAGATGGACTTTTCTTCCATCATCTTTCAATTCCAAGGAGTTGGCAGCCTTTCCTTGATTATATTAATAAAATGAGTAAATGAAATAATATAATTTAAAATAAAAATGAACTTAAGTATAAAATGAATGTGAATAAATTAATTGATATGAGATGTTGTTAAACATAAAATGAAACAATTGAAATTTAACAAATTGAATTAAAAAAATTGAATGCAAATGAAATAGACTTGAATAAATTAAAAGTAAACCAATTAAATGCTAATAAAAATTTGGATGTTAATAAGAAATGAAGTGTATAAATTAAATATTGGCATTGGATAACGTAAATTCATACCGTCATGAATTAATTGGATAAATACTAATAATTGAATGGTTTCTTTTGTTGTAAATCGTCGTTATAACTGTTTTATTGTGTATGATTGTTGTTTGTCGTATGTTAATGCTTATGTTACGGTATGGATTTAAAATTCATGTTATATGCTTCTATTTAACTCATACATGTTCTATATCTTATATAAATGACTAATATTCTAAATTAAGTTGAGATAGGTGCATACAAAGACCATTTGGACGTATACATGGATTTTATATGCTTTTGCTTGCTTAATACGAGTGAGCCCGCTTGTATTAATAATAATAAGGTGCACATCTCAGATTACATACCGTGCTTTTATATTTTTCCCTACGTGGTGCCTCATCATTGAGATGAGATGTATATTTGGTATATTTGATATCTATTTGTGTTATATATTGTATTGAAATTCTTTTCAGATCGAACCGCGCAAAGGAAACTCTACCAAAATTTTCTGTAAATTCGGATGTTAGAAAAATTTTGAAGTTTTTTTTTTAAAATTTTATAACTTGTTTTGATAACTAAATTGTAAATTCCGTGAGCCGATCGGTGTAGCATAGTTGAAACGTAGTAATTGTTTTGTAAATGAGATTTAATGTTTTATAAGTTGAAAAATAATAATATGTCAAATGTTAAATTCTCTACTTGGCCTTTTTGAGGATGAAACGTTTTGAGTCGGGGGGAATGTAACGACCCGTATTTTTTAACTATTTTAAATTATAAAATTTGATATAATAATTGAATAAAAATGGTCAAAAATAAAAATTTAATGATTTTTAATGTAAGTTATTGGATATGAACTTGAATATAATTTTGGAATAAACTAATTTCGAAGATTTGACAATAACGAGTATTGAAATGAAATTCAATATATTAACTGGGTTTATAATCAATAATTGAAGTTGAATAATACCTATGAATTATTTAGATAGAAATAAAATGATGTTGATAACTAAAAGTTATTTGGAACTTAATGATTTATTTATATTGATCTATAGGATAATTAAATTGTTTAAATTTAATATTGGAAATTATTCGAATAATTGAATTCTGGATTTAATATGATTGAAAATGATATCGAAAGTTGATGTAAATTTTATTTAAACAACAATGAAGATTTTTAACATTTAAAATTGGATTTAAAAGTGAATAATTGGAAATTTGAAATTTTATAATTTAATTGACAAGTAGAAATAGCCTTCCGAGGCACAATCTCGAAAGTCGACGAAACTAGTTCCATTTGATCCATAATAACGTATTATTATCGAATTTTAAATTTCATAGCATTTGGAGTTAACGTTTGATCGTATGTGATAGAAACGCGTGGAAATTAATATCGAAAATTTAATATTTTAATTGGGTTCAAAAAGTTATCTTCTACATATGATCGTATTAGGCCTCGAAACATGTTCATTGTGTTCGAAATAGAGGTAAAACATCATAAACGCCAGGCTGAACGCTTCATTTGGAGTTCATTTGAAAAAATACATGAATAGTGAGAATAATATTAAAATATTATGTTTTCACGTATATGTACACACACACGCTTGCTCAGTAAAACCTAACCTTAATTTTATTTGGGTCGTAAATAACTTATTCAATGGTTGAAACTACACCTTTTTTCCCCTCGATTTTCTTCAAATCCTTAAACTTTCGTGAAAACTTTCAACTGGAATGTCGTAGAGCACATTGAGGCGAGTAAATCCAATGGTGGATTTCCGTTATCATCGTCGAATGGAAGCGTAGACTGGTCGCGTTCATAATGCGTTTAGTGGAGTATTGTCGACCTACGTAACTTCGAGTTGGACCAGATCTTGGTCGTAGGCGGAGCCAGGTGAGGCGCGGCTCTCGGTGGTCTTCGATCGTCCTCTAGGGCAACGTGGTGGTCGCGGCGATAGATAGAAGGTCGCGTGCATTTGGGTTTCCCGATCTGGTAGTTGCGTGCGAACGAATGAGGAAGAAAGGAAGGTGCGGCCTTGATTCTAGAAGCATAGATTGAACGGATACGATAAATTAGGTTGTAATTTTAAAAAGGAAATTGAAAATTTTATATTATACTATAAATTGAAATCTTATAAAATGTGCATCTTTCACATATGAGGTCAGAATTGGATGAAACAAGTGGCGATGGAATCATGGCGATGAGCACTGCATTCTAGAATTGGTTTGGAGATGATTGGGAATAACTAAAATTTCAGGTTAAATCGAACGTTGTTCGATTTGATTTAAAATTGAAAACTCAAGGTGAGTGTTTTATAACGCTCACAAGTACTAGAATATTTTTATGGTAGTTAAATTTGAAATCATGAAGTGATAAAAATTTATTGATCATTGTTTGATAAATTTAATTATCATCTAAATTGTCATTGGAATTGACTGTTAAAAATTAAAATTAACAGTTACATTTGAAATTGGAATTTAACTACCAGTAAAATACCCAATATTAATAACTATGAAATTGTTGTGAATTATTTTAACTATTTAGATGGTTGATTATGATGGATGCCAATTGGTTGATATTTGGATGATTGGATGTTTATTTATTTTGTTTATCTTGTTATCACCCTGAAAATTATTACAGTGTATAAAACTGTAAATTGAATTATTTCGAATAAATTAAGAAGTAGGTTGAAATGATATATACCTATGACATTTAATTTGGATTGAAATGATATATATCCATTCATGAAATTCAGTTGAAATAACCGATCACTTGGCCATAGGATAGAAAATTATATACGAACATCGGATTGGTTAAATTAAATGATTTTAAAATTTTTGATTTGAAATTATTTTAATAATTTGATTTAAAGGAGTAAAAATTGAATCTATGGAAATCGAATTATTTTTGAACTTAAGCTCGAAATGTTGGAATTTAAATTTGGAGAGAGGAATTGTTTAGATGATCGAAGTTGAGATTTTTAAGTTACAATCGAAATATGATTCGAATTTCGAAAATTGATTTGGTTTAAACGATTGGACTTTTATTCGAACTTTGAATATCGCTAAGTAAAAATAATATAAACGATATTTGAAATTTGATCTCGGAATTGAATTATATTTAAAGATTTAGATTTTAAATTAGATATTGAAGGTAAATTTGATTTAAGTATTTTGAATCGATATCTTTGAAAATCGAACTCAGAATTGATATAAGTCGAAATGGTTTAAAATTTAGGAATCGAGTTGAAATCAACTTGGGAATTGGAGCGGAAATTATTTGGAATCGAAATCAAAATCGATTTGAATTAAAAACTGAAATCGACGTTAATTCAAATTAAAATCGGAATTGAATCAATTTAAATGGAAATTGAAATTGAATTGATTTGAATAGAGAAGATTTGGAAATTGAATCAGTTTGACTTTGAAACTATTTTCAAATAAATTATTTTAGCATAAACTGTTTAAAATCTATATATTCTTTAAATATTCAAATTAATTTACTATATAAACCATTTTAATACTCAAACTATTTTCTGTTAAACTATTTTAACTATTTAATTATTTTAAAACTATTCAAACTGTTTTCAAAAATTCAAACTAGTCAAAGTAGAAATTATTATATTTAAATCATGGATGTGAACACGAATTGGGTTAAAATGAAGTTATAAACCAAATTGAAATTCGAAACAATTTTGGAATTGAAATCGAGATATTAAGATGAACCTGATTTTGAAATGAAATGGTATATTTTGAGTAAATATATATAATGATTTCGAAATGGATTTGATTTTTAAGCGAATTTGATATTTGATATCAAATTGAATTGTTTTCGAAACGTAAAAGTACAAACCGGTGTGTAAATCGACGTTTGGTTGTTAGAGAGACTTGGCTTCTTATTAGCATACTCTTTGTCAATACCGGAAACACTTAAACAGCTGTGTATGTGGAGTGATGATCCAGAACGAAGTGGTTGGACTTGGCATACGTTTTCTGGATTTGAAGAAAGAGAACAATGATGGATTAGCCTGACACTTGTGCCAATTGGAAATGACCAAAACAGGAGCCGTACCGGTCAAGTGGGTTAGCTACCCCGAGCGGACACACTTCTTCGTATTACTGTCATTTACATTATGATTGACTGATGCACACCCCTCAAATTTTGGGAGTGTTGGACGCGGTGGGCGATCATAGCTATGATGATTTACCACCAGCCGAGAAGGGTAAACAGGTAGTATCCTACCTTGGACATTGCCTCACGTGCCTTGTCATACTTTTATCCCTGTATGAGACCCTATGAATTTGGTTTAGTGTTGTCGTATCGCGGTGCATCACTGACTACCAACGTGCTACTAGTTGTGTCAAATGCAAATTGTACAACAATGTTTAAAAACGCGTTAAGGAGGATCAATGTAAAGCCTTAAAACTAAGAAAAATATTTATTTTGTTGATTAAATATTATATATGTAGCGTATTCTACTACATATAAATATTTTGACAGATCCTTAAGAGATGGAAAATCCGGTAACATCTCTTGAGTTATTGCACGCACGTTATACGCTGGACATGACATGTGAAATCCCGTAAACATCTTTGACGCTTTTGCACTCATGTTATATGCAATATTGATTTGACTTACATAAGGATATTTTAGTCCTGACTCGAGTATTTTTTCTTTTCATTACGCTCAGGTCAGCCTTGAGTTTTTCTGCTTATTGAAGATTTATTCTAGAGGACGAAGACGAAGATTTGGTATATTATTACTATTGGTATTCCTGCATTATGTTGTCTACTGCATTATTTATTTATCCCTAATGTATATATAACTCTGATAAATGTTGTATAAATTATAATCAAATGTATAATAAACAGCTTCATGAACTATTTATTTGATTATTATATTTTATCATTTCACTGCGAGATTCTGTGTATGTTTCCCTCTTTTTTTTTTATTATTCTTAATTAACCCCATTGATTATCTATGTTCTGGATTGTTTGAATTGGACATGCGTGGATTATTGTCAATTTAAACCTTTCGAAATGTGGGTTGTCACATACATCACTTCCTATCCATAAATATACCTATACTTATTACCTAATTACGAATCATGTCATACATATTTGTCAAAATTTAGGTTAAGTATACCCTATACTTAATATTCAATTATGCACCATGTCATCCAATCAACAATCACATTCACAAACATCACCTAGCCTCTTTTTAGGTGTCAATCTTAAAGTTATATTAACTTGTTTTAGTGATTACCTCCCTAGGCATGTCTATCACCATTATATCTTTTTCTCAAACAACTTTGCCAATGAAATGACCTCACTTCATCATGGGAGCCGCCATAACTAGATCCACTCCGACTCTCCTAAGAGGTTTAATGTAAGCACCACGAATACATTTTAGTCCTCTTTATTGAACATCAACAGCCCTCCTAGTCATGAAAAACTTTAATTTCACGCTGTCGATTTATTCATTAAAAATGTTCCTTCGATGTTTGGCACCCTACCATAAACTTATTTTAGAATCTAGTTTATCTGAATTTAACCCCATAGACTTTCCAAGTCGCGGTACCCTGCCATATACCGTTGAATTTTAAAAATCATTAGCCCTAACACCTTGCCATTCAATACTCCACGAGTCGGTATATTTTTACAATCTTGGTTCAATCCATTTCTTTCATTTGTTTATCGCGCACCCCACACATTCTTTGGATAAAACATCTTTACTTTAATTTAAATGGTACAACTATCACCTCTTATCTTCCCTAAGCTTTATCCATTTCAAATTTGAATAAGTTAACATAATTTAACTTATAAGTTTTCTTTCATAATTTTATTTGTATGAAATTTCAAATCAACATCTTGCAAACTGATTTCCAAAACGCAACTAAGTATTTTTCTCGTTTTACTTAAGAAATTTTAACTACCCTAGTTGTTGCATACATAACCATCACATGTTGAAAATGCATATTGACATTCACATGAGCTACCATAGGTTAAACAACACTAGCTATCGCAAGTTGATAATTTTTCTGGCCATCGCAAGTTGATCTTGGAAGGGCTATCACAAGTTGACAATCCAACTAGGTGTCCTAGGTCAACAATTCTGTTAGCTATCACAAGTTGAGCCTTTATTAGCTATCGCATGTTGATCCTTTCTTTGTTATCGCATGTTATACTTTTAACAGTGTTGCCAGTTAATGTTCCATTTAGCTTTTGCACATTAACATTTATAACCGCTATAAGCTAATATTTATACAAGCTATCACATTTTGACCTATGCAAGCAATCACATGTAGATAGTTGTAAGTGTTATCACTAGTTGAGATGGTAATCTTGTAATTACGTAGAAAACTGGTTCATTATCATTTGGAATAACTACTTTACAACAAACCCTACTACATGTTGAATACTTATTGGTCAATCTGATCATTAGCAATTTACTTTCTAGAAATTGTAAATTACTTTCTTAAATAAAACATTTAATGGCAAACTCTTCTCTTTACTAAATAATTCTTATATGAATATGGAAATTTATGGAAAAACCCTAAAAATTCATGAAAATTATCTTGCATAAAAATTTCAGGTCAAAATAATTAATTTTAATAAATAATTATTTACCCAAAGTTAAGCATTTTCAACTTAGAAACTTAAAATAATTTCTTAAATATATGAAATTGAAGACCTATCTTTTTTTATCATCATAAATATCATACCGAATTTTTATAACATGTATAAAAGACTATTTCACGTTTTACCATAAAACATGACTAATTTCCCTTTGATTCAAATTATACATCTAAACAAAAACATATCTATCATCAAATCATAGTTTTAATACCTTTCAAGCATCCATTCAACAATGAATCTGAATTCACACGAGTTTGGAAAGTTTTTAGGGAAAATCTTACTCACCTTTGCTTAAAAATATTTGAAAAACCTTGGTTACTCTTCTCATTTCCTTTAGAATTAAAAGAATTACATTCAATTTGATTTTTCTTCTTCTTGTCCTTGAAGTGGTGCCGTTTTTGAAAGAGATATATTGTGTTTTGTTTAAAAATTGAAAATGAGGAAGAATGTGGAGAATATGATTAAAGCACGTATGTTGGTGGTTCTGGATTAGGAAAATATCCCTCATTTCCTAATCTCACCAATATATTACCCTTAACACAAGATTTTTCCCATTCAAAAGTTCTAATTTATTTATTCTCATATGTACAGCTAACTTTAGTTGCTCCACTTACATTTGTTCTATTTAATCAACTTTCTAAAGTGCCACCCACTTAATTAATCCTTGCATTAAATTATTTTATTTACCATTTATATATTTTCTTATAGGAATTTTGTCTGCCCATTTATAGGAATTTCGTCCTCGAAATTCAAATAAGGAAGAATAAAAATTAGACTAAGATCCAAAAAGTGTAAAATCATCATCACATAGTGCACATAAGTAAAAAAGGTTGCACTTGTACTTTACTAATGTAAACATCATCAAAAATAAATAAAAATTGCATTGGTGAGACTACTAACATATAATTATATCATAACATAAGTGCACTAGTGTCACTGCTAGTACATACAATAGACAAACAAAGCACATTATCACATACTTAAATGCCTAAAGCAATTTGGGATAGATATTCCAAATCCTATCCACTACCTCTTAGGTATAGTCATCTGCATTATCAATCCAGTAAATGCAAACAAGTCTAATAACTTTGTTTTTTAACTCCTTCGTATCATAACCAACTTTCCTTTTAGGTCGTCTGTCATAGGTCAAATTTGACTCTATAGATAAGTCATCTATTACCCTCGGTTCCACTACTAAACTTGGGTCATGCACGTATTTCCTCAACTATGATATATGAATAACATTTGCACACCCGCTAAACTGCTTGGTCACTCAACTCGATAAGCAGGTTTCTTGAGTCTGTCAACCATTGGAAATGGTCATACATATCTAGGCGCCAATTTCCCCCTTCCCAAAGCATATAACTTCCTACATCGAAGAAACTTTCACAGACACATATCTTATTAGCATAACTCATATGCCTTGACTACGCTGTCCTCATTTTATTGCAACCAAATCGAGTCCCAACACAAGCCTATTGTAACATCGTGTGTTTGCAATGTAGATATCCAACGTTAATTTAAATATTTAAAATATCAATTTAAATAGGAGTTTGACAAGTGAAGTTTACATGCAATTGAATTAGGCTCCAGGGTGTATTTCATAAAGTCCCTAGCATGTCCAAACCTACAGTATGTATAATGCATCGATATGTTTTGAAAAAGTGTATTAGGGTCAAAATGGTCATTTGAAGGGGTAAAAGGGAGATTTAGGCTAGTAAGCTTGAGTACTTAGCCTACTTTGGGTATGCTATTTCATTTTCTTCTCATTCCAGTTCACGTTCGTTTTACTTCTTCTCCTCAAAATCCATCTTTCCGTAGCTCCTCAAAACAAAAGCCCCATCTTTGGCTCTAAAGAAAATTCGAAAAATTTAGGAAAAATCATCTAAATTCTATTTAGGCAAGGAAGCACCTTTATTGAGAGTTTGGAAGCCAATAACGAAGGATTGTGGAAATTCCTAAATTTCAAGAGAGCTAGGATTTGGATTTTGGGATTGATTGTTTGCGTCTACTTGCTTTGGTGAGTAGGAACTCACTCGTACATATTATAGTGTATAGTTATAGATTTTGTTAAGTGCATGTTAATTTATATGAAGCTAGAATGTTAATAACCTTATTCATAGCTGGTTAGAGTTATGAAATGATACAAGAAACATTCATGGGCTTGCATAATAAAAGAGACAATGAAATGAGACTAGTAACTTAATTTGTGAAATTAAGAAAAGGAGCTTACTTTAAATTGCATGAAACAATGTATGGTATACTGTATGTAATAGCAGTTATAATGACCCGTAATTTCGCTACTTCGAAAATGAGAGATTTTGTTTATTTTAAATTTAAAATGGTTTAAAACTTAAATAAATATGTTATATATAATAGATAATAATGACAAAATTATTTATTATTATAGTTAATAATTTAGAACGTATCAATTTGGATTTTAGAGCAATTCAACAAAAGTTAAGTTTTGTTAAAAATAAATAAAGTTTTAAATAAATAGGTTTAAATATTTATTTGATAAGTTAAATCTTATTTAAAATATATAATAAAGATAATAAAAGTATATTAATATATTTAAAAATATGTTAATAATCATTTTACAAAAATAACCAAATTTTGTCGTATTTTGTCAGTATTACATACACTGTAAAATTAGAGATTTTGATATTATTTAAATATAATTTTAAAATATAAAGAGATATGTTTTAGTTTATTTAAAAGAAGTAAAAAGTTCATTTTTAAGTTTGTTTTACTTAATATATAGTTTAACAAAAAGGTCAAACTTTGACTGTAAAATATGTCAACAAAAACACCATTTTTGACCAAAACAAGTTGTCGCCAACTTGATACATTTTCTAATATACACATATGTATAAATACAACTTTACAAGCTTTTAAAACACTTTACATTTAGCATATAATACAAAATGCTTATATTAGGAAAGTTTAAAAATATTTATATAAAAAAGTAAAAAGACATGATTTGATTAATTAAATTTTACTTTAATCTTTATAAACAACATCATTACATGTACAGCATGTCTCATTACTGGGATATTATGTGTATGCATGGAAAAGAAGCAAAATGTAATTTAAGTGTTTTTTAAGTTATGGAAAAGTAACCAAATCATAATATAAGGACTAAAACATATCTTCTCACCATTAATGCAAGTCTCTTCATGCATGGAAACTAAGCAAATTAATATTTAAACATTTGTAAATTAAGAAAAAGAGGCAAACATCATTATATAAATCGAATCATGACATCTTTCACCATAAATGCACTTCTTATCATGTTAAGCAAAAGTCAAAAAGTAAGGCAATGGTATTTAGGACATTAGCCACTCAAACTCCACTTATAAATACAAGCCCAAACCCTTGTTTCTTCACTACATTTTCATTCCACAAAATTCTAAACTCCATTCTCTTCCTCTTCCATTACTTCCTCCTTCTTCCTCCATTTCCTTCCAACACCTCAACTAAGCACCACTACACCATCACCATCCCTCCACCCCCTCGATCAACCACTTATCAACCTTCCAAAAACCCACGGCCATGCTCCATCACCACCTACCCGAGTCACACATTCACCTACCCGCCTCCTATGACCCATAGCACACGGCCCAACATCCTACCCACACCCTACCTGCCTAGCCAAAGCCCATATGCACTACCTATAGCCTCCTCTATAGCCGTGGCCAAAATAAAAAAATGAAAGAAAAAGAAAGAAAAAGAAAAGAAAAGGAGAAGGAAAGAAAGCGACGAATTCGAGACGTTTGGAAAGAACACGGTAGCTCGAGAGACACATATCTTACATTAAAGATTGACGTAGTGGATATGAAGGTGAGAAAAATTCTCACCGCTTTTAAAAGATCATATTTTGATTTTGTTATAACAATCATCTTATTACATGCAAGTATACACCCCTTTAAAATGTTGTTATGGATGTTTGGATATGTTTGTGTTATGTGTGAATAGTTGCAAGTGTTTATGGTTGTGATTATTTATCATATTAGTTGTGTATGGACCATAATTATGTTAGCGATAAATGTTAAACTTGGTTATGCTCATATTAATTAAGTATTCCCTTTGTTTAATAAGACCAATTTTGGTGATACGAGATACTTTGGAAAAATAAGTCTCTTTTCAAGTGGAATTGAAATTAAAGTATAAATAAAAGAGAATTTGAAATTTGAAGTGAAACGGGATAAAAAAGGATAGTTAAAGTGAAATTGAAATTAAGATGAATAGTGAAATTTAAATTAAAATCGATTTTGAAAATTGAATTTGCGATTAAGGTTGAATTTGAGTTTAATTGAAATTAGATTTGAAATCTAAGTTTTAATTGAGTTTAATTTGAAGTTAGAATTGAAATTGAATTGAAATTGAAATTTAAAATTTAATATTAAAATAATAGGAATAAATTAATATTATAATATGGGAATATTGAAAATACATTTTAAATACATTAAAAAGTGAAAATATTGATTTAAAATGATTTGCAATAATTTTATAAGTGATAAAATTCAATTTGAATAGATTATTTCAAATATTGGAAAATAAGTTAAACTAGGTGCGTCGTGCAACTGTAGTTCGCGATTTCACACCGAAAAATTCAAATGAGTGTATAGAGTGGAATATAGCTCGGAATTCTTCGAGATAAGAAAATTCCAGACTATTATATCCCTATCTTCTAAAAAAAGAAAGAAAATCAAGATTTCGTCTTGTAGAATTTGAATTAAGTCCGAATCAATTTTCTAGAAAAATCGCGTTAGTGCAGTTAAGTGACCATAACAGGAAATCTATTTAAATGAACGTTTTTAATTATGGAAAAATATGGAATAAATCTGATAATCCATTTAAATGGTTTAGAAGAGATTTGAAGTGGAAAATATGAACTTTTAAATATTAAAAACTTTATTAAATCAATTAAGCTTATATAGCACTTTCCATAGCACTTTTATACTGCGAATTGTATAACTTTTTGAATATGAGTCTAAACTTAAGGATTTTTTCCGGAATCAATTGTGAATGTTTTTAAAAGAAAAATTAAGCATTTGAAAGATAATTTGGAATCGTTATAATCAATTCCAAAATAAAGTTGATAACTGAGTATGCAGAAACGGCTAGTACATTTGTCCAGCTTGTGAGATTTGGGAAGATAAAACAAGGTGTTTAACTAAGGTTTGGGAAGGAGCAACCAGTGCCTTGAACTTACCTGACCTATGTTTTCCTTTCTTAAGCGAGGGGTGGAACAGATCGAAAGGAACGCCCAGATGCTCTAAAATAAAAAGATTGTACTAAATTTTTGAAATAAAAGAAGATTAGCATTATCCAAAATTTAAGCAATCTCCAAAATGAACAAACTACAACTTTGATTGCATCGAGATAATCTTCTTATACTTGCTATTAAAATTCAAAGAAGGAACTCATCCTATTCGTGGAATTTAAAAGGTGATTTCACTGTTATTCCGCCCATAGCACTTGTTGAATATGGAAATTAATGTTGAGTAAAATTAGAATGATTTCTATGATCCTATTTACTCAAAAATGTTTTGCTAAAATTGAAATAATGTTTACCGTAAACGATGTCTTAAATAACATTATTTTTGACCCGCCTAAAAGTTAAGGAATCTGGATCGAGAGTTAAGTGTGGAAATTTGAGATATTATCCAAAGCAAAAGAATGAATTACTTAGAATTATTCTAAGTCAAAAGAAAGAGAATTTGAAATCAAATTAGAAGAATTAAAGTGAAAAGAGACTTAATAAATCCTGTATACTTATATTCACTTTTTATCCATAATTGGATTTCGAAGGAACCAGGATCAGATTTGGGTGATTCCTATCCGAAAACCACTTCGAACCAATATATACGTTCGAATGCGAATACATGTTGAAGATGATGATTATTGAAGACCATGGATCTTCATAGCTTGAGGACTGCTTATTGACATGCTCTGGGTAGCTCCCATTACATAGTTATCTATAGTAGCGGTTTCCTCGTTGTGGAGATTTTTCAGATTGCAAGGACTACTCGCTACTAGTGGTAGTAGGAGAGTACCTTCGGTTTGTCCTATTCCTGGATAAGTTGTATGGATCTTTGTCTGACATTGCATTTCTAAAGATTATGTACATTGGTTTTTACAAACGTATATCTGTGGTGGCGGAGAAGGCAACTTCTCTTAGCTTAACACCCTCCTTGAGATGTACGAGCTTAAGGGTTGTATTTCTATGGAAGGAAATTAGTAGTCAACGGAAATGGCAATGCGACATTCAGAGATGTAATATGTGCTATGTAAAAAGGTAATCATAGCCTCGAACCTCATCAACCAGAAATGACCGAAACAGGGTTAGATGCAGCAAGGCTAAGTGGGTCTTTCCCAATTAGGGTATGATCATCCCCTTCTAGATATATTTCTTCCCGCTATGACGTTTGAGATGTAAATTAATGTGGTTTGTATGCTAGAGCGCACTCGGTTAATGGTCGGCAATGACCGGGGATGATACATTCGGTACTATCCAGTTATAGAGATAGGCCGATCTTGTGTTGGTAGAGGATCCTTTGTGATTGTCCTCGGGGCATCCATCTAGAGGTGTACTCATCGGAAGGTAGTCCCTTCACCTGGTCATTTGTGTAGAAATCCATTCTTTAATACGAACCTACCGTTTTGTTTGTAGAGCCTTGTATGCTAGAATTTAATAATGGTAACAATTTCGGCTACGATTAATAAGTTTATTTGCAACTGTTTTCAAAGAATGTCATTAGAAATAATATCAAATGTTTTGATATAAATGTGTTTTAGTTATCATAAGGTAAAAACTCATCCGTGTTTATGTTTGAGCGTGGTCTTATGAGATACTCTTTCTTTTTAAAGGATTTTATTTAAAGGCTGATATATGGCACTATCATTTATTTTTGAGTTTTTCTTACGCAAGTTTATCAAGCCTGATCCGGGTATTTTCAATACTCGGATCAGATCCGAGTAGTTTCAGGTTTAGTTGAAGAAGGTTGGAGTTTCCAGAGGAGAGCTGGAGATATTCATCTACATATGGACATATTCTATTATCCGCTTTGGTTTGTTAGTTTTTAATATGATGTTTATCAGCAATTGTAAGGACAGATGTTGATAAATGTTCAAAGCTGAATTTAAGTTAGACTTTAATATATTCAATGTAAAAGTTTTCCGCTGTAAAGATATTTGTTCTATATTATATATTATTCCATTCGTGTGAGATTCTACTCTGTCTTAATTTTTTTATTACCCTTCATGTTCTGTCTTTTCATGCAATTTGAGTTGGACATGTGTTGTTTATTGTTGATTCAAAAGGTATGGAATTGTGGGTCGTCACATTTGGTACCAGAGCTTTTGGTTGAGCGAACACCGAAGCCTGATAAAGGTAAGTCACATTATAGATAGCATTAGTAATGTCCTAGGATGAGTAACTCATTAGAGATAGAGTTAGTAACAACCTAGAATGAGTTATGAGATTGTTATATATATATGAGCGCGTATTTGTTAATTTTATAAAAGTGATTTTGTTTTAAAGAAACCGGTAAATGAAATAATTTTATCTTGGGCTTTATATTTTAAATATTAAAGGGGATATTATTATTTTTGGATTAGAAATTAAGGATCGTTTGTAATTTAGCTTAGTAAAACTAAAGTATGAATATCTTGTGATTAGAATTGCATGATTTGACTATAAAATATTCGATATAAAGTCAATTAGATGAAAGCTAGAATTTAGAGCTTTAATCATATACCCTTAGACATTTGGTTATTAAGAAATAATGATTTAATGAACCTCAAAATGGATGGATTTAAATGCTAAGTTCAAATATCTTGTGAAGTAAAATTCATGATTTGATTATAAGATATTTCATGATAATATTGAAGCTAGAAGTTGTAATTAGAGAAAGTAAAAAGAAAATGCACAGAAAAATTCATACCTATAAGATAGAAAAAGGTAGGCCGAAATTGAGATTTTGGGTAAATATAATATAAAAGGATAGGTTATGTAAATTATAAAGGAGTTAAGATAATTTGGAATTTAGACACTTTGATTTGGTTGAAATCAAGGTAAAATTTAGGAACAAGATGTATAAGAAATATCATTCTAATATAAAACTTTGAATTAGTGATACATTTAGGGTAACATTTGTAAATCAAAATGAAGTAATATTAGAAGTGGATAGTTTTGAATAATATGGTTAGTAGGTTGATTATTGAATGAAATTTTTAAATAACAAATACCATGTGAATTAAGTTTCACAATTGACCATAAGGTATGCGATGAATTTAAGGTTAAGAAATTTGATTTAGAAATGGATAGGTAAATAAGTTAAGTAGATAATCATAAGATTTGTAAGAAAAAGATGTACACTTAGTAAAGTTGTCTTTTTAATGTATGGATAAGATAAATAATATTAGTTAAATTGAGACCTTAGGTAAAGAAAACTAAGTATTAAGTTTTATAACTTATTAATTTGAGATAATAGTAGAATTCCACATTTGTTAAATATCCTAATTAAAGTAATAACGGTTTAAGTTTGGGGATATGTATGTATACTCTTAGGAAGTAAAGCTATATTATACAAGTTTAAGTCATATTTGTATGCTTAAGTAATAATTGATTTAGTACAAAGTAAATGGCCGTGAAATAAACTTGGACTAATAAAATTTTTGAGAAATACATTAGGTAAAAATGAATGTGAATAAATACATAAGTTATACATAGATCATTTTGGCACATAAATTTTTATATAAGATTTGAGTATAGAACTTTGAGGTCTTTACACCAGTCTGAGAAAGGATTTATCACTCGTTTCTTGACAGTGAACATTGATGAAGGTTTTTGGTTATGTACTCGAGTTTTCCACTATAGTTGAGAGCTATGCAAGGAAAGAAAGGTTTGCGATCATCGAGTCTGATCAAAGTTCGTACTAGAAAATCAGAGGATCGATACTAGTTCGGAAGTAAAGTTATGGATTCAAATAATAGATCGAATCAAATATCGCATACAGTATGATGTTTTGGGTCTCTCTACATAGTGGTTAGATAGTTATCTTAATTAGTAGACAATAAGATATAAGGGTTAGACTGATGTTTTGGTATGTATATATATAGACCTCAGGTATAGTACATGCTCATGTCAGAAAATGAGTGATGTGGATGTATTCATTTATGTTGATATAGTATCAGTTTGGTTGTTTTTGGATGTATAGGCTTGTTTGGTTGTTGCATATATTATCTTAAATGTGCAGTACGCACTAGGATGGGTAGGATAGAAGTCTAACTTGATGTATGTATGTCTGGTGTTAATTGTTCTGTGTTTTTATGGTATTGACTTTCTTTTTATATACGCACTTCCTTTCTATCATCAGTATAAATCAGTCAAAATGTTGGAGTATACGAGTATGAGATAGATTCCTTCATCTAATTTTCATTTCGAGAAGAAATGCTTTTAAGTAAGTGAGAATATAACGACTCGTAATATCGCTACTTCGAAAACGAGAGATTTTGTTTATTTTAAATTTAAAATATTTAAAACTTAAATAAATATGTTATATATAATAGATGATAATGAAGAAATTATTTATTCTTATAGCTAATAATTTAAAAAGTATAAATTTGCATTTTAGAACAAATCAACAAAAGTTAAGTTTTGTTAAAAATAAATAAAGGCTTAAATAAATAGGTTTAAATATTTATTTGGTAAGTTAAATCTTATTTAAAACATCTAATAAAGATAATAAAAGTATATTAATATATTTAAAAATATGTTAATAATCATTTTATAAAAGTAATCAAATTTTGTCACATTTGTCAGTTTTACATACACTGTAAAATTAGAGATTTTGATATTATTTAAATTGATTTTAAAATATAAAGAAACATGTTTTAATTTATTTAAAAGAAGTAAAAAGTTCATTTTTAAGTTTGTTTTACTTGAATATATATTGTCAAATTTTAATTGCAAAATATGTCAACAAAAACACCGTTTTGGAACAAAACAAGTTGTCGTTAACTTGGTACATTTTCTAACATACACATATGCATAAATACAACTTTTCAAACTTTTTAAACACTTTACATTTAGCATATAAGGAAAATACTTATATTAGGAAAATTTAAAAATATTTATATAAAAAAGCGAAAAGACATGATTTGATTAATTAAATTTTATTTTAATCTTTATAAACAACATCATTACATATACATCGCGTCTCATCAATGGGATGTTATGTGTATTCATGAAAAAGAAGCAAAATGTATTTTAAGTGTTTTTTAATTTACGGAAAAATAACCTAATTATTACATAAGGACTAAAACATATCTTCTCACCATTAATGCAAGTCTCTTCATGCATGGAAACTAAGAAAATTAATATTTAAACATTTATAAATTAAGAAAAAGAGGCAAACATCATTACATAAATCAAATCATGACATCTTTCACCATAAATGCACTTCATATCATGTTAAGCAAAGGTCAAAAAGTAAGGCAAGACATTTAGGACATTAGCCACTCAAACTCCACTTATAAATACAAGCCTAAACCCATCTTTCTTCACTGCATTTTCATTCTACAAAATTCTAAACTTCATTCTCTTCCTCTTCCATTACTTCCTCCTTCTTCCTCCATTTCCTACCAACACCTCAACCAAGCACCACAACACCATCACCATCCCTCCACCCCCCTCGACCAACCACCTACCCACCTCCAAAAAACCCACGGCCTTGCTCCATCACCACCTACCCGAGTCACACATTCACCTACCCTCCTCCTAAGACCCATACCCCACGGCCCAAGATCCTACCCACACCCTACCTGCCTACTCGAAGCCCATATGCACTCCTTAGGCGACATACCCTCCATGACATTTGAAAATAGCACGTTAGCTCGAGAGATGCATATCTTACGTTATAAATTGACGGAGTGGATATGAAGGCGAGAAAAATTCTCACCGCTTTTAAAAGATCTTATTTTGATTTTGTTATAATAATCATCTTATTACATGCAAGTATACACCCCTTCAAAATGTTATTATGGATGTTTGGATATGTTTGTGTTATGTTTGGATAGTTGCAAGTGTTTATGGTTGAGATTATTTATCATATTATTTGTGTATGGACCATAATTATGTTAGCGATAAATGTTAAACTTGGTTATGCTCATTTTAATTAAGTATTCCCTTTGTTAAATAAGACCAATTTTGGTAATATGAGATACTTTGGAAAAATGTCTCTTTTCAAGTGGAATTGAAATTAAAGTAAAAATAAAAGAGAATTTGAATTTTGAAGTGAAACGAGATTAAAAAGAATAGTGAAAGTGAAACTGAAATTGAGATGGATAGTGAAATTAAAATTAAAATCGATTTTAAAACTTGAATTTGAGTTTAAATTGAAATTAGATTTGAAATCTAAATTTTAATTGTGTTTAATTTGAAGTTAGAATTGAAATTGAATTGAAATTGGAATTTAAAATTTAATATTAAAATAATAGGAATAAAATAATATTATAATATGGAAATATTGAAATACATTTTAAATACTTAAAAAGTGAAAATATTGATTTAAAATGATTTGTAATAAATTTATAAGTGATAAAATTCAATTTGAATAGATTATTTCAAATATTAGAAAATAAGTTAAAACTAGATGCGTCGCGCAACGTAGTTCGCGATTTCGCGCCGAAAAGTTCAAATGATTGTATAGAGTGGATATAGCTTGGAATTCTTCGAGAGAGAAAAATTTTGGACTATTATATCCATATCTTCGAAACGAAGAAAGATAATCAAGATTTCATCTTATAGATTTTGAATTAAGTCCAAATCAATTTTCTAGAAAAATCGCGCTAGTGTAGTTAAGTGACCATAACATGAAATCTGTTTAAATGAACGTTTTTAATTGTGGAAAAATATGGAATAAATTTGATAAAGCCATTTAAATGGTTTAAAAGTTATTTGAAGTGGAAAATATGAATTTTTAAATATTAAAAAGTTGATTTAATCAATTAAGCTTATATAGCACTTTCCGCAACACTTTTATGTTGCGAATTGTATAACTTTTTGAATATGAGTCTAAACGTAACGATTTTTCCCAGAATAAATTGTGAATATTTTAAAAAGAACATTAAGTGTTTGAAAGAAATTTGGAATCTTTATAATCAATTCCAAAATAAAGTTGATAACCGAGTAGGCGGAAACGACTAGTACATTTACCCCGCTTGTGAGATTTGGGAAGATAAAACAAAGTGTTTAACTAAGGTTTGGAATGAAGCTACCAGTGCCATGAACTTACCTGGCCTATATTTTCTTTTCTTAGGCGAGGGGTGGAACATATCGAAAGGAAAGCTCGGATGCTCTAAAATAAAAAGATTGTATTAAATTTCTGAAATAAAAGAAGATTAGTATTATCCAAAATTTAAGCAATCTCCAAAATGAACAAACTACAATTTGGATTGCATAGAGATAATCTTCTTATACTTGGTATTAAAATTCAAAGAAGGAACTCATCCTATTCATTGAATTTAATAGGTGATTTTGCCATTATTCCGCCTATAGCACCTTTTGAATACGGAAATTGATGTTGAGTAAAATTAGAATGATTTCTATGATCCTGTTTACTCAAAATTGTTTTGCTAAAATTGATTTAGGGTTTATCGTAAACGATGTCTTAAATAACATTGTTTTTGACCCACCTAAAAGTTAAGGAATTTGGATCGAGAGTTAAGTGAGAAAATTTGAGATATTATCCAAAGCAAAAGAATGAATTACTTAGAATTATTCTAAGTCAAAAGAAAGAGATTTTGAAATCATCCGAGAAGAATTAAAGTGAAAAGAGACTTAATAAATCATGTATACTCATATTCACTTTTTATCGATAATTGGATTTCGAAGGAACCAAGGTCGGATTTGGCTAATTCCTATCCGAAAACCACTTCAAACCAATGTATACATTCGAATGTGAAGACATGTTGAAGTTGATGATTATTGAAGACCGTGGATTTTCATAGCGTGAGGACTGCATGTTGACATGCTCTGGGTAGCTCCCATTATAGAGTTATTTATAGCAGTGTCTTCTCGTTGTGGAGATTTTTCGGATTACAAGGACTACTCGCTACTAGTGCTAGTAGGAGAGTGCCTTCGGTTGTCCTGTTCCTGGAAAACTTGTATCGACGTTTGTTTGACATTGGATTTCTAAAGATTTTGTACATTGGATTTTACAAACGTACATCTGTGGTGGCAGAGAAGGCAACTTCTCTTAGCTTAACACCCTCCTTGAGATGTATGAGCTTAAGGGTTGTATTTTTGTGGAAGACAATTAGTAGTCAATGGAAATTGCATTGTGGCATCTAGAGATGTGATATGTGCTATGTGAAAAGGTAATCGTAGCCTCGAGCCTCATTAACCAAAAATGACCGAAACAGGGTTAGATGTAGCAAGGCTAAGTGGGTCATTCCCAATTAGGGTATGATCATCCCTTTCTAGATATATTTCTTCCTGCTACGACGTTCGGGATGTAAATTAATGTGGTTTGTATGTTAGAGCACGTTCGGTTAAAGGTCGGTAACGACTGGGGGATGATATATTCGATACTATCTAGTTACAGAGATAGGTCGGTCTTGTGTTGTTAGAGGATCCTTTGTGATGGTCCTTGGGCATCCATCTAGAGGTGTACCCATTGGAAGGTAGTCCCTTCACCTAGTCATTTTATGGAAATCCATTCTCCAATAAGAACCTACGGTTTTATTTGTAGAGCCTAGTATGCTGAAATTTAATAATGGTAACAATTTCGGCTAAGATTAATAAGTTTATTTGCAAATGCTTTCAAAGAATGTCATTAGAAATAATATCAAACGTTTTCATATAAAAGTGTTTTAGTTATCATAAGGTAAAAACTCGTCCATGTTTATGTATGGGCGTGGTCTTATGAGATACTCTTTATTTTCAAAGGATATTATTTAAAGGCTGATACATGACACTGTCATTTATTTTTGAGTTTTTCTCACGCTGGTATTTCAAGCATGATCCGGGTATTTTCAATACTCGGGTCAGATCTATGTAGTTTTAGGTTTAGTTGAAGAAGATTGGAGTTTCCAAAGGAGAGATGGAGATATTCATCTATGTATAGACATATTCTATTATCGGCTTTGGTTTGTTAGTTTTTAGTTTGATGTTTGTCAGCAATTGTAAGGACAAATGTTGATAACTGTTCAAAGATGAATTTAAGTTAGACTCTGGTAGATGTTATGTAAAAGTTTTCCACTGTAAAGATATTTGTTCAATATTATATATTATTCCATTCGTGTGAGATTCTGTTCTGTCTTATTTTCTTTATTACCCTTCATGTTCCGTCTTTTCGTGCAATTTGATTTGGACAAGTGTGTTTTATTATCGATTCAAAGGGTACAGAATTGTGGGTCGTCACAACATCAATGTTGTAAAATCCTTCTAGGCTTCCGCCTAGGCCTCGCCTAAGCGCTAGGCCAGGCATACTGTTTAGCGATTTGTCTAGGCCCGCTTAAGTCTTCCTTGACAAGGTTTACCACCTCATATAAGAATCTAAACTTTTATCTAGGTACTTGTTAGTCATTATTCAAGGTTTGATGCTACGTATAAGCATCAATGTGCTTGTTTTAAGGGGTATTGCCTCCTTGACTGCTCATAAGCATATCCAAAATCCCAAAATTTCAATTTCCATCAATTGAGATTAAACGAAACACTAAAATTTTACCCAAAACACATGAGTTATAAAAAATTCCTAACTTCGATTAATCCTCATCTAAACGACTAATCCCAGTCCATGCTTACCGTCTAGCGTTCGACTGGCGATTTTTATAACCTTGAATAGTAGAAAGTGTAAAATTATATACAAAAATACGAGATTTGATTTGAGGACAGATAGTTTTTTTTATTCAGAGAGATGGTTTACAATGATAAAATACATCCTCTTTTTATAGTTTTACAAAATGCTTGGAGGTAAAAAACCTAATTTTGTGTATATAGAATGTCTATATTTTGAAGATCCCATTTCTTTTAAATGTAGATTTCTTTCTAATTTTGTATATACAGAGAGTCTATATTTTGAAGATCCTATTTCTTGTAAATGCGGATTTCTTCATATTTGCAGATATTATGTATTTATTCTTTCTATAGTCAACCCTCGCCCTCAAGATGGAGCATAGATATCAATCATGCCCAACTCTTCAATTACATTATTAAATATCTGTTCACAAATTCCTTCTGTAAGGATATCTACAGGTCATCTTCTGGCTTCACAAATGAAAAACATATGTACCCTTTGTCAATATTTTCTCCTTTAAGAAAACGATCCACTTCAATATTTTCCATATAGTCATGTTGAATTGGATTATGTACAACCATAATTGTTGCTTTATTATCACAGTTCAGCTCCATTGATATTCTGAGGTTAAAACCTAGATCCTTCAATACATTTCTCATCCATAATAGTTCACATACTCCATGAGCCATGCCTCGAAACTCATATTCTGCACTTGATCGAGCAACCACCTTCTGCTTCTTGGCTTTAAATGTTGCCAAATTTTCGCAAACAAATGTAAAATAGCCTGAAGTTGACCTTCTGTTTGTTATATCTCCAACCCAATTTGCATCAGTGTATCATATTACTTCAATTTGACCACCTCTTTAGAACAACATGCCTTTTCTGGGAGATTTCTTCAAATATCTAAGCATACGAATGACAACCTTCATATGTTGTTCACTTGGATTATGCATAAATTGACTTACAACACTAACATCATATGCAATATTAGGTTGAGTATGGGAGAGATGTAGTAGTTTGCCTACTAAGCATTGTTATCTTCCTTGGTTACATGGGATTTGGTTTGGAAACATTCTGAGGTGACGATCCACTTAATTGGAATTTCTATCGGTTTGCAATCAAGCATTCTAGTTTCTTCAAGAAGTCTAATGTTTACCTTTCTCTTAGACATAAAAATTCCTCGACTTGACCTTGAAACTTTAATGCCCAAAAAATATTTTAGCTGTCCTAAATCTTTCGTTTTGAATTCTCATGATAAATACTTCTTTAATGATTCCATTTATACTGTATCATTTCATGTAATAACCATATCAACAACATAAACAATAAGAGCAATAAGTTTGTTATGTTTCCTTTATGTAAAAAAAGTACGATCAGAATTACTTTATCTAAATCCAAATGCCTTTATGCTCAAACTGGCCAAACCATGCACGTGGTGACTGTTTCAAACTATATAACGCCTTCTTTAGTTAGCATACTTTTCCTTCTTCAAATTTCATGTCCATGTGGTAATTTCATATACACTTCTTTATCTAATTCTCCACTGATAAATGCATTCTTTACGTCAAACTATTGTAATGGCCAGTCTTGATTAGCTACAGGAGAAATGAATATACAACATCTTTGATACCAGAGCCATATCTCCTCATAATCCATGCTATATGTCTGTGTATACCCTTCCGCTATTAGTCTGGCTTTATACCTATCAACACTTCCGTTTGAGTTTATTTTAATAATGAATATCCATCGACATCCAACAGTTCGACATCATTGGGGTTTATTAACAAGTTCCTAAGTGGAATTATTTTGTAATGCATTCATCTCTTCGTTCATAGTATTCTCCAATCATGGATCTAATAGTGCTTCTCTAATTACTAGGGATGAAAACAGATGATAACTGATTTATTATGCATGTATGTGACTCAAACAACCTATGTGTAGATATATTCATAGAATGGATATTTGGCTTTAAATTTAATGTCTGGTTCATATGTGAGTTTTGGAATGCCTTTGTTAAGCCATTTTGATCGTCTAGGTTGAATATCAATATTGGTCTGTAGTTCATTATTCTCCTATGTTTTGTGATTAATCAATATCTCTTCTGTAGATGGCGCTACAACATTTGAGTCAACATTGATTTCAATAGTTTCAACATAATCTTCTCCTGGTATTTCAACAGCTTCAGCATAATGTCCCCCTATCATTTGACCCTCTCCATCGATATCCTGGTCTTCTTCATTTTTTTGTCCATTACCAGCTATATCACCCTCATTAGTTATGCATCTGTTCAAGTTATTTGTCAGTTCCTCTAGCTCTTGAAATATATCCCCAATAATAGGAAACTTTCCTTCACCATCATTAGGTTTCTCCCCCTGAAGGGAAGATCCTATAAAATATGCTTCTAATTCTCGGAATGAAACATCTAAGGAGATATACATTTTTCCTTCTGTAGGATCATAGCATCGATAAGCCTTTTGAAAATCAACATATCCAAGAAACACACACTTTCGAGCATAATGATCTAATTTTCCTCATTGATGTTTAAGTATATGAACAAAGAGAACACACCCAAACACATGTGGTTCTAAGTTTGGCATTGCAGGGTGGTGATAAGGTCGTGAAACCTTTTAGAAGGAGTTTGAAACTCATTACCCTGGATGGTGTACGGTTTATCAAGTATGTAGTGGATTTTAACGCTTCTCCCCAATAATTTAATGGCATATTCATACCAAAAAGAGACGCACGAACAACTTCTAATAATTATCTGCTCATTCTTTCAGATAACCCATTCTATTATTGGATATATACATTAGAGATTTGATGCCGAATGCCATTATTTGTCTTAACTTCTAACTTGTCTTTACTAGTAAATTCCCCACCACTGGCAAATAGATAAGCTTCTATCTTTCTTCGGGATTAAGTTAAAACCATATGAATTTTTTATATATACTCCAAAGGCTTCACTTTTATGAGTAATGAGAGATACCCATATCATACTAGTGCATATGTTCGATAAATGTCACAAAATAACGAGCTCTAAATAATGAAGGAATGCATGCAGGACCCCAAACATGAGAGTGAATAATAGAAAAAGCTTTTGTACTCCTGTTACAACTTGGAGAGTATGTAATACTATGACCTTTAGAAAGTTCACAAATATTGCACTTAAAATCTGAAATATTACGTCTAGAAATAATGCGGAATTTAATTTTTTAAGATATCCAAAAGAGAGATGACCAAGTCGACGATGCCACAACCAAATCTTAGCTTTTTCTTCTTCAATTCCTTCAACTTTTTTTATCTGATAAATTTTCTATTCTCTCCTATTAATCAAGTCTAAATAGTAGAGATTGTTTCTTTTAACACTATAATCAAGAACCTTCTGAGTCACTATGTCCTGAAAAATGCAGAATTGTGGCCAAAATGACATAATACATGTGAGTGCAACAGTGATTCTATTAATAGGTAGTATATTGTATTCTAAGGTATGGACAATAAGAACATAATTTAATGTCATGGTTTCGGATACATTAGTAGAACCTTCTCCAATTATAGGATAGGAACCACCATTTGTTGTGTATATAGAGGTTTTGGTTGAAGGTGTAATGGATGATAATATGCTAGAGCAATTTACCATATGATTTGATGCACAAGTATCAATTAACTAAGCACTGTTTAATGAATTTACAAATGATGCACAACCTGTAGTTTTTATACCTGACTGGACAATATTTACCGAAGGAGAATTTTTAGCATCATCCTTCTTTGCATTCAAGTTCTTCTTTGGTCTCTTTGGAAAATCCCACCATTTTGGATATGCAATAATTTGATAACACTTCTTTTTTGTGTGTCCTTTTTCTCCACAATGTGTACACTCAAGATTAAGATGGATAGGTCGAGTCTTCTTTTGAAAATTCCAGTTTGTGAACTAATACTCTTCTTATTGTTTGATAAGACTGCTCCAAAGTAAGTGGTGGATCTTTTCGAAGAATTTCACCACGTACTTGATCAAACACACTATCCAATCTAGAGAGAACGTGTGAACCCTAAGACGTCCCACATATTTTTGCAGAAGAGAAATGGACTCAATACTTTTACCTTTCACAGTGTTGCGATGGTCAATTTCTTGGAAAATTTATGATAACTCATCATAATATACCGCAAGAGATTGACAATTTGTTCTGTGGAAAGACACTTTCCGTGTAACTCGAAGAGTTGAGCTTCAACAGAATTGTCTGTATACATAGCTTCAAGAAAATCCCACACCTCCTTTGTAGCTTTTAGAAGTACATACATGTTCATCAGAGTTGTTGACACTAAATCACAAAACCATTCCTTCACTTTGCCATTCTCAGAGCACCAATTTTCATATTCTTTGTTTTGTGTTGTAGGCTTCTTCTTAGTGCCACTGATATATCCCTAAGTTTTCCGACAATTAACGTGCATCTTCATAACTTTTGACCAAAGACTATAATTGTTTTCATTCAGAGTATTGTTATTGGAAAAGAAGCATTTATATGATTGTGAACAATGTTTGGATTAAGGTTTGACGTTGTCATCTTTGTTGTTTCACTGTCATAATTCATTACGAGATTTGGGATTCGAGATTTCTTTCGATTAGGGATTCAAAATTTGTTATGGAGTTTGATTTGATTCAAATTTTGAATCTTGCTATATTATCATGTAGAAATTAAATATAAGAATAAGAGATTTTATTTGAGAAGAAGATAATTTTATTTATTCAAAGAGATGACTTATATTGATAGAGTACATCCTCCTTTGTAGTATTACAAAATGCTTGGACGTAAAGAAACTTAATTTTGTATATATAGAAAGTCTATATTTTGAAGGTCCTATTTCCTATAAATGAAAATTTCTTCCTTGTTTTGTATATATATATATATATAAGTCTCTATTTTGAAGATCCTATTTCTATAAATGCAGATTTCTTCATATTTTTAGATATTATGTATTTATTTTTTCTATATTAAAGAAAGTGACAAGCTGTTGTATGGTTTAAACATGATATTTGATATAGGCATGATTTGACGATATGAATTAAAGAAAAAAATGATTTTCAAAAGGAGATATTTGGAAATAAAAGATGTAGTTTTGACAAAAGTGGTTTATGTGCATCACTTGTATATAATAGTTAACGCTTGATAATGTATTTATAGTGCAAATGACGATATAAACTAGTAAAGATGAGCAAAAAGTGTATTTTACATCATAGATGTTTAGAAAATATAAATGCTATTTTATAAGAAAGAAAATGGATCTTAGTAAGATAGGAAAATTTCCTGTGAAAGAGATAATGTAAGTAATCGATTTCAAGTTAGTAATTTTAAAATGAATGTAAGAAGATCGAAAATGGGCTTAAGGTAATTAGTTATATTCAAAGAAGTTAATTGATTCAACTTAGAATAATATGCGATTATGTGGAATTTTAATTAAATCAGAATGCTTTTGTAGTTATATAAATTGTTTGATGAATGAATCTTTGTTTACTTGCGTGAATGATATTTAAATTTTTTGTTGCTGTTGATTGCTTAGGTTGAATGATAATCAAAGAAGTGTATGTACATTTTGCGTCTTGACACTATAACCGATAGTAAGGCATGTTGTCCATAACTTATATAGTTACAATGACGCTAGGATATGTTAGAACAATATGTAGTTCATTTGAGATTTTTTTATTGTCTTGAAGCGTAGAAACGTAGTTTGTAGCATTTCTCACTTTTGTTTTATCGAGTGGCATATACTACGACTAGTAGCGTTTTGCGCATTTATTCGATTTGGAACCACGTGTATGCGGGGATCATTACTTATGGGACAGCTTGGACGGTGTATTGAAGGTGTAGATCAGGCGAAGAAAATGTTAAATGACCAGGACATTGGAGTTCTTCAAATCACTACCCAGGTTCAACCTCAGGCCCCTGGCCATTTTAGTGGACTGGGAGAGGAAAACCAAGGCAGAGGGCAAGACCTAGGATAGAAGGCCAGGGGTATATTTCTCAGTTGACTGAGTTCAATCGAGGGGAAAAAGTTCAGTCGACTGAGCTAGTCGAGTGAACATAAATCCAGTCGACCGAACGTTGGAAATTGGAACGACTTCAGGGATTTCTTCCCCATTCATGTGCGGATCTTCGAGAATCTTGGCACGGCTTCTGTAACACCCTTAATTTTAGATATCATTATTTATGAGACTTAGTTAGCTAAATAGAATGATGTAAAGATTAATTGGTTAATGGAATTGAGATTTGCTTAATAGGTGTAGAGCCGTGCCTAATTGAATTAATGAACTAAGGGAAAAACAAGATGAAATAGATAAGGGTAAAATAGGAATGGGCTATATTCTATACCCTATGCCTTCATACCATTTCATTTTACACGTTCATTCTCACAAACTAAAAAAAAGCTAGAAGTTGGCTATTATTAAGAGGAAGTAAGGGGGAGATTAGCTAAATCAAAAGGAAGAATCCAAATCAACTTAATCCAAGATCAAATCTCAACTCCTTAACATTAAAGAAAAGGTGAATAATGACTACATCTCATTTTTGATTGATTTCGGTTTGAGGTTAAATCCAAAAGTATTTGCAAATGTTTTGCCATGTTTTGAATGACAAAAGGATATGTATATACTTATTGATGATCTAGGCTATTTTATATGCATTTTACGATGGGAATTTATTTAGAAAACCAAGTTTATGGCATCTAAATGACTTGCGAATTTAATCCGAGGTCAAATATATTGATTTGGAAATGGGTTTCAAGTTTCATAACTTTCTGAATTATTGTGGATTTATTATGACTTTTCTAATGAAGAAAATATTATTTTGGGTTTAAAATTATTTACGGCGAAGATATAATAGCTTTGGGACTGAAATTTAAATATGATAGAAAACATATTAAAAGAGATTTTCTGGAATATTTGGAGAATTTTCCCAAGTGTTTTGTTAAGTATATAAAATTATTTAAGGTATAGGACTTATATTATATTTAAAATGGGAGAAGGGGCGTTTTGCAAATGTTTTAATTAAACAAAGCTGAATTCAACAGCACTTTTAGAAAAGCTTTTGTAAATGAAATTGAAATCATTTACATTTTTACAAATAAGCAAGTTAGTTGAAAAAGAAATTACTTTAAAAGGAAATAAAGCAGTTTTGTAAGTATTTGTGGTTTCGCCTCTATCGGCAGCTACCTTCCGACCATGTTCCTCTACCTCCATTTAGGTCAAAATCAATACACAAGGTATCATTGACTTGGTGTGTTGTGGATTAGAAATAGGTGGAAGGCATAGGGTCGAAACAGGGGTTCTGAAGGGGTTGAGACAAAATTTTGGTTTTGGAAAGAAATGCGCTTGCTTGCTTTCAAATGAAATGGATTTCAACATAATTGGTTTAAACATAAGCTTTCGACTTAGGTTGTCGCTTTTTTTTAAATTGGCTTTCGACAGTGTCGAAACCAATATTTCCGCTATTCAATCTTTTGATCCAGTTGAGGCCGTTGCCTTTGAACATGGTTTCGGAAGAATGCTTTCGATTTTATTAAAGACTTCAATGCTTTCGAAAAGGATGGTGTCAAAATCATCTACTCTGTTTACTTAAGAAAAATGTTTTCGAAAGAGGACTTTCAACTTGGATGTTTTATGTCCCATATTTTCGTTGACAGATAAACCAAAAGGTTTCGACTTAAATGGTTTTAATGGTTTCGAAACTATGTTCCGCAAGCTTTTTCATAAACCTAATCCTTTCAAAAGGTTTGTTTTAAGTATCATATTTTAATGCTTTCAAAAGGTAACTAACATAGGTTTCAAAGAGGAGGTTCCCCGGTATTTTTGGAAGGTATAAAATATTATTTTGAAGGGAAGTTTCCCCAATAGTTTCGAAAGGTACTTAAAGCATTTTAAATGGAAGTTTTTCGATTGCCTTCGAAAGGCAAGTTTGATTTTTATAAAAAGAGGATGTCCAAGGTTATAAAGCTTTTGAAAAAAATGTTTCTAATGTTTTCAAAAGGACAACTATAGTGGTTTCATAGGGGGTACTTTCAATGGTTATGAAAGGGATACTTTCAATGGTTTCGAATGGATTGTTTAAAGATTTTAAACAAAGGTTTCGAATAATCTACCTTGGCAATATAACCTAAGTGTTTTAAGGTAAAAAGGGTTTTAACTTGTTTTGGAGGGATAGGTAATCCTTATTATATTTCATCAATAATATTTTGGGTTAAGTATATATAACATGGAAAATAGCTTAGAGTAAAGCAAAGAGTATATTTTCTTTGTATATGTATTATTTAAAGGTTTAAATCATTTTGAAAAGGTTTTCAAGAAAAATTTAAAGGGTAGTTAACCCTAAGAAAATTGACTTAAATATTAGAAGACCAGATGGGATTGGTATAGGGTCGTGCCATATACATTAGCTTTTGCTCCAAGCTAATTTTAGCCCAAAATTCCAATGTGTAGGGCTTAGTCACAAGTAGACTTAAATGATGATTACACACAGAAAGGAATGTATGTACAAATAAGAAAAAGGTATTGGTGAGCCTGCAAAACCATTAGGATCAGAAAACTATTGGAGAAGTAAGTTAGGGCAGACCATCCAAAAAAACTTATTTAACAGTTGTCAGATCATATTTATTAGTTTTACTGGTAGGCCCGAATCAGCCAAAGGATGGTATTAGCCAAACGAAAATACGTTTATTTTGGATAACTGGTACAGTAAATACTCGTTTTTATCATATACGATATTCCTATTATTGATATAATCAGTTTGATTAACTAGTTTGGTTGCTGGATTATGATTTGCAAAAGATATCTTTTAAAGAGATATCAGCGAAGGAAAACCCATTCCGCTAAGCGGCGTGATCTCACTTAATTTCAAATAATTGAGACGTATAGTATTATTCTCGCCAGATTTTATGTCTGGCTCGAAGTTTATGTTTTCCCTTTAAACTCTCGGTGCTCAAACTTTATTTGAGTAGATTGAGATTTTGATCTTTTAGGTTTTAGTAGGATTGGCGAATAATGCTTCTGGTGATGAGTAGGTGGCTAATGGATAGCTATGTAGGAGTTGCAGTTTATGCTTGTTTATTTCCGCTGTGTTGTATTATATCAGTTATGACAGTATAATACTATGGTCAAACAAGGGCACATCTTCATATGCCGCTTTTGGCATATTTATGTAATAATTATATTTTATCTCAACCCCGAAAATTATTATGGGATTATATAATTGCAATGTGAAATATGTGTGTTGAAATGTAAATCTGAAATGATGTTTTGAAATCTATGAATTTGTTTAATATTCAAGTGCTCTGATATTATGGACACCATTAACGTATCCATACTTAGTCGCCAGAAGTTAATACTATGTATGACTGCAACATCTGCAGCGCTTAGCTTTGGGCTTCTATATAGGGGATGTTACAACTTGGTATCAAAGCATAGGTTTATGAAAAAATTTAAACTAAAAATGATTTTTGAAAACATAATCCTATAGATTTAGAGGAAGATTGGGGTATGGGATAATGCTATAGTAACATACTTGATTTGCTGTATATAAGTATACGCTATATCTCTATTCTCCTATCTTTCTTAGGCTATTCTTTAGTATCTTATGAGACGCGAATGTGGATATGGATGCAAGGAGAGGAAGAGTTGACCTAGGAGCGGACATCATCACAACAAATGGAAATGCCAAAACCAATACAACGAGGAACCAAGGTCAGGCTCAAGCTGAAAACGTGGGTGTTGGAGTTCTGCAAGTGGATATGGGGGCTATGTATCATTTTTTCATGAATATGATGCAAGTTGGAATTGATGCTGGAATTATCGGAGGTAATGCTGGCAGAGGAAACCAAGAAGATCTAGTGGTGAATAATTATGCTACTCTGAGTAGAGACTATGCTCGTCTAGGAGGTATGTCGTTCATTGGTACAAAGGATGAAATCGAAGTAGAGAATTGGTTGCTTCATTGCGAAAAAATATTTGCTGATCCGGGACTCAATGATGAGCAAAAGAAAAGACTTACATCAAGGTAGCTGCAGGGAGCAACATTATTTTGGTGGAACACTGTTATTGTTGGAGTTAATGAAAATAATATGACATGGGCTGAATTCAGGAGAAGGTTTGAGGAGAGGTTCATGTCTGTGATGGCGTAGTCTGCCTTGCTCAGAAAGTTTGCTAAGCTGGAGTAGTGGGAGATGACTATATTGGAGTTTGCTAGAAGGTTTGAGGAGTTGGCTAGATATGGCAATGCGACTGTTGATATAGTGATGAAGAGGAACGAGAAGTTCATAAGGGGGTTGAAGCCTGAATTGGCCAATGCTACATTACCACATATTTGGGATCCTTGTGATTTTGTGGTCGAGATGGCGTTAAGACATGAGGAAATGCTTCCTTCTTTGGAAAGAATATGGCTAAGGAGGTCTAGGTGGGGCAAAGTCGAAAAAGAAAGTTTTTCAACAAGAAAGGGGGTTAGAAGGGTGGAGCTGCAAAGAAGGGAAAGGTAGATGTGGTCAGTTATAAATGTGACAAGAATGGGCACTACGCTCATGAGTGTAGAACACACAAAGGAAAGAAAGCCGCTGAGAAGAAAGAGGTAAGGTGTTTTAACTATAGTCAAGTTGGGTACTATGAAAACCAGTGCAGGGAGCATGCTAAGGATGAAAAGGCAAAGTTTATGCATTGGAACCAACTACCTCGAGACCAACAACATAGGAGAAAGGAAAAGCAGCGCTGGGAGGTACGCTTTTGATCCATGGTATGTCAGTTAGAGTGTTGTTTGATAATGTGCATCACATTCTTTTATATCCCGTTGTTTAGTAGATAAGCATAATCTAGTACCCTTATATTTAAGTACTTCCTTAGGAGTTGCAAATCCGATAGGAATGTATGCGAAACTTGGGATGAAGTGTGACCGCTTAGAGTTTGATTTGTTAGGTCATACCTTTATTTGCAGTTTGAACGTGTTTGACTTCGTAGGGATTAGAATTATTGTAGGTATGGATTGGTTAAGTAAATACAATGCAAGGATATTTTGCCATGATAGGAAAATATCGCTTAGACACCTTGACTGTGTGATCAGATTGTGTACACCATAGAAAACCCTAGCGGTGAGGTAAATGCTTTGATGGGTGTTGTGGAGGTAGAAGACAAGTTGGATCGAGTTTTAGTGGTTAGAAAATTCACAGATGTCGTCGAGTCGCTAGTAGGATTACCACTGAAACAAGCCATCGAGTTGTAGATAGATTTTGTGCCTAGAGCAGAACCAATGAGTAGACCGCCTAGCAGAATGACACCTATTGAGATGAGGGAGTTAAAGGTGCAATTGCTAGATTTGGAAGGCGAGAGTTTTATTAGACTAAATAGTTCGCTTTGGGGAGCACCCGTAGTGTTTGCTAAGAAGCTGGATGGATCATTAAGGTTATGTATCGATTATCGTAAGTTGAATGGAAAGATAATAAATAACTGATATTCGTTGCCTAGGATTGACGATTTTTCCGACCAACTGAGTGGAGCCAAAGTATTTCCTCGGTTGGATTTGGCAACATGTTTCCATCAGCTTAGAGTAGTGAATGATAGTATTCCTTTGACGGCGCTTAGGACAAGAAATGGATTGTAAGAATAGTTAGTTATGCCATTCAGACTAACTAATGCGCCGACATTCGTTGTGGATTTAATGAACCGAGTTTTCTGAAAGCACTTGGAAAGGTACATGTTGGTTTTCATAGATGATATTTTGATGTAATCTAAGGATGAAAAGGAGCATAAAGTTCATCTTGGAGTTATGCTTGAGACGCTGAAGCAGCATCAGCTGAAAGCAATGTTTTCGGAGTGCCATTTCTAGAAAAAGAAAGTGAAGTTTCTAGGTCATGTACTCTTAGGGAAAGGGTTATCTGTAGATCTGATTAAGATCGAAGCGGCGAATAATTGGAAGAGACCCGAGACAGTGACTAAGATAAAGAGTTTCCTTGTATTAGCTGGTATTATCTAAGGTTCATAAAGGACTTTTCACGTGTAGCGGCACCGATGACTAAGCTAACTAGAAAGGACGAGAAGTTCATTTGGATCTATGTGTGTGAGGAGGCATTCCAGAGATTGAAACACTTATGACTCATGCACCTACGTTGGTAGTTCCAGAAGGGAATTAGGATTCGGTAGTTTATACAGATGCGTGTGGAACTGGATTAGGAGCTGTGCTAATTCAAAGAGGTAAAGTGATTGTCTATGCATCTCGATAGCTTAGACTGCATAAGGTTAGGTATCCAACACATGATTTGGAATTGGCCGCGGTAATTTTTGCATTGAAGGTGTAGAAGCATTATCTTTTGGGAGAAAGATTTGAGTTCTACACGGATCACAAGTCATTGAAGTTTTTATTCTCTCAAAAGGAGTTGAATATGAGGCAACATTGGCGGTTAGAGCTTTTAGTCGCTTATAATTTCAGTATTGAGTGCACACCAGGGGGATTAGTATAGAAACTACTACGCTGTCTTGTTTAGAAGTTCGACAGATAATGATCGAAAGGATTGCTTCTAAAAAAAATGAGGATCCAGTGTTAGTCGAACGGATCAAAAAGTTAAGAGATGGAACTGAGAGCGATGACTTAAAAGATTTTAGTCTTTACAAGAATGGATGGTTAAGGAAGAAAGGGAGATTGTATGTTCCGAATGTGGGAAGCATTAGGAAAGAAGTTTTTGGAGGAATACAATCATTTGAAGTTTATTATTCACTCGAGAGGAACTAAGATGTATTAGGAGATGAAAAGAAGTTTTTCTGGAAAGGTATGAAGAGGGATGTAGGCTTATGGGTGAAGTTGTGACTGTCAGTAGGTAAAAGCCGAACATCAGAAACCGAGTGCGTTTCTTCAACCTTAGATGTCCTAGTGTGGAAGTGGGATTCTATTTCTATGGATTTTATTGACGGGTTGCTTAGGTCGAACAGAGGGAATAAAAGAATATGGATTATATTGGACAGGTTGATCAAGAGTGTCTATTTCATCCCAGTAAAGTCAACCAGGACGACACCTATTTCAGCAAAGTTGTTTATGAATAATGTTGTTAGACTGCATGTGATTCCTAGTAACATAGTAAGTGATAGAGATTCCTTATATAGTGAATTCTGGAAGAGTTTACATGAGATTTTAGGAACAAAGCTCAAGATGAGTACCGCTTACCATCCACAGACCGATGGGCCAACAGAGAGAGTTAACAAAGTTTTGGAAGATTTGTTACGAGCTTGTGTACTAGATTTCGGGGAATTATGGGAAAACCATCTACACTTAGTCGAGTTTCCATATAAAAATAGTTACCAGGCTAGTACATGGATGGCACCATTTGAAGCCTTTTATGGAAGGCCATGCAAATCTCCCGTATGTTGGTTAGAGATCAGAGATAGGTTGGTTCTTGGTCCATATTTGGTTAGAAAAGCTGTAGAAAAGATTGAGATCATTCGAGCTAGAATGAAGGAAGCTCAGTCTAGACAAAAAATGCGGGTTGACGATGGAAAGACTTAGAGTTCTTAGTTGGGGATCAGGTTTTCGTCAAGGTATCACCAACGAAAGGAGTGATCAGGTTTGGGAAATCAGGGAAGTTGGCACCAAGATTCGTTGGACCATTTCCTATTATAGAGAGAATCAGGAGGCTCACATTTAAGTAGAGTTATCGAGCAGTTTGGCAGGGGTCCATGATATTTTTCATGTTTATCATCCAAGGAAGTGTATTCGAGATCCAGAGACTATTATTACACTGACAGTGTTTGATGACTTAGTAGTGAAGCCGGATATGACTATAGTTATAAAGCTTATTCATATAGTCATGAGAGATGAAAAGAAGCTAAGAAGCAAGACAGTCAGATTAGTCAAAGTCCAGGAGTGACGATGAGAGGGACTGTACTAGGAAAAATGAGAGCATGATTCGAGATACTTATCATGATTTGTTTTATGGTATGTTTTACCTTGTTGATTGATTTGATGTGTGCCTTATCGTAATTTCGAGGACGAAATTCTTTAAGGAGGGAAGTCTGTAACACTCCTAATTTTAGATAACATTGTTCAAAAGATTTAATTAGCTAAATTATAATGTAAAGATTAATTGGTTAATGGAATTGAGATTTGTTTAATAAGGGTGTAGCCGTGCCTAATTGAATTATTGAACTAAGGAAAAATAAAATGAAATTGAGAAGGGTAAAGTAGGAAAGGGCTATATTCATATACCTTAAGCCTTTATACCATTTCATTTTACATGTTCATTCTCACAAACTAAAAAAAAAGCTAGAGGTTGGCCACCATTAAGAGGAAGTAAGGGGAAGATTAGCTAAAAGGAAGAATCCAAATCAACTTAATCCATGATTAGATCTCAACTCCTTAACATCAAAGCAAAGGTGAATAATGACTACATCTCAAATTTTTGATTGATTTCAGTTTTAGATTAAATCTGAAAGTATTTGCAAATGTTTTTGCATGTTTTGAACAATAAATGGACACACACACACACACACTTGTTGATGATCTAGCTATTTTATATTCATTTTATTATGAGAATTGATTTTGAAAACCTAGTTTATAACATTTAAATTACTTGCAAATTTAATCTGAGGTAAGATATATTATTTTGGAAACTGGTTTCAAGTTTCATAATTTTTTGAATTACCGTGGATTTATTATGACTTTTCTAGTGAAGAAAATGTTATTTTAGGTTTAAAATTATTTACGGCCAAGATATAATGGCTTTGGGTCTGAAATTCAAATATGTTAAAAAAAATTAAAAGTGATTTTCTAGAATTTTTGAAGAATTTTCCTAGGTGTTTTGTTAAGTATATAAAATTATTTAAGGTATGAAACTTAAATGTTTTATATGTTTAAAATAAGAGAATGGGCATTTTGCAGATTTTTTAATTAAACGAACCCGAATTCGACAGCACTTTTAGAATAGCTTTTGTAAAAGAATTGGCAACCAATTATATTTTGACAAATAAGCAAGTTATTGGAAAAGAAATTACGTTAAAAGGAAATAAAGCAGTTTTGTAAGTATTTGCTGTTTCGCCTCAATCGGCAGCCACCTTCTGACCATGTTCCTCCATCTAGATTGAAACCAAAACACAGGGTATCATAGACTTGGTATATAGTGGATTGGAAAAAGGCGGAAGGCATAGGGTCGAAATAGGGGTTTCGAAGGGGTCGAGACAATGTTTTGGTTTTGGAAAGAAATGCGCTTGCTTGTTTTCAAATGCGATGGATTTTGACTTAATTGGTTTAAAGATAATTTTCGACTCAGGTTACTGCCTTTGCTTTTAAATTGGCTGTCGACAATGTCGAAATCAACGTTGTTGCTGTCCAACCTTTCGACCCAGTTGAGGCTGTTGCCTTTAAACATAGTTTTGAAAGAACACTTTCGATTTTATTAAAGAAGCCACTCTCCAATGCTTTTGAAAGGGATGGTGTTGAAATCATCTACTTTCTTTACTTAGGAAAAATGTTCTCGAAAGAGGACTTGGATGTTTTATGAACCTTAGTTTCGTTGAAAGATATACCCAAAGGTTTCGATTTAAAAGGTCTTAATGGTTTCGAAACTATGTCCCACAAAATTTTACTTGAACCCAATGCTTTCGAAAGGTTTGTTTTAAGCAGAATACTTTAATGCTTTCAAAAGTTAACTAATATAGGTTTCAAAGTGGAGGTTCCCTAGTATTTTTGAAAGGTATAAACTATGTTGTTAAAGGACGGTTCCCTAATAGTTTCGAAAGGTACTCAAAGCATTTTAAATGGAAGGTTTTCGATTGCTTTCAAAAGGCAAGTTTGATGATTTAAGAAAGAGGATGTTCAAAGTATATAAAGCTTTCGAAAAAGATATTTCTAATGTTTTCGAAAGGACTATTACAATGGTTTCTAAAGAGGTACTTTCAATGGTTATGAAAGAGATACTTTCAATGGTTTCAAATGGGTTGTTTATAGATTTTAAACAAAGGTTTCAAGCGATCTACCTTGGCAATTTAGCCTAAGTGTTTTAAGTTAAAAGGGTTTTAACTTGTTTTGGGGTGATAGGTAAACCTTATTATATTTCATTAACATTTTTTTGGGTGAAGTTTATATAACATGGAATATAGCTTAGGGTAATGCATAAAGTATATTTTCCTTGTATATGTACGATTTAAAGGTTTAAATAATTTTGAAAAGGTTTTCAAGGAAAATTTATAAGGTAGTTAACCCTAATAAAAATGACTCGGATATTAGAAGACCAGATGGGATTGGTGTAGGGTCATGCTCTATACATTAGCTTTTGCCCCAAGCTAATTTTGGTCTGAAATTCCAGTGTGCAGGGATTAGTCAGAAGTACTTAAATGATAGTTACACACTAAAATGAATATATGAACAGAGAAGAAAAATGTTCTTAGTGAGCCCGCAAAACCATTAGGACCAGGAGAACCTTGGAGAAGTAAGTTAGGGACAAACCGTCAAGAAAAACTTTTCTAACATTTGTCTGGTAGGCCCGAGTCAGCGAAAGGTTAATAATCAGCCAAACAAAACTACATTTGTTTTGGACAGCTGGTTCAGTAAATAACTGTTTTTAGCATATATGATATTGCTATTATTGATATAATCAGTTTGATTAACCGTTTTGGTTGTAGGATTATGATTTGCAAAATATATGTTTCAAAAAGATATTAGTGAAAGTAAACCTAGCGTCATGGTCCCACTTAATATCGAATAATCATGATGTATAATATTATTCACACTAGGTTTTATGTCTAACTCGAAGTTTATGTTTTCCCCTTAAACTCTCGATTTCTCAAAACTGATTTGAGTATATTGATAGTTTGAGTTTTCAAGTTTTAGTAGGATTGACGAATAAAGCTTCCGAAGACGAGCACGTGGCTAACAGATAGCTATGTAGGAGTTGTAGTTTAGGCTTGTTTATTTCTGATGTGTTGTATTATGTCAGTTAAGACAATATAGTACTCTGGTTATCCAAAAGATCATCTTCATGTGTCGCTTTTGGCGTATTTATGTAATAATTATATTTTATCTGGACTTGGGAAATGAATATGGGATTATGTAATTGGAATGTGAAATATGTGTTTTAAAATATAAATTTGTAAAGATGTTGTTTTGAAATCTGTGATTTTGTTTCATATTCAAGTGCTTCTAATATTATTGTTACCATTAAAATAGCCATACTTAGTCGTCGAAAGTTAATACTACGGATGACTGCAACAGCTGTTGCGTTTAGCTTCGGCCCTCTAGATAAGAGAATTTACGGCTTCAAAGGGGCTTTTGGCTACTCAATAGCGGTACGATGCGACGTGGTGGCATTGACGGTTGCAACAGGAGGTCGCGATGTGTTATGGTAAAGGATGGCCCAAAGTATGGAGGTAGGCCTTGACATTGACGCTTATTGGTTGGACCATGTGTGGAAGGGGTAGGGATGGCTACCTAAGTGGACTCTATGATAGTGGGACCCTAAGTACCCATGGAGTCCGTGGCAAGATGTCCATGACACCGTAGGGTGTGGACGGGACGTTCTTCTTTGTTGCCCAGTTTATAGATGCACAGGATCATACCACACTGAATAGAGGTCTGACTCGTGGCATATTTTGTAGCATTGGTAGACTTTTCTACTTTCTTACATTATTTAGAGGTAGCATGCGGCATGGCTTGGAGCGCCTAGTGGACATTTCTCCTTTCTTACGTTACGGGCCGGTATCATATTGCGTGGTTTGCAGCATAGAAGTTCATAACATTGGTTTTTACTATATTTAGCACTATATTATGATTATGCTAACTTGTTGGATGCATGAGCAAAATAAGATGAGGTACATGGTATGTACTCCCTATAGGCCTTAACCATATTTACTTACACGTCTAAATAATATTTATATACAATATTTTAGAGCTTTGTTCTCTCACTAGACTTATGTCTAACCCTAGTTTTTTCTTTCTTTTATTTTGTTTGACAACTCTTGGGTACTCGTTTGAGCATGCTAGGAGTTAGGTATTCTTTACGGACGGGCTCACAGTTTAGCGATTTGAAGCATGGAGGCAGCTTGCAAGATTTGTATTTTGACGTTGTTGTCTTTCATACATTTGACAGACTTTTGTTCTACTCATGAGGAATTCATTATCAGTTATTATTATATGACCATGTAGTATTGATATGGTATTTATTCCACTGTATCACCTCATATTTATTCGTCAATTATTCAATCTATGTGTATTCTAATTATTATATGTCATCCCTACGCTGTGTGATTGTACCGTTTTTCTTATGAGATGGTTTGGTTTTATTTAGTCCCCGTTTTTTAATTCCCTTAACGAACAGTTATTTATATATTCAAGATTCAGATGCTACCCTTGGGCATTGATTTAGAGTAGTATAAACAATGGGGCACTACACTTGGCATCAGAGCGTAGGTTGAACCACTACACGAAAACATACAATTTCCAACGATTGAAAATCTTCGACGGCCATGGATAGCTGTCGAAAAACGATGCAAAAACCGTCGCAATGTGTCCCGTCACCTCATAGTTTTTCCAACGGCTTTCAGCAGCCTCCATCGTAAACTTTCCAACGGCTACTGGTAGAAAATCCAACAGATCTTAACGGTTGTCGAAGACACGTGGCCAATCAAGAGGAAGAAACAAAACCACAACTAGCTTTTGGAAAATGTTGACCTGTAAGTTGTACAGTTAATGCCGCGCTATTACCCTGTTATATCTCATAGCGGATTTCTACCGCTATGATTTTTCCATATAGCCCCAAATATAGCCTTTTCGCTTTAAACCCCACTATTTCCGCTATATCCCGTTGTTCCCGCTATATTCCGTTATTTCCGCTATATTCCGTTATTTTCGCTATATCTTCTTTGAAAGAAATGAATAGAAAAATGACATTTATACATTATAAAAATAGGAAAATAGACACAAGGAAGAAGTTGCAAAAAAAAATAGTTTCAGGGACAGCAAGTTTGCTTTTTAGTCTGAAGGACATTTTTTTGTGTAAGATGAAAATGATAGTTACAACTATCATTCTGTGATTTACACTAAAAAATGTCCTTCAACCTAAAAAGCAAACTTCTTGTCCCAAAAACTAAATTTTTCTCTAACTTTTTCCTTGAGCCTAAAAATCCCTTATAAAAATTACAAATTAACTTATTTAATTGAATTTTTAATATATTTTTAGAAATGAAAATTCTCTAATATTCTACTAAATTCAATTATGTTATGTAATAGTTTTATGCTTATTTATAACACATTCACACATGTTTTTATTTAAAATTATTTATGTATTAATTATAATTCAGTTGAATGTTAATTTCTCATTTAATTACCATTTATATATTTGCAAAAACATTAAATACGAGTTTTATATGATGTTTTAAAGTCATCCGCTATATCCCGCTATATCCTCGTTGTATCCCCGCTGTGACTTTTTACACCTCCACCGCATTGAATCTGCCGAGCGCTTTAACTGCACAGCCTGTAAGCCATCCTAACCGTCGGAAACCGTCGGAATACCTGAAGCATTTTTCTAGATTTCTACTACATGCTAGCCTCACATACACAATTTATAAATATAATATAGCCACACAAAAGCACATATTGAATCCAGATATTTAATATAATCTCAAATCATACAAATACACTCAAATAACATAAAGAAAATTAAACTAACCATAACTTACATAACATTAAACCAACCAACACTTCGTTAAAATAATATACGTACATGTCATCATATAATATATACACCATGAAACACCAACAAATCTCACACCATCAATAACTCAAATGTCATCATCAACAACTCACCACTATCAACTCACAAATGTCAATCTGACCATCACCAAATGTACCATCAGATAATATACAAAACATCTCAAAGTATCCAAACATCACCAAATGTACCACTAATGTTAAATCTATAAACTTATTATCGAAACTAAAGCGATGTGAAGTTTTTTAGAATTGAAAGACTACTAAATTGTTATATCTAAATAAATTATTCATTTCCGCTTGATTTCCAAAATTGTAATGACTGTTCTATGAAGATGGGTCTATGACTGACTCAAAAATGATATCCTCCTCATCCTAATCAGCTGCTCTCGACCTATTTTCTCCATGAGTTTCTGCCTTTGTTCCATAAACCATGCCTACATGAACAAATAAAAATACATATGAAATTAATAGCATAATATCTTAATTCATTATAATTCAATAATTAAACAATTACTAATAGTATATAAACCAAAATATGCTTATATGGCTCTCGTACGATTTATCGTCATGCCATGTATATGAAACAGTCCCATCTAGATTTACATGCTTGACGTCATGAGTATGGGTAAATACATCCATGTACAGTACGGGACTATGCGCCTCCGCTCCTTGAAATTGATTATTATGTATTATTATTGTATATTCAAAATTATACAGCATAATAACTATTTACATTTCACAGTTAATAAATTTACTAGCTCGTGGAGATATTGCTGGAACAACTTGGACCCTCCTCAATGAGTGATACGATTCTTGTTCCTATATGTACAGTTTTTTTGCGACTCTATCTGTATATTTAAATAAACAATACATTATTTACTTACCAATATTTTTTGATATTTACATATAAATCAAATAATTAATAAGATTAGCACACTTACATTTGCTTTGTCACTCTCCCAATGCGCTAGCTAACCCTTCCACACAATCGCTCCCATCCAGTTTGGCATCTCCCCTTTATTCTTCACAACCGATATAGAATTCCGGTAATTGTTCTTCATCTTCTGCATCCAGTATTGTCGTACCAATTGCATGTCATCTGCTTGGATGTCGACTGCGGCAGGCATTTCATGATATACAAGCAACCAATAATTAAACAATATAAGGTGAACAATAAATTAGTGACAAACAAATTGAGAATGGAAAATTGAAGATTATACTTACAATGAAATCCTCCCATATGCAATCCATGATGTCAGAAGAGATATTATCCCACTCGGGCCAGCAAGCCGTCATCCTACTCTTATATGAATCCCTAGAAACTGATAGAACTACAAATGACGGCTATAGGTCGAACCCCCTGTGTTAAATATAATATGGATTGTTATATTGTACACAAAATATTTATGATGTTGAAAAAAATTTAATGCTTACCCCTCTGCTTTAGGCACCAGATACACAGATGGACGCTGTGGGGGCTGTGATAGGCCGCTGCCATTGCCTCCGGATGAATGGATAAGCTCCTCCTTCTAGATGACATGATACCTGTCATAGACACATCATATTATAATAATAACATATAAATGACATATATTGTATAATAATGACATAAAGTACACAAATTGCAAAATATACCTGATTCAGATTGGGTCTCATATTCCGACTATAAGCAAAATATAGCATTTTTAACATAAATTGCTAAATAAATGACATAAATTACATTCCATGTATTTTATCAAACAAGGTTAATTTAGCGTATTATAGTAGATATGTAAATTATTTTTTTACGATGTTTTTGATAGAAAGCAATTTATTTAATTATTAGTATGCGTGGTGTGCATATATATATATATATACACAATGATTAACACACACATATATATATATACACATATATGAACACATAAACACTCGAATTAACACAAGAAGTGCTAAAAATAACACATATATAATGGTTTACACATATAAAAAATTCACGAATTATACCTATTTTTCATAATTTAAAGCTAACAAATGAAATAGGTATTCCATGGTATACTATAAACCATCACTAGGCTATTAGAAACAATTAGAATCACTAATTAGCCCTAATTTATCAAATTTGGAAAATCTAAATTTGGGTTAAAAATCAGGTTTTTCGCAAAAATTAGAGATTATACTATGATTGGAAGAAATATAGAGTGGTTAAGAAGCTGTCCAAGATCCGAAAGTTTGAATTTGGGGTTTGGAAGCATGAAATTGAGTTTTAGGGATTTTAGAATTTCATTTAGCTGGAATGAAGAAGGTCTCGGCTGAGACCTGTATAACGTGAATTTCCAACAGCTTCCGATGGCCTATCGAAAACCATCACACTTGGGCCGTCAGAAGCCATCGTCAAGAGTCATTGGTATTTCAAGCTATTCTTGTAGTGAACGCTCAAGACTATAGTTGCCTCCTTAGCTTACCGATTGGGTAAATAGAGATAAGATCTGTCTTAGGAGCATGAGAGTGAATTGTATATCTTTATTCGAACGTATTCTTTCCAATGAGGTCATCAAGGTGGTTAGAGAGGATAAGAAGACACTTAGGGTTTTGTGAGTCACTTAAGAGAGTAGGTACCCCTGAGAGACCTAACGTTGAGAGAGCGTTCTTGTATTTTCCTACTATATAATATAGTTGACACTAATTGTCCTTTGAACTATGATTTATTTCTATTGCTAGTTGCTACGGTATCTTTGTTTAGTCTATCGGGATGGGAGGACGAGATACACATGCAGTGGCTGAAGGAGCTGAGGGTGGTGTAGCGACCAAAGGTGTTGTCATTCTAACTCGAGCTTTCGAGTTGAGTGTAGTCTGTAGACGAAGTGTAAATTGGATTTATATCCAGGTAGGGTTCGGTAGTTGCCCTGTAATAAGCAAAGACCGAGCATGTGACTTATTAACACTTGGTGTGAAGTCATTCGTGTTTAAATTGTTTTCCCCTGTATTTATAAACCTTAGGCGATGGTACATGTTCCAAAAAGGCATTTTCCAAGGATCGGTCCTTTCACGTGACAGTTTCCAATCCCTAGTTTGAAAGTTGGGTTTCTAGGAGATTTGCACCTATTGGGCAAGGGTTTTTCACTCGATTCTTAAAAGCGAGCACTTGAGTCAGATTCTTGAAATGATTGGGGGGTTTTCGAAGCATGAGTTTAGTCATGTGAGGAAATTTTAGTGGTCAAACCAAGGAACTGAACTGAAGTTCGCACGAGAAGAATCAGGTGGCCAGCCCTAGTTTAACAGAGTAATCTTGCGAGCAAACGAAAATTTGGAACAAACATCATGCCATTTTGGGAGTGATCCTTGGCTATTGCATCACTTAATTACAGCACGGTCATTTAGGATAGCTAGGGTTAGTTTGGGAAAGGGCTTCTCAACTAGTTTTATGAAGATTCGGATAATCTTCGAAGTGGCAATATGATACTTTCCTAGGTGAGCATCTTGGTACACTTAATACACTTTCCATGCTTACATTGTGTGGTTGAGGAGAGTCTGAAATTGAGCAAGCCCAAGCATAAGTAAATTGTTGTTTGACGATGATTTTATTAGTAAAGTTTTGTCCTTTAGAGAATGAGTTCTGTTTAGAAGAGAAGAAGTTAAGGCCTAGATTGCAGAATTTATTCGAGAGCCCGAGACTCGATGATCCTGCTTATCGAGTAAAATTTATTTTCATGGTAAGAGGTGTGACGGTCTTTTGTGTATGATATTCACAAAATGGGTTACACCACTTAGGCGTTTATTCCTTTTGAATGTCGAACAAACTCATTGGATATATGATTTGACATGCGCATTTGACTCTTGATGGGTTACCATGCTTGTTGGGATCAAATCCTATGGAATATTTCATAATTTGTATGGCGCTATTTGTTTTTGATTACAATCAGGCATGGGATTGGTACGGTTATTTATCACTGTATCACGTCCGTACAATCGAATGGAGTGATCTGCATCCCTTGGCTTAGGCCATATGTAAATATGGTTATACGAATGATATCGGTCTTATATTAGTGACCATACGTGGCATCGATCTTATATTGGTGACCGTATCTAGTATTGGCCTTATATTAGTGGTCGTACAGGTTGTTGATTGTTTGATATTGTTTGCTAATGATAGTGCATAAAATTCAGTCTGTAGAATTTTTATTGAGTTTTACGTGAGTGGGGTAGGCCGTTCGGGCTACTCGACGAGAAGACACACTTATGAATTTGATTCCATGTTTGATTGGTTTTGGGTGATTTGGACCCACCTTTACTTCGTGTTATATGCATTTATATGCACATCTGATGGACATGTGCATGGAAAAATTTAACTAAATTTGGAATTTAAATTTAAATTGGACCATTATGGCCTTACTTGAACCTATTGCTTCAGAGATGAATCATTTTAGTGGAGATACAAATTATTTGTGTTAAAAGTTATTATTAAGAGACATGGTTAAAAATTGATAGTATACACCCTATAGGTTTTTAGTGCACTATGTAGCTAAATCCATGGGAATATATTCAGTTTGCATACATTTATTAAACTGCAAATTCTTAGAATAACAACGAAAGACAAAAATAAAAGACAAAACAATTGAATAACAACCCTAGATAACATTGTCGTATTATAAACCTATCAATAACCAAAACGAGAGTACAAAATTTAATTTAAATATAACAAGTAAAATTTCATAAACTTCTTATTAATCATTTAGGATTTATCCAAGCTAAGGTTTTCTTCATTTAGGCTTTATCCAAGCCAACGTTTTTCTTCTAAAAAGACTCAGTTGTACAATTATGCAACTTTGAATAGTAGCTATTCCTTTTATCTAGTTCCTTGTAATTAATCATAGGGTATTAACAAAGGAAATAGTACGTGGAACGTTCAAATATGGAAATGCCATATGTATTTCGATTCCATGGAGTATTAAAACTGAGGAAAATAGGTACAATCTTCTTAGCACATATTATTTTTCTCTACTCCTTTTCACCTTTTTTTTTTTGGAAATGAGTAAGAATTTTATTAGGCATGAAAGCCCAGAAGCGTCAGCACATATTCGGCTAAATACAATAAGCTTACGAAAACAACTTTTTACCAAGACAAAGAATAATATAGCTCATTCCAAAAATAACGTGGCTTTCATCTTCTTCTTCATTCGAGCTCACGATCATGGTGGCTGGAACTTATATCTTGTACTTGGGTTTCCTGTCGATGGAGAGCACAGATCCACTCCTACAGTTCGAGCTATAGCTTGTCCCAGCTTGGTAAAAGAATTGTTTTTGATTGTAACAACCTTGTATTTTGTGATTATTTTTAATTGTATATTTTAATTATTTTAATTCAATTTTGATTTTAAAACTTATTTTTTTTTGAATGATTAATTTTGTTACTTTAAATATTAACTTTAGTTTTGATATGAATTATCATTCCAAAGCATGACTAAAAAGAATATTTTCCAAAAAGTGAATTTTGGTCAAAATAATCAAACTTTGACTTTTAATTTAAATTTTTAAAAGTTTGAAAATTTAAATTTTATATTTTATTATGAAATTACATAAAATTTTAAGAACACTGTTTTTCGTTTCGTTGAAAACGGATTTAAATTGCAAAAGTTATACTGTTTTCAATATTGTGTGTATATTGGGTTATTCAGCAATAGTCTTTATTTTTAAATTATATAAATGACATTTTTTATTCGATATATCTTATTCTAACTGGTATATTTGTGTTATATTATGTATATTTTGACTTTTAAATATTTTTAAGATGATAATAGAATTTTTCTAAAATTTACTGTATTTATTTCCTATTTTAAAGGCTGTTTCTATTTTTCTGCTATTTTCTTCATCTAAACTATATTTAAATAAAAATTTATATATTTATTTTGTGAATGCATTTTTTTTATTTTATTATCTTTATTTATAAATATTTTTCAAGTATATAAAATTTTTCCAAGGTCCATTGCATTTATTTTCAAATTTCCTAGCCTAGTTTCTGTTTTCTTTGCTATTTCCTTAATCTAATTATATATAATTAAAATTTAGTAATTTATTTTATACATTCACTTTTATTTGCTGTGTTTTACTTTATTAATATTCATTTTTCATGTATTTAAATTTGAATAGATTTTTCAAAGATTATTTGAGTTGTTTTCAATTTTAAAGCCTAGTTTGCAATTTTAAGCCATTTTCTTAATTTAAATTCTATTTAATTAAAATTTAATTATTTATTTTAGATATTTATTATTATTTCTGATTTGTTATCTTTATTTCTCAGTTTATATGTATTTATAAAATTACAAAAGTATATATATATATATATATATGAAATTTGAAAGGTTTAAAGGCTAAGAAACGTAAAGTCGTTTCACCGTTTCTTTTACCGTTTCTTTTGTTATCAATACCTCTTTTATTTTGACCGTTCTTTTCCTCATTTTTACCAGACGACTTCCTCTTATTTTCACGAGTTTCAAAGCTTCTCAAACCCTAAAAATTCATGGCCTCCATCTTGCAAAAAAAAATTTAGGTAAATTCCTCTTTTCTTTCTACTTTTTCTCCTATTTCTATGCAAATTTGCTTTGCTTTCTCCCGTGATTGGAGCGGCTTTCCCCCCTGCTCCACGGCCACCACCTCCTTCCATCTCTTCTCGACCATCATCACCATCTACCCCACCAGCCATGACCAAGGCCGAACCCCCTTGATAGCCAAACTCTTCCAAATACAACCTAGATGCCTAGATCCATGCTTTGTTGACCACTTTTTGCTCATCCACTTCAACCACCACACAAACCACCACCATAGCCGCCACCACTCCTCTGACCTGACCACGGCACACCCTCTCCCACCTCTGCCCAGTCATGATGCACCACAGGCCGAGCCCACTCCCCAAGGCCGAGCCCTTGTTTTGACTAAAAACTACCTAGTTGCCTTCAATCCCACTTCACCTCCTCATGAATAAAACTCCACCTTGTCTTGCCCTGAACCTGAGTTACGTTAGCCCAAACTAGACCCAAACCTTGACCATATCTGAACCAAATCAGACCCTAAGACATACCAAACAGTAGAGAAGGCAAAGCAAAAGACTGCGTAGTCGTATCTCCTTTTATTTCAATGTTATTGCATTTTAAAGTCGTATTGAATTTTATTGTTTTGATTGTTTGTTTTGGGTTGTACACAAGAGTTGTAGGTTTGATTCGCTCTCCACTCATGTCCGTAGTCTTGTCATCGTGCTTTTGTTTCCATTGTGTCATTGGTCTTGATATCTCCAGCACAAAGAGGTGAGTAAATCTCACCAGATGTTTATACTTATACAAATGTGAATTGACACCCTGTGAATCTGTAGGACTATATTATCATGTTATATATGCTTATATTATTATCATATGATGTTCAAACCTGTTATTACACTTATTTTATTATATATTACTGTTATTTCATGCTATTCTATTTATTTTATCTGTTCATCACACTGCAAGTTCCCTTTAGATTAGAATCACTATGGGTTGAAATGATACATACCCGAACGGACTTTAGAATAGGGAAAAATCATTATGGGCTGAAATGATAGGCTTGAACGGCTTTATTTAATTTATTTTAACTTGAGATTGCGGGTTTGAAATGATAAAACCCGGATTTTCTTTGTAAATTACGGGTTGAAATGATATATTACCCGTATCATTTTTCCTAGTGTAGAAAATTATATACAGGCCCGTAGTTAAAATATGATTTTCTAAAAATTTTAAAATATTTTAGAAATTTAATTATTATAATATTTTGATTTGAAATTTAACAAAAATATAATTTTTGTAAAGTATTATTGATTTTCTGGAAATCTATAAGTTAAATAAATTATGGAAAAGTTAGAAAATATGAATGTAAGTTATTTTGGAAATTTTGACTTAATTTTTAATGGAATTTAAATAACTTTGAAAATATGATAAATTTATGATATTTTGAATTTAAATTAATTTAAAATGATTTTATAACATATTAATGATTTTGAATAAAGTTAAAATGTGAAATGAATGGATATTTTAAGTTGAAATTTTGAAATATAACTAAAATTGAAAATTTATGAAATTGACTCAAAAGTGAACTTTTAGTTAATTAAATAAAGATAAAATTAAGTTATATTTGATAATTTGAACTTAAGTGTTAAGTTGAAATTTAATGTAATCAATTTAAAATTGAACATTGTATTTTAATAAGTGAATTATTATTAAATCTTGATTTTTGAATGGAAATTTAACTTTGTAAAATCATGAACTTGAGGAAAATTAAATGATGTTTATAAATGTGAAAATGAATGATTTTATAAGTTAAAAATGTTTTAAATAAAAATATAATTGGTTGAGAAATTATATTGAATATTTAAAGTTAATTGACTGCATTTTTGAAATGCTATTAATTACAATGTAAATGGTATTACAGCATTTGTAAATGCTGTAGTTGATGATAATGAACTAAAAAGCTATTGAATTAAAAACCATTATAGAAATTGTGTAAGTGCTATAATTTTTGAAGTTAACTAAGTTTATTTGGAATTTAAGTAAACCCTATTATAACATTTTAAAATGTTGTCTTTTGTTAAATTGAACTGTTTTGAATGTATCTTTCCGTAGCGTTTCCTAAATGCCGCGAAAAGTGAATTTTCACTGTTTTGATAAACTTAAGTGAATAAATGAAATTTGGAAGTTGAAAATTTTGGAAATTTAATAATTTAATTATTGAACATGATAACTTCATTTTTATGATTAAAAATGATTTTTTTTGAATATAAACTGTTTTGAAATGTGAATTGAAATGGTATTTTAAATTGAATAAAATGAATAATGATTTGAAATGAATGTGGTTTTGAAAAGAGATGATATTTTGATATATTAAATGATTGAAATGTGGTTTTGAAAAGATATGATATTTTGATATATTAAAATGATTTGAAAATGGAGTTTTGAAAGATATGATATTTTGATATTAAAATGATTTGAAAAGAAGATTTGAAAGATATGATATTTTGAAATGATTTACTCTTTATTTTGATAAAGATTTGGGTTGAAATGATATTTTATTTTGAAGTATAAATATTGTTTTAAAAGTTATAACTACGGGTTATAATAACGATTGGTTGTTAAAGAGACCGGGATCGGATATTGTCTTATAGCCAGCCAATATCGAAAACCACTTTAACAACTGTGTACGCGGTGGAGATTCCAGAATGAAGTAGGATGGTGGCGACGATCTCGAGATATATTACGTGGACCCAACTCCCGTGAGTTGGCGTAAATGACTAAAACAGGAGCTATACCGGGCTACACAAAGGGTCGCACCCTTTCATCGAGCATGCTCCATCGGAAACCATTCTATTACTTTTGTGATTCGATATGTGGCGCCACTTTGATTCGGAGGTATTGTTCGAGGTGGGCGGAAGCTGCTGGCTTGCCGTCACCACCGGTCCGGGAGTGCAAACAGTGTATCCACCCTGGCATTGCCTCGCGTGCCGTGTCATCTCCTTATAGCAAGCCCATTACGATTTTGGTTTTAAAGATCCGACCGCGTTAAGGTTCACCATCCCCTTAACGCTATTTTCTATATGATTATACTTTACTGATTAGACACTACTGTATATAGCGCAAATATACTATATAGTAAATAGTTTAACGGATCCTTAGAGGATGGACGGTCTCAAGCATCTTCTAAGTTACTTGTATCTTTGCTACAGTTCATTTGAGTTGGTTTACATTGTATAAGTATGTATGTCCTGACTCCAGTGTTTGTATTTTTATTTATGCTCGGGTCAGCCTGAGTTACTCACAGATTTGGATTTCCACTTTTTGGAGATTGGAATCGCTGGAGATTATCTACTTGTCAAGTTTCATCTTTTCAGTTCGGTTGTTCTATTCAGCTTGTACTTGATTATCATATTTAAACTTCTGTTGTACTTTATTTCTTCTGTTGTATTTTATTTAACTCCGATATATTTATATAGTAGCTTCATGAACTACTATTTCTTTTACTTCCGCTGCATTATTATTACTCTGTGTCTGTGATCTGTGATTTTTATTTACTGCATATTCTGAGATTTGCCAAAGTTTTATTTACAACGCGGTATTTTGAGCAATTCAATTCCGGCATGAGTGTCTACCTATACACTTATAATGGATGCGAATGGTTGAAAATACCTGGCCGTTACAGTTGGTATCAGAGCTTTGGTAGCTCTAGGCAAAACTCAGCATATGGAGTGAATGTATTTACAGAATCACTTTCATTCGAGTTTGAATCTCTTCCTTTTTGACTCGATTTCTTTGAATTTTGGAATTTTTCCTACGGTTCCAAAATCCATTCGTATCCCTCACTATTCAACTTCTTTTGACTCTGGAGTATTCCATAACTCCGCTTCGAATGATCTTTCTAGTGAGTCGGCAGTCACACCAATTTCAAATTGAATTGAAAAAAAGGGGGAAAACTCCTTTACGATTAGCATCAAGTCACCAGAGATTTATATCTATCCTTGGTTTAGATGCTAATATCTTTTGTTATTCCAAACTCTAACTCTTGGGATCGAATGTAGATTTACCCTAGAAAATCCACATCGATCTTATTATTTAAGTCACGGTTGACCCGGTTAAGGTTGCCCGCGATTTATTTAAACTTATCCACCTCCCTACTCTGTTATTTAATCATCTTGTCTTTTGTTTCCAATCTATTCTTCCAAACATTTTGAATTGTACTTGTATATCTATGTTTTGTTTTATATATTGTGTTGTTTGAGTTGTTGATGTTGAATTGGGTTTCTGATCGATTCGTCTGATCAACGCTATCGATAAGATTTCCCAAACACTTTGACAGAACAAACTGATATAATATTATTTTAAAATTTTGGTTAATGGAATAAATTTTGATATATAAGTAAATTTATGGAACTTAATAAACTGATTTAGATTGATTATTTGAAGTGATAATACTTGATTTATCATTTATTGTTCTATACATGAATTTATAAATAGTTGTTTATAAATTGATTTGGGAACTTAAATGAATTTAGAACAAGAAATTTGAGAATTTAATTTTCGATGGTTTCAAACCTTGTGTTTAATGTTTTAAAAGGTTATATTATTTAAAGTATTTTCAAATAGAAATTTGTTTCCAAAGAATTTTAAGTTTAAAATTAGCGCTCTTCTCATTGTCCTGGGAAATAACTTCGGTGATGACTGCAGCATCATCGACGTTCATTTTCGAGTTTCGAAGTGAAGAGACTGTTCTGTGGTCTTGCTACAGCTTTGTTTTGGGAATTTAAATTGATTTGAATTTCTAAAATATGACTTGATTTATAATATATATAGATATATGATTTAAATTTGATTTGATAAACTATGTACATACCTTTAATTATCTCTAAATGGTTTGAAGAAATCGGAAATTTAAATCTTAAATTTATTTCTAAAGAATAATTTCAATTATAAAAAAGAAAATCAAAATTTTTGAATAAATGATTTAAGCTTGAAATGATTGAATTGAAATGTTTTATTTGTATAATACAATTGCATTCAAATATAACTTACCTTGATTTCAGAAGTTAACAATGTAATTTGGATAATATACAATATAAAAAGATTTTATAAATAAAATTGAGTGGTTATAATAAATGTTATACACTTAAATTTTAATTATAAAATGATTAACAGAGATAAATATAATAAAGGGTAATTGAATAACTTACAATAAAATAATGTTAAAAGAACTAAGAATAAAAGAAAGCAGTTATATTAAGTGTAAGTATGTCTAACATAAGTGATAAATATAATGAAAGGAATAAAGAGAATTAAATTTATTAAGTACATTATGAGTGTAATAAATGATTATTTTTCAAACCCATGGTTTTAAAAATTGTTAATTTTAGATGATTGGATAATAAGATAATGAAATTTGAGATAGTTAAGATTTATTTAACTTGTGTAAAGATTTATTCTCTATTTAAGTTGAAATTCCCATGCTTTCAAATTTATTTCCTTATTTTGTTTTTCAAACTATCTTTTGTTTGTCCTTATCATCCTTATCTTGCGATAGACTGGTATAAGCATCTTTCTATAATCTTTCTATTTAGAAATCTTTCTATAATCTTTGATAATCTTTTGTACTCATTTTGAATTTATTTTGCGTGCTTGTGTTTTTGATTTTGGAGAATCTTGGAAAGATCATCTCCACCTTGTTAAACTTACCTATAACAATAGTTATCATGTATAATTTCATTCTCCTTGTCATTTTGTCCTAATCTTGTTTCACTCTATGTGCTTTCCTGTACCTCATTCCTTTTCGGGGACGAAAAGTTTTGAGTGGGGGAGAGTGTAACAACCCTGTATTTTGTGATTATTTTTAATTGTATATTTTAATTATTTTAATTTAATTTTGATTTAAAAACTTATTTTTTTTGAGTGATTGATTTTGTTACTTTAAATATTAACTTTAGTTTTGATATGAATTATCATTCCAAAGCATGACTAAAAAGAATATTTTCCAAAAAGTGAATTTTGGTCAAAATAATCAAACTTTGACTTTTAATTTAAATTTTGAAAATTTTAAAAATTTAAATTTTATCTTTTATTATGAAAGTACATAAAATTTTAAGAACACTGCTTTTCGTTTCGTTGAAAACGGATTTAAATTGCAAAAGTTATACTGTTTTCAATATTGTGTGTATATCGGGTTATTCAGCAATAGTCTTTATTTTTAAATTAAATAAATGACATTTTTTATTTGATATATCTTATTCTAACCGGTATATTTGTGTTATATTGTGTATATTTTGAATTTTAAATATTTTTAAGATGATAATAGAATTTTTCCAAAATTTACTGTATTTATTTCCTATTTTAAAGGCTGTTTCTATTTTTCTGCTATTTTCTTCATCTAAACTATATTTAAATAAAAATTTATATATTTATTTTGTGAATGCATTTTTTATGTTATTATCTTTATTTATAAAAAAAATTCAAGTATATAAAAATTTTCCAAGGTCCATTGCATTTATTTTCAAATTTCCTAGCCTAGTTTCTGTTTTCTTTGCTATTTCCTTAATTTAATTATATATAATTAAAATTTAGTAATTTATTTTATACATTCACTTTTATTTGCTGTGTTTTAATTTATTAATATTCATTTTTCATGTATTTAAATTTTAATGGATTTTTCAAAGATTATTTGAGTTGTTTTCAATTTTAAAGCCTAGTTTGCAATTTTAAGCCATTTTCTTAATTTAAATTCTATTTAATTAAAATTTAATTATTTATTTTAGATATTTATTCTTACTTCTGATTTGTTACTTTATTTCTCAGTTTATATGTATTTATAAAATTACAAAAGTATATATATATATATATATATATATATATATATATATAGGAAATTTGAAAGGTCTAAAGGCTAAGAAACGTAAAGTCGTTTCACCGTTTCTTTTACGGTTTCTTTTGTTATCAATACCTCTTTTATTTTGACCGTTCTTTTCCTCATTTTTACCAGCCGACTTCCTCTTATTTCCACGAGTTTCAAAGCTTCTCAAACCCTAAAAATTCATGGCCTCCATCTTGCAAAAAAAAATTTTAGGTAAATTCCTCTTTTCTTTCTACGTTTTCTCCTATTTCTATGCAAATTTTCTTTGCTTTCTCCCCTGATTGGAGCGGCTTTTCCCCTTGCTCCACGGCCACCACCTCCTTCCATCTCTTCCCGACCATCATCACCATCTACCCCACTAGCCATGACCAAGGCCGAACCCCCTTGATAGCCAAACTCTTCCAAATACAACCTAGATGCCTAGATCCATGCTTTGTTGACCACTTTTTGCTCATCCACTTCAACCACCACCCAAACCACCACCATAGCCGCCACCACTCCTCTGACCTGACTACGGAACACCCTCTCCCACCTCTGCCCAGTCATGATGCACCACAGGCCGAGCCCACTCCCTAAGGCCGAGCCCTTGTTTTGACTAAAAACTACCTAGTTGCCTTCAATCCCACTTCACCTCCTCATGAATAAACTCCACCTTGTCTTGCCCTGAACCCGAGTTATGTTAGCCCAAACCAATCCCAAACCTTGACCATATCTGAACCAAATCAGACCCTAAGCCATAACAAACAGTAGAGAAGGAAAAGCAAAAGACTGCGTAGTCGTATCTCCTTTTATTTCAATGTTATTGCATTTTAAAGTCGTATTGAATTTTGTTCTTTTGATTGTTTGTTTTGGGTTGTACACAAGAGTTGTAGATTTGATTCGCGCTCCACTTATGTCCGTAGTCTTTTCATCGTGCTTTTGTTTCCATTGTGTCATTGGTCTTGATATCTCCAGCACCTAGAGGTGAGTAAATCTCACCAGATGTTTATACTTATACAAATGTGAATTGACACCCTGTGAATCTGTAGGACTATATTATCATGTTATATATGCTTATATTATTATCATATGATGTTCACACCTGTTATTACACTTATTTTATTATATGTTACTGTTATTTCATGCTATTCTGTTTATTTTATCTGTTCATCACACTGCAAGTTCCCTTTAGATTAGAATCACTATGGGTTGAAATGATACATACCCGAACGGACTTTAGAATAGGGAAAAATCGTTATGGGCTGAAATGATAGGCTTGAACGGTTTTATTTAATTTATTTTAACTTGGTATTGCGGGTTTGAAATGATAAAACCCGGATTTTCTTTGTAAATTACGGGTTGAAATGATATATTACCCGTATCATTTTTCCTAGTGTAGAAAATTATATACAGGCCCGTAGTTAAAATATGTTTTTCTAAAAATTTTAAAATATTTTAGAAATTTAATTATTATAATATTTTGATTTGAAATTTAATAAAAATATATTTTTTGTAAAGTATTATTGATTTTCTGGAAATCTATAAGTTAAATAAATTATGGAAAAGTTAGAAAATATGAATGTAAGTTATTTTGGAAATTTTGACTTAATTTTTAATGGAATTTAAATAACTTTGAAAATATGATAAATTTATGATATTTTGAATTTAAATTAATTTAAAATGATTTTATAACATATTAATGATTTTGAATAAAGTTAAAATGTGAAATGAATGGATATTTTAAATTGAAATTTTGAAATATAACTAAAATTGGAAATTTATGAAATTGACTTAAAAGTGAACTTTTAGTTAAGTAAATAAAAATAAAATTAAGTTATAGTTGAGAATTTGAACTTAAGTGTTAAGCTGAAATTTAATGTAATGAATTTAAAATTGAACATTGCATTTTAATAAGTGAATTGTTATTAAATCTTGATTTTTGAATGGAAATTTAACTTTGTAAAATCATGAACTTGAGGAAAACTATATGATGTTTATAAATGTGAAAATGTATGATTTTATAAATTAAAAATGTTTTAAATAAGAATATAATTGGTTGAGAAATTATATTGAATATTTGAAGTTAATTGACTGCATTTTTGAAATGCTATTAATTACAATGTAAATGGTATTACAACATTTGTAAATGCTGTAGTTGATGATAATGAACTAAAAAGCTATTGAATTAAAAACTATTATAGCAATTGTGTAAGTGCTATAATTTTTGAATTTAACTAAGTTTATTTGGAATTTAAGTAAACCCTATTATAACATTTTAAAATGTTGTCTTTTGTTAAATTGAACTGTTTTGAATGTATCTTTCCGTAGCGTTTCCTAAATGCCGCGAAAAGTGAATTTTCACTATTTTGATAAAATTAAGTGAATAAATGAACTTTGGAAGTTGAAAATTTTGGAAATTTAATAATTTAATTATTGAACATGATAACTTCATTTTTATGATTAAAAATGATTTTTTTTTGAATATAAACTGTTTTGAAATGTGAATTGAAATGGTATTTTAAATTGAATAAAATGAATAATGATTTGAAATGAATGTGGTTTTGAAAAGAGATGATATTTTGATATATTAAATGATTGAAATGTGGTTTTGAAAAGATATGATATTTTGATATATTAAAATGATTTGAAAATGGAGTTTTGAAAGATATGATATTTTGATATTAAAATGACTTGAAAAGAAGATTTGAAAGATATGATATTTTGAAATGATTTACTCTTTATTTTGATAAAGATCTGGGTTGAAATGATATTTTATTTTGAAGTATAAATATTGTTTTAAAAGTTATAACTACGGGTTATAATAACGATTGGTTGTTAAAGAGACCGGGATCGGATATTGTCTTATAGCCAGCCAATACCGAAAACCACTTTAACAACTGTGTACGCGGTGGAGATTTCAGAATGAAGTAGGATGGTGGCGACGTTCTAGAGGTATATTACGTGGACCCAACTCCCGTGAGTTGGCATAAATGACTAAAACAGGAGCTATACCGGGCTACACAAAGGGTCGCATCCTTTCATCGAGCATGCTCCATCGGAAACCATTCTATTACTTTTGTGATTCGATATGTGGCGCCACTTTGATTCGGGGGTATTGTTCGAGGTGGGCGGAAGTTGCTGGCTTGCCGTCACCACCGGTCCGGGAGTGCAAACGGTGTATCCACCCTGGCATTGCCTCGCGTGCCGTGTCATCTCCTTATAGCGAGCCCACTACGATTTTGGTTTTAAAGATCCGACCGCGTTAAGGTTCACCATCCCCTTAACGCTATTTTCTATATGACTATACTTTACTGATTAGACACTACTGTATATAGCGCAAATATACTATATAGTAAATAGTTTAACGGATCCTTAGAGGATGGACGGTCCCAAGCATCTTCTAAGTTACTTGTATCTTTGCTACAGTTCATTTGAGTTGATTTACATTGTATAAGTATGTATGTCCTGACTCGAGTGTTTGTATTTTTATTTATGCTCGGGTCAGCCTGAGTTACTCACAGATTTGGATTTCCACTTTCTGGAGATTGGAATCGCTGGAGATTATCTACTTGTCAAGTTTCATCTTTTCAGTTCGGTTGTTCTATTCAGCTTGTACTTGATTATCATATTTAAACTTCTGTTGTACTTTATTTCTTCTGTTGTATTTTATTTAACTCTGATATATTTATATAGTAGCTTCATGAACTACTATTTGTTTTACTTCCACTGCATCATTATTACTCTGTGCCTGTGATCTTTGATTTTTATTTACTGCATATTTTGAGATTTGCCAAATTTTTATTTACAACGCGGTATTTTGAGCAATTCAATTCCGGTATGAGTGTCTACCTATACACTTATAATGGATGCGAATGGTTGAAAATACCTGGCCGTTACATTGATTCTCCTTTGTACTAGTTGTGTGTTTCCATACGCAAGTTTACTGACTTCAGATGAGTTTCTTTGTTTGTTTTGAAACACGCGGCGGTTCCTCTCCTTCCAAATGCTCCAAACAGTTACAGTAATGGCGATTGTACTCAACTTGGTTTTTAGATCTTTGTTATGTCTTCGTTGGATTAGGTAATTAACCTCTTCCTCCAATTTACTTGACTGAATGGGGAGTTAATCATATTTTTACACGAATTCCACACCGATTTTGAATAATTACACTCTAAGAACAAATGTTCATCAGATTCGGTAGCTTGATTGCATAAAACATAGTCAGTGTCATTTATCATTCCCTAATTTGACAGCCTGACTCTTGTAGGTAGTCTTCTCAAGATTGCTTTGTAAGCAGTGAACGCCATTTTCGGGTTGTTGACATGGTCCCATATTATTTTTCTCCACAAGGCCATACTATCGTTTTCCTTAGCTCATTCCATGCAGATTTTGTAGAAAAATCATTTTCTGTTGGTTTCCATACCCATATATCATTCTCTCTCCCATTGAAAATTAGCATGAATTGAATTTGTTGTTTCTTAGTTTGGTTAACTGGTAAGGAAGAGTAATTTCAAGAGTTGTTATTAATCACATCTTGGACACTTTTATCAGGGCAGCCAAAATCAGAAAATGTATTAAGACCCAGAATATCAATAAGGGATTCGCCTAGAATCCAGAGGTCTCTCCACAGGTCAGTGTCCCTCCCTGTAGAAATTTCATGAACACAACATGTGGCTAATATGTTTCTTACTCTCAAAATTTCTTTCTAGTTCGCTAATGCATTGTTATCTATAGACATTTGCCAAAAGTTGCATTCTGTCTCATCCATCTTCCCCATAAACCCTTGTCATTGATTATTCTCCAAGCTTGTTTCAGGGTATAAACTAATCTCATGTCTTTGAGTCTTCTAAGTCCCACACCTTCTTCATCTTTGGTTCTACATTTTTTTTTCAAATTTAATCTTGTGGAGACTACCCTTACATATGAAGTCTGCACAAACCTTTTCAACTTTGTGTATGGATGCATCAGGCAGTTGAAATGTTTGCAGCCAGAGATTAACTTTAGAATGAATAACAGTATGAACCAATTCAATTCGACCAGCAAGAAATAAAAGTTTGGAACTCCAACCGTGTAATCTATCTCTAATAGTAGATATCAAAACTGCACACTCTCTGTCAGCGATCTTATTAGATATTAGAAGAGAGAGGAACACCTAAATATTTTACAGGGAGTGTACCTTCTTTCATGTTTAAGATATCCAAAAATTCAGCTTTTCTCTTACAGGATCTGTTAAAATAACATTTAGTTTTATGTTCGTTCACTTTTAGTCCAACATATCCTTCCAATTTAAGAAAAATATCTTTAATGTTGTAGCTGATACATGACTAGATTTTATATAGATGAGCAAGTCATCTGCACAGAGTAGGTGACTCATAGTAGGCTGGAGGTTAAAAATAGGCTGAATAAGCTTGCAATGAATAGCCAGCTCTACTTGTAGCGAAAAATACACCATAGCAATTGCAAACAAGTAGGGGGAAGAGGGTCACCCTGCCTGATATCTCTATTGGAGCCTATAAAACCTTTGGGTATGCCATTAATTAGGATAGAGAAGGTAGGAGTAGAGATGCATTCTTTTATAATATACTCCTTTTCACCTTGCATATATATATATATATATATATATATATATATGTATATATATATCATTATACCTATATTTGCTACCCTTTACCCATCCTTCTTTTGTTGGTTCTTTTCTCTTATTATAAAGTACTGAGGAAATTTATATATTTGTAAAAATTATGAACTGACCACTTTTCAATGTGGAAGAGTGTACAAATACAACCCCATATCATATATGTGTAAAATTAGTGCAGAAGGCTTTAAATTCACAAATGGAACAATCTCAGTACAAATTATTACATAGGAGAAAAACCAAATTTATTGTAATATACAGTTTCTAGATTTTACCACTTTAACCATCTTTGTGTTTCTTCTCCTTCCAATTTGACTCATGCTTTATGCTTTAACTCTTTAACTAATTATCTAAAATCTAGCATAGGTTTATATTATTGTTGTTACTATTATAGTTCTATACCAAGATTATATCATCACAAATCAGAAAGCATTATCATAACATAGAATGAGTTGTTTCAAAACAGGTGCACTGTAAAATTGTTAAAGCTATATAAATACTTATTTAATGTATTACAGGAAGAAATAAGAGAGGAATATAAATATACATATAATTATTAGCTGCATCCCATAGAATAGTTAAATCTTCTTAACAGCTTCTGTTCAAAGTATTAGACGTAAAAGTAATTATATGTTATTCCCATATAAAAGAGTTGAGATGATAATCTTTTTTTTGCACCCCTGAAAATTTAGAAATTTTGTCAAATTAGCGTCATGCTCATTTTTCTTGGGCTCTGTCTATTGGTCCTCATGCTTGAATTATGTTCGTCTATTACAAATCTATTATACTTAATATAGAATATGCCATGATTCCCTTTCTTTACCCATAATCATTCTCAATCTAATTGCTGCTTTCTCATAATTTGGGGTTTTAATTCACACTTTTGCCATTCCAAGTTTTACGTTTACGAATTCAACCATATATTAAGGAATGAATTAAGGCTACAACATACAAAAGTCAATCTTTATTCCCTTCAATTTATTCTAGCTTTAATCTCTCATTTTGTAACAATTCAGCCTAGAAATTAAAGAACCAGATAAAGATTGCCACATAAAAAACGTCAATCTTTTATCACCTCCAATTAATTCCACATCTAATCCTCCATTTTCTCACATTACAATAAGTTTAATCTTTTATGTTCATTACTTTTATAATAGTTTTCACTTTTTCTCTTGCTTCATTTCTCTTGAGATAGATTAATTCCTTTTTACTACCACTTAGTTCCATGTTTATTCTCAAATTTCCACACACTATAACAGGTCTATATCTATTATATTCTTTCCTTTTGTAATAGTTTTCTCCTTTTCCTCTTGTTCACAAGGCATATTAATTCCCTTTATTACCTCCAATTAATTCCATGTTTATTCTCCCAATTTCTCATATCACATCTAGTTTGACTATGTTAAGTTCTTTTCTTTTATAACAATTTTCTCCTTTTACCTCGCTTTGATTCTCTCAATATAAATTCTGAACCACGATCCAATACTCTTATGCACTGGATGGAAATGATGCCTCCATAGTTTTCCTCAGACCAACTTCAATCATAGTTGTTTAAGTTGAGATGGTAAGCATACAATTGATTGGATAGCTCAGGTGTACATTGTTAGTGAATTTTATGCCATCTTATTATGACTTAACGTTTATTATCATTTGAACATTTCGTGTTTTTTAATTTCTTCTTCTGCTTATTCCAATAGTTTAATTAAACGGACTTTGCATAGATGGTCCCTATTTCTGATGTTGTTACAAAAGAAGTCCATATAGAAATGAGTTTACAAATCAGATCCCTATTTTTCTAAATCAAAAAGCCTAGCTTGTGCTTTCTTGATAGAAAGTGCAAGTTAACTTAGGCATTTTAGAAAATTCAAAATTTTCATAATTTTCAAAAAAAAATCAAATCAAAAAGCGCAAACAAGCTTGCGCTTTTCAAAATTTTCATAAAAAATTTCAAAATCAGAAAAGTGCAAATTGCTTTGCATTTTTGTCAAAAAAGGGCATGACACATGCGTTTTCTATTTTTCAAAAAATAGAGACCAAATTTACATATACATTTCTACAGAGACTTTTTTTATAATAACATTAAAAAAGAGACCTGTGTCTCTTTTCTCGTTAATTAAATTTCTTGCTCTTATGTTGAATTTTCGGTTTATTATGCCTTATCCACACCATTACTAAGGAAATAATTCAATCATTAAAAACCAAACATCACATTAATTAGGCAATAATTCAATTATTACTAACCAAGTCTCATATTAATTAGCTAATTGCATATCTGCAAATATATCTACTGACATTAGATATGCACCAATGCCAAGCCTAATATAACTTGTGAGAAAAATACATGACGAAATATCATGTAATGTATATATAATAGAATAAATGTGTGCGTGTAACACCATATCAAAAGATTTAGAGTCCATAGATGAATCCTAACTCCTAGTTCTTTGTGTAGCCACAGTGGAGAGTTTCATTTAAACTATGCAACATTTAACAAGCTCAAATGTGTATACATGAGAAGTTTGAAAGAACAGAAGTTTACCATTCTTTTTTTACACCAATATACATGTATGTATAAGAAGTAAACAAACTAAACCATAAACTCATTTTTTTCAGTTTTATGAAAGAAATCTAAAGCCTTATGAATAAAATTGAGCCATCTAATTAAAATTAAAATAAGGGATTCCACAAATATATATATGAATGTTACTAAAGAATTATATTATCTATCTTTTCTATATAATATATAGTTCTTAAAATTGTGTGATCAAAAGTCAAGCACATTCAATAGATTAATTGTGTACTCCATGCACATCACTATTTATACATATAAACTTCATGACTTAAATGAGTACTGAAATAAAAATAGAATTCTACAGACCGTATGTTTAACGATTAAAATCATAGGAGAAATGCATTTTAACAATATAAGCAACAGTCTGCTAGTTTGCGCAGGCATAAGTACGTACATGCATTTATAATATAATGTGTTTGTGCATCTGATGTTGTAAATGTTCCAGTTAAATCGTTTTATTTTGAAACGTTATCTTTAAATTTGGTTTCCCATGGAAAATTTGACAAAACTCATAAAAAAATTGTGTAACCTTGATCGCGCATCCTTTCCATTGAAGATGATATATTTTGTAGGACTCTTCAAAATTATTTAGGATTAAATATATACTTATTTTATTTAACACAAGCAAAGGCAAATTTTCGGTAATAGAAGAAAATTTGGTAATGGAAGAAAATCTAGGCCATTAACACCATTTTTAATACAATAACTCACAACGAAATCAAGTAAACAAAACATACGATATATATCCATTTTATAATAGAGAGATGTTACCTAGCTTCAAACATTGCATCTTTAGTACAGGAAATTATTGTCAAGGACAAAATTTCACAGCTTTTTAGCCTCAAGGACAGACCTTCAATATTTTATCCTGAAGGACAACTTTCTGTCGGTATAAGTTTTTAGTTATTGATATCAGTTTTTAGGTATCAGTTTGTAGTTATCGGTAGCAGTTTTTAGGTATCAGTTTTTAGCTCGGTATCAGTTTTGTTGTCCTTATGAATAATTTTGGAAAATGTTTGTCCTTGTGCCAAAAATATGGAGGTCGTGTCCTTGATGCAAAAAATATAGAAATTTTTGTCCTTTAAATTAATTCCCCCTCTTTAGTAATTCCCTTTCTCCTTATGGTAATCTCTCTCTAATCGTAGAGTAATTTTTCACTAATGCCAATATTTCACCTAATGGAAACTTGAAATATAAAATTTGGATCTTTACTATGCAAAGAAGGTTTTCACCGCTACTATCAATTATCTCATTTGAAAATGAATGAGGAAGATGGAATTAGCGATGCACGATAATAGATAAAAGCGAGATCATAAAATGTATGGTATTTATTATTAGGGACATTTTTGGTAGTTGAAAATAGGATTCACTTTGGCCGTTGACCACTAGATTTGCTTTATAATACAAGATATATATATATATATATATATATATATATATATATATATGATATATGTGTGTGTGTGTGTGTGCGTATGTATGTGTGTGCGTTGTATGTGTGTGCGTTTGACTGAAATTTACATAGATAGAATTGGAGATTGTTTGTGTTATTTTATGCTTGTGTTTATGATGTAAACACAATTACATTAACCCAATAATTGTTCAAAACCCTAACTGGTGATTTATTTGTAATGCTATAATTGATTTGGGACTAATATTGTGGTGTAATTACATACACTTTACTAGAAAATATTAATCAATACATTTGAATTGATTTACAAAAAGAATAAATTGACTAAGAGGTTTGGAGCTCTACCCTCCTTATTAAAATGGTTAGAGGCCTAAAGAATCTTAATTAGTATTTATAAAATGGTTTAAAGACTTTATAAATGAAGAATATATATTGTAAAATAGACACAAGATTTTATAAAATAGTAAATTAAGGAATACTTAATTTTCAATGAAGTTAATTAAGTATTTTAAAGTGTTATTTTGATTTGAAAGAAAAGAGATTAGCTTGTTTTGATTTAAAATTTGAAAACGCATGTTTTGCATATCATGTAAATAGAAAAATAGGTAAAGCTAATTGTGGATTTCAAAAGTATGATGTTAATAACATATAGATTTTTATAAAAGGAAGTACCACTGTTAGAATTTGGTGCATGAGCACCTTAGCTCGAATGAAGTTAATTGTGCAAATAAGGGTCTTACGTTGGATTACCAAATCATAAGAATTTAGGCTAAAACCTAAAGAGCAATGCGCGTATATATTAGGGATTCACCTATTAGTACATCGATTTTGAGTCTAGAATTTTTGAATACAGTTTCAAGGTGACTTACACTGGCCCAACCTAGGCTTTAACACTTGATTTTCAATAGAGAGCATTTGAGATGGATTCTTAAGATGATCCCTGAGGTTCTCTATATGTGGGCTCCACCCACGCTACGGAAATAGAGAGATCTAATCAAGAAACCGGATTGAAGCCCGCACTAGAGAAGTCAGGTAGTTGACCTTAGCTTGGAAGGAAATCTGTATGGCCAGAAGAAATCGGATATCACGCGATAGATACATACAAGATTATTGGCTGAAGGTAGCTTGGCGGAAATAGCTACTCAATTGTTTGTGGTGACTCAAATAAATTTCTAGGTGATAACCAATTTCGACGGGTATTGAAACTTTCATTAAATTTATCTTGTTACTACTGCACGACCGAGAAGAGTTTGAACACGATTAGGCTATGGATATTAATTTTAATTAATTATAGTAGCTCGATACATTAAACTATTGCTGTGATCATTGATATTGTTTTCAATGTTTGAGTTTATTGATTGTTGCTACTATTTTGATTTGACGATCTTATTATAGCATAGAAATTTGATATATGATTGGAGTTTTTTGTAGATTAGAAATTTCGCTCAAGTTATAATTACATGTGTGGAGATTGCATGTAGGTATGTACATGCTAATATATGCATCTATGTTCATGCTAGTGTTTGCATGTAGATTGATATTATAGTAATGTTTGCATTCATTTTAGAATTGCAAGTCATATTCATGCTACAACTACAAGTTGCATTCATTATTGAATTTGCAAGTTATGGAATTGTTAGAGTTGCATGTATGGTCACCATGTTGTTCTTGTATACATGTTGCTTATGTTGCTTATGCTTGCTTATGTTACTTGTGATTGTGTTGATGATGGGGCGAGTTATATCACTCTTGGGGATTTCGAGCTTGAAATCCTTTTAAGTGGGAAAGAATATAACACCCTATTTTGCAATGCAGATATTTAAACGTTAATTTAAATATTTAAAACATCAAATAAAATAGGAGTACAATAAGCGAAGGTTTATAGACAATTGAATTAGGCTCCAAAGCATATTTCATTGCGTCCAAAGTACGTCAAAACCTACAGTTTGATATAAGGCATCGATATGTTTTGGAAAAGTGTATTAGGGGAAAAATGGTCATTTGAGTGGTAAAAGTGAGATATGGGCAAGATAGAGTAAGATTCAGTACTCAACCTACTTTGGTTATGCGACTTCAGTTCCTCTTTATTCCAATTTCACATACATTTTCGTTTTCCTTCTCAAAACCCATCTTTCCATAGCTCCACAAAACAAAAGCCCCATCTTTGGCCTTAAATGAAATTCGAAAAATCTAGGAAAAATCATCTAAGTTCTAGTTAGGCAAAGGGACACCTTCACCGAGAATTTGGAATCCAACAACGAATGATTGTAGAAATGCTTAAATTTCCAAAGAGGCAGGGATTTGGATTTCTGGATTGATTGGTTGAATTTACTTGCTTTGGTCAGTAGGAACTCACTCTTACATATTATAGTGGATAATTATAGATTTTGTTAAGTGCATGTAACTTTATATGAAGATAGAATGTTAATAACCTTATACATAGCCTGTTAGAGTTGTGAAATAATATAAGAGACATTCATGGGCTTGCGTAATAAAAGAGAACATGACATTAAAATGAAATAAGATTAGTAACTTAATTCGTGAAATTAAGAAAAAGAGCTTACTTTAAATTACATGAAAGAATGTATGGTATATTGTATGTAATAGTAGAAAATGACAAGCTATTATATGGCGTAAACATGATATTTGAGATAGGAATGGTTTAAAGATATGAGTTAAAGAAGACCATGATTTTCAAAAAAGTGATGTTTGGAAATAAAAGAAGTAGTTTTGAAAAAGTGCTTTATATGTGTCATTTGTATATAATAGTTGATGTTTATTGCTTCAAAAGCTACTTACAGTCATCATTTCAAAGCATTGCTACAAAAGGAAGACTCACTTTGGGTGAGATGGACACTCAGGTATAATATTGATACTAAATTTTTTTGGCTAATGGAGGTTCCACAATCTTGTAGTTGGATATGGAGGAGTATTTTAAAGTTAAGATCCTGTTTCAAGCCATATGTTCAAATTAAGCTGTCTGGTGATAGCTTGTGCAAGTTTTGGACTGATCCATGGATAAGCAAAGGTATAATCCTTGATCAACTTCTCTCTTCCCAGCAGAAGTTTCAATCTGGCATTGGTATCAATGCTCTGGCAGTTCATCACATTGTCAATAGTAAGCTTGTACTACCATTTATTAGTAACCAGATTGTCAGGTCAATTTGGAGCCTCTATGATACATGCACATTTGCTGTATACGATCATGACATAGTCCAGTGGAATGGTAAGGCCATACCATTACTTCTGTTTATGAAGCCTTATAGGGTCCGGATATTATGCCTAATTGTAGGTGGAGAAAGGTGACTTGGAATGCTATCTCGTGTAGCAGTGACAACCTAATGTTCTGGAAAGTGACTAATAATGCTCTGTTGATGAGGGACAAGCTGATCAGATTTGGGTTGCCAGTGCATCCCTCATGTGAGCTATGTAAGCAACAATGTGAGAGTGTTCTGCATTTATTCTTTGGATGTCCATATGTTTTTGATATCTGGTGTAAAATGATAGCATGCTTTCAGAGGGTGGTAGCTTCTCCTATCTCTAACAATCATTGGTATTTCATTGAGAGTGCAACTAAGTGGAGGGATGACAAAAAGCTTTATTTTTTCTTCATTTTGAAAAAGCTCATGATGGTTATTTGGAAGGAAAGAAATAAGAGGTGTTTTGATGGAACTAGCAGAAGCAAGGAAGTGGTCTGGGCTGTTTTAAGGCATGAAAATTTTTTGGGGATGAGGGACAGTGTGCACATGTTTTGTGATTACCTGTTTGAGCCATGGATTCCATAGTTCTTTTTTTTTGTCTTTTCCCTTTTCGTTGGTGTTTGTTCTCTTGTGTGGGCTTTGATTTTTTCCTTTTCTTTTTTCCTTTTCTGTGGTGTATTTTTCCTGTTCTGTATGTTTTTCGGTCTTTAATAAACCTGGTAGGGGCCCAGTTTAACCCCGCTTAATCTGGAAAAAAAATAGTTGATGCTTATTGATGTACTTATAGCGCGAATGACGATATAAACTATAAAGATGAATAAAAAGTATTTTTATGTATAGATGTTTAGAAAATATAAATTCTATTTTATAAGAAAGAAGATGATTCTTAGTAAGATAGGAAATTTTTCCATGAAAGAGACAATGTAAGTAGTTGGTTTCAAAGTTATTAATTTTGAAATTAATGTAAGAAGCTCAAACGAGCTTAAGGTAATCGGTTATATTCAAAGAAGTTAATTGATTCAACTTAGAAGAATATACGATATGTGGACTTTTAATTAAATATAAATGGTTTTGTAGTTATATAAGTTGTTTGATGAATGATTGTTTGTTTACTTGCCTTGAATGATAATTAAATTGGTTGTTGTTGATTTCTTGGGTTAAATAATTGGTTGTTAGGATAATTTGGTTTCTTGTGACTTTATTTTAAAATAAATAATAAATGACATGGAGAAAGAAGGCAAGAATGTTGCTAAATGATATAAAAATGAATGAAAATATGACATGAGATATTAAATGGAAAGTAGCTTAGAAATGGTAAACGATGCTAAGTGCATGTACATTGTGACGACCCGGAATTTTTGGATATTTGAAATTAGAATATTTAATTGATTTTAAATATATGAAAGTTAGTTTAACTTGAATTTCAAATATCACTATTTATTTGGGAAATTAAATTATTAAATTTAATAATTTGAAATTGGGTAAAATTGTTGAATCTGGATGTTCTAGGCTCGTTAAAAATATTTTAAAGCCCTAGAAAAGTTATATTGATAATACTAAAGATAATAAATGAGTTAAACATTTAATTTAACAGTGTTTTGTTTAGTTTTGAAAATATATCGTTTAAATCGATATTTAAAAATAGCCTTCCGAGGCACAATCTCGGAATTCGACGAAATCAGTTCCATTGGATCCGTAATATTGTATTATTATCGAATTTCAATTTTCGTAGTGTTTAGAGTTGTTGAGTGATAGTACGAGTGATAAACGCGCTGAAATTTATATCGAGAATTTAATATAACAACTGGGTCCAAAAAAGCTATCTTCTCCATACGATCGAATCAGGACTCAGAACCTTTTCCATCGCGTTCGGGATAGGGGTATAACATTATAAACGCCTAGCGGCACGCCTCGGTACGATGTTGAAATTTTGAGTTGCAGAAATCGAGATGATTTAAATTTTGAATTTAAATTTAAAAACATAAATAATATAATTTAATCAACACTGTAGCTAGCGCGACATGTAGAGATAATCCAAGCACGTGTTGCCCCTTTTCTGTTTTAATCACGCTCGAGGAAAGTAAAAGTTACCGATAAAAAAAGTAAAACGAGAAAAAATATTCGTCCTCTTTTTCCTTTTTTTTGCTGTTCGAAATCAAATATGGCGGATCGTTCTCCTCTTCAAGCAAGACAAAATTGAGGGACAAATTCAAGGCTTTATCAACTCGATTGCGAATTTGCGAATCGCGAGCATAGGCAGCTCCGTTCTTCTCCTTGGCGGCTCGTCTCGACGGATTGTCGATCGAGTGCTGCTGTGGTTCATGTTTCACCCTAATCGATGGAAAGGAAGCGATGACCTGAAGCGATGTCGGAAAGTGTATGTGTGATTTTTGGATTTATGGTGGATGCACGATTAAGGCAGAGAGCCGAGATCACATTTCGTGCTCGACGCCCAGGTTTTTGCTGAAAGGCTTATCCAGCGGTGACGCGACTCCGATCTTGGCGAGCGAGGCGATCGAGGAAGAAATGGGGGGATGTGATGGTAAGGAGTGGGTTGTGCACGTGGAGCCTGTGGGGGTGGTTCGGCGATCTAGGGTTTTGGCAATAGTGATGGAGTTCGGTATCTTTGATTGTGTTTGTGCAGTAAGGTATAGATTTTAAATTTATTTGCAGTAGGGTTTAAAAATAAATCTAGGTTAGTAAAAAATAAAATAAAAATAGCATTATCAGTAAGTTTTATAAACACTCAATATATATATCTATATATATAGTAAGTAAATTACTATTGTTATTACAGAAAAAGGAAACAGATTTTTTGTATATAGAAATATAAGTATATATAAATATACATGCATATTTAAATTTATATATAGGTAAACAATAAATGCATGTATGTATATAAGACTTTGGGAAATATAAGGATTTATATAACTTAGATTTTTTATGAAATCTATATAGTATATTTTATAAGTATATATATATGTAGTTTCAAAAGAGGGTAAATATACATTATTAAATTTACTAGATTATTTTAAAAAAATGGATTTAGTGATTAATTTGTCCAATTAACTTATATAATTTAATTTAGCTACTAAAAGATTTTTTTAAGGAAAATTATTTGTTTAAAATAATTTATTAGTTAAGTCAAATTATAAAATGGCAATTGAATTGTTCGATTATTTCGAATATTAATAAACCGTACAAATTGTTATACAAGGTCTGAAATTGTGAAGAAATGGTCGAGATGGAAATGGATTGCAAACAAAAATCAAAGGTGAGTTAATCTCACTCATCTGGGTTATTATTTAAATTTAAATAGTCAAATTTAATTTTTTGGTTGGATGATTGAATTGATTGGATGTGGTATATCATATATAGTAGTATGTATATTGGAGTGATTGATTTTCCACATTATATAGCGGATGAGATCCTATGCGCCCCGCATAATAGCAGATGACCCCATATACCACGATATTCCACCTCGAAGTGGAATTGGTATTTAAATTAATGTGCTAACATTCGTGGATGCAGGGAAAACAAGTTGGAGGGATCCAACTAGATTCCTTAAATTATTTAGATTATTTTAATGTTCTATGACCTGATTTATTTAATAATCTGAGATAAATTATATTAGTATCTGAAAATATTGGATGCTATGATTTGATTGAATATATTTGGGTATGCTGAGTTATCAAAAATATATAGATTGGTTTTTTGAAGGGAAAATAAAAAGAGAGAATTTTTAAGTAAAATAGTTATAACGAATTTGGATTAATTAAAGAATGAATTGGGAAAGGGTAAAGGTATATTTTTAAATTCTACTAAATAAATTCCGAGTGTGGTAAATGAGATTTTGAATAAATGGAAATAAATGATTTTTTTAAAGTGATATTATTTAGAGGAATAAAAGATTTATTTTAAAATTCAGGATTTAAATGGTTTGGGAAGAAATAAAAGGAAAATTTTGAAATAAAGTATGAAATTTATAATTTCAGTTTTAAATAAGATTTTTAAATCATAATTAAGAAGTTAATCTAGAATTAATAGATTTATAAAATAAGCTTTGAATAAATCAAGAATTTTTTTATGGGAAATTAAATATAGAAAATCGATTCTTTTAAAATCGATTAAGTGGTTGAAACAGTTTTTCAAAAGAAGGATGAGATTATGGAATTTATAAATGGGGTTTATAAATAAAGTGAAATATTTATCAGAGGATAATTTGGAAGTATAACTCCAGGATGGGAATTTATAAAGGAATGGGTAATTGGTTTTTAAAAATAAATAGGGGTTTATTTTTAAAGGTGTGAAAGGAAAGTGCATTTCCCTGATAAGCCAAGTACGTTTTTAAAGCAAATTTTTAAGTATAAGCTAAAAAGTTTAAAGTTGTTTTAAAGGAATATTGTCTTGAGAAATTATTATTTAAGTTGTTTATAATTTTATAGGTAAATATTTATTAAATTAGTTATAGTAGTAATTATTTTAAAAGTTAATTGATATTATGATTTGAAAGATAATTATTAATATTTATATTTTATAAAGTAGTTTTATTTTTTTTAAGGTAGTTTGGCTAAAAAAATTATTTAAAAAATTAGTGTAGAATTTCATAACTTTTATTTTGAATTAGTTTTGGTTTAAGTTTTGCATGGAAATTATTATAAGATTTCATAACTAGTATTTTAAATAAGAGTTTTAAATAGTTTATTTTCAATGTTTTAAAGTATATATGTATTTTGAATAAAGTGATTTAAATTATTTTAAAATATAAGTGTTAAGACTTGGTGAATTTCAGCGGAAATAAACAATTTTGGGAATTTAGTCCGCGAGAGTAAAGTGATTTGAAACTGATTTCAAAAGACTGAAGTGTAGAAGATATCTTGCGAAGATATTTTGAATAATAAATAATTTGGAAAATTATTTAAATCTGATAGTTGTTTGTGAATGTTATTTGATAGTTAAATAACCGACTATCAATATTGGCTAATGCGCTGATCGTTTCGAAGAGACCGGGATCGGGATTTATTTCCCGAAAACCACTTCGATTCGATTTGAACGTTTTCGTGAGGAAGACAAGAGCTTGGAGTCGAAGATGAAGCAGTGAAGTGCAAGGGCTAATCACTACTAATCCTGAGGGTAATTCCAAAATGGATGTAGTAGGAGTAGTGCCTCCGGTTCTGTTCAAACCCGTAACGGACTTGTATGGACGAATGCTTTCAGAACATCGTCATGAGGACAATGAGCATTCTAAGTGAATGTGTGCTAAAAATGTAACGCATAGCCTCGAGCCTCATCAACCGGGAATGGCTAAAACATGGGAGGTGCACACAAGGCTAAGTGGCTAGCAACCAATTAGGATAAGGTCACCCCTGTCTAGACTTCCCTTTATTTCAACTGTTTGGGCGGTTAGTGATCCCAACTGTGGGGTTAACTTATTCGGACTATCCAGTAAGGGGTAGCTCCGGTCTTGTGATGTAGGGGATCAGGGTGGATCCTCGGTACGGTGATCTAGACCACGTACTATGACGGGCGGTACCCCAGTAGCCCTGCCATTAATGGAAATCCATTCTCCCTATGTGCCTTTACGGTTTTGTTTGTATACCTAGTAGCTCGAATTCAATAATGTAACAATTTAAGCTATTTGAATAAGTATTTATATACAGACACTACTATAATATCAGAGGATTTTATAAGAAATGTTCTGATTATCGTAAGGTAAAACCCGGCATGTTTATTTGTGGCGTGGTCTTACGAGATACCTTTGATATCAAAGGATTTTGAAAACTTTAATAATCCAATTGAGTGTGTTTTTCTCACGCTGGTTTTCCAGACTGACTCGGGTGTTATTTAACTATAATGCTCGAGTCAGACCGAGTATTGTAGAATACAGATTCTGGATGGACTGCTGTGGTGCTCAGGAGATGAGCTGGATGACGAGGCGTATTTCCGTAGATTTATATTTCCGTTGTGCAGTGTAAGCTATATATTCAGCTTTGGAAGGACGAGATATTATAACCGTCCTGAATTGTGATGTTGATTGTATTGTACTCTCATGATGTAATATATAAACAGATATAATTCTTTTGTTTTAAAATATTAGTCGTTTATCTATTATATATTGTTCCGCTGGGTTTGTGAGATTCTAATATTGTTTTCTATTTCTTTTTCTACCTCCTTCTTCTTTAACCCTAATGGTTCAGTTTTCCGGCATTTGATTGTACGGTATTTGATACAGTGGATGTATTGATGGCGATCTTCGGGCGTCGAAAAATCAGGTCGTTACAGTTGGTATCAGAGCAGAAGGTTAAGCGAGAACCTTGGCTCTGGTAGGGATTACTATAGAATGAGTTCGAGTGTATTAATAGATATTAGCGCGTAGTTGTTAGTGAATATTAAAATTGTTTTTATATTGTGTTGACTTATCTGCTGAGTGTTTATGAATTCTGGTCGATATGTAGGACGCCATGTCATCGATAGGGATTTCTAAACTCTTAAACAAGATTAACCGACACAGTATTATTTTAAAATAGGGTAAATGAAATAATTTTGCCCAAATTATTTTTATATATAAAAGAAATAATTTTGTAAATTATTATAATATATGGTTGCTTGGTTGTTAGGAAGTGAAAATATTAAATTATTTTTATTATTGTGTAAAAATTGAATAAGAAATTGAAATCACAGCTAAAAGCTAAGAAATAGATTCATATACAAGTGAGATTTGTAAATGTGAATTGTAAATGTGGTTTATAATTTGAAATAGAATTCCGGAGAAATATTTGAAAATAAATTTAAAAGGATTTGAAATTTGAAAATTTGAGAAATTTAAATTCCTTTGAATTTGAAAATGGTTTTCAAAGGTTGTAGAGAAATAATAGTGGTATTATTTCGGAAATATTTTTGAATTGGATTTGAAATCTGGTGATATTTGAAATTAAAAATATTTAGAGAGGGTTTTTGGAAAGAATAAAAGCACTGAACTCACTTTGGTCGCTGGAAAATTACTTCGGTGATGACAACAGCATCATCGATGTTCATTTTCGAGTTTCCAAGAGAGGAATTGCTACATGGAGATTTTGAATTGCAATTGTTTGCAAGACTGGGTTTGGTTTTGTAATTCAAAGAGATAATTGAATTTACCGAAGGATTTTGGATATAATTGATTTCAAAGATGATTTTGAAATGTTGAGTAATTGCTTAAGAGACTCTGGAATCTTATTTAAAATGTTTACGGAATATAAATAAGTTTGATAATTTATAAAAAAAATTGAAATTAGTGGAATAAGATTCAACTTAGAAGGGGTTAAATAAAAGTAAGCGTGACTAGAGAATAAAGTTAGAAAGGTAAGCCAATTAAATGAAGTAAACAAAAGAAGGTTAGTAAATGGAAGGGAAATAAATTGAAAAACTTATAGGAATTTAAAATTTAAATTGAATTGGAGTGTAATTAAATATAGTTAAGTAAAAGTGAATTTAAAGAAAGTCTAAGGAAAGTAAGAGAAATAGTTACTTTAATAAAAGGTTATAAGTTGGAAATAAAATTGTGGATAGACGAATGAATTTGCATTTGTAAGTAAATAGGATTGAAGCTAAATATTGGGAATTAGTTTGAGTTGTGTGTAATGGAAGTTAGTCAAGATTTGATGAAATAAGGGACTGAAATAAAATTAGTGAGTACTAATTGATTTAAGTGGGTAAGCAAATGAATTGGAATTGTATATTGGACAATATTTAAAATGTGTAAAATAAAGTGAAGTTATAGAACTAATTTGAAGTGAACCAAAATAATAAAAGTTTGGTAATGAAAAAAAATTGTTCGAGATTTAAAATAAAATTAGTAAGTGGAACTGATTTAAAATAATGATATGAACCAGTTGTGAATGGATGATAGTTGATAAAATTCAATATTCAGAGTTTGATGATGAATTGAATTCAAGTAGAATCGAAAATGAAAATCTGGACGAAAATTGGGAAAAAGTATTTGACATTGATTAGTAAAGTGAAGAAAATTTAATCTATATGGAATTGGAATCCAAATTGATTAAATGTAGATAAAAACCAAGTGGAAATGTGAAAGTAATAATATAAGAGTATATAAAATGCTTATATTAACTTAAGAAAAGTTAAGTGTAACAGTCCGCAAATCCATACCGCTTGAGTCAACACTATTCTACCTAAATCAACTCAAGTTGTACAGAGATACGAACCATTTGGGTTAAAGAAGAAGAGGTAGAAGAAGAAAATAGCAAACAACAACAAAATCTAACCATCAACCATCGCAGTGGAATAAAATATAATAGATAATGAATGATCTTTATTCAAAACAATCAAATATCTCTGTTTATATATTACATCATCGTATTACATTTATCACAGTTCAAAACAACAACATACAAATGGATACACAGCAACTCAACACAGCGGAATATATATATATAAACAAGTACGGAAGTACATATCGTCATCCAGCTCGTCTCCTGAGCTCCACAACATCATATCATGTGTCTTATAATACTTGGTCTGACCTGAGCATTATAGTTAAATAACACCCGAGTCAGTCTGGAATACCAGCGTGAGAAAATCACACTCAATTGATTATTAAAGTTTCAAAAATCCTTTGGAAACAAAAGCATCTCGTAAGACCACGCCACAAATAAACATGTCGGGTGTTTACCTTACGATAGCTAAAACACTTTTTATAGAAATCCTCTGATATTATAATAGGGTCCATATACAAATACTTATAAAATAGCCGAAATTGTCACATTCATTAAATTCCAGCCACTAGCCACAGAGTGGGTAATACAAATAAAACTCGTACAAGGCTCGTAGGGAGAATGGATTTCCAACTAATGACTAGGCACTGGGGTACCACCTGTCACAGTACATGGCCTAGATCACAATACTGAGGAGTACGCCCGCTCCCCTGCAACACAAGACCGGGACTACCCCTTACTGGATAATCCCGAGTGAGATCACCCCGCGGTTGGGATCAGCAACCGCCCACTAAGCCGAAATAAAAAGGGACATCTAGACAGGGATGACCTCACCCTGCTTGGGTGCTACCCACCTTGACTTGCTGCATAACCCCTGATTTTCAGTCATTCCCGGTTGATGAGGCTTGAGGCTAAGCGTTACCCTTTTAGAACATATCCCTTAGAATGCCCATCGTCCACTTGACGATGTCCCGACATCATTCATCCATACAAGTCCGTCCCGGGTTCGAACGGAACCGAAGGCACTACTCCTACTACATCCATTTTGGAAATATCCTCAGGATTAGTAGCAACTAGGCCTTGCACTTCACTGCTCCATCTTCGAATCCAAACTCGTTTCCACGAGACATACAAACCGGATTGAAGTGGTTTACGAGAAATAAATCTCGATCCCGGTCTCTTCGAAACGATCAACGCATTTGTCCAATATTGATAGTCGGTTATTTAACTATCAAATAATATTCACAACATCCATCACACAATAAATAATTTCCCAAATTATTTATTTATCTCAAAATATCTTCACAAGATATATTTCCTTTTTCAACCCTTTGAAAACAGTTTCAAACCATTCTTTCTTTTCCAGAAAAAACTTTCCCAAATATTTTCTATCTCTACTGAAATCGCCAAGCACAAAACTAGATTTTTAAAATAATTTAAAACATTTTACTTTGAAATATACTTTAAAACATTTATTTTAAACTACTTCAATAATTTGTTAAAAATACCTACAACATGAATATTTGAAAACAAGGTTACTTACTAAAATATAAAACTAGATTTATACTTTTAAAAACAAAATACTAAGTCACCCTTTAAATAATTATTGCTATAAAGATTAAAGAAAATACTTACTTTAGAATTTAAATATTTAGAAATAATAAATTTTTCAAAACATACTTTTTTAAACAACTTTAAACTTTTAACTTATATTTAAAATTTTACTTTGAAAACGTACTTGATTATTCAGGGAGAATTTCCAATCTCAATCACTTAAATCAATTTTCCAAATTGATTTCTTTACTTATCAGTTCATTTCAAAATTCATTAGTTATGGACTTATTATTAATGTTATTATTTCCCGTTTGACTTTAAATCTTTTAACTGAAATAAACAAATTTTAGTTTTTTTTCCAATTTCTTCTTTATTCTTTTCAATATTTTAAATCTTAAATTTAAATAAACGTTTTGCTCTTTTAAAATAATAATACTGAAGTTTAAAATTCATTAATCTTTTGATTATTCAAAATTTCCCTTCCTATACTCAGGATTTATTCATTAGAATTTTAAAGTCACTTTATTTCTTTTCCAATTCATTCTTAAATTTATTCAAGTTTCTATAATTATTTTACTTACAAATTCACTTCTTTTATTTTCTTTCCAAAATCCAATTTATATATTTTTGGTAATCCATTATACCCAATTATATCCAATCGAACCATAGCATTCAATATTCCAATATAATTCATCAGAGAATATCAAATAATCACAACAGAGGGTATTAAAGAAAATTTAAATAAATGTTGAGGATCCAGTTGGATCCCTTCAATCTGTTTTTCCCTGCATCCACAGACATTAGCACAATATAAAATGCCAATTCCAAAATATACAATACTATAGCACATCAATCAATTCAACCATTCAAACAATTATTTAAATTTAATCATTTAAATTTAAATTTAAATTCAACTGAGTGAGATTAACTCACCTTTGATTTTCATTTGCAATCCACTTCAATATTTGCCTTGGTTTACCCGATTTGACCTTGAATAATCAATTTATACGGTTTTATTAATAATTTGAATTAACCAAACAATTTTATTATTATTTATTAATTTAAGTAAATAAGAAATCTAGTTTTAAACTGATAATTTCCCATCCAAATTGTATATAAAAATAATTTACATATACTAAATCTTATTACAGTAAACTATAAAATTTGATATTCATTTTTATATTATCATCCTATAAATCGAAAAATTTCCTATAAAAGATTTAAATCAAACAACCCAAAATTTTATTTATTTTTATAAAACAAAATAACTTTATAATCATCTTACTGTAATCTATATTTTTTTTCTTCTGGATATAAGTTTTTCTCATTCAAGAATAAATGTAAATAAACAGAAAATACAACTCACCTCGATCGTTTGCACTCCATCTCGAAGCTCACGCTCACAGAAACCCTACGCGCCATCGTGAAACCCTATTCACTGAATCGTGACTCACTGTCGATGTCGAAATCGCCCTCGAGCTTTCCAAATCGCACTCGACACTAGCCACATCCCTAACTGACAATAAGCCTTCGCAGCACCGTCGAGCTATCCACCTAGGCTTTGCGCAACTCGAATCGTCGCCACCTCGAAAGTGAAACCCTAGCCGTAGCTAAACTTCGTGATTAGGGGTTCGGTCGATACGGGTCGAAGTGGAAGTCGCGATTCTTGATTAATTCGATTTGAATGAAATCTGGGATTTGACTTTAGCTTAAATGAAGATGATGAGAATCTCGTGTCTTTTCCCTCCATTTTTTTTACAGATGAAGGCTTCGGCCAATCTTATTTTGAAAAGAAGAATTGAATTTGAGGAGGAAGACGCAATTTTCCCTTGAATCGAAAAATAAAGGGAACGCTGCCCTTTTTTTCCTTTGAATTTCGATTTCTATTTTGAAAGAAGGAGCTCGATTCTATCTTTAAACAAAAAGGGTTGCATGATGTTGTTAAAAGAGGGGACAGGGATATGAAAGGAAGTCGGCTTGCTCAGGTAAGATTTCGGCCGGTGAGGTTGTTTATGTGATAATATACATATAAAATTTAAATTGAATTTTCGTTGTAAATTTCAACACGTTTATGTAGAGTATGCTCACACAACAACTCCGATCAATACGAAATTTGAAATCCGGTAATAATTCAATATTACGGATCCAATGGATCTGGTTTCGTCAAATTCCGAGACTGTGCCTCGGAAGACTATTTTTAAATTCAATTTAAAACGATAAAATTTCAAGACTGAACAAATCACCATTGAATTCAACTTTAACACTTCTATTATCCTCAGTATTATCAATATAAATTTTTCAAGCCTTCAAATTATTTTTAATAGGCTTAAAACTCCAGATTCAACAATTTACCCAACTTCAAATTATTTAATTTAATACTTTAATCATCAAATAAATGGTGATATTTGAATTCAAGTTAAAAAAATAATGTTTAAAATATTTAAAATCGATTAAATATTCCAATTTTAAATGCTCAAAAATTCCGGGTTGTCACATTAAGGGTGAAAGTTCTTAAGTAAATTTGGTATTGGAAATATACTAAGTAAATAATTGGATGAAATTTAAACTGGAAGTTGGAAAATGGGATGGTTGTAAATAAGTGGATGGAAATCAAAATGAATGTGAATAAAAAGAGAATTGTTGTAGCTGATAATCAATTGGAGGCTAAATACATAGGATGTACGTATATTATTTAAATCACATAGCGATTCGATTTAGAATTCGAGCACAGAATTTCGAGATAATTATATCGATCCGAGTTGAGATTTTTCACTCGATTTTCGACGGCGAATCTTGGATATAGATTTTGATCGATTCTAGAAATTCTCTATCATAGTTTGTGGCTATGCAAGGAGAATGACGGTTTCTGATCATGAAACCAGATCTGAGTCCGCACTAGGAAGTCGGGTGGACGATACTAGTTGGGAGGTGAAATTGTGTGATCAAGTGAGCGATCGAAATTGATATTGCAAATGGATGTAATATGTACATCATACAGGCTTAAGCAAAGCAAATATTTGAAATTTTGAAAAAGGAAGTGAATAAATGATTTTGAATGTTGTAATTGGATATTATTGCTAAGTAGAACATACAGGTGTTCAAAAAAAGGAAATTGGCATTTTTGATTTCAGAAGATAAATGAAATTGCTCGACAAAAGGGTATGTATTTAAATTTCTACATGAAATTTGATGGTTTTCTGGTCTAGCCACTTTTCTTTTTTGTTTTCTTTTGAAATCTGGGGGCCCACAGAGGCATTTTGTAGTTGTACCGATCTAGCCACGCAAATGAGACGCTGGCGAAATTTTTCAAAAATTTAGGGAGTTAGAAAATTTTTGAGAAAGTTTTGATAATTTAAAATTTTGGTTTTGAATTATAATTTGAATGGTTAAGTAAGTGATATTGTTTGGAAGTTATGAATGAGTTTAGGATTATCAAGTGCTGTTGTGGTTCATGTTTCACCCTAATCGATGGAAAGGAATCGATCATCTGAAGCGATGTCGGGAAGTGTATGTGTGATTTTTGGAAGTTATGGTGGATGCACGATTAAGGCAGAGAGCCGGAGATCACAGTTCGTGCTCGACGCCCAGGTTTTTGCTGAAAGGCTTATCGAGCGGTGTCGCGACTCCGTTCTCGGCAAGCGAGGCAATCGAGGAAGAAATGAGGGGATGTGATGGTAAGGAGTGGGTTGCGCCGGTGGAGCTTGGGGGGTGGTTCGGTGATCTAGGATTTTGACGATGGTGATGGAGTTCGGTTCCTCTGATTGTGTTTGTGCAGTAAGGTATAGATTTTAAATTTATTTTCAGTAGGGTTTAAAAAGAAATCTAGGTTAGTAAAAAATAAAATAAAAATAGCATTATCAATAAGTTTTATAAACAGTCAATTTATATATATATATATATATATATATATATATATGTATATATACAATAAGTAAATTACTGTTGTTATTACAGAAAAAGGAAACAAATTTTTTTATATATAGAAGTATAAGTATATATAAATATACATGCATAGTTAAATATATATATATAGGTAAACAATATATGCATGTATGTGTATAAGACTTTGGGAAATACAAGGATTTATATAACTTAGATTTTTTATGAAATCTATATAGTATATTTTATAAGTAAATATATATGTAGTTTCAAAAGAGCGTAAATATATATTTTTAAATTTACTAGATTATTTTAAAAAAAAAGGATTTAATGATTAATTTGTCCAATTAACTTATATAATTTAATTTAGCTATTAAAAGATTTTTTTTAAAGGAAATTATTCGTTTAAAATAATTTATTAGTTAGGTAAAATTATAAAATGGAAAGTGAATTGTTCGATTATTTCGAATATTAATAAACTGTATAAATTGTCATACAAGGTCTGAAACCGTGAAGAAATGGTCGAAATGGAAATGGATTGCAAACAAAAATCAAAGGTGAGTTAATCTCACTCATCTGGATTATTATTTAAAATTAAATAGTTAAATTTAAATTTTTGGTTGAATGATTGAATTGATTGGATGTGGTATATTATATATAGTAGTTTATATATATATATTTGAGTGATTGATTTCCCGCATTATATAGCGGATGAGACCCTATGCTCCCCGCGTAATAGCAGATGACCCCATATACCATGATATTCCACCTTGAAGTGGAATTGGTATTTAAATTATCGTGCTAACATTTGTAGATGCAGGGAAAACAGGTTGGAGGGATCCAACTAGATTCCTCAAATTATTTAGATTGTTTTAATGTTTTGTGATCTGATTTATTTAATAATCTGAGATAGATTATATTGGTATCTGAAAATATTGGATGCTATGGTTTGATTGAATATATTTGGGTATGCTGAGTTATCAAAAATATATAGATTGGATTTTTGAAGGGAAAATAAAAAGAGAAATTTTTTAAGTAAAATAATTATAAAGAATTTGGATAAATTAAAGAATGAATTAGGAAAGGATAAAGGTATATTTTTAAATTCTAATAAATAAATTCCGAGTATGGTAAAGGAGATTTTGAATAAATGGAAATAAATGATTTTTTTAAAGTGATTTTATTTAGAGGAATAAAAGCTTTCTTTAAAATTCAGGATTTAAATGGTCTGGGAAGAAATAAAAGGAAATTTTTGAAATAAAGTACGAAATTTATAATTTCAGTTTTAAATAAGATTTTTAAATCATAATTAAGAAGTAAATCTGAAATAAATAGATTTCTGAAATAAGATTTGAATAAATCGAGATTTTTTTATGGGAAATTAAATTTAGAAATAGTGTTTCAAAAGAAGGATGAGATTATGGAATTTATAAACAGGGTTTATAAATAAAGTGAAATATTTATCGGAGGATAATTTGGAAGTATAAATTCAGGATGGGAATTGATAAAGGAATGGGTAATTTGTTTTTAAAAATAAATTGGGGTTTATTTTTAAAGGTGTGAAAGGAAATTGTATTTCCCTTATAAGCCAAGTACATTTTTAAAGCAAATTTTTAAGTATAAGCTAAAAAGTTTAAAGTTGTTTTAAAGGAATATTGTCTTGAGAAATTATTATTTAAGTTGTTTAGAATTTTATAGGTAAATATTTATTAAATTAATTATAGTAGTAATTATTTTAAAAGTTAATTGGTATTATGATTTGAAAGATAATTATTAATATTTATATTTTATAAAGTAGTTTTATTTTTTTTAAGGTAGTTTGGCTAAAAAAAATTATTTGAAAAATTAGTATAGAATTTCATAACTTTGATTTTAAATTAGTTTTGGTTTAAGTTTTGCATGGAAATTATTATAAGATTTCATAACTAGTATTTTAAATAAGTGTTTTAAATAGTTTATTTTCAATGTTTTAAAGTGTGTGTGTGTGTATATATATATATTGAATAAAGTGATTTAAATTATTTTAAAATATAAGTGTTAAGACTTGGTGAATTTCAGTGGAAATAAACAATTTTGGGAATTTATGCCGCGAGAGAAAAGTGATTTGAAACTGATTTCAAAAGATTAAAGTGTAGAAGATATCTTGCGAAGATATTTTGAATAATAAATAATTTGGAAAATTATTTAAATCTGATGGTTGTTTGTGAATGTTATTTGATAGTTAAATAACCGACTATCAATATTGGACAATGCGCTGATCGTTTCGAAGAGACCGGGATCGGGATTTATTTCCCGAAAACCACTTAGATCCGTTTGAACGTTTTCGTGAGGAAGACAAGAGCTTGGAGTCGAAGATGGAGCAGTGAAGTGCAAGAGCTAATCGCTACTAATCCTGAGGGTGATTCCAAAATGGATGTAGTAGGAGTAGTGCCTTCGGTTCTGTTCGAATCCGGAACAGACTTGTATGGACGAATGCTTTCAGAACATCGTCAGGAGTATGATGAGCAATTCTAAGTGAATGTGTGCTAAAAAGGTAACACATTGCCTCGATCCTCATCAACCGGGAATGGCTAAAATAGGGGAGGTGCACACAAGGCTAAGTAAGTGGCTAGAAACCAATTAGGTTAAGGTCACCCATGTCTAGATGTCCCTTTATTTTGGTCGTGTGGACGGTTGCTGATCCCAACCGCGGGGTTAACTTATTCGGACTATCCAGTAAGGGGTAGCTCCGGTCTTGTGATGCAGGGGATCAGGGTGGATCCTCGGTACGGTGATCTAGACCACGTACTGTGACGGGCAGTACCCCAGTAGTCCTGCCATTGATGGAAATCCATTCTCCCTACGCGCCTTTACGGTTTTTTTTTTGTATACCTACTAGCTGGAATTTAATAATGTAACCATTTTAGCTATTTGAATAAGCATTTGTATATAGACACTACTATAATATCAAAGGATTTTATAAGAAATGTTTTGGTTATGGTAAGGTAAAAACCTTGCATCTTTATTTGTGGCGTGGTCTTACGAGATACCTTTGATTTCAAAGGATTTTGGAAACTTTAATAATCCAATTGAGTGTGTTTTTCTCACGCTGGTTTTCCAGACTGACTTGGGTGTTATTTAACTATAATGCTCGGGTCAGACTTAGTATTACAGAATACAGATTCTGGATGGACTGTTGTGGAGCTCAGGAGACGAGCTGGATGACGAGGCGTATTTCCGTAGATTCATATTTCTGTTGTGCAGTGTAAGTTGTATATTCACCTTTGGAAGGACGAGGTATTATAACCGTCCTGAATTGTGATGTTGATTGTATTGTACTCTGATGATGTAATATATAAAACTGATATAATTCTTTTGTTTTAAAAAATTAGTCATTTATCTATTATATATTGTTCTGCTGCGTTTGTGAGATTCTAATGAAGTTTTCTATTTCTTTTTCTACCTCCTTCTTCTTTAACCCTAATGATTCGGTTTTCTGGCATTCGATTGTACGACATTTGATATAGTGGGCGTGTTGATGCCAATTTTCGGGCGTTGAAAAATTGGGTCGTTACATACATTTTGTGTCTTAACACTATAACCGGCAGTAATACATGTAGTGCATAGCTTATATTGTTTACAATGACTCTTAGCTATGGTAGAACAATGTAACGCCCCACCTCTATACCCACGCTAACCAAGAACACTACGGTGTAGTGCTGTCAACTAGCACGGAGAATAAGGCTGTTGAGGAGCGACCATCCGTGTAATTGCTTTGTGCGAGCACCGATATGCCAGATAGTAAAAGCGTGCATTTCATTTCAGGAGGAAATCCGACATGCCGATGCAAACTCAAAGCTACTACACAGTGGCTATAATAGTCTAGGACAAAAATATAAAATAATAACACAGATAATATAAATGCGGAACACAGATGAAACAAAAAGTCTCATATATATATATATATATAATAACTGATGTCAGTTACAATACATTTGACACGGTACATGTGATACAACTACAACAGTCGACTCAGGAAGTTACATATACAAGTACATTAACGATTAATATACATGAAGACATATCAACCTATACTATGACACGACAACTCCAAAAGATATGAAAGAACTTCATAGCTCGAGCAGCATCCCAAAGCAGAATATCTACAACCTGAAATAACTCGGGTCTGACCCGAGTATTACAATCAAAAGAAAATAATACCCGGGTCAGTCTAATTCAAACTCAGTTATTAATGCACAGAAGCAATAATAATCAAATAACGAATAGATGACAATCACAATAAATCTCGTCTATCCAATCACTAATAAGGATGAATTGGACAAAGGACACAATCAAGTAATTGGGAACATCAATTAAAACGACAACTCGAGTAGGGCTGCAGTATACAAGCGTGTACTGCCACGCCACTACAACATATTGAATACGAAATAGATCCATAAATCAAAAGCAAAAGAAATAACACCAAAACCAATATCGTGTGGCTGCAGTTCACGCTTGCGTGCACTGCCTTGCCACTATAGTGATGATGTACCCAATGAAAATTCACAAGCGTCGCCGTGAATATCATAAGGCCAAGTGTCGATTAAATTGCAGAGACAAATGCGAGGTCAAGCCCAATGAATTTTAGGCTCAACACAAGGCGATGAGCAAAGTAGCAAGTCATGTACACTAAAACAAAGTAAAGAATGTATAAATGCACATGAACAAGTACTGTGCATATACAAGTGCACATAAACAAGTGTAGTGCAATGACTAGACTAGCAAATGTAGTATACAAGTGATGCAGGCAAAATGGATTTATGCAACCTGAACCAACAGAGCACGAAGGCTCGAATGACCAAATACACATGGCAATGATATAACATGGTGCAAAAGAAAGATGCAATTTACATCAAACTGCAATGAACCAAAAATCACAAAACCAACATCAACTAAGTTCAAAGGGTCAAGACAGCTTCAACACAAATTGAAACTGCTTATATACTCGAAGCATAGTGCCAAATGGCATGAACAAGACTCTAATGTACAGCCTCCATTGTATATATATATACAGTAAAATGGCTGCAACATAATCAGGGTAGTAAAGAATGAGTGCCACAACTTCAGAGAGCATGCGCAAGTGACTCGAAGCAGTGAGTCAAATACAGTTAAGACAGTGGTGAATATGCAGCACCACGCAACACGAAGCAAACTCATGTGAACATGGACAAAAGGGACACAAATCTGGACTAATTTTCCATCAGATGAATAAGAAACAAAGACCAGGCTACTCAATGTATACAACATGCAGTGCAACAAAACTCAAGTTAAACTGAGTACAGTTCAATGCAAAAACAGGACCAGACCAACATATGAAATATGAATATGTACATGAAGTAAACATATACATATATGTGTGCAGTCAGTTCAAGTCTAACCAAACAGTGAACCTCAATATCGAAATGAGACAGTAATGCAAGCAATGCTACGATATGCCTCAGAAATTATCCATATGCAATGAAGACAGTGGTCTAAAAATATCAAAGTGTATAGGTCAGGGAAGAACCCAGACCACATGAATTAAGTGTGCAACTGACCTGAATGTCACAAATCGCAACAAACATAATGGATGCAACTGATGAATGGTGCAAGGGACAACACGCATAAAGTTCAAATATAACAATAAGGTTCAGTGGGTTTGAGTTCAAAACAAAACAGATGTCAAGAGAACATCGAAATGCAGTTTGAAATAGGCAGTGGCAGTACTACCGTGAAGTATGTAAATGCAGACTAGCTACTAATGATCAAGTTCAAAGTTGAAGCTAACAGTTCAGCAACCTACCCTTTAAATAATTCAAGTGAAGATACCAAATACAACCTGAATGAACTAGCCTGGAAACATGCTCAAACTCAACTGGCACATAACTACAAGTATGCAGTAGCTAACAGCGTATGAGTGACCTCAAGCAACTACAAAGATCACAATTCGAAGTGGACAGAACCATCAGACATGCAATGTGCAGACTACAAAAATGATTCAAGCACAGTGCTACTACAAATATCACAATGGATGCAACACCAAACCCAAAACCAAGATAAACAAGTCAAGGTCAAACATTCATATCAGAAGTGGTTTTAAATAATGCCAATAAAAAATGCCAAGACCGACAGTACGCAAGTCAATGCCAAAGTCGAACTAGCGAATTCGAAACCAATTCAACATCCAAAATCAAGTCAAGGCCGAAACAAAGAAACGAAATAAGCAAACGAGGTCAAAGAATTTGAATTAGATGTGAGTATAAATTACTCACCTTGTTGCCAAATCGAAGCAGAGGCCATCGGAATCGAACACGAACGATTTGAAGTTGTTAAATGATTGCTGAAGCCCCAATTTTTGGACGAAGAGGAAGGAGGACGAAGCCGCCATTAACTCTCTCGCTCTCGTTTGCTTTCGGGCTAGTGAATGGGAAAAATGAAGAAAATAAAAAAAGGGGAACGGGTTAAAGAACGTAAAGAGGGGGACGGTTCGAACAGCACTCAAAAAAAATAAGAGGCCGATATTCACAATTTCAAAGCTCACAACACTTGACCAATTTTATTTTATTTTTTTTAAGAATTTCAACCCGGTAAAACAAAAACTCCATCCTCAATTTGCTAGCGACAATAATTATTTAAATGACGATAATAAATTTTCACAAAAACTCGGGTTGTTACAGACTCCCCTCCTTAAAGAAATTGCGTCCTCGCAATCTTAAGGAATAAATGGACAAAAGGTAACAACCACTTGTCGCCTACGACAAAGTGCATCAGTAACAAGATTTTCCCTTCCGGGAGTGGTAAATAATATCAAGATCATAAGATGTATGGAGCTCGAGTCAACGTGGTTGACTCAAATCATGTTCCTTATGAGAAAATAAATATTCCCAAGATTCATGATCAGGGTAGAGAACAAATTTCTCACCCAAAAATAATGGTGCCAAATTTTGAAGAACGAAATCAATAGCCAAGAGCACTAGATCATGAGTAGCATATCTAGTCTCAATAGGCATTAATGATTTAGAAACACAAGAGACAGCACGTTCTCTTCTGCAAGAGAATGGTATGCAAACCAAGACGATTAGCATTGGTACAATCGATAAAGTCTTGGTTCCCTCGGGAATCACAAGAATAGAAGTGTCGGAAAAGAGTTGTTTTAAATAGTATTCTTTCCCGAAAAGCTAAAACTTTCGAAATTTACAATTTACTTTATGTAATTATCTTTTCAGACAAATTTACATTTAAAATTCAATTTCTCGTGTCTGATTGTCTCATCAAAGCGTCTAGGAGATTCCTATCGATAACGTTGATCAAGCGCATCGACCGGAATTCTTAAAGCACTCAATAGGCAATACAATCACAAAACATTCTTTTAATTTTATAAAAGGAATTTACAAATTTTCACCCTCAAACGGACAAGTCCGAAATTAAACGAATTAGTAAAAGAATGGGGGTCATAGTCCTCGATTTTGCTGAAACGTTTAAATCGCTTTCTCATTCTTTTGAAAGCGTAAACTATAAAAAATTTGAAAACGATTTTTATTTTTGAAACATTTTTTTTTTTACACGTGATTAAAACAGCGATATCAGTAGAAACTTCGATAAGTGGATCTTCATTCATCAAAAGTGTCACAAGAATCTTCTCAAAGATAGAAAGGGATATCATACCCTAAACTTGTACTCATAACAAGTCAATGACACACGAATTCACCAATGCACAAGAATTGATAAAACTTATCAATAGAAATCACGAAAATTGGTGAAGCGCAAATTCTAGAAATCTACACAAGAAATCCAGAAATCACAAGATAAGAGTATGAAAACTCGAACGGGAGTATGAAAACTCGAATGAGAGTATGAAAACTCGAACGGAGTATGAAAACTCGAAGGAGAGTATGAAAACTCAAACGGAGTATGAAAACTCGAACAGAGTATGAAAACTCGAACGGAGTATGAAAACTCGAACAGAGTATGAAAACTCGAACGGAGTATGAAAACTCGAAGTAGAGTATGAAAACTCGAAGTAGAGTATGAAAACTCGAACAGAGTATGAAAACTCAAACGGAGTATGAAAACTCGAACAGAGTATGAAAACTCGAATGAGAGTATGAAAACTCGAACGGAGTATGAAAACTCGAAGGAGAGTATGAAAACTCAAACGGAGTATGAAAACTCGAAGGAGAGTATGAAAAATCAAACGGAGTATGAAAACTCGAACAGAGTATGAAAACTCAAACGGAATATGAAAACTCGAACAGAGTATGAAAACTCGAACGGAGTATGAAAACTCGAAGTAGAGTATGAAAACTCAAACGGAGTATGAAAACTCGAAGGAGAGTATGAAAACTCACCTACACGCGAGCATGAAAATTCATCAACACATGTAACGCATAACGAGAACGGGAGCACGAAAACTCACCTACACGCGAGCATGAAAACTCATCAGCACATGTAACGCAAAGCGAGAACGGGAGCACGAAAACTCACCTACATGCGAGCATGAAAATTCATCAGCACGTGCAACGCATAACGAGAACGGGAGCACGAAACTCACCTACATGCGAGCATGAAAACTCACCAACACGTGCAATGCAAAGCGAGAACGGGAGCACGGAATCTCACCTACACGTGAGCATGAAAATCACCAACACGTGCAACGCAAAGCGAGAACGGGAGCACGGAATCTCACCTACACGCGAGCATGAAAAATCATCAACACGTGCAACGCAAAGCGAGAATGGGAGCACGGAATCTCACCTACACATGAGCATGAAAATCACCAACACGTGCAACGCATAACGAGACGCTATCTCATGGTTGCAAGCCATTAATTTTGACACACGAATGGTCCGAAGACCGTGGGGCGCTACCCCACATGTGTGAGTCGAAATCACACAGATTGAGGTCTAGACTAACCAAAATTCAAAAAGGTATGTGTGAGTGGAATCACACAAGTGGTGTCTAGTCTAACCTCGCAAACAAAAGGAAAGTATGTGTGAATGAAATCACACAAATGGTGTCTAGACAATCCTCAAAGCCCAAGAGATATGTGTGAGACGAAATCACACCGATGAGGCCTAGTCTAACCGAAAAGGTATGTGTGAACGAAATCACACAAATGGTGTCTAGACAATCCTCAAAGCCCAAGAGATATGTGTGAGACGAAATCACACCGATGAGGCCTAGTCTAACCGTAAAAATGATCGTCATGATCAACGAGAAGTGTCGATTACACTAAGTTAGTAAATGTAAAAGTTTAGCTTCATGTCCCATAACCACTTGCTTAACTTAAATATTTACGAACAAACTGTAAATCTTCACTAGAAAATTGTCACATGAGGTTCAATCGAACAAGTCCAAGAATTAACCGACGAAGCAAACGCAAGCGTTTCATACCACTTGTTTTACTAAGCCGTTTAATTAGATTTCTAATACGAGTGAAATAAAGATTTGTATATACTAATAGATTGGAAAACGGTGTTAAAAACGAGTTTGGTATTGAAAATAGAGTTGAAAACATTTTGATAAAAGAGTTTTGATATTTACTACTAGTATTGAAACCTTTATATTCTTAAAGTGACAAATCACAAAAATGATTGTAAAAACAATCAATCACAAGAATTCACATACGAAGACGTGAATAGAATCCAAAGAAATCGATACCGAATTCATCGAAAAGTATGTCCACAAAAATCCCGAAGAAAAGGTCATCAAAGTTGCTAATAAATGATAGCAACTAATCGGGAAATAATCAAGAATCGATTAAATTCGAAAACCAAATCAATTCACTAAGATTCACATTCGAAGACGTGAATAAAATCCGAAGAATTCGATTCCAATCCATCAAAGTAGGAATACCCAAAAATTCCTGAAATAGAAGTTATCAAAGTCGACAAAGGTGATAACAACTATCCGGAAAAGAAGAATCGATCAACAATTGAAAAAATAAAGCAGAACGAGCATAAATGCTTGAATGACTTTAGCAAAAGTAAAAGTCAAGTCAATGTCGATATCGACCAGGCAAAGTCCAAGACAATTTCTTTTATACCAAAGAAATTTTAAAACTATCAGAGAGAGGCACATGAAAGCCAACAAACCATGGATAAACAAACAGAGTCGACAATTGAAATGCAATATGTCGGATAAACAGACAGAGTCGACAATTGAAATGCAATTTGTCGGATAAACAGACAGAGTCGACAATTGAAATTCAATTTGTCTCAAAGATTGATACCCAAAACCCAATTGCATGGAGACTCCATCCAGTACACGAATCCGAGATAAGAATGCATATATACAGCAGTTCGAATAAACAACGCGAGTTCAAATCGAAGTGGGTACGAGTTGCAGCAGTATGCAACTTGGTATGGCATATACACAAGGATACTTAGCAGTGCATACTCGAATGAGTAAGTGCAACAGAGAATAGCAGCAATGCTCATAAATAAGAGTTAGGAATTCATACCTAACAAATCAAAGATGATTTTAGATAAATATGTGAGATAAAACATGACAAATAGTTGTAACACATGTACTATCTAAGTTATGTTTTATATTTGTTCTAAACTACAGGCTCTGATACCAAGCTGTAACGCCCCACCTCTATACCCACGCTAACCAAGAACACTACGGTGTAGTGCTGTCAACTAGCACGGAGAATAAGGCTATTGAGGAGCGACCATCCGTGTAATTGCTTTGTGCGAGCACCGATATGCCAGATAGTAAAAGCGTGCATTTCATTTCAGGAGGAAATCCGACATGCCGATGCAAACTCAAAGCTACTACACAGTGGCTATAATAGTCTAGGACAAAAATATAAAATAATAACACAGATAATATAAATGCGGAACACAGATGAAACAAAAAGTCTCATATATATATATATATATAATAACTGATGTCAGTTACAATACATTTGACACGGTACATGTGATACAACTACAACAGTCGACTCAGGAAGTTACATATACAAGTACATTAACGATTAATATACATGAAGACATATCAACCTATACTATGACACGACAATTCCAAAAGGTATGAAAGAACTTCATAGCTCGAGCAGCATCCCAAAGCAGAATATCTACAACCTGAAATAACTCGGGTCTGACCCGAGTATTACAATCAAAAGAAAATAATACCCGGGTCAGTCTAATTCAAACTCAGTTATTAATGCATAGAAGCAATAATAATCAAATAACGAATAGATGACAATCACAATAAATCTCGTCTATCCAATCACTAATAAGGATGAATTGGACAAAGGAAACAATCAAGTAATTGGGAACATCAATTAAAACGACAACTCGAGTAGGGCTGCAGTATACAAGCGTGTACTGCCACGCCACTACAACATATTGAATACGAAATAGATCCATAAATCAAAAGCAAAAGAAATAACACCAAAACCAATACCGTGTGGCTGCAGTTCACGCTTGCGTGCACTGCCTTGCCACTATAGTGATGATGTACCCAATGAAAATTCACAAGCGTCGCCGTGAATATCATAAGGCCAAGTGTCGATTAAATTGCAGAGACAAATGCGAGGTCAAGCCCAATGAATTTTGGGCTCAACACAAGGCGATGAGCAAAGTAGCAAGTCATGTACACTAAAACAAAGTAAAGAATGTATAAATGCACATGAACAAGTACTGTGCATATACAAGTGCACATAAACAAGTGTAGTGCAATGACTAGACTAGCAAATGTAGTATACAAGTGATGCAGGCAAAATGGATTTATGCAACCTGAACCAACAGAGCACGAAGGCTCGAATGACCAAATACACATGGCAATGATACAACATGGTGCAAAAGAAAGATGCAATTTACATCAAACTGCAATGAACCAAAAATCACAAAACCAACATCAACTAAGTTCAAAGGGTCAAGACAGCTTCAACACAAATTGAAACTGCTTATATACTCGAAGCACAGTGCCAAATGGCATGAACAAGACTCTAATGTACAACCTCCATTGTATATATATATACAGTAAAATGGCTGCAACATAATCAGGGTAGTAAAGAATGAGTGCCACAACTTCAGAGAGCATGCGCAAGTGACTCGAAGCAGTGAGTCAAATACAGTTAAGACAGTGGTGAATATGCAGCACCATGCAACACGAAGCAAACTCATGTGAACATGGACAAAAGGGACACAAATCTGGACTAATTTTCCATCAGATGAATAAGAAACAAAGACCAGGCTACTCAATGTATACAACATGCAGTGCAACAAAACTCAAGTTAAACTGAGTACAGTTCAATGCAAAAACAGGACCAGACCAACATATGAAATATGAATATGTACATGAAGTAAACATATACATATATGTGTGCAGTCAGTTCAAGTCTAACCAAACAGTGAACCTCAATATCGAAATGAGACAGTAATGCAAGCAATGCTACGATATGCCTCAGAAATTATCCATATGCAATGAAGACAGTGGTCTAAAAATATCAAAGTGTATAGGTCAGGGAAGAACCCAGACCACATGAATTAAGTGTGCAACTGACCTGAATGTCACAAATCGCAACAAACATAATGGATGCAATTGATGAATGATGCAAGGGACAACACGCATAAAGTTCAAATATAACAATAAGGTTCAGTGGGTTTGAGTTCAAAACAAAACAGATGTCAAGAGAACATCGTAATGTAGTTTGAAATAGGCAGTGGCAGTACTACCGTGAAGTATGTAAATGCAGACTAGCTACTAATGATCAAGTTCAAAGTTGAAGCTAACAGTTCAGCAACCTACACTTTAAATAATTCAAGTGAAGATACCAAATACAACCTGAATGAACTAGCCTGGAAACATGCTCAAACTCAACTGGCACATAACTACAAGTATGCAGTAGCTAACAGCATATGAGTGACCTCAAGCAACTACAAAGATCACAATTCGAAGTGGACAGAACCATCAGACATGCAATGTGCAGACTACAAAAATGATTCAAGCACAGTGCTACTACAAATATCACAATGGATGCAACACCAAACCCAAAACCAAGATAAACAAGTCAAGGTCAAACATTCATATCAGAAGTGGTTTCAAATAATTGCCGACAGTACGCAAGTCAATGCCAAAGTCGAACTAGCGAATTCGAAACCAATTCAACATCCAAAATCAAGTCAAGGCCGAAACAAAGAAACGAAATAAGCAAACGAGGTCAAAGAATTTGAATTAGATGTGAGTATAAATTACTCACTTTGTTGCCAAATCGAAGCAGAGGCCATCGGAATCGAACACGAACGATTTGAAGTTGTTAAATGATTGCCGAAGCCCCAATTTTTGGACGAAGAGGAAGGAGGACGAAGCCGCCATTAACTCTCTCGCTCTCGTTTGCTTTCGGGCTAGTGAATGGGAAAAATGAAGAAAATAAAAAAAGGGGAACGGGTTAAAGAACGTAAAGAGGGGGACGGTTCGAACAGCACTCAAAAAAAATAAGAGGCCGATATTCACAATTTCAAAGCTCACAACACTTGACCAATTTTATTTTATTTTTTTTAAGAATTTCAACCCGGTAAAACAAAAACTCCATCCTCAATTTGCTAGCGACAATAATTATTTAAATGACGATAATAAATTTTCACAAAAACTCGGGTTGTTACAAACAATATGTTGTTCATATGATATTTTATATTTTTTAAAGCGTATAAATGTGGTTTGCAGCATTTCTCACTTTTATTTTGTCAAATGGCGTATACACAATGATCATTAGCATTTTGCACATTTATCCAACTTGGAACCACGTATTGACGGGGATCTTCACTCATGGGACTAGTTTGAATGGTGGACCGAAGGTGTAGAGGTTCAAGTAAAGAAAATGATGACGGACTGAGACATTGGAGTTCTTCAAATCACTGCCTAGGTTCAACCTCAGGCTCCTAGCCATTTCAGTTGATAGGGAGTTTTATTCAGTTGATTGAATTTAGAGAAAAACCAGTGCAGAGTGCAAGGCCTAGAACAAAAGGCCGGGGGATATTTCTCGATTGACTCAGTTCAGTCAGCTGGGAAAAAGTTCAGTCGACTGAGCCCGTTGACCGAACATAAATCCATCGATGGAACGCTTGGGAATTAGAATAACTTCGAGGATTTTTTCTACATTCATGCATGGATCTTTGAGGTGTCTTGGCATGGATTCAAGGGGCTTTGGGCTATTTGATGGTGATATGATGCGACGTGGCTACATAGACGATTATAGCAGGCGGTTGCAATGTGTTATGGTAAAGTACAGTCAAATGTATGAAGGAAAGGCTCGGCATGGACGACAACTGATTGGACCATGTGAGGAATGGGTAGGGATACATACCTAATTGGACTATACAATAGTGGGAACCTAGGGACTCATAGAGTCTGCTGGAGGATGTCCGTGACATCGTAGGGTATAGACGGGACGTGCTTCTTTGTTGCCCGGTTTATGGATGCATAAGATCACACCGTACTGTATAGAGGTTGACCCATGACGCGGTTTGTAGCTCTTGGTAGACTTTTCTACTTCCTTATGTTACGTGGAGGTAGCCTATGAAATGGCTTGGAGCACTTAGTGGATATTTCTCCTTACTTGCGTTATGGACAGGTATCCTATTGCATGGTTTGTAGCGTACGGAGTTTGTAGCATTGGTTTTTACTGTGGCTAGCACTATATTATAATTGTGCTAACTCGTTGGATGCATGAAAATATAAGATGAGGTATATGGTAGATATTCCCCATACACCTTACCCATATTTACATATACATCTAAGCAATATTTTATATATAGTATTTTGGAGCTTTGTTCTCTCACAAGAATTATATTTGACGCCAAGTTTTGTCTCTCTTTTATTTTGTTTGAGAACTCTCAGCTACTCATTCGAGCAGACAAGGAGTCGGGTATTGTTTGAGGACGGGCACACAGATTAGCGACTTAGAGCATGGAGGTGGCTTGCTAGATTTGTACTTTGATGTGATATGTTGTATTTCATATATTTAATAGACTTGTGTACTATTTATAAGGCTTGTATTATCAGTTACTGTTATACGATAATTTGGTACCGATACTTTATTTATTCCACAATATCGCCTTATATTTATTCTTCAATTATTATGACTTTGTATATTCTGATTATTATATGTCATCCCTGCGATATGATATTGTACCATTGTTCTTGTGAGATAGCTTGGTTTTATTTATTCCCCTTTTTTTAATTACCTTAATGAGCTATTATTTGAATTATTCGAGAGTCGGATGCTACCTTTGTGCATTGACTTAGAGTAGTATAAATAGCGGGGCATTACACCTATCTTCCATGTCCAACCAACAAATAGGCGACTTACATAGTCTATTATAAAGTACCTCAAATGGGGCCATCCTGATACTTGACTGGTAACTGTTGTTGTATGCGAAATCTAACAAATGCAAATGATCATCTCAAGATCCTCCAAAATTCAAGACACACACCCTCAGCTTATCTTCGAGCATATGGTTCACCCTTTATGGTTGACTGTATGTCTGTGGGTAGTAAGTCGTACTCAAGTTCAACTATATACTCAATGCACTCTATGAACTTCTCCATAACTTACCAGCAAATGACATGTTTCTATCACTGACAATACTGCTCGTAATCGCATCTGGTCTTACCACATTCTTCATGTATAACTTCTCTAAACTAGCCATCGTCCTTATTGATTTCACCGGGGTAAAAGGGATATTCTTAGTCAATCCGTCGACTGTCACCAAAATTCTATCACTTTCTATCCTCGACCTAGGCAATCCACCAATAATATCCAGGGATATTGAATCCAACTACTAGGTCAGTACTTGTAAGGACTGAAGTAAACCGCTCAGCTTTTGATGCTTAGCTTTCGCCCGCTGACACGTGAAACACCTCTTTACAATTCTCCAACATCCCTCTCCGTTCTTTCTTAAAAGAATACTATCTTCATATCACGATACATTTTGTGCCACTAGGATGAATAGTAAATTTAAACGGTCACTTCCCCTCAGATCTCTTTTCAACGATCTCCTACATTCAAAACACATAGTCTTCCCTTCTTCTTAAGCCATCCCTTTAAGTCTATCTCAAATCCTTTCAGATCCTAGACATCCACGCTCATCTTTAGTCACCTAATTCATTCGGCTAACAATGGGTCCTTAATTTGCCTTGCAGCAATTCTATCTACAAGCACAGGGCATGCCTCCAAACTTGCTAATACGTCTGGGTCTTTACTCGATCCAGATTTCACCTTATAATGCACTCCATAAGTGGCTAACGTCTTTTACATTTTTCATTCTTCAATCATGACTAATACTCCATTCTTATGCTTCATATTTAAAGCATCTGCAACCTTTTCTCTTTTCCTGACATATACTCTATACTAAAGTCATATACCGTAGAGAATTCCAACCACCTCTGTTGCCTTATATTCAACTCCTTCTGAGTGAATAAATACTTAAGGGACTTATAGTCCGTATACAATTCGAATTTCTCTCCCAAAAGATAATGCCTCTAAATTTTTACTGCAAACTCTAAGTCATTAGTAGGGCATCTAACTTCATACAATCTCAATTTCCTTGATATGTAAGCTATCACTTGTCCTTTTGCATTAGGATCGCTCCCAACCCTATTCCAAAGGCATCAGTATGCACTACCAAAACATGATTCCCTACAGGCACAATCAAGATAGGAGCATCCATTAATAACCTCTTCCACTCCTGAAATGACCCTTCACAATTGTAAGTCCACATGAACTTCTCGTTCTTCATGTTCAATTTAGTTAAGGATGCCCCTATACATGAGAAACTCTTAATAAATATATGGTAATAGTCAGCCAAACCCACAAAAATCCTCATCTCCACAACCGTCTCTGGCCTCTTCCAATCATTTAATGGATCTATAGCCAATCCATTCTCCGACACTGCAATACCAAAGAACTTTACTTTCTGCTTCTAAAAGTGACACCTAGAAAACTTTTCCTACGATTTGTATTATCTTAGTGTTCCCAACACTAATCTTAAATGGACTTCAAGGGGTCTCTCATTCTTAGAATACACCAAAATGTCATCAATAAAAACCAAGCAACCTATCCAACTAATCGCAAAAAGTTTCAGTTCATAAGATCAAGGAAGAACACATGGATGTTTGTCAGTCCAAATGACACATCAACCACTCATATAAACCATATTTTGTTCTGAACACGGTTAATGGTACACTATCTTCTACTACCCTCAGTTGCTAAGTATAGCTGTGAGAATACTCTAGCTCCGCTCAACTGATCAAACAAGTCGTCTATCCTGATCAAACAATACTCTAGCTTCCTCTAATCGATACACATCCGAAGCGATCCTTCCAAATTCTTCATGAATACTGTGGATGCTCCCAATGGTGAACTGCCTAATCTAATGAAATTTTTATACTCCAGTTCCACTAACTGCTTCTTCAATTCCTCCATGTCCCTGGATGACATTTTTCTTGGTGGTCTACTAACACGTTGTTCCTCCGGCATCAGCTTAATTCGGAATTCAATTTCCCTTCTTGGTGGTAATTTCATCACCTGTTTGACAACACCTACAAATTCCCAAATACTCATACTCTATTGATCTCATCTTCTAGATGTCCTATAGCACATAACGTTAAACCTAATTTTTTCTTCACTACATTCATGATTCTTTATCCACCATTTGGATTTCATAAAGCGAAGATTCTATCAGTGCAATAGATCCTAGCATCACTATGCCCTAACCAATCCATATCCAAAAGGACCCCGTACCCTACGAAGTCAAGCACATATGGACCACAAACAAATGGGTGTCCATACAATTCAAAATCAAGGTCGATGCACCTTAATCCCAAAGTGATATACCCACATCGAATTAATCACATGCAAGGATGTAACCAAATAAGTAATATCTTATTTCAACCTATCAACCATGTCATTTGAAATGAAAGAGCATGCACCACTAGTATCAAATAGAACTTAAACTGAAACACTAGAAATCGAAACTATACCTCTAAGTGCACTCTTCCCCTTCTCCTCAACAGTCTTTACATATGACAGTCCCTCCAAATCAACGAACTTTGTCTGCTTCATTTCCAGGAAATCCCTCTTCTTATGGCGGCCTTATCCGTGTTCTCCAACTGGGTACACTTAGTAGAGTAATTTCCCCTTTTCCGTAGTTGAAACAATTAATGTCTTCCACATTCATCTATTGAGCTCCTCCACCCGAGGACCTTCCTCCTTTCTAATTCTTATTACCCTTCTGATATGGGTTGAATTTTTTCTTTGCTTCACCCTTGGGTATAACAACAAATCTTTTCTTCTCTTGAAACAATGATCATATCTCTTCACCATTTCCACCACCATCTCAAGAAGAGATAACAGATGCACCATCACCTAATGGTTCAACCCCTTTCTCTATCCTTCAATGAACTTCCCATTTTTCTTCAATGGGGTATTGTTATGCTCCCTTTCATACTTTGATAGTGCATTGAAATGATGTACTCTACCAGAGTCATCCCTCTTTAGATCCAAGAACTCCCTACACAACGCAGTTTTATATGATTTGGGGATAAAATGAGCCTCGAACCACTTTTCAAATTGCTCCCAGGTTATCTTTTCCTTTGGAACTTCAGCAATCCCAACCTCCCACCATCTAAAGCATCCACATGAAGCCGATAAGAAGCCAACCTCCTTTTCTAATAATTATCATACCCTATTTCTCCAAATATACATTCATATATTTTCAACTAGTTTAGCACTTCTATAGCAAACACCTTCCTTGTAAACATCTTTTCTTCAAAGTTCTTATAATCCCGTGTCATCATAGAAAAGTCTACTCCTCTAGCTATTATCGGTCCCATCTCAACAACTTTAGCTAGCCATTGCCTTATCCTCTCCATTATATACTAGTGGGACAAAGCATTCATATCCATTCCTCTAACAGTTGGGGCACGTATTTGAGTACTAGCTTCAGTACAAACTTTCGAGGCTACTTCCCCTCCTTAGCCATTAGTTTGTGTACTACCAGTTCCCCAACTAGCATGCGCTCTTTCTCTTTCTAAAGTCAAACGTTAGCTACATAGGTCCTTCTTGCTTTCTACAATAAGCAAGGGTTCATGAGAAATTGAAGTAAAAAGAGTGGGAACAATAGTTTAGGGATAAATACACCCTCCTATATGTTGACCAAAAACAAGTTATATATTTATTTATATATAGTGTATTCCCTCCCCCAATATGTTTTTGTGTTACTACTTAGGTTCTACTTAGCTCAGCTTTACGTAGATGTCCCCTAACTTAAGATTTGATACCACGTTGCAATGTTCTCCACTTTAAGGCCCAAAAATGAGTGCCGATGATGCTGCTACCATCACTAGAATTAATTTCATGTGACAAAGTGAGATTAGTATATTTTTTCCACAATAATAAGTAAAAATGATAGTTAAAAAGTTTCATTATTGTTTTACTCAATTTATTATATAATTACTAACCTATCTCTTTCACGTGTAGGGGTAAATATAAAAAGAAATAGATATAGTGTCACGCCCGACGTGTGAAGATGCCGACATGACACTTAACTAGTTATAAATCTCAATTTTACATAGCGGAATTTTCTAAATAGCTTTTATTTACAAAACAAGCCTCATGCTTTATCCTCAAAGTCTTTGTTCATCTTGTCCAGAAGCTACCTGTCTAAACCATAACTCCAACATATTCAAATGAGTACCCGTGTGTTTATCTAAAATAATAGAAACACTATGAAGACATAAAGCCTAATATGAGTAAAACATTTACCCTAAGCAAAAAATAGTGAGTCCATACCGCTAAACCATGGAATGAGATTCCCCCTCGCTTACACATCGCAACAATTACCCATTATCATGTAAACAAGCATAAAACATGAGCATATATTTACATAACTTCCAATTTATAAGTATGCCATATACTTATTATCTAATTATGAACTATGTCATATTTCTAGTTACCAATTAGATTAAATATACCTTATACTTAATATTTAATAATGAACCATTTCATACAATCATCAATCACATTCACAAACATCGCCTAGTCTATTGTTTGGGTGTCAACCTTAAAGTTATAATTAACTTGTTTTAGTGATTGCCTCCATGGGCCAGTCTATCACCTATATATATTTTTCTTGAACAAATCATAGATGAAATAGCCACTCATTTCACTATGGGAGCCACCCTGACCAGGGTTACCCTGACTCTCCTAAAAGGTTGAATATAAGCACCATGAATACTTTCTTGCAAACGACCTTACTAAGAGTCAATAGCCTCACTTGGTCCTAAAACACTTTTTGTTCACGTTGTCGGTTTGTTCATTAAAAAATCTCTCTGATGATTTGGCACCTTTGCCATAAACTCACTTTAAAATGTATTTTGTTTGTATTTAACCCTATAGACTTCCCAAGTGGTGATACCCTACCATATATCGTTTAATTTTTGTCATCGTTAGTCTTGGCTTCCTACTATCCAATAGCTCCATGAGTTATTATATTTTTATGATCTTGGTCCAATTTATTTCTTTCATTTTTTTATTATGTACCCCAAACATTCTTTGGATAAAACAGTTTTTCACTAATTTAAATGATACAACTGTCATCTCTTATTTTCCATAAGCTTTCTCCATTTCAAAGTTTAAATAAACAAACACAATTTTAACTTGTAAGTTTAGTTTCATAAATTCATCCCTATGAAATTTCAAATCAATATCTTAGAAATTGGCTTCCAAAATTCAACTAAGTACATTCTTTTTTACTTAGGAAAGCCCACTTACCTATCACATATTGAACCTAGCTATCTCATGGTGACATTTACATGAACTAACTCGTGTTGAACGTTACTAACTATTGCAAGTTGTTAGTTTATCTAGCCATTGCAAGTTGATATATTTAACAAGCCATCGCAAGTTGATCTTCTAAGGGCTATCGTAAGTTGACAATTCAACTAGGCATCATAGGTTGGCAATTAAATTAGCTATAGCACATTGAGCTTTTATTAGCCGTCGCATGTTGATCCCTTATGAGCAATCGCATGTTGAACTTTAATAAGTTATCGCACGTTGATTTTCCATTTAGTTTTCGCATGTTGACATTAATAATTATTGCAAATTGATATTTATACACGCTATCGCATGTTGACCTATGCAAGCTATCGCAAATTCATAGTTATAAGTGCTATCTCATGTAAAGAAGACGATCTTGTAAGTAAGTTGAAAACTTGTTTATTACCATTCAAAGTAATTACTTTACACCGAACCCTGCTATATGACGAATTCCTTTTGGCCAATCTGATCATTTGTAGTTTACTTTTTAGAAATTGCTAATTGCTTTCTTAATTAATTATCTTTCAATAACCGACTCTTTCCTTTGCTAAATAATTCATATAAATCCAAAAATTAGTGGGGAAAACCAAAAAATTCACAAAAAATATAAATCATTCCATCTTACTTGGTATACAAAATTCAAGTTAAAATAATTATTTCTATAGTTTTGAATAAATAATTTCCCAAAAATTATGAATTTTCTCAACTTAGAAATTCATAATATTTCCAGATAATTTTAGAAATTTATGAAATAAAAATTGTCTTTATTTTATCATCATAAATAACATACAAAATTTCCATAACATACAGAGAAGATGATTCATGTTTTACCCTGAAATATGACTAATTTTCCCTTGATTTAATTTATAAATCTAAACAAAAGCACATCTATCATCAAATCATAGTTTGGAAACGTTTCAAGCATCCATTTGACATTGGATTTGAATCCAAATGGGTTAGGAAAGTATTTAAGGAAAATTGTACTCGCCTTTGCGTAAAAATCTGAGAAAAACCATGGTAACTCTTCTCTTTTCCTTTAGAATTAAAAGCATTGTATTTAGTTTAATTTTTCTTCTTCTTTGCCTTGTAATGGTGCCAGGCCTTGAAAGAGATGTATTATGTTTTGTTTGAAAATTGAAAATGAGGGAGATTGAGGATAATATGATTAAGGCATGTATATTGGTGGTTTTGGCTTGGACAAATATTCCTTATCGCCCAGTCACACCAATATATTTCCCTTAACATATGATTCTTCCCACTCAAAAATTCTAATTTATTTATTCCTATCAATAAGACTGGCATTAATTGCTCTAATTACCTTTGGTATGTTTAATTAACACTCCAAAATATCACACACTTAATAATCAAATATTCCTTAGACAATTCTTGTAATTAAGCTATTTTATTTACCCTTTTAATATTTATATGGAGTGTTACAATGTAAATATAAGCATGTATGTAACTATATATATCTATACACATATAAATATGGGTAATAACTTGATTTCTAAGGAAAAAGTGCTCAGAATCTAAAGAATTGAAGATAGAAGATGAAGTATATGAGAGATAGCAACTCATGTTGGTACAGACATGATTCATGTCGACACTGACACGTTTTACGACAGAGGGACTTCATCTTCCCTTCTAATCTGGAGTTTTACCTGGTATTTTCAAGGGATGGCGATTCTAGTGGGCAATTTCCTATAATAGCAAGCCTAGAGCAACTATGGAAAGACTTTTGGTCATTCTCTTCTTCACCTTCTATCTTTACTTGGATCTTGTCACTAAGGAGACTATTTTTTACTGTTATTGAACAAATTTGAACTGTAAAATCCTTGTATTTATGATGAAACATTCCATAATAAGATTAAATTGGACGTAAGCCAAAGATTTGCCAAACCATTATTAAAATCCGTGTGTTTCTATCTGTAACGACCTATACGTTACGTATCGGAGGATCATAAAATATTATTTTTAAATTTATATGAGGTCATATGGCTCTATAACTTTTAAAAATGTCTACAAGGAACATTATCTACCCTTATAATTTTTGTCGGATGATTTTTGACCCTGAAAATCTTTTAAGGCCCATAACTTTTGATATGAGCCATATTAGGTTCTCAAAACACTTATATTGGATTGAGATGATGGTTTCTCTTTTTGTACAGTGGTTACAGAAGCAATTTGGACTTTATAGTTTGGAGATATGACTAATTGAAGTTTGGTAGTTCTTAGAGTAGCTTAAGGGGCAACTAATGAGGTTCGTGAGAGGCCCATTAACCCTTTTGGGTTTAGGGGTTATATCAGTTGAAACAAATATCCCTAAATCATTTTCTACCATTTTCCAAATAGTTTTAAGCCTCAACTAACTCATTCTTCACCTAAAACCTTCTCTTTTCTCTTCTAAATCAAGTCTAAATTACAGATTAAGCATAGATTAGCAAAGAAGATTAACTAGAGATCTTCAAATATACTTTTCTAGGAAAGAAAAATTGGGTCATTACTATTCATTCTCAGATTCACCTTGACTGCATGCAAAAATAGGATTTTTAGACATTTGGTGAGTGATTTATCATCTCACACCTTATTATATATGTATCTATAGGTTTTGACATGTCTAGAATCCATTTTTAAAGTCAAAATCATATTTTATTGCTGTTTTAAAATGCTATCTATAGTAAAAAGGTGGGTAGAATGGTTTTTGATGTTCTAGTCATGTTATTTTGATTTATGACTGAATCTAATTATTATGTTAAACTATATTATAGATACACATATATGATGATTTTCCATGATTTGATGTATTTTTATGTGTTTGGATGTTATTGACGCATATATGGCTTTTGGGTGTATGCTTGAGTGGTTGAAAATGTTCAATGAAGCGAACCAGAGGTAGGAACTGTTCGTCGATGGAAATTCTATCGGATTAGAAAACCGTCGAACGAATTTAGAAATAAAATTTATACCGCAAGCGCACGGTGTACGAATGTAGCACGCGGCGAATACGGGTCGATCAGCAGGGAATTGATGGATTTTAAAATTCTACCCAATCAAATTAACCAAAGTTGGAAGAGTGATTAACTAAAAAAACGAAGAAAAATGACAAAAGAAAATAGATAAAAATATGAGAGTGTTAAGACAATTTAGAGGCAATTTCCACTCTCTAGATCACATAAATCAACAAAATGAAGTTTTGATCTCTCTTTTCTTGTCATTAGTGAATTAGTTGATGTGCTTATCATAAGTATGGTATATTTGTGCTATTAATTAGCTCAATATAAACCATAAAACTATAACACAACCACTAATACACTTTTAAATCTCATAAAATATGACAACAAAGTTGAAAGCAAAATTCATTTTAAGCATGGCCTATTAACCATTAATTAGAAATATAAGCCATCAAATTTCAATTTCAACAATCACTTCTTTGCTATAATCATATGTAGATGAAGAGGCAATTTGTGTTTTGTTTGTTTAAGCATAGCCTATTTGTTATAAACAACATAGACTATCAAATTCAATGCTAAACAACATCATTAAACCACTTCATTCATTCTCATTAAGCATAAAAAGAGAGCATAAACATCAAATTAAGTTGAAGCTACATGATTAGAGAGCTTTATTACCCCTAAATTGAAGGGGTTTAGCCTCTCATATTTGTTATCATATGAACAAATGTAGCTTGCAAATGAGAGAAAAAGAAAAGGAAAAGAGAGCAAAGTGAAATGGAAAACTATTCTAATTGCATAAAGAAAAATCTACACTACTTGCATAAAAGGAAATGAACATGTAATTAAAAAGAAACAATAATTAACATTGCATAAAAAAAAGGAATTACATAAGAGAAGACATGGCTAAGTAGCCATGGAAAGAAAGAGAGATTTGATTTATTTTCTAAACTAAAACTAACTAACTAAGAGGGAGAGGAGGCTACATGAAACATAAGGGGTATTTATGCAAGTTAGAAACCCTAATGCATATTTTTGGAGAGTACCCAAAATGCCCTTGGAGGAAGTGTGGTCACCAAGTAACTATTAACTTCCACTAATCATCCATTAAGTATGCATGAAGATTTAATGGCCATAAGCATGTGGATTAGCTTCTAATTTGTACATGAAGAAAGGTGGGTAGGTGGGGTCCTCCATTATCATGCCTTTGAATTATTTCCATCTTCATTTGTTCTATTCACCCTTGTGCATACATATATTTTCATGAAGCCACTTGTGTTTGAATTTTCATTCCTACAAAATACATAGAAATTTTCAATTAAATTTTCACAAATTAATAAAAGCACAAAAAAGACAATTTTGTCCCTATATGAAGATGCATATGTGACAATTTGAAAATAATTTGAATTTGGTTTAAACAAGTTAAAATACCCAATATGATCATTTATTTAATTTAAATAGAATAAATATGGTGGTAAAAATATGCACATTTACGTGCACATAAGAAATCGGACTCTGATGGATAGGCTCAAGGATGTTAAGAGTCATATCATTGCATATAGAGTGCATAAGGGCATAAAATGGATCATAGCGGTGAAGTCAGCGCAAAATTGGACTTTGGAACTACCACAACATTTTTGTTCGGCAGCATTTGGTTCGACAGTGACTTTCTCGGTTAACTTCATATACGGTGGCAATTGGTTCGGGATGTGCTTCAGTTCAGTGATAGGGGAAAACCAAACAACAAATACTATCCAGTGGTGTCCCAGTTCAGTTCTATGGAAGACCGAACATCAAATGTTGCTCTGTAGTGCTATTGTTTGGGGTCGAACATGATTTAGGGTTCAGTGGTGTTTACTTCGGGGTGTTTCAGGGACAACTTCGAGGACTTCGTTTTGGCACTCGAAAAAGAAGTTGGGTTTGGTGCTTTTGTAGGCACTTTGGGTCGACTGACATGCTGCTTTAGGTTTTCCATGTAGTGCTTTGGGTCGGTAAAAGGGATACCTAAGCTGAAATATGAAGTTGGGGAGTTTTGGGTTATTGTGAGACGAAACTTCATGATTTCTTCATGTCTTGTTCCGAGGGCCTAGTGGCAAGTAATTATAGAATTTGATAATGGATCGAAGGGATAAGTTCTACGTGATAGCTCATAGGATAGAACATCAGGTTGTGATGCTCATTAGTGGGACATAGTAGTTTGCGTGTACCCATATTTCTAGACCTCTATGTATGTCCAGTCTCTAGCCGTCTGCATGGGCATGAGTTGAGCATTTACGAGGTGGTTCTACTATAGGTACGTGTGCTAAGGGATCGATGGATGACTTTGAGACTGTGATGCTCTTTATCAGGAGAGGTTAGTTAGTATGTGCCCACAATAGTCTACATATACCCATATTTTTGGACATCCACGCGTGTCCAGTCCCTAGCCATTTGGGTAGGCAATAAGTTGAGCATCTATAAGTTTTATCGTATATCCAATGGTACTTGAGTGAGAGATGCAAGGTTGTGTAATGGTTGTTATGTTTGTTGTGTGCTTGATATGTCATGCGATACCCATATACCCCAAATTTTCCACAAATGATAACAGTTTAGCATATACTATGTTTATGTTCTAACTCTTTGAATGTTGGATCAGGTCAGTTATGGTACTACATACCCTATGTCCTTATTACTATATATGGTTTTATAGTATTTTATAAATGTTGTATCACTCGCACCTGACTATTGTCTGACCAAGGTTTTATGTTTTTCTTCTTATTATTTTGGATACTCTTAAACGAGTAATTAAGGATAATAGGTATGGATAGCGCATGGAGCTGTATGGGGTACTAGCAGGAGGCTACGCTTTCATATGTCATACATTGGAGCTTACTGTTGCTTATATTCCACTGTGTAGTACTATGGAGCTTACTGTTGCTTTTATTCCACTGTGTAGTACTATGGAGCTATGCTAGTACTTGTATTACTTTAGAGATAGTTATAGAGTATATTTTGGAGATTGGATGTATGAACTCTTCAATTTTCAGTTTGTATAATCTGTGAACCTGTTGCACTATGATGTTCTTATTTTATGGTTCATTGTCTCCCCTATTCTACATCCATGTTGTTATTATACTTTGTCTATATGCCGTGAGATATTCTAGAGGTTCTAGGTTTTTGATTTTGTCACTTTACACCCTTGGTTCGGGTACCATCATAATGCATTACTCGGGTGTATTAGTTACCGGAGGTGTAGGGCGGTCATCACACTATCATTCACTTATTGATTATAGTTAGATATACTCTCTTTAATTTGAATTAGGATGTTATGCCTCTTTGTCCTAACATTTTGGTGCTTTCATCGAGAGAAGTACTTTTTAAGAGTGCATCTTGCTTTTATTGGAGATTGGAACATCCAAAAGTTGGATCTAGAGATTCTTATTGTTGAAGATCTAAGTCATTGTGATCTTAGAAGAGATTGACCTTAGATCTTAACTAATGGACTCTAGGAAATCTATAAGTCATTGTGATCTTAGAAGAGATTGACTTTAGATCTTAACTAATGGGCCCTAAGATCTTAACTAATGGCCCCTAAGAAATCTGGAAGATCCGAAGCTGTAATTGCCGCATGTGAAGGAGACGAAGCTTCCCGTCATAATAAAGAAACTATTCTATAGATCGATACTGCACTAGGACCCTCATCCCCATCAGAGATTGTATCGAGAGTTGAATTTGATATGGCGATGGCAGAGATGAACCAAAAGTTGATAAATAGCTAGAAGGAGCTATTGGAGAAGATGAATGCTATCATTGCCTTATTGACCGAGTAGTCCTAAAGGCCTAGGAGAAGCCATAGAGATGCACCATAGTTGGGTTCTGAAGGAGAAATTTCCTCTTCAAATAACCAAAACAGGAGATATAAGAAGCAAAAGATTAAGGTAAAGAGTACTGAAGCATCAGGGAAGAACAGAGGGATACTGAGCAAAGTTTAGCATCTGTACCGACTAGAAATAGGTCCATGCCTACATGAATTTGGTGAGTTCCAGTGAGCTACGACCGATGTCATCAATCTGTATGAAAATGATAATGATTTGCAAGATATCGACATTGTCCCTAGACTAGACATTAGAGAATAGAATGTTAGTGCTCAAACAACCGCCATGGTGCTGGCATAATGCCATAGAAGATCTCGTCAAGTGGCTCTTCCAGAGATAGGAGAGCCTAGATGTCGTCGGGTGAATCAAGACTATTTGCAGAATCGAACACCTAGTAGTCATTTTTCGGATCACTAGGCCAGTGAGGAATATATTAGTGATATGATAAAGTGGTGGAAGGAAGAGAACCATTAGAGGAAGAATGATTAGGGTACTACTCCTCGTGGAACTCTATTCTAGAAAATATCTTACGGGAGGAGTATCCCAAAATGTTTACAATGCCTTTGATGCCATTGTACAATGGGATGACTGATCCCATGCTGCATCTATTCAAGTAAAAGTGGCACAAGGATGGTGCTGGAGTAACAGATGTGGTCCGATGTAGGTGTTTATCCATCTTTTTGGAAGGAGTTGCGTCGGTGTGGTTTACAAGGATCGCTTCAAAATCCATTTCCACTTTTGAAGAATTGGCTAAGAATTTTTTGGTGCAGTTCAGGCTTCATGCTACTTGGTCCAAAGATATGATGTCCTTGTCGGACATTTTTAAAGGACTTGAAAAGTGCCTAAAAGTCTTTTTGAATAGGTTTAATACTCCAGTTATGGAGGTGAATAATGCGAAGGAGGATTTAGTGTTGATGGCTTTGATAAGGGGATGCACCCTAGTACGGATTTTGGAAAATGGCTGAGGATGAAGTAGCTGACTATCATGGAGGGTTTCCACTGAATGGATAACTAGTTCTTGCACTTGGAAGAGGCAGCCTAGGTTTTCCAAAAGGCTGAGGTGGAAAACCAGGAAAAGTTGTTCTAAGTAATGTTGCTATAAAACCGGTGAGAGCACTGGTAATGTTGTTGCAAATGTGGGTAATATAGACATTTAAAAGAAAAGGAATCAAGGCATTGGGGACAGATGGAACGATGCCAAAAAGCATTTAAGGAATATGATACTAGAGGACTACACTCCTCTAAATGATACGATGGAGAATATCAACCTTACCATGTAAGACACTGAAAGGTACAAGAAGCCACCTAGGAGAGATGGAATCAAAGTTGATGAACGATCCGTAAAGTAGTGTCACTTCCGTGAGGCTCATGGGCATAATACGAATGAGTGTCATCATTCGAACAATATCACTGAGGAGTTGACTCAAAAAAGAAGTTGCAGCAACATGTCATAGATTTGTATGGAGGCGGATAGAATGTTGGAACCCAAGGGCTGAATGATTAGTGGAGTCAACCTGAACCTAGTTGAGAGGAGCCCAAGCGACCTGGTGGAATGATCGTGATAAACACAATAACTGGAGGACCTCACCAAATGGAGAAAAGCTGGAATGGGATGGAATAGTATGCGAATTCCTTGAAGCGTATAAGCTAAAAGAGCTGCTTTTCCATTGAAGGTAGAGCTCTAGCCAGGAAACATAAATTGACGACCGATGATATAATTTTTTGTTAGAGGATTAAGCCACCAACATTCTATCCCATGGTGGTAATTGCCATTGTGGGCCTAGCTATTGTGCATCAAGTCTTGGTAGATTATGGATGCTCGGTGGATATTCTGTTCAAAATGACTTTCGATCAGATGAAAATCGGTCCGGAGGACATCAAGCCTTGTGTATTCAGGATTCATGAGTTTATCGAAGATGCGAAGGAGTTCGTTAAGACTATCGAATTTCTATCGAGTTGGGAGAAGAAGACTGTAAGATAATGCAGGTTCAAACGTTTATGATTGTGCATGAATTTTTGACGTACAATGCATTTTTAGGCTGACTAGCCCTAGCTAGTTTCGAAATAGCACTGGCTCCTTAGTGCCCGATGATGAAGTTCATTATAGAAAATGGGATTGGATCTGTTTGAGGTGACCAAAGCACTGGTTGGGTAAGTTACGTTGTTGAGCTCGGTGAAATGAAGAGATGTGAAAAAGGTAAGAATATAGAGAAATTTCACTACATCAAAGATGTGAATGCATAACAATCAATGCCTAAGCCTTAGTTGGAGAACCATAGAAGATTCTGCAAGGCTACGGATCCCACCAAGAGGTTAGAGGAAGCGCAAGCAGAACCGACTGAGCTGATGATCAATGTACCAATAGATATGGATGATCCCATGTGGGCCTTAAGATTGGATCATAGCTTAACGCCAAGATGAGAAAGTAATTGGCTAGTTTTCTCTAGGAAAATGTTGACATGTTTGCTTGGACACATTTGGATATGTGCAGGATATCATTGGAAATAGTGTATCATTCACTGAATGTGGACCCGAAATACACACCAATAAAGTAGAAGGGATGCAATCTAGTTCTAAGGAAATTAACAACATTGAAGGAATAAGTGGATAACCTGAAGGTTAATGGCTTTATCAGTGATGCACTGTACCCCAAATGGGTTTTAAATCCAATTCTGGTTAAGAAGCAAGATGAAAAGTGGAGGACATGTATCCACTATTCGAACTTGAATAAAGCATGCCCAAAAGACAACTTTCCACTATCAAAAATCGACCAGCTAGTGGACTCAATGGCCGGACACGAACTACTGTCCTCTATGGATGCACATTCCAGCTTTAGTCAAATTGCACTGCACGTCCCAAATCAAGAGCATACGAGTTTCATCACTGATTTGGGTCTATATTGTTTTCAAGTTATGCCATTCGGTTTTAAGAACGCTGGAGCTACTTACCATTGGTTGGTGAACAAGATGTTTGACAATCAGATCTGATGGAGCATGGAATTGTACATAAATTATATTCTAGTAAAGTCACACCTATCAAGGGACCATATAGATGACCTTTCTATGATGTTCGATGTGCTGTGAAGGTGCGAAATGAAGTTCCATCCATTAAAGCGTTCTTTGGAATTGTAGCGGGCAATTTCTTGGGCTTTATTATGAAGTCATGGGGCATTGAGGCTAATATGAAGCAGATTAATGCCTAAACATATGTAACCTCCCCACGAACAAGGAGGAAATGTAGGGTTTGAACGGGTTGGTGTACTGAGTTGTTTCATCTCAAAGGCAACTGATAAGTGCATACCATTCTTCGATGCCCTCAAAATTGGAGAAAGGAAAGTTTGACTGAATGAAGGAATGTTGGGATCATTTTGAGGAGTTACTAAGACATATGGAAAGAACTCTGGTCCGATCCAAACCTTTGGATGGAGAAGACCCGTTTGTTTATTTGGAAGTGTCTGCTCATGCACTGAGTGTAGTGTTGGAACGTGAGAAGACAAGGATCAAAAGGCCAATATATTACATCGTCAAGCAGCTTATAGGAGAACAAAAGAAATATTCGAAGCTAGAAAATCCTGCTTACTTCTTGTTGATTACTTCAAGGAATTGCGACTATAGTCTTAAGCTCATCCATAAAGGTGCTAATGGATCAGCCCTTGAAGCAAGTACTTCATCGACCTGAGACTTCAGGAAGGTTGCTGAAATGGAACATCAAACTAAGCCAATATGACATCATTTCCATTCAAGAAGGATGATAAGACAACAATGATTAGCGGATTCCACTGTTGAATTTATCATCTAGGATGGAGGAGAGCAAGAAAATATGGTCCTGCTTTCCTAGTGGAAGTTATACGTGGATGGATCTTCCAACAAACACAACTGGAGGGCAGAAACTGTATTCATATCCCTAGAAGGATGGATTATTTGCTACGGATTAATACTAGAGTTGTCCATGATGAATAATGAGGCTGAGTATGAAGCGTTGGCAACATGGCTCAAAATAGCGTTAGAATTAGGGGTAAGGGTAGTGCATGTATTTAGTGACCCCCAACTAGAAGTCTGCCAAGTCAAAAAAGAATTACAGGCTAGAAGTTACAAGACTTTCGCTTACTTGACAAAGACATTGGAACTGCTGTAAAATATAGAGCATCAGACAATCACGCACATTGCTAAGGAGGAGAATATGAAAGCTGATTCACTAGCCAAGTTGGCTAGCTCTGGGGATGTATAGTTAATGGGATTGATTCCAATATAGGTTTTATCGGCACCGAGCATTGAGTAGATGGATATCGATTGAAACTTCGAAACCGAGGAGGAAAAATAGTCGTGGATGACTCCAATCAAGGAGTATTTGTTTAAGGGAACTCTTCTGCAAGGAGGAAACAAATGGCGAAACTTCTTCATATAGTTCCACAATACATATGTAAGGAGTACAAGAGAGGTTTCTCAACCCCCTACCTCAGTGTATAACCAAGGAAGAGGCTAGGAAAATCCTCATGGAAATCAATGGGGGTTGATATAGTGATTACACATGGAGCAGACCCTAGCAAAGAAAATCCTTTGTTATGTATACTTCTGGCCAACTATAAACTGTGATGTATATGGTTACACCAGAGGGTGCAACAGATGCTAGAGGTTTGCAAAGATCCCAAGAGTCTCGTCCACGGAGCTTATGCAAATGATTAGCATATAGTGAATTTTGGTTTAGGGAATTTTGGTTTGGGGAATTGATATAATCAGTGTGCTACCAATGTCTAAAGAAGGAGCTGAGTATGCTATTTTTGCGGTGGATTACTTCACAAAATGGGCTGAAGTGGAACCACTTGCCACAACCAAGACAAGAAAGGTGATTAGTTTTGCGACTAAGAATATAATATGTGGATTAAATTCTATAGAAGATCATAACTGAAAATGGAACTTAATTCAAAAATACCAAGTTTAAGGATTTCTACAATTGGTAAAAATTCAAGAAAAGCTTTTCAGCAGTAGCACACCATAGGCGAATGGACAAGTGGAGGTGGTTAATAAAATCATCAAACCCATCTTGAAAAAATGTTTAACTAAAGCCAACGGAAACTGGGTAAACGAGCTTCCACTTGCGTTGTAGGCTTATAGGACGATCCATAAGTCCGCTATTGGACATACTCCACTCGCTATGGCCTACGGATCTGGTGCCATTATTTCAATAGAAATGAAGTTCCTTATCACTGAAAAAAGCATTATGACCTCAAGGTGAACAAGGAAGTCTTGCTTCAGTCCCTCGACCTGGTTGATAAGAAACGAGAAGAGGCTGAACTGAGGGTAGCTGCTCACCAAAAAAGAGTACCATGATATTTCAATACCAAGATCAGGAGTCGTATCTTTGAAGTGGGGGACCTCATATTAAAACGGGTCACTCCTGATGTGGGGACATTTGATCAGAATTAGGAAGGTCCTTATGCGATTGAATAAAAGCTTAGAGATGGAACTTTCAAGCTGGTGATGGGATCTCGATCCCACGGGCATGGAGTAGCGATATGTTGCAATGTTATTTCGCTTAGATTTATTTAATTTATTATCTACTAATAAGCCACCCTAGTCAACCGAGGCAATGTAATAAGGCAAGACTTTCCACTTATTTTGCTTATAAATAAAGGTAGTTTCTTGAACCAATGGAACCGTACTCTTGTAAGCAAAACCATATGCTGCATGATTAGCAGTGCAATCAGGTATCCATAGATGGGTACCGACCAACTCCTTTGATCTAGGATCGGGACAAAGGAGTATAATCATAGGGGTTGATCAAATGATTCGCCTTTATCCCTTTGGTCTTAGCTAATGCCTAGAGATAGGAAAAGCCAATGAGGAACTCCCAAAGTTAAGCACCCAAAGCACTGATTCCCAAGGATGGAAACTGGAGTATAACTAAGGGTTTCACGACCATGCTTACGATTCAATAGGGCATTCTTGACCGAGGATAAGCATGGACGGTCGACTGTGTTCTCGATCAACACCGGGAGATAGGTGAAATCAAGAGCGATGGACCAGAAATAGGTGCCTGAAACATTAATTCTTGGAGATAGGTATCGATATTCAATCAAAGCTTTTATGTTGACGTTTGCGACTCGGTAGGACATGCCTGACCGAGGATTAAACGATGATGGGCAAGAAGCTATTTTGGTTGATGCTTGGAGATTAGCGAGGTCAAACAGTGATGCTTAGTGTTAAGCATCTAAACCATTGACCATCAGAGATAGGAGTCAATGGGTAATTGGACTATCAATCACTCATGGCCCAATAAGACATGCCTTGCTGATGGTGAGTTATGAAGATCAATAGATGAATTTGATCAACGCCCATAGGTAGGCAAGATTGAATTTTGGTATCCAGAGACAGACACTTGGAATATTGCTTCCCAGTGATAGGAAACGGCATGGAACTCGGTACATTTATGACTTATTAGTGGCTAAAGGAATCTCGACCAAGGATAAACAAGAAAAGCCACAAAGTTGATTGAACGGGTATACAATTTGTTTAGCCAAGCAGAAACACTTTGGCAACAATAAATAGAATTGGATAATGGAATATAACCAAATAAGTTGAAAGAATTTATTTAGATGTATAGAGTTACAGTAAGTAATACATTGCATAAACACAGGCATGTATAGTATGAATAAATTGCAATAAAAGAAGTTATATTATCTGTGTAGACAATTGTATATATGCAAGTAATACAAAGTGCAGAAATATAAATGGAACACAGATATAATCAAAAACCAATCTTTCATTACATTCATGTTTATATACATTAGTTGCAGGGGTTATTCCAGTATAAACTCAGCCCAGAATCAAAAAGTAACAGTATACACCAAAAAGAGACTAAGGAAGTTGTCTCTGAGCCAATTAGACAGGATGCCTATTTCCTATTCTTCTTCTTCCCACCATTACCGTCTTTGCTACCCGATCCATTGCACGGTCTCTTTAAACCCTTCTAGTCTTTGGATTTTCCCATATCGAGAGTACTACCTTTCGATTGAGTGGTCTCTCCTTCGGTCATGGTGATGATAGGATCTTCAGGCTTGTCGATAGGATCATTGGAGCTTTTCGATGAAAATATAACGTTGTTGCTCTCATAAAGCTTGATTTTGATGAGAGGAATCTTTAGAGTGGGGTCTGGCTTCCATGAACTAGTAGTTTTCTCAAGCTTGGCTCGATTTTAACTTTGATTTTAAACAAGTCAATCTTTAGCCTCTCTGCCATGCAGATTTGATCGGTTGGCCCCATGGCGCTAGTTAATTATGGTAATTTCTTCCTCTAGGGATTGGGAAGTGTCCTTCTGACCATCCAAAGTGCCTATCTTTTAGGAGTTAAGGCAGAGGCCAAAACTTGAGAGGATGAGTGGAGCAATTGGTACCCGTGGAAATAGAGGTTGAATCAGTGACAATGGTGCTTGGGCCCAAACATTGAGTTGTTGGTGGCGGGTGAGGAAGCAATGGATAACCTGTAAGTTCACAAATAGCGAGATAAAGGTTAGTGATGATCTTCGATGAGAATTGAAGCTTCTCAAATACTGGAGAGAGACAATGGGGATACATTCACTTGATGAAGTCTCTTTGGTAGGGGATTTGATAACTTCATCATTTTCTACTGTTGATTTGACGGATTCAGGAATAGAAACATGAATATAATGCTCGTCAGTGATCATGGTAGCTGAAGTTGGAGTCGGAATAAGGGTAGCATCAGAGTTAGACCCTACAGAAATTGGATCATCCATTGCAAGCTCTAGGATTTTTGGGGATGGCGATTCTTATTGGCCCTATGCACTTGGACCAATATGAGCCTCAGTGGGAGACTCAGCAGCATCAGCTTGTGCAACCAGGATTGCCTTTCCCTCTTCTAACTTTAAAGTGTCATTGGCATCTAGGTAATTGGCTTTCAATTCACCTTCAATGAGAAATTTACTAGATAAATCCGTACAATGCATTATCACTTTCTAGGCATAACCAGAGCAATGAAATAAGTATTTCCTAGCCACGTAGGTTCTTAAATTAGATGACATCAGTGAAAAACCGCCAAAGAGTGTAACTTAGATATTCTTTCTCATTTTCCACCAAGTCTTTAAGTGTAGTAAATTCTTTGAAAATGTCGGCGAACTAGTCCTGAGCATTAACCATTGCTACTTTCTCGGCCTCTACACTATCTCGAAGTTTTTTGACTTCTGCCTGAAATGATTGGGGTTTAGCATCTTTGGCCAGAAGTGCCTATTCTATAGCTTTAAATGCTATTTATTTACCCTAGATCTTCTGGTCTTTTGTCCTTATTTGGGCCGCAAGTTCAACATTTTCATTATGGGCTCTCTTAATCTGGTTTTTCACAATTAGCTAAGCTCATTCATGAGCCACAACATTTCACTAATCAGCATTCTGGACTCTTTGGCCGACTTCTGGGCCTTATCTCTTTGTTTTGAAGTTCTGGCTAGCTCGATTTTAGAGCCTTCAATGGTCAAATCCAGTTTTCTCCATTCTGACTCAAATGATTGGATATCTATCTACTAAATCCACTTGATGTCTAAAAGGGAAAAGACTAGTTTTCTCTACTTATAACCTTGGTCAAAAAAGCTCTTGGGTTCCCAACCCTGGGATGGATTCTTCTCTAGAAATACCTTTATGGTCATAGTCAAATTAGACCCTGATTTGGCAGAGGTTGGGAAAACAACTTTCATTCTACTTGCGATGATTGAGATGAGCCTAGCAGGGGTGAAGATGAAATAGCACAGGTAGAAATCTCCTTGGATTGGTGCGATGTGGAAACATTGGTGACTGAAGGTAATGTCACTAAGAGATGTTGTTGAGGAGGTTGAGATTGAGGAAGTGGTGTAATGAGTCAGAGGAGGGACCATGGAAGTCATACGAGTCTTTGGATCTCCTTCCTTAGTCATATCTATCTACTCTACAAGTCTCTTCTTTCATTCTCTTTCTACCTAGCATTCTCTTCCTAACTTCATGCTCTATCTACATTTGGTTCTCTTTCTCTATGAGAGCTTTAATGAGGTAGGTAAGGTACCTGAGTTCTTTTCCTTTATTGGGTAATGCTAGAGTAGAGATATTTAAAGAAGTCTCTTCCCATCTCACTTGAAACAAAAAAATGAAGAAATGTATTAGCATTGTAATACAAAAATGAAGGAGAATGCAAGATATGTGTATCCGTAATCCTATAAGTGTGAAGTGCTTGTATTTTCCCAAGTTCTCTATGGACCATTTTTGGGAGTTGGTAAAGAGGGGTTTTCATCAGCCATAGTTACAAACCCCTGGAATGAAATGTAAACTCCCCATTAGACCCTCATCTAGAATGGCTTCATACGGGATGTCTAAGTCATTGAGGGAGCTAAAGATGTTTTCTAAAGAACTGATTGGAGGGGTCACCACGATTGTGGGCATCATGCTTGGTTCGTTGGATTGTGAGGAGGTCCTGAGGACTATTCGCTTCAAACATGGTGAGGCAAGAACTTCAGTACCCTCTAGGGACGTCTCTCTATATGACTGATCTCCCTCTTGGCCAAAGTCCTCATCGTCGCTGTCTTCTTTGTCATCCTCCCTTTCACTACTTTCTTCTTCATCTTCTCCCCTTTCTTCTTTTCCACCTTTTCCCTCCTATCCTTCTGAGTTATTTCCATTTCTCTCCCTCTTCCTTCTCTACTTGCGCTTCACTTATGATATTCCCTTCCATTGTTATATCACCGCTTTCATTGATATTCGCCATGCTGGACGAACCTTCAGCGCCCCTTGGATATCTTTACTGGAGCTGTGAATATGGGTAGAGGACTTAGTGGATATTATAAACCCCCTTAGTGGAAGCTCAGATGGAAATATGAATTGCTCAAGGTGTAAAAGGCCACATTTGTGAAGGTTCTCATTTGTTAAGAGGTAAGCCGTGGTTCAGAAATGCGTTTTGACTCTTTTAAGGATTTTCAAAGTCTCAGAGTGTGCTGTGCTTCTATTTCGAGTAGGAATATTTGTGAAGAGAGCAGATAAGAAGTTATATACTCGAATGATAAGGATCCAAGTATTGAGAAGAACAGAAAGCAAGAGTTCTTACTTCCAGACGACCAAAGTCGGTTGAATCCGTATGGGCAGTGGACGAAGAAGTACTTGTTCTTGAAATATGAGCATGTTTTGTGAAGTCCCTCGATTACTTTGCATCGGCACTAGGCTTCTATGATCATTAAGGATGGTGATTCTCTCCTTTTCTTAAAGATTAAGAGGTGTGTAAACTCCCCAAAGGTTGGAGGCCGATAAAGTTGCATCGTGAATAGGACATCTAAAGAGTTTAGAAAGGTGTATCCATTGTGGTGTACTTGAGTAGGAGCAAGCCCAAGCTGTTAAAGGAACATTCAAAGGAATAGATTGAAGGCGGTACAGCTCTGCCCAAGCAAATATATTTGTTGTTGGTTGTATAATATAGTGGAGAGTTCTACGCTCATTGGTTAACTATTGGAAGTAGAACGTCATCCTCCAGGATTCCATGCTAAATACATATCGTGTAGAGTGATTTGGCTGATAATATTAAAGGAATTTGTTCATAGGGATCATCCAAGACCCTTAAACTGATTTATTCAGTGAGAGGAGGAGGTGGATCCTGGATTGGTGCTACAAGTCCCATTATCCCTTGAAACTAGGCAGTAATTGAACATCTGGTTCTAAAGGGCATGGATGTCGAGGCTTGAGCCATGGCAGACCCAACTTCATAAGGAGTTGATGGCCCAACGCCAATGTCAAAGAAGGGTGAATGGCGAGTCATTCTGGACTGGAAAACTTGATATCAAATATGTTATTTTTTTGTGAAATTCTATTTTAATATGAACCGTGTGACCGATGCCTAAAATCCAATAAATGTTGAAGTATGTTGACCAAAAATTATTGGATTTTAGGCATTATCTTCGGATAATTGATAAAGGAATCGTCGTACAGAGCGATGGAGGGCTTTCTTTGCAGGAGCATAGGATTATGCAGTAACTAGAAGTGCTTTATGGAAAGAATATTCGAATGACGAAGTGCATTCTATGTCACTTTCTTTGGAGAGAACCATCCCATCAAAATTTAGTACGATGATTGGTGATCAAGCAAACTTCGGTAAGAGATAGTTCAAGCCACCTCGGGGTTCAGTGGTGTCGGGTCATGGAAAAATAGTGACATCTCATGAATGACCCGAAGCGAGCATGGTGTTCACGCGAAGCAGTCACCAAATCATTGTAAATGTGATACTGTGGGGTCGACATTGGGTCAGTCTTGAGCTAGGCCTTAGGCCGTTCTAGTTCTTGCCATGGCTAACATTTGGAGGAAAGCCAACCGTCTTTCAAAACCCTCAATCGCTCTCAGAGTGGAAGTAATTGCCATCACCCACTATAGTGTAACATCCCATAAAATAAACAAAAATTAATTAAAAATAAATAACAAATAATTATTTAAACTCAAAAATAGAATTTTTACAAACATCAGAATTTGAATATGAAACTTGCACTATTGTGTTCGTGATGAATTATTGGTCAATTTTCATGTATAAGGTTTTACTATTGGAGTTCGAAATAAAGAAGCTATCAAAGTTTGAAGATTTTGAGTCCGAAATAATTAAAAATTTACTAGGGTAATTAATAATCAATTAACGTTAAAGCAAACATTAAATAGAATTTTTAACGTTCAAGTAATCTCCACTAGCCGTTAAGGGAAACAAATTAATGCAAATCATGTTCACCACAAAGCAAAGACCCGTCGATACCTTCATTGCTGTCGGTCGACCACCTCTAAAGGAGCGGTCAGCCGGTTATTGTGCGACCATCGAGATTGAATCTTAGCCTAATGGCACAGATTTAATATAAACTAATCTAACATATATAATTAATTCGAATTTTATGAATTAAGAAGCAAGCTTTTCCCTTTTTTTCTACATAAATTCTAGAAACTATAAAATATTACATATATTGATACACATATATGGAGAATAGTGGAAAATAAGATAAAAGAATAATAAGGGTGTATCGATTCTACGTAAAGAGGTAAATGTAGATTTATAAATTTAAACTATGCTTAATTCAAATATCTTCTTATACCTATAATTCTAATATATATGTATGCACTTTTTATACATATTTTGATTTAAAGAGAAAGAGAGTCAAATAATAAGAACATATTTAGATCTAGAGATTTGGAAGCTAAGTGGTGAGTAGGAAATTATAAGCTTTATGCAATATTGATTTTATCGTTATGAATCTATTTCTTTTATGCACGGATATATATCATGGAATTGTAGGCTTATATATATAAACCAAAATTGAGATTTCTACCTACATATTCAGTAAATCATTAATCTGATTAAACATCGTATATACCAAGATCTAGAATGTTAGGGTGAAAGTAGTCCCTAAAGGTTATGAAAAAAGTACTAATAAGATTTTAGGTTAATTCCAGATTGTGTTATTTGAATATCATAAGTTGTTAAACTTGAGTGTATGGTGTTTTAATTTGATTGGGATTTAAGTTATATATTTTTTATTCACTGGGATGAAGTTCTTTGTGAATTTCTGTAAATTGCCTAGGTTTAAAATTATATATGAAAGTTTGTTATTTGAATAATAAGGAATATTCCCAAGAGAAAGAGACGTGCAAAATAAGGAACTTTACCATATTCTTTACTGTTTATTTCAATAATAATAGAAAAGATAATTCCTTGTAATTCCAAATATAGAACAATTACTCTTTTTGGATGACTTATGGGAAAGTACAGTGACAAATCTTCCTTTAGAGGAGATGCAATTTCAATGTACTAAAAATGTAGAAATCCCTAAGGATAGAGATAAAGATGTTATAAGCAAAAATAATAACAATAATCTCATTATTGATTAGACATACATGGTTAAGCATAAATTTGAAAAAAGTAATAAGCAATAAATACAAATCATATAGTAAATTGAAAAGGATAATAAACGATACTTTATTGTATAACTTAAAACGAGGCATTAAATTATACTTAATTATATTAATTGAAAAGAAGTAGTAGATAATACTTAATTGTATTAATTGAAAAGGAAGTAGTACATAATTCTTAACTGTATTAACTGGAAATGAAGAAGTAAATAATACTTGGTCGAATTAATTGGGAAAAAGCAGTAGGTAATACTTAATTGCATTTATTAAATTAAAAGTAAGTCAAGGATAAGTAAATGAGTAAAAATAATGGAAATTAGAAGGAAAAATAGCTTCTAATTGAAATTAAATGACTCAAGAATACCGTTCGTCGACAGAAATTCTATCGGGTAAGAAAATCGTCGAACAAATTTAAATTTAAATTAACTGTAAGCGCACGACGTATAATTTTAGTACGTGCCGAGTACGGGTCGATCCGCAGGGAATTTTTAAGATTTAAATTTTTTCTATTCAATCAATTTAGACCAAAGTGGAGTGAAGATTGTTAACTACAAATTGTAAACAAAATGAACCTAAATTAGAATGAAAATGAGATTAAATACCATGAGATTAGAAAACAATATAGAGGCTAATCCACTCTCATATTTTTGTAAATCAACAAATAAATAATCTATGATCTCTATTTGTGATATTAAGTGAAATAAATGTTGTATCTATCATAAATATGGTTTATTTATAATATTAATTAACATAACTTAAACCATAAAATTATGATACAACAAATAAAGTACTTACCAATTCTCATGATAATGAAGTCAAAACAAAAGCTATTTTATGTATGATCTATTTATTATTGTAATTACTAATATAGATCATCAAATTTTGTTTTTACTTTCATTTCAAAATCAAAAATTAATTAGCAAATGATGATGTAAATTGTGTTTATGTTGAATAAGAATAGCTCATTTGCAAATGCAACGTAAGCTATCAAACCCACTTGTATAAACTTACATCAAAATCTACTTTCATGAAGCACAAATAAAAGAGACCATACATTATAGAAATGTTGAATTTACATAATATTTAAGAGCTCCATTACCCCTAAATTGGAGGGGTTTAGCTACTCACATGTGTTATCAAATCAACACGTGTAAGTTTCAACATTGGAAAGCAAAGAGAAGTAGAAACTTATTAAAAGAAAGGAGATTAACTACTTGCATGAAATAACATTAAACTAATTGCATAAATGTAAATCTAAGCTATGAACATGAAATGAAAGAGAGCATAGAAATAAACATAGACATAAAAGTAAATAAAAGCAAGTAGAAAAGAAAAGAGAAAGAGGATAGGAAGCCATTTTTATTTCATAAAACTTTGAGCTTACAACTTGTATTCTAATTTCCGAAGTAATTTCGAAGAGTAAGAACTTATCTACATGTACATAAGCCCATATACATGCATAAAACCTTAATTCACTTTTTAGGATGCTTTCCAAAATGTCATTAAGGAAGTGTGACCACTAAGTAACCATTAGCCTCTAATTAATCCATCATCAAATATGCATGAAGCTTTAACCTCCACTTAGTTGTCCATTAGCTTCTAATTTTATATTAAGATAGGTGGGTAGGTGGGGTCCTCCATGATCATGAGCTTGAATTATTTCCATTTTCACTCCTTTGTATTCTCTTGTGCATGCATATATTTTCAGGAAACCCTCTTCTATATGCATCCAAATTCCGATAAAAATCATAAAAAATGTCCAAGTAAAAATTCTCAAATTAACACATGCACAAAAATGATCATTTTGCCCCTGAATGAAGATGAATATGTGATGATTTAAAAATAATTGAGTTTTGGTTTAAACATGTTAAAATACTAAAATATGACATTTATTTAAATAAATATAGATAAAATATGGATGTAAATATATGCTCATTTGTGTGCACATCAAACACCCCTACACTTATCTTTCTATTCGTCCTCGAATAAAGGAAAACTAAGATAAATCTGTTTTCGTAGGGAACACGGTTGCATTGAGCGTATGCAACAAGCCGTTAAAACTCTGGATGCCCCCAGTAGGATGAATGTTGTCTCGTGAGAGTTTTCAGTGGATACTACCCACAAAATCCAAATGCGAAGTGAAAATATTTTAAAAAACTGAAAAATCCTAAATGCGAAATTTATTTACAAAGGGATGAAAGCAAGTTTTTGAAAATATTTACAAACGAATGATTTACTTTTAAAGCGACATAAATAAGTTAAATATAGGTTTTGGTCTGTATCTTGAAAATTTAAGTCATTTACTCGTCAAAATTTCCAACAAAAATGAAGTTATCGTAACAAATAGACTATAGTTTAACTCGTTGTTTCGGTTGATAACAAAGTGTAACTATGAAATGGACCTTAGTTGATTTTCAAAGTTTATCAAAGTGGTATTTTTATTTCTTTTCAATAACAAGCCAAATCAAATAAGTTAAAATACTGCTTGGATTTCAATTGTTAACTCGCTCTTATTGAAATTTTTATTGATATTAATAATATTTACATATGCCCAACTCAGGTAAACTAAGGCCAGATATATTACCCGTGCATTGTCTTGCAGACTTATGTGAGGGGAATATAGAGCGTGGCGAGTGAGCGCACAAATGTGAACACTTATCGAATGTAGGCATTGTTAAAAATAATTTGTATATACATACGCCTAACTCGGATAAACCGAGGCCAAATATACCGATCGTGCACTGCCTTTCAGGCTTACGTGAGAAGCGTACAGAGCATGGCGAGTGAACACACAAGTGTGAACACATGACTCTAGGTGTTTATTAAAAATCATACAAATATACATGAACTATTTGTCTTGTTTTTTTTTTTTGAAGAGAGAGTTCTGCAAAATCATCTTAGCACCATTTAACTTTGAAGATAAAATGTTATATCTTTACTTTAAATCAACCACTTTTTTAAACAAAGATTTTCGGATAGGATATACTACACAATTAACATGTATTAACCTTCCTATATACTAGTTAAATCATTGTTATTTGTAATAAAGCTTCATTTTTATTTTTGTTAAGACAAACAAATTTTCAAAAATTTCAATTTAATAACCAAAACTTATAACCATCCTATAGTGTTTCTTCAAAATAAATCAAAATGCTAAAAAGAAAATGTTTTTGGATTTTTTTTGAAAATTTTGGGTTTAAAGAAAATGAAAATTCTAAAATACCATGAAATTTTAAATTACAAAATGAAAATGAGACTCCCCTCCACACTTAATTCTAACTGTGTCCCCACAGCCAATGCATGACATGATGAGTGTAATGGGAAAAAATATGTACATATTTACAAAAGAGGGTTAACATTCTTACTAGACATAGCATGGCTCATGAAGAATCATGAGCTCCTCCTCTTGGTCAATTGGAAATTCCAAGAATGGTTTCAAACGATGACTATTTACTTTGAAAATTGATCCATCCCTACGTTTTTTTATTTCTACGGCACCATGTGGAAAAACAGTTCATACCATAAATGGTCCGGTCCATCTTGATTTAAGCTTCTCAAGGAATAAATGAAGTCTTGAGTCATACAAAAGAACTTTCTGGTTTGGTGAAAACGTTTTTCTTAGGATTGACTTGTCACGAAAAACTTTCGTTCTTTCTTTGTAAAAATTTTCGTTTTCATACGCATCGTTCCTAAATTCTTCTAGTTCATTGAGTTGCAATTTTTTGTTTTCACCAGCTTTCTCAAGATCAAAGTTAAAGTTCTTTATCACCCACAATGCTTTGTGTTCGATTTCAACCGGTAAATGACAAGCTTTCCCATAAATTAAACGAAATGGGGACATCCCAAGGTTAGTTTTAAAAGCAGTATGGTAAGCCTAAAGTGCGTCGGTCAATTTCCGAGGCCATTCTTTTCGATGTTAACAGTTTTCTCCAAATTTTGTTTTACTTGTCTATTTGAAACTTCAACTTTTCCACAAGTTTGGGGATGATAAGTAGCGGATAACTTGTGGGTTATCGAGTATTTCTTCATCAATGTTTCAAAAGAACGATTGCAAAAATGGGTTCCGTTATCACTGATTATCGTGCGAGGTATGCCGAACCTAGAAAAGGTGTTTTCTTTGAGAAATTTCACAACAATTCTATGGTCGTTGGTTTTGCATGAAATGATTTCGACCCATTTTGAGACGTAATCGACAGCTAGAAGAATATACAAATTTTCGAAAGAATTGGGATAAGGTCCCATAAAGTCGATATCCCAAACATCAAAGGTTTTTATCGTAAGAATGGGGTTTAGAGGCATCGTATTTCATCGAGAAATTTTTCAAAGAATTTGACATCGATCATAAGTTTTGCAAAATTTTAACGAATCTTTGAAAAGAGAAGGCCAAAAGATAAAACGAAAGAAGTCTCCCGATCTCATTATCTGGAGTGCAACGTCGAATGATTTGGTTGGGACAATATTTGAACAAGTATGGATTGTCCCAATAAAATTATTTCACTTAGGACATGAATTAGCATTTTTCCCGTTTGGATCATGATGAGAGAGTTTCTTTAGTGACTAAATAGTTCACTATATCAGTGTACCATGGATCGATAGAAATTGAAAGAAGCTATTCATCGGGAAAGTTTTCATTGATGGGTAAAGATGATGATGCGTTGGGAAGACGAGACAAGGGATCGACTATGACATTGTCGGATCCCTTTTTGTCCTTGATTGCAAGATCAAATTCTTCTAGTAAAAGGATCCAATGAATTAAGCAAGACTTCACGTCCTTTATAGCAAAGAGATATCAAAGCGCAGAATGGTCAGTGTGCACAGTAATATGTGACCTTATCAAATATTGTCAGGATTTTTTAAGAGCAAAAACTACCGCTAGAAGCTCTTTTTCAGTGGTAGTGTAGTTAAGTTGAGCATCGTTCATAGTCATGCTAGCGTAGTAGATAACATAAAGGATCTTATTGATGTGTTGTCCTAAGATAGCACCAAATGCAAAGTTCGAGGCGTCATACATTATTTCAAATGGGAGATCCCAATTCGATGAGCAAATTACTGGAGCAGAAACAAGTTCATTTTGAGATGTTCGAAAGAGGAGATACAATTAGAGTTAAAATTGAATGGAACGTCTTTTCTGAGGAGAGTTGTAAGAGGACGAGTAATTATACTAAAATCTTTCACAAAGCATTGATAAAAACCAACGTGGCCTAGGAAAGAGCGAATGTCTTTAACAGATTTGGGAACGGGAGATTTCCAATGACATCAACTTTTTCTTTACCTCAATGCCTTTATTTGAGACGATATACCCATGGACTATGCCTTGTTTGACCATAAAGTGGCATTTTTCCCAATTCAAAGTCAAAAATTTTTCTTTACATCGATTTAGAACCAACTCAAGATGATATAAACAATCAGAAAAAGAATCACCAAAGATAGAGAAATCGTCCATAAAAACTTCTAGAAAGCGTTCAATCACGCCGAAAAAGATGCCAACCTTGCATCGTTGGAAAGTAGCAGGACCGGTACAAAGTCCGAATGGCATACGTCAATAAGAAAAGATATCAAACGGACACGTGAAAGTTTTTTTCTCTTGATCTTTGGGAGCAATTGGAATTTGGTTATAGCCAGAATAACCATCAAGGTAGTAGTAGAATTCATGGCCAGCTAAACGTTCGAGCATTACATTGATAAAAGGAAGAGGGAAGTGGTCCTTACGTGCTGCGGCATTTAATTTTTTTGATAGTCAATGCAAACACACCAACCAATTTGAGTGTGAGTAGGAATTAGTTTGTTCGCATCGTTTGTTATAATGGTAAGCCCGGACTTTTTAGGCACGACATGAATTGGGCTAACCCATGGGCTATCAGAGATGGGATATATGATACCGTTATCAAGGAGCTTAAGAATTTCGTCATGAACTGCATCTTTCATTTTTTGGTTAAACCTCCATTGCGCGTCATGTGTGGGTTTGGCTTCGTCAAATAAGTGAATGCGTTGTTGAACATTGGCAGGGCTAATTCCCTTAATATCAGTAATAGACCACCCAATTGCTTCTCTGTTTTTCAAAAGAATAGAGAGAAAAGAAGCTTCTTGGTTGAGAGAAAGATCGTTAGAAATTATGACAGGACAAGTTTCGTTTTCACCTAAGTGTACCTACTTAAGGTGAGAAGGAAGAGGTTTGATCTCTAGCCTAGGAGGTGGCTCAATCAAAGAAATAGGTTGAGATTTGGACTCAACCGTGAGAGGCTCGAAAGGAAGCGTGCTTTTGATCTTATGAGGAACATCTTGAAACAATTTCTCATACTCGGCCTCACGTTCATCATTAAGATTCATTAATTTATTTTCAAACTTTTCTTGAATGGTACTAACTTCCAACGTGCCGTCAAATAGTTCACTCAATTGATTTTCTAAATTAAAGACGTGAAGATCGATGGTCATTTTACCAAAAGAAATCTTCATTGAACCATTTCAACAATTAAGTAAAGCACTCAAAGTGGCTAAGAAAGGTCATCATAGAATCAAAGCAATTTGGCTCGTCGGATTGTTTACAGGTTGAGTTTCAAGGACAATGAAATCGACGGGGAATATGAATTCCCCCACTCTAATGAGTACATCCTTAATTTCTCCTATCGGTTTCTTTACAGAACGATGGCCAATTGAATGGTGAACTTAGTCGGTTTAAGCTCACTTAGAAATAGTTGCTGGTAAACTGAATATGGGAGCAAGTTTACGCTAGCACCTAGGTTTAACAAACATTTGTTGATTCTCTTGTTTCCTAGTGTACATGAGATTGTGGGGCAATCAGGATCGTTGTATTTAACGGGAATGGATTGTGTGACGCCCCACCTCTATACTCACGCTAGCTAAGGACACTACTGGGTAATGCTTTTGACTAGCGTGAAGAATTAGGCTGTTGAGGAGTGACCATCCGTGTAATTGCTTTGTGCGAGTACCGATTTGTCAGATAGTACAACATGCATAAGAGGAAATCCGAAACATCAAATACAAACTCAAAGCAACAACACAGTGGCTATGTGGTCTCCGGATATAAATATAGAAATAAGCATAACACAAATCAGTCATAGATATTCATATCACAAAGGCGGAAACAGATATGAATATAACACAAAGAAGTATGCATCAAAATAGTGGTCATAAAAGATCCACTACAACACAAAAGAATAGATACAAGTGCTAGACAAAAGAATATGTATACATCAAGGATTCACAATCTCAAATGTATACAACAAAACTACAAGCTAAGTAGTTAGCCAAAAGTCAGACGATGGTCCCATATAAGAAGTCATGAGGAAGCACATGTAATTTCTCGGTCTGACCCGAGTATTATTTAAGAAGAAAATAATAAACGGTCCAGTCTAGCTATAAATATCAGATAGAGTGAGATATAAGAATAGATATAACAAAAACGTATGATAACAAACAATGTCATACTGTGACAAGTATACATTGAATAACAACAAAATCATACAATATCTCAAAAATCTCATAACATAAAAAAGAATCGCATTCTTTCAATTATTCACCAAAACACAAATATTGATAAAATTTATAAATGGAAATCACAAAATTTGGTGAAATATAATTCCAAAAATCAACAATTAGAAATCCAGAAAGCACAAAGGGGGAGGCCTATCACAAACAAGAGCATGAAAACTCACCAACACATGTATCACAAATGAGTCGCTATCTCATAAACCGGACATCGACGCACCCTAAAAGATACGCCTCATGCACCGATCCTGTCGTGGTACAGTCCCCCACGCAGACAAATGAGCCGAGCATCGACGCACCATAAAATATATGCCTCATGCACCGACCTATCACGGTACAGTCCCCCACGCGGATAAATGAGCCGAACATCGATGCACCCTAAAAGATACACCTCATGTACCGACCTGTCGTGGTACAGTCCCCAACGCGGACAAATGAGCCGAACATCGATGCACCCTAAAAGATACACCTCATGCACCGACCTGTCATAGTACAGTCCCCAACGCGGACAAATGAGCCGAAGCTCCAGAAACGGCCCGAAGACCATGGGTCGCTAGCACATAATATGAGACGAAGCACAACAGAACGAGGTACAGTTCCACAGCGGACAAAGAGACATCGCACAACGCTAGTCTAAATCACAAAATGATCGTCATCGATCAACAAGAAGTGTCAATCACACTAAGCCAGTAAATATATGAGTTTAGCTTCATGTCCCATAACCACTAGCTTAACTAAAATATTTACGAACAAATTGTAGACTTCCACTCGAAAATTGTCACAAGAGTTCAATTGAATAAGTCCAAGAATTAACCGAAGAAGTAAACGCAAGCGTTTCATACCACTTTTTTTACTAAGCCGTTTAATTAGATTTCTCATACGAGTGAGGTAAAGGTTTGTTTACACTTATAGATTGGAAAACGGTTTTATAAACGAGCTTTGTATTAAAAGTAGAGTTGAAATTGTCTTTGTGAAAGAGTTTGAATATTTACTGCTAGTATAAAAACCTTTGTATTATTAAAGTGACAAATCAAAAAAATAATTGTAGAAACAATCAATCACCAAAATTCACATATGAAGACGTGAATCAAATCTAAAGAAATCGATACCAAATCCATCAAAATGGATATTCCCAAAAATCCAGAAAAAGATGTCATCAAAGTCGATAATAAATGATAACAACTAATCGGATCGACAAAAATCGATTAATGTTGGAAATTCACTCAAAAATAAGTAAATAGGCAAAACTAGGCAGTTCCAGATGTCTGCATTGAAATCCAGACGTCTGGATTTAGGTTCTAGAAATTCAAAAACCATTCAGACGTTTGAAAGATGGCTTCAAACGTCTGACAAGGTGGTTATGACGTCTGAAAGGTGGTATCAGACATCTAAAAAGTTGTTTCAGACGTCTGACTCTGTTTTCTGCAATTTTATTTTTCTGCCATATATTCTTTTTCTCCAGGTTGCAAAACCAGACGTTTGGACCTCACCTCCAGACGTCTAGTCATCTGGTCTGTGCAACATTTTGCCTAGGCCATAATGGCCAAAACGATTCGGGAGCGATCGAGTGAGCAACGACGACTAAGGATTTACACCAAGTGACAACCCGGACTTTTAGGCTCTTTGATACACCCCAAATATCAGTCTAAATATCCAAAATAGGATCTTTAAAGATTTTAACTTCAAAACACCAAAATCTGGAAAATTCACCAAATCAATTCAAATCAAAAGCAAATGAACATGAAAAAATGTTAGGAATTCATACCTAACAACAAAGATAGCTATAGACGTAGATGTGAGTTCAAAAACTCACCTTTAAACCCAAAAACACAAGAGAGAAGCTTAAAAACAAGCTAAGATTGATTTCTCTTCAACAACACCTCTAGAATCTTCAATCTATAATTAAAAGGTGAAGCTTTTCCTACGTTAGGTTATAGGAATTTTCTGAAATTAAAGAGAGAATGAGTTGGAGAAGAAGAAGATGATGCTTACCTAAGCTTCTCCTTGATTTCTAGCTTGAAGTTGAATTGCAAATGAAACTAGGGCTTAGGAATTTCTAATTCCTTTTCTCTTACCCCATTTTCTAAAGCTTGAAGTGTTAGAAAATGAAAGTGAATGAATGAAGAGGAGTGGAGTGGAGTTGGGTTGATATGTTGGGTTAATAGGCCGAAATCCAAACCCAAAGCCCTAACTGAAAACATCAAACTTTTACTCACTCCAAACATGTCGATGTTTATACTCAAAAAGGCCGCAATTCCATTTTGAACTCAATGGAAGTGGTCTCGAGTTCTAATTCGACGGTTTACAAAAAGTAGCTTTTTGGACTATAATCCAACTAACGATGCTATATTTAAATAAAATATTTAATTATACAATCGTAAAATATGCGGGTTGTTACAGACTCCCTCCTTAAAGAAATTGCGTCCTCGTAATACTTAAGAAGAAAATAAAGAGTAACAACCATAAAAGCATATCAACACAAAAGAAAATTTGAAATACGAAGTTCACCATAAGGAGCATGAAAGAATAAGCCCGAATGTTTTCGCTCGATGAATTCTCTGGATTCCCAAGAGCAATCCTTGGGATTTGAGAACCATTGTACTTTCACAAAAACAGATATCTTTATTTCGAAGGCGCTCAACCTCCGAAGCAATGATGCGAATAAGATGTTGCTCATAAGTCAAATCTGGTGAAACTTCAATTTCTTCAATATCACCGGGCTCAAGAATAAAAATCGGAATCCCTAAGGCATTTTCGTAGTTGAGAGACGTGGAAAATGTCATGAATAGCCGAAAATTTGAGCCGGTGCAACAATGTAGTACAATAACGGTACACCCGAGAAACTAGAAACTTGAATAATTTGGAACATCGGCGTAGTACAATAACGGTATGCCAGATGAACCAAAGCTCGAATAATCCGGAACACCGATGCAGTACAAATGGTACGTCAAATGAACCGAAGCTCAAATAATTCGGAACACAGACGCAGTACAAAAATGGTACATCTAATGAACCGAAACTCAAATAATTCGAGATACCGACGCAGTGCAAAAACGGTACGTCCAATGAACCGAAGCTCAAATAATTCAAAACACCGACGCAGTACAAACGGTACGTCAAATGAACCGAAACTCAAATAAGTCGGAACACCGACGCAGTACAAAAACGGTATGTCCAATGAACCGAAAAGCCGGGACATCGATGTAGTACAATAACGGTACATCCGATGAGCCGAACACCATAAAAGAACATCGGACGCTAGTCCATAAAGGAAATGAGACAAAGCTCAACAAAACAAGGTACATCGAAACGTCCGATGAACTTGATAAAAAGATCATTCCATTCGGACATCATCAAAGAAACAACCACTTGTTGCTTACAACTAAGGGCATTGGCAACAAGATTCCCCTTTTCGGCAGTATACAAAGAATATCAAGATCATAAGATGCAAGGAACTCGAGCCAACGTTGTTGACACAAATTAAGTTCCTTTTGAGAAAATAAATATTTTCAAAGATTTATGATCGGTATGGAGAACAAATTTCTCTCCCAAAAGATAATGATGCCAAAATCTAAAAGCGAAAACAATAGCCGCGAGAACTAGATCATGAGTGGCATACCTAGTCTCGATAGGCTTTAATTGTTTAGAAGCACAAGTGATAGAACGTTCTCTTTTGCAAGAGAACGGCACCCAAACCAATACGACTAGCATTGGTACAAACAGTGAAGTCTTGATTCCCTTCGGGAATCACAAGAATAGGAGTATCGAAAATAAAGAGTTATCTTAATTGATTCGCTTTCCCAAAAAGATAAAACTTTCAAAATTACAATTATCTTTATGTAATAATCTTTCCAGAAAAAATTTACTTTTTACAAGTCAATATATCGTGTCAATTTGTCTCATCAAAGCGTTTAGGAGGTTCCTATCGATAACGTTGATCAAGCGCATCGACCAGAATTCTTAAAGCATTCAATGGGCAATACAATCACAAAATCATCTTCTAATGATAAATCTCTTAAAAACTTTATGAATATTCTTTACTCGTTTTAAGAACAAAATCCAATTATACTTATAAATATCTTATGAAAAAGATTTGCAAAATTTTAAATTGCTGTTTTCACCCAAAATCATTAAATACAAGAATGGAGTCATCGAGATATTCGTAGAATACTTGATTCATAAAATGGATGAAATAAGCTGGACAAACTGAATGACATAATAAGTCATTCATAAGAATCATAATGAGTGCAGAATGCGGTAAGTGGAATGCTAACTTTCGACCGGTGGCAAGGTCAAGCTGAAAAGACCTTAACACCACTCAAAAAATTGCTTAAGGGATAATCCTAAGACAAACTCAAAAACATGAGAAAACTAACAAACTACCCAAATGAGAGAAATAACATTTTCCTCATCATGTGGGTTTAAAGAATCAAATGATGCCACTAAATTAGAATCGAAATCACAAAGAAAATAGAAATCTTCTTAATAGATTAAGAATGTCGATAATGAATAGTCCACTCGAGACATAGGATATGGCTTCATAATGATTAAGCCAATCCTTTCCCCAAAAAAATTCAATTCCGAAGCCTAAGTAATGCATAACATGCCAATCGGCTTGGAAAGAATAATCACATAAAATAATCTCGACATCAATACAAAGCAAACTAAGTGTTGCGGATCCACCAATCAGATTCGCAATTCTCAAAGAAGTCATCAAGCCCAAAATGCTTAAAGAAAAAGAATCATCAAGTTCTTATGATGTAAAATAATGAGATGAACCCATACCAAAAAGAACTCAAACAGGATAATCACAAAACAAATGTAATCAAGGATTGAAGGAAAAATACCTTGATCAAGAGAAGGGTTACTAGGGCTTTCCCTCCTTCTTGCTTTGAAGCATGGGACATGAAGATATAGGTTGATCCAAACTTTTACAATAACGACAGGTAAGGGACTTTAGACACTTATTTGCATAGTGGTCTTTAAATCCACAATCGTAGCATTCTCCACGATTAGAGGTACGAGTCTTTGTTTTCGAAGTTTCTTGCCTCCCTTTCTTGTTAGGATTAGGTTTGAACTTAATAAAAGGATGCCTCTTCTTGTTGGTGTTGAAGTTCTTATTAGCACCCACAACTTCAACATCACTTTCTTTATCAGTCTCTTCAAGTCGAAGAGCGATATCAACAAGCTGATCGAAAGAAACTTTCAATTTCAGAAGTAATGGCTTTTTGAGGTTCTTATTCAACCCATAGACAAATCTTTGATTTTTCTTCAAAGGGGTATTAATATACTCGACCCTATATTTAGAGAGTGATTCAAAAGATGCGACGTAATCCGTCATAGAAGATTCACCTTGAATAAGGTCGATAAAACGCCGAGCTAAAGTTAATTTTTCAGCTTCCGGCACAAACTTTAATTCGAATCTTTACCGGAATTTCTCCTAAGTAAGATCCGCTTCAACGATTTCAAAAACCAAAAGCTCATACCAATCTAATGCTCTTTTTTGGAGCATGCTAGAAGCCACTTGGACTCGATGGAGATCAACAAGATTCATGCGAGAAAAGATGCGGTCGCATGATCTAAGCCGAGCCTGGATTTCTATAACATTTTCGGATCCCTTGAATGGGCTTCCACCCAAATCGGTATAATCTCTACACAAGCGTGCAAATCCAGATTTAGGATGAGTAGGCTCTAGAATGGGTCCGACAGCTTGAGCATTCTTTACGAGATCTAAAAGCTATTGGGCAGACATGAATACTCCATCCTGAGGAGTAGCACTAGATAGACCGGCGCTGGGACGGCCTGGTCTAACCATTTTTCTTCTTTAAGAAAGAACGAAAGAAGAAGAAAAATGTTATTCACTAAATGAATATCAAACAATCATGATTGATAGAACAAGGCACCATAAAAGAAAAGGATAAAACGGGTCTAATGTCTCGAATAAATCCTAAGGCACGATTCCTAAGAAAGACCTAGGATAATGATCCTTGCTAGATTATTCTACATTGTTTTGAAGTTTGGCTCTGATACCATGCTGTGACGTCCCACCTCTATACTCACGCTAGCCAAGGACACTACTGGGTAATGCCGTCGACTAGCGCGAAGAATAAGCCTGTTGAGGAGCGACCATCCGTGTAATTGCTTTGTGCGAGTACCGATATGTCAGATAGTACAACATGCATAAGAGGAAATCCGACACATCAAATACAAACTTAAAGCAACATCACAGTGGCCATGTGGTCTCCGGAAATAAATATATAAATAAGCATAACACAAATCAGTCACAGATATTCATATCACAAAGGCGGAAACAGATATGAATATAACACAAAGAAGTGTGTACATCAAAATAGTGGTCATAAAAGATCCACTACAACACAACGGAATAAATACAAGTGCTAGACAAAAGGATATGTATACATCAAGAGTCTTAATCTCAAATGTATACAACAAAACTACAAGCTAAGTAGATAGCCAAAAGTCAGATGATGGTCCCAGATAAGAAGTCATGAGGAAGCACCTATAATTTCTCGGTCTGACCCGAGTATTATTTAAGAAGAAAGTAATAAATGGATCAGCCTAGCTATAAATATCAAATAGAGTGAGATATAAGAAGAGATATAACAAAAACGTATGATAACAAACAATGTCATACTGTGACAAGTATACATTAAAAAACAACAAAAATTATACAATATCTCAAAAATCTCATAACATCAAAAAGAATCGCATTCTTTCAATTATTCACCAAAACACAAATATTGATAAAACTTATCAATGGAAATCACAAAATTTGGTGAAATACAAATTCCAGAAATCAACAATTAGAAATCCAGAAAGCACAAAAGGGGAGGCCTATCACAAACGGAAGCATGGAAACTCACTAACACGTGTATCACAAATGAGTCGCTATCTTATAAACCGGACATCGACGCACCCTAAATGATACGCCTCATGCACCGATCCTGTCGTAGTACAGTCCCCCACGTGGACAAATGAGCCGAGCATCGACGCACCCCAAAAGATACGCCTCATGCACCCACTTGTCGTGGTACAGTCCCCCACGCGGACAAATGAGCCGAACATCGATGCACCCTAAAAGATACGCCTCATGTACCGACCAGTCGTGGTACAGTCCCCAACGCGGAAAAATGAGCCGAACATCGATGCAACCTAAAAGATACACCTCATGCACCGACCTGTCGTAGTACCCTCCCCAACACAGACAAATGAGCCGAAGCTACAGAAACGGGCCAAAGACCATGGGTCGCTAGCCCATAAAATGAGACGAAGCTCCACAGAACTGGGTACAGTCCCCCACGCGGACAAAGTGACATCGCACAACGCTAGTCTAAATCAAAAAATGGTCATCATCGATCAACAAGAAGTGTCAATCACACTAAGCCAGTGAATATATGAGTTTAGCTTCATGTCCCATAACCACTAGCTTAACTTAAATATTTACGAACAAATTGTAGACTTCCACTCGAAAATTATCACAAGAGTCCAATCGAACAAGTCCAAGAATTAATCGACGAAGTAAACGCAAGCATTTCATACCACTTGTTTTACTAAGTTGTTTAATTAGATTTCTCATACGAGTGAGGTAAAGATTTGTTTATACTAATAGATTGGAAAACGGTTTTATAAACGAGCTTTGTATTAAAAGTAGAGTTGAAATCATCTTTGTGAAAGAGTTTGAATATTTACTACTAGTATAAAAACCTTTGTATTATTAAAGTGAAAAATCAAAAAAATGATTGTAGAAACAATCAATCACCAAAATTCACATACAAAGACGTGAATCAAATCCAAAGAAATTGATACCAAATCCATCAAAATGGATATTCCTAAAAATCCAGAAAAAGAAGTCGTCAAAGTCGATAATAAGTGATAACAACTAATCGGATTGACAAAAATCGATTAACGTTGGAAATTCACTCAAAAATAGGCAAATAGGCAAAACTAGGCAGTTCTAAACGTTTGGTTTGAAATCCAGACGTCTGGATTTAGGTTCTGGAAATTCAGAAACCATCCAGACGTCTGAAAGATGGTTTCAGACGTCTGACAAGGTGATTTCAGACGTCTGAAAGGTGGTATCAGACGTCTGACAAGGTGTTTCAGACATCTGAAACGTTGTTTCAGACGTATGACTCTGTTTTCTGCAATTTTTATTTTTCTTCCATATATTCTTTTTCTCCAGGTCACAAAATAAGACGTCTGGTCATCTGGTTTGGGCAACAGCCTAGGCCATGATGGCCAAAACGATTTGGGAGCGATCGAGCGAGCAACGACAACTAAGGATTTACGCCAAGCGACAACCCGGCCTTTTAGGCTCTTCGATACACCCCAAATATCATGTCCAAATATCCAAAACAGGATTTTTAAAGATTTTAACTTCAAAACACCAAAATTTGGAAAATTCACCAAATCAACTCATATCAAAAGCAAATGAACATGAATAAATGTTAGAAATTCATACCTAACAACAAAGATAGCTATAGACGTAGATGTGAGTTCAAAAACTCACCTTTAAACCCAAAAACCCAAGAGAGAAGCTTAAAAACAAGCTAAGGTTGATTTCTCTTCAACAACATCTCTAGGATCTTCAACCTATAATTAAAAGGTGAAGCTTTTCCTAAATTAGGTTATAGGAATTTTCTGAAATTGAAGAGAGAATGAGTTGGAGAAGAAGAAGATGATGCTTACCTAAGCTTCTCCTTGATTTCTAGCTTGAAGTTTAAATGAAACTAGGGCTTAGGAATTTCTAATTCCTTTTCTCTTCCCCCTTTTTTCTGAACCTTCAAGTGTTAGGAAATGAAAGTGAATAAATGAAGAGGAGTGGAGTGGAGTTGGGTTGATATGTTGGGTTAATAGGCTGAAACCCAAACCCAAACCCCTAACTGAAAACATGAAAATTTTACTCACTCCAAACATATCGATGTTTATACTCAAAAAGGTCGCAAATTTCATTTTGAACTCAATGGAAGTGGTCTCGAGTTCTAATTCGACTGTGTGCAAAAAGTAGCTTTTCGGACTATAATCCGACTAACGGTGCTATATTTAAATAAAATATTTAAATATACAATCGTAAAATATGCGGGTTGTTACAGATTGAGACAAGACTTCGCTTAGACTCGTGGCTAAAAAGATTTTATTTGGCACATGAGTGTGTCGTTTTTGAGTACATGGGTCCTTTAACAATTTGGCATAGGTCGGGACTTATTAGTTGATATCTAAGAGAGGAATGCTCACTTTTACTTGTTTAAAGATTTCTATCATCTTTTCCATTTGTTTTGAATGTTTCTTAGGTCGAAGTCGATTTGGGAATGGGATTCGAAACTCAATCGGGCGGTCTTCTTGAGTTGGAAAAGAATTGACTCAGAATTTGGATAGGGGTTCGATTCAATGTTTTGATTGGCATCGTTGGTGGTTTTCAAGTGTCAAGTGGAACATCCAGTAAGTCATTTGGATTGATAACTTGGTTATCGATTATCTTACCGGATCGTAAAGTGGTGATAGCATTCATTTGATTCAAATTGCTATCTTAAACGACATGAGCTTGGCTCGAGTTCGCTTTTTGATTCCTAGGGTTTGTGATTAGTTGGCTTAGGAATGTACCTCTTTCTCGTTCACTCATGAGGTTGGCTAATTGACTCATTTGCATTTCAAGTTTAGATATCGACTGGCTCATATTTTGCATATACGAATTTAACACATTCTACGATTGCGTTGCCGCGTTAGCAAAGGCTTCAATACTCTTTCAAAGGGAGGTCATTTGTTTGTCATCTTGAGGAACGAAAGATTTTTGGGCTTGGTTTTGAGAAGAAGGAAAAAAAATTTGTTGAATTTTTTTCTATTGGAAAGAAGGATTCGAATTTGAAGCGCTGCTCGAAAATGATTGAAAAGATGGTCGAATCGAACTCACGTTCGAATTGTTTTGATTCCAAGCGAAGTTAGAATGATTTCTCCAACCTGGATTATATGTTGGAGAAAACAGATCATTCCTAACTTTATTAAAAGCATTGATTTGTTCTAACGAGTATGGACACTGATCGACGATGTGATTTGGATCGTTGCATTTGTAACATAGGACTTGAGAAGCTTGATCATTTGATTTGAGGAAAGGACATTATCGAATTTGGTTATCATTGCATCGACTTTCACTTCTGAGGCCAAAGAGGATCCTACTGAATGAGCACTTGATAAGGTATAAATTGATTTTTCGTTCGAACGTCCCCATTAGGACGACTTTTTGGCTAGGTTTTCAAGAAATTGCCAAGCGTCATCGTGATGTTGGGTGAGAAAGTTACCTTGGCACATTGATTCAAGCATTATTCGAGAATTGTTATCAAGTCATCATATAGGATTTGGCAAAGAGTCCATTTTTCAAAGTTATGGTGTAGATATTTGATTAAAAGTTCCATAGATCTTTCAAAGTATTTTGCAAATGATTCATCCCTGAATTGATGAAAATTTATAATTTCATTTCGAACTTTTGATTTTTTCCCAAGGGCTAAAATTCTTTAAGAAGGTACAGGTAAATTCTTCCCAAGTTTTGATCGAATTCGAAGGAAAATATACAACCATTTTTCAGCATAATCCGTAAGTGTAAATAGAATTAACCTAAGTTTGGTACCATCGTCACATAGTTGTTAGAGTTTAATGGTTGCACAAACTTGTTCAAATTTGGTTAAAAAGATATAAGGATCATATCGTTCAAGATTGTCAAATTTTGAAAGCGTGTTAATGTGATTTGAATGAATCTCAAAGTGATTGCCCATCGGGGCGGGCAAGGAGATGCAAGAAGGGATAGAAACTCGATTGGGGAAGATTCTATCCATAAGAATTTGAGGGGCGTTCTCCTTTGCCATTTCAGGAGGATCGTTTGTTCGGGTTAAATGATTTGTAGAAGGGTCTCGAATCCAAGTATTTGTAGAACTGTCACGAGTCCAAGTACTCATGCATTAGTGAAAGTTGAGAAGAAAATGAAGTTAGAATCGAATTTAGAGAATGAAACAAGATTTGGAAAATGAAGTGAAAATTTGTTTTTGTTTGTTTTTAAAGGAAGAAAATTATTTACCAAATGAAATTTATTTTTCAAAAGAGAAGTTTTATTTTTGTTTGTTTTGGCTTTTCAAATTTATTATACGTTTTTGTTTTTGTATTTTTTTGTTTTTGAATTTTCAAACTTTCAAATATTCACCAAAAGAATTTTTTATTTTAGAAAATGGGAATTTGATTTTTATTTTTTAATTTGAATTTTCAATTTTTTTTTGTTTTTGAAAATATTTTTTTGTTTTTGATTGAAAAGTTTCAAAGGAAAGGAAAAAGGATTTTTTGTCTAGATTAAAAACTAAGTTAAGTAAAATTTACAATTTTTTTTGGATTTTGGATTTTTTTTAAAATATGCATGAACGAACGCAACTAAATGAATGTAAAGGACTTAATTACGATTTTCTGTCCGTAGTAGCCCCTAACCCAAAATTGTATAATCACACTTTGTCTTAAATCAACCCAAAAATTTCTTAGCCAGGTAATGGGAAAGGGTTATCGGTGCACCGCGAATCACCGTAGCAATGCAATCGAAGGTTTAAATACCTTCGGAGGAACAACCTCTATAATATTTACGAATCACCGTAATATTTGTAAATGGTTATTATCATGCCGTAGCCTAGACACCAAGAAATAAACTTGTTCAAAAAAGACAATAGTGAAGATACAATCAAGCCCTATGTGAGCTCGCGACACCCTTAAGTCGAATGTCTAACCTTTATTATTAGTCAAATTTTATGATGAAATGAAATTTGTGAGCTAAGGAAAGAGTTATGAAATCCCCAACATTAGGTGAACTGGGGTATTGCCCTTAGAAAAGAAAAATAAGATGAAATGAATGCAAAACAAAAATTAAATGTGTATTAACAATGCAACTAAAATGAAGTTTTTTTTAATTTCGAATTTTTTTTAAGTAAATTCAAATGCAAGCAACAAACAATGCAATTAAAATTAAAAACAAGAGATGAAGGCACGATAGTAGAGTGTATAGAATTATTAGCAATTTATTCTTGAGCAACGATTTTTTTAGCAAGCAGGCAGGCAATTATTTTTGGCAAACATTTCTTCTGTTTGATGTTATGCTTTGCAACCTGAAAATAAAAACAAGACATATATACAGTTATTTTTTTAAATTAGAATGGAATTGAAAAAATTAAAACAATTTTTTTCCTTTTTAATTGATAAAATAGAATAAACGAAACTAAAACAAATTAAGCAAAGCAAAACAAAAACAAAAGAAAACACCATTTTTTTAACAAAATAAACTAAAACAAATTAATTAAAAGAGAATGTTTTTTTATAGAAGACTTAAACCAAAACAAAATAAAACTAACTTTTTTCTATATATAAAAGAAAGGGAGACTAAATCAAACTTGTTTTATTGAAAACCTAATCAACCCCAAACAACTAGAAAGAAACAACTTGATACACATACCACTAGTCCACCCACACACGAAGCTTGCTCACCCAACCATGCACGACCCAAAAGAATGATCCAGCTGCTAAAAAAGATTCCTGGATTAAAATAGAAAATATCACTACAGGTTGTTAGGTTGTTAGAAAAAAGCTGCTGCACCTTTATTTCATATTTTATGTTATTTGTTTCATGCTAGAAAAAGTAGTATAGGCAACTATGCCTAGTGTGCCACGTATACAAAGTTTGTTACAGCTTTGGTTATAAATGTAGTGAATATCGAATGGAAAAAGGATATGAAAAAGTTAATCCTGAAATTTTCTTACAATGTCTTCTTCTTCTCAATTCAATTTTCTTCTCTAACTTGCTCTGTTACTCTCTCTGCTGTGATCCAACTCTTCATCTTCATATCATTTTGGTGCTTTCACCCACTGATCTCTCTTTTTTCCCTCCCTCTTCTATCAACCCACCCAACAGATCTATCACCATGACCAAAATAGATGATGCTCTCCAACAACTTACTCAACACCAAGAAGCTATCTCCACCTTACAAACTACCCAATCATCCCACAGCTCCATGCTAGAATCCCAAGACGCAAATATCATGGATATCAAATCAACCCTTCAAGACTTCTCTAAAACTGTGGCCGACATTAATCGCAAACTAGATACTCAACCACCCATTTCACCAACCAACCACAACTCATCCACATACCAGGCTTCTCCTATCATTCGACAACCACCAATATTAGCAACCCCACAACCCACCAGAACACCCAAATGCTCTCTATCTTCATTCGATGGATCCAACCCGCATGACTGGATATTCCAGGTAGATAGGTTTTTTGCATACTACTCCACGCCAGAGGACCAACGTGTCGATCTCGCGAGCTTCCACATGCAAGGGCAAGCATTATCTTGGTTTCAATGGATGCATAGAAATAAGCAAATCAACACATTGGCAGCATTAACCAGAGCCATTGAACAACGTTTTGGCCCGCCTACCTTCCTCAACCCGTAGGCCACCTTGTTTAAACTCAAACAAATAAGCTCAGTTGATCATTATCAGTCCACGTTCGAAACCATTTGCAATCGAATAACAACACTATCCCCTGAATCAATCCTACAGTGCTTTATATCCGGCCTCAAAACCCACATACAAAATGAACTCCATCTCCTAAAACCTTCAACCATCTCCGATGCAATCGATGCTGCTAAATTGATTGAACGAAAATACAATGATCCACCTAAACCAATATACACTAACAATACCAGTCCCCAGTCCCAAAGCACGGCAAACAATCAGTAAACCTCTCAGACATTTTCACAAACACCTTCCACGCAACCCTCCAAAACCAGTATTCCTATCAAACAACTCTCCCAGTCAGAGATGCATGCACGTAAACAACAAGGTTTATGTTTCAATTGCGATGAGAAATACTACGTCGGCCATCGTTGTAAACCCACCCACCTCTTGATGATCCTCCCCGAATTCAACCCGGACAACGACATCCCCAAAAAAGACTCAGCACCAACGTTAGTCACCATTACCACCACCGACACCAACCTAGACGCACCAGAACAGCCAGCCCAAGAAATATCCTTCCTTGCTCTCACCGGTTCACACCACCTTCGCTCGATTCGCCTGCCAGCCACCATCGATAACAAATCCATCTCCATCTTGGTTGACACTGGCTCAACACAGAATTATCTCCAACCGAAGCTAGCAAAATTCCTAGCTCTCGAATTGGATACGAACACCTCCTTCGTGGTAACAGTTGGCAACGGCGAACAACTACGCACCTCGGGATCCTGCGTAGGCGTCGGCGTCGAAATACAAGGCCACAACTTCGTCGTCGATTTCCATTTGCTCAACATCGTGGGATCTGACGCAGTGTTTGGAATACAGTGGATGAAGCAATTTGGGTCGATTATGGTTGATTATAAGAAGCTGACCATGGCCTTTTCTTTCAATGGGAAAACCATCTCTCTTACTGGGCTGGACCAAGCTCCTTACTGGGCTGGAAAAACTACAGTTAGGCAACAACCATTAACAGTGGCCTTCGCTGACAGCCACAACGACCTTGAGGACAAGGTCGATCTTGAAGGAGTGGGTATTAATACACATACCACTAGTCCACCCACACACGAAGCTTGCTCACCCAACCATGCACGACCCAAAAGAATGTTCCAGTTGCTAAAAAAGATTTCTGAATTAAAATAGAAAATATCGCTACAGGTTGTTAGAAAAAAGCTGCTGCACCTTTATTTCATATTTTATGTTATTTGTTTCATGCTAGAAAAAGTAGTATAGGCAATTATGCCTAGTGTGCCACGTATACAAAGTTTGCTACAGCTTTGGTAATAAATGTAGTGAATATAGAATGGAAAAAGCATATGAAAAAGTTAATCCTGAAATTTTCTTACAATGTCTTCTTCTTCTCAGTTCAATTTTCTTCTCTAACTTGCTCTGTTACTCTCTCTCCTGTGATCCAACTCTTCATCTCCATATCACAACTAAAAAGAAAACTAAAACAAAAAAAGGAAACAACTAAAAAGAACAACTAAAAAGAAACCGTTTGCTTTCTCTTTTTTTTTTAATCTAGAGCACGACCCAAAACAAACCCAATTATAATCAAATTCCATCCGTTCTCTCTAAAAAAAAAAAAAGAAAGAAACCAAACAAAAAAATCACAATTCAGTTCAACTTAAAATCGATTTCGAATGAAGGCTTTGGTTTTCGAATTGATGATGATGAAGTGGGATTGCGACGCGGTGGCGATTGGAATTTGTGGAAATTGCGATGCGGCGGCAATTGGAATTTGGGGAAATAACTATCATGGTCGCGTGGTTGTGGTAATTGGTGGAGATGCGATTCTCGAGTTTGGTGAAGTTTAGGGATTTTGAGTCGCGGTGATGGGGTGATTGGGGTTGCGACGATGCTGCTGTGGTGGTGAAGGGATACTACTGACAAGTTGAAGTAGTTGTATTGTGATGGAGTCACCGGTTGAGTCTGAGCACAACAGCTTTGAAGTATATGCAATCGGGGACTTTACTTTAAGTGGTGGACTGTACGGTGGTCGGAGCAAGGCCGAGCGGTTTTGAAAGGTACTGCTGTAATTTTTTTTTTCCTTTTTGAGAATGTTTGTGATGGTCGCTGATATGAATGCTGCAGTGATTTTTTTACGAGCAGTAGTTTGTGACAGTTTGACAATAGGGGAGGAGACTGTTGTTGTTTGGTTTGTGAAGTGAGTGGTGATGTTTTGCAAGGCAGTTGTGTGTGTGTTTTTTTTTATTTGATGTATATGGTGGCAGTAGGCAATGGCTTGTTAAGAAGGGTGGATGATGATCAGGGATTTGTGGATGATGGTGGTGGATTACAACAAGTGGTGGTATGGCAGTGGTAGGATGATGATGAGGGATGAAGTTTGTAGTGATTAGTTTGTATATGTGCACAGTTTTGAATTGAGTTGTGAATGAATGAAGGCATGGGTTGGAAAATGTATGCAGTGGGTTGAAACAGAGGTGTTAGAGAAATGGTTGAACAGGTTGCTGGAGTGTGGCAGTAGCAGTGATATGGCAATGTATGAGTTAATGATGAGTATGTCAATGTAAAAGTGGGAGTGAAGGTGAAATGTATGGAAAATGTAAAGAAAATTTCAAAATGTATGTGAAAACAATGGAAATGAAATAAAACTTTTTTTGTCAAATGAAATTGTGTAATGTTTTTTTTAGAAATGCAAATGCAAGAGCAAATAAAAAACTAGAACGTGCACACAACAAATTGAAAACAAAAATTAACAATAAACACACATAATTTTTTTTTTAAAGGCAACGCACACACAATGAAACACACAAAAATTAAACGAAAATAATTCGAAGAATAGAAAATTAAAACCTAAACTATTCCCCAACAACGGCGCCAAAAACGTATTCGTCGACGGAAATTCTATCGAGCTAGAAAACCGTCAAACGAATTTAAATTAAAATTAACTGCAAGCACGCGTCGTACAATTTTAGTACGTGACGAGTACGGGTCAATCGTAGGGAATTTTTGAGATTTTAAATTTTTTTCTATTCAATCAAATTAGACCAAAGTGGAGTGAAGTTTGTTAACTACAAATTGTAAACAAAATGAAGCTAAAACTAGAATGAAAATGAGATTTAAAACTATAAGATTAGAAAACAATTTAGACGCAAATCCACTCTCATATTTTTGTAAATCAACAAACAAATAATCTATGATCTCTATTTTTGATATTAAGTGAAATAATTGTTGTATTTATCATAAATATGGTTTATTTATGTTATTAATTAACATAACTTAAACCATCAAAATATAATACAACAAATAAACCACTTATCAATTCTCATGAAAATGAAGTCAAAACAAAAGCTATTTTATGTATGATCTATTCACTATTGTAATTAGTAATATAGATCATCAAATTTTGTTTACTTTCATTTCAAAATCGAAAATTAATTAGCAAATGATGATGTAAATTGTGTTTATGTTGAATAAGAATAGCTCATTTGTAAATGCAACATAAGCTATCAAACCTACTTATATAAACTTACATCAAAATCTACCTTCATGAAGCACAAATAAAAGAGATCATAAATCATAGAAATGTTGAATTTATATAATATTTGAGAGCTTCATTACCCCTAAATCGGAGGGATTTAGCTACTCATATGTGTTATCAAATCAACACATGTAAGTTTTAACATTGGAAAGCAAAGAGAAGTAGAAACTAATTAAAAGAAAGGAGATTAACTACTTGCATGAACTAACATTAAACTAATTGCATAAATGTAAATCTAAGCTATGAACATGAATGAAAAAAAGCATAGAAATAAACATGAACATAAAAGTAAATAAAATCATGTAGAAAAGAAAAGAGAAAGAGGCTAGAAAGCCATTTTTATTTCATGAAACTTTGAGCTTACAAATTGTATTCTAATTTTCTAAGTAATTTCGAAGAGTAAGAACAAATCTACATGTACATAAGTTGGCTATTTGTATATGCATAAAGCCCTAATTCACTCTTTAGGGTGCTTTCCAAAATACAATTTAGGAAGTGTGGTCACTAAGTAACCATTAGCCTTTAATTAATCCATCATCAAATGTACATGACGATTTAACCTCCACTTAGTTGTCCATTAGCTTCTAATTGTACATTAAGGTAGGTGGGTAGATGTGGTCCTCCATGATCATGAGCTTGAATTATTTTCATCTTCATTCCTTTGTATTCTCTTATGCATGCATATATCTTTATGAAACTCTCTTCTATATGCATCCAAGTTCCTACAAAAATCATACAAAATGTCCAGGTAAAAATTCTCAAATTAACACTTGCACAAAAATGACCATTTTGCCCATGTATGAAGATGAATATGTGATGATTTGAAAATAATTGAATTTTGGTTTAAACATGTTAAAATACCCAATATGACATTTATTTAAATAAAAATAGATAAAATATGGATGTAAATATATGCACATTTACGTGCACATCAAATATAGTTATGACGAGTGTGAATTATTGGGTCTAGATTAACTATAAATGACACGGTATAATGACCCTAATTTTTAGTAATATTATTTAGGATATTTAATTAGCTAAATTAAATAAAATAATGTAGTGATTAGGGGAATGAGATTTACGATTAATAGCGGTAGCCATGCCATATTAATGAATAAACTGAAATAAGCTAACATGAATTAAATTAGGTAAGGGTAACGTGTGTGGGCAAAGTTGGAACAAAACACATTCTAATACCCTAAACCCTTACACTCATTCATTTACATGTTCATTTGCTAAACCAAATTAAAATAGAGGCCGACCACTATTAGTAAGAACAAGAGGAAGACAAGCTAAAGGAAGAAAGAGTGATCCAATCAAATCTCAACTCCTTAATCTCGAAGCTAAGGTGATTAATGACCACATCTCATATTTTCTATCAATTTCGGTTTTAAGGTAATCCAAATTATTTTACAAGGTTATGCCGTGTTTTTTAATGATTAAATGTTTATATATGCTTGTTGGTGAATTATGCTTATTCATATAGATTTTGTGATATGTTTTGATGTGAAAATCCTATTATATGACATCTAAATACCTTGCGAACTTAGATCAGAAATGACATTTTAGAGATGAGTTTCAATTTTTATAATTTTCTGAATTAAGGTGGATTTTATATTAACTTTCTATTGAAGAAAATGATTATTTGGGTTTAAAACTATTTACGGCTAAATAATGGATATTTTGGGTCTGAAATTAATATATGTTAGAAAACATATTAAAAATGATTTTCTGGAATTTTTGTAGAATTTTCAAAAGTTTTTTAACATATATATTAAATTATTTAAGGCATGGGACTTAAACGTATTATATATTTATAAATGGAGAAGGAGTATTTTGTAAATTATATAAATTATTTGCTTATGAAATTTTGGCAGCACCTTTAGAAAAGAAAATAAGCAGCCAATAATGTTTTAATAAACAAGGCAGGTTATTTGAAAAGAATTTCTTTTTAAAGAAAAAATCAATTTTTACATGCTTTTGGCATATTTCGCCATTTTCGACACCAGGAGTTCTGACTAAATGCTTCCATCTTCATTACCATTGAAACTAATGCGCATGGTATCAAGTAATTGGTACTTATCGAATTGGACTAAGGCGAAAGGCACTGGGTCGAAGCTAACGGTTCCAAAGGGGTCGAAACGTTGCTTTGCTTTTAAATGAAAACGTGCCTGCTTTGCTTTCGAAGGGTATGCTTTCGACTAGGATGGCTTTCAAGTAGGTTAAATTGTTTTAAAAGAATGGTTTCGAAGAGGTTTCGCCTTTGATTTAAATAAATGCTTCTGAAGGGGTCGAAATCCCTAGCTGCTGTTTTCTTACCTTTCGAAGAAATGGTTTCGAAAGTAATACGTTGCTTTTAAAACTAAGCCACTTCTCCAATGCTTTCAAAGGGTTAGTTTCGACACCATCACTTCTTTACGTAGGAGTAGCCTATGAAAGAGTGCTTTCGACTTATATGTTTTATGAACCTTTTGTTCTGTTGAAGGTAGAACCCAAAGTTTTCGACGAAGTTAATTTTGAATGGTTCCGAAAGGTTTCCACTTGTTTTAAATTGAACCCAAATGCTTTTGAAAGGTTTGTTGTTATAAAGGATTTGATATTTCGAAAGGTTTAAAGAAAGGTTTCGAAGGGGTGGTCCTCTAATGGTTTCGAAAGGTTTAAAAGGAAGGTTTCCAATGTTTTCGAAAGGCAGTGTTAAAGTGTTTAAAAGGTGGGATGTCTAAAATTTTAAAGCTTTCGAAGGTGATGTTTTCAATGTTTTTGAAAGGTAGTTATAAATGGTTTCGAAAGGAATGTTTTGGCCTGTCGGTATAGGTTATAAAGAGTTTACTTGGTTTCAAAAGGGTTACTTTCAATGGTTTCGAAATGGTACTTTCAATTGGATCGAAATGGGTCTTTTAAAGGTTTAAATGTTTTTGTCAATAAAGATTTGTGTAAAGTATATATAACATTGCAATGTGATTTGAGTAAAACATAGAGTATAAATTTTCCTTGTTTAAGTTTGATTTAAAGGTTTTAAATCAATTTGAGAAGAAAAGGTCTTCAAGGAAAATATAAGGGAAGATTGCCCTAAATGAAATGACTCGGGTATTTGTATACCAGATGAGACTGACATAGAGTCACGTCTTATACATTAGCTATTAGCCTCTAGCTAATTTAGTCCAAAATTCTAGTGTGTAGGGCTTTGTCACATGTAAGACTAAAATGATGTTACACACAGAAAGGAATATATTTGTATAGAGATAGGATATTGGTGAGCCCGCAAAACCATTAGGACCAAGTGACCCTGGGAGAAGTTAAGTTAGGGACAGACCGTTCAGAAGAGGAGTATCTAACATATGCTAGATTATTTTGTTTATACTGCCTGGTAGGCCCGAGTTAGCCAAATGTTAGTAGTTCGCCAAACAATACTATAGTGTTTGGATAGATAGTCCATTTGTTACCTGATATGTATGCTTGTATGATAATGCTTTACAGTTTTTAACTAGTTTTGGTTGCAGGATTATGATTTGCAAAACATATGTTTTTAAAGGATGTTAGTGAAAGGAAACCTGTTCCGCTAAGCGGTGTGGTCTCACTTAATATCAAATAATCGAGATGTATAGTATTATTCATACCATACTTTATGTCTGACTCGAAGTTTATGTTTTTTTCCTTAAAATCTCGGGTGCTTGAAACTGATTTTAGTAGGCCAAGAGTTGAGGTTTACAGATTTTTAGTAGGATGACAGTAACGTCTCGAAATTTTCGACCTCGAAAATTCGACACCAATACATTCACTGTAGAAGTGCCGAGCGATCGAACGCCGGAAATCCCAGATTGTTAGGGAAAAAAAGAGGCAGAAGAGGAAACAGAAAACAACAGGATAGAATCTCACATTCGTAGCGGATTAAAATATAATATCAAATAATAGCATTTATACAAAGAAAAGCTGTAACTGTCAATTTAGAAACAATATATCAGAGTACAATCATTCATAATTAAACTGGACAGTTGCAACAACTTATCCCTGAATACAATCAATACAGATTCAAATACACAACAGAATATACTCCATACGTTCCTGCCTTTCAGCTCGTCTCCCGAGCTCCAGAACGTCCAAACCTGAAAATATGTAATACTCAGTCTGACCCGAGCATTACATTAAAGTGACACCTGAGTCGGGCTGGAAACCAACGTGAGTAAACCCATATAACTTGAAATACTAAGTTATAAAATTTCTTTGAAAACCAGGGTAACTCGTACCTTACTACGAGTTCTTATCTTGTTATAACCAATTACTTATTTCACAAAATAAATCTAGGTACCATTACTTAGTTTAAATGGCCAAGTTCACTTAATTTATTCCATTCCAGCCCATTAGATTCTAAAATCAAATCTATAAAGAATTATTGCAGATTACTAATCGAAGTGGTTTCGGATATTTGCTGATACCCAACCCCGGTCTCTTCGAATCCAATGTCATCCTTAAGCCAAGTTGTTTAAGTAAACAATTTAATTTTAAATACAGGATGTTAATTTACATAGCAATTCATCACCAGTAAATAACCCACATTATCACAGTTCAACCCAAACATATCATATCACAAAACATCACAATTTATCAGAGTGGAGACATTAATCCAAACATTCAATACAATTTAATCATCCTAAGCAAGATTAATTTGTTACCCAATCTAATTAATTTAATTAACATAAAATAAATTAATTACCTTTAAATCCTGCTTAATTAACATTAATTAATCTATTTAATTAATTATTGAAATTAATTAATCATTTTTTAATCATTTACTCATTCACATTAATTAATTAACCTTTAATTACTTACATTAATTATCCTTTAATTAATTAATGATCCTTTAATTAATTAATGATCCTTTAATTACTTACATTAATTAATGATCCTCTAATTAATTTCATTAAGTAATTCCTTTAATTACATTAATTAATTATCCTATAACCACTTAAGTTAATTCATTAACCCTTAATTACTTAAGCCCTTAATTTGTCTAAGATAAACCATTATCTTAATCGTTTAAATCTTATTAAAATTAAAGGATTAAAATTAATTTATTCAAAATCACTTGAGACCTTTTGATTAACTAAAGTTCAATACATTTATATTAACTCTTACTTAATTACATCCTTCATATTTTTGAAACACTTGGGGATTAATTTAATTAATTAGCTAATATACAATTAGTTTAAATCAAAACAATTTAAATTCAAAACATTGACTTATAATTTATTTTTGAAACTTGTTTAATATTTAACTTTGAAACCATGTTAACCTTTTCTTTTACTTTGAAAACCTTTCATTTCTTTGTTTTTAAACTTGTTAACAATTTTACCTTTGGTCTTAACCCTAGGTTAAAACATCCTATCGAAAATACCCGGGCCCAGCTGAAAATTCCCGAGCTAAACTCGAGTCACTCCCCTTCGATAATCTCGCGAATCAACCCGAGCCAAAACCCTATACAAATCCGAGTCGACTTCTTCTCTCCTGATGCCAAAACAACACATATATCATCAGATACGAATGGACCCTCGTGCACGTGCACGCCATGCCCACGCCTCTTCGACCGACCTTTCGATCACCAACTTGTCGCCAACGTTCTCTTCAGTCGTCCCGACCGACCCGTTCATCAATACAAACTGGGAATCAAAATCGAGAAAACGAGCAACCACTGGAAACCAACACGATCAACCAAATCCTCCTTACACCGTCGCCTACTTCCAGCTGCGACCTCGCAATCACGACCAAAACTCCGTCATTCGCCTACGCTTCTAATTCCCCACTCGTGATCAACTCCGGTTCACCCATGACCACGGAATTTCCTCGATTACAACGTCGACCAAATCTGGTCGTTAAACCCTACATTGCCGTCGACAAGACACTTCGATGAACTATAAAATCCTCGACTAGTTCTCCATTGATCTCCAGACTTCCAGCCACCTCCAGCTTCAACCCGTGGCTCCACCCATCATCGATCGACGAGAAATCAACGAAATTGCAATTCCTGTTCAACTCAAAAATTCTACTCAAACCCAAACTTAAAAATTATGATATGATTATCAAAATTTATCATTTTTCAATAAGAATCAATTTATATAATTAAAACTTGTCAAATTTTTGACTTGAATTTCTTTTCTTTGACATTTCTTATTTCCAGAAATCCTACCTGTTAATTTCACGTAATAATATTTTAAAAATCAAAATTTGTTATTACAAATAGATTTCCTTTAAAGATCATAACCTAAAAGTGTTTATATAAAGAGATATGAATTTATATAAGGTATTGTTGAGCCTGTTACACAACAGAGACCTGTATATACTTATACACAGACATGCAGACATATCTTTTTATTTCTATACATGCAACAAATTAATTCATACATGCAAATATGTTTCACAACATCACTACAAGATTTTATCACATGCATCAAAATATAAGCAGATTTAACAAAATGTTTACTCACTGTATTGTTGAACAGAGGGAAGCTTTATTTTTTTGAAACTCTGGAAATTGATTTTTGAACTGCAACTTGATCTTGATCTTACTTCTTGAAGTTTGAAATTTATTCTTGTTTTTCTTTAATGAAAACTTGGTGAAAATTGTTTTGTTTTGGTTTTTAGTTTTAATTTGGAAGATGAAAAGAAGAAAGGATTGAGAAAGGAAAATATGAAAAGTTTTAACTGTATACAGCCTCCTCTCTAACATTTTATTTATATTTCAAATTAAATTAAAAGAAACAATTGCCACTTGTATTTGTATGGTATACACAAGCTTACAAATGTCCAAGTCTTTATTTATTTATGCTTTTATTATTATCATTTATTTATGTTTATGTTTAATTTATATATATACAAACTATATCTATTTCATGTATAGTTTTAAAAGAAAGAATATTAATCTTTTATTTGAATCCTATTTTAAACTTAAGCTATTATATTTTAAATTAATAAATATTTATCTTTAGTGTTTTAAAATATAGAATTTAACTTTAACTAGCTTTTGAAAATTATTACATTGAATTCAAATCAATGCTTCCTAATCACAATACATATATATAACAAAATTATAAATATCTTATGTGAATTTTTTTGATATATATATATATATATCCACACTTTTACAAACTTCCATATATTCTACTTCTTATGACATATATATACATGTATGCACACACACACACATATATATACTTGTATGTGTATACACTTATAATTTTCAACATTTATTATAGTTTCAAATCCATTTATATATCCAGATATTTTTAACTACCAGAATTCTATTTGTTCAAGAAAATAAAATCAGTATCTCAATAGTTTAAAATCAGTTAATTATCCAGTTATCCGATGTCCCAAAATCCGGGCTATTACATTCCTTCCCCTTTAAACTTTTCGTCCTCGAAAAGGAACGAAGCCAAAATTTTATTAAAATGTTTATTATCATTTAAATTACTCTTTGAGCATTTTTAACTCTTAACTCTTTTTATTTAAAATTTTAAAATACTTTAAAATCTACATAATATTACCAAAATAGCTTTATAAAAATACTTTTTATAACTCCATGTCTCAACAAGTCCATCCTTGTTCTCACAGAAATTCGGTTATATATTGATCCGACGTAGGACTGAAAATCTACAAGTACTTGGTAAACCCGTTTTCAACATCCAGTGAAAATACTTTGAAAACATTTTTGAAAATGTAGAAAACATTTTTGTGGGAATGCTCCGGAAATCACCACCCCCTCCATAGTCGCGGTTAGCTCGATGATTACGTCGCCATCCCGGTAAAACCATAGAAAACTGTAGGCCTCTGCACCCCTCGATTACACCATGGAACTTCCACAGATCGTAGCTACACCCAGGGTTACTCGCCATCACGGCAAAAGCCCATGTAACTATAGGCATCAGCGCCCTTTAATTTCGCTGCCAAATGAAACTTCTCCACACAGACCACATAGATCGCAGACTACATCAGTCGGGTCCCAACATAGCCTGTAGGCACTCACTGCCACTCGACTTTCACTTATGTATTCATAGATCGCAATCTATCGATGTTACGTCGCTCTCCAAGCGAAATCAAACGTAGATCGTAGACACTCACTGCCCTCGACTTCCGCTATGGTGTGCAGTAGATCGCAGTGACATCAAGTTAAACTGCTGTCACAGCATAATCCAAATGTCTCTGTAGGCATCAGCGCCCTCGTCTTTCGCTACCCAACCACAATCCTTAGGAACTTCAGTTAGTCCAGACTTCCTTCCAGGATCAAATTGGGAACCCCCCTAGGGCTCAAGGCAGAACCACCCCGTGGATCTCCTACCAGAAGTTCATTTAAATGGGAGCGCCTTTTTCCCCACAGCCATTCTTAAAACATTTTATACTATACACAAATAGTATCTTTCAAATCATACTCTTTTATATGTATCACATATAGATCTCTTTTATACAAAATCGATATTTCAAAATCGATAATTCTCAAACATGGCTTTCCAAATTCCCAAAATTGATTTTTCCCAAAAATCAAAAGCCTTTCAAAATCAGTGGGTTCCAAAAACTTTTTTTCCCAATTTCATAAAAACATTTTTATATATAGATATATATAAGTTTATTCCTTCCAACTTGAAAATCTTTGGATCATTTCATACTTGTATAAATTCCCTTTTATACTTCAAATATTTTCAAAGGTCACATATTCTGGTTATAATTCCAATAAGGGTAGTTTATCATATACAACAAATATATATATGCATATTTCATTTATGTCAAATCAAATATCCAAGTTTTATTTCTTAATAAAGTTATTTGTTATATTACTTACTCTTCATAAAGTGAATTTCAATCATAAAGATCCAACTTCCACTTTTATTCATCATATATTTCTCAAAATATACTTTTCCATTTCAAAATCATTTTTACATTTCTTTTCAAAATATCCATTCCAATCAAGCACGTACGATGTACATATATCATCCACACGCAATATCAAATCTGATCGCTCACTCGATCACATAATTTCATTTTCGAACTAGTATCGTTCACCCGACTTCGTAGTGCGGACTCAGATCTGGTTTCTTGATCAGAAACTGTCATTCTCCTTGCATAGCCATAACTACGATAGAGAATTTCCAAAATCAATCAAAAATAGATATCCAGGGTTCGCCGTCGAAAATCGAGTGAAAAATTCCAACCCGGATCGATATACTATCTCGAAATTCTATGCTCGAATCTTGATCAGTTCATTATGCTAATAGAATAATATACGTACATCCTATGTATGTACCTTCGTTGATTATTAGCTAAATCAATTTTCTTTTTATTCACCTTTATTTTCATTCTATTCACTTATTCACAATTGCTTCCATTTACATTTGGGCTATCACTTCAATTATAAACAGTTTGCACTCTGACCAACTTGAATTTAGAAAATAGCTTGAAAAGTTTAAAATAGATAAGTAGTTGTAAAATAGTTATTATTTATAAATAGTAGTTGAATAGTTAAGTAATTATAAAATAGTTGTAAAATGGTTAAATAGTTGCAAAATAGTTATAAATAGTAATTAATTTGTAAAACAGATGAAAAATTATTGTAAAATAGAAATTAGTTTCAAAGTAGTTGAAAAATAAGTATGAGGTAGTTTGGATTTTAAAAAGAAAGGTTCTATAGTAAATAGCTAGGAAAAATAGATTTAAAACAGTTTATATTAAAATAATTTATTTGAAAAATAGTTTCAGAGTCAAACTGTTCAATTTTCCAATCTCCATTTCCAATTTCCACTTCCATTTAAATCTATTCAATTTAATTAATTTGAATTACTTCAATTCCTTTCTCAAATTCAAATCAATTTCCATTTGAATTTAAACTTATTCAAAGCTCACTTCCAAATTATTCAAATTAAATTTCAATTCCAATCTCAACTTTAAACCATCTCGAATTATATAAATTCGAGTAACATTTTTAAATGTTGTTTTAATCCTCTTAAATCAATTTAACATTTACTTTTAATTTAATAGCCTAAGTCTTTTAAACAATTTAATTCTAAGTCCAAATTTCAAAATTCCATTTTAAATTACCTTTACTTAACTTATTCCAAAGTTCAAATAAGAGTTCAAAACAGTCTAATCTACAGAATCCAATTTATTACCAATTTTTAACTTCTAATTTAGAAACCAATTCTTAAAAATTTCAGTTTGCAAGTTTATTTGGAACATTTAAATCTTAAGTTCAAAGTGATTCCATCACCATATGTTCAATCTCTATCTCTTAAATTCAAAATTATTTGAGTAGTTTCAAATTAAAGTTTTATTTCCATTTAATTTCAGTAATGGATATATATTATCTCGATCCACTTCTTAATTCGTTTAAACAATCCAATTCAATGTTTCATAGATTATTAATAACAACAGAATGATATCAGGATAAGCCAAGGTAAATAAACATCCAAATTATCTAAAACATCCAACAAAAGTGTCCACTACCAATATCCAAAACTCAAACTTGTTTTGGGATTAACTATAACTCCCTTTTCAATTCAACCCATTTAACTTCCCTAAGTTAAATCTCAATTCCATCCTGAAATTTCCAATTCAGGTTGTTTGTTCTAAACTTATTTAACTTCCCCTAAGTTAAATTCAATTCATTTAATCCTGTCAACCTTACTCAATCTGAATTCTCCATTTCAAAATTTTAAACTTCTTTTCAATATCCTTTCTCACTTATAAGTTCAAAACTTATTTCTTTTTGGGTTCACATCACATTTCGGGGGAAAATTCAAAACTCAACACTTAGTGCTTACTTTCAATCATCTTGTTATTATGTATATCCCACATATATACATATTCATTGCTTTTGCACTACAAGACATGTTTTAAATTTTAAACCATTCTTGGTTTTTAGTTCAAAACAAATTTCTTTAAATTTTTTAACACTTTAAAACAATTTAAATTTTCTAGAATTAAATTTTAAAACTTCACAATTCAAATCCTTTTCAATTTACAAGTCATACTTGTATAAATTGTTACTTCCTTAAAACATTTCATTCTGCTTTATCATTATTTATTTTAAAAATAAACATCCCTTTATTAAGATACAACAAACATTTATGATAATAACCAAGATTATCATATCTGGAAACCAATTCACTATATATTATCTCACAATTTATTGGAAAATAGAATCAGGGTAACTTGATTCAACATTCTAAAAACACTTTTACAAATTTCATGATTTTATTTTTTGGTTTGAATCTATTTCAAGCTATCTTATTTGTATAGTTAAATCTTATCCAAATTCCTATTTGGTTGTATATTTATTACCACTTAATTATTATTATATTTAATTTCAGTAATTCAACAACCAATTACCCTAATATATATAATAATTAGAAAAATTATTGCTTTATATATCAAATATAAGCTTATATAAAAACTAATTTTAAAACCAGTTTAAAATCTTTATATAAGAAAATAACAAGTACGCCCCCATATATATATATATTACACTCAACTCATCCTAGGGTACTACAGACCCTATCCTTAATGAGTAAACCAACCAGAGCCAAGGTTCTCGCTTAACCTTCAGCTCTGATACCAAAAGTAACATCTCAAAATTTTCGACCTCGAAAATCCGACACCAATACGTTCACTATAGAAGTGCCGAGCGATCGAACGCCGGAAATCCTAGATTGTTAGGGAAAAAAGAAAAGAGGTAGAAGAAGAAACAGAAAACAATAGCACATAATATCACATTCGCAGCGGATTAAAATATAATATCAAACAATAGCATTTATACAAAGAAAAGCTGTAACTATCAATTTACAGACAATATATCAGAGTACAATCATTCACAATTAAACTGGATAGTTGAACAACTTGTCCCTGAATACAATCAATACAGATTCAAATACACAATGGAATATACTCCATACATTCCTGCCTTCCAGCTCGTCTCCTGAGCTCCAGAACGTCCCAACCTGAAAATCTGCAATACTCGGTCTGACCCGAGCATTACATTAAAGTAACATCCGAGTCAGGCTGGAAACCAGCATGAGTAAGCCCATATAACTAGAAATACTAAGTTATAAAACTTTTTTGAAAACCAGGGTAACTCGTACCTTACTACGAGTTCTTATCTTATTATAACCAATTACTTATTCACAAAATAAATCTAGGTACCGTTACTTAGTTTAAATGGTCAAGTTCACTTAATTTATTCCATTCTAGCCTATTAGATTCCAAAATCAAATCTATAAAGAATTATTGCAGATTACTAATCGAAGTGGTTTCAGGTATTTGCTGATACCTGACCCCGGTCTCTTCGAATCCAATGTCATCCTTGAGCCAAGTTGTTTAAGTAAACAATTTAATTTTAAACATAGAATGTTAATTTACATAGCAATTCATCACCGATAAATAACCCACATTATCATAGTTCAACCCAAACATATCATATCACAGAACATCAGAATTTATCAAACTAGAGACATTAATCCAAACATTCCATACAATTTAATCATCCATAAGCAAGATTAATTTGTTACCCAATCTAATTAATTTAATTAACACAAAATAAATTAATTTACTTTAAATCCTGCTTAATTAACATTAATCAAACCATTTAGTTAATTATTGAAATTAATTAATCATTTTTTAATCATTTAATCATTCACATTAATTAATTAACCTTTAATTACTTTCATTAATTATCCTTTAATTAATTAATGATCCTTTAATTACTTACATTAGTTAATGATCCTCTAATTAATTTCATTAAGTAATTATCCTTTAATTACATTAATTAATTATCCTTTAATTACTTAAGTTAATTCATTAACCCTTAATTACTTAAGCCCTTAATTAGTCTAAGGTAAACCATTATCTTAATCATTTAAATCTTATTTAAATTAAAGGATTGAAATTAACTTATTCAAAATCACTTGAGACCTTTTGATTAACTAAAGTTCAATACATTTATATTAACTCTTACTTAATTACATCCTTTATATTTTTGAAACACTTGGGGATTAATTTAATTAATTAGCTAATATATAATTAGTTCAAATCAAAATAATTTAAATTCAGAACATTGACTTATAATTTATTTTTGAAACTTTTTTAATATTTAATTTTGTAACCATGTTAACATTTTCTTTTACTTTGAAAACCTTTCATTTCTTTGTTTTTAAACTTGTTGACAATTTTACCTTTGGTCTTAACCCTAGGTTAAAACATCCTATCGAAAATACGCGGGCCCAGCTGAAAATTCCCAAGCTAAACTATAGTCACTCCCCTACGATAATCTCGCGAATCAACCCGAGTGAAACCCTATACAAACCCGAGTCGACTTCTTCTCTCCCGATGCCAAAACAACACAGATATCATCAGATACGAGTGGACTCTCGTGCACGTGCACGCCATGCCCACGCCTCTCCGACTGACCTTCCGATCACCAACGAGACGCCAACGTTCTCTTCAGTCACCCCGACCAACCAGTTCATCAATACTAACTAGGAATCAAAATCGAGCAAATGAGCAACTACTGGAAACCAACACAATCAACCAAATCCTCATCGCGCCGCTGGCTACGTTCACTTGTGACCTCGCGATCACGACTAGAAATCCATCATTCGCCTACGCTTCTAATTTCCCACTCGCTATCAACTTCGGTTCACCAATGACTACGCCATTTCCTCGATTACAACGTCGACCAAATTTGGTCGTTAAACCCTACATTGCCTTTGACAAGACACTTCGATGAACTATAAAATCCCCGACTATTTTTCCATTGATCTCCAGACTTCCAGCCACCTCCAGCTTTAACTCGCGGCTCCACCCATCATCGATCGACGAGAAATCGACGAATTTTCAATTCTCGTTCAACTCAAAAATTCTACTCAAACCCAAACTTAAAAATTATGATATGATTATTAAAATTCATCATTTTTCAATACGAATCAGTTTATATAACTAAAATTTGGAATTTTAAAAATCAAAATTTTGACTTGAATTTCGTTTCTCTGACATTTCTTATTTCCAGAAATCCTACTTATTAATTTCACTTAATAATATTTTTAAAATCAAATTTTGTTATTACAAATAGATTTCCTTTAAAGATCATAACCTAAAAGTGTTTATATAAAGAGATATGAATTTATATAAGGTATTGTTGAGCCTGTTACACAACAGGGACCTGTATATACTTATACACAGACATGCACAGACGTTTCTTTTTATTTCTATAAATGCAACAAATTAATCCATACATGCAAACATGATTAACAACATCACTACAAGATTTTATCACATGCATCAAGATATAAATAGATTTAAAAAAAATGTTTACTTACTGTATTGTTGAATAGAGGGAAGCTTTATTTTTTTGAAAATCTAGAAATTGATTTTTGAACAGCAACTTGATCTTGATCTTTCTTGTTGAAGCTTGAAATTGATTCTTGTTTAGCTTCCGTGAAAACTTGGTGAAAGTTTTTTAGTTTTGATTATCTGGTTTTTAGTTTTAATTTGGAAGATGAAAATAAGAAAGGATTGAGAAAGGGAAATGTGAAAAGTTTTAACTGTATACAGCCTCCTCTCTAACATTTTATTTATATTTCAAATTAAATTAAAAGAAACAATTGCCACTTGTATTTGCATGGTATACACAAGCTTTCAAATGTCCAATTCTTTATTTATTTATGCTTTTATTATCATCATTTATTTATGTTTATGTTTTATATTTTTATATATACAAACTATATCTATTTCATGTATAGTTTTAAAAGAAATTATATTAATCTTTTATTTAAATCGTATTTCAAACTTAAGCTATTATGTTTTAAATTAATAAATATTTATCTTTAGTGTTTTAGAATATAGAATTTAACTTTAACTAGCTTTTGAAAATTATTACCTTGAATTCAAAATAATGCTTCCTAATCACAATACATATATATAATAAAATTAGAAATATCTTACGTGAATTTTTTTGATATATATGTATATATATATATATATATATATATATATATATATATCAACGCTTTTACAAACTTCCATATATTCTACTTCTCATGACATACACACACACACACACACACACACACACACACATATATATATATATATACTTGTATGTGTATACACTTATAATTTTCAACGTTTATTACAGTTTCAAATCCATTTATATATCCAGATATTTTTAACTACCAGAATTATTTTTGTTAAACTAAATAAAATCAGTATCCCAATAGTTTAAAATCAGTTAATTATCCAATTATCCGATGTCCGAAAATCCGGGTTATTACAATGACGAATAAAGCTACCGAAGACGAGCATGAGGCTGACGGATGGCTATTTAGGAGTTGCTATTTTATTTTGTTCTTTCTGATGTGTTTTATTATGTCAGTTATGACTATAGTACTCTGGTCAACCAAGGGAGCATCTTCATATGTTGCTCTTGGCGTATTTATGTAATAATTAAAGTCTATCTGATCCTGGGAAATGATTATGGGATTATGTAATCTGGATATGAAACTTGTGTTTTGAAATGTAATCAGAAACAATGTTTTTTTAAATCTGTGATTTTATTTCATATTCAAGTGCTTTTGATATTATGGATACCGCTAACATAGCTATATTTAGTCGCTGAAAGTTAATACTATAGATGATTGCAGCATCTGTGGCACTTAGTTTTGAGCCTTTGAGCCTCAAGATTGGGGATGTTACAACTTGTTATTAAAGCATAGGTTTATGAAAAACTTTAAACTAAAATGATTTTTGAAAACATGATCTTAAGGAATTAGAGACATGATCAGGGTAGGGGATAACGTTATAGTAACATACTTGTATTTTCTATACATAAGTATGCGCCATATCTTCGTCCTCCTATCTCTGTTAGGCTATTTTTCTATACCTCACGAGGCTTGAATACAAATATGGATGCTAGAAGTGGAAGAGTGAATCTTGGAGGAAGCACCACCACAAATGGCAATGCCAGACCGAATACTAGAAGGAACCAAGGTCAGGAACAAGCGGGTAATGTTGGTGCTGGAGCCCATAAGTGGAAATGGGAGCCATGTATCAGTTCTTTGTCAACATGACGTAGGCGGGTGTTGCTGCTAGAGTGTTTGGAGGAAATGATGCAGGAGGATTTCAGGAAGCTCCGGTGGTCAAAAATTATGCTATCTTGAGTAGAGGTTATGTTAGGCTTGGAGGAAAGCAATTATTGAAACTGAAGATGCTATTGAGGTGGAGAATTGATTGTTGCACTGTGAGAGGATCTTTGCAGACTTAGGGCTCAATGATGAGCATAAGAGGATATTTTCTTTGAGAAAGCTTCAGGGAGTAGCTTTATTTTGGAGGAGTAGTGTGATAGCTGGAGTGAATGAAGAGATAATGACATGGGCTGAGTTTTAGAGGAGGTTCGAGGAGAGTTTCATGTCTGAAATAGCATAGTTTGCCTTGCTTAGAAATCATGCTGAGTTGGAGCAGGGGAAGATGATTGTGTTGGAGTATGTTAGAAGGTTTGAGGAGTTGGCAAGATATTGTTATGCAATTGTGGATACCGTGGTTAAGAGAAACGAAAAGTTCATAAGGGGGTTGAAGCCTGAGTTGGCCAAGGCTACATTGCCTCATATTAGGGATCCTTGTGATGTTGTGATTGAGATAACATTGCGATATGAAGAAATGCTTGCTTTTCTGGAGAAGAATAAGGCAAAAGAGGTCAAGGTAGGGTAGGGTCAGGAAAGGAAGTTCTTTCATAAGAATGGTGCTCAGAAAGGTGGAGTTGTGAAGAAAGAGAAGTCGGAGGTTGCTTGCTTTAAGTGCGATAAGAAAGGACATTTCACTAATGAATGTCGTTCTGGAAAGGCGAAGGAAGTGATGGGGAAGAAGAATATCAGATGCTTCAACTACGATCAGAATGGCCATTACAAAAACCAGTGCACAGAGACTGCTAAGGATGGAAGTGGCAAAGTGTATGCATTGGAATCAACTACTTCGAGGCTAATGGCAAAGGAAAAAGGGAAGACAGTGCTGGGAGGTACGCTTCAGATTCGTGGTATGTCTCTTAGCGTTCTATTTGATACCGGTGCATCACATTCTTTTGTATCTCCTTGTTTGGTAGATAAACTTAATCTAGAACCTTCATGCTTAATTACTTCATTAAGAGTTGTGTTGTCTGGGTTGTTAACCCAAGTGGATCCAATAGAATTCAGAACAACTTGGTCAAGTTCGAACAGCTCAGGAGTCAACCAAAGAAGTTAGGGTAACCGGCCAGAAAGCCAACAACAGAGGATGAGGAAAATTTTATAAGGACATGGATCGCTAGCGATTCATGGCATTTGGATCGTTAGCAATCCATAAGTACAGTTTAGTGCTCAACCGAATCTCTTGCATTGTGATCCAATCCATATTGCTGAAGTGGTGGCTGAGTTTGACGAGATTCCGAGTTGGATGAACCAAGAGACAAGCATCCATCCAATCCAAGTACCTGCTAAATACAACTAGCAAGTAAATCGCCATCGAAACAAAGCGACATGCAACGAGACTACATGAACAACATCAATATAAGGCTACGAATACATTCCAGACATCAAAGACCAAAAATGTACTAAGTTCATGTATCGCTAGCGATCCATACACTATGGATCACTAGCAATCCATATGTTAACATAGTACAAGCACGACCCACACAGATTGAAGCAAAAGAGGAGATAAGCAGTTAGCTCGCATTTGAGCTAATTTTATGGATCGCTAGTGATCCATAGACCATGGACCTCTAGCAATCAATCCTTTTGGCTCGGACCACAAGCTAAACTACACTACGCCTTCCTACGTCCATCTGCAAACAGCCGATGAGCATGCTTGGCCCAATAGCTCTCCAATCTCCATAAATACCAACCCTATCTGCAATATAAACGGGATCCTCCGGATTGGTTACTGAAACTCTGCATGAAGCTTTCTTCACTCTTCACCTCCTATAAAACAATCTCCAAAGGGGTTCATTGTGATTCTCCGGCGGATTCCAACATAGGAGATTTGATCTTGCTAAGGATAATCAAGATCTTTATAATCAAACACTTCTTGTTATAGCAATCAGCCTATAATAAGTGGACGTAGGCTTCATTAACAGCCGAACCACAATAAAAATCTTCTTGTCTTCTTTCCCTTTCTTCTCTTTTTCCATGTTTACTGTTTATATTATTGCTCTGTGAGAACAGAGCTAGTGCTTTCACACTCAAGCCAGCTTGTTGATCCATTTTTTAGGTTAACATTTTGGTGCTTTAACTTAGAACCCAATTCAAGGTCTAGATCTATATATCTACTATGTATAAGATAGGTCCAGAAGCTAGATCCACAATCTTTGCTTAAAAAATCCACTGCTTGAAATCAATGGCTCATAGAAGAAGGAGAATTGCTTCCAGAAGGTCCACAGGGGTAGTAATAGCGGGAGAAGATGTTAATCCTCAACAAACTAAAGTAGATTATGCTAATTTAGGAAATCAGGCATCAACATCCTCCAGCAAGCATGAAGTTGTTACTAGGGATGAGTTCAATAAGATGGTTGATGAAATCAACCAAAAAATGGAAAATAGGCAGAAGGCTCTGATGGATAAGCTTAACGCTCCCTTAACCTTATAGTCAAACCCTGCTCCAAAAACCATCCCTGAACCCGCGGCTGTCATAAAACAAGAAAATTCCTCCGACTCTGGTCTAAACAGAAAAAATAGAAAACAACCACAAAAATGGTGACAACGGGACTCAACGCGAAAGGAAACATAAGTACCCTGCTCACTGCAAGGCAACCAATCCTGAACATGAATCAAAGGGCGAAGACCCCATAAGAAGATATAGCTATGGACCTTTCCTACTCAGAGGATGAAGAGCATGAAAAGCTGGAAGAAAATGTTAATGCATTCGACAATGCTAGGAATGCTCAATCTACCCCAGTTAGGCCAACCATAGCCAAGGGGACCCTGTGGAAGTGGCTCTCCCAAAGACAGGAGAGCCTAGGCTTCAGCCCACTCACCAAGACCGTTTGCGAAGCCAAACACTTAGGGTAGTGACTGATTTCCGCCCCAAATGAATAATGGACGAGAATAAAATAGAAGATATGATAAAGGGGGATCGACAGCAAGTCAGACTCCCTTTACTGATGAAATCTTGAATGAGAAGTATCCGAAAATATTCACAATGCCAACTATTCCATGCTACAATGGGACAAAGGACCCAAAACCCCACTTGTACAAATACAGTTGGTACATGGATGGAGCGAATGCTTCAGAAGCTATTTGATGCAAGTGTTTTCCCATCTTTCTCGAAGGAATTGCGTCTGTGTGGTTCACTAGGCTTCCACTGAGATCTATCTCTACTTTTGACTAATTAGCAACAAGATTCCCAGATCGGTTTAGGCTCCATACTGTGCAACATGTCCCTATCTGGATTGTTTCGGGGATGCAACGAATCACTGGAATCTTTCATGAACTGGATTAACATCGCAGTGACGGATGTAAGCAACCCCAACGAAGACATGGTTTTTATGGAATTAGTCCACGCCATTCACCCTGAGACTGGATTTAGGAATTGGATTAAGATGAAGCAACCTACCACAAGGAAACACTTCAATTGCAAAATAAGTCAATACTTAAGGTTGGAGGAAGCGCATGGGTTGGAGAGGAAGTCTACTAGTGTGCAACCAGTGAACATCAGATATAATGGTGTAGCAATGAATCAAAATGTGCACGCTTCTGGAACTGCTAAAGGAATCATGGGGAAAGATGGAAATCAAAAGGGAAAAAAATCATAAGTCCAATAAGAGAAATGGTAATGGAGACAATAAAAGGCTTAGAGGATTTAGGCCTGAAGACTACACTCCTTTAAACGACACCCCAGAAAATATTTTCTCGCAACACAAAGGACTAAGGAGTACATAAAATACCCCTAGGAAGGAAGCAACTGAGCAACAAAACACTCAAGAAAATTCTGCTGCTTCTACAAGACACACGACCATAATACAAACGAATGTCGTCATCTAAAGAATCTCATTGAAGAATTGATCCGAGAAAACAAACTCCAGCAGTATGTGAGAAAGTCGCAGAACCCTCATCAACCCACGGCTCCTCGACCTCCTAGAGAACAAAGGAATCAAACCAGAACTAGTGAAGAGGGGTCAAAAAGAACTGACTAAAGGCTTATTATTGGAACAATATTTGGGGGGCCGCATCCCACACAAATAAGTTGGGGAGAGATGGATCGGTATGTAAGTTCGTTGAAGAAAGCTCCAAAGGAATCATGTCTCGCAATCGAAGATGAAACTCCGGCCAAGCTGTAGAAATTTTTGAGTGACGACATAGTGTTTCGAAATCGGGACACCGAGGGGACCGAAGCTCCGACTCTCAATCCAATGGTGGCGATGCTGGGGATCGATCCCACTGTGGTTCGACGAGTGCTAGTAAATAGTGGCAGTTCCGTTAATATAATTTTCAAATGTACTTTTGACAAATGAAGATTGGCTTGAAATGCGTGTCTGCATGCCAAACAAAGATCCAAGGGTTTACTTGCGAATCCAAACAACATTTGGGACAATTGACCTACCAGTGGAACTTGGAGAGGGAACATTCATACTTTCATGATTGTGGACGAAATGTCTGCATATAACGCCATATTGGGGTAGCCCGCACTAGCAGATTTAAGAATAGCTCTATCCCAATGGTGCTTAACCATGAAGTTCCCTACTACAAATCAAATCGGGGTTGCGAAAGGAGTTCAAAGTGCCTCCAGGGAATGTACATTGCAGAATTACATGAGCCGAAAAGGAAGGAAAGAGGAAGGATGTGGGGATCACTCTCCATATTCGTGAACCCAATGAATAGCAACTAAAGAGCCTCCTAGCTCGGGGACCATAAACAATTCAACAAGGATTTGGACGCTAGAAAGAAGAGTTCAGGGGAGGATCGGGAAGCACTGGTAGGATTGACGGTGTCTGTTCTAGTCGATGACCCAACGAGAGTCTTAATAATTGGATCGCACCTCGAAAACAAGATGCGATTAGAACTTACCAAGTTTCTCCGTGCCAAATTTGATGTGTTCACTTTGACATGCTCTGATATGTGTTGGGTATCACCTGAAATTGCTTGCCATGCGCTTAATATTGACTCTAAATTCACACTAGTTAAGTAAAAAAGGCGCAGCTTGGGCCCTAAACTGTCCAAGGCGCTGAGAGAAGAGGTAGATAAACTAATGGCCAACTGCTGGGATGCAACTTAACCTGAGTGGTATTTAGCTTAGTCTTAGTCAAAAAGTACCATAGAAAATGGCGAAGTTGCATTGACTGTTTGGACCTAAACAAGCCTTGCTCGAAAGACAGCTTCCTCCTCCCAGAGTTGATCAGCTTGTGGATGGGACGGTGGTAAAGGAATTACTGTCATTCGTGGATACATACTCGGGCTACAACCAGATCTTAATGCATGAGCCTGATCAAGAGAACACAAGCTTCATCACTGATCTTGGACTGTACTGCTATAGGGTGATGCCCTTCGGTTTAAAGAATGCTGGGGAAACATACCAAAGATTGGTGAATACATGTTCAAAAGCCAACTCGGGAAGACTATGGAAGTTTACGTGGATGACATGTTGGTTAAATCGTGAGTAGCTGCCAACCATCTAAAAAACCTCCTAAAATGTTCAAAATACGCTGAAAGTATGGAATGAAACTTAACCCACTCAAATGCCACTTCGGAGTAGCCTCTAGGAAATTCTTAGTGCTCACTGATAATAAGCACGAAAGGCATCGAAGCAAATCCAGAACAAATAACGGCACTACAAGAAGGCCAAGCTTCGAAAAATAAGAAGGAACTGCAAAGCCTAAATGGTAAGTTTGCAGCACTGTCTATTTATCTCGAAAGCTACTGACAAGTGTATACCATTCTTTATTGCACTAATGAAAGGATAGAAAACTATGAATGGAGTGAAGCTTGTCAAACAACATTCGAAGAATTGTTGTGGCATATGGAAGCTCCGCCAATCCTATCAAAGCCCATGGATGTAGAAGACATATTCATTTACTTAGCAATCTCACCTCATTGTTGAGCGCTGCCCTTATGCGTGAAGAAGCGAAAATCTAGCGACCTGGGTATTCAATAGTAAGCGGTTTACCGAAGCTAAGAAAAATTACCTGAAACTGGAAAATCTAGCGTATTGCCTCTTAATCGTGTCTCGGAAATTACGTCCGTACTTTCAGGCATACTAAATCAAAGTATTAACTGATCAGCCCTTGAAGCAAGTGTTGTATCGACCTGAAACTTCCGGACGACTTCTTAAGTGGAACATAGAACTGAGTCAATATGATATCACATACCACCCAAGAAAGGCCATCAATAGACAAGCGTTAGGAAACTTCATCGTCGAGTTTACTATACAGGACGATAAGGAAGAAACACCGTTGGAAGTGGAAATACAATGGACACTCTTTATTGATGGCGCATTCAACAATCTTTGTTCATGGGCCAGAGTAGTGCTTAAAATTCCCAAAGGCGAGCCATTTGCTGCGCCTTACTCCTGGAATTCCCTACGACAAAAAACAATATAGAATATGAAGCATTACATAAGGATTAAAGGTTGTGAAAGAGCTTAAAATAAAATCCATTCACATCTTCAATGATTCCTAGCTAGTCATCTTTCAAGTAAAGGGGGAATAACAAGCTCGAAGGGAGAATCTTATACCGTACCTGTCTAAAGTGCTAGAGCTGCTAAGCGAAATCGAACATTATACCATAATCAACATTCCATGGGAGCAAAACACCAAGGCGGACGATTTGGCTTAACTAGCAAGCTCTGCAAAAGCTCAGTCATTGGGGCTAGTCCCAATGGAAACTCAAACCACTCTGAGCATAGATAAAATGGATGTTGACTGGATCCTCGAGATCACCATAGAGCTGGAGACGTGGATGACACCGATAAAGAACTATTAACTTGCTAGGATCCTTCTAACTGACCGGAATCAATGGAAAAAGCATCTCCGATAGGCACCACGGTCCATGATACAAGATGGAGTACTCTATCTAAAGGGGTTCTCAACCCCTTCTTAGATGTGTATTCGATGATGATACTTGACGAATCCTAAAGGAAGTATATAAAGGTATATGCAGAGACCACACTGGGTGCAGACCCTTGCAAATAAAATCCTCCGGTACGGGTACTTCTGGCCAACGATTAAACACGATGCCGCATAATACGCCAAAAAGTGTGATCGCTTCCAAAGATTAGTAAAATTATAGGAACTCCTTCAACAAAGCTAACGCAGATGGTCAGACCGTCACCATTTGCAATATGAGGAATCGACTTGATTGGCATCCTGCCAATAGCAAAAGAAGGAGCCAAATATGCTATAGTTACCGTTAATTATTTCACCAAATGGGCCGAAGCGAAACAGCTGTCCACCATAACCACAAAGAAAGTCATTAATTTGTTACTAAAAGCATTATCTGCAGGTTTGATGTGCCATAAAAAATCATCATTGATAATGGAACTCAATTCAAAAGCGCCAAGTTCAATAAATTATGCAAACGTTTTTGAATTAAGAAGTGCTTTTCCACAGTGGCTCATCCGCAAGCAAACGGGCAGGTGGAAGCAATAAATAAGATCATCAAGTCAACTATCAAAAAGCGACTGACAAAAGCAAAAGGAAACTGGGTTGATGGACTTCCACCCGAACTATAGGCTTACAAACTACCCATAAAGCGGCAACTGGCCACACTCCGTTTGCTCTGGCATATGGCTCCGAAGCAATGATTCCTGCGGAATTAGAAGTCCCCTCACACTGAAGGAAAAACTTTAATCAAAAGCAAAACGAGCAGCTCCTATTGGAATCACTAGATATGATGGACGAAAGAAGGGAAGAAGCCGAGTTGCATTGCCCACCAAAAAAGTGCCGCATGATATTTCAACATGAAAGTTCATAACCAAACCTTCAAAGTAGGAGATCTCATACTCAAGCGGGTCTGCCCCGTCTTGGGGGCCACCGGACCGAACTAGGAAGGACCATATGTCTCGAATTAGAAGCTAAGGGACAGAACTTTCAGGATATCAACCGTCGATGGAATCCAAATTCCCAGGGCATGGAATAGCGAACCGCTCCGCTGTTACTTCGTCTAATAACTACCTTATGTACTCTCTATTTTTTTAGCAAATAAGCCATCCTGGGATGCCGGGGACATTGTAAATAGGCAAAAATATGCCCTACTTTCCTTCATAAAATTGATTCACCGTTTGAACCAATAAATCGAGTTCATAATAATTACCCGCCTGGTCGACGGAAGTAAATTGGCTTAAATCGTTGGATCGGTGATCCACCCTCTAAGAACTGATATCGCCCCGGAAACATCGAGAAGGCTTAAACACTCCTCATGTTACTCGAAGATAGGCAACATCGAGGAATACCAAAAGTCACGCATCTAATAAGCCGCGTACTAACTTTTAAAACATGAACTCCTCACACTGCCCGAGGACAGGAAACACTAGGAACATCAAAAGTCACGCACCCCATAATCCATGCACCAACTTTTCAACATAAGCTCCTCATGTTGCCCGAAGATAGGCAGCATCGAGGAGTACTAAAATTGTTCCAGACCGGTGGGTCATATCAGTCCTAAAAGCTGCGCATTAACTCTCGGAGCCATGAAATCACGCTCATGAAATGTAAACTACTCATGTTGCCTGAAGATAGGCAACACCAAGGAGCATCAGAACCATTCCAGCTCGACATGGCATATCGATCCTGAAAGCTGCGCTCTCTATAAGCCGCGCGTACTTCTAGAAAAATGTGCATCCCATAAATAGCGTGTACTTTCAAGTTTCGAAATTGCCTCGGCAATACTGGGAAATTTATCCACACAGGAAAAATAAGAGTCAACCCACTCCCATTACTAGAAGCAGTGGGCATGACTCCTACAAAATTGCAGCACTACGAACCAGCGAAATATTTCAACTGTTGACACTGTGTGACTAGCTATAACATTTAACGTTGGCAATGTATAACTGCATACAGCTAACTCATACAATGTGCACATTTATAATATTCATACGTCGCATACTTACCGGAATATTGCAAAAAAAACTTGGACTACATGCTAAAGTTGCAAAACTTCTAAAAGAAGAAAAATCAAGTTGTGACTAAGTAAAATTTCAAGTTTCAGTATGAAAATTATTTAAACCATAAACTGCATGTCATTTGTCAATTGTTTGAAGTAAAAAGGTCAGTGAAATGAGGAGCATACACCTGTACTCAAATAGAAGTACTTAAAAACAATAATTTCACAAGTTCTGTTGCTCCAAACATAGAATTTTGGAAGTAATCACATGACTAGATAAAGTGAAGTGTAAAAAAAACGAGCATACGTGCACTTGACACATATAAATAGATAAGTAAAAGTACAATCAGAATATCAACAATGTGTTCCTTGTAACTTCCTTTCATACAAGGCAAAACATAGGGGCCGTACCCACACAATGCCGACCAACAAAAGAAAAATACAGACCACATGGAAACACTAAGTGCAAACTCTGCACTTGAACAAAACAACTAAAAATGAACCGAAAGGAGAATAACTACCGTCCAAATTCTTCAGCGCCTCTTTCCACCGCTGCCTTTCCCGCCCCGTGTTTGGAGATTTTGCTTCGCCTCGAAAGTGGTATCGCTGCCTGTAATGTCAACTATGTCCTCACTGTTGAGATCTTCCTTCTGCTTCATGACCTTCTCAAAAGACTCGCCTTTTGTTTTATACTTTCGAGAATTTTGAGAGCTCTTCGAGGCCTTGATCGCTTCAACTTTCTCTTTCTTAATAGCGTCCAATTTTTGTCGAGTCTTGCATGGTTTCTTGGTTTGAACTTCCTGCTCTCAAACTTTTAACCACCATTCTGTCACCATCCAAATATATTGAAGGATCATCCAGGAAATGAAGTGTGGTGATCTTCTCGGACTTTGACCCCGACTGTGAGCCAGACACGGACATGTTGACCGGAGATGGTATGGAAACAAGCATGGAAGCAGTAGAAATAACAGCAAGTCCAGGTACCGAGGAAGCTGGTGGTTCGAAAGATTAGGAGAATAAATCTATAAGATCAAAAATGAAAGCTTTAAATTCTTCCTGCTATTGCAACTTAAGCTGAAAGCTCTCGAACTTGAGGGAAAGAAGAAGATTACTTGCACCGGATGAATGACCAAGAATATCATCTTCATACTCACTGCCTTCACCCTCCTTCGATGGCTTTATAATCCAAGGGGAAGACTCAAGCCTAGAACTTGTTGAAGGATCATAGGGTTGCCTTGATGGATCGCCGGCACAAGAAATAAAAGGCTCCATAAGCGCTTCGGCAGCCACTGTCATGGCGTCATTGACAGCTTCTTTCTCTTCCTTGATCTGTAAAATTTCCTAGCCCTCGAGCAACGCCTTCTTTGAGTTTTCATTAAGGTAGGTGTTTTCCAACTCTCGCTCGGTGTAAACATTGCTGCTATCAGAGAAGTGGTACAAGACTTCCTTCCAGACCACAGCAAGAGTGCATAGGAATTTAGGGCCCAAGTAGATGAGACTTTCCTAGTGTAGTATGGAGTTGACGTAGAAATTTAAGATGGTCTCGTCCATCTTCCCCATCATCTTTTTGAAAGTATCTTAAAGCTCCAAATAATCCACCGTAACGGCGGCCTTCTAAATTTCGAAATGAGCTTTCTTGGCGCCAAGCTGCGCGACTCGGTCTTGAAGCAGGCAATTATCTCAGCATGGTCGGAAATTGTTTTATCTCGCAACTTCATGACTTCTCCATACTCAGTGATTGTCCTATTGTGATCTTCTATGATTTCGTCATGATCAAAGATATTCTTTTTGTGGTCTTTAATGATTGCATTGCAGGTTTCAAGTTCTGCATTCAGTTTAACATCCTCAGCATGCGCCCTTTTGATTTCGTCTCTGAGGACGATCTTGATTTTCATTTGTGCATCTATTAATTTCTTAAACAAAACGAATCAGTTTCATCATGAACTTCAGTGTTGCGGTAAATGAAAATATTCGTAAATTTGAAAATAGTTTCATAAAAATTTGAAGCTAATTTTCTATGGAGTATAAAATCAGAAAACCACAACAACTACACCTATTGTACCATTTATATCATAAAAATCAAACGATCAAAAAATGGAAATCGAAATAGCTATTAAATGTGCAACGACCCATAAATTTTAATGGTTTTTGTAATGTAATTAACTGAAATTTTATAAAATTTCAAATAATTGAATTTGGAAATAAAAATTTGATATTTGAAATACGTCTATATAAGCATGGCAAATGGTAAATTTTCATCAGATAATATGGAAGTTTATTTTATTGTGTAATTTTATTTCAGTTTAAATTAGTTAATATTAGATGATAATAAAATATTTTTCAAACCTGAATATTTTTATATAATAAATTTGTAAATCATCTTCTGAGTGAGACGTTATCTTCCGTATCATCAAATTTGGACTTCTATTGCTCCGTTTATCTGATTTTCGACGTTTTAGCAGCATTTTTCGGCAACGAATATCGACTTTTGATAGGATGGTCGTACCACTGATATTTGTATACCGTTTTGATCGTCTCGTAATACTGATCTTTGTGGTATATTTACTTCTATGTTTCGGTGTCCGGTACGCGATGAAATCGTGATACGGTTAGTCGTATCGGCTCCGTATTTGAGCCTTCTTGTTTCATGTACCTTCATTTACCAACGAAAACTAATAGACACCAGAAATTAATATTTTTCATTTTGGCTTTTGTTATTCCATTGTCTATTACCTATTTTCGTTCTATAGATAGAAAATGAGATTTTGACTAAAGACTTGATTATTACTAAAGTTACATTTACTGTTGGGAAGCACGGCCCTTCATTTTGCATCTCCATTTTTTCAGATCTCTCTCCCTTTCTGCCACAACCCAGTCAAGCAGCCGTGCCACTCTTTCCCCCACCTCTTCCCGTCACCGATAGCCATCCACCTCACGCCGCATCTCCGTTTGCCACCCAGCCTCTTCCCACTCGAGTACTCTCCACCTTCTCCCTCCTCGTGAAGCCTTCCCTCTTCCCACCCATCAGCCACCCCTCATGGCCGAACACACCTGAGCATCTCTGCTCCTCCCCTACATGATCGGCCCTCATTCCTTCATGGCCTTTCCCGTCCTAACCCATGGTCGAGCTTTCCATCACCTTGTAGCCCGCGCCTTCCACCTCCACCTTGCCATGAATATAGCCGAAGCTTCTCTATTGATATATTAAGGTAAGTTTATAAGTTATATATATATATATATATATATTCTGTTATGTGTGTGTATATATATAGATATAGGTTTATATAAGGTCTGTTAGTCTATATATATATATAGGTATATACGTGAGTTTTGTTTCCAAGTATATGTATACGCTAAATGTTTTAAAAAGTAATTGCATATGTCTTGTTTATAATCTGAATTATAAATATTTGTTTTGCATATGACTAATTACAGTTTGTTCTATGTATATTTGTTACAAATAAAATCTGTTGGGGCTTTAATGTATATTTTATAATAGTTAGATATATAAAAGTTTGCTTAAGTTTTGTAACAGATTTGTTCACATATCAGTTTATATATATATATATATATATATATATATATATATATATATATATATAGGTAAGCTTTTATATTCATTTTGTGAAGTCTGCATATGATTTGGTTAGCCGCATACAATTGTTGCTTATACATAGCATGCGATTTGTACATTTAGCGTATTTTAGTTATAACGTCTGCATATATAATAGCATGCAATTTGTACATTTAGTTGTAATTTTATATTTGTAGTGTATGCATATACAGTAGCTCGCGATTGTACACTTAGTTAAAATTATATATATATATATATATAGTCTGCATATATATATTATCCTATCTATATATTTAGTTACATATAGTACTGTTTGCATAGATGTTTAGCCTAGAGGAATGTTTGTTTGAAAACATAGTCTGCAGCTCCTTTTGCATTTGTTGGTTTTATTCATATATTTAAAGTAAGAAATGATATATATAATAAGTATATATAAGATGTTTGTAAATTTCTGTTTATTTATATATATAATAATAGTTATATATGTATGTTTATATAAGTAATACAAATTGGCTTGTTATATATATGAATTTGTATGAGTTATAGATATCTGTTTGATTTTAAATTATATGTGTTTTAAAATTAAGCAATGATTGTGTAATATATATATATATATAGACTTTGTTAATATATTATGTTTAAATATATATATATATATATATATATATATGCAGTATGGAAAAAAAATTAAATGTGTATTTCTAAATTTAATTTTGGTTTTATATAATATATTTCGTTTCAGTTATATCAAGTTGATTTTGATTTTTCCATTGATTCAGATTTATCGGCTTTGTTCGTCGAATTCGTGTCCATCTTGCTTCGCTTTGAAAATTCGTGCTTGGATTCGTAAGCCATTTCACTGTCAAATTCCTCCAGCCTCGAAAGGTGAGCAATCACTCATGATTAACATTCTTATTTTTATTAAATTTGATTTCATTTGAAACGACGATTGAAATATGCTGTTGCTAGTTATTTAATTTCTATATGTATATGATGTGACATTATCTGTAACTGTTCACCTGTGATATCTGACACCATGATCTGTTATTTATATTTTATTGTTATTGATGATATATGCATGTTCATGATATTATATTATTATCATATTTGTTCTCACTCTGCGAGTTCCCTGTTATTATACAATTCCCTATGGGTTGAAATGATACACACCCGAATGATCTTGTAGAATAGGAGGAAATCGTTATGGGTTGAAACGATAAACCCAAGCAATTTTCAATTAAATTGAATTTGGGATTACGAGTTGAAAAGATATATACCCGTAGATATTTAAATTGCGGATTGAAGTGATAAATATCTATATCATTTTACCATGGATAGGAAACTATATACAGACACCGTTGGTCTATATATATATATATTGAAATGATTTCTATAGTTTTAAAAACGAAATATATATGGTTTCAATAAATATTGATTTTTAAATATTATATATAATTAAATGTTAGTTTTATAAACGTTTAAATTTTAGATTTTTAAAATTATATGTTTGGAAAATTTAATTTATAAGTTAGTTTTGAAATATAATTTTTAAGATTATACTTATAATTTTACTATTTTTATAATCTGTTTTAATATAAAATAAATTTAATAATAAGATCTAATTTAATAAAGTTTGATTTATTTAGTATATAATATGTTTTAAGTATTTATTTAGAATTTTATTTTTTTAAAAGGTAGATTTTATAATAATTTTTATAAATTGAGGTTGGAAAGATAAATTTGAAATTGATTTGAAATAGTATTCTTTTAAGAATTATATTTAAATAAAAATCAATTTGAAACTTATTGAATTTGAGATTTTAAAGATATGATTCTATAACATGATTTTGATTTAAAGTGATTAATTTAATATTTCAAGTTTAAATAAATTAAAGGAATATTTAGTTTATTTAAAGTGTAATTTAAGGTTTATTAAATGATATTGGACTGACTAAGTGAATATTTCAATATTAAATAATTGTAAAGTTGAATTTGGATATAAATGAAATTATCAAATTTAGTTTTGTAAATGTTTGAATACTTTAAACTTTCAAATCCAGTGAAATCGAAATGATTTATTTTTGTAGCTTAAATCTATATTTGAAATCGGTATAAAATGGTTAATTGAGATTTGAATTGAATTGAAATGGAAGAACTGAGATTTGATTTAAATGGGATTTTGGAATTTGAGTTGATTTGAATTGATTTGTGAACTTTGAGGAAACAATTTTTATTATATAAAGCATTTTAATATCTATGAAATATTTTATTTTAAAAGTTAATTTAATATAAACTATTTTAATATAAACTATTTTAATATACTAATTATTTTAATATAAACTATTTTAACACATAATTATTTTAACATATAAACTATTTTTCATATAAACTATTTTAACACATAATTATTTTTAACATATAAACTATTTTTCATATAAACTATTTTATTATATAAACTATTTTATTATATATACCATTTTCTATATCTAAACTGTTAAGTGGAAGTTTTATGATTTTTAAAGTATTATGGTTTCAAAGTGTTATAGTTTTAAAGGTTTTATAAATTTGAAAGTGTTAAAAATTGAAGTGTTATGATTTTTGAAATGTATATTATTTTGTGGTGAGTAATGATCTCGAATTGATATGGTTTTGAAATGAATATGATATTTGGTTTTGAATTATGATATTTTGAAATGACCACGGTGTTATAATAACGTTTGGTTGCTAAAGAGACCGGGATCGGTTATTGTCATACTCTCTGCTAATACCGAAAACCACTTTAACAACTGTATACGCAGTGGAGATTCCAGAATGAAGTAGGATGGTTGGTGACGATTCTATATGAGGTATATACGTGGACCTGACTCCCGTGAGTTAGCTTAAGGTGGCTAAAACAGGAGCAATCGACGGGTCAAGTGAGGTAGCTCCTCCGATCGGACACACTTCTTCGATACCATTCTATTACTTTGTGATTGATTGGGTGCACCCTCGGATTTTTAGGAGTGTGGATCGAGTTGGACGGTAGCTGCTACAATGCGTTACCAACAGCCCGACTCGAGTTTTTTGTTTTTTGCTTTATGCTTTGGTCAGACTGAGTGCCACTGCATTTGAGACTCATCTTTATAGTTGGAGCTTCGCTTGGAGATCCATTTATATCTATTTAGCTTTCAGTTGTTCAGTTGACTCCAGTGATATATTCAGATTTTGTTATTAGACAATGTATTGAGACTTCTATGTATTTGAGACTTCTGTTGTATCTTGTTTTTAACTCTGTAATATATATATAGTAGCTTCATGAACTGCTATTCATTTATTTCCTCTTTTTATTGTTATATTACCCTGTGTCTGTGATTCTGTGATTGATTTATTTACTGTATATGTTGAGTTTTGCCAAATATAAATTAACAATCTGATATTTTGAGCAATTCAAGTCTGACATGTATGAATGCGAATGGCAAAAAATACCGGAATGTTACAAAATGTAATTAATTTCTTTACAAAATTCAAATGCACTAAAATATCCGCAAATTGTTGTCACTGTTGCAGGCAATTAAAATCCAATTTCTTATATGGAATTTAAAAAAATCAAAAAACAAGTAAATAATGGGGTAACTTAAAGCTAATGTAATTAGATTCTTTATGAAATTCAATCATGGGACATGTATTAAAATATCCATAAATTATTGTTATTGTTGCAAAATTTTAAAATCCAAATTAAATATTGAATAAATGAATAGAAATTCTATCACCTATCATATAAGTCTAATCTACAAAATATAACCTCAAAATGGAAACAATAACAGTAAGTAAAGAATAGTAATAGTAATAAGATAAAATACTAAAGTACCATAAACACATATATATTAATAATAATATAAATTCACAGAAAGGTCTTTGATTTACTATTCAAAATTCAACTATGGCATCTACAGAAATTTTTATTGTTGTTGACAAAATAAGTCAAAAAAAATTTCTTGTATATCAATCGTGAAATTTGAAAAATGCTGTGTCACTACAAATTTAAATGTATAACGATGAAAAGAAGAATTAATACTAGTTGTAACTGTAGTTAAAATAAGAACAAATAATAAGCTAGACCCAATTCGTTTTCCAAGCACTCTTTCTTTGTGTGTAAGTTAATCAAGAGGTAATTTGAATCGAACTTAGATATTTTCTTTTCGATATTCAATCACGCCATAAGGACACATATCTACCAGTTTTTCATACCAGTGTGAAAATTTAGAATCATATTTCCTATGGCACAAAAGGAAAGAAGATTCATGTCCTCCTATCATATAAGTAAATTCTATCAAATAAAATCACAAAACGAAAACAGAAGCTGGTGGTATACGATATATATGTTGTTAGCGTCAAAATTGGTCACTTACACTCAATCGTCGATGAAAGCACCAATTCACAGTCACACTCACAAATAGAATATATGTAGAGGATATAAATATGAAGAATTTTTTTAAAAAAGAAAGTAGTAAATAAGATGAGATTTATAGTGGTTCGGCTGACTCTGGCCTACGTCCACTCTAGAAATTTTCTTTTTATTGATTAGATAATTGATTACAGTTACAATCTGAAGTTTTTAAAACAATAACGGCAGAGTAGTCTTTATGAAGAAGATAAAGGGAAATAGAATGAGAATTCTTTTTCTGAAGTCCCACATGTTGTATTTATAGGCAAAATCCTGAATACTGGATTTCCTGAGTGATACGGGCCCACCAAAACCATAGCTAAACCCATACCCTTCATCACGACCGACTATATGTAGTTGATATGCCGACCTGAAGTGTCCCGGGCAATGACTCGAAGCAGGTCCGTCTCTAACTCGAAGTAAACTACGCCATGACTCGAAGCAGGAACATGCCAACTCGAGGAAATGTTGTAGCCGCCCCGAAGCATTTAGCTCAATGACCAGAAGCACTTTGAACACGCCGACCCTATATAATATACCGACCCATGGATTATGCCAACCCCTTAAAACATGCTTGCCGACCAAAAGAAGCAGGCATGCCGACCCAAAGCAAAACAGAGATGTCGATCCCATCCATTATGTCAACCTCCCCCTTGCTGACCCCAAAAGACACATGCCGACCCAAAGACCAGCAAGCAACGACCCGAAGCAATCATAATATGCAAATCTGATTTTGACGCCGACCCCTCCATTAATGCCGACCCGAAGAAATGTACGTGCCGACTCGAAACCTGAAGGATGCTGACCCGAAGTTAGTTGTGGAGCTCGCGAAAACATGCCGACCTGAGCGACTCGAAGCAAAGCCCACTCCGACTCGAAGCAAACACCATGAAAACTTGAAGCATATTGTGACTCGAAGAAAACTCCCATGTCTTTTGTCCATCGATTACGTCGAATCCGGGCTTCATAATCACGTTTATCGTCCGTGATTGATCGTCTATCCGTCCAGTCGGGTCAAACCCGTAGTATTCCAACCTCGATAACTGAGCAGTCATTTGAGTTAGATCCGCCTGTCTACGGCTTTCCAAATGACGGGTTAACATTTTCCCCCAAAAGCATGTCTTGCTATTGGAAAGCGTGTTTTGAATAGCTTCAAATCCGATATCCAAAATCTTATTCCATCTATAGCCGTATCATCCAATCCACAATCCAATCCATTATCAAGCAATTCCATCCAAATCCGATAGCCGAATCCACAAACCGTTCCGAGTCGTTATCCAATTCCAAAACCATTCCAAACCCTTTAACCAAACTTTTGATCTCTTCGGATTATTTTATCAAATCCGAGACCATCCCGGGTTTAAATCAAAATCCGGGACCTCGTCGGGTACACATCCAAATCTGCGACCACTTCGGGTCCTTAGCCGAATCCTTAGCCGTTCGAAGCCTTTATCCGAATCCATACCACATCTTGGAAATCAGTAATCGAATCCTACAATCTCTCCGGATCGTTGATGACCTATCTGGACCCTTGCTAAGCTCGATCCAAACTTAACGATTGAATAGGCAGATCATGTTGCGCTCCGGCGAAGCAACGTATCCCTTGTACTCCAGTTCAGTATCCCTGAACTTTAACTCCTCATTAACTCCTCAAAATTAGTGCGATGATTATCCAGCAAATAAAGCATGTTACCATCGACGGGTCTGCTTTCCGCTTCTTCAAAGTTCATGGGCAAAAAACTAAATTTTACAAATCGTTTACAATCAATTAGTGATTCAACTCTACACATAGGATTACTAATATGTACAACAAGCTAATTGATAATGTTTGTAGCAAATATAACCAAATAATACACAAATCAGAAATTAATCAAAAAAACTAAGGTTTAGAAATTACCAAAATCTATTTGTGTTGAAGAGCATCTCGCTTCCATTGTTGTAGCTTTGGTTTAATCGAAGAATGAAAAAGAAATTTGAAAATTTTGTGATAATTTGTCAGAAATCGACTAAAAAATGGATTTGGGGATGTTGGGTTCGGTCATGAAGAAAATGAAGGAGGTTGGAAAATGTTTAAAAGATTTTAAAGCAAAAGGTTGTTGATGCCTCTGTTATAGAAGCAGCAAGCGCACAGTTATATAATATAAGTGCGCAACTAACAGTTGTGCATAGTTGAAGACACCTAAAAAATATAAACATGGCATGTGCTTAACTCATAGTTGCCCAAATCTCTGACAGTTACAATAATGCTAACTGGGCTGCCGACTGAGCAAAAACTAGCCCTGTTTGGTAATAAGTTTCAAAACCAACACCGATCGCAAAATTATTTCAAAAAGTAGCCTACTTTGAAAATTTGTCCTATAATCTAATGACTAATAAATATCAACGTAAAACAACCAAAATCGTATATACAAAAGACTAAATAAAGCTACATTCACAAAGTTCTAACACACTGCAAAAAGTTAGATAAGGTTATATTCACATAGTTCTACCGTACAACATATAATCCATAAATATATACACAACAAACAGTTCCCAAAAGCTAAACAGTTTCAAAATACATACAAGTTCTAAAATAGAGGACTGACACATAATCCATAAAACCAAAATGCACATGCCCGATAGAGTTCTAAAATAGAGTACAAACACATATCAAGCCTGAATGGAACTATGTAGTTATTGAACAGTTTCTCATCGACCTTGCTTTCCTTTACCAGCCCTTTCTTCATTGCTTGCTCCAGAAAACTCGAGTAGTAGCCACTGTAGTCCAAATCCAGACCTTCGGACCTGAACATAGATTCGGTGGTCAAAGGCTAATTAATACTGCATTGCTATTTACATGGTTATTGTCGTATATATAAATGATATCAGTACTAATACAATAAGTTACTCGGCTGTATATATGATAGGTGTAACTCTATACATGACAAGTGTAACTTTTATTTATTTAAACAATATAATTGCTTATTGCCTTGAAATCTTGTACACTAAACTACCACCACAAACACTATATGAGAGGTGGAACTTTATATAAGTTGCCTTGTAAACAAAGGGATGAACTAATAATTGCTATATTATTTCATTAGTACCTAGCAAAAACTTTTGAACTTCCTCTAACAGGATAAAAAAAGTTTAATTTCTATGTTCACTTATGCTTAAACCTTTCATTTTTTAGTTGCTATCATGTTCAGTTTATCAATTGACTCATTTGTCTAGTTCAAAATCAATTTAGATTGGAGAAATTAAGTAGCTCATGAAACAGTTTTCTTAAAAATCTAACATTTTCTTATATTTTATTGCTAAATGGGTGAAATTGCACTCTCATGAAACAGTTTGATTTTCACAAGGAAAATAAATTGCACATGTAAAAGCTACTGCATTTTGGGCTTCTGATCTTAAATAAGTCATTGTTCTTTTCACTTTATTTTCTCAACTTATTAACTCTATAAATCATTCGGGGCACCTATAGGTAACACCACGTCAAACTATTAAATGTTATTTACTGAATATTAAGTGTACTGTAATACTGTAGAAGTTGCAATCAACCAATATTGCTAAGCTGTATTATGACGGCCCGCCTTTCATCCCACAGAAAGACGTATCATCGTTAAGAAAGAAATAGGTAGAAATAGAAAAGATAGAAGAAAGAACTAACAAATATTAGAATCTCACAGCAGAAACGGAACAAAATATAATACATCACATAACTATTACATAGTTTTACATATATCAGAGTTACACAACATCATTCAAACAAGACAGTCATATATATATATATATATATATATATATATATCTTCCATTACATACATCCCAAAATACAACATACATCAACTAACACAACAGACTAGGTAGATAGATACGTCTGGACTCCTGCTCCAAGCTTCTCCAGACTTCAACAATCCAATACCTGATCACTTGGCTACTCATAAAAATTTGAGTACCCAAGAGTTTAGGAAAAACAGAAATAAACTCCGGGTCAGACATGGTTTTAGTGAGAGTAAACGGGTTAAAGTTGCTTAACTATGAAAACCATTTGAAACAAAGGTATCACGTAAGACTTCCCATATATAAACACGGTAAGATTTTACCTTACGCTAACCAAAACATTTTATAGAAAATCCGATGATATTATAATAGTGTCTAGGGTTTCCAAGTAAAATAGAAAATAGCCAAAATTGTTACATTAATTAAATTCCAGCATACTAGCCACAAAGTGGGTAATACGATCAAAACCGTAGGGTCACGTAGGAAAAATGGGTTTCCATCAATGACAGGGCTACTGGGGTACCGTCCGTCACAGTACGTGGCCTAAATCAACGTACCGAGGATCCACCGTAAATCCCCTGCAACACAAGGCATGAACCATCCCTTACTGGACAGTCCCGAACAAGACAACCCCGCAGTTGTGGCCAACAACTGCCCACACAGCCGAAATAAAAGGGACATCTAGATAGGGGTATATCTCGTCCTACTTGGGTGCCACCCACTTAACCTTGATGCACCGCCCCTATTTTAGCCATTCCCGGTTGATGAGGCTTGAAGCTACGATTACCTTTAGAGAACACATTTCTTAGAACGCTCATCGTCCACCTGACGATGTTCTGAAAGCATTCAATCCATACAAGTTCGTTCCGGGTTCGAACGAAACCGAAGGCATTATCTCGTTTCACTCATTTTGGAATCACCGTCAGAGTTAACGACAATAACCCTTGCACTCTGAAGCTCCATCTCGATCTTCACTTGAAATTCACGACCCAACGTTTAACTTAGATCGATGTGGTTTTCCGATAATCAAAACTGATGCCCGATTCCGGTCTCATCGAAATCCAAACATATTTTAAAGGCCATGTTGTTTAATAGTTTAAACAATTTAATTCAACACTTTGAATTCACATAGCATTTATTGCAGCTAAATCATTCACAATTATCACGGAGATATCCAAAGCAACTCATAGAGTATCACAGAATATCACCCAATATATCACAAATCCAGATATTCTACTCATACCACATCCTTAAACAGGAATTATTAATCCATGTTATAATTAATTAACTTGAATTAATTACTTAAGAATTATCACTTAATTCTGCTTAATTAATCATCAATTAATTAATTATTCCATTTCAAACCATTTAATTAATTAATCACTTCTTAATTACCTTTTAAGTCAATTTATTAAACCTTAATTACTTAATTAATTACTCCTTAATTACCCATTACTTAATTAATTAATCATTAATTATTAATTAATTAATCATTAACCCTTAATTAATTACTTAATTAATTAACTACTAATTATTTATTAATTAACTTTAATTAGCTAATTTAAAATTCTTAATTACAAATTAATTGAACGCTTAATTATTATTTAACCAATCTTTAATTACAAATTGACAAATCTCTAATTACTGAGTTAATTACAATTGTAAATTAATTAATCATTCTTGATTCCCTTCCAGACAATTAATTAAATAATATTCATTTATCTTAATTAACATTTTGAAAATCTTCCCTAATAACCTTGAAATCAAATTACTATTAACCTAAAAAGCTTTAATGTTAATTAAATTTAAACACTTATCTTAAACTAACTACTTAACTTAAAATTGTCAAACATCAATTACTTCATCAGTACTTAAAATTGTTTAAGATGATTAACCTCAATTTTATTAGACTTAAAGTATGGAAACCCAAATACCCGAGAAGATCTCATGTTTACTCGAGTTAAACCTGAGTTTTTCACCATTTTCCCCAAGTTTCCCTCTTCTTCGTCATATTTACATCTGTTAAAATTTTTGAGAAACAAGGTACAAAACACTCACGCGAAAACCAGTAGAACTCGAGTAAAACCCATCTTTCCCCGAGCATACTCTCGAGAACCCAAAGCTTCAAGACATCAACCTGTGCACGCTACCAACTGTGCACGTGCACCCACCACCGACGAACTTCCATCACCTGAGACAATCACCAACAAGTCGACTATTGACCATTCATTCGATCACAGCATCCCAAAAACCATGATGAAACACAAGAACGAAAAACAACAGTTCGAGCTTCCAAACAAAACAATACTCCGAACATCGATCTCCTCATTCAGGCAATGCCGACCTCCAGATGCCACCAAACTTCACCTGCAACATCGCCACTACCAAATCTTTCGATCCCCCCACGACCGATCTACTCCGGCGATTTCGTGGTGGCGCGATCACCATTTTCCCGACCTTGCCCAAAAGGACACTAAAACCCTACATCGGCCCATACTCGACGCCACGAGGAACTGGAATGACTCCGGCTATTTTTCCGACTTCGCCATCATCCACACTAGCTTCGTGCAAAATCTCAACACCCAGCATACCTCCGATCGCCAGAAATTGGTTAAAACTCATTTTCAGTTCAACTATAAACTGCTCTTAGCATACTCAACAAAAAATTACCATTTAGGTCTTAAACATCCTATTTTCTAAAGAAGATTAAGGTTATATAATTGAATTAATAATTTATAACATTTGAATTTAACATATATTTAAATTTTCTCTGTAAAACTAAATTTACAAAGGCAATACATCACCATCATGCTTAAAACAATTTTTAGACCATAATTTATGTTTAAACAAACTTGTTTTGTTTGAAACTCAAAGCCTAACAATAGCTAAATGAAGATATATGGAATCCTTTTGTTTGTTTTCCACTCTGTAACCAAAAATAGAGAAGAAACAGGCACATTCCAAATACACAGAACAATTACATATATACACACGGAGTTACATATTTATACATAAACATGCAGCACCATCATCATCAAAAATTTCACATGCATTAACATTTATTACCCTAAGTAATTTAGTTAAGTGTTTACTCACCTGTAAAAAAAAAGAAGTTTGAACAGAGAACAAATTCTGTTTTGAAAAGCTGCTAGCCCGATCCCCTTTTTAAATCTTCTTGCTTGTTTAGTTGAATTGTTATTTAAGTTTGTAAAATGGAAATGCTTACTTATTTTCTGGTTTGCTTAGTTTGGTGAACGAAAATGGAACAAGAAAGATATACATATATATAGAGAAAGCATACAGCACAGCACTTTTCTCTTTTTTTTTCACATTTTCCTTTAATTTTTTTACCTAAATTTCTTGGGTCAGCACCTAGTGACCAGATATGATATATTGAAAAATGAAGTGATTTATTAATGTTGAGATGGGATGTTTTATGTGCTTGATGGCACAGGCATTTAATGCATGTGTCTCCTTCCATGTTTACATGCATATCCCATTGATGTGTGTGTGTGTGTGTGTGTGTGTGTATTTTTGTCTTATTGCCTTGCATATCTAAATTCATGTACATACATTTCTTGCCTGGTTTTGCTTTATGCCTTATGTGCTTACTAAAAATTTGTTACAGATATTGGTAAAGGTTTATCTCACGTTGCACACACACCCAAATAACCACTTATATACTTTATTTCTATTCTTTTACATATGTATGTTTTAAATTTAAGTTATCAATACTTAATCTATATTTTTGTGTATATATATTTATACTTATTTTTAATGTGGATAAGATAGATTTTATTTTAACTATTTTTGAGAGACTTTATTTTGAATTTTCAAATCATAGTTTTCTCCACAAATACACACACACACATATAAATAAATAGTAAATGGCCCAAAAGTCTTATTTGTTTTTAAAATGATAAGTTGTATTTTAATTAACCAGATTAGGTGCTTATTAAAATAATATTGCCAAAATTCCTGGTCGTCACATCCCCCCCCCCTAAAAGAATTTCGTCCCCGAAATTTAAAGCAAAAGATAATCCAAAAGCTTTTATATCAACAACCTAAGCATGCATATCATCCATACAACAACCAACCGAACAATTTATCCAAACAAACATCACTAGTTATCCGGACACAAATCCAGATAGGCTTTCCTAAAGCTATCCAGGATTTCCCAAGTACAATATCTAGGATCCTCACTCTAGTGCACCTTAACCAACTTCACAACTTTTCTCCTGAGTTGCTTCTCATCCCGATCTACAATCCGAACTGGATTCCTGACCACAGTCAAGTTTGGCTCGACCTCTAAATCTTCTTGGACTACTGGTTCTACAACCAGTGATGGATCATGGACGAACTTCCTTAGATGGGATACATGAAATACATTATGAATTCCAGACATCCGCTCTGGCAATTCAATTCTGTAAGCCACATCACCAATCCTTTCCAGCACTCGGAATGGCCAATATATCTCAGGGCAAGTTTTCCGGTCTTTCCAAATCTAATAGCTCCTTTGATTGGGGAAACTTTGACAAAGACTATATCTCCAATCTCAAATTCCAATTGTCTCTTCTCTTATCTACGTACTTCTTCTGACGGTCCTGAGCAGCTTTCATTCTCTTCTTGATAAGCTCAACTTTCGCAGATGCTTCACGAATCAAATCTGGTCCAATCACAAGACGATCTCTCGACTCTATCCAACAGGATGCGGATCTACACGGTCTTCCATATAAAGCTTCATAGGGTGCCATCTTGATACTCGTCTGGTAACTGTTATTATAGGAAAATTCTACCAAATGAAGATGGTCTTCCCAAGATCCACCAAAATCCAAAACACAAGCTCTCAACATATCCTCAAGAATACGGTTCAGCATTTCCGTTTGTCCGTCGGTCTGAGGATGATAGGCCGTACTCAAACTCAATCTCGTTCCCATAGCTGATTGTAAAGCCTCCCAGAATTTGCTGGTAAAGATAGGATCCCAGTCACTTACTATGCTGGATGGAACACCATGCAGTCTAACAATCTCCTTCAAGAAAATCTTGGCCAAAAAAGCTGCAGTACAAGTTGCCTTAACCGGAATGAAATGGGCGCTTTTGGTTAAACGATCCACAATCACCCATATTCCTTCATTTTCCTTTTTGGTCCTTGGCAAACCGTCGACGAAATCCATAGAGATCATTTCCCACTTCTATTCTGGAACTTCCAAAGGCTGCAACAAACCTGCCGACTTCTTTTGATCACCCTTCACTTACTGGCATATCGCACATCCATTCACGAAAGCATCAACATCCTCAAAGTTCCTTGGTCATCAATCTCAAAACTGGAACATCGATATCTCTTGATGATTCCTCTCAATCTTTTATCTGATCCATGTTTACTCAAAATCCTTTCCAGAAGAGACGGAACAACTACCAATAAAGACAAAACTGCGTTCCTACTCAAAGCATCCGCTACCACATTCCCCTTCCCCGGAGTATACAAGATATCCAAGTCATAGGAAGCCAAAAACTCAATCCACATCTGCTGTCTCAAATTCAGATCCTTCTAAAAGAAAAGATACTTCAATGGTTTGTGGTCCGTGAATAACTCGAACTTCTCTCCCAAAAGATAGCGTCTCCAGATCTTCAAAGCAAATACAATGGCCAACAACTCAAGATCGTGCGTAGCGTAGTTCCTTTCATAAGGCTTCAGCTGCCTTCTCGCATACGCAATTACTCTTCCATTCTGCATTAGCACTGCACCCACTCCTATTATACAAGCATCCGTATAAACTTTAAATTTTCTCTTTCCATTCGAGATAGCTAACACAGGTGCACTGGTCAACTTTGCCTTCAGATGCTGGAAAGCTTTCTCACATTCAGGGGTCCACTTGAAGTTAGCTCCTTTCCTTGTCAACTTAGTTAGGTGCGAAGAGATCTTGGAATAATCCTTGATGAACTTCCTGTAGTAGCTAGCTAAACCCAGAAAATTGCGGATTTCAGTGGGAGTCTTCGGTTGCTTCCACTCCAGAATAGTAGCTACTTTGGCTGGATCTACCGAAATGCCTTCACCAGAAACAATATGCCCCAAAAATTTGACTTTCGATTTTCAAAAATGGCATTTAGAGAACTTCGCCTTCAGAACATACCTCCTCAGCGTCTCTAACACTATCTTCAAATGCTGTCTGTGCTCCTCTTCCGACTTGGAATAGACAAGGATATCATCGATGAACACCAGAACGAACTTATTCAATACATCTCGAAAGACTCAGTTCATTAGATCAACAAAGTAAGCAGGAGCGTTGGTTAACCCGAAAGGCATAACCAACCACTCATAGAAACAATTGGATCCCCTAAACGCAGTCAAGGGGATACTGTCCTCAGCTACCCTTAACTGATGGAAACCCGAAGCTTGATCTAACAGGGAGAACACTGAAGCTCCATGCAGCTGATCAAACAGATTATCAATACGGGGCAATGGATACTTATTTCGGTTAGTCACTTTGTTCAATTCTCTATAATCCACACAGAACCTTAGGGATCCATCCGACTTGGTTACAAAGACAACAGCAGAACCCCAACAAATTTAGACAGGGATATAGTTATATAAAAATTACAACTAGATATTACTCCAGAGCCTAGGTAATATCTCAACCTATGCTCTGATACCAACTGTGACGACCCGCCTTTCATCCCACAAAAAGACGTATCATCGTTAAGAAAGAAATAGGTAGAAATAGAAAAGATAGAAGAAAGAACTAACAAATATCAGAATCTCACAGCGGAAATGGAACAAAATATAATACATCACATAACTATTACATAGTTTTACATATATCAGAGTTACACAACATCATTCAAACAAGACAGTCATATATATATATATATATATATATCTGCCATTACATACATCCCAAAATACAACATACATCAACTAACACAGCAGACTGGGTAGATAGATACGTCTGGACTCCTGCTCCAAGCTTCTCCAAACTTCAACAATCCAAGACCAGATCACTTGGCTACTCATAAAAATTTGAGTACCCAAGAGTTTAGGAAAAACAGAAATAAACTCCGGGTCAGACATGGGTCTGGTGTGAGTAAACGGGTTAAAGTTGCTTAACTTTGAAAACCATTTGAAACAAAGGTATTACGTAAGACTTCCCACACACAAACACGGTAATTTTTTACCTTGCGCTAGCCAAAACATTTTATAGAAAATCCGGTGATATTATAATAGTGTCTAGGGTTTCCAAGTAAAATAGAAAATAGCCGAAATTGTTACATTAACTAAATTCCAGCATATTGGCCACAAAGTGGGTAATACAATCAAAACCGTAGGGTCACGTAGGAAAAATGGGTTTCCATCAATGGCAGGGCTACTGGGGTACCGCCCGTCACAGTACGTGGCCTAGATCAACGTACCGAAGATCCACCCTAAATCCCCTGCAACACAAGGCCGGAACCATCCTTTACTGGACAGTCCCGAACAAGACAACCCCGCAGTTATGACCAACAACTGCCCATACAGCCGAAATAAAAGGGACATATAGACAAGGGTATATCTCGTCCTACTTGGGTGCTACCCACTTAACCTTGCTGCACCTCCCCTGTTTTAGCCATTCCCGGTTGATGATGCTTGAGGCTACGATTACCTTTAGAGAACACATTTCTTAGAACGCTCATCATCCACCTGACGATGTTCTGAAAGCATTCAATCCATACAAGTTCGTTTCAGGTTCGAGCGAAACCGAAGGCTTTATCTCGTTTCACTCATTTTGGAATCACCCTCAGAGTTAATGACAACAACCCTTGCACTCTGAAGCTCTATCTCGATCTTCACTTGAGATTCACGACCCAATGTTTAACTTGGATCGATGTGGTTTTCGGATAATCAAAACTGATACCCGATCCCGGTCTCATCGAAATCCAAAGGTATTTTAAAGGCCAAGTTGTTTAATAGTTTAAACAATTTAATTCAACACTTTGAATTCACATAGCATTTATTACAGCTAAATCATTCACAATTATCACGGAGATATCCAAAGCATCTCATAGAGTATCACAGAATATCGCCCAATATATCACAAATCCGGATATTCTACTCATACCACATCCTTAAACAGGAATTATTAATCCATGTTATAATTAATTTAATTAACTTGAACTAATAACTTAAGAATTAATCATTTAATTCTGCTTAATCATCAATTAATTAATTATTCCATTTCAAACCATTTAATTAATTAACCACTTCTTAATTACCTTTTAAATCAATTTATTTAACCTTAATTACTTAATTAATTACTCCTTAATTACCCATTACTTAATTAATTAATCATTAATTACTAACTAATTAATCATTAACCCTTAATTAATTACTTAATTAATTAACTACTAATTATTTATAAATTAACTTTAATTAACTCATTTAAAATTCTTAATTACAAATTAATTAAACACTTAATTATTGATCAACCAAACTTTAATTACAAATTGACAAATCTCTAATTACTGAGTTAATTACAATTATAAATTAATTAATCATTCTTAATTCCCTTCCAGACAATTAATTAAATAATATTCATTTATCTTAATTAACATTTTAAAAATCTTCCCTAATAACCTTGAAATCAAATTATTATTAACCTAAAAAGCTTTAATGTTAATTAAATTTAAACACTTATCTTAAACTAACTACTTAACTTAAAATTGTCAAACATCAATTACTTCATCAGTAATTAAAATTGTTAAGATGATTAACCTCAATTTTATTAGACTTAAAGTTTGGAAACCCAAATACCCGAGAAGATCTCAGGTTTACTCGAGTTAAGCCTGAGTTTTTCACCATTTTCCCCGAGTTTCCCTCTTCTTCTTCATATTTACATCTGTTAAAATTTTTGAGAAACAAGGTACAAAACACTCACGCGAAAACCAGAAGAACTCGAATAAAACCCATCTTTCCCCGAGCATACTCTCGAGAACCCAAATCTTCAAGACATCAACCCGTGCACGCTACCATCTGTGCACGTGCACCCACCACTGACGAACTTCCGTCACCTGAGACGATCACCAACAAGTCGACTATTGACCATTCATTCGATCACAGCATCCCTGTTTGCGTAAAAAATGGCCGCAAACACCCAAAGCCGTATGAGTTGGTTGATTTTATGTTGTGTTTAGTGATTTGGGTGATTTATGCAAATATGTAAAAAGCAAGGACTAAAATGTAAAAGACACACAGATTTATAGTGGTTCGGCAAGAACGTGCCTACGTCCACTTTATATGTTATTCTCCTTTTTTCTTCAGATTACAAGTACAAAGCTTTGATTACAAGTATCTAAAGTTGTTTGAGAGTTCCTTCCAGGCTTGAGCTCTCAAACCTGTCTCCAAAAAATTGTCCCCATTGTTGTACCCCTGCCCCTCTATTTATAGAATGAGGTAGGGGGCAGGGGTCTTGGAAGTATATAGCTGCTGGTGGGCCCGGGCTGATGCAATCTGGACTGGCAATCTTCTGGTTCGGCGGAGCCTGGTTCGGTCATGCTTGGTGAAGGTGGAGTTTGGTTCGGTGGTAGGTGTGGGCCGGCAATGTGGACCGGTGGTTGTTTGGACCGGTTGTGAAGGGGTTATGGATGTGGTTCGGTAGTAGGGCTGGTCCGGTAGGCCTTTTGGTTCGGTACAGGGGTGTGAAGTTTTGGTTCGGTGGTGATGGTAGGTTGGTTCGGTGGTGGAGATGAGGCCTCGGTCCGGTGGCCGAATAGGAATGCCGAATGAGCCGAATAGGAATGCCGAATGTGCTTTAGGCCTTAGTGCCGAATGACTCGTATACTTGCATAGCCGAATGAACATGAGGGTATGAGGCCGAATGGACTTGGTATTCGGGAACTCTGGACTTAGGTACGCTTGTTGGTTGCTTCTTCTTAGCTCGATCGTGGTGGAGACGCGCTCAACATTGATATTCCAGTTTTGACCAAAAAATGGGATAACACTTTGCCCCCCAAAATATGCCTTGCGGTAGGAAGGCGTGTTTTGTAATGCCATGAGCTGGATGTTCATATCCTGTTGACAACCTGTAAAGAGCTTGATGTTTTATATGGCCCCAACTGATGACCGTTCGGGATCGAGCTATTTGGGATGAAGCGCGGCCGTTCATGGTCAAGCGCCTAACTTCAAATGACGATCGTTCGTGATCAAGTCATTCGAGGGAAAGTGCGACCCTGCGCGGTCAAGCGCGTAAATCCATGCGTCGATTGTTCGGGATCGAGTCATCTGCAGTGAAATGTGACCGTTCAAGGTCAAGCGCTTTACTTCAAATGACGACCGTTCGGGATCGAGTCATTCGAGGTAAAGTGCGACAGTGCGCGGTCGAGTGAGGACCGTTCAAGGTCAAGCGCTTAACTTCAAATGACGACCGTTCGCGATCGAGTCATTCGAGGTAAAGTGCGACAGTGCGCGGTCGAGTCTGTAAGTCCACGCGTCGATCGTTCGAGACCGAGCCAGTTGTGATGAAATGTGACCGTTCAAGGTCAAGCGCCTAACTTCAAATGACGATCGTTCGTGATCAAGTCATTCGAGGTAAGGTGCGACAGTGCGCGGTCAAGTGGCGGTCCTCAAATGACGACCGTTCGTGATCAAGCCATTTGAGGTAAGGTGTAGTAGTCAGTGATCAGGTAGCGGACCTCAAACGACGACCGTTCGCGATCGAGCCATTTGAGGTAAGGTGAGTTGTGCCGTTCGAGGCGAGTTGTGCCGTTCGAGGCGAGTTGTGACCGTTCGCGATCGGGTGCCGTTCGAGGCGATTTGTGACTGTTCGAAGTCGGGTGCCGTTCGAGGCGAATTGTGACTGTTCGGAGTCGGGTGCCGTTCGAGGCGAGTTGTGACTGTTCGAAGTCGGGTGCCGTTCGAGGCAAATGAGTGTGCCCGGGGGGGACTTAATATTATCAGTGTTGGAGTTATTGTTTGGGGGAGTTTTCGAATCAAAGATTTCGGCAGTTCGTTGCCATGCAATAGGTGCTCGTGGACCGTTCGCGATCCAACGGGCATACAAGTAAATAATTTTTCCATGGAATTGTAAATGTCAAAGCAATAATCATACGAGTTCCACAGTAGGAACGTTCAAATAAAAATCAAAGCGGGAGCAAGACGAGGATGTCAAAGTGTAAACTCTTACTATGGTGCGGTCTATAGTCATTCAGAGCATGCCTATGGATCGTGCGCGATCGCTCACATGTGTAAATGATTTAACCGTGCTAGTGAGAGGTTTGCGACTTATTCATTGCTTTCGACCTGCCCCCGAGTTCATGAGGGAATTTTACCTGCCCCCTGACTGGACGTTCATTCCTTACCAGGTTGCTCAGAGGCATCTATCTTACTCTTTGGGATTGGATCAACTGGCTCCAAGCGTGGTGCCCCCATGCGGGATCGATGCCTGATTGATAGTCGTCTGCTGATTAGGGGTTGCCCCCTGCTGAGCCATTTCATCTGCTTGCTGTTTGAGCATTTCTGATCCAGCTACATGGATCTGGGTTCCGGCGTAATGTTGTCTGAGAAGAGCTTGCGTCACCTCCTCTTGTCTTTTCATTCTGACTTTCATTTCCTCTCTGGTGATGTAGATGGATGCTCATGTAGATGGATGCTCCTCCTGCTCCATTTCTAGAAGAAGTCTCTTGATTTTCCTTCATGTTCACATTTCTCTGCCCTTTTGCCTTCTACTTGTTTGTCTCGTCATAACTCTTAGATCTAGACTCTTAGATTTTCAAATTCAACTTCTATCCGTGTAGCGGAAGCTGGTTCCCTCTCAATGAAAGCACCAAAATGTTTGCGTAAAAAATGGCCGCAAACACCCAAAGCCGTATGAGTTGGTTGATTTTATGTTGTGTTTAGTGATTTGGGTGATTTATGCAAATATGTAAAAAGCAAGGACTAAAATGTAAAAGACACACAGATTTATAGTGGTTCGGCAAGAACGTGCCTACGTCCACTTTATATGTTATTCTCCTTTTTTCTTCAGATTACAAGTACAAAGCTTTGATTACAAGTATCTAAAGTTGTTTGAGAGTTCCTTCCAGGCTTGAGCTCTCAAACCTGTCTCCAAAAAATTGTCCCCATTGTTGTACCCCTGCCCCTCTATTTATAGAATGAGGTAGGGGGCAGGGGTCTTGGAAGTATATAGCTGCTGGTGGGCCCGGGCTGATGCAATCTGGACTGGCAATCTTCTGGTTCGGCGGAGCCTGGTTCGGTCATGCTTGGTGAAGGTGGAGTTTGGTTCGGTGGTAGGTGTGGGCCGGCAATGTGGACCGGTGGTTGTTTGGACCGGTTGTGAAGGGGTTATGGATGTGGTTCGGTAGTAGGGCTGGTCCGGTAGGCCTTTTGGTTCGGTACAGGGGTGTGAAGTTTTGGTTCGGTGGTGATGGTAGGTTGGTTCGGTGGTGGAGATGAGGCCTCGGTCCGGTGGCCGAATAGGAATGCCGAATGAGCCGAATAGGAATGCCGAATGTGCTTTAGGCCTTAGTGCCGAATGACTCGTATACTTGCATAGCCGAATGAACATGAGGGTATGAGGCCGAATGGACTTGGTATTCGGGAACTCTGGACTTAGGTACGCTTGTTGGTTGCTTCTTCTTAGCTCGATCGTGGTGGAGACGCGCTCAACATTGATATTCCAGTTTTGACCAAAAAATGGGATAACAATCCCAAAAACCCTGACGAAACACGAGAACGAAAAATAACAGTTCGAGCTTCCAGACAAAACAATACTCCGACCATCGATCTCCTCATTCAGGCAATGCCGACCTCCAGATGCCACCAAACTTCACCTGCAACATCGCCACTACCAAATCTTTCGATCCCCCCATGACCAATCTACTCCACCGATTCCGTGGTGGCGCTATCACCATTTTCCTGACCTTGCCCAAAAACACACTGAAACCCTACATCGGCCCATACTCGATGCCACGACAAATTGGAATGACTCCGGCTATTTTTCCGACTTCGCCATCAGCCACACTAGCTTCGTGCAAAATCTCAACACCAAGCATACCTCCGATCGCCAGAAATTGGTTAAAACTCATTTTCAGTTCAACTATAAACTGCTCTTAGCATACTCAACTAAAATTACCATTTAGGTCTTAAAAATCCTATTTTCTAAAGAAGATTCAGGTTATATAATTGAATTAATAATTTATAACATTCGAATTTAACATATATTTAAATTTTGCTCTGTATAACTAAATTTACAGAGGCAATACATCACCATCATGCTTAAAATAATTTTTAGACCATAATTTATGTTTAAAAAAACTTGTTTTGTTTGAAACTCTAAGCCTAACAATGGCTAGAAGAAGATATATTGAATCCTTTTGTTTGTTTCCACTTTGTAACCAAAAACAGAGAAGAAACAGGCACATTCCAAATACATAGAACAATCACATATATATACACAGAGTTACATATCTATGCATAAACATGAAGCACCGTCATCATTAAAAATTTCACATGCATTAACATTTATTACCCCAAGCAATTTAGTTCAGTGTTTACTCACTTGTAAAAAAAAGAAGTTTGAATAGAGAACAAATTCTGTTTTGAAAAGCTGCTAGCCCGATCCCCTTTTTAAATCTTCTTGCTTGTTTAGTTGAATTGTTATTTAAGTTTGTAAAATGGAAATGCTTACTTATTTTCTGGTTTGCTTAGTTTGGTGAACGAAAATGGAACAAGAAAGATATACATATATATAGAGAAAGCATGCAGCACAACATTTTTCTCTCTTTTTTTTTCACATTTTCCTTTATTTTATTTACCTAAATTTCTTGGGTCAGCACCTAGTGACCAGATATGATATATTGAAAAATGAAATGATTTATTAAAGTTGAGATGGGATGTTTTATGTGCTTGATGGCACTGGCATTTAATGCATGTGTCTCCTTCCATGTTTACATGCATATCCCATTGATATGTATATACATATATTTTTGTCTTATTGCCTTGCATATCTAAATTCACATACATACATTTCTTGCATGGTTTTGCTTTATGCCTTATGTGCTTACTAAAAATTTGTTATAGATATTGGTAAAGGTTTATCTCACGTTGCACACACACCCAAATAACCACTTATATACTTTATTTCTATTCTTTTACACATGTATATTTTAAATTTAAGTTATCAGTACTTAATCTATATTTTTGTATATATATATTTATACTTATTTTCAATGTGGATAAGATAGATTTTATTTTAAATATTTTTGAGAGACTTTATTTTGAATTTTCAAATCATAGTTTTCTTCACAAATACACACACACACACACACACACACACACACACACACATATATATATATATATATATATATATATATATATATAGTGAATGGCCCAAAAGTCTTATATGTTTTTAAAATGATAAGTTGTATTTTAATTAATCAGATTAGGTGCTTATTAAAATAATATTGCCAAAATCCCGGGTCGTCACATGTATCTTTTTCCTCCCTCCGTAGTCATGCTTGTTAAAGTGAAGCATAACATGGTTTTGAACTGGTAAAGAATAGATCATTCATGTTGTACCCTGTAATTGTTTTTGAAAAAATGAATGTGTCCACCAGCCAAAGTATACATCACCAAAAAGTTCTAATTCAAAATTGCATTAGGAAACATAATCAAATAATAATCTTGGAAGGGACATACATAATACATAATTACTGACTGGAACATCAGGCCGAACAAATGAGTTTGAACGCAAAAAAAACATTAAAATATCATCTCAGTATAAAAATTAGATTCTAACCAGGACCTGCAATCGCCTCCTGCGCAGCAGCATCATCCAACTCGATCCCCAGAAGGCCCTTAACCAACCTCCTCAAAACCCTCCTGCCACGGCCAGCATCGGTCACAGTCACGACCATCGTCCCCTCTTCCACTTCATCTCGCACTCCCTCATAATAGCTGCACCATTCCATCCACCAGGCTTCCCGACCCCAAAATCCTGATTTCCGCAACCAACCCTTCCTCTCTCGCCCTCCTCGTTGCCAGTTTGAACACCTCCTCCTCGTTCCCAAACTTTCCCCTGTAGTTCTCCGCCTTAATCCCATCGAATATGATTGCTATGTCAGATCCATAATGAGGACCAATGGAAAAGTTCAATAGAACTAGGTCTGGCAATGGTTTAGGATAGGGGGTTTGATTCCGAGCTGTGGGAGAGGAGGGTGGAGCGGTAGGAGGAGAGGGCGGAGAGAGCTGCTGATGGAGCAAATTATTTACGGATATGGATTTAGATCTAGGTTTAGAGCGGAGGAATGCAAGTTTGGTAAAGTATGATTTTAATTTTTAATGCATGTTGGTCAGAGGAAATGCAAAATTCTAAGCGGAAGAACGAAAATACAAATAAATTTTAAGCGAAGAATGAAAATACAAAGCAGAAGAACTTTGCAAAGTATAAATTAACTTTGAATGCCTAATGAAGTCATTTACGTCTGTTATACTCCATTATTTATGAATTATAAATTGTTAATTATAATAACCTACTGAATATAAATTGTACATCGTTAGATATGTACTATTATTTATACATTACTATTATAAATTACTAGTATAAAACGCATGTAAATGCATCTAGTAGTTGAAGATATTTAATTTTATATAAAAAAATAAGTTGATATTTACACGTTTCATTAGCTATGGCGACGGTCCTAATGCACGAAATTATACAATCATCTTTGTAGCAAACAAAAATGCTCCAAAAAATCTTAGAAAAATAAGTTCTTTTGATTACCATTTATCATCATGACATTAACGACATTAACACCCAAGTCGAAAGTGCGACAAATGGTTTCTATCAGGCAATGGTGGATAAAAAAGAGATCGAGGTAGCAACCAATAGTGGCTCAAACACCATATGAAACAATGGTATATTTCGCTGAATACAAACCAGCATTATATTTCATTTCATAAGAAACCAATAAAAATTGCTGAAATTTGTATTTTATTTGGCGCTCGCGTGCGCGCCTTTTCGAATGGAGCTAAGTAAGGAGAATTTTTTCTACCAGGTCGGTACGCTTTTGTCCGACATGACATTAAGCTGCTCAAAAATGGTCTATATCCGTAAGTAGTTTTGAAACTGACCTATTAGCACAACAAGTTTACAAAGGTTGTAGAAAAAAAATTATATACATTTGCAAAAGGTGACATCAAATGTGTTACGTGAAAGTGCAAGCAGTTTGAAGAAGAAGTTATATTGAAATACGTGCATCTTCTTATTCTTTCAAAGAGAAAAATATCTCAAAATTGGGGGAAAAAGAATGGAAAACCCAATATCTTACTTTATTTAATATCTAATATATTAAAATAGGCTATTGAAACTTGAGCATATGGTTTTCTTAAAAAAAGGTAATCTTTTTATTCAAAAAAATAAAAAAATAAACCTGCGTATTTGTAAGCTTCTTAACATGAGAAATTGTATTCACCTTGACTATTCTATTGATAAATTATCTAGGTGAAACCTATGAAACAAAAGAAAGAAAACATAACTTTTGTTATGTTATATGCGATGTGTATGATATAAATCAAGTTTGTTATGTTATATGCGATGTTATGTTATATGCGTTATCCCTTGAGAATTGGAGTTGTTATCTACTAGAAGCAAATAAAAAAGCCTGGGGATTAAAAGGTAAAAAAAAATTAAGCAATGTTATATAGGTTGGAACTTTGAAGTATATCACTTCTATTCATATAAGCAAAATTATATTTTACTGTACCACTTTTGGTAATTCAAAATAAATATATATTTTTAAAGTAAAATATAACCTTTTATGTTGTGTTTATAAAAATTGTATACTTGGTTTTATGCACATAATGCCCTATGATAATTTTCAAATATTAAAACATGATGAAACATTCTTCAAAATAGTGTGCATAGCATAGCATCAATTAATTATCTAATATTTGAAAAAATGTAAACAGAAACCCGAAAAGAAAAATATAAACAGAAACCCTTGCTTTTCTAAGAAAAGATTGGTCATGTAATTCTATAGCATTGCTCATTACATCCACTTTCTCTCTTTCTAATACCACCGAAAAATAATAATAAACATAATAAAATTTATTATGTCCTTCGTAATACCAAAGTCATTTCACATAACAATCAACCACCGCGTAAAGTTTTTTTGCACGGCAAGCAACCGCTGGCCAACACAGTTTTTCACGGTCATCAATCACCAAACCACCGTTGTTCGGTGATCGATCACCGTGTTCAACGTGAGAAAAATAAATGATGTCTTTAATAACGCTCTAAAAGGTATGATATTAGAAAGACTTTAGCATAAAATTAATTTTTAACAATGGTACAAGGAAGAAAAAAACAAAGTGCACATAGTTTTAAACATCTTAAAATGAGACGTTATCAAAAGTTATGATTCCAACAAAGTGCATTCGTCGAGTTCAGAGTTGCATTGCATTATGAGCATTTACATTTTAGTAAGTGAAAATAGTACAGCGTTAGTCAAGATATTATATCCGTGCTAACATGCAGAGTGCATGTTGCATCACCCAAATAATTTTATAAATCATAATTCACAACAATAACTGTGCATATAGATCAAAATTTGTAACAAAAATATCTATTACTGCAAAATGAACTTTAGTATAGCAAGTTTGAAAAATGAAACGGATGGCTTTTCATTGAGCAGAACCTTCAAAAATGACATACGGCAGCCTTTGGATGGAAGGGTCCTCTATCACAAAATCCAAAATGAAAATATTATAGCAAGCCAAGTATGTTTAGATAAATTCGCTAAACAGAAATAAAGTTGGTGAAATATATGAACATACTTAAAAAAGTCCACTGATATTTTTGAATACGGATAGTGTCATATTTGCATCCGCGTCCGAAATTAGTTTTGAACGCATCCGCGACTAATGACGGAAATCAGATAATTATCATGTCCGCTAACGACCACTAAATCGAAAAACGCACAAGGAAAATTTTAGTTTAACATAAACTTTTTCAATTCCACTAATTGTTAAAATGTTTCAAATAAACAAATATGATAATAGTAAATGGTTTTGAGAAGTTAATATGCATAAATGTGTATAATATAGACTTTACCAAAATAAAATAATACATAAACATCTTTAATTATATATATATATATATATATATATATATATATATATATATATAATTTAAACTATAATCATGAAAAAACCAAACGGATAATTTTCGAACGAGGCATACATCAATACGCTACTTGGCATCTTATAGTTGGTCTATGTGTCAAACAACAATTTTCCCATGTGTCATCATTTGAATAGCACATATGGCAACATTTTTCTTAAGCCACGTGACATCATTTGATTAGTCCATGTGGTATTATCTGATTTTCCTTGTGGCATCATTTTGTTGGTCTACGTTGTACAATATTATTGGACCACATAGCGTTATTTTATTAGCTCACGTGGCATCATTTTATTGGTCTGTTTCACAATTCATATTTTGGTCAAATTTAATGGTTATATGTAGATAAAAGATAATAACAGTTATTTATAAATGTTCTATATTACAAATAAACTAGAAAAAATATACATTATTTATCTATAAAACTAATATATTAAACAACCCAAATAACTAAATCAAAACAGTTGTAGTCATTGTGATATTCAATCAAATGTATATGTAGTTTAAATAAAATTCACACTTATATATGTACAAACAACTAATGCCCATGTATATATAATTTACAGAAAATAACTTGAAAAAAATTAGATTTCTCTCTTACACAGTGGCCATGAAGCATGCCTGATGAGCCAGTTATCGATAAACTGCACGTGAAAAACATGTTTACAATGGTAGACTCCCCGTGTTTTCTTCGATTTCAAAATCATGCAAAAAAATTGAATACTTAAATCGTCAATTAATAATTAGGCTTAACATATCAAGAAAATATTTTGCAATAGAGGTCATACATGAAGGCAAGCCGAGCAACATATTGACTCTGATGCATAAGAACCATTCTCCATTGATATTCTAATTGTTCCAATTTTATCAATTGTATCTTACGACATGCCTTTTGTGCCTTCTGTATCGAATATATCGAAGAATTTGATTACTGTGGAGTCTACTGCTTTCGTCTATAAAGAATATATATATGGTGTAAATATCAATTTCAGTTTTATGAAATATCAGTCTATAATATAATGATTTAATTGTATGTTAACCAACTTTATACTGTAGGTCCTATCTTCTCTTTAATGAGTCTTCTGCTCAAAAGACTAGTAAGGACATCGATCGATGGTCAATTTTACAATGATTGTAAGAATTTTAGGTCTTAAAATTGAATGTATATCTTGTTTTTACTTGATTCGTTTTTGATTTCTCTGAAATAATAGCAAAAAAACTTGTCTTGAAAAGTTCTTTATGCATTTTTCCATCTTTAATTTTGTCTCCACTAAGATTCAGATCCTATGCATCAGTTGGATATTTCTGTAATATCAAGAAAAACTTAATTAGAAGCAATATGCAATATGTAGTATACTAGTGAAAAAATTTGGTTTTTTTATTTAGGCAAAAGTATGAGACATTTGAAAGATTTTATACCCCGATTTGATGATATATGCATGTTGTCAAACAGTAGATATTAGTATATGTATACCTTTATATAAGTTTTTATTGAGACCAGAACATCACATATTTGAGTAAAAAGCATGTCAAAAAAAAAACCATTTTAACGTTTTGAATCACCAATTAGCAGTTGACTAAAAGTTGAAAATGGAAAACACCTAACAAAATCAATAATAATAGGTTTGGTGAAATTTTTGCAACAAAATCTCATTTAAAATACTTATTTATTTGGATACCGATATATATTTGGAAATAAATGAAAACCAAATAAATTACATAACTTTATCAATTAAGTTATGCCCATAAGCTTATCATAGGTATGATAATCAATTGAAATTTATTTTCTATAGGTATTTATGGTAGATGGCAATTATTATAGCTAGGCATATATTGAATCTACCATTATATAACAACATTGCTAAATTAATTGGATCAAAAAACTATCACAACTAAATATTAGTGGTAATAATAATGCAAGGGCAGTTGAATTTACCATTTTATGCAAATTACAGCCTTATTGTTGGATAAAATAATTTCCATAGGAGGACCTTTTTGGGCAAAAGATGAGTTAAACGGCCTATAAATTAGAAATAATTGATTTAGTAGAATGAATAATCAATGAGATAATTATAAGAAAATTAATGTGTAAGACAAACTAAATGATACAATTATAAAGAAGTAAGAAAATCTTTTAATTTACTTGTACAATAGTAAGTTTTAGCAGTAAATGAAAACATTTTGAAACTCAAATGACGTAGGTCCCACCAGGGAATACATTAGAGGTTAAATGGGATGGACATAGAAAATTGATCTAAAATGCATAACATATCGAAACTTAAAAAGACATATAATATTTCCAAACATTCCTAGGAATAAAAAACCATATATAGTATTTATAACACTTATAAAAATAGGTTGGTAAAATTTAAGGAAAAACGATATCATTTTTAGCACAGACCTATTTGGAAAATAACACAGACTTTGAAATAACATAAAATTGAGTCCATTTAGCAAAAAATCATAAATCTTGATGTCGAACTATTCTTAATTTCAGAGACATTTAATCAAAAAATGGTAATGTACATATTTGAGACATACATATATGAAAATTGCCATAGCTAAGTATATATTAGATCTGTCCATGTACATATCAATACAACAACTTTAGATCAATCTAATCAATAAACCATGAAAAAGAAAAAGGAATTCTATGTTGTAATTAAAGTTACCTTATTTACCTAAATTACAACATTAATGCTTTAATTTTGTGTACGAACTTTTTGTAGTTAAAGATAAGTTGAAAATCCTGTGAATTATATATAATTAATTTAGTAAAATGAACAAGCAATTACTTCTGATTATAGAAGTAAGAGATGCACAAAATCAAATTTCTTCTATTTTCTAATTTTAGCAGTAAATAAAAATATTTCAAAATCAATCTACTACATGTCTTGTCATAATCAATTATTGTCAATTTAGAAATAAAATGAGACAAAAACCATAAGCTAATCCCAAATAGTCTCATATGGACATCGAAACTTCTTCAAAAATCTCATATTTTAAAAGTGAAAAGAATCTGAAACTACGTTGGGATGAATCTGCGGAAACTATAGATAATTGTAGAAAAATATAAAGACAAAAATTGCATACTGTTAGGGAGAAAAAAAGATATTAGTATAAAAGTTATATTTAATGCTTGTACAAATACCAACATATCATTTATGTGCATAACCTGAAAGTCTTCATGGAGCTAGTAAATTTGATAATTAAACCTAAACGTGACATCAGAATGGACTTTGTAAAGAAAAGCTATAACAATAGATTAGAGGTATGAAATATTGGATCTAGTAACCAATGACTATAATTATTGACCAAAATTATGAAAAATAATAAATGCAAGCTTGATAATGAATTCATGATTCAAGCCTATACAACTGAACAAGATTCATAAATAAAGAGCTTACCTTTTATTGACTTGTGTGATTCATTCACTTATTAATCCAATTCTACTATGTGATTTATTCACTAATCCAATTCTGAAAAATATGAAATTAACAAATTGGTGGAAAGGAGGAAAAAACTTTTTCACATTAGAAGCATATACATATTATAATGCAACCATCTATAGTTAGATACCCTACAACCTAATCAAGGTGTTGTCTTTGGAATAAGTACTAAAAGTAAATTACCTAACATGATCTGAATTAGAAAGGGACAATGTAATGAGATATAGAAAGAAATCGCCTAAATTTGAGGAAAACTTCAATTTTAAAAGAATATTTTTTGCAAAATATAAACATAGAGATAAAAGGCTGCAATCATAGATCCAATCTATAATCCATTGAAATCGAGAAGCATCAAACTAAATTACCTAGCATGATACATTTTTTCTTGTACAAATACAATTTTTCTTGTAGTGTCTCCTCTTGCCATGGTGAAATTAACAAATTTCTTGGATTAATTTGGGAATTAGGGTTGGGGAAGATGAGATGATTGAGGATCTGAATAGTACTGGAGAATGGAGATGTGAGGGATTCAAAGGTGGATAGTGGTTCCTGTCGGTTTCTAGTGTAGCCAATCAAATGGAAATATGCGGATTGTGATTTGTACCATTAAATTTGGTTTAAAATAAACGGTTAGATCTGTAGTTGGAGGGGATGATATGGATTGTGTTTCTCAAATAAACCGGGGAGAATATGTTTTAGCCATTTTGGATGATCACATATTGGTATGAAATTGTGAAACTTTTTATGAAAATTACAACACTTACATATCAATAGTCAATTGTTTAAAAAAATGGAAATATATGAAAAGTTATTAATAATGATTACTGAATATTTAATATTAATTATTTAAAATTTAATTATGTTTATCAATTATTAATTGCTAATTATTTCATATTTCAAAATTATTATTAGTAATTAATAAAGAACCGATTTTACATGGAACATTGCTAGGATATGCAAATGAAATCTTCATTCCAAGAATGAAATTGCTAAGATAGGGTTATTTTGACACATCGTCACACAACACAACGTTATTTTTAATGAAAAGTTAAAATGATATGAGAAAAATATAGGCGCTAATTTAAAAAAACTTTCCCTCCAATATATGCAAGGTAACACTTTTCACCTACTCATATTTATTGGTAGATAATCATCCTTTCAAAATGTTATAATATTGGCAATATTTACCTACCAATAAATCTTACCATTAAATATTGGTAAATAAAGGTTATCTTTACCTACCCATATATACCGGTAGGTAAAATATCGGTAGGTAAAGGTTAGATTTCTTGTAGTGCAAGTAGTTGAAATCATTAGTAATTTGTAACGACCCGTAAACTTTAATGATTTTAATAACGCAATTTAAATGAATTTTGTGGAATTATAAATAATTAATTTTGTAAATAAAAACTTGACATTTGTAAATAATAACACAATTCAATCGCTGCTTCTACTGTTGTTTTGCACGATGTCTCGGTGTCCGACAGTTTGGATTGTTATACCAGTTTTGTCCCAAACTCTTCTTCTTCGAAGAGAGGAAAGCGTTAGTGTGTTGCAGCTTCTAGCGGTTCCGTTCGTCGAAGCGCTAGAATCCGCAACTGTCAGTCTTCTCCTTTATGTGAGTTACCTGGATCGAGTGCCACATGTGGTACTACGCATCCAGGCCCAGGTATGAGCTCCTTTTTAGGTAGCACTTTTTCTACTTTTGCTCTAGGTAATCTATCTCCTGCTGAGTTTAGTCGGTTAGCTAGTGACACATCTTTTATTTTTACTGATGTTGAGTTAGATTGGGAGTATATTAGAGATAGGGAATTAGAGAGGGCTAACTCAGTTCATTTATGAGGATAATTAGTTGGAACATTAGAGGTTTAAATGATTTAAACAAATGTGATAAGGTTAGAGTATTTTTTAAAGACTACTCCATAGATATTGCTCTCCTTCAAGAAACTAAAATTAACTGTCCCGATGTCCATTTCTTTAGACGATTAGGTGGTTATCATTTTAGAAAATGATTTTTTTTACCTTCCGTGGGCACTTCCAGGGGATTAATGATAGGTTGGAGAGATAACTATTTTAAATTTCTCCAGTGTATTGTTAAACAACATTCTTTTCATGTTATTCTTATTCATCTTTCAGATAACTCTTTATTAAATATATCTAATGTCTACGGACCTAATTCTAAGATTAATAAGAGAATTTTATGGAATGAGTGCCTAGAATTTAGATCTCTAGCCCCGGGTTCTTGGATTTTGGGGGGTGATTTTAATGTTACGCGTTTCATAGGAGAGCGTTTTCCTAGGGAGGGGGATTACTCTGCCATGGAGGAGTTTGATCAATTTATTTTTAACTCTAACTTGATTGAAATTCCTCTCTCTAATAGAGAGTTTACTTGGAGTAACGCTAGAGAGTCTCCTTCCATGGCTCTGCTCGATAGATTTTTTGTTAGTGATGAAATTAAAAACAAATTTCCTATCTGTAGTGTCAATGGCTTACCTTATACCTTTTCTGACCATTGTCCTATTATCCTTTCTTGCGAGTATCATAGAGTTATTTTAAACAATTTTAAATTTGAAAAGATGTGGCTTTTAGAACCCAATTTTGTTAACTTAGTTATTTGTAAATGGAATTCTTTGTGTTTTCATAATTTCGAAAATAAGGAAAATTCCGCAAAAGCTTTTGTTTCTAAACTTAGAGATCTTAGGATTTTTCTTAAAAATTGAAACAAAAATGTTTTTGGCAACTTAAAAATTAAAAAATTTAATATTCTTAATGAAATGCTTAAAATTAATAGGATAGAAGAATCTAGACCCCTAAACCTAGGTGAACATAATGTTCTTTCTAATTCAAAAGATGAACTAAATTCTATCTTAGAAAAAGAAGAGGTGATGTGGAAGCAGCGATCCAGAATTCAATGGATCAACGAAGGGGATAATAATACCAAATTTTTTCATAATATTGCTAATGGTAGAAAATGCTCTAATACAATTAACTCTATATTTGTTAACAATATAGAGTTAGTCGATCAAGGAGACCTCAACAAGGCTTTTACTGACTATTATAAGGATATTTTTGGTTCCAAAATCATTCGTAGAATCAATGTTAGATGGACAGATCTGTATCCATCGGACTCTAATGTTGATTTATCAGAGCTAGATACTTCTTTTTCCGAAGAGGAAACTAGGAAAGCTATTTATGATATGCCTAATGATAAATCACCGGGACCTGATGGGTTTCCTATATTTGTTCTTGTCTTAAGTTTGGCTTGGTTTTTATTTTATATCATTTATTATACATACATATATATGTATATTTTCTCATTAGATATACATATATATGTATCTTTCTAAATCTTTTGTTCCTAGTCTTGTCTCAGATGCAGGCTTTGGGCGATAGGTTATCAGGTTCATTTTGCAGGCTTCTCTTGTCTTCAGATTGCGGGGTACCAGTTTGCAGAGAGGTCATCAGAGCAGAGTTTCTTCACCCAGGACTTCTCGCAGATATGCCCTTAGATATGGGATTCTGCTACCTTCACTGTGGAGTACTTGTTCTATTCTCCAGTTTGGCGCTCCTTCTTCTTGCTCAGAGCCTTCAGAGTGGTCTCTCTATCCAGCAGATGCTTATTCCCTTTAGCCTTTTTAGTACTTTCATCACCTTAATATCGGGTGGTGGCCTTGCCGGAATCTGATATTGAGGTGCGATGGGTGGTGGCACCGCCTGTTCTCACATTGGAGTACCTGAGTTTAGCTATATATATGTATTTTTGCTCTTGTTACCTGTCAGGCATGTTGGCAGCTCCTTATTTTCGTTTATATATATATATTCACATGTGTGCTCTCCTCTACGCGTAGAGGATCACACATTTTCCTCAAAAAAACATAGCAAATAGTAAATTTTCATCGGATAATATGGAAGTTTATTTTATTGTGTAATTTAATTTAAATTTAAATCAGTTAATATTTGATGATAATAACATATTTTTCAAACCTAAATATTTTTATATAATAAATTTGTAAATCATCTTCTAAGTGAGACGTCGTATTTCGTTTCATCAAATTTGGACTGCTATTGCTCCGTTTATCTTATTTCTGACGAATTAGCAGCATTTTCCGATACCGATTATTGACTTTTGATAGGATAATCTACCACTAATATCTGTATATTGTTTTGATCGTCTCGTTGTGCTGATCTCTGCGGTATATTCAATTATGTGTTTTGAAATCCGGTACACAGAGGAACCCGTGAAATGGTTACCCGTATCGGTACTTCATTTTGAAATGATTTAACTCCTAATGTCCATCCATTCCCTACAGTGAAAATCAACAGTTATGACCTTTTATATTTTCTTGAATTCTACAGGTGTGACTATTTGCTTTCCACTGATTCCAATATTTAGTAACTGGTTCATTTTCCCTCTGACCCTTCATTCGTGAACTGTTCATTTACAAATTTATACTAAAACATTTATATCTCGTCTCTTTTTTTTGCAATGTATCATCTCCTCCCCTGTTCTAACCCGCATCTCAAGCTTTAGCCAGCGCCCGACCTTCTCCACTCAACACTTCATCACTGAGCCCAACTTGGCTGAAGCTATCCCCTCTCCGACCACGCTAGCAACCAAACCCCCACCACCAACTCGAGCGCCGCGTCTCCAAACCCATGCCGAACCCAGTTCCTCCCCTCCTCCATGCCTGGCACCATCGGCTCGCCCTCACAGCACCCACTTCTTCCCTTGCATGTCGGTCAAAGCTTGCCCCTATCACCTTGCGACCCTACATCTCTTCCTCTCCTCTTTATTGCATATATACAGGTAATATATTTTGATATATATATATATATATATATATATAGGCTTATGCTAGTTTATTTAAGTTTATAAAATTTCATTTTGTATTTATATTTGTTCGTATATATACATGCGGGTCTTGATTTTAGAAATGTATGTATACATTTCCTATATATATAAAGTTATTTTGCAAATGGGTCTCGGTATTTTTTTCTTTAAAACTTGTATACATTTACATATGTATTTCAATATGAGTGTTTACTGGATATAGATTTTTATATTTTTATTATAAAAGTTTGTGTGTGTGTGTGTGTGTATATATATATATATATATATATATAGTCGCATTGTTCTTCTTTACTGTGTGTGTATATATATATCATAAAATGGTTTATGTTGGGTTTATAATAGCCGTGTATAAAAGTTATATGTATATATATTAATATGTATATAAGTATTGTTTGAAACAGTTTTGATATATATTAGTATATATAAGCTTATAGTCTGCATATTTTATGTACTTGCATTTATTTTTTAGTATAAATTTATATTAGTTTTATAATATATATGGGGTTTTGATCTTGGTTTTATACTTTCGTTTATAGTTTTAATATATGTACTCATATATATGTAATGGCTTTGGTAAGTGCCCAGTTCCGTTTTGTTGTAGACATGATATATTATATTTACAGTGGTACTTATATATATATATATATATATATATATATATATATATATATATATATATATATATATATTTGTTCAGCGAATCATGGTGTTAGATTTTGCTATCCTGTTACATATATGTTTGATTTTAAAATATATATATTGAGATAATTGTCAATGAACATACTTTATATATGTAAGTATTTTGCATTTTATTAAGTATATATGTATTTATTTCAAATTATATTATGTAGATATGTTTGTTTTTATTATATGTGTTTCATTTAAAACAATGGATTTTGAAATACATGTATATGTTTAATTAAATATATGTTTGAATTTGTAATATGATTATATATAGTTATATATAGTTATATATATAAGTTCACTTATACCAATTATCTTCATCGATTCTGTTCTGATTTGATTTTGTCAATTCATATCTATTAGCTTTGTTCATCGAATCGTGTCCATCTAGCGTTACTTTGGAATTTGTAGCTCATTTCTTTGCCAATATTTATCTAGCTTCGAAAGGTGAGCAATCACTCATGCTTAACGTTCTTATATTCATTAAATTTGATTTCAATTGAAACGACAATTGGAACATGCTGCTGTTAGTTATTTACATTGCTACATATATGTTATTATCTGTATCTGTTCACTTGTGACATCTGGCACCATTGTCTGTTATTTATATTGATGATATAAGCCTGTTATATTATTATCATATATGTTCTCACTTTGCAAGTTCCCTCTTAGTATAGAATTCCCTATGGGCTGAAATGCTACATACCCGAAAGATCTATAGAATGTGAGAAAATCATTATGAGTTGAAATGATAAACCAAAGCGATTTACATTGAATTGAATTTGGAATTGCGAGTTGAAAAGATATATACCCGTACATATTTAAATTACAGATTGAGATGATAAATATCCGTATAACTTGGCCATAGGATAGAAAATTATATATAGACACCGTTGGGGTGTGTGTGTGTGTGTGTGTGTGTGTATTGAAATGATTTCTAAGGTTTAAAATGATATATATGGTTTTATATATAAATATTGATTTTTTTAAATATTATATATATATAAATGTTATTTTATATATAGTTAAATTCTTGATTTTTAAAATTATATATTTTGAAATTTTTAAAATTATACCTTAGTTTTGAAATTTTAAATTTTAAGAATTTACTTATAATTTTACTATTTTTTTATATATAAATTAGTTTTAATATAAAATAAGTTTAATAATAAAATTTAATTTAATAAAGTTTGATTTAATTAATATATAATATGTTTAAGTATTTATTTAAAATTATATTTTAAGTATTTGTTTAAAATTATATTTTAAAATAGATTTTATAACGATTTTTATAAGTTAAAATTGGGAAGATAAATTTGAATTTATTTGAAATTGTATTTTTATTAAGAATTTTATTTACCTAAATCGATTTGAAACTTTTTAAATTTGAGATTTTAAGGATATGATTTTATAATTTTATTTTCGATGATTTAATGAATATTTTCAAATTTAAATAAATTTAAATGAGATAATTAGTTTTATTTAAATTTGTATTTTGAAACTTTATCTAAATGATATTGGATTGACTAAGTGAATATTTCAATATTAAATAATGAAGTTGAATTTGAAATATAAATGAATTTATCAAATTGAGTTATTGTAAAGGTTTGAATATTTAAAGCTTTGAAATTTATAGAAATTGAAATGGTTTATTTTGTGGTTCAAATCCGTATTTGAAATCGATATAATTTGAATGATTTATTGAGAAACTGAATTGAGTTGAAATTTATGAATTGAGATTGAATTAAATTTGAATTTTGAAATTCGAGTTGATTTGAATCGATTTGTGAAATTTGAGGAAGCTATTTTATCATATAGAGTATTTTTAAATTTTATTTAAAACTAACGATATATTTTACTTTATATATTTTAATATAAATCATTTTGATATAAACTATTTTAATATAAACTATTTTAATATACTAATTATTTTAATATAAATTATTTTAACTTATAACTATTTTTATATAAACTATTTTATTTTATAAATTATTTTTTTATATATACTATTATTAATATCTAAACTGTTCAAGTGGGAAGTTATGATTTCAAAGTTATGAATTTCAAAGTATCATGTTATCAAGTGTTATAATTTCTAAGCTTTACAATTTCGGAAGTGTTATTACTTTGAAAGTGCTATGATTTTGGAAATGGATATATTTGAAGTGAGAAATTATATCGTATTGGTATGGTTTTGAAGTACAAACTATTTTGAAATGACCATGGTGTTGTAATAACATTTGGTTTTTGAATATAAACTATTTTGTTGTGCAGTTAAAGCGCTCGGCAGATTCAAAGCGGTGGAGGTGCAAAAAATCATAGCGGGGATATAGCAAGGATATAGCGGGATATAGTGGATGGCTCTAAAATAGCATATAAAACTCGTACTTAATGTTTTTACAAATATATAAATGGTAATTAAATGAAAAATTATCATTCAATTGAACTATAATCAATACATAAATAATTTTAAACAAAAAACATGTAAGAATATACTTTAAATAAACGTAAAACTGTTATATAACATAATTGAATTTAGTAGAATATTAGAGTATTTTCATTTCTGAAAATATATTAAAAATTAAATAAAAATAAATTAGTTTCATAATTTTTATAGTGCATAAATGCAATTTTTTAATTCATTTTATTAAAGAGGATATAGCGGAAATAACAAAATATAGCGGGAATAACGGGATATAGCGGAAATAGCGGGGACTAAAGCGGAAAGGCTATATTTTGGGGCTATATGGAAAAAAAGTAGCGGTAGAAATCCGCTATGGGATATAGCGGGGTAATAGCGGGGCAATAACTACACACCAGTATTTTGAAATGACCGCGGTGTTATAATAACGTTTGGTTGTTAAAGAGACCAGGATTGCTTATTGTCATACTCTCTGCCAATACCGAAAACCAGTTTAACAACCGTGTACGCGGTGGAGATTCCAGAATGAAGTAGGATAGTGACAACGATCCTATATAAGGTATATACGTGGACCTATCTCCAGTAAGTTAGCATAAGGTTGCTAAAATAGGAGCAATTGGCGGGCCAAGTGAGGTAGCTCCTCCGATCGGACACACACCATCGTATGCCATTCTATTACTTTATGATTGATTTGTTCCGCACCTTTGATTCGGGAGTATGGCTCGAGGTGGGCAATTGCTGCGGCTCTGCGTTACGACCAGCTCGGAAGTGTAATTGGTATATCTACCATGGCCTTGCCTAGTTGTGCCGTGTCACTTACCCTATCGAGACCACTACGAGTTTGTTTTGTGTCGTACCTATGGAATGCCCTCTAATAGCTCCAGTTTACGGGGTATCATGATATTGTATAGACTATGGCACTATAAAATGTGTTAAGGGGATATGGGTAACGCCTTAACGCTATTTTAATAGTTTACTTGACTATAGACATATTATAATAGCGTATATTACTACATAGTAGATAGTTCCACGAATCCTTAGAGGATGGTTATCCCAAACATCCTTTAAGTTACTTGTATTTCAGTTGATTTTCACTTGAGTTGGACTTATTGATATAAGAATATCAATCCTGACTCGAATGTTTTGTGTTTTGCTATATGCTCGGGTCAGACTAAGTGTCACAGCATTTGAGACTCACCTTTGGATTTGGAGCTTCGCTTGGAGATCCATCTACCTATATTATGATTTGGTTACTTTTCCATAACTTAAAAGACACTTAAACTACATTTTTCTTCTTTTCCATGCATACACATAACATCCCATTAATGAGACATGCTGTACATGTAATGATGTTGTTTATAAAGATTAAAATTTAATTTAATTAGTCAAATCATGTCTTTTTACCTTTTTATATACATATTTTTAAACTTTCCTAATATAAGTATTTTGTCTTATATGCTATAATGTAAAGTGTTTTAAAAGCTTATAAAGTTGTATTTATACATATGTGAATGTTAGAAAATGTATCAAGTTGACGACAACTTGTTTTGGTCGAAAACGGTGTTTTTGTTGACATATTTTACAGTCAAAATTTAACCTTTTTGTTAAACTATATATTCAAGTAAAAAAAACTTAAAAATGAACTTTTTACTTCTTTTAAATAAATTAAAACATGACTCTTTATATTTAAATAATATCAAAATCTCTAATTTTACAGTGTATGTAATACTGACAAAATGCGACAAAATTTGGTTATTTTTGTAAAACGATTATTAACATATTTTTAAATATATTAATATACTTTTATATCTTTATTAGATAATTTAAATAAGATTTAACTTATCAAACAAATATTTAAACCTATTTATTTAAACCTATTTATTTAAACCTTTATTTATTTTTAACAAAACTTAACTTTTGTTGATTTGCTCTAAAATCCAAATTTATACGTTCTAAATTATTAACTATAAGAATAAATAATTTCTTCATTATTATCTATTATATATAACATATTTTATTTAAGTTTTAAACCATTTTGAATTTAAAATAAACAAAATCTCTCATTTTTTAAGTAGCGAAAATACATGTCATTATAGCTGCTATTACACACAGTATACCATACATTGTTTCATGCAATTTAAAGTAAGCTCCTTTTATTAATTTCACAAATTAAGTTACTAGTCTCATTTCATTGTCATGTTCTCTTTTATTACGCAAGCCCATGAATGTCTCTTGTATCATTTCATAACTCTAACAAGCTATGAATAAGGTTATTAACATTCTAGCTTCATATAAATTAACATGCACTTAACAAAATCTATAACTATACACTATAATATGTACGAGTGAGTTCCTACTCACAAAAGCAAGTAGATGCAACCAATCAATCCCAAAATCCAAATCCTAGCTCTCTTGAAATTTAGGCATTTCCACAATCCTTTGTTATTGGCTTCCAAACTCTCAGTAAAGGTGCTTCCTTGCCTAACTAAAATTTAGATGATTTTTCCTAGATTTTTCGAATTCTATTTAGAGCCAAAGATAGGGCTTTTGTTTTGAGGAGCTATGGAAAGATGGATTTTGAGGAGAAGAAGGAAAATGAACGTGAATTGGAATGAAAAGGAAATGAAATAGCATACCCAAAGTAGGTTAAGTACTCAAACTTACTAGCCTAAATCTCACTTTTACCCCTTCAAATGAACATTTTGACCCTAATACACTTTTTCAAAACATATCGATGCATTATATCGAACTGTAGGTTTGGACATGCTCGGGACTTAACGAAATACGCCCTGGAGCCTAATTCAATTGTATGTAAAACTTCGCTTGTCAAACTCCTATTTAAATTGATATTTTAAATATTTAAATTAACGTTAGATATCTACATTGCAAACACACGATGTTACAATAGGCTTGTGTTGGGACCCGATTTGGTAAGGATGTTACTGAGAAGGTAGAATTAATTCGCAATAAAATGAGGACAGTGTAGTCAAGGCATAAGAGTTATGCTAATAAGATACGTGTTTGTGAAAGTTTCTTCGATGTAGGAAGTTATGTGCTTTGGGAAGGGGGGAAATTGGTGCCTAGATATTTATGACCATTTCCAATGGTTGACAGACTCAAGAAACCTGCTAATCGAGTTGAGTGACCAAGCAGTTTAGCGGGTGTGCAAATGTTTTTCATATATCATAGTTGAGGAAATATGTGCATGATCCAAGTTTAGCAGTGGAACCAAGGATAATAAATGACTTATCCATAGAGTCAAATTTGACTTATGACAGACGACTGAAAAGGAAAGTAGGTTATGATATGAAGGAGTTAAAAAACAAAGTTATTAGACTTGTTCCAATTTACTGGATTGATGAAGCAGATGACTATACCTAAGAGGTAGTGGATAGGATTTGGAATATCTATCCGAAATTGCTTTAGGCATTTAAGTATGTGATAATGTGCTTTGTTTGTTTATTATATGTACTAGCAGTGACACTAATGCACTTATGTTATGATATAATTATATGTTAGTAGTCGCACCAATGCATTTTTATTTATTTTTGATGATGTTTACATTAGTAAAGTACAAGTGCAACCTTTTTTACTTGTGTGTACTATGTGATGATGATTTTACACTTTTTGGATGTTAGTCTAATTTTTATTCTTCCTTATTTGAATTTCGAGGACGAAATTCCTATAAGTGGGCAGACAAAATTCCTATAAGAAATTATATAAAGGGTAAATAAATAATTTAATGCAAGGATTAATTAAGTGGAGGGCACTTTAGAAAGTTGATTAAATAGAACAAATGTAAGTAGAGCAACTAAAGTCAGCTGTACCGATGAGAATAAATAAATTAGAATTTTTGAATGGGAAAAATCTTGTATTAAGGGTAATATATCAGTGAGATTAGGCAAAGGGATATTTTCCTAATCCAGAACCACCAACATCATGCTTTAATCATATTCTCCACATTCTTCCTCATTTTCAATTTTTAAACAAAACAAAATATATCTCTTTCATAAACGGCACCGTTTCAAGGCCAAGAAGAAGAAAAATCAAATTGAATATAATTCTTTTAATTCTAAAGGAAATAAGAAGAGTAACCAAGGTTTTACAAATATTTTTAAGCAAAGGTGAGTAAGATTTTCCCTAGAAACTTTCCAAACTCGTGTGAATTCAGATTCATTATTGAATGGATGCTTGAAAAGTTTTAAAACTATGATTTGATGTTAGATATGCTTTTGTTTAGATTTATAATTTGAATCAAAGGGAAATTAGTCATGTTTTATGGTAAAACGTGAAATAATCTTTTATACATGTTATGTGTTTGCACAAAAAATGGACAAACACCTCCAAGTCGTATGAATTAGTTGATTTTATGTTGTTTCTAGTGATTTGGGTGATTTAAGCAAATATATAAAATAGATGGACTAAACTGTAAAAGACACACAGATTTATAATGGTTCGGCCTGAACGTGCCTACGTCCACTTTATATGTTATTCTCCTTTTTCTTTCAGATTACAAGTACAAAGCTTTGTATACAAGTATATGAAAGTTGTTTGAAAGTTCCTTCCGTGCTTGAGCTCTCAAACTTGTCTGCCATTGTTGTACCCCTGCCCCTCTATTTATAGAGTGAGGTTAGGGGCAGGGGTCTTGGATGTATATAGCTGCTGGTGGGACTGGGCTGAAGCAATCTGGCCTGACAGAGTTGGTCCGGTCGTGTCTTCCCTTGCTTCTGGCTCGGCAACGTGTGGAGGTGGGTTGATTCGGTTGGACATGGAAAGGAGGTTGATTCGGCTATGTAGGGGAAGTTGGTTGGTTCGGCTGGTGTTGGACCGGTAGGTGTTTGGTTCGGTAGTATGTTGGAGAGGTAGTTGGTTCGGTAGTAGGCGGTCCGGTAGTTGGTTCGGTAGTAGGCGGTCCGGTAGTACATGGAGATGAAGTTGGTTTGGCAGGGAGATGGAGTGTGGGTTGGTTCGGTTATGCATAGGAAGGGAGTTGGTTCGGCGATGTTGAGCCGGTCGAAATACTCCCAACACTTGCCCCCCAAAGAAGGGCATATGTTTAACATATGTCGTGCTTTGTTTTAATTGGACAACCATATTCGGCCCGAGAGCCGAACCGGCTGGTCCGATTATTCAACCTTCCCCTATAAGTATGGGCTTAGGGCTTCCGTTATTCCCTACCGAACGAGATAGCCGAATCAACCCTTAGCTGCCGAATCAGGTGACTGCCGAATGGCTTCTTCGTTTTACTTCGTTTTACCGAATGAACTTAAAGATTTAATACCGGATGGACCTTATACTGAAAATGCCGAATGAACCCTGGTATTGGGAATGCCGAATGAGACTCGTGCTCGAACCACCGAATTGAGAACGGGAAACGCCGAATGTACTCATTCTTGAATCACCGGATGAACCCTAAGACTCCGAATAAATTTTACATTTGCTTTACCGAATGACACTGGGAGTTTGAGCATTCTGATTTATGAGCGAAATTTCAGACTATATACACTTGCTTGTTTATATCCTCTGTTCTAACAATATGTTTTTCTTTTGTGTTTGTAGGAAAATATCTCGCAAAGTGGAAACCCGATCAGAAAAAAGAAAATCTACGGATAGACGAGAGTCCCCCGTCGTGCCCCTAGCCCAGCCAGGACCGGAACGTCGTGGACCCACCCCGAGGTCACTAGTAGACGGGTATGGTTTCCAAGGGCTTCTGAACTCTCCTCCTGATTGCTTTCCGAGCTCTCTCAGAGAGGAGCAACTTGACGTTATCTCCCGCTCCTTTGGGATTGATAGAGGATGCATGCTGTTGCCAGGGGAGGGGGTCATGCCATATAATCCCCCTGAAGGATACTTCGCGTATAGCCGATACCATTGCATGTGCGGGGCCATTCCTCCGATCAATGCGTGGATAGTCAGCTTCATTACTTACCTGAAAGTGGCTCCTTTTCAGCTTCAGCCCAACTCCTATGCCATCTTAGTGTGTCTATTCGTTATCTTCCAGAGGAGATATGGGCGCCCCCTTCTAACCGGGAAATCCGATATCTATATAATCTGAGGGGCTACAAGAAGGGGTCTCCGTACATTAGTTTAGAGTCGGCCGTGTCCTTCAAGCCGGTCTTGGACTTATACTCGAAGTTTACCATGTTTAAGAAGGAATGGTTCTTCGTCAAGGATGACTCCGTTTCTTTTCGCCTTTTCACTTCTGGCTGTAAGTTGAATTCCATTCGTAATTTCTTTGTCCCGACTATAATGCTTCTTCTTATGTGCTTTTATTTCTTGCTAGCGACAGGTGACTTTGCGGTCGTGGAGAATGATCACCTTGTACAGATGGCTGCGGAGGTAGAGGCTATCTCAGGAAGGGATAGGTCGGCTTCTTACCTGATCAGGAATGTCACTCTCCTGGAGCACAACTTGATTCTGCCACGTCAATCTGTGGTTAAGCAGAGAGATACAGCCGAGGAGAGGGCTGCTAAAGCTAAAGATGGGGCCACTGCGAAGAGTAGTAAGAGGAGACCTTTCTCGGTACCTCCAGTCGTCGGGGGGAAGAAGCTTAAAAAGTCTGACGGACCCTCCCCTAGCACATGCCCAGATATTCCGGAGGAGGAAGGTGGAGAGGAGGAAAGAGGCGAGGAGGAGAGCGGAGGAGATGGAGAAGGTGAAGGACATGGTGGTAGTGGCGCCGGGGCTTTGTCTTCTGAGCAGGCAGGGAAGATCCAAGAATGGACGGATGATGCCTTCCGCCAGGCTTTTGAGGGATTGGAGGAAGGATCAGCCTCGGTGGAGAAGGCGAAGAAGGTTGACAAGGCAGGGACTGGTGCCGATCCATCTTCTAAGGGTATTTCAGCTAAGGCAACTCCGGTGGTTCAAGGTGAATTCTTAACTTTCGCAGACTCCCTTTATGATAAGGACTTAGTAATATTTTATGGCCAACTCCCGTCCTGAAATGAGATTCAGGACTTATTGCAGTATCCCACTCCCCCTCAGGGTTTGTAAAATAAGCGCGTTTTCCTACTTAACATATTTCTTGGATCATAGTTTCATGCATGCTTGTAACACCTGCTTTTTATTCCAGGAACAGGTAAGGTGGCCAAGACATCAGATATTCGGCACCGCCTTGAACAGTACAAGCTACTCAAAGCTTCTGCCAAACCAAAGCCGTCAACTAGCCGTCCTGGAGATGTGGTTAGATATCGCCCTCTTCTCGGAGTTATTGAAGAAGATATGCAGAAGAGGAAGAGGGGCCGATCTTCATTTGAACCTTCACCTGGCCCTCAGCCTCCAGTCCAGCCTATCAATGATATTACTGAGGAGGATACTGAGTTTATTCCTTCCCCACATCCATCCGAAATTCCAACCGTCACCCCGATAGACCATCCTGATTTGGTTCGCAACCCATTTGCCGGCCACTCGGATCTGGACCCGAGTTTTCAGGACATCTCTTTTGACGAGGCCACGGGTGAGCATCTTCTTCCCCGCAATCCCATGGTACGGGTGCTTGATGAGGCTAAGTCTTTAGACCTCGATTTGCTTACTACTCGGATTGTGACCATGGGAGATGAGGCCAAGGCAAACATCAATCGGGTGGCTGAAGAGACCAAGAGGCTAATGGAGCATCACGCTCGACTGGCTAAGGCTGGAGAGGAAATTGGAAGTGCTAACATTCGGTTGCGGCTAATGGTTTCTGATCAGGCCAAACAACTTGCCGATCAGGCTATTCAGATATCCCAGCATGAGGCGGCCTCCCGACGACTAAAGAAAACCATGGAAGAGGCTAGCAAGGCTGAGTTGCGAAAAATGGAGGTTGTTTGCAAGAAGCGAATTGACATGGCCATCGCAACGGTGGACGAGGTTCGGAGAGCGGATCTTGAGCAGGTAGAGGAGTTATCTGGGAGGCTCGAGGCCGCAGAGCTTGCTCAGGCCAAGCTGAAGGAGGAGATGGAAGTGATGCGGAAGTCCCTTCAGGCTGAATGCTCGAGATACCGTGTGGAGAGAGATGCTGCTGTCGCACGACTGTCGGCTTCTGAGGCCCGGACGAAAGAGTTTGAGGAGAACGAGGGGATGATGGACGAGATGCTCCAGGACATGTATTTTCGAACTTGGAGGCAGGGCAACCTGTCTTGGATGGACAACTATCCCCGGGTCATGGCAAGGATATATCTTCGGGCTTTGGAGGAGGCTAAGGCCGATGCGGATAAGGAAGGTGGTGCGACTTTCAGGATGGATGTGGTTACGGCCCAATTCACTAAGGAAGAGAAGGTGGCGGTGAAGGAGGGCATGCGGCTGCTTGCTGAGGATGAGGTAGGCGTGCAGCTAGATGATGATGATCAGGGAGCAGATGCTGGTAAGTCTTTCCTTTTAACCTTTTCATGATTTGATTGCTTATCTTTCGTGATTATTGACGGATTCTCTTTTGAATTGGGCAGGCGGGACCTCTGGAATACATGCGGGGAGTTCTGACCCTGTAGTTAAGTAGATCCGGAGGGCTAGTGGGATGGAGGCGAATCTCCGATTCCTTGATTTGACTTGTACATATTTTGGTTGCTGTCTATGTTAGTCTGAAACATTAATGTAACTTGTAATTATATTATTTGTAAAGAATGACTTTCTGTACTTTTATAACATAAGCTGATTCTGTTATGTTCGAATGTGGTTGTTATTTTGATATGCTGCATAAGAAATACAGCTGCGTGTTTATGCGTGTGATTTAATCGCATTTTATGCTAAGTTTCTGCTCAAAATATTGTTTCATGTCTTGTAATGCCAATATGATGTGTGAATAAATTAAAGCTACATATTTGTATACAAGAGAAGATAGTACCGCCCTTCGTGTTTTAGTTGTAGAGGGCTGCTTTGATTGTCTTGCGTGACTGAGTATGGAATGTAGCTGAGTGTTCCGTCATCCGGATGTGAGTTTATATTTCCACAAGCGAGAGTTCCCCTATTTTGTGACCTGTACTTTAAGGATTGTTATATAGGATAGGAGAATTTTTTTTGAATGAAATGGAAATATGAGAAACAGTAAAACTTCCAATCACGGAAGGCCGTCGATATGCTTAAGTTCGTGGCAAACGGGTTTTGTAGTCACTTTCCCTAGCTGTGGGTCTTGGAGGCATTTGTCACTCATTTTACGCCTCCGCGGGGAGTTTATCTTTTTTACCACAGCCGCACTTAAGACATATCGGAGCCGAGATCGCGCACAGTAACTACCCGAGCCATTATGGCCCGTAATCGTGTGTATTATTCGATTTACTGTGGCCGGCTAGCGTGGGTGCCAATCGTCAACCGTGAACTACTCCTGGCTCACCTTATATTGGGGCTTAAAGTAGGTTCACAGTTGCCGGCGAGTCGAACGCCGTAATGAGCTGCCATCGGCTATAGTCGGTCTTCTTGATGGCTTATAATCGGCTCATTACAGTTGGCTTTGAGGGCAGTCGCGAGCAATGAGTTAACCCACAGCAGAGGGATGCTGGAGCAAAAGTGTCTCATTGGCGAGTACATAGAATCGTATAGTACCTGTTAGGTCCTGTCCAGGTGAGGTTGTGCCATGAAGTGTCCAGAATGGAAATGTCGTTATACATGATTTTGTTCAACAGAAAAGGATAAAGCTTAACAAGCAGCCAAGATATAAAGGAACAAGTTAAAAAGAGACAAGATTTTTAAAGCGGTTCGGCACAAAAATGCCTACGTCCATTGATTCTCTTTGTTAATTCACTTCATATGGGCAGTACAACTTAAGAAAAGTATCGACGGAGGTGTTGGATGTTCCATGCCCTCTGGAACACCTCTCCATCCACTATTGACAGAATATAAGCTCCGTTGTGGAGATCTTTATGAATTATATAGGGTCCGTCCCAGATTGGATCTAGTGCTCCGTGGCGCGGGAAGATCCGTTTGAGGACAAGATCTCCTTCTTGTAAGCTGCGGTGTTTGACTTTAGAGTTGTATTGTGCCGCTACTTTTTGCTTGTGAGCTGCCACTTTAAGTGCTGCATTATTTCTTCTTTCTTCAATTAGATCCAAAGACAGTGTATGAGTTCTTCATTCTCTTCTGGGTTGTAGTGGATCCTACGGTGGGAAGGCACTACAGTTTCAACTGGGAGCATGGCCTCCGATCCGTATGCCAAAGAGAAAGGAGTATGCCCTGTTGATGTTCTGTAAGATGTGCGGTAGGCCCAAAGTGCCGTAGGAAGTTCATCCACCCAAGCGCCATTTGACTTTTCAAGTTTCTTCTTGACTAGAGTTTTGAGAATTTTGTTGACAGCTTCAACTTGTCCGTTTGTCTGAGGATAAACCACAGATGAGAAGCTTTTGTGAATTCCGTGCTCTTGGCACCAGTCGGCGAACTCTTCGCTGTCAAACTGGAGTACGTTGTCAGATATGATCTTGAGTGGGACTCCGTACCTGCATAAAACATTTTTGATCAAGAAGTTAATAACTTTTGCCGAAGATATTTTATTTAGAGGCTCCGCTTCCACCCATTTGGTGAAATAGTCAGCTGCTACTATGGCATATTTGGCTCCGCCTCGGCCCATTGGCAGTTCGCCAATCAAGTCAATTCCCCGTATTGCAAAGGGCCAAGGGCTGGTCATTTGAGTAATTTCATTTGTTGGTGGTCGAGGAATCTTAGCAAATTTCTGACATCTGTCACATCTTTTGACGAAGTCTAAGGCGTCTTTGTTTAAAGTGGGCCAGTAATACCCGTATCGGAGTATTTTCTTTGCTAGAGTCTGTCCTCCGGTGTGATCTCCGCAACTTCCTTGATGGATGTTGGACAAGACTTCCCTGGCTTCCCTTCTAGCGATACACCTTAATAAGGGATTAGATAAGCCGCGCCGATAGAGTATGCCTTCTTGTAATGTGTAGCGGGAAGCTTTCCTTAAGATTTTCTTAGCTTCGTTACGTCCGTCGGGCAGGGTGCCACTTTGTAAGTACTTCCGGATGGGGGTCATCCAAGTTTCTTCTTCAATTGCAGCTATCATATTCATTGGCTCGTAGCTCGGGGCCAGTTGCTTTGAGATGGTTATCGTTCGGGAAGAAGTGTCGTCCTTCATGCTAGCTTGCTTTGCCAGTTCGTCGGCCTCCTGATTCTCTTCCCGAGGAATGTGTTTGATTAGATAGTGATCCAATTGATTGAGCAGCAGCTTGGTCTTCTCTAGATATGCTGTGAGTCGTTCTCCTCGAGCCTGGAATTCTCCCAGTATTTGATTTACAATAAGTTGAGAATCACTATGGAGACATAAAGAACCGAATCCAATCTCCAGGGCAAGTTCTAATCCGGCTATCACCGCTTCGTATTATGCGTCATTGTTGGTGGCAGCGAATTCCAACCTTAGGGCGTAGTGCAGCTTCCTTCCCCTGGGGGTGATTATCATAACACCTGCCCCCGAGCCTTGTTCATTTGATGCTCCATCTACGAAGAGATTCCACTTGATATCTTCTGCTATTTCAAATTGCTCCTTACCTTCGTTAGTAGTAAATTCGGCAATGAAATCAGCTATGGCTTGCCCCTTGATAGCGGTGCGAGGATGGTAGGTGATATCATATTGACTCAGTTCAATGCACCACTTAAGTAGTCGTCCAGAAGTGTCGGGGCGATGGAGTACCTGCCTTATCGGTTGATCGGTTAAAACTCCGATGGAATGAGATTGGAAATAGTGTCGCAATTTCCGTGAAGTGATTAGCAAACAGTATGCTAGCTTTTCAAGTTTAGGGTATCTGGCTTCTGCCCCCGTAAACCTCCTTCTTACAAAGTATACGGGCCGCTGCGCGCGGTCGTCTTCTCTCACCAAAACGGTGCTTAGAGCATGGGACGATACAGCAAAGTATAGGTATAGTTCCTCGCCTTCATTCGGAGTTGAGAGTACTGGTGGTCTCTGGAGGTGTTCGATTAAGTTGAGGAAGGCTGTCGAGCATTCGTTAGTCCATTCGAACTTTCCTTTGTCTTTCTTTAGAGCTTCAAAGAAAGGGATGCATTTGTCGGTTGCTTTAGAGATGAACCTGCTTAGGGCGGCCACTTTCCCGTTTAGGCTTTGCATCTCTCTTCGAGTGGATGGTATCTTGATATCTTGCAAAGCCCGAACCTGTTCGGGGTTTGCTTCAATCCCTCTGGCATGGACGATGAATCCCAAAAACTTTCCCGATGATACTCCGAAGGAGCACTTTAGAGGGTTCATCTTCATTCCATATTGGCGAAGTACTTGAAACATCTCATCCAGGGGGTTTATATGATCGTTGGCTTTCCTCGATTTTACCAGCATGTCATCCACATAAACCTCCATAGTTCGTCCTATTAGTTCTGCAAACATCTTGTTGACGAGGCACTGATAAGTAGCTCCGGCGTTTTTAAGTCCAAAAGGCATTACCCTGTAGCAGTACAATCCCCGGTCAGTGATGAAACTAGTGTGGTCTTGATCGGGGGCGTGCATAGGGATCTGGTTATATCCTGAGTATGCGTCCATAAAAGATAAGAGTTCGTGTCCGGCGGTGCTGTCCACTAGCTGATCGGGGGAGTGGGAAGCAATCCTTCGGACAAGCGTCACTCTCCGGCGGTGCTGTCCACTAGCATGTTCGCCACTTCCCATTAGCCTTCTTTACCAGTACCGGGTTGGCAATCCATTCTGGGTAGATGGCTTCTCGTATGAAGTTATTGGCAAGTAGGTTCTTCACTTCTTCCTCTAGGGCCGCTGATCGTTCTGCCCCCATGCTTCTCTTTTTCTGCTTTACCGGCACCTTCGTGGGATCGATGTTCAGTACGTGGCATGCTACATCTGGGGAGATTCCTGTCATATCAACGTGTGTCCATGCAAATACATCCATGTTGTGGCGAAGAAAATCAATGAGTTGATCCTTTAATTCTTTTTTTAGTTGAGATCCGACTTTCAATAGTCTACTTGAGTCATGTTTGTCTACAGCTACGAATTCCATAGCCTCTGCAGGCTCGGCGGTGGCCTCCTCCTCTTCGTCCATAGGGTCTAATTCATTGAAAGGGTCACTGGTATATCGAAAAGGAGGGGCTTTCTTTAGTTGCTATGCTTCCAAGTTTTTCATGCAGAGAGTAGTCTCTGCATTTTTCCCTTTATCTTTTCTGCGGTTATTGCGAAGCTCGATTACATAGCAATCTCGAGCGGTGTCTTGATCTCCCTCTATTTCTCCTATTCCGTTATCTGTTGGGAATTTCATTTTCAGGCACCATGGGGTTAGGACAATTTGGAAGTCAGACAAGGCTGGTCTTCCCAAAAAGGCGTTGTAGGCCGAGTGGCTTTCTATTAGCACAAATGTTTGTTTTCGCACAACGGAGCGGGGATGATTTCCTATTTCAACAAAAGGTCCAGTTGCCCAAGGGGCATCTTCGCATCTCCAGTGAAACCATGTAGTGGTTTGTTGCAGGGAGACACATACTTCATTGACAGCTTCATTTTGTTGAAAGCATGCTTGAATAGGATATTTACCGAGCTTCCAGTGTCTACTAAAATTCGAAAAACTTTGGCTGGACCGAACCAGGCAGAGATGACCATAGGATCCATGTGTGGGTACTGTCTTCCCTCTAGATCACGCCTACTGAATGTGATGTCGTCATTCTCTTTCCGTTTCGGGTGGCGTTCTTCCATAAAAGAGTTAACGTAGCCTTCATCGTTTCTAATTGACTTACCGTATCTTTCCATCTCTGCCCAGCTTCTGTCGGCGATGTGTGGTCCTCCTGATACGGTATGGACCACTATCTTCTCTTGACTAGAGCTGCTGGTGTTGCGATCTCTTCCGCCTACTTCTGGTAGGGGTAGCCCCGGATTCTCATTGGCAGGAGTCGAAGTTCAGTTCTGGCTTTTTACACAGCGTTCCAGTCTCTTCCTTCTGATGTGTTCTTCAATCAAGTCCCGGAGATGGTGGCATTCATTGGTGTCATGTCCATGGGATACGTGGAAGCGGCAGAACTTTCCAGACTTGAGTGCGTTATCTGACTCCTTCTTGTGCGGGGGGCGCTTGTATCCAACTTCGTCTTGAGTAGCTAGGAAGATGCTTTCGATTGTTTCATTCAAAGGAGTGTAGGAGTCAAATCTTGGTCCTGGTCGGTATAAGCGCTTTTCTCCCTTTTTTCCCCAGCACCGTCTCTAGAGTCACTTCTTCGAACATCCTTTGCTGTGGCGGGAACCTTGTCTGGAGCTGTCCTAGCCTGTTGCCCTGACTGCCTCTCAGTGGCAGCGTCTTCAAGTCTCATATACCTTCCAGCTTCATGGAAGAAATCAGGTAAAGTAGCTGGTTTTTCCTTGGTTAGTCTTCTAGCAAATTTAGTATCCGGATGTACACCACTGCAGAGGGCCATTAGGATAAGTTTCTCATCGGCATCTTGAACTGCGGCCGCCGCGGCATTGAATCGGGTTAGATATTGTTGCACTGTCTCTCCGGGTTTCTGCTTGATATTAGATAAGGAATAAGCGTCCTTGGGTTGTTCCACGTGAATGCGGAACTGGCTGATGAACTTTTCTTTCAACATTTCCCATGAGCTGATGGACCCTTGGGGTAGGTGGCAGAACCAGGAAGTAGCTAGATTTGCCAAGAAAAGTGGGAAGCATTTACACAATACTCCCTCCGTTGCTCCGCTCATGAGCATATGCTGGGTGTATCTCTGTAAGTGTACGATGGGGTCAGAGCTTCCCTTGTAAGGTTCCATCGTTGGCATTTTCCATGCCCGGGGGGTGATGGCAGTTTCGATATTGCGGGTGAAGGGGCTGATTACCCTAGCACCTATCCCCCGATCCCTTTGCTCCCGTTGGATGCACTCTCTGAACAATCACGCCATCCTTTCATCGGAACTTGGAGCGGATAAAAATGAGTTTGGCTCTTCCCTGCGGGATTGATTCCGTCCAGATGACCTATAAGGATGGTATCGTTTATCACTCTTGACATTCTTCAATGGCTGCCTCTGGTCTTCCGGGGGCATGCTGGGGTCAGCCACAGTTGGCCCATGCCTTGATCTTTCCCTGCTGGGTTCTCTTCTCAGCACTTCCTCGGGTCCAACTTCGGGCTGGACTCCAGCTCGGCCCCGTTCCTTCGTGTTTACACGGTTAGGTGGCATGGAGGGCTCAGCTACATCCGACCTTGCCTGGTACCTCCCCCGTTGGGTTCGGTTCCAAGTGTTTCCTCGGGTCGGAATTCGGGCTGAGTCCGGGCTCGGCTCCTACCATGGCTGTTTCTGCTGTTATCCTCTTCGAAGAAGAAAGACCTTTGTCGCCTCGCAGATCCTCCAGACCGGGACTCACCCCATGATTCAGTGTTGCGGTTGGATTCTTCAGCATCTCTTAGGCGTGACATGAGTTGGTCTGTTGAGATGTGAAGCGGTTAGTTACTTCAGCTACAACCTTGTCCAGATCCGCCCTTGTAATTGGTTGTTCCGTAGCAGGGGCTGTCGGATTTGCCTGATTTAAATTTGCTGTTGGAACGGGACGATTGTCTTGGTCTCTGATCACTGGATCTGGGATACTGCCAGTTGCGGTGTCCTTTCCTTTGTTAGCATCTTTCTTCCGTCCGGGAGCCATATTTTCCGAGCAATGAATGGTGTTGATAAGAAAAGGGTTGAGTGGGAGAAGCTGAAGCTTCGAGCTCCTTGTTCTCAGTGAAAGCACCAAAAATGTTTGCACAAAAAATGGACAAACACCTCCAAGTCGTATGAATTAGTTGATTTTATGTTGTTTCTAGTGATTTGGGTGATTTACGCAAATATATAAAATAGATGGACTAAACTGTAAAAGACACACAGATTTATAGTGGTTCGGCCTGAACGTGCCTACGTCCACTTTATATGTTATTCTCCTTTTTCTTTCAGATTACAAGTACAAAGCTTTGTATACAAGTATATGAAAGTTATTTGAAAGTTCCTTCCGTACTTGAGCTCTCAAACTTGTCTGCCATTGTTGTACCCCTGCCCCTCTATTTATAGAGTGAGGTTTGGGGCAGGGGTCTTGGATGTATATAGCTACTGGTGGGCCTGCGCTGAAGCAATCTGGCCTAACAGAGTTGGTCCGGTCGTGTCTTCCCTTGCTTCTGGCTCGGCAACGTGTGGAGGTGGGTTGATTCGGTTGGACATGGAAAGGAGGTTGATTCGGCTATGTAGGAGAAGTTGGTTGGTTCGGCTGGTGTTGGACCGGTAGGTGTTTGGTTCGGTAGTATGTTGGAGAGGTAGTTGGTTCGGTAGTAGGCGGTCCGGTAGTACATGGAGATGAAGTTGGTTTGGCAGGGAGATGGAGTGTGGGTTGGTTCGGTTATGCATAGGAAGGGAGTTGGTTCGGCGATGTTGAGCCAGTCGAAATACTCCCAACATTATGGAAATTCGGTATATATTTATGATGATAAAAAAGGTAGGTCTTTAATTTCATATATTTAAGAAATTATTTTAAGTTTCTAGATTGAAAATGCTTAATTTTGGGTAAATAATTATTTAATAAAAATAATTATTTTGACCTGAAATTTTTATGCAAGGTAATTTTCATGAATTTTTAGGGTTTGTCCATAAATTTCCAAATTCATATAAGAATTATTTAGTAAAGAGAAGAGTTAGCCATTAAAAGTTTTATTTAAGAAAGTAATTTACAATTTCTAGAAAGTAAACCGTTAATGATCAAATTGACCTATAAGTATTCGACATGTAGCAAGGTTTGTTGTAAAGTAATTACTCTAAATGATAATGAACCAGTTTTCTACTTAATTACAAGATTACCATCTCAACTAGTGATAGCACTTACAACTACCTACTTGTGATTGCTTGCATAGGTCAAAATGTAATAGCTTGTATAAATATTAGCTTATAGCGGTTATAAATGTTAACGTGCGATAGCTAAATGGAACATTAACTTGCAACACTGTTAAAAGTATAACATGCGATAACAAAGAAAGGATCAACATGCGATAGCTAATAAAAGCTTAACTTGTGATAGCTAACAGAATTGTTGACCTAGGACGCCTAGTCGGATTGTCAACTTGCGATAGCCCTTGCAAGATCAACTTGCGATGGCCAGAAAAACTATCAACTTGCGATAGCTAGTGTTGTTTAACCTATGGTAGCTCATGTGAATGCCAATATGCATTTTCAACATGTGATGGTTATGTATGCAGCAACCAGGGTAGTTAAAATTTCTTAAGTAAAACGAGAAAAATACTTAGTTGCGTTTTGGAAACTAGTTTGCAAGATGTTGATTTGAAATTTCATACAAATAAAATTATGAAAGAAAACTTATAAGTTTATGTTAACTTATTCAAATTTGAAATGGATAAAGCTTAGGGAAGATAAGAGGTGATAGTTGTACCATTTAAATTAAAGATAAAGATGTTTTATCCAAAGAATACGTGGGGTGAGCGATAAATAAATGAAGGAAACGGATTGAACCAAGATTGTAAAAATATACCGACTCGTGGAGTATTGAATGGCTAGGTGTCAAGGCTAATGATTTTTAAAATTCAACGGTATATTGCAGGTTACCACGACTTGGAAAGTCTATGGGGTTAAATTCAGATAAACTAGATTCTAAAATAAGTTTATGGTAGGGTGCTAAACATCGAAGGAACGTTTTTAATGAATAAATCGACAACGTGAAATAAAAGTTTTTCATGACTAGAAGGGCTGTTGATGCTCAATAAAGAGGACTAAAATGTATTCATGGTGCTTACATTAAACCTCTTAGGAGAGTCGGAGTGGATCTAGTTAGGGTGGCTCCCACGGTGAAGTGAGGTAATTTCATTGGCAAAGTTGTTTGAGAAAAAGATATAATGGTGATAGACATGTCTAGGGAGGTAATCACTAAAAAAGGTTAATGTAACTTTAAGATTGACACCTAAAAAGAGGCTAGGTGATGTTTGTGAATGTGATTGTTGATTGGATGACATGGTGCATAATTGAATATTAAGTATAGGGTATACTTAACCTAAATTTTGACAAATATATATGACATGATTCGTAATTAGGTAATAAGTATGGGTATATGTATGAATAAGAAGTGATGCATGTGACGACCCACATTTCGAATGATTTAAATTGACAATAATCCACACATGTCCAATTCAAACAATTCGGAACATATATAATCAATGGGGTTAATTAAGAATAATAAGAAAAGAAGAGGGAAACAAACACAGAATCGCGTAGTGAAATGACAAAATATAATAATCAAATAAATAGTTCATGAAGCTGTTTATTATACATTTGATTACAATTTATACAACATTTATTAGAGTTATATATACATCAGGGATAAGTAAATAATGCAGCAGACAACATAATGCAGGAATACTAATACTAATAATATACCAAATCTTCGTCTTCGTCCTCCAGAATAAATCTTCAATAAGCAGAAAAACTCAAGGCTGACCCGAGCGTAATGAAAAGAAAAAATACTCGAGTCAGGACTAAAATATCCTTATGTAAGTCAAATCAATACCGCATATAACATGAGTGCAATAGCATCAAAGATGTTTACGGGATTTCACATGTCATGTCCAGCGTATAACGTGCGTGCAATAACTCAAGAGATGTTACGGGATTTTCCATCTCTTAAGGATCTGTCAAAATATTTAAATGTAGTAGAATACGCTACATATATAATGTTTAATCAATAAAATAAATATTTTTCTTAGTGTTAAGGCTTTACATTGATCCCCCTTAACGCGTTTTTAAACATGGTTGTACAATTTGCATTTGACACAACCAGTAGCGCGTTGGTAGTCAGTGATGCACCGCGATACGACAACACTAAACCAAATTCATAGGGTCTCATACATGGATAAAAGTATGACAAGACACGTTAGGCAATGTCCAAGTTAGGATACTACCAGTTTACCCTTCCCGGCTGGTGGTAACGCATCATAGCTATGATCGCCCACCGCGTCCAACACTCCCAAAATATGAGGGGTGCACACCAGTCAATCATAATGTAAATGACGGCAGTACGAAGAAGTGTGTCCACTCGGGGTAGCTAACCCACTTGACCAGTACGGCTCCTGTTTAAATCACTTCCAATTGGCACAAGTGTCAGGCTAATCCATCATTGTTCTCTTTCTTCAAATCCAGCAAACATATGCCAAGTCCAACCACGTCGTTTTGGATCATCACTCCACATACACAGTTGTTTAAGTGTTTTCGGTATTGACAAAGAGTATGCCAATAAGAAGCCAAGTCTCTTTAACAACCAAACGTCGTTTTACACACCGGTTGGTACTTTTACGTTTCGAAAACAATTCTATTTGATATCAAATATCATATTCGCTTAAAAATCAAATCCATTTCGAAATCATTATATTTACTCAAAATATACCATTTTATTTCAAAATCATGTTCATCTTAATATCTCGATTTCAATTCCAAAATTGTTTCGAATTTCAATTTGGTTTATAACTTCATTTTAACCCAATTTGTGTTCACATCCATGATTTAAATGTAATAATTTCCACTTTGACCAGTTTGAATTTTTGAAAATAGTTTGAATAGTTTTAAAATAATTAAATAGTTAAAATAGTTTAATATGAAATAGTTTAAGTATTAAAATGGTTTATATGGTAAAATAATTTGGAAAATCAAAATAATTTGAATATTTAAAGAATATATAGATTTAAAACAGTTTATGCTAAAATAATTTATTTGAAAATAGTTTCAAAGTCAAACTGATTCAATTTCCAAATCTTCTCTATTCAAATCAATTCAATTTTCATTTAAATTGATTCAATTCCGATTTCAATTCGAATTAACGTCGACTTCAATTTTTAATTCAAATCAATTTCGATTTCGATTCCAAATAATTTCCGCTCCAATTCCCACTACAACAAAACAGTCTTTTTACAACGGGCAATGCCCGTCGTAATATGGTTTTCACAACAGGCATGTGCCCATTGTATTAGGCCTCGTTGTAATAGATCCACCACATTTTACAACGGGCAATGCACGTTGTAATAACCGTTGCAGTATATCTTTTTACAACGGGATGTGACCGTTGTAATAGATTATAATACAACAGCCATAACCTGTTGGAATAGACTAACCATACTAGTTGCATAGCCTTTTTCACAACATGTATTGACCGTTGTAAAAAGCCTTTTTAACAACTTGTGTTGCCTATTGCAATATACTATAATACAACGGCCATAACCCGTTGCAATAGACTAACTATACTAATTGCATAACCTATTTCACAACACGTATTGACCGTTGTAAAATACCTATTTAACAACGTTTGTTGACTATTGTAAAAATCATATACAACAACGTGTAGTGACCGTTGTAATAAGCTCATATAACAACGCACATTGCCCGTTGCAAAATAAATGCAAATTTTAAAAAAAAATACAGCAGCATCCATGCAATACATCCATATTTATACTAAATATTGTCGTAAAATAATTAAACTCACATACGAAAAGACTAAAAGCTAGAGTCCTAGAATTCTAACACTCCAAAAAGTTAGCTAAGTTTACATGCCAAATACATAAAACATTAACACATAACAGTTCGCTACAAATATCATGTTCTAAGTACAATCATACTATACCACAGAGATGAAGTCTTTATGCCATGCGACGGTTGATCCAACGGCCTCTTTGATAGTCTGCATCTCTGAATTTGGCCTAAATAAAAAGGCTTCTGGTTCCACCGCTACATTAACCCATACTTTTCAAGCATTTGCTCCAAGCTTTACAAAATGTACTGAAACATTAGGATCAGTGCTTGCTATCGTCCCCTCTGTAACTACGTTCTTCTGCCAACCCAATAGCTTGCACTTTTTTCACCAAACCATCCACGGTAAGCTGATCTTGAACCTGCATATTGTAACTCTCGCGGTGTGACTGCAAGCAAAAACCATGGAACAAGGTTATATAAAAACACTGAGATTCAAAAGCTAAGTGTGGAACAAGGTTTATATTATAGTATTCATCATATTTGACATACTCTAGTGGTCTTAACGTTTGGAAATATAGGGTAAATAAATATGAACTGAACAAACTAAATAACATCAATAAGCCTTACTGATAGCTCTACAAATAAAAACCAGAAAAAATGCAACAAAAGACTCATAGCCAGTAAAACCGATTCTCAATTTCATAAAACACCTACTTCAACTATATTGGTCAGAATGACCTCTACGGTGCACTTGCTTCAAATTTCACTAATCGAACTAATTTAATTGTTTCAGAAATCAAAAATACCATCCAGACAAGTCTTTTACGTCCCTAATAAAATATTTATTTATCGGACTGCTTGCTCAAACCACTCGCACCAGCATACACATATCCATCAAGCACATCAGTGCACAGCCACCCACCAGTCAAGCATACATTACAACTTCAAAACTTCACCAGTTCAAAACTTCACAAAACATCATCAGTTCAGCACTTTGATTCACTTCACTTCACTGATACAAAACTGGTCCATCGACAAACGACCACCACCATCTAACAAACTACCCCCGCTCTACCATCATATACATTTCAACTTCATATACATTTCAAATTCCATACTCTCTTCATATACATCAACTTCACCCATCAATGACCATACATACCTGTCTTCATTAGCAAAACTGACAGCAGCTCCTTGACATCAAACCACGAGAGATACGTTTTTGTCAGTTTTGTCAGTTTATAAAGTCCAGCTCATAAAGTCCATTTTGTCAGTTCTACCTCGACAACATTCATCTCATTTCAGTTCCAAGAATTTCATCAACATGGTACCTAAACTTTAAAAACACGAGGGAAATTTTAGGCATCGTTATCGTATTCTCATCCCCTTTCTAGCATATAAAAAAAATTAGCAGCGGCAAAAGTTTGAACTGCTTACACCAATCAATCCAATTGGACAAACATCACACCATATTATAATATTAAACTTACACACATTTTTAAAAATAAAATCCTTATAATTTAGTCAACCATCTTCCAGTTTCCACCCTTCTTCCCTCATCCCCATATAAAACTCTTCCAACTTTTCCATATCTCAACCAAAAACAAAAAACAATCCCCAATAATGGAGGTAGTAGCACCAGTGCCTGTCATCACCAACTTCAACTTCGACAGCACTGCTTCTTCTCCTAACACAACTGCTCCTTCTAGTCCAAAACGCGATCGGTACAGTAACTACTTCTCTTACTATACAAGCGCTCCAGCCAACCCTACACGTATTGCTGCCATTATAGCTTCTTCAGAAACCATTCATGACTGGGAGGACAAATCTACTCTTGGAGACTTCTGCTTCAACTTCAATGGACGGTTAGAAGAAGGCGGAGAACCTCCTCTTCTCACTGCTGCCGATAAACTCTTCATATACATCAACTTCACCATAACCTCCAGACCCCCTTCAACGTCACACAGCGCATAACACTTCATCCAACTGCTTGAAAACAACAGCCAGTCACTGCCTTCTTCCTCCACATATTAACACCGTCACTTGCCCTGTACAACTTCACAGCAAGCACTTCTGCCTGTAACCTTCAATCGAGCAAGCTCAAGACAATCACCACAACTACCACCCCCATACTTCCTCCAGTTGCTCCACAAACTACCATTTACATGTTGCGTACGTACATTCAGGCTTTGCATGTTGTTTTCTACAGGTAAATTAAGTCTTTAGCATTTCACAATTGCATTGAGGCAAATAATAGTATATTCATTCCTTTGAAATCAAAAAATCAAATAAAGCAATCTGAATATGCTGTGCCTACCCGTACAACTTCTAAGAAACATTATTTTCATATATCTAATTAGGTCACTGTTAATTGTGAACACATTATGTTGCAGGGATTCATTGTTACTGGTGTGACTTTCTACTTACAAGCATGGTGCATTCAGAAGAAAGGCCCGGTTTTTCTAGCAATGTCCACATTGCAACGTATTTGGCCATAATATACAAAATTATGATAAATTTGTACATTCAACCTGGCGACCAAAGGAAAAAGGCACTGACCTTGGATAAATAAAAATGGCTAGGCAACAAAAATAGCAGCCAACAGGAGAAACCCAAAATGTATAGAGAAAAATACAACATAAGTTAACTCAACCTGAGATGCATGAGCCTCAGCGATCTCCAAATCTTCCACATTATCATTTCTTCTATGTAAAAGTATCACATATTTATTAACAATAGCTAATTAAATATAAACTTACTGTCATGACCAAATTAGTCAACTCTTCTACTCTAGCTGCCAAATGAGTTACTTGATTTTCCAATTCAATCACCTTTTTTGAATTAGTTGAATAAACACCCATTTGAGATGGTACTACACCAAAACCCAGTCCTCTCACCCTTCCCCTATGTTCATTTCCAAAAACATGTGACACTCCATCTCCACTTACCGATGTTGTTCCATGAGAGCTCTGAGCACTACTGTGCTCTTTTATCTTAGCCTATAAATAAAAATAGACCATTTCAAGAAAAATGAAATATGAATAAGCTATCATCCCTCAATGTTCAGTTCAATGTATTTAATATTTTCAGTGAAATATTGATCGCAGAAAATATATATGAGTTGATATATGAGTGGATCGCAGAAATATTGATCCCTCAATATCAAGAACATATGGGTTTTGAATAAATATCCACACTCATATATCAGAAGAATAAAAAAAACTTATGATGCAATCGGCAACAACGGAATTCGGTGGCTCTCCATTTTTCTTTGTATGGGCTTTGCACCATAGCTTGTCTCTGCTAATATTTGATATTCTAGTTTCCTTTTTCTGCAAATAAAAATAGTAAGAAGACGAACCAAAGAAAAAAATTATTATTAATGTAAATGTACATGCATTTCTTACCATATCTTCAGCTAATCTCGCATAACCCTTTCTACTCATTGTATGTGGAAGTTTATTTTTATCTCTCAGTGCTATGAATTTTTGCGAGTTTCCTACATAGGAGAAATTCATTAATAAACTGTTATTTACCTTTTAATTTATACTGAATAAAATACAACTTATTACCTCAAATTTCTCCGTCAACTTTTCCTTAACAAAGTCGTTCCACTCTTGAACATTTTCTATAGCATCCGGTTTTAGCATCGCTAATCTAGAGGAAGCGTCAAGGCAAGTAGAAGCTACTTTAATAGCGAGACTAATATTGACTTTGCCTCTCTCCATCGTAGTCCTAACATCTTAAGCAATAAACCCTTGTATGCTTCATCCACCATGAATCTTGACTGCACAACAAAAATCGAAAAACTGAATTCTAAGTGCATTATAGTAAACTGAATTATGAAAACAGATCTAGAGCCAACGTCAAGCAAATGTAAACATAAATGAAGACGTAAACAAAGGTCTCATGCAGTTATATATTTGATAGCGAAGACGAGATTCATTCTTTTTTGCTATTATTATACATCACCTCCAAAGTTTTAGTTGGCTCTATAAAAGAGTTCCCCTTTATTTTATAATTGGATAGTCCTCTCCTTTGGTTTTCGTTGGAGTAAGAATTGGTTCACAAGTCAGCTATGTACCATGGTTTTCAATAAAGGAATGGATCAAATAATATTATATATGTAAAAGAAGATAAAGGTGTTGTTTGTTTATAGAGATTATGGCTATCGACATTGACTACTGATGCGAATGGTGTAAAGAAGCCATCCACAAAAATACCCACCAAGCCAACTTAATTGTTCTGATAAAACGTTCATGCTATTATTTAATAATATATGCTGCCTTTTTCATTTGTTCATAGTTTCGCTCACCTATACTCTATTTTATAAAAATGAAACTTGATGCATTTGAAGTGTGTTATCCAAATATAATGATATTTGATCAATCGTAGAACATTATATATTGATGTGTGGATATAACCAACAACGTGGTATTACTTGTATTACAATACACTAATTAATCAACCAACAATGAAAATAACAATGTTATAACTATAAATAACTCTACAGCTATAGGATTCATTTTCAAAATTTATATAACTATAAATAATAATTTGGTGTATGTACATTTATCTCTAAAAAAGTTTTTTTTCTTCAAAGATATGCTGAAAAGGCTATAGATTCCCACTGTACCAAAAATTCTTCATCCAGATTACAAATTTTGTTATTTATTCATGTTTAGAGGTATAGATAGTATGTGTATGGTTTACTAGAAAAATGATAACAATGTTATAATTGTCATTTACTAAAAAAATGATAACAATGTAAGAGGATTATGACTCATCTAGATGTTCTCATAAGAAAAGTTATCAGCTTATTTCATACCTGAATACAACTCCATAAATCTATCTTTAAATTTGCGTCAACTTTTTTCCACTCTGAAATGGTCAAAGGTACCATCTCCCTTGCTAAGGTACCGAGATAGGATGATAAGTGCTTAGAGTTGGAGCCTATTGGTTGACCTCGATCATTGAATTCAATTTCGGCATTTTCATTCGGCATACAAGAAAACGTTTTCATCATCGTCTTCCCTCTTTTTTTCCTCGACATCTCTTGTTGAATACCGTCATTATAATCTGGGTTGTTCAAGGCATCCATGGCGTTGAGTAGGTCTGTGTTTATGGGAGTGATATTTGGAGATTCGGTCAAATTAGGGCCAGGATTGAGATTTGAAGACTGGACTTGAACGGGTGGAGGCTGCATTTCAGTACGCTTCCGAGGGGATCTTCTAGCATTGCTTTTTAAACTTTGAAGAAGATGAGCTACATCAACACATCTTGTTTCATTGGTTTTCACACCAGCAGTCTTATCTTTTGCACGTAAAGCTGCAACTACAGCTAGATTGCCTCTTTGAATATCTCGTTGCTACCTTTGACATATGAAATTAGCATAAATGGTCAAAATAAATTCTAGTACAGTCTCAAATATCGCTACTAGATCAGAATTCAAGTCAAGTGGACATAGTCAGGCACTGATCCTGAATCAAGTAGCAATAATGTATCATACATGCTCGTTAGCTACAACTAGAAAAGAAAAGTACATTGATGAGTTATGCTCATTTTTCTGAAAATTTGGCAAAATAAATTCAGAAAAGAAAAGTATGTTGATGAGTTATGCTCATTTTTCATAAAAAATACTACTTACCTCTAGACTTTCTACTAGTAATTGCTGGTATATATTTTCTTGCATATAGAAGCTGCTACTTACCTCTGGACTTTCTACTAGTCTAAGCATATATGACTGAGTTGTAAAGTTTGATGATGTAGAATCTAAAAGCTCAGGTAGATGCTTTGATAAGGATTGATTGCTTCAATTTGGAGAATTTTATAATGAAAGCATTTCTTCAAATAAAATAAACTTAAGAAAACATTACTTACCAAAAACAAGGAATCAATATAAACCAATGGAAGCAATACATGCACTTTACTACCAGATACTAGGATGAGTCCTATGGTAAAAAAAAATCAAATAGCAATCATTTTTAGTTTTCCTAATTTTAATTTCTCAATTATTTTCACGCGTATCTCTCGTTGCTCCTTCTTTTAGTTGTTTATTTACCGCATTTTCTAAAGGTTATCATGCTTTCATTTTCATTTTGTATATGGTTTACGTAAATTACTAATAATTTCTTTTAATAACTTGTATTAATTTTTGTTTGTGTTATTTTTTGTACTTCAGTCTGCCCTTGTACTAGTTCTATCTTGTACTTCTTGCAAAGCACTTGCAGTTCTTTACGATTACTATTTAATACACAATACATTACTCCAGATCATGCTTGGATATGTTTTGGGAATAAATTCTATGACTTGATTGGTAGCAAAGTGCAAATTAAAAAGCAATGGCATGCATATCTATTTATTGTTTCTACCAATTACTTAATTCTGATCTAGTAGCATTTTGTAATAGGGCAAACATTTAAAGCAAAAAGGTACTTGATTAACTTGCACATGGGAAGTAAAATTTTGTTCAGACCATTATTGTAAACAAAACACTAAATTCTTTACAGTGAATGAGCCTGCACAATGTTTAGTTGTCTTACATGTGTTGAATTGAGAATTGAACCAATTTAGCCTTACTTGACCCCTTGAATTCAAACTTTTGTCTGTTTTTTTCTACGTAATGGTTTGAATACGAAGAATTAGTTGTACATTTTGTGTAGACTATTTTCATCTTCTTATTGTTTGCATAAATCATAATGTGATGTTAAATAGAATCATGCATGGATATTAAAGAAAAATTCAGACATTATGTTATGATGATGTGTTCAAAAGCGCAAATGAGTTCCTTACTTTTCAAATATTGACAAACCATGCAAATTAAAACTCTGAAGATAAAAAACATAGAAATACTTTTGTTTTCATGTAGTAGGTGAGAAAAATTGAAACTAAATAGTCATGTACCATTTTAGATTCCAATTAAAATCAAGAATATGATAAATGTAGTCGTATATAAAGGATGGAAAATAAGCAAATGTAGAAACGTATCAAGGGTAAATTTTGCACTAATAAATTGTCATGATAACATTAGGTTTAATCCTAGTTAATTAAATCATAGTGTGATACCAAAAAGAATCATATATGGATATTAAAGAAAATTCAGATATTATACGTCATTTTATTTTCACGTTTGGACATTGAAAATTCGAAGATAAAAGAAACGTGGAAATAGTTTTATTTTCATGCAATAGGTGAGAAAAATTAGAACCGAATAATTATATTTCATTTTCAATTCCAATCATGTAGTTCTTAAATATTCAATGGCTTATAGTCTGCTCTTTCATATTTGATGTTAGGGTCGTATAATTTTTTCCATGAAGCATACACAAAAGTATAGGGAGATATGTTGATTAGACTTCTATTGTTTATTAAAAAAAGAAGGGATGATATAAATAAAGAGAGAAAATAGCAAGAAAGGGCCTAGAAAAATAATTTATATGAAACTCGGAACTAAAACTGCCTTTTCAGCTCTTTGTTACTAAAAGAACATATAGTTGGTAATTCTCTGGACTATACATACCAAAAGGGTTCAATATTCTTTATAGCATGAATTGTAAATATTCTTTTGGCCATGTCCATTTAGAAAAAAAATGAAGGTGAGAACCATGGCCTCCAATTCTAAACAACTATGATAGACATTTACATCAAAATAAGTGTGCCACTGACTATTGACATTACCAATAGACGAATATTACTTAAGACATTTTTTTTGAAATTTGTCAGTATATTAATGCCAGCATGTTTATTACAAGGACAGGATGACCATTACAAAAATAATAATCAATGTCTAGACGGGACATAAATAACATAAGTGATCCTTTAAATTCTATGAACCTAATTTTGGCTGCAAACCGAAAAGAAACGTACTTTTTTATGTAACTTAGAATGATTTGAATCTATAAAAAAATGCGAACTTTATTTACTAAATTCATATAAATTCATGGTTAATAATTCATGATTAATTAATATAACTATGCATAAAACTATGTATAATTACACTCTTTATGAATATAACTACATGTAACACAAATATCAATAAAAGATGCTTATATCATACCAAAATACCGTCACAATCCTTCCTTATATAACTTTCATCCCCATCATCGACATCTCTATCATCAAGTAGCGAATCATCTACTGGTTTTCTAGTTGACTCATCCTCCTCATCATAGCTTTCCAACTCATGAAAACATCTTGAGGGTGCTCTTAGCACAACATACCAATTTGAAAAACTACTTTCTCTACAAAAAACTTGTATGGCTTGCGTTGCCAAGATGAAAGGGTCGCTTGCAAATTGATTTTGGAATTGATGTAAATTGACTAACGTAAATCCATCTTCGACCTTAACTCCATGATCAATATTTGACCAATCACACTTAAACAAGGCAATTTGAAACCGGCGGTAGTCAAACAACAAAATCTTATGCAAAACACCGTAATATATTACTTTCTCAACGGATCCATCTATGCGAACGGTACTTGCCTCAATGGAAACACCACTATTTTGTGTAGATTTATCATTGTCTTTAGTATGAAAACGGCGACCATTAATTATATAACCAGTATAATAAATTACTTGACGGCGAGGTCCATATGAAAGCCAGTTTATTAGTTCACTAACATCGGATGTATTTCTATTATCTTTAACCTGGAAAAGCATAATATTATATATAAAGACTAATCACAATAACATATACTTCTATGTCAAACTTATCCGTCTTAAAAGATATAACACTATCAACCTCTTTTTTAAACCAATGACTAAAAGTCTCTGAATGCGGCTTTGAAGGTTCCAAATCATCTCGTGAAAGCCGGGGATGCAAACGTTTCAATTCCTCATTGTGCATCCTATATACGTAAACATACAAGTCAAAATCTAATTTATTTCACACAAAGTAATTGAACTGAACTTATGCTTACTTTATATAAGACTCCACTTCCTCGGTATTAAACAACACATACCGATGAGCGGCATCAATCGCCTCCTTAGTGCCTACCACAGGTTTTCCTTTGGAAATAGGACGCCCCTCGAGTATGGAATCACTTTGTTCCACTTCATTTCTATTTTTACTTTGTCCAATTTCTAATGCACCATTAATATATCCAGCATAATACTTCATGCCTTCATCAGTAGAATAGCGCTCAACTATGCACCCTTCAGGCCGTGCTTGAATTTTAACATACCCCTTCAGTGTTCTCATATATCTATAATCAAGATGCATAAGTAAAATATTTTCATAAGCACATGTATTATTAACTACCTTAAGTACTAATGCTGAATTTTACCTCTCAAATGGATACATCCACCGATATTGTACTGGCCCGCAAATTCTTGCTTTCCTCGCTAATGAATCATGATGTCAAAAAAAGAAGGAGGAAAAAATATCTCAAGATCGCATAGTGTTAATGCGACATGATTCTCGATGGGTTCTAATTTATCTTTATCAAGCACTCTTTGGCAAATGTCGTTGTAAAAAGAACATAGTCGTAGTAATGCATTCCTTGTCTCTTTAGGTAGAAGTCCTCTCAGTGATACAGACAATAGTTGTTGCATCAAAACATGATAACCATGGGACTTCAGACTTGAAATTTTGTTTTGTTTTGCAAAACATTTTCCAATATTTGAGCTATACCCATCGGGAACTTTCAAATTCCTCATTTTATTGTAAAAGATACCCTTTTCTGGATCAGTTATGGTGCATGGGGCGGCTGGAAGTAATGCTTTGCTTCCCATGTCTATAGGATGTAACTCTCTCCTAATACCCAGTACTTCTAGATCTTTACGTGAATTAATGCCATCTTTTGATTTTCCTTTAATATCAAGTAACGTACCAAGGATACTTTCACCGATATTTTTTTTCAACATGCATTACATCTAGATTGTGACGTAAAGGAAGTACCTAAGAAAATCAAAAATAGACTATAACTAATTAATAATAAAGCATTGATTACGTAGATAGAAAAGAAGAAGCAATTTTGTTTCTGATTAAACTTTACCTACCAATAAGGCAAATCAAAGAAAATAGACTTCTTCTTCCACATTTGACTTCCTTTTTTCTTCTTATCTCCCCTTTTTCTTTTCCTTTTTTCTTTCTCTTTGTCTTTCTCTTCCTCCTTTGATTTTCCCCCCAGTCATTGCAAATATCTTTAACAATATCAAAGATTTGAGCAACGGTTTGTATTGGAAGTCTTTGCCTGGACTCTTTGGTTCCATCAAACAAGGTTTTTTCACTGGCGATAGTCATGATTAGGATCAAGGAATCGCCTGCGGCCTAAATATGCACACTTCTTACTAAATGGTAACCATATCGAACATGTATTAACGCTACAAACAGGACATGCCCTCTTACCCTTTACGGTGCAACCTGCAAAATTTCCATAAGCTGGAAAATCATTTATCGTCCACATTAAAACTGCATTTAATCTAAATTCATTGTGAGTGTATGCATCACACGCCTTCACCCCTTTATCCCATAATTTTTTCAAATCTTCAATAAGTGGTTGTAGATACACATCAATATCATTCCCTAGTTGTCGTGGTCCAGGAATTAATAATGATAACATCATATTATCTTTGTGCATACAAAGCCACAGAGCAAAGTTGAACGCAACTAGAAATACCAGCCAACAACTATAGGCAGAGTTCCAATCCGCAAGGGATTAAAGCCATCACTTGCAAGACCAAGCCTTAAATTTCGTGGATCGGATGCAAATGAAGGATACATCCTACCAATTGTAGCCCATTGAGAAGAATCTATTGGATGACGTAATTTACCATTTTCATTCTTATGATTGCTATGCCATCTTAATTGCTCTGATGTTTCTACGGACATAACATTCTTTTCAGTCTTGGTATTATTGGAAAGTATCTCATGACCTTTGCAGGTACTTTGGTTTGCTTTCCATCTTCCTTTGTCTTGTTTTTTTTCCAACGAGATTTTCCACATTTTGGACAAAAATCACTATCTGCAACCTCTTTCATAAAAAGACAACAATCATTTATACATGCATGTATTTGTCTATAGCCTAAACCAAATGATTTAAGCAGCTTCTTTGTTTCATACGTCGAATCAGGAAGCGTGTTTTCCATAGGCAGCATATCTTTGAGAAGTTTAAGAAGTTCCGTAAATGCTGTGTCAGATACACCATTTCGAGCCGTATGCTTGTAAAGAAGTATTGTAGCTGACAACTTTGTGTGGCTTGCACAACCAGGGTACAAAGGAATTTCAGAATTTTCTATCATCTCCTCAATCTCTACCCCATGTACCTCATGTCTTGCATTAGAATGATCTTCATTACATATTTGTGTGTCTAAGTACATTCTATATGTATTTGTCACTTCATCGCCTTCATTTTCTGAAAGGCATGCTTCCCCGTGAAAAATCCATACATCATACGTTGGATCAATTCCAAAACAAACCAAATGTGATACAACTTCCATTGATGGATGGCGGATAAGATTCCTACATTTTGAACAAGGGCAAATGATTTTTTCTGGATTTCCCTTCCTTTCTGCATGCTCATATACAAAATTCCGAACAGCTTGCCCGTATTCTTCAGTCATTCTATAACACATAAAGGGATCAATAATCAACCGTAATAATTATAAGTATAAAACTGATAATCAAAATTGACAAAACCTTGGTAGGTGGATCCATGCTTTGTCCATCTTGATAATCCTTTAATGTTAGAACCTAATGAAAAGACGTTATGCCAACAAAAATATGAGTTTTTCTCATGACGGAATTGCGCAATTACCTCCCAATGAAAACTATATAGTAATGTGACCCTTCAAACTAAGCCTAAAAAGAAAGAAAACTTGTGCGTCATGTAGTAACTTGTGCGCCATGTAGTACCATATCCTAAATAGGACTAATCAGTACATATGCACATATTAATTTAACATGTCACTTCCTTACTTTCACAGTTTTATAGTAAGATCAATCATGCCACCTCGCTTGTAATTAAACTCAGTTGTAACTTGACATTTATAAATGCTTGTTGCCTACACTTCAAAATTGACACCACTGGCACTATAACTAGGTAGTCTTTAATATAAAGTTGATATACGTTTCATACTCCGAATGCCGCTAAGCCACATATTTTTATAAAGAACTATCTTGTTGTATGTATTGTATATGTTAATATTTTATAGTTTGAATGTTATTAATACCCATCAAATTAAGTGGGTTGATATGTTACAGTCCCATGTAGTAAAAATATCTGGTTAATTCAAAATATTCTGCTGGAAACTTTTATAAAAAATGCACTATTTTTCTATGGTTTTCTAAATATTATAAAAAAATCTTCCTCAGAATTATAATTATTTTACGCGTTTACTACCGATTCATCTTTTAAAGTATTTTGCTAAGGATTTTTAGATGAATGAGAAACATATATGCTTAAGAAAGTCCTTTTTCACTTAGGATTCTAAATTCAATCCCATCTTGAATATAAATACATAATCTAACTATTTTTTTAATTCAAAATATTTAAATTGAAATCATCAGCTAATTGCACTATATCATTGCCTATATGCATCCAGTATATAAATTTCAGAGATTCTGATTGTTGTATTTCGAAACTATTAGTAAAATCACATTATATTCTACTTTTAACAATAGTGAGCACCATTAAATATGTGTATGTTTTTATTTTTTTGAAGCAACTTTTGATACCTACCTTTAATGAGTTGATTGGATAATAAAGTAGTATTATAAGTGCAGGACAGCAGCCTAAAACTGCGTTTTTGATCATTAAAACTTCAAAATTTCACAAAACATTTCAAATGAAAGTTATAACTTACGTTTTAGGTTTTCCCGAATGTGCAAGATCATCAAAATTAGATAAAAGAATCAAAAATTATATACAAATCAAGTTCAGCCTCGAAATAAACAAGTTGCATGACCAAAGCAATGCTAAATTTCGAATATAATGAAAGCAAATATGTTGGGGCAGCAGGTACAAGTCAATAGTAGGGGAAAACTTTAAGTATTTGATGAGTGAAGAATCAATCAACGTGAAATAGTTGAGCAAGTCCAACCAAAAATTGAAAAAGCAGTATTTGTGATCGTTAATGGTAGACAGTGAGACAATCAAGAAACGCACTTCATTAAAGATTGTTTGTTTGTACTTTGTAAACTGGATGTTAGCGCATTCAGTTTAAGAGAGGGTGTTAGAAATTATGTCATGTTTTAATTAGTCAATAAGGTATGTTCCTATTAATATGTTAGGTAGTGATTAAGATCCACATCTGTAGGTTAGTGGATAATTATTTTTAGTCTATTTAAAGCTTTGTAATTCCTATTTTTAATTAAGAGAATAACAATGCAGTTACTATTTGGTTGACGTTGTATCTCTTTCCTCTTTCTCTGTTTCAAAATTCTAACAAACATCACTACAAACTACCATACTGTCCTACAACATACCCCCTTCAACAGCGACCACACCATATCCAAACCTACAACATCATTTTCTCCTTCATCAACCTCTGTCCAACATCAAACACACAACCTCTATACACAGACTGTTACATATCTGCAACTTCACTTACTACAACTTCTAACTACAAAATTTATTGCCTGTTACATATCTGTTGCAAACTTTACTACCTGTTACAACTTCTAACCGCAAACTTCACTTACACAGACTTTTACATATCGGTTTAACATCACATATCACTATGCACAGCCACATTACTCGGTGCACTGTCACATTTCTACACTCATTCAACTACCCACTAACCCTTCCAGACAACCAAGCACAGCCACTTTAGCTTCAGTAAATCTCCATGTCAACACAACACGACCAACTATCCACGAACACCGACACCTGAATCACTGTCCCTCTCACTGACATCAGCAACCATCAACTTTCTGCACCACTGTTGCATTTCAACCCACATCATACTTCTGCACCATACCGATCATACTTCTGCTCCATATCATATCATACGAGACAACACTCTTCACTTTCCTACATCGCTTCAGTTCTCCGGTCAGACCTCGTCAACAACTCCATCTAATCATCTGCCATCAGACTGCTGCCATTACTAAACAACACCACACTTTACAACCTTACTCATACAACTGCCATATAACCACCTGACCATCATCAATCCATCACTTAATTACTTCTTCTCTCATACAACATCATCCAACACACTTCAAACTGCACCCATGTTGTTCGTTGTCACTTCAGCAACTACGCTTGACTTCGGCACTTACTGCCACCTCCACAACAGTCAATTCCCACTTCACCAACCTTCGACTGCATCACTGCTGTCACAAACCCATATATACACATAATTTTCATACCCACCCCTCAACAAAAAAAACTACCATAACTTCATCTGCCAACTGCTAACTCCTTCACAACAACACTTTCACCTTAACCTCATCTGACTTCACCCAATCGCCTGCAGTCATTCACGCTTCTAGCCTCCATCACAATCACGAATCGAATCGCCTTCATTCAAAAAACTCCAAACTCCTCAATTCGCCAACACTCGCAACCTCAAAATCAAGCCATCTCTGTCATAGTCACAAGCGCTAACTCCAACATCAACTGCTCCTCTGACCACGACCTCCAAGAACTCGACTACCTAATTCCCAAATCGTCGCGACCCATAGCAGCCTCCAACACCACGCTACCGCCCTAACCAATCCAATTGCCCGAATCAAATTGCTTGAATCTACGGGGAGCAGTGTCAGGAATATTTTGTGAGAATTTTTTCGTTTAGGATTGAGGGAATTTCGTGAATTTTGTAAGCGTGTATCGGATACGAAAACGAATGAGTTTACTTCCAAACAACCATTGGCTTACGCATTTGCTCCCCAACAACACCAGCAAACAATCAACAGATGGGTTTGACATAACAACAATCATCATTAAGGAACTAAATATTAAACGAATGCATGATAGAAAATCAATAGATACAAAATCAACAGAAAGAAAACCTAAATCACACATAATCAAAACCCTAGATGCAATCATCAATCGGATACGAAAAGCACAAACCATAGATACGAAAAGCACAAACATATTCGCTCTTCACCAATTTTGAATCCTGAATTCCTCGATTTCTTCGATCGCGAAGTGGAGAGAAGATAAAATACGTAGTGCCTTAATTTCGAGAAGTGGAGAGAAGATAAATTTCGTTTGCGTTTATCACGTGGGAGAGAAGTGCCCTAATTTCCTAGTCGATCTATTACAACGGGCATTTGCTGAATGTTGTAAAATAAACTTCCATTACAACGGGCAGTAGTTGACCGTTGTAATATCTCTCTATTACAACGGGAAAATAATGCAAGTTGTAAGAAAGACGTCAGACAGAGCATCTATTACAACGGTCCTAGAACGACCGTAGTAATAGCCGTCTATTATAATGCGTAGAATATGCCCGTTGTAAAAAGGACGTTGTGATAAGATATTTTTGTTGTAGTGTCCCAAGTTGATTTCAACTTAATTCCTAAATTTTAAATCATTTCGACTTATATCAATTCTGAGTTCGATTTTCAAGATATCGATTCAAAACACTTAAATCAAATTTTCCTTCAATATCTAATTTAAAATCTAAATCTTTAAATATAATTCAATTCCGAGCTCAAATTTTAAATATCGTTTATATTATTTCTACTTAGCGATATTCAAAGTTCAAATAAAAGTCCAATCTTTCAAAAGAAATCAATTTCCAGAATTCGAATCATATTTCGATTGTAACTTTAGAATCTCAACTTCGATTATCTAAACAATTCCTCTCTCCAAATTTAAATACCAACATTTTGAGCTCAAGTTCGAAAATAATTCGATTTCCATAAATTCAATTTTTACTCCTTCAAATGAAATCGTTAAAATAATTTCAAATCAAAAATTTTAAAATCATTTAATTTAACCAATCCGATGTTCGTATATAATTTTCTATCCTATGGCCAAGTGATCGATTATTTCAATTGAATTTCAGGAATGGATATATATCATTTCAATCCAAATAAATGTCATAGGTATACATCATTTCAACCTACTTCTTAATTTGTTTGAAATAATTCAATTTACAGTTTTATACGCTGTAATAATTTTCAGGGTGATAACAAGATAAATAAAATAAATAAATATCCAATCATCCAAATATCAACCAATTGGCATCCATCACAATCAATCATCTAAATAGTCAAAATAATTCACAATAATTTCATAGTTATTAATATTGGGTATTTTACTGGTAGTTAAATTCCAATTTCAAATGTAACTGTCAACTTTAATTTTTAGCAGTCAATTCCAATGACAATTTAGATGATAATTAAATTTATCAAACAACGATCATTAAATTTTTATCACTTCATGATCTCAAATTTAACAAGCATAAAAATATTATAGTACTAGTGAGCGTTATAAAACACTCACCTTGAGTTTTCAATTTTAAATCAAATCGAACAACGTTCGATTTAACCTAAAATTTTAGTTATTCCCAATCATCTCCAAACCAATTGTAGAATGTAGTGCTCGTCGCTATGATTCCATCACCGCTTGTTTCATCCAATTCTAACCTCGTATGTGAAAGATACACATTTAATACGATTTCAATTTATAATATAATATAAAATTTTCAATTTCCTTTTTAAAATTACAACCTAATTTATCGTAGCCGTTCAATCTATGCTTCTGGAATCAGGGCCGCACCTTCCTTTCTTCCTCCATTCGTTCGCACGCAACTACCAGATCAGGAAACCCAAATGCACACGACCTTCTATCCATCACCGCGACCACCACGTTGCCCTAGAGGATGATCGAAGACCACCGAGAGTCGCGCCTCACCTGGCTCCCCCTACAACCAAGATCTGGTCCAACTCGAAGCTACGTAGGTCGAGAATACTCCCCTAAACGCATTATGAACGCGACCAGTCTACGCCTCCATTCGATGATGATAACGGAAATCCACCATTGGATTTACACGCCTCAACGTGCTCTACGACATTCCAGTTGAAAGTTTTTCAAGAAAGTTTAAGGATTTAAAGAAAATCGAGGGGGGAAAGGTGTAGTTTCAGCCATTGAATAAGTTAGTTGTGGCCCGAATAAAATTAGGGTTAGGTTTTACTGAGCAAGCGTGTGTGTGTGTATATACATATACGTGTAAACATAATATTTTAATATTATTCTCACTATTCTCGTATTTTTCCAAACGAACTCCAAACGAAGCGTGCCGCCTGGCGTTTATAATGTTTTACCTCTATTCCGAACACAATGAACATGTTTCGAGGCCTAATTCGATCATATGTAGAAGATAGCTTTTTGAACCTAATTAAAATATTAAATTTTCGATATTAATTTCTACGCATTTCTATCACATACGATCAAACGATAACTCCAAATGCTATGAAATTTAACATTTGGTAATAATACACTATTATGGATCTAATGGAACTGGTTTTGTTGACTTCCAAGACTGTGCCTCGGAAGACTATTTCTACTTGTCAATTAAAATATAAAATTTTCAATTTTCAATTATTCACTTTTAAATCCAATTTTAAATGTTAAAAATCTTCATTGTTGTTTAAATAAAATTTACATCGACTTTCGATATCATTTTCAATCATATTAAATTCAGAATTCAATTATTCGAATAATTTCCAATATTAAATTTAAACAACTTAATTGTCCTATAAATCAACATAAATAAATCATTAAGTTCCAAATAACTTTTAGTTATCAACATCATTTTATTTCTATCTAAATAATTCATAGTTTTATTCAACTTCAACTATTGATTATAAACCCAGTAAATATATAGAATTTCATTTCAATACTCGATATTGTCACATCTTCAAAATTAGTGTATTTCAAAATTTTATTCAAGTTCATATCCAATAACTTACATTCAAAATCATTAAATTTTTATTTTTGACCATTTTTAATCAATAATTATACCAAATTCTGTAATTAAAAATAGTTAAAAAAATACGGATTATTACATTCTCATTGACTCAAAACGTTTCTTCCTCAAAAAGGCCAAGTAGAGAATTTAACATTCGATATGTTATTTTTTTCAACTTATAAAACATTAAATCTCATTTACAAAACTATTACTATGTTTCAACTATACTACTCCGATCGGCTTACGAAATTTACAATTTAGTTATCAAAACAAGTTATAAAATTTAGAAAAAAAATTTCAAAAATTTTCTAACATCCGGATTTACAGAAAATTTTGGTAGAATCTCCTTTGCACGTCTCGATCGGAAAAAAATTCAATACAGTATATAACACAAATATACATATCATCTCAATGATGAAGCATCACGTAGGGAAAAATATAAAAGCACGGTATGTAATCTGAGATGTGCACCTTATTATTATTAATACAAGCAGGTTCACTCGTATTAAGCAAGGAAAAGCATATAAAATCCATGTATACATCCAAACGGTCTTCATATGCACATATCTCAACTTAATTTAGAATATTAGTCATTTATATAAGATATAGAACATGTATGAGTTAAATAGAAGCATATAACATGAATTTTAAATCTATACCATAACATAAGCATTAATATACGACAAACAACAATCATACACAATAAAACAGTTATAACGATGACTTATAACAAAAGAAACCATTCAATTATTAGTATTCATCCAATTAATTCACGACGGTATGAATTTACGTTATCCAATGCCAATATTTAACTTATACACTTCATTTCTTATTAACATCCAAATTTTTATTCGCATTTAATTGGTTTACTTTTAATTTATTCAAGTCTATTTCATTTGCATTCAATTTTTTAGTTCAATTTGTTAAATTTCAATTGTTTCATTTTATGTTTAACAACATCTCATATCAATTAATTTATTCACATTCATTCTATACTTAAGTTCTTTTTTATTTTAAATTAATATTATTTCATTTACTCATTTTATTAATACAATCAAGGAATGGCTGCCAACTCCTTGGAATTGAAAGATGATGGAAGAAAAGTCCATCCCAGAAAAGTTATGAAAATTAAGTCCCTATTTTTAGTTTTTGGTTAATTTATGCTACTTTTGCCTCTGATTTCAATGCCGAGTCAATTTTCCAGGAGGGCAGTTTGGTAAAAAATAACAAAACATGGACCTAATTTACATAGGTTTATGAGTAGGGACTTTTTGTGCATGTGCTTTGAGAATAGGGACCTTTGGTCCAAAACGTTTGGTCCAAAACAGGGACCTAATTCATATGTCAGGCGTATATACATACTTCTTATTATATTCACCCCCGTGTTTAAACGAGATGGACCAATGATGATGTATGAATTACGTAAATAATTTAATATAATGCAATTATTTAGCTGCTCTACTTGCTTAATGTTGTGAAATTTTTTATCGATCTCACTTCACTGGTTGAAAATAATTCTAGTGATGACTTAATTTTAAATAATTTAATTAGTATGATTAATTAACTAAATATAAAATAAAACATGATTTAATAAATTGATTGGATCTAATGCTAGTTAATATATTTCGTATGTCCTTTAAGATTCAAATAGATTTATTTTTTGGAAATTTATCCAGTTCACCTGCTGCCAAACAGGTGGTTTCAACTGATTTGGACCCAGGCTCCAGCCTATAGAACTATATCATGGCCAATCCCTCAAGGAAGAGAGGGAAACACCTGCATTTAACAACACCATCATCCAAGGCATCATCCATGTGTCATCCATACTTCATCAAGTGCTATATCGGGTCTGTCAAACCATTAATTTTGCATCATTAAGATAACGAACTTCTTAGGATATCTAACCGCTCTTATCTCCTCGACGAGTGGATCCTAAGCAGCCTTAGATTCCTATCCATCATCTTGTTGTTAGTTCTATTGAAATAATCTCCTGATTGTTTCTGTAACTAATTCATCATCACCTTCCCTTGTCGAACGACAACCATCATGCGCATCACCAAGTGTTCGAGTCTGCAAATAGTCTCGGTGACTCAAAGATGTCCGAGTCTCTTTATCTCTGAGGAGACAATTCGTTCAGCCCTCAAATGATGCTTGATCGAATTGCATCCTCTTTCGATATTTCTAGTTGTATTTCGTCCAACAACATCATTTCGAGGACCAATAGTCTTTCCTCCCTCAACATCAAGATTGTGTTCACTTCTAGAGTCATCATCCACATCCACGTGACATCAAGATCGATCGATACCAACACGAATGGATCGATACCGACACGAATGGATCAGTACCAATTCATCCTTGAGCTAAAGCAGGTGCTTCAGTTCTTTTCCTTCGGTTCTTTGACATTTCTACATCCCTTTTCGCATCTTCTACTTTCTATCTTTATGCTGCTGATCCGATCAACATCTTTCACTCGAATCAAAAGATGTAGAATCCCTTCTATCATTGTAATGTCTACGAGACCCACCTTCTTGTAGGGGTCATGTCAATAAGGCAAATTGTTTCTTTATTTCTTCCTTGATGGACATCTGAGACTACTACATTCTTCTATCCATGTCAGCCATCATGCGACCTAGTTCTTGCTTCGTAACGGTTTCAGGTTGTTGTGAAGTTTGTTCTTAGCTAGTTTCATGTTGAGAACCTTCTATGTAACGACCCGTAACTTTGCTACTTTGAAAATGAGAGATTTCGTTTGTTTTAAATTTAAAAAGATTCAAAACTTAAATAAACAAGTCACATATAATAGATAATAGTAGAGAAATTATTTTTTCTTATAGTTTATAATTTAAAAAGTATAAATTTAGATTTTAGAACAAATCAACAAAAGTTAAGCTTTGTAAAAAATAAATAAATGCTTATATAAATAGGTTTAAATATTTATTTAAAAAATATTAGTCTTATTGAAAACATCTAATAAAGACAATAAAATTATATTAAAATATTTATAAGTAAGTTAATGATCATTTTACAAAAATAACCAAATTTTGTCGTATTTTGTCAGTTTTACATACACCGTAAAATTAGAGATTTTGATATTATTTAAATATAAATTTAAAATATAAAGAGACATATTTTAATTTATTTAAAGAAGTATAAAGTTCATTTTTAAATTTGGTTTATACAAATAAATAGTTTAACTAAAACGTCAAAATGTGACCGTAAAACATTTTGTCGAAAAACAACGTTTTGTCAATTAAAAGTTGTCGCAACGTCGTCGCACCTTTATTTTTTTTATATAGAAACATATATTCAAAAAGTATAAGTATTAATTAATTCACTAATCAAGTTTACTTTTACTAAACATACTTAAAAAATTCTAGAATATAATTAACAAAAAGTAAGCACATAAAGACAAAGCAAATACAAAAGTCAAAAAGTAAAACATCAAATCAAAGAAATATAATTATTACTTTTTTTACTTAATATCTAAGTAAAAATGATATAAAGTAATGATTTAAAATGTGACGTTAAGTGTTGAAAAAATAAGGTTACTTAAAAGGTAAGTAAAAGGTATTTTGGTCTTTTTTCAAAATATTATTTTAATTCAAAACTTTTTCTATAAATACCAACCACTTTCTCATTTTTTTCATACCATTTTCTACCTTCTTCTTCTTCCTTGAAGCTCTCTTTAATGGCTTCTTCTTCTCTTTCAAATACTTACTAAATTTTTCAAAACTATATCAAATCAACTTCCAACACCACCAAACATTGCCAAAGACCTTAAAATACTATTAAAACATGGTTTAGCACCTAAGAAGTGAATAAATTATGAAGGAAGGGGGGAAATAGATGGAGGCCGAGCATATGTAAGAGAATGAGTAAGTCGTGAAGCTCCGAAGCAAGAAAAAGAGAAGGAAGTGCCGCCGGTTTCATTCCAAGGAGATAGGAGCAAATTCAATGTGTTGCGGAAGATCTGTTGGATTTTTCTAAGTTGGTTAAAGTTAAAGATAATAGTGAAGTGTTGGATAATATGAATGTTGGTAGGAAGTGAACACTTTGGTTAAAGGTGAGTACTCATATTTACTAATTAAGTCATAACTAATTTCAAGTATAATGATTTGAAAGTTTAAATATGTTGAATGATTAAATGTTTGATAACTTAGTTGCAAAATTGGTTCATTATATGACTGTTCATGTGGTTGATAACTTGTTTGATAAATGATAAGAGAAATGGTTAGTAATTAACCAAAGTTAATTAAATGAGAATTAAATCCATACAAATATGTGTATGGAAGTTATTTAGCCTCTTAATAATTTTAAATAAGTTAAAATAGTTTAAATATGGTTTAAAATAAATTTGAAGTGTTTCGGACAAGTTCCGAAGCAATTTACAAAATTGATCAAAATCGAGCTTGTCGCATAGCTGCAGTTCGTAAATTTCGACCCATAACTTCAAATTAATGTAGAGAATGAATTGTAAGTCGGATTTATTCGAAATAAAAATTATTTGGTTCATAATGATAATAGTTTTCCAACGAAGAAAGAAAATCAACCTTTCATCAAGTAGATTTTGAAATATGTCCAAAACAATTTTCTAAAAAAATCGGGGTTTTGTACTTCGGAATCCAAAATGGGATTTCTTTATAAATGATATTTTTAAATGACTAAAAATATGAAATAAATTTGTTAAATATATTAAAATGGTTTAAAAGAGATTTGAAAGGGGAAATATGAATTTTCAAATATTAAAAAGTTGTTTAAATCAAATAAGCTTATATAGCATTTTCTGCAGCACTTTTATGCTACGAATTCTAGAACCTTTTAAAATGTAGTTTTAAACTTAACAATTCTTTCCTAAATCTTTTGTGAACGATTTTAAAGTAATAATTAAGTAATGTAAAGATGATTTGGAAGTTTTAATAAGAGTTCGAATAAATGGTTAAGACGAATTGTTTATGCCACTTAAACAAAAATGAAGAAGATTGAATATAATAACAAATTGAGTATGCGGAAACGACTAGTACATTTGTCCCACTTGTGAGATCTAGAAAAATAAAACATGGTGTTTAACTAAGGTTAGGGATGGAGCAACCTGTGCCCTGAACTTACCTGGCTTATGTTTTCTCTTTTCAAGCGAGGGGTAGAATAGATCGAAAGGAAAGCCCGGATGCTCTAGAAGATCATATTTAAGTTTTTCCAAGATAAATGAAAAGAAACAAATTCTTTGAATGTTAACTAACCACTTAACATCTTTTTATCGATGATTAGTACGAAGGAACTAGGATCGGATTTGGGTGATTCCTATCCGAAAACCCCTTCAAACTAATTTTCAAAATAAAACATATTGAAGACAATGATCATTGATGACAAAGATCTTCATAATGTATGATTACTTTCCATTAGTCCCTGGAGGTGAAACTTGCCATTAGTCCCTAGAGGTGAAATTTACCATATCTAAAGTGGAAGTACTGCTCTGTTATGAAAATCTTCGATTTGTAAGAATATGATTTGAAGTTAAGAAATAAATCTTTGATTAGGATTTAATAAAAGATTTAGGAATATTTTCCCTAAGTTAAAGTTATAATAATATAAGAAATCATTAATTAAGAGTAAAAGAATGATTTGGAAAGGTTTTCCTAAGTAAAAGAGAAAATGATTTGGAATTATTCCATGATTTAAGAAAGGTTTAATAAATCAAATGATTTGCTAAATGAGGCTTAATGATTCCATATACATTTGAAAAGAAAATGGAATAAATTGAAAAGAATATATCTTAGAAAGATATTTGATTTAAGTAGAAGATGAAGTAATCGATTGATATTTGATATCCACGTATGAACTTAACATCTTTTTTAAATTGATGATTGGCCTCGAAGGAACCGTAGTCGGATTTGGGTAATTTCTGTCCGAAACCACTTTGAACCAATATATACGTTCGAATATGAAGACCCGTTGAAGATGATGATTGTTGAAGACCATGGATCTTTATAGCGTGAAGACTGCTTGTTGAACATGCTCTGGGTAGCTCCCATTATAGAGTTATTTATGGCAGTGATCTCTTCGTTGTGGAGATTTTTTTAGATTACAAGGGCTTCTCGCCTAGTAATGGCCGAGGAAAGTGCATTCGGTTACGTTCACGCAGAACGAACTTGTATGGACGAATGTTTGACATTGCATTTCTGAGACACAACGTTTGACTTTTACAAACGTACATCGGTGGTGGCGAAGAAGGCAACTTTTCTTAGCTTAACACCCTCCTTGAGACGTCTGAGCTCAAGGGTTGTATTTTTGTGGGAGGAAAATAGCGATCAAAGGAATGGCAGTGTGGCATTCAAAGTGGAATCTGTTATGATCAAAGCATGGTTTTGTATGAAAAGCGTGGCTTTGAAGAAATTTAGCGTAGCCTCGTGAGCCTCACATCCCGGAAGATGATATGGGATACTATATGGTCTGACAGACACAAATTTGGAATAAGTGAGTATGTACGGTGGTGTCAAATACGTTAGGCCCTTTGGGGGATACGTCCCTCAAGGCATTTATTGCCCCATTTGGATAAAGTGATTGGCTTGAGAAAAACAGGGAACTACCAGTTATCAGTGGTAGTATAGAAAGTATTGTTCCAAGTGACTAGTTTGAGAAAAGCGATTGAGACACTGTGGGAACTATGTTTGTTATGCGTGGATCGGAGAAAAAGGTCACTAGTGCCCTATCATGTTGGAAATCCAATCCTAATACGAGATTTACGGTTTAGATTGTATTCCCGAAATAGCTGTAATGACTTGCAAACATTTCAGCTATCCCTTTTGGTATCATATATTTCGTTCGGTATATTCCGTTGACATAGTCCGGATATATTACCTTAGACTTAGTCCGGATATTGATACCTTATTTGAATAAGTTTATTTGAAAAGTGTTTTCAAAAGAATTTCATTAAAAATAATATCAAGTGTAATTTGGTATAAAAGTGTTTTGGTTATCATGAGGTAAATACCTGTCTGTGTTTATGTATGTGCATTGTCTTATGAGATACCCTTCCTTTCAAAGGTTTTGATAATATAGTCATTTAAAATTTCGAGTATCTCACGCTGGTTTGTCTAGCCTGATCTGGGTATTTTTATACTCGGGTCAGATCCGAGTAGTTTCAGGTTTAGTTGAAGACGGTTGGAGTTTCCAGGGGAGAGCTGGAGATCTTCATCATCGTATGGACGTATTCTATTATCCACTACATCTATTGCATTTGTTTTGTTGTTTGTCAGCATTTGTAAGGGTAGGTGTTATAACTATCCATGCTGAATCTAGGTTAGACTCTGATATTCTATTTAAAATTTTCCGCTGTAAAGATTATTATTGAAATAATATATGGTATTCCATTCGTGTGAGATTTTGTTCTATCTTTATTTTCTTTCTACCCTTAATGATCCGCTTATTCGTGCAATTTGAGTTGGACATGTGTGGTTTATTGTCGACTCAAAGGGTATGGAAAAATGGTTCATTACATTTGGTATCGGAGCTGAAGGTTAAGCAAGAACCTTGGCTTTGGATGGGTAAAGACTCATCAGAGATAGGGTTAGTAATACCCTAGGATGAGTAACTCATTAGAGATGAGGTTAGTAATACCTTAGAATGAGTTTGAGTGTATTATATATATATATATATATACACACACACACACATATATATGAGTGGGTATTTGTTATTTGATATAAAAATATTTTGTGTTGATTTATCAGTTGAGTGGTTTATAAATTCTGGTCGATATGGAAAGTACAACTATATTGATAGGTATCTCTAAACTCTTAACAAGGCATATCGACACACTATTTTGAAAAGATTATATTTTGCATATAAAGGAATGTCTTTCAAAAGATATAAAATTTTGTGTGGTTAGGGAAATTTATAAGATACATTCCCTTAGAGAAGTCCCATGGATAAGGTCTTGTTCCGTCTAATGATGATTAAAATAATCTTCTAAGTATCAATTATATGTTGGTTTGGGCAAACGGTATTGAGCACTTGGTAAATTATTCTTCTTATCATTAGAGAATGAAGATAAGTTTAAATCCAAACAAGTTGAATTAAGTATTTGGATAAAAGATGTTTGAATAAAAAAATGAAATGGAAATAGTATAAACAATTATAATCTTGAAATATCACTTAGGGGCAGAATGGTTTATTATATGTCAAGTAACGAGTTTTGGATGACTCCAAAGCAAGCTCGTAGAGCAAGTGCACAAAAACAAGTAGAAGAAAAGGCAAAACTAGGACCCTTTGCTGACATCAACTGTTACTATTGCGGTAAGAAAGGGCATTATGCAGTTATGTGTGAAACAAAGAGAAGTAAGAAGCAGATGAGGGAAAATAAAAATTCTGATCGGGATGATATAGTCTGTTTCAAGTGTAAAGAGAAGGGACATTTTCTACATAAATGTCCTAAAACCAGGAAGAAACCAAGAATTAAAAAGAAGAAAATGGGATGCTACTGATGCAAGAACCTAGGACATGAGGTCAAAAATTGCTCCCAACGAACTTGTATATGGTGCTTTCAAGGGAAACATTTAATGAAGGACTGTCCAAGAATGAAAGTGGTTAACTTAGGCCCCTAAGATAAAACACCGTCTACCACAAAAGGAATTCAAGAATAGTACTTAGTAGTCTAAGTATCTATATAATGGTAGTATGTGATAGGCTGTATTTCCTAGGAAAGTTATCACTGAAACTTTGTAATGCCAGTTAAGGTTAGAAATGGATGTATGGATATGATGTTAATTAATTAACTTCCTTTTGATTATCCTCTCGATGCACTTCTTCAATCTTATATCCGATCAAATCTAATAAGATAACTAGAAATAAAAAGTTCAAAGGAATATTAGAAAGAAATAGCTTTATAAAAAAAAGTGTTTAAAGTTTAGAAAATTATTTTAAAATATATCTTGTAAGAATATATTGTATAAAATAAAGAAAAGGATGAAACTATAGAAATTTTGTCATAGTCTTTTAAAAAAGTTTAAAGAAATGAAGGAAAGTTATTTAAACTTAAGATAATTTTGGAAATAAATCTATAACAAGATGTATTAGCAAAGAAAAAAATAATAGAGAGCTTAAATAAAATTTTAATGATGTTTTCCAAATGAAAGATAATCGATTTCTTTAGAAAAGACGATATAACTATTCTGCATAAATATTTTGAAAGAAAAAATGTGTTATACTAAAAGATGGTTTTTTTTAAAAAAATGGAATAAAAAAATAAATACTTGGAAATTTATGAAATGGTTTCATAAAAAAAAAATTAAAGATAAATTATCTTTTGAGTGAAAATGGTTTCTTTAGAATATTTTCCTTTAATAAAAATATTTGAAAATAAATAATTAAAGGGATTGTATAAAGAAGTACCTTTATAAAATGTTTAAACTTAAGACAAAAGTTTATGAAAGTTTTTTTGAAAAAGTTAATATATACATATATTATATGTAGATCGATTCAAAAAAGGATTTATCACTCGATTCTTGACGACGAACATTGATGGGGGATTTTGGTCGGGTACTTGAGTTTTCTGTCATAGTTGAGCGCTATGCAAAGAAAGCAAAGGTTTCTGAGCAAAGAACCTGATTAAGGTCCGCACTAGAGGATCGGGGGATCGATACTAGTTCGAAAGTAAAGTTTTGTATTTAAATAGTAGATCAATAAGAAATTTTATACGGATGATTTGTGTATATTATATGGATTTAAGTTTAAAGATAAATATTTTAGGCAAACTTTTGTTTGGGTAATTTCGAGGATGAAATTCTTTTATGCAGGGGAGAATGTAACGACCCGTAATTTCGCTACTTCGAAAATGAGAGATTTCATTTGTTTTAAATTTAAAAATGTTTAAAACTTAAATAAACAAGTTATATATAACAGATAATAATATAGAAATTATTTTTCTTATATTTTATAATTTAAAAAGTATAAATTTGGATTTTAAAACAAATCTAGAAAAGTTAAGTTTTGTTAAAAATAAATAAATGCCTAAATAAATAGGTTTAAATATTTATTTAAAAAAGATAAATCTTATTGAAAACGTCTAATAAAGAAAATAAAAGTATATTAAAATATTTATAAGTACGTTAATAATCATTTTACAAAAATAACAAATTTTGTCGCATTTTGTCAGTTTTACATACACCGTAAAATTAGAGATTTTGATATTATTTAAACATGATTTTAAAATATAAAAAAGACATGTTTTAATTTATTTAAAGAAGTAAAAAGTTCATTTTTAAATTTGGTTTACATAAATAAATAGTTTAACTAAAACGTCAAAACGTGACCGTAAAATATTTTGTCGAAAAACGACGTTTTATCAATTAAAAGTTGCCGCAACGTCGTCGCACCGTTATTTTTTTTATATAGGAACATATATTCAAATGGTATAAGTATTAATTAATTCACCAATCAAGTTTACTTTTACTAAACATACTTAGAAAATTCTAGAATATAATTAACAAAAAGTAAGCACAAAATGACAAAATAAGTACAAAGTTCAAAAAGTGAAACATCAAATCAAAGAAACATAATTATTGCTTTCTTTACTTAATATCTAAGTGAAAATAACATAGAGTAATGATTTAAAATGTCAAGTTAAATGTTGAAAAAATAAGGTTACTTAAAAGGTAAGTAAATGATATTTTGGTCTGTTTTCAAAATATTATTTTAATTCAAAACTTTTTCTATAAATACCAACCACTTTCTCATTTTTTTCACACCATTTTCTACCTTCTTCTTCTTCCTTGGAGCTCTCTTTAATGGTTTCTTCTTCTCTTTCAAATCCTTACTGACTTTCTCAAAACCATATTAAATCAACACCAAACTTTGCCAACGATCTTGGAATACCATTAAAACATGGGTTAACACCTAAGAAGTGAAGAAATGATGGAGGAAGGGGGAAAATAGATGGAGGCCAAACATATGCAAGGGAAGGAGTAAGTCGTGAAGCTCCGGAGCAAGAAAAAGAGAAGGAAGTGCCGCCGATTTCATTCCAAGAAGATAGGAGCAAATTCAAGGTGCTGCGGAAGCTCTGCCGGATTTTTCGAAGTTGGTTAAAGTTAAAGAAAATAGTGAAGTGTTGGATAATATGAATGTTGGTAGGAAGTGAACAATTTGGTTAAAGGTGAGTGCTCATATTTACTAATTAATCCATAACTTATTTCAAGTATAATGATTTGAATGTTTAAATATGTTGAACGATTAAATGTTTGATAACTTGGTTGCAAAATTGGTTGATTATATGATTGTTTATGTGGTTGATAAATTGTTTGATAAATGATAAGAGAAATGATTAGTAATTAACCATAGTTAATTAAATGAGAATTAAATCCATACAAATATATGTATGGAAGTTATTTAGCCTCTTAATGATTTTAAATAAGTTAAAATAGTTTAAATAAGGTTTAAAATAAATTTGAAGTGTTTTGGATAAGTTCCGAAGCAATTCACAAAATTGATCAAAATCGAGCTTGTTGTATAGCGGCAGTTCGTAAATTTCGACACATAACTTCAAATTAATGTAGAGAATGAATTGTAAGTCGGATTTCTTCAAAATAAAAATTCTTTTGTTCGCAGTGATAATAGTTTTCCAACGAAGAAAGAAAATCAACATTTCATCAAGTAGATTTTGAAATATGTTCAAAACAATTTTCTAAAAATATCGCGGTTTTGCAGTTCGGAATCCAAAAAGGGATTTCTTTATAAATGATATTTTTAAATGATTAAAAATATGAAATAAATTTGATAAATCTATTAAATGGTTTAAAATAGATTCGAAATGGAAAATATAAATTTTTAAATACTAAAAAGTTGTTTGAATCAAATAAGCTTATATAGCATTTTCTACAGCACTTTTATGCTGCGAATTTTATAACCTTTTGAAATATAGTTTTAAACTTAACAATTCTTTCCTAAATCTTTTATTAATGATTTTAAAGGAATAATTAAGTAATGTAAAGATGATTTGGAAGTTTTAATAAGAGTTTGAATAAATGGTTAAGACGGATTGTTTATACCACTTCAACAAAAAATGAAGAAGATTGAATATAATAACAAAATGAGTATGCGAAAACGACTGGTACATTTGTCCCGCTTGTGAGATTTAAAAAAATAAAACAAGGTGTTTAACTAAGGTTAGGGATGGAGCAACCAGTGCCCTGAACTTACTTGGCCTGTGTTTTCTCTTTTTAGGCGAGGGGTGGAATAGATCGAAAGGAAAGTCCGGATGCTCTAAAAGATCATATTTAAGTTTTTTCAAGATAAAAGAAAAGAAACAAATTCTTTGAATGTTAACTAACCACTTAACATCTTTTTATCGATGATTAGTATGAAGGAATCAGGATCGGATTTGGGTGATTCTTATTCGAAAACCCCGTTAAACTAATTTTCAAAATAAAACATATTGAAGACAATGATCATTGATGACAAAGATCTTCATAATGTAGGACTACTTGCCATAGTCCCCGGAGATGAAACTTGTCATTAGTTCCTAGAGGTGAAATTTACCATATCTAAAGTGGCAGTGCTGCTCTGTTATGAAAATCTTCGATTTGCAAAAAATTTGAAGTTAAGAAAGAAATCTTTTATTAAGATTTAATAAATGATTTTGGAATATTTTTTCTAAGTTAAAGTTATAATTTGAATATAAGAAATCATTAATTAAGAGTAAAAGAATGATTTGGAAATGTTTTCCTAAGTAAAAGAGAAAATAATTTGGAATTATTCCAGGATTTAAGAAAGGTTTAATAAATCAAATGATTTGATAAATGAGGCTAAATGATTCCATGTACATTTGAAAAGAAAATGGAATAAATTGAAAAGAATATATCTAAGAAATATATTTGATTTAAATAGAAGATGAAGTAATTGATTGATGATTGATATCCACGTATGAACTTAACATCTTTTTTAAATCGATGATTGGCTTCGAAGGAATCGGAGTCGGATTTGGGTAGTTCCTATCTGAAAACCACTTCGAACCAATATATACGTTCGAATATGAAGACCTGTTGAAGATGATGATTATTAAAGACCGTGGATCTTTATAGCGTGAAGACTGCTTGTTGAACATGCTCTGGGTAGCTCTCATTATTGAGTTATTTATAGCAGTGGTCTCCTCGTTGTGGATATTTTTTCGGATTGCAAGGGCTTCTCGCCTAGTAATGGCCGAGGAAAGTGCCTTCGGTTTCGTTCAGTCGCAGAACGATTTTATATGGATGAATGTCTGACATTGCATTTATGAGACACAACGTTTGACTTTTACAAATGTACATCAGTGGTGGCGGAGAAGGCAAATTCTCTTAGCTTAACACCTTCCTTGATATGTACGTGCTCAAGGGTTGTATTTTCGCGGGAGGAAAATAGTGACCAAAGGAATGGCAGTGTTGCATTCAAAGTGGGACCTATTATGATCAAAACTTGGTTTTGTATGAAAAGCGTGGCTTTGAAGAAATTGAGTGTAGCCTCGCGAGCCACGCATCCCGGAAGATGATATGGAATACCATGTAATCTGACAAACACAAATTCGGAATAAGTGAGTATGTATGGCGGTGTCAAATAAGTTGGGCCCTTTGGGGGATACGTCCCTCTAGGCATTTATTGCCCCATTTGGATAAAGTGATTAGCTTGAGAAAAACAGGGAACTACCGGTTATCAGTAGTAGTGTAGCAAGTATAGTTCCAAGTGACTAGTTTGAGAAAAGTGATTAAGGCGCCATGTGATCTATGTTTATTATGCGTGGATCGGAGAAAAAGGCCACTAGTGCCCTATCATGTTGGAAATCCAATCCCGATATGAGATTTACAGTTTTGATTGTATTCCCAAAATAGATGTAATGACTTGCAAACATTTCAGCTACCCCTTTTGGTATCATATATTCTGTTCGGTATATTCCGTTGATCTAGTTCAGATATATTACCTTAGACTTAGTCTAGATATTGATACCTTATTTGAATAAGTTTATTTGAAAAGTGTTTTCAAAAGAATGTCGTTAAGAATAATATCAAGTGTATTTTGGTTATCATAAGTAAAAACCTGTCCGTGTTTATGTGTGGGCATGGTCTTATGAGATACCCTTCCTTTCAAAGGCTTTGATAATATAGTCACTTAAAATTTCGAGTATCTCACGCTGGTTTATCAAGCCTGATCCGGGTATTTTTAATACTCGTGTCAGATCCGAGTAGTTTCAAGTTTAGTTGAAGACGGTTGGAGTTTCCAAAGGAGAGTTGGAGATCTTCATCATCGTATAGACGTATTCTATAATTTGCTACATCTATTGCATTTGTTTTGTTTTTTGTCAGCATTTGTAAGGGCAGGTGTTATAACTGTCCAGACTGAATCTAGGTTAGACTATAGTATTCTATATAAAATTTTCCGCTGTAAAGATTATTATTGAAATAATATATGTTATTCCATTCGTATGAGATTCTGTTCTATCTTTATTTTCTTTCTACCCTTAATGATCCGCTTATTCGTGCAATTTGAGTTGGACATGTGTGATTTATTGTCGATTCAAAGGGTACAGAAAAACGGTTCATTACATTCTGACTCTTTATTGATTTCTCTTGATCTACTGGAAGCCTTCCTAGAAGCTATTTCTTTTAGATCTCCTTAGGGACTTTTGCAAACCCAATGGTAATGGCAGATTTGATTTTAATCTTCACGTTCTCTGTGAAAAAACCAAAAAACTTTTGTATGTCAAATAGACAACATCCTCAAAATGACAAAAATGAATATAATAGAAAGAAAAATCGAGAAAGTGTAGATAGATATAAGATTTTTATAGTGTTTCGATAAATTCGATGGCCCATGTCCACTTAAATGTTTTTACTGGTTGAGATTCACTAATACTACTAAATTACAAGATAAATTTCAGATTATAGTGACTTAATACTGAATTATGCAGATCTTCCGCATAGAAATCAACCCAAAGCACCTTTTTCATATGTTGAATATAACTATTTATAGATGAATTCATGCACCAAACCCGTCATACCTAGTTTAGATCAATCCTTTTATCAGATCTAAGTTTCTAGCATGAAGAACGAGTCAATCTGACATGATTCTTGAGGTTTGGTCGATCAGTACCAATCGGGCTTTCGGATTGTTACCGATGGACATGCTGACCAAATATTTAACTTTTCTCTTCAAAAATACTTAAGTCTTCTAGTTTTAGGTCTTCAGGGACAAAATGATAAATGGGTATCGATCGATGTCCATTTTCAAAGCTTGTTTTTTTCTTCAAACTTGCATATAGAATTATAGTAAAAGCAAGGCGATCAATATCAAGCTTCAAATGGATCGGTACCGATCGATCATGTGAATACCATACTTGATCTTTTTCCTTGGTATTTCATTCTTAATTATTTGTAAGCCTTCTGTTTCATTTCTTTATCCTTCTGTTGCCCAATTTTATGGAAAGGTCATTTTGCTTCAAATGTGGAGTAACAAACAACATACTGTTAGCTACAGTATGCAAACTAATTATTTCAAATTGACTTTTGGCTGAAAATTATCACAAACAAAATTCATATATTTGTATTATGATATCTTTACTTATTTATTTCTCTGTGGAGGCCTATATTGCAAAGAGGCCCATAAGAGGAAAAGAATGAAATAAACACTCAGCTCTTGGTCTAAACGGCCACACTTCGTTTATCAACGCGACTTCTCTTTTCACCATAATTTGTCTGTCCATTGGCTGCTACCCATGAACGCTTCTTCCTTCGCCGTCGATTCCTCGCTTTCTCTCAATGTGATTTTTTGTTGTTTTTTTCTTCCAATTTCACTTGTGCGTGGATGATAATATAATTTATTCAGGAAATATAACTGGTATTTTAGGGTTGTAAATACTGAAATAAATAGGAATAAGCAATATTGAATCACCTTTTCGAAACCACTTGATTCATGCACCAATCCCAATTAGTTTCCAAATCCGAATCTCCCTATCAGATTTAGTTTATAGGCTCACAATTTTATCACTGAAGGTGATCAATTCCACAATTTCTGTTACCTGTTTAATTTCTATTATCAGAAAGCGGGAAGACTTCTTTTACCTGTAATTCATCTGTAGCACTTTTGGCAACAGCTTATTTTGAAACCCCTTGAAAAAGAGTTTTGAACAACAATTTCTAGGTAGTTTTAAATAGTGACTTATAAGTATAAGTGTTTGGATATAATTTGACTTCTAAACATAAATGTCCGATTAAAATTGCTTCATAATTCGTAAACAATGATTGGTTGCTTATCAAATTTCTTCTTATTAGCTACCTTTTACAAGCATCAAAATTGGAATAATTTACTTGTAAGTAGGACTGTCAAAATTCAACCCGACGCTTTCCCAACTAGGCTTATCAAACGGGTTGGGTTGAGTCAAAATGGGTTGGGTCGAGTTTGACCCAACCCATTTATGACCTATTCTTTTTTACCCACTTATGACCCAACCCATTTACGATCCAACCCGTTTAATAAGCAGGTTACCCATTTAACTCATTTAAAGATTTAAATTTGATTTGACTGATAAAAACCAAATAAATATAGAATAATTCTAATTCTAATTTTTATGTTTTGAATTCCGATAAAAATTTAAAATTTTAATTCTAATTTTTATCAGAATTCAAATATGAAGATGTGATAGCCTATTATTTTCTAAGTACAACTGTCAGTCTCCTTAGAGAACTATAGTGTGCATTCATAAGATGAAGTATCCGAGTGTTATATACTGTTCGTAATTTAGGTGGGAGTTTATCGGTAGGTGGGAGTTCATCGGTTGAAGTTTCGTCTGATTCCGAGTTAGTATGAAGAAGTTATTGTAGTCTGAACAAAAAAAAAATAGCGGCTTCTGCACTAGGTGAAATTCAAATATGAGGATGCGGTGGTATGTTATTTTCTAAGTACAACTGTCAGTTCCCTTGGAGAACTACAATATGCATTCATAAGATCAAGTATCCAAGTGTTTCATACCATCCACAATTTAGGTAAGAGTTAATCAGTCGAAGTCTCGTCTGATTCCGAGTTAGTATGAGGAAGTTGTTGCAGTCTGAAAAAAAAAATAGCGGCTTCTGCACTAGGTGAAGTTCAAATATGAGGATACCGTGGTCTGTTATTTTCTAAATACAACTGTCAGTCTTCATGAAAAACTACACTGTATGCTCAAAATTCTTATTTTTCAAGTTTATATTAAAATTTAATGTTTTTAATAGATGGGTAAATGAGTTATCTATTTATAACATTTTTAAAAATAGGTTAGCTCAACTCATAACCCATTTAATAAAATTCATAAATGGGTTGGTCCAATCCATTTAAAAGTAGGGTAAATGGTTGGATTAATGGGTTGGGTTATATTTTACAAGGTCTATTCCCAACCCTTGTTGCCCAGTGTTAGGTCCAAGCTGCTTGAATACCCTTTCAATCGTCCAAAACACAAACCCTAATTTCAATTTCCTTTCTCGTTTCCTAACAACATGAAGTCGCCGCTCCTAATCTGTCTCGCTCGATTCAGTTTTCCAAACACTCGCGCTTGCTCTCGCGATTTTGTTTGAGGTTTCATTAGTCGATTGCAAATTCTATTCATTATATGAGGTAACGTGTTGTTCTTTATGTTGCTCGAGGACAATAACTTATAGTTTCGTCTCTAATTATTTTTGTGTCGCATAAGTTTACACTTTACCTGATGATTGTGGAACTTCAGTTTGTTAGTTCTCTAGTTATTTTGATCACATTGGTTTTTGTTCTGATCCTCTTCAGATACACAGTTAAAATTTTAGTTTTGATTTTGCATGTTTTCTATTGTTACCAAGCAGCAGCGTCAGGCAGCTGCTGCAATATGCAGCAATAAAAAGAAGTAAAACAATGATAATCAGATTTGATAATTCTTACACATTAAAATGGTTGGCGTCTGACTGTTTATTGGACCAAGTCAGGGTGTAATCATGTAAAGCTTCTAAGTTCTAACTACTACTGCAAAATAGTGGATATGTCTGGGGAAAAGGTTATGAAGCACCCCTTTTGCTAATTGGTTGAATATGAATCGTAATATTACCAGAAGAGTGGTTATATAACAATATACAAGTAAATAAATTTTATAACCTATTTATTTATTTATAGGAAAAGATGCTTCTAACATCTTCATTGTAACAAGTTGTAAGTAGCTTTGACTATTTTAAGGAGTTGCCAAACATGCTCTTAACATATCTGACATAGTTCATATTAATTTATTTAACTTTCCCTTTGTTGCAGGCAACTTCTAGATGTAATAATTATGGAATTTCATCTTGATTTAGGTTGGCTCAAATACTATGGATCACACATTATATTTGTGTGGTTGCTAAACACAACCACAATCATTGGATATACGATTAATCGATAATATCTATAAAATTACATATTTGCTTTGGTATCTATGATTCTAATTTTGAAGGCGTTTGTTTCAGATCAACTTCCTAGCTAATAACTACTATGTTTAAGTAGTCTGACTACCATGGACGAAAAGCTTGGCCTTGCTGGTATCCTATTTATGGCAGTGATTGTCTTATATAAGCTTGTCCGCCAAATGATAAGCTGTCGGTGCTTCTCTCCTGGTTCCCTTGCTCGAAGCGGTAATTATATTAATTTTGTGTGATGACGAAGATGGAAAAAAGAAATCTTTTTCATATAGTTAGAAAAGATAATATTATTTTATATAGATAAAGAAAATTCTTTTTCAAATAGGAAAAAAATCTTTTCGTATATTTCTAAAAAAGGTTTTTTTTTTTTTTTTAACTTTGTATACTTTGCATCATTGTACCCAATATCTGCATCACACTCAATAAACAACATTAAATGCAAATATACATTTATTATCATCAAGCAAAAATCATCGTTTTTCATACTTCACAGCCTCAACGTCAGAATTTGTTCCTGAACTTCCTGATGATATTTTGATGGAAATTCTGGTTCATCTACCAGTTAGATCGATTTTTCTTTTTAGAAGTGTTTCAAGATCATTTCGTTCTCTTGTACTCGAGTCTCACACTTGTAACAGACTTCCTCCAGTACTAGTAGGAATACTTTGTGTGAGCGTACATGAAAAAAATACTAGCTATGTTAGTCTCCGAAAAGGGTTTGGTGATGACTACGATCCCACACGGTTCTTAGACTCATCTTTATGTTACGGAGTGATGGACAGTAAGTTTGGACTTATCATATGCAAAAAAACTTTTACTTCTAAAGTAATTTATCTTTGCAATCCAACTACCAGAAAATGTCGATCAATCTCATACAGTGGTTCTTATTATAGCTTTATATTGGCTTTTGATCCAAGTTTGTCGAAGCACCACTATGAAGTAATTAAAATCTCAGGAAGTTGCGATGGCCGTGGTTATATTTTTGAAATTTTCTCATCAAAAACAGGAAGATGGGATCGTAAATTTACGATTACTGGTCGCCACATTGATCTTACAGTGCACAACTCATGCTTGGCCAATGGCCTCTTGTATATGTTGGAAAGATGTTTTTCTGGTTTAATTGCAATAAATTGTGCAGATGGATCATACAAGAGAGTTGCTCTTCCTTCTCCTAATCGGTGTGAAGAAGTTGGAAAATTATGTAGCTCGTGTGGTTCTTTGACGTATTCAAAATATTGTAGAGGAGAGTTGTGGGTGTGGACCTTATTGAAAAACGAAAATGAATCTTGTTGGCTTTTGAGGCATCAGATTAATTTGAAGGACACACTTAAGAAGATAGGATTCCCATTTCCACTTGATACTCAGCCTGATAGATGCTACGGTTGTGTACTGTTTTTTCACTTGGATACAATGGTTTTGCTTATAAATGGCGAAAGATTCTTCTATAATCTTGAATCTAATCGACTTCAAGTTGATACTTCTACAGCCCGCAGTCATCGTTATTTACCTTGGTCCCCTTGCTACTATGTGGTTGCAGGCTTATAGACAGTCTGAGTTTCAGACCTGCAACATGGAACTGCATTTCCAATGTAATTAACATTGAATGCATCTTTTTATGTGGCTGACATTATCCCAAATATTGTATCTTAGAATGAATTCCAAAAGAAGAATGATGTATACATCTTTCTTATAAGGCTGCTATAGGTATTGCTTACTCCTGCTTGTATATGACTATTTGTTGGATAAGTTATAATGAAGTCGGTATTCAAGTGAGTTTTGATTTCATTCACACACTATCATCTTTTTGGTTTTATCCTGTATGCCTATGTGTGGCTTGATCTAATAATAAGTGAACATGTTATGTTATTATGCATTATCGGTCCATCCTGCATCTGAACCAATAAGAACTAATCAACTTTGACCCATTCCTACGATAAACTCTGTAAAAAAATTTATTGCCATCTTCAAACAAATTTGTTGTTATAATACGAATTCATGATGAATACCCACAGACAAAAGGTACATTCATTATGAATACCCACAGACATGGTTAAAGCTCATTTTCGTTGTATACAGTATTGAAAATGGTGCTTGGTTTTGCTTCATGTCTTTCCTATAGTAAGGTAGGATCCAGCCTAACATCATACGTGAACTGTGGAAATTTGTACTTGATCATCAACCCATAAACATGATAGTCCCTATTCTAATTCCTTGCTGCCATTCTTTAAAGTTTTACTTTCGATATTATTTGTTTGTGATTGGATATTAAGAAAACGTTGCTCATCGGATACATTCTCAGTGATAATAGCAGAGTACTTGAGGTAGGTGTTTTTTATCCTGGATTTAATGTATGCTAATGCAATTTATAAATGGTTGATCAACTGATCTCGTTATAATTAATTTTCGATAGTAGAAGTGGCACTTTATTCAAGCTAGCATAACGCTCATTTTGATGTCCCAGCTATATCTGAAACAGGAAATTCCATTACTTGTTTCTATTCTTTATCCTTCATGTTTATCTTCATGAACATGATTGATTTGTTGGTGACCATAGAAAAAGTAAATGTTTGAAAAGTTGGTGGTCACAAATCATTAATTTTGTTTGGTTTACCTCAAAAAGATGAAAAGGAAAAGGAGATGAAAATTATTTTTATCATTATTTGACACACTGGAAATGGTGGGGGAAATGTATTTGATAAGAAGGTGAATATACAAACAAAATGTTGATAAGTTGGACTGGTTCAATTTGACAGTTCAAACATCTATCTACTTCAGGCTATGATTGTTTGGTAACCACTTGAATCTAACCTTAGTTTAGATCACAGTAGACTGAAATCCTTTCTTAGGCTTTCAGTATTATATTTTATCCCACACTCTGTGTAAGCGCAGAACTAATCTTATATGAAATCTACCAAATTATTAAAATTTGCTCAAATGTGCTCTATTTGCTATACTTCATTGTTACACAACAAATGCCGTGATAATAAATTTATGTCAGTATATATTTATGGTGAAAATGTCTCAATTTACCACACCTTTACCATGTTCTTGACAAAGAAGTAACATAATGAACGGCTTCTTAAATTTTAGGAATAAATTATATTGATACTACAAATATATATGGATTTGATATAGTTAGTAGTTTATCTATCTATATAGTAAAACCCCCCGGTTGACAAACAAAAGATACAGAACGGCTAAGATATAAAGAAAGAAAAAGACATCAGATGGCTGGGAGTTTAATGGAAAGACAGACTAAAGATAAAGGGGGTTCAGATTTGATAATAATGAAGACATCAGAAGGTTGTTGATTGTCCGAGTAAAGCGTAGATTTTACCTCGTAATTAGTTTTATAAAAGACGTTAAGTACCTCGCCCAATATCTTACAGCCTTCTTTAGTCAAACCGCCTACTCCACATTTGATCAAAGTAACATATTCCAATTTCATTAATGGTGGCAGTGCTGCTTATTAAATCAAAGCCAAGTTAGGCTTCTACACGGAAGTCCTAGACTACTTTAGGAATATCTGGTACTCATTTAAAATCTGGAATGTAAAATCAATCATACTTTTTAAATCACAAATTGTAGTTTAGTTTAGTATTAAAGGTAAATTTTATTAATTTTTATTGCATCAACTTTGCTGATAGGCTTAATCTTCTATACAGTGACACCCTATACTACTTTAGCAACAATATATACCTATTTTTTTTATACCTGAAGTCAATCATATCAGTATATTGTTTGATTTATCCGTCAAAAGAATATATTGAATCTTCCTCATTTGTTGTCTACCTCAGGAACGATTTATTCAACATGCATTTTATTATTAGTACAATTTCACTATTAATCTTATGATTCCACTGTCTTACCATTAAATTAAGGTATCATACACCATTGGAGTGTTGACTTGCTGAGGAGTATGAGAAAGCTTGCTTGGAATATTACATTTCCATTACTAACCAAGGTGAGAAATTCTTGGTTCTATTATGCACATGAGATGCTTGAAACAATGATCCACTTACTATTCTCTAATTTAATGTATTCCACCATACATTCAATGTTTGACGTTACTCTTACAGTCTTACTTAGTTCCAAGGTATGTACCACAAATATCTATTCAAATGTGACAAAATTATGTGCCTTACAATAAATGTACAAATTTTAAATCCCTCCATGATTATATACTTTTGTCGGTTCCCTATATTTATTTTTGTCTTCATCTATACTTTACAAATTGCTGCCCATGAGTAATTTGGTGTGGATTAATTTGAGCTAAAGATTTTATGTGTGTTTGATCCCACTCATATATCTCAAGCGCCATTAATTTTCTCCTCCTGAACTGGAATTTTTTTTATATATATCAAGGTATGAGGTATCGTTCGAAACGCCGAAATCTCGGCTATCTCGTACCGCTATCGGCGCAAGGCGAAACGAAATTAAATCCTAATTTCGTTTCGCCAGCGCGTGTTCAAAAAATTCGCGCGCACACAAATTCGCGAGCACACAGCAAAACCGAAAGCACAAAGCAAAACCGAAAGCACGAGATCGAAAAACAAAAGCGACCAAAAACAGAAATAACGTGAGCACACAGTAAAGATTCGATTCGATTTTGTGTGTATAAATATAGTCGAAATTGAGCAAGAAAAATTAAAAACATTAACTAATTCTCTTCACTGTCCAATTGTTGAAAGCGGCGACTGCAACGGCGACGACGAAGGCAAAGGAACGACGACGGCGAAGGGAAAGCGAAGTCGACGTCGAGGTCGAGGAGAAGCGAAGTCGAGGTCGAGGAGAAGCTACGCGAAGGCGAAGTCGAGCAGAGGCGAAGCGCGACCTCAACCCGATCGAAGACGCAGGTATATTTTTTTTCAATCGGCATTTGTGATTTTTTTTCTGGGGTTATGCCGTGAATGGTTTGCAACGGGCTTGGTCCTATGGGCCTAGTATTGTCCGCTTCCAATTTGCAGCAGGGCTTTAATACTATCACTGTTAGACAATATAAAGCCTACCATATTATCACCGTTAGACAATATAAATGCTGTAAGCTTTAGATATTATCACCGTTAGATATTATCAATGCCGTGAATAACTATTTTTACACATATATATGCCTAAGTTTTATAATCTGATTGATTTAGACAAAATGTTCAGTTCGTTATTGTAATCATGCTTCCTAAAAATAAGTCATTTCAATACGAAATATGTTGCTGAATAATTTGAACTGGCATATGTTGGACCTGAATATATTGAACTGACCTTATTATGCCCTGAATATCAGCCTTGAATATGCCGATGACTTGAATATTGAACTTTGAACATTGAATATTGAACTGACATATGTTGGACCTGACATATATTAGACTTGAATATTGAACGTGAATATTGAACTTGACTTGAAATTGTGGACTTGAACATTGAACTTTGATGACTTCGATTATTGGTTTTTAATTCATTAATATTTAATTCATTCATATGTAATTTTTGATTTAATTTTTTGATTCGATTATTGTTTGTTAATTATAATTTCAGGCACACTATGACAAATCCGACTGAAATTAGTTGGAATTATGGTACTGCGATCGATGACAATCTTCGAAAAACAAAATGTAACTTTTGCAATAAAATAATTAATGGTGGTGGTGTGGCACGTTTAAAGGAACATCTGGCAGGAGTGGGCGGCGACGTATCGGCATGTTTAATTGTCTCTAAAGAAGTTAAACAGCTTATACGATCACATATCGTTCAAAAGAGAAATGAACGAAACAAAGGAAAGCTTGACAAGCAACACTTACAAGAGGAATTAATGGGCAGATCGCAACAACTATCGGACAATGAAAATGAAGATGATGAACAATTTCAACGTGTCATACGACAAAGCAGAGATGAATTTAGAGACGAAGAGCCGCGTAAATCTCATATTGTAGGACGATCGGGTGGTGGTTCAAGTCAAACATTGCACAGACCTAAACCGCTGGACGATCGAGTGGTGGTGATTTTGACACTAATGCTGCTGGACGGATCGACTCATATATGCAAAAACGAGGAGGTAGAACTCAACCTTCTATCAAATCTGCAATGAAAGGTATTAAAGATGCCAAAAAACATATAGGTCGAGCAATTTCTAAGTTTTTTTAACCATATTCCACATAATATTGCTAATAGTCCATACCATACAACAATGGTTGATGCGATTGCAGAATGTGGTCGTGTAATTGATCCACCAACTGCATATAAAATATCACACTCGTACCTTGAAATGGAAATAGAAGAAGTTGAACAATATGTTAAAACATTGCACAATTTCTGAGATGAATATGGTTGTACATTAATGTGTGATGGTTGGAGTACACAGAATCGACGAAAAATAATAAATTTTCTCGTGTACTCTACCCATGGAACGGTATTTATCAAATCTGTGGATGCCACAAATGAATTCCAAAGTGGAGAATATATTTGTGGATTAATGGATGATGTCGTCGAAACAATTGGTGAAAATAGGATAGTGCAAGTTGTTACAGATAATGGAGTAAATTACAAAGCTGCCGGTCAATTATTGATGCAGAAAAGAAGACATTTATATTAGATACTATGTGCAGCACACTGCATTGATTTGATTTTGGAAGATATTTCCAAAGAGCCAGAGGTAACAACTATTATCACAAATTGTCAGTTAATAACGACGTTTATATACAATCATGGTTGGTTACTTTCTATCATGAGAAAAGAGACCAACAATAAAGAATTGATTAGACCGGCAGTAACACGGTTTGCAACACATTTCATCGCATTGGACTCTATTCATAAACATAAAGATGACCTGAGACGGATGATTGCTTCAAGAGAGTGGACATCAAGAGTTCCTAGACTCAATACTAAAGACAAAAGAACAGCAAATATTGTCTCTACACTGATTTACAACAATGCTTTTTGGACTGGTGCTGCTTCCGTCATTCTTGTTTTCGAGCCATTGGTGAAAGTTTTACGAATGGTAGATAGTGATGACGAAGCAGATATGAGATATCTTTATGAAGCAATGGATCGAGCAAAAGAATCGATTAGAAAAAATGTTGGTGGAAGACAATTGCAAAAATGGTGGGATATAATAGCAAAAGATGGAAAAAACAGTTACATCGATCTTTTCATGCCGCAGTTAATTTGTTTTATCTTATCGTCGTACAAATAATAAAATATATAACATTTCAATAATATTTTAAATCTTTCCTATATAGGTTATTTTCTTGATCCCATCATTCAATATGGGGATGCAACAAACGATGGAGAAGTATTAAACGGATTTAACGTCGTTGAAAGAATGGTGTCAGACATTGTAAAACAGATTGAAATCGGAAAAGAGGTAAAACTAACATATATAATAGTTATGTTAAACATTTAACGTTTAATACATATTAAATATTTAACTTTACATCACAGGTAGAAAAATGTAGAATGAAAATTGGTGCATTTGGTTCTGCAAAAGCATACGCAGCGGTAAAGACATGTTTTCCCGTTCAATGGTGGTCCATAATTGGAAGAGAGGATAGCTCCAAATTTAACACACTTAGCAATGCATATTTTAAGCCAAACAGTTTTATCTTCAAACTGCGAAAGAAACTGGACTATATTTCAATGATTCATACAAAATTACGAAATAGAATAAAAGTGAAAAATCTTGAAAAATTGGTATATGTGCATTACAACATGAGACCAAGAGCAAAAAATTCAAAATGCCACGACACTGAAAGTCAGTTGATCGATCTAGACTATATATTCCATGAAGATGATCCATTAGCAGAATGAACTACTGAAATTGAACCATCCTTGTTGGACAACGACCCTTGGATGACCAATACATTGAATGATGCAGTCGCTGCTGTCGATGGTATACCTGCATAAGCAACAAAGAGTCAAAGCAATGAAAATAGTAGCATCTCGTCAAATGATGATCATGGTAATGCATGTGGAAATGGCGTTGGTTTAACAAGTAATTATGGTATTGGTTCTAGTGATGATGGTGTTATATAGACCAACTCAAAAATATTCAAGAAAAAGAGGTGCGAGCTGCAATCCTAACCAAAGAGATAGTAATTTAAATGTTGAATCCGGACATCAACATGATTATGAGCACCACAATCCATATACTTCAACTGATCCACCAACATATAGGTATTCTACTTCTGACTATACAGGTGGTAACTCATATAGTGATATCTCAAGTGATCAAAATAGTCAAGCTACATATACAACACAAAATGATGAACCATCGTCTTTTGATAATATAATGTCGACATTTATGGGTCCAGAACAAATGCAATATGTTTATTCATCATATTATACAACACAAGACGAAGAAAATTATGAAAACAATCCATATGTAGCTTCGAGAAATAGTTTCTGGATGTAGTAGTATTGTATGTAACATTATTATTTTATTGTATGCTATATTTCTATATGAATTTGAATCGTTTATCGTTACGTATTCATTAAAAATGCATAAATCCAATATCAGGACCGAAACAAAAACCAAAACAAGCGAAATGATCGAAACTGACCGAAACCAACAAAATTTCAAATGACCGAAACCGAGACCGAAACCGAGTTCTCGAACCTTGATATATACACATTTCAGTTTTAGTAACTCGAAGAACCTTTGGGTTATATTGATTTGGTTCTAAGATTAAGAATTCACAAATGGATTTTTTTTTCCATCTCAAATGCACTTTCATATTAACCAAAAATACAGGCGAAGTGACAAAAACTACCATATTATTTTTTAGGTAGGCTAATTAATTTGATATTAATATATTGCACAAGTTGGGCTTTTTTTAATTCATAAGACTTTTATATTTAACTCAGCTTCCTTATATGTGCCAAAACAATTAATTCACAAATAATAAGTTTCATACCAAAAGTAGTATGTACTCAAGTATACACAAACACACACAACGGTACAGTCAAATAACTATGTTTTATGACAATAAATAATCAAAAGATATTGGGCAACTTTTGTCGAACACCCTCTTTTTTAAGTTTCAAAAATCCTCCTCTTCCCATAAACATGTTTTTCAAAACCCTCCTGTTTTTAATTTCAGTCAAATTGCAAATATTTGCAGTTAATATTGCAAATATTTGCGGCAAAAACTAATTTTTTTTGCACTTTTGCAAAAAAAATAAAAATAAAAATCCTTTTTTCATCCTGGACATGTTAAACATCGACTAAGTGTAAATTTTGTTTTCCAAAAAAAATAAGTTTGTCAAAAATAGTTTTGGGGAGGATAATTTAAAACTTGTTTTTGAGAAGCGGTTTTGATCTATTAGAATAGGTTAAAAAAAACAATATTTGAAATCATTATGATATTATTTTTGTATAAACAACTGAGGGCACTACTTGCCTTATTTGGATGGACTTATAGCTAATGTGATATGGTCGACATGGGTAATTTTGTTGTATGGATTGATGTGTGCATTATAATATTAATTTTGTTATGCTTCATTCAGAGATTGGTCAGTATATACCTGAATGACGCTTAAGCAAAGCATCAAACTTTTTTTTTCAAACCTCCAATGTATTGAAAACCGAAAGGTCTACAGTGTTCAAATGAATATGGCAATTATTTACAGTTGAGTGTGTATTTAAAGTTGATATTTAAAGTAAGTGCGTTATATATTGTTATATATTTAAAGTTGAGTGCGTTTTTTGAGTGTTTATATTGTTATGTATTTATAGCTTTTGATTAATTGTTAAATTTTGTTATTAATCAAAAATTAATAATAACAAAACAATAATAAACAAAACAACAATAACTTACGCCTTAATGTTTACCCGATATTTACAGTTTTTGATTAGTTGTTAACTTTTATGTGTTAATCAAAAATTAATAATAACAAACAATAATAATTTATGCCTCAATGTTTACTCGAAAAACTTACACCTCACGTTTTAAGGCTTACGTCTCATCTTGCGAGCAAAAGCAAGATTTTAAATATCGGATTTCGGTCACGTTTCGTCTCGGAATTTTTACACAAGTTATCTCGTATCGGGGGAGATCTCGGATGAGATGAGTACATATCGGGTGTACATCTCGGATTGACATCTCGGGCCTTATAATGCATCTCGGGAATATATCGAATGTACTTATGTGTCTAAAATTGATGTGTCAAAAATTTATTTAACGGTTATAGCTTTCTTAGTAAAATAAAAATGGTAACATACTTGATTGACATGGAAAAAGAAATATTTTTAGAATAGTAGTAGCTCGATTAGCTTAATTGATTTGATGATTGAATAATATCTTTTTATTTGAACATAATAAAGAAGTGAAACCTTTCGCTATGACCCATTAAGATAAAAAGTAAAAAATATGTTTAAGAAGTTGATAAATTATAATTGGATTGAGTAGTTTCTTTTGAATCAATATGAAAATACAAAATATTATGGAAATAAGAAAAATGTATAGTTTTGGGTGAGATTTCGGATTGAGATTTTGATCCATATATCGGGTGAGATTTGAATATCTTGGACGAGATGAGTGTCGAGAGAGATATGGAGGAGATTTGATGTTTCGTCTCGTTTAAGTGTGAAAAGGAAATCTCGGAGGAGATCTCGGACGATATATAGGAGATTTAAAACCATGAGCAAAAGAATGTCTCATGTACGCTTTCGTGTTTTAAAAATTTGGCAAAAATGTGCATTTTAAACTGCTGCATTCCACACTGCAAATATTTACTGTTTTAACTGCATATTTTTGTAAAATGAAAATTTGTGGTCTACGCCGCAAGAATGCACATTCTACTCTTTAAATATTTGCGGTCCACAGTGCAAATATTTATTTTACAAATGTGCATGTGCATTCTAAACTGTAAATGTTTGCAGTTTTAACTGCAAATATGTGCTTTTGAAATGCATATTTTTGCTGAAAACATTAACATGAATGTTTCGTGAAACTTATTTTTGAGAATGGTTTTTCGTCTATCAAGTTCGAAAATAAGTGGTAGATCCTAATTTCCACTTTAAAATATCCACTATTTCAAGTTTTAGGATTTTAGCGGAGAACTAAACAAATATTTGCAAGGAAATTTGCAATATTTGAAGTTTGTGGACTCTAAATATTTATAGAGAATGCTGCAAATATTTGCATTTTTTCAAAAAAAAATCGATAAATTTGAAGAAGAAATTGTTTTCATTATTGATACAAGCGATTAATGTTCAGATTTAATTTTTGAATTTTTTTTACCAAATTTAAAAGTTTGAGCGTGATTTAATACATGTTTTTTTGGAAATGGATTTTCGTGTGTCAAAACTGAAAATATGGAGCGAAACCAAGTCTAAACTTTTGAAAGAAAAGATTGCATCTGCAAAGAATCTAGAAAGCAAGTTTGGCAAAAATTAACAATTGCATCCTGATCATGTAAACAAACCTAGGAATTCCATTGACAATTTTGCATTTCATGTTTCTCTTCTATTCTGTTATGAAATTTATTGACAATACCTACCATGAATATCTAATATGAATAGTGTTGGTTGGAGAAAAGTGTTTAGCGAAATCTGTGCAACTCGTTTTTCCCATACCCATCTGTGTAGAGCAATCCAAATTTCTTTAAAAATAATTACAATATACTCGATATGAAATTTGTATTGACAGTAGTCGATATGAAATTTGTTAACGACAGAGTAGTTAATTTCAGTTTCACATTATACATGTTGAACTACAGATGCTTAGGTAGCTTGACTCAGATGAAAATTTGTGCAAACTATGTATGCTTAAAGTTCATGAGTTCCAAGTGGTTTTCTAATGCTTGCAATTTAGCTGTTATTTGTCTAATGTACAATGTAAATACCATATCTTTAACAGTCTACCTGTATAATTATAGGACATGATGTACTACATTTGGGCATCTTTCCCATGTATAATTATTGATAATACGTCATGCATATGGTTGCAGGAACACGTAGGTAGCTCACCAGACACATCCACTTACTCAGCTTATTAATGGTACTAATGTCAGCAATTCACAGGAAAGAAGAGTTGTGACCTACCGGTGAGCAAAATACTAAATTTAATTGTGTGTATTATATCCAATTTTGCTAGTCGGTATGATATTTTGTAGTTATAAGTAGCTTATGTATGCAGGATATCTACACTGCCTTTGCATTCATCATAGTTGCTACGCAAACTACAAAAATTTCATCGTTGCATAGTAAAACTATACATGGTTATGGTATTTGCGCATTCTGGTATTGCGCATTCACTATAATTCATTATTAATGAAAACTTTCTGTTCCTGTATATACTGGTCATTATTGGAATGTTAATGATTTGCAAAGTGTGCGCTTGCGTATTCGATCAATCATATAACAAGTGGTTTCATAGGTGCTACTGCAGTAAGAGGCTTAGAGGTGGAAACCGCCATTTGTGTTACATTCTCCCTCAATTTTCATATGTCGAATAAGTAAGCAAAAGTGTTAATTAACCTACTCATTGATATATACTCTCTCTTCATTCAAACGTGTATGATCCAAGGTTATCAATTTGGGATTTAAATCGTAAGTCGTAAAGTTGATATTTCGAATTGAATCGGGATTTAAATCGTAAATTGTAGATTTTAATATTTTTATGTCTGAACGTTAAGTGCATACATGTATGTTACCATATTATATTAGTTTATTTTTTTTATGCACGTACTAAATGTTATTTATAATTTATTTTTTTACAGGGTCGACAATACTGGATCTTGAAGGCGTTTTAGGAGTTCAACTGGAATTTGAAGGTGTCTTGAAAGTTCAATTGAAGTTTGGAGAAAAGATTCACGTTACCTATTTAAAGAGAAAAGAAATAGTTCGTTTATTGGATTACTTTGCACACACGAATGATATGTAAAGGAACATGATGAGATAATGTATTACTTTTGAATATTGTGATTTCTTTTATAATAATAGTCTTAATTAAGCATTGCTTTCATACAAAGAAAACAAGCTAAAAACATAACACATCAAAATGCAAGAAGCGAATTTTAATTATTCATCGTCAAATTTATCGTTGTTCCTTTCTTGATTTTTGATTTCCATTTCTTCTTTTTCGTTATCGGTTGAGTAGCCATAATCATCCTCCTTTTCATCATCCCCTTCTTCAATTAAAACATCATTTCCTTTTCCTTTATATCGAGTGTTTTTTGGACCTACATAAACATATATAAGTAAATAATATTAGTATTTTTAGAAGACATATAATCTATGGAGTATTTTTCATTAACTCACCACGTTTTCGTTTTTTTGAAATCTTTCGGCTTGCTTCACTGTCTTGAGTTTTGACACATTCATGTATATCCACCAAGGTAGTGTCAATCGGTAAAGCAGGATCCTCTTGCGCGCATATCTACTCATCATCGCTATTCATGTCAGATAGACATATCAGATCTAGTCCATCATTTGTCTTTCTCTTTTAATGTCTAAGTTCAAGTTGAAGATTGTACTTTACAAATACCAACGCATTAAGTCTCTTTTGTTCCAAACGATTTCTACGTGTGAATTTGAAATATAAAATGATTAAGAACGATGAACTAATATTTTAAAAAATATATTATTTTTATACCTGATCAAGTGTGCTCCAATTACGTTCGCATCCAGTCGAACTATATGTCAAACTCAAAACCCTTATTGCAAACTTCTGTAATTCAGGACATTTACTGCCGTAGCTCTGCCAATAGTACCGATATTGAGTTGGTTTCTGACGAGTGACGATTAAATAACAAATTCATGTGTAGATTCAAACTGGAATAGATTGCGTCTTTTGATCTAAGTGCTGCTGCTTCGGTTTTGAATGCGACGATCAAAATAGAATTTTTAGGGTTTAGCAGTTACCGAACTCGAACAGACGAATTTGGATGTTCCGGTTCAAATTCTAACGATATTTTGTTCTACATTTAGATCGTACGATTTTTATCAACTCCGATTTATTTCTCATTTTGAATTGTTGAAGTCGGATTCGATTCTAATCACGATTTAAATCGTGCGATTTTATGATTTTTGATAACCGTGCGTGTATCACCCTTATTCAGATGACAAGAACAAATTATGGTAGTTTTTGAGTTAACAGTACATTATATTTTGAGTTCAAAGTTATATTTTGCAGACCCAAAAGAAAAAAAATGACATTATATGATTATTTATTGATTGTGAATGATTATTTTTTGAAGTAAATTCATGTTTTGGTTTTCTACATTTTTTACGAAAAATATCAAACACTATATATTTTTATCTGAATTGTTATAGAATAAAGAAAGTAGAAGCCATTAGAGAGAGAACAATTTTATTCATTTAGAGAATAAATATCTATTTACATTACATGGCCTACTTTATACAAAGGCTTCAGAAATAAGGACTGAACTTATCCCACGATGTGGGACTAAACAAAACAACGTACAAGCATATTCACTTTATAATATACATATATCATAATACTCCCCCTTAAATATGCGTCTTCAAAATCTTGAATGCTCTGATAATTTGAAAATTTTCGTTTCGAAACGTGTGATGATTGTTCCCCCTCATTATTATCTTGCTTGCATTTATCGATTCAGTCGATATAGATATTGTCTATTGCCTCATTAAAAACCTCTATTAGAAAAACCCAGTGGGAAAAAACCTTAAACGAGGAAAAGAGTGCAACTTGTGAAATCATAAATATCATACTAAAAATGATATTCCTTATAAGAGTTTGATACTTCAGGATCAAAATAATGCCTCATTAAAACCTTACTAAGAAAAACCCAATGGGAAAAATCTTAGTGAAAGAAAAAGAGTACAATGACATATTTTATTTTCTTATTTCTTTAAATAAAGCTTGATTCTTCTGGATCAAACTAATGCCTCATTAAAACTTTACTAAGTAAAACCCTATGGGAAAAATCTTAGTGAAGGAAAAATAGTACAATATAGTATGTCATATTTCAATAATTTACTGCATCAGATAGAGTTTGATACTTCTGGATCAATTTAATACTTCAGTAAAAACCTTACAAAGGAAAACCCGATCAGAAAAACCTTAGTCAAGGATAAAAATATAATTTAACTTAAATAACATATTTGAAATGTTATTTCTTGAAAAGACGTTTGATTTTTCTAGATCAAGATAATGCCTCATTAAAACCTTAATAAGAAAAATCCATTGGGAAAAATCTTAAATAAGGAAAAAGAGTACATTATAGCTTATTTCAAATGTTACTAGGGAGTTGATACTTCTGGATCAAGGTAATGCCACATTAAAACCTTACTAATAAAAACCCAGTGGGAAAAATCTTAGTTAAGGAAAAAGAGTGCTTTATAAAATACTTATGAATGCTCCCCCTGATTTTAAATTTTCCTCTAAATTCATATTCGTCTTTGGTAACTCAAATTGGTTATAGATACTTCTGGATCCATAAATATGTATCTCATTAATAATACACTTTATTGATAGTTTCCTTCGATACAATCAAATTTTCTAAGATTGTTTCTTCCAAATATGGTTTGCATTTTATGCATTTTGTATGCTACTTTTATGAAAAACACTTCATGTGCTTTCATTTTTTTTGTGCTTCAAATTAGTTTTGCGCATTGCAACTATACATCTTTCATAAATATTAAATTTTTTATTACAACATTACTAGAAAGCAGGAAGTAATCTACTCATCTTGAAGTATATCAAGATTTTCATTACAATAATACTTAGAAGAAATTTGTAATCTACACTTCATGTCTTTTGCATTCTTTATAACTACAAAAGTTTTATATATTCTTCAGAAATTTGTATACTTTAATAAGTATTTGCATATCGCAACTATCACTTCAATGGATATTAAGAGTTTCATTACAACGATACTTAAAAATAGGAAGTAATCTACTTATCATGAATTTATATCAAGATTTTCATTACAACAATACTTAAAAGTAGGTTGAAATCTACTCTCCTTGTTCTTTGCATTCTTTATAACAATGAAAGTTATTTATATTCTTCAGAAATTTGTATACTTCCATTATTTATAATGTTTTAAACAATATTTATACCTTCAGGGTATATTAAGCATTTCAAGTACTTTCGGTACTTTGCGGACTACATGTCTATATTTCTCTACTATTAAAGGATTCATGATCGCCAGTCATGTTTTCCCCTAATTAAATATTCTTAATCTATTTATAAATATAAGCACTTTATTATTTACAAATTTATCATCGATGATTATTTCTTGTCAGTTCTAGACATGATTTATTGAGATCTCTTTAATTATCATGTTTTAGGTACCAAACCCGCTTCTAGGGTTATTTGAGAATCATATCATGGATCTCTTTCAAAGCATCCATAAGTGTTTCTTTAAGAACACTCACCTCCATTATTTTTGTCTTTATTACTTACTCCAAAAATATTTCAAACCGACTTTTGTACCACATTTCAGATGTGGTTCACACATTTTGATCCTTCAGGGGTTCAAATCTATATGGAGAATGTCTACTAGGGATATTACCGATAATTTATTCAAGTTACTTAATATTTTGCATCATTGTATATTTTAACAAATATTTAACATTGATGATCAAAATGAGCTTGTATCCCTTTATCCTCCCCCTCAATATTGATAAACATTGTCTATAACGATTGCGATTCTTCGACGCTCGAAAACCGACATCAATACATACACTGTATCAACTGCCGAGCAGTCGAATGCCGAAAAACCAAAATGTTATGGTTAAAGAAGAAGAAAAAGATAGAAGAAGAGAGAGAAAGATAGAACAGAACAGAAAGAAACAACAGAACAATATCAGAATCCCACAATCGCAGCGGAACAACATATAATAAATAAATGAATAATCTTTAAACGAAGAACTATATCAGTTATTTCATTACATCACATTACATTACATCATCAGAGTGTACAACAACAAAACAGCGGAAAAGAAATACTATATACTAGTTTGATACGCCATGCTCTCCAGCTTGCCTCCAGATTTCTACAGCAACTCTCGAATTCCAAAATGACTTGATAACCTGACTCTAGACTGCCCGTGTAGAAATTGGTGGGCATCCAGAGTTTAGGAAGGAAAACAATAAACTCCAGGTCAGTCATGGGACTGGTGTGAGAACTTAAAACAATTTATCTTTAAAAAACAACAAAGAAATATTTTTTAAAATAGATTCGCAATGCTTTTTGGAAAATGAGACTACCATAAGGCCTCCCGCACACACACAACGCAAACGCAGAATCGAAAGAGATTTTCCCTTATGATCGTCAAAGATGCTTGATACGCATCAAAAAGAAACATTTGATATTATTACTAGTGCATAGTGCAGAAAACATTTCGAAAGTATAATATAAATCTTAGCCAGCATAGGCATTTCGCACTTATGCCTACTATAACTACCATGTTCAATAGCTGGTTACCGCCACATTCCATGGCAGGTTATACAACTAAAACCGTACAAGGATCGTATTGTTTCTTTGGATTTCCAACAAATTGTCAGGTCAAGGAACTTTCCATTGCCACATGGGTACGCCTCTGGAAAGACGACCCGAGAACCTAACCTAACATACGGTTAGATCTCTGCCAACATAAGGCCGGGTTACCCCTAACTGGGTAACTACTGACACGAATATGTCATCCCCCGGTCGTAACCGACATTCATCCGAGGATGCTCGATTCCAACAACCACAAAGTAATAAATTTGCAGCAACAACATAGGTTAAGTATCTGGGCTCCATACCATGATACCACCTCTATCCAGAAGGAATGACATATATTAAAGGGGCGCTACCCCCTAATAACCTTGCTGCATCCTTTCTGTTTTGACCATTTCCGGGGTGTTAGGTCCGACGAAGTCTCGTCCACAAAGCTACGCTTTATACAAAAGTCATGCTTTGATCAACAAATGATCATCAGCACTTCGTATCCCACATTACCAATTTGGGAATGTATCACTAGTAACCATCAACTACATAACCTCTAGGGTGTTAAGCTAAGAGAATAAATTCTCCGCCACAAACGGAAATATATTTGATAGAAACCAGCTTTACATCTCAAATTGTAACGTCAGACACACATCCATACAAGTCCGTTCCTGGATCGAACGGAACCGAAGGCACTTCCAAAGAAGCCCTTGCAATCCGGATATTCACTACTCACGTCCGGACTTCCCATCACAAAGGGTAATAAATTTCTATATCGGAGATCAGCCGATGCAGAAATATTCGACGGTAATCCTTCCGTTTTCATAAATATCCGGTCTTCAACACCGGTCATCAATGCTATCCATTACGACGTATCACTATTCGGAATGGGTTATACGACTCAGAGATCCTTTCCCGGCTAACCCGAATAATGGGCGCTTATTTTAAAAATAAGTGTAGCATTCAAATTCAAACAAATCACAACAAATACCTATTTAAAGGTAAATATTGATAGTCGGTTATTTAACTATCAATAGATAAGTACAACATCACCAAGTTCCAAATAATTTCTCAAATTATTTATTTTCCAAAAATATCTTTATAAGATATATATTTTCCACACTTCAACATTTGAAAACAAATTTTCAATTATTTTCCTTACGCGGAAATACTTTCATTTCAAAATGGTTCATTTAGATCAATTAAATAAATCATTACCGATTTACTTTAAATTTACGATCCAAATCCGTAAAATTAATTTCCCTTTCTTTTATAAATTCCATAATGAATTTACATTTCCAAAATATCTATGAATATACGATTTTCAAATCGATTTCTAATATTCATTTCTCTTTATCTTTAAAAGATGTAATCTCGAAGATTTCACAAGATGTAATCTCGAAGATTTCACTTCATATTGGAAAACATTTCCATACTTATTTAATAATAAGTAATTCACAAATCTATTTATTTTCAACATTTAAAAAATATTCAATATACTTAAATCATAATTAAGTATATATTTTATTCTTTAAGGAAAACATTCTCTTAACACATTTATTTGGGTCAAAACGAATGTTGTGTAAAACATCGTTACGACAACCCAAGATCACTAGTATAGAGATTCGTACTTAAAATAGATATATAACTCCCAATACTATATAAAACATTTCTTTTCGGAAATTATTTACTATAACAACAGTGTTATAGTCCACCGTTTCCTTATTTCTCGAAAACGTCTATCCCAACAATGAATGTTGAAATCTATGGTTTCGATAGTTAATACATTTTAAAACATCTTTAAATCGTTTTAATTCTATTTAAAATATCACTTCCCCAAAACACTTCTTTAATATATTATTCACTGTCCAAAATCATGAGTATAACTCCCAACCAACTCTTTATTATTACACATATTATATAAAGGATAATTCGCTATCCAAAATCGTGAATATATCTCCTTTACTAAACTTCTATATTTAATTATCAAATTCAATTAATTTCGGATTTATAAAACAATGTTTATAAATTACATTTCTATTTATAAAAACTTCGATTTACAAATCTCCTTTATTTACCAATTCAATTTATAACTCAATTTTATTCCCAAAATCTAATTTATAAGTTAATTACTTATAAATCTTTTATTTACAAAATCGTTCTTTTAAACTTCACAAATTATAAATCTTATTACTTATAATATTCATTTATAACTCCCTTTTTACATTTATAAAAACTCCATTAAAATTCCATTATTCTGATTTATAAAAAATCCATTTTTATAAATCTTGTATATATAACTTTTATAATAAATTCAAAAGTCTCTACTTAAACTATTTTTTTATAAAATTATTAACTCCATATTTCAAAAATCAAATTTTCAACTATATTTCTTAAAAATCATATTTTTATATAACATTAAAATTATAATGTTTATTTATTTAAAATGAATTAATTCCAAAATTTTAATAAAATGTATATTTTCAAAAATTACTTTAAAATCCTTTTAAATTCAAAATCGTTACTTTAACAATTTTAAAACTCCAAAAATAGTCCCAATGATGCAACAACACCAAATAATCAATCACGGCATCCAAAACATCATATCAATATCTGTAATCAAATAAATACTGGTGAAGAATCCAGTTGGATCCCTCCAGCCTGTTTCCCTGCATCCACAGACATTAGCACAATATCAATTCCGTTCCAATACGAAATATCGCGGTATATAGGATTTATAAAATATTATCCGCTATTATGCGGCGCAATAGGGTCTCATCCGCTATATAATGCAGGAAAATCAACTCCAAGTACATATATAATACCAATTCCAATCAAGATGGAATTATCGCGGTATATGTTTTTGATAAATAACATCCGCTTAATATACGGCGTATAATGTCTGTTTAAAACAACAGATAATAATTTATCATTCAATCACATAATCAAGCAATTTTAAATCTAACTATTTAAAATTTAAATCGAAACTATTTCGATTGAATGAGAAGTTCTCACATTGGTTTCAATAACAGTTTCAGTGTTTTATTTCGAATAAAATTAAACGCGCGTTTAATTTTACCCAAAATTTTCACTAGCTCCAAACGATTCCGATCCAGCTCCATCGCGTAGTATCCGTCAATACAGTTCCAACGCAATTCGTTTCGTGCGTTTTTGACCTCGTATGAAAAAGTTATACATTTTTAAAGTTTACACGAATTACAATACAATTAAATTACAATTTTCTTATTTTATTTTACCAAGATCTCATCTCGGCCCTTCATTTCATTATCAACAGATCTGGTCCGCGTGATGCTCCTTCTTCCTTTCACGTTTTCTACAGGCTATTCACGCTCAAGAAACCCATAGGCCGCCATTTTAATTCGAATTATCGTGGCCACCACGATCATCGAGAAGTTGATCAACAACCTCCACTAGAACGCCCTCGACAAGAGCTACCCACGGCCACCACGGCTTGAAGCTAGGCCCTTACATCATCTCGAAAAATGTGCCTAGAACGAGCGTGAACGCGGCCTTGCAGCTCCCTCCACGTCGCCCCATATTCAATCTCCACCGTTGAATAGGAAGATCTCTTCGTCCTCTACAATATTGTAGTTGAAAGTTTTTGATATAGGATGGCAGATTGGAAGAAAATAGAGGAGGAAGAAGAGTGATTTTCAGCCATTAATGATGTAAGTGGCGGCTGAAGCATTAGGGTGAGGGTTTTGAGAAAATTGTGAGAGTGGAGGCCCTTTTATAGAAAATTACGCGACACTATTCATCCCGAAATTTTCCGAACTCCAAACGAAACGTGCCGGCTGGCATTTCTAGGGTTTACCCCGCATTCTGAACACAATGGAACATGTTTCGGTGGCTAATTCGATCATCTGTGTGAGTTACGGAAATAAACGATCAAATTTAAATTAAATCGATTTAGACTAATTTCTATGCGTTTTGGCTTGCCCTGGACAAACGGTAAATCCGATTGACACGAAATTTGAAATCTTACAATAATTTAACATTACGGATCCGATGAAACTAGTTTCGTCGAAATCTGAGACTTTTTGAAAAATGGCTATTTTAACTCGTCAATTAAATATTAAAATATTAGATTTTCACAAATCAACTTTTAATTCAATTTTAAAAGTTCTATAACATCATTCTAACTCCAATATGATTTATTAAAATTTTACAAATCATTTTCCTTCACATTAAACCCAATTTCCAATTATTTCTGTATTTTCAATTTATTAAATTATCGATTTAATTATGCAATTAAATCTAGATATTCGAAATAAAATTTATTCGACTTATAAATTTCACTTGTTAATATTAAAAAATAAATTAAATATACAAATTTTAATTGACATAAATTCTAGGTCGTTACATTGTCACATTAAATAATAATCATATTTGGATTCTCATTTTGATCCATTATGATATTGCTACTAGCAAATACACCATACATATTAATAATAGGAGGATAATTCTTTTATTCATTGATAAGATGCATTCAATTGGTATTGACTATTAGAGTTTGTTCTCATTCATTGATCTAAGCTATTGGAGGAATTTACTTATTGTGTAGATCATTTGAATACATACATGACTTCAGGTCATTCAACATTTATGTTGATTGAATTTTTAATCACTAAATAATATCTATGCACAATCACTAAATAATAGCTTATAACAAACTTCAGGTTGTTAGCTAAATATTTACATATATGGATGTATACGTGCGTCCACCTATCACATGTATATTATAAAATTTTCATATTCTTTCTTATTTAATTAGTGATTTTTAGAACAAACTATTACAAGGATCAAAACTATTAATTTCTATTTATAAATCAATGTCAATGCAAACCTGTCAAAACCACATGATAATGTTCAAAACATTTGGTTTGAAACCATATCGAAATTCTGGTTCGAACAAAATATACACACAACTTAAAGTTGTTAAGTTTTATTCCTCAATTATATCTCAAATATCAGTTTTGAACACTAATTATGATTACTTATCAAGGAGTAATTTTTAATTGCATATAGACATTTCTACACATCTCTATTAAGAGTTCTGTAAAAAAAATTACAGCAAAAATAATAATAGCATCTTCTAGATGCTTGGAATGTTACAGATACAGATTTCCTCAGGACCGTATGTATAGCTCTCAAACTTTTAGGATCTAATCTAAGCTAAATTAGGATCCTTTATAATCAAATTTACGTACACTTATTTGGTTTAATAAATTACCAAATATATAAATAAATATCTTCTGGAGATATGTTATCATTTTCAAATTTATAAATCTCTTCTAGAGATATATTAGTATCCCACTTCTGGAGTGAACTTTCTCTTCTATATATATATATGCACTATTTGAATGCCATATCAATATACACTGTTTATTTTATATATATTACATAATTACTACTTTTACAGTAGCATAAAATATCCATGCTGGAGATTTTTGTTGTAATTGCTTTTAAAATGGCATATCAAACTTTAAATATAGCGACAAAATTAGATTCACCAACTGAAAGTAAGATGCAAGAGATAAAACCACTACTACTGGAGTGTAACATTGGTATACAATATCATTATTCTTTTTTTTGGATAAATTATTGTTATTACTCAAAAAAAAATTTATATCATTATTCCTTGATTATATCTCTAATATTACTATTGAACATTAATTATGATTGTTTATTAGAGAATATATACTAAGTTATAATTATATATAAACATCTCCTCTAGAGAGTTCGGTAAAATAGATATATTTACAACATAAATAAGAGTATCTTCTGGACCCTTGAAATGTTATAAAAATAAGAAATTATAATGGTTGCACATGCCGATTTGTTCAAGATCGTATTTATATAGCTTTAGTGAAAATTATGATACGACATATAGATTATCTCTTCAGGAGCATCTAAAGATATTTCTTCAAGAATAGTTGTGCATATAATATTTGATTTATCTAAGTTCTGAAAAGTAAAAGGTCACATATCACTACTTGTCTAATGGAGCTACGGATCCATGACAATAGACGATTGAATTTTGGATAATTTATTATCACATTTGACAATATTTTATAGGCAATTCTTTTATAGTGCTATACGATGATATAATATCACTTCCGGAGATATTTCATAAACACCACTTCTAGAGTGGTACATATCACTTCTAAAGATACTTTGTATGCATTGTTTTTGGGATGTCATCAATAATCAATATCTTTTTCTAAATAATTGACATAATTCTACAACATCTCTTCTAGGATGTTTGGATTTTGAAATATAAAAATCATAAAACATCTCTTTAAGAGTATGTCATATGGATTATCTCTTCTGGAGAATATTAAAATGTACTTCTTCAAATATATAGTTTGGCAAACACACCCAAAGATTATCAAAACTTGGGTTTTACCAACTTCAAACCGATTTATTGAACTGAAATAAAAAAAAATCCACATAGCAGACTTCAGGCTGTTATTATTGATCAATTAAACCATATCATTTATTACCGTGCTTAGATTTTCATCATCAATGAAGTCTCCTTCGTCTTCGAAGAAATGATCTAACTTCAGGTTAGTATTACCAGACAATCCTTTCACATAATTTTAGTTTAAAAGTAATTTTAATATAGAGGAATTGTATTTCCTGGTAGATTTAAAGACTTAAAACTTCAAGTTCAACCACTCATGTCTAGTGTTTAAAAGTGTGACCATATTTTGGTGGTCATAACGCTCCTTCAAGGAGTTCCATAGGTAAAGATGATCTTTTTCAGTTAAATCCGTGTAATATGCAAGTCAAGTTAACCAAGTAAAAAAAATTTGGCAACAAAAAAAATTGTTGAATAAAAATGTATATTTGCATGGAATCAATTTAAATACTCACTAATATGAATGACGTGAGTATGCACCCTGAAACATATGATTAAAAAAAATTGACATGACTTGTACCATACAATAAAATAGAAACCTGATGAAACTTTGTTTCTTATGTTGCTTAATTTCATTGATCAAATAGTGGACTAACCATTTTATTTTTATTTTTTATACTTCAATGAATGTCAAGTACCAAATAAAGCAAGATGGTATGGTAAATATTACCATTAGCCGTATATTTCAAATCAAATGCTAGAAATGGAATATAATGTCCATAATATATGCACAGCTTTTATAAAGAATGAAGAATCAATTTAATAGAAATTTGTAAGCTGAACATAATGGAAGACCTCATCTGAATATGGTTAATTCCTAAACAAAAAAAAGATATAATCATATAAATTCTAAATTATTTCTAAATGAAAATATGAACATCACGGAACTTTGTTTCACTCAATGCGTGAATGAAACCGGAAATCTCATAGCAAGAGCAAAAGTGCGTGTTTCCATTAAAAGGAAACGTATTTTATACATCGACGAATGAAAATGGAACAAGTCAAAAGTATAAGTACCATTGATTCGATTCTCATTACTGGAGTCATTGAAAATTAATCTGTTTGCTGCTCCTGAGATTCAAACCTCTCTGTATTATTAAATCAGCAATAATATATATAATTATACACTCTATAAATATCAAAACTATTTCATGTATATATTTGATAATCAACATTAATTTGGTATAAATTTTTATATAAAATCCTTCATAACAAAGAATATCAATTAAAAATAATGAAAGATCAATGAGATCTAAAATCAATCATTATACCATATCAAGGCTGTGGATCGAAAAGAAAAGCAACAGTATATAAAATATAAAATGTTATAGATCTATAAAATTAGATCTATAATAGAATTAGGTTAGAAAAATTAGATCATATTGAGATCAACATAATAACATCTATAAATAAAATCAATTTAATAAGTCTACAATGAAAAATGAAGTCTACAAAGTTAGATCTATACAAATAAATAATATTAGATTCACATAATTAGATCAACATTATAAGATATGCAAAATGAGATCCAGGAAAAAGAAATGAGATCAAAACAAATGTTTACAAAACGAAATTTGATCTATGAAATAAAATTAGATCCCAAGAGAAAAGAAGTAGATCTTAAATGCATAAAGAAAATCTTGAAAATAAAACAACGTGCTGATAACGTGTTATAGAATAAAGAAAAATAGAAGCCATTGGAGAGAGAGACAAAATATATATTATTCACTTCTGAGAATAGATATCTATTTACATTACATGGCTTACTTTATATAAAGGCTTTAGAAATAAGGACTGAACTTATCCCACGATGTGGGACTAAACAAAACAATGTACAAGCATATTCACTTTATAATATACATATATTATAACATGAATTTCTTCTTTGTTACCGTTCGCCTTTATAATTTGGTTCCTTCAAAGTCCACCAACTAAGTTATACTTCAATTAGTCTTTCAACGGTAATTTCTACACTTTCTTTCATTGTTTTAAAATTATCTATTAAGTTTGAACAATCAAATAATAAGTCATCTATTATTTATACATTAGTCATTTCTTGCTTCTCTATCGGGGATGTGTAGCTATATTTTCTTTTGTCTATATTATTTTCGAATATTTAGATTTTATACTATTTTGTTGATAAATCAAATTGTTAATGATGAAGGTCAACAAGAAAAGGACAGACTTACAATATTTAAAATCACTATCTATATCCGTTCATAATGTTTCTGTACGATGTCTATTTAAGAGTTGGGAACGACAAGGGACATCGAGCACTTATGTGAAACGTTGTTTATTAATCAACAATTCTACTTTGCCCGAATTTTTTTTGTCAAAACTTGCGAATTAGAAAGAAAAGAATGGACCCCCCCTGAATTTCAGCCTTAAGATCCGGAGATAAATTGCAATATTCGCAGTATTTGACAAAATATATTTCGGGTAATGTAGCAGTACTCTTTATTAATAAATCTTTTGTAGTCACTTTTCCATTGTTATATTTCGTAATATTGAACCTTTTTTGATATTTCATAAACAACTTGAAATCATTGTAAATATAGTTTAACAACTTTTACTACCTTATGTTATTATGACTACATTGAAAGCATTCTCGTTTTTCAATATTAACATTTAAAATAATAATTATAGTTATTGACATATAAATACTACAATTTCACTAACAACACGACATACCTAAGCTTAATTAGAAGGGGGTTCATTACTGTATAAATGAAAGAATTTGCAATGTATGCTTATGTTAATTTTTTCCAATACACACACACACACAAAGATTTTGATTAATGCACCATAAATAAACATATTACTCTTTGGGCAGGATCAGGAAGAGATAACTCAAACTGGATGCACCAACTGGTCACTTCAGACTACAGCAGTTCACTGGTCGATCCACTGAATATTTCACCTACATCTCTTTGTTTCAGCTTCATGTTCACAAGGACAGAGCACATTATTTGTTGCCCTAAAGTTGCATAATATGGCTAAATCATTTGCTTCAGCTGCCATCTGCCATGTATAAGTGTATGTACATTTGTTGGCTGCAGCCAGTTTTTGATTCTCTCTGTGAGTGTGTGTGTAGGTGTATTCATAGTGTTAGCTTTGCACTTAAGCCCACTCTTAGTTGTTAACCATATTATATTGCTGAGTCCTCTCCATATTAAGAAAATGTAGTCTTCGTGGTTACCGTTGGAAAATATGATGTGTTAGTGTGTATAGCATGGATTTCTTTTTAGACCATACAGCCTTCTACTGGTTTCCCTTAATTGTTGGAAGGGATAAAAAGTAGTGCAATAGTTAAGAAAACAAATTAGTGAATTTAAGCATGGATGCCCGTGTATCTGTGAAGTCTTGATCTGATCCGAGTATTATAGAAATAATAGAAGGACCGGATTATTTATAAATATCAGAGGGTAAGATCGCCATAATAAGCATGTAAGAAGCCCAATAATATAGTGATAACTATATAATATACTCAAATCTCAACAAAAAGAATCAACACTACAATCGCCACGTCGTAAAATCATACCATGCCCATCATCAACAATCTTCATCGCAAAATGTGGTGATTGAGCATATCAAAGTAAGGGATCTATAAGTCTAGTGCGGAAACTAGAACATCTCTAGAAACAATAGCTCGCATGAATGAAAGTCAGCCCATAAAGAAATATAAGACCGCATGAAAGCGAGTCAAAACCTCAGAAAATATAGAACTGCATATAAGCGAGTCGAAATCATGTGACTGCATGAAAGCAACTCAAAACCATAAGACTGCATGAAAGCAAGTCAACAGCAAAAGACGAGCATGAAATGGGTTGGAGCAAAATTACCGATCCTATAGATATCTTGATTATAAGGAAATTTTTAGTGCGAGTTGTCATGTTCCAAAGGGAGACCGATATGAAAACTCCAAGAGTTTAAGTAACGATACCACTAAAATCCTACAGTCATAATATGTCTGTTCCTCATTACATGTTTATGCCTATTATTATACTTGGGTGACATGCTTAATAACAAATGATCCAAGTGTTACGACATTGAATATAGTCCGAGGTATTGACTACTGGCTTTATGGTATAGGGCCAGGAATTGAAAATAAACCTAAGACCCACAGTGTGACCTCCGCAGTCAAGCTGCTAAGTCGAACATACATGGTCAAGCGATAGGATGCACTAACGAATATGGCAAGCTATACAAATAGCAGGCTTCCCCAAGGAAATATTAAATCAAAAAGTGTTATATACTATTCAAATAGTGATCACTAAAGTAACTCCCGTGTATCTCATAACTACTCATTGTTGTTAAAATATTTACTATAGGTTAGTAAATTTTACTACTCAAATATTCTATATAACAAGTCGTATAGTTAAACAATGAAGTGAACCAGATGTTCCATAACCACTCGATACTAAATTATTTAATTATATTTCTCGTTTTATATAAAAAGAAATTAGCACAAAGACTAATTTACATGGAAAATCAATAAGATTTCAAAAGAGAAGTAATTGTTTATAAAACATAAGTATCAACTTTACGAACTATAGAACAATGTTCCAAATACTTTACATACTTTTAAACATCGTCTTATAAGTCCATAAACATTTTATTGCTCTTTTTTGTATATTATCTTATTGATAAAATACTATGCTATTAATCTGAATTGATCTCAAAGAGTGTGTCCGTGTAGTTCTATAAAATTCCCTAAAAGAGATATTTTAGCATGAAAACTAAATTCCACAAATCATATGAAAATACGAGTATTTATCTAAGAAAACGTATACTTACTTCTCAAAATATATGAATCGATTTCAAGGCTAAATTCATAAAGTAGATTGCTTTGAAAAAGGTTTGCTTGTATACATACATACATACTTACATACTTACATACTTGAAAACCCCTCTTCTCAATCCCTAAAATTATTTACTACTATCATTAGTAAAACTCTATAATTATCTTTCTTTACTTCCAAAGAATAATATCACTAAAAAATATTTTACGTCAAGTAATACTTTGGATTTGGAGATAATAACCTCAAAATGATTTTATATAAGATTTAAATGGATTTTTAAACCTATAATATATTTTATAAATTAATTTCAAGAATTTCTCCTTTAAAATATAATTATAATATATTTAGAAGATCCGATATATATGATATTATTTTACATCATAAAATCAAAGTATTAAGATGAAATAGAATACGTGTATACAAGAATAAAAATTCATAAGCAATTAAACAAAACAAAAATCAAAAACACAAACGCTTGAAGCAAGCTCCAGAAGAAATAAATGACTGGTCGACGTTGATCTCCGGTCGACCGTTTGACTGCCAAGAGCCTGATGCTCCAGGTATCGTTTTTGGTGACAATTATTGTCGATTTCGGCCATTAAAACAAAAGCAGCGAAGCATGAAATCACAACTAAAGATACACACAACATTTCTAATCAAAGGTGGATCATTCATGCAAAAAAATACTGATGCTAGCTACTGTAAATTTCAATTTGACAGGTTTATAAATTCCGAGTTACTGTAACTTGTCCGTAGATAGTAAACTATAACAAACTATCACAATTCAATTGAAACCCATTCACAGTAGCAGGCAATCTAATTCAAAGATAATTTTGAGAAATTCTCTTTTTTCTCCTTACAACTTAGCAGCAATAACCAATTATAGCAACTCTAAATCTCAAACAGCAAGCCCTAAAATCAACTCAACCAAAATACAACAAAAAACCAAATTTAACTTACTGTAAAATTGAAATACATGCATCTTTTGAGATGTATACAAGTTTGAGATGACTACCCGAATAGTTAGATTCATAAGACGTTTAATATTAGAAGAGATTGAATTAATTGGGGATTTATTTTCTAGGTTTACAAAGAGGGATGGTTTTTCTGATTTTCTTTGTACTGTAAGTGATAGTGGAATGTACAATATGCTACTAAGGAGAAAATTATCTTCAAGTACATTACTTTTGGGCTTTTGGTTTAAACACAACCCAAGAAAAAAAAACATTCTCTCGTTTAATTAAATTTTTACCGAATGGGCTTCACAAACAAAATTCTTAAACGCTTAACATATTAACTCAAAAGGCACAGGAGAAGATATCTTAGCTAAAACTTAATAAATAATAACTAGTTTTAAATAGTTTATCCCCAAATTTTCTTTTCTAATCCATGATTTGTAAAAAATAAATTACAAAACAAATTTTCTAATCAACGCCACTGGTAAATTTCCAAATTCATCATATATATATATGTGTGTGTGTGTGTATCAATTAAACAAAAATTGAAATCTTAGTTCCAACACGTTAAGTCAAATTTCTACATGCACTATACATTTATTATTCAGAATTAATCATCTCTTAAACTCTCGTTATAAATAAGTAAATAATTTTAACAAGTAAATTCCCAATATATCTTTAAATTGATTACTTTCCATATATACGTTTTCCCAATTTTTCTTATAATTTAAAAAATCAAGATATTAATTTCATACCTTAAATTTTCCAATATTATCAAAATAAAAAATTCATACTCTAGAGAATTAATATCTTTTTATAAAAGACCAAATTACTAATTTCTCCATACTTTAATATCTGAAAATTTCAAAATTTCCGTTCATATATCAAATTTTAGTCATTATATCTTTAATTAAAGTAATTTTAAAATCAGGTTGTCATAGACTCCCCCTTCAAGAAATTGCGTCCCTGCAATTTTATTTTAAAAGAAAAGTCTATAAAGAATATATTACTATTAGTAATGCAGTCAATAGTCAACCATTAAAACAATCTCATACTAAAATCATTCTTAACCAAAACTCAGAAAGCTCCACATTTACCTTTTCAGTTTAGCATGGATTGAGATCTTCGACCCATCAAGTATAAATAGAGCAATCTGAATCAATTATTAGACACTTTATCGATGGCTTTCAGAAACTTAGAACTATCTTCCTTGCCCATTGTTTATTATCATGGATTATGAGTTTTACACAAACTCATATAAAGATACCAACAATTGTGTAATCCATATAAGTGGTTTTTTAGATGTCTATCGAGATTTTCTTAAAACTTTCGAGATTTTATTAAAACTTCGGAGGAAACTCTAAGGTATCTTAAAACTTTCAAGATTTTCTTAAAATTTCGGAGTAAACTCTAAGGTACGAAGTGTATCTCAAAGATTAGCAACACTTAGAATACCACATATCCATACATTCATTCACAATAAAAACTTTTCATTTATAATTATAAAAGCTTTTAATTACTTCCAAACTTTTTCAAACTTTTAGCTTACAAACCACCATTCAATTTGAAGATAAATAATTATTTATAAATATATTTTCCTTCAAAATATTTTCAAGACTTAATTTTCCTTCAAATCAATATTTTATCCTGAAAATCTTAACACTAAGTAATATGAACTCATTTCAAAGATATTAAGTTTTAATATTCTTCTTGAAAAACCCAAATTCATAAAATTCAACTCTTTTTAGTGGAAACCCAATCATAAAAGCTATAATAGTATCTTTATCCTTAAGGTTAAACTCAATATCTTCTTTTATTTGGAATCACGCCTTTCTAACAAGATTTCAAATTGCTTTCAGAATTACAAAACACTTTCACCTTATAAATATCTTCCTAATAATTTTCCATAAACTTTGTAATGTACAAATATTATAAATATTTTTCCACTTTAAGAAACTTTTTTGATATAAAATTCCATCATTTAGTTTTGTTTCATACTTCCCAAAACATACATTCCCAAAATTTATTTTTCATATTCTTCTCCATTCATCACTTTTAAATAAACTTCATTAACATAATAAATTCTTTTAACTTTGTAAACTAGCATACAAAATTATTTTTCTTTAATTACTTACTTATTTTCTAACTTGAAAATAAGTTTACACGAACATCTTACAACCCTTTTAACATATAAACACCTTATACAAATTTTAAAATATTAAACTTTTTAAGGTTTTCAAGATATTCAACTAATTTAATATTCTCTAAATAAGGATGTAAAATAATTAAAGATTACTCCTGAATAAATACTTAAACAAATTTGAATTATTTTAACACAATTCATTTCTCAAAGAATTATTTTCTATGAAAAATGAAAAATCATGAAAATCAAACCAATGTTTCCTTTCAAGTTAAATTTCTATATTTGATAATTAATTACGGGCAAAAGTCAGTTTTTAGTGAGAAGTTGTACATATTTGAATAGTTTGTAAATGAGTTTTTAAGAGAAAGTTGATCGAATACATACTGAGTTATCTAATTATTTCAGGTTTTTGTTTTTAAGGATAAAAAAGATTAGAAAACTTTAGCCAAGGAAAATGTAAGTAATAATGGCCGCAAGTGAATTTAAAGTGATGTATGGTCCTAATTCAAGAAACATATATTAGAATAATGGAAAATCATACAACTTCCTCTCATGAGTGCAGAGTTTGAGTGCCAATAGCTCCGATTTTTTGTTTTAAATTTTTTATTTATTTTGTACTTGTAAAATTTTTATACATTAATATCGAATTATAACTCATGTAACGACATAATGCCTAGTTCACATCTTAATTTAATAATAATATTTTCATTTAAGGGTTTAATAAACATATAAGTATTTGATTTTCCGATGGAACTAAATCTAGTGAAATATTTCCTTTTCTATATTACCGTGAATAAAATGATGTCTAATATCAATATATTTAGTTCTAGAGTGATTTATAGGATTTTTTGATAAATTTATAGCACTTGTATTATCACAATAATTCCCTGATTTAGAAAGATTAATTCCAAAATCTTGTAGTGTTTGCTGCATGTATATTACTCGAGCACATAAGCAACATAAATATATTCTACTTCACATGTCGAAAGTAAAACACAATTTTATTTCTTACTAAACCAAGGTACTAAAGATTGTCCAATGAAAGGAAAAGATCCACTTAAACTATTTCGATCAGTCTGACATCCTCCAAAATCAGCATCACTGTATGATACTAATACAAAAGGACATTCTTTCAGATAAAAGAGACCGTAGTCTTTAGTCTTGCTTAATTAATTTAGAATTCGTTTCATTGCCTGCAAATGTGATTCTATGAGATTTGCTTGAAATCGTTCACACAAGCATAAATTCATCATTAAATCTGGTCGACTAGCAGTTAAATAAAGTAATGATCCAATCATACTATGATATAGTTTTTGATCAACATTTTTGTCATTGTCATCTCTATCAAGATGTAACGTAGTACTTATTAGGAGTCGGTTTAGTAGAATTATTTTCCATACCAAATCATTGTGTAAGATTATTATAATATTTTTCTTGATTAGTAAAAATTTCATTACTTAATTGTTTAATTTGTAATCCAAGAAAGCATTAAAGTTCTCCCATATGAGATATTTCAAATTCTCTTGTCATAATATATGAAAATTATTAACATAACTTTTCATTTATGGAACCAAAAATAATGTCATCTACATAAATCTGTATTATTGAAATATCATTTTTATCTTGTTTTATAAATAAAGTTTGATCTATTTTTCCAATTTTAAAACCAGAATTTATTATAATTTTTAAGACAGCCATACCAAGCACAAGGTGCCTATTTTAAACCGTATAAAGCCTTTTTAACTAATAAACATGATCTAGAAAATTTTCATTTGCAAATAAAGGTGACTGTTCTACATATATATTTTCTTTTATAAAACCATTTAAAAATGCACTTTTTACGTTCGTTTGATATAGTTTAAAGTTATTAAAATACGCACAAGCAAATAAAATATGTATAGCTTCTAGATGAGCTACAGGAGCAAATGTTTCATTATAATCTATTCCTTCTTCTTGATTATAACCTTGAGCAACTAATCTAGCTTTATTTTGAATAATGTTAATGTCACTGTCTGATGATGAAGACAATTCTGAATCATCCCATGTAGCAGAGAATGCTTTCTTCTTTTTATCTTGTCCTTCTTATTTTCTGCTGGTTGGGACAGTCTTTCTTTGTATGACCCTTCTTATAACATTCATAACACTCAAGATTTGAAGCTGGCGGTTTATTGGTAATGCCTCTCCTATTTTTTCTAAATTTCTTGTTCTTTCCAACTTTTTGAAATTCTTTGCTCTAAATGCCATGTCATCTTCATCTGAATCCAAATCTTCTTATTCAGCTTGGAAAGCAATATTCTTTCTATCTTGGGCTTGATCTTGCTTTGCCTACAAATTTGCTTCATATGACATGAGATTTCTTATCAACTCTTCAGATTTGATGGTAGAAATATCATTAGCTTCTTCAATAGCTAAGATTTTTCATTCCTACTCATCCGTTAAAAAGTTCATAATTTTTGATACAATATCAAAATTTGTATATTTTTCTCCTAATGCCAATAGTGGATGATATATGTCTTGGAATCTAGAATACATATCATTTATGGTCTCATCCGATTTCATCTTGAAACTTTGAAACTGATTTTTGAGCATAGAAATTTGCTTTGCATAACTTAGTTTGTTCCTTCAAGTGTGATTTTAAGAGTTTGTAAAATTTCATAAGCAGTTGTACACATGCTAACTCTATTAAATTCATTTTTATCTAATGCGCAAAATAACCATATTCATCATTTTTGCATTCGATGTAGCATCTATCTTCTGTGTGTTAGACCACTGTGCATATGGTGTGATAGGCATAACGTATTCATTCTGAATGATATTCCAAATATCATATCCATTTGCTTGCGTATAAATTCTCATTTGAGTTGACTAATAATTGTAACTCAAACCGTTAAATAGTGGTGGTCATGCAGTGGATTGGCCTTCAATAAAACTTGTGTTAGTGTTATTTTCCATATTAACCGAATATCAAATAACCATGTTATGGATATATGATGACCTTACTCTAATACCAAGTGAAAACAACTATGGATCATATAGTATGGAATATTAACTAAACTATTTACTAGTGCAGAATATAAATATAAAAGTAAAATACTAAAGTAAATGACAATGATGATTTTTATACTGGTTTGAATTTCCCGTTCTACATCCAGTCCCAGACTCCTTGTAGAATTTAACTATCAACCCTCTCCTAATCCAGAGGAACATGTATTACATCGCCTGATCAACCGAACTTGACCTCTTCTGCCTAAGCAACTGAATAGTACTTTAACCGCCTGAGCAACCGAATAAGACATACAAACGATAAAATTGCTTCTGACTGAGTATGCTATTGAGTAGCACTGATACAACAATAACGTACACCCTTCTTATAATCTTCTCCTTTGTAATATATAGTGTAATTCGTGAAGATAGGAAGTTTATTTAATCTTGAATGAAATTTTTGTTGAATGAACAAGTGATTAGAATGAGAGTATTGAATGCAAATGGCAATATTGTTTAGACACTAAGAATGAGAAAACAGAATCAAAAATAGATGATTAAAACAATTGTTTTCATGGCTAAATACAATGTTTAAGAGTTTCAATTATTCATGAAAATTAGTGATCAAAAGATACAGAAACAACTCTTGAATCAAGGGTTGTTTCTGTTCGCTGAAATGAAGGTACTTTTTAGAAATGTAACTGTTATGCAATTTCAGTCGATTGAATAAAATAATTCATCTAGCTGAAATGATTGAAATTCAAATCAAAGAAGAAACAATGCAAAAGACATGTCATTCAGCCAACTGAAATGTATGGTTTATTCGACTGAATATTGATATTAAATTGTGCACATGCATAGGAATTCGGTCGACTGACCTATGCAATTCAATCGGCAGAATTGCCCCTTTTTCGCCATTTCAAAGTCTTTCGAAGAATTTTTGTGTGTGAAAAAGTTGAATAAATTTTTTGGCATATGAACTATGATTTGGAAGCTTTTAAATTACATGTGTGTGCATATACCATTTTGAAGAGATTTTAACAAGAATCAACCACTAGACTTCGACAAAAGACAAACCATAGATAATATATCATTGAAGCCTCTATTTGGAATATGGTATGCAATTTGGTAGATTATTTGTCGAGTAATATAATATCTTCTCCTAAAAATATGGTTAGTTCACATAATATTTACTCATATAGTTATCACAATCAAAACATCAAAAGTAGGTTCTAACAGCTCCTACATAGCTAACTTTGCCTCCTGCACGTCTTCGGAAGCTTATCGTCCAACCCACTAAACCTGAAAAACCTTAACTCCCAATTTACTCAAAATAAATTTTGAGCACCCTAGAGTTTAGGTGTAAAACAAAACTTTGAGTTAGACATAAATCTTGGTGTGAATAATACTACTATATCTCGATTTACTGATATTAAGTGAGACTATGTCTCTTAGCAAAACGGGTTTCACCTCACTAATATCCTTTTAAAAGCATATCTTTTGCGAATTAGAATCATGCAATCAAACTGATTATAACAATAACAGAAAATACATATATGCATAAAAATCAAGAAATCAATGGACCATCTGTCCACGTTATTATTTTACCTGGCTAATAATTAACCATTGGTTGATTCGGGCCTACCAGACATAAACAAGAATCCAATTTTGTTAGACACAATACTAGGCTAATTGCCTTTAACTTTCTTTTTTTCTAGCGTCAGCTGACCCTAGTGGTTTTACAGGCTCGCAAATAACCTACCTTTACTCTGCATATTCCCTTCTGTATGTAACCTCATTTTAGTCCCACCCGTGGCAAGCCCTACACACTGGAATTTTAGACTTATTTTAGCTAGGGGCTAATAGCTAAAGTATAGGACACGACCCTACACTAGTCCCATCTGGTCCTAATATCTGGGTCATAAACTTAGGGTTAACTACCCTATTCATGTTTCATTTCCCATCTCAGGGTCAACCACCCTATTAAAATTTCATTTCCTTGTAAATAGTCTTTACAAATGATTTACCCTTGAAACCATACCTTTATAAAATAAGGAAATTATATAATTTGCTTTACTCAAAATACTTATGCCATGATATATTCTTTACACAAAACAATGTTGATGAAACCTTATCAATGGGATTATTTGTCCCTTCAAAGTAAGTTAAAACCTCTTTTTAACCTAAAAAATTTTAAGCCATGAAGCCAAGGTAAAACCTTCGAAACCCTTGTTTAAAAACTTTAAAAAATGCCTTCCGAAATCATCTAGAATAACCCTTTCGAAAGCTTTACTAAAACCTTAGACATCCTCTTTTAAAACCATTTAAACTTGTCTTTCGAAAGCATTGGAAACCCTCCATTCAAACACTCAAAATAAACCTTTCGAAAACATTGGGGGATCTCTCATTCAAAACACATATTATATACCTTTCGAAAGCATTGGATTCAAATAAAGAATCGCGGAAAACTTTGCTTTGAAACCGTTAATAATTATTCCTTTTGAAACCATAGGGTTTAACTTTTAATATAATTAAGGGTCATAAAAACTAGGGCAAAAGCATTACTTTCGAAAGCATTTATCCTAAGTATAAGAAAGAGAATAGTTTCAAAACTAACCATTTCGGACCCATTGCCTCCGAAACTATTTAAACGTGGCTATGTAACCCTTTCGAAAACGTTGAGAAGCCGACTTCAAAGAAAAAAGGCAAAAGCACCTTTTCAAATGCATTGACTTAAAAGGTATGAATGCAGAATCAATGCAGAAGCATGGTTTCGAACAGGTTCGAAACGAATACCCTTTCGAAAGCTTCTTTTTAAAATAGTAAAGCGACAACTCTTTCAAAAGCTCTTTTCTAAAACAATGGTAAGTTGATTGGTTCGGAAGCTAATACAACCCCTTCGAAAGTATCATTTATAAAAAGAAGTAACTTAAAGTTAATAAGAGTAGCTACTACCCCTTCAAAAGAAAGATTTCGACACTATACCTTCCGCATTTGTCCAGTGCACTACGTATCAATTGTTTGGTACCACTTGATTTGGTTTCGAATGGGTTTCTAGCGGAGGTATGGTGTTGAAAGCTAGTATATGAAAGTAGCGAAGTTGTAAATCTAAGCAAAACATATTTTTAGCCTTTAAAAGAAATTGCTTTTTACCTAACTTGCCTTATTTATCAAAATGTAATTGGTTGCCATTTCTTTATCAAAATTCCTTTTCTCAAAGTGCTGTCAAATTCAGAAATTCCCATTTAAACATTTAACAAGTAAATCCTTCTCCTTGATAAAACATATAAAACATTTAAGTCCCTTAGCTTAAATAATTTTATTATCTAGTAAAATACTTAAGAAAATTTCTCAAAAATTACCATAATTCACTTCTAATATATTTTCTAACATATTTAAATTTAGATCCAAAATCAATATATAATTGCCGTAATTAATTTAAACCTAATATTAGCTATTTTCTTCTATAGGAAATTCGTAATAAACCCACAATTGCTTAGAAAATTATGAAACATGAAATCCAGTTCTAAAATAATGTTTTCGACCATATATAAAATATACAAGTCATTTAGATGTCATTTAATAGGTTTTCAAATCTAAACATATCGTAAAATCTATATGAAACACCATAAATCATCAACAAACATGTATCCTTTCAAACAAACACGACATGGTGTATTATTTGCAAAACTAAATCGGATCAAACCTTGAAATGGATATTATCAACAAAAGTGAGATGTAAATCAAATTATACATCTTAGCTTAGTGTTAGGACGAGATTTTTCCTTTGATTAATCCCTGCAAGATTTCTACTTGTTTCCTAGCTTATCTTCCTTTTGATTTCTCTTAATGGTGGCCGACCGCGCTTATAAGTGCTTTGGTTTTGTTTGTAAATGTTGAAATGAGTAAGAAATTTGGTAAGAAGGGCTTAAGGTATAAGAATGAATACTATTTTTATTTTTCCCTTATCATATTCCTCATATTTACTTATTTTTAGTTCTCTTTTGTTTATACATTAATTAAGGCACAACCCTCCTTATGGATTAACAAATCTTAATCCCTTAACCGTCTATATTATTTCATTTAATATATCTACTTAAATGCCCTAAATAATGTTAGTCAAAAATTAGGTCTTTACAGACTCCCCTCTTTAAAGGATTTCATCCTCAAAGATAAGAAACTTACAACAATCAAACATAAAGGTAAAACATACCATGAAACAAGTTAGGATAAGTATCTCTAATCCTGCTCTCAGTTTTCCAAGTACAGTCTCTCTCATTGTCACTCTACTGGACTTTGACTAAGCTGACTGCCTTGTTTCTTAGTCTCTTCTCATCCCTTGCAACTGTACAAACTGGTTTTCTAACTATAGTCATATCTGGTTCCACTACTAAATCATCTAACATAGTCGATGCAATAGTAGTTTCTGGATCTTGAATACATTCCTTAAATGAGAAACAGGAAAAACATTGTGGACTCCTATCAAGCTATATGGTAACTCTACTGTATATGCTAGTTTCCCAATCCCTCCTATAATAGGAAATGGTCCAACGAATCTCAATGCTAGTTTTCCTGATTTTCCAAATTGGATTACACCTTTCACTAGTGATATCTTGACGAAAACATGATCTTCGACTGAGAACTCTAAGTTTTTCCATCTCCAATTAGCATAATACTTCTGCCTAGACCAAGCTTCCCTCATTCTAGCTTGAATTAACTCAATCTTTTCTGCAGCTTCTTTAACTAAATCCGGACAAATAATTAACCTATCCTCGGTCTCTAACCAACAAATGGAAGATTTGCATGGCCTTCCATACAAAGCTTCAAACAGTGCCTTCCCTATACTAGTCTGATAACTATTGTCATACGAAAACTCGACTAAGTGCAAGTACTCTTCCTATGATCCTCAAAAGTCTAGCACATGGGCTCTTAAAAATTCTCTAAGACATTGTTAACTCTTTCCATTTGTCCATCTATCTAAGGATGGTAAGTGGTACTCATCTTGAGCTTGTATCTAAAGTCTCCTGTAGAATCTTCCAGAACTCTCTAGTGAATAAGGAATCTCGATCACTTACTATAGTACTAGGAATCCCATGTAGCTTAACTATATTCTTGATGAATAATTTAGCCAAAATTGCTCCATCCTGGTTGGCTTAACTGAAATGAAATGGGCACTCTTGGTCAACCTGTTCGCTGCGATCCATATACTTTCATTTCCTTGATTTGACCTTGGTAACCTGTCTATAAAGTCCATTGAGGTAGAATCCCATTTCCAAACTGGAACATTCAATTACTGAAGTAACCCACTAGGTTTTTGATGTTCAGCTTTTACCTGTTGACAGTTCAAACACTGCGTCACCCACCAGCTGCATCTGTCCTCATACCATCCTAGAAGAAACTCCTTTTATATCCTAATACATTTTAAGTCCTCCAGGATGAACGTTGAACTTTGAACAATGGCATTATCCAAGAACTTACTTCCTAATGTTTCCCACATTCTGAACACACGGTCTTCCTTTCTTCCTTAACCACCCATTCTGGTTAAAACTGAATCATCGCTTTCCATTCCATTCCTTAGTTTTATGATCCGTTCAGCTAATAATAAATCCTCCCCTTTCTTAGAAGCAATCAATTTGATCATCATTGGTCGAACTTCTAAACATGAAAACGTAGTAGTTTCCTAATTAGAACTAGCTTTAGATCTCTACTGTATTCTGCATATGGTCAATGCTTCTAAACCTTTTCACTCAGCTATCATTGCCAATACTACATTCTGATGTTTCTCACTAAGTGCATCTGCAAATTTATTGCCTTTCGCAGTTTGTACTCAATTCCAAGTCATAAGCGGCTAAAAAGTCTAGCCGCCTCAGCTATCTCATATTCAATTCCTTTTGAGAGAATAAATATCTCAGTGACTTATGATCCGTATACAAATCGAATCATTCTCCCAAAAGGTAATGTCCCCACAAATTCAATGCAAAAACTACTGTAGCTAATTTCAAATCATGAGTTGGATATTTATCTTCATGCAGCTAAGATGTCGTGAAGCGTAGGCAATCACTTTACCTCTTTGCATTAATACAGCTCCTAACCCTATTGCACATGCATCTGTATACACCATTAAGTCCTGATTCCCCTCTAGAACAACTAACAAAGGTGCATTAATCAATAAGTGTTTCAATTTCTAAAATGTTTCCTCACACTTATTGGTCCAGACAAACTTTATATCTTTTCGAGTTAGCTTAGTCATTGGTACTGTTACCGCGAAAATTCCTTAATGAACCTCCGATAATAACCAGCTAATCCAAGGAAACTCTTTATCTCAGTCACTATCTCAGGCCTCTTCCAATTATTCACTGCCTTGGTCTTAGCTAGATCTACGAACAACCCTTTCTCTAAGACTATATGACCAAGAAATTTTACTTCCTTCTTCGAGAAACGACACTTCGAAAATTTCGCTTTCAGTTGATGTTGCCTCAACGTCTCCAACACCACTCTAAAATGTACTTCATGCTCTCTTTTATCTTTAGAGTATATCAAACAGTCATCTATGAACTCCAACACAAATCTGTCCAGATGCTTCCGAAAGATTCTATTCATCAAGTGCATAAAAATGCTGGCGCATTGGTTAGTCCAAATGGCATTACTAACCATTCTACGATCCATATCTTTTTCTAACGCTATCAAAGGAATATTATCCTCTACTACTCTAAGCTGACGGAACCTTGTTGCTAAATCCAACAGGGAAAATGCTCTGGCTCCACTCAACTTGCCGAACAAATCGTCAATTCTAGGTAATGGATATCAATTCTTTATCGTCTTCTCATTCAACTTAAAATAATCGACACGAAACCTTAACGATCTATCTAGTTTCTTTGGACACAATATGACTACGCCCCACAACGAACTATTAGGTCTGATAAAGTTCTTACCTTTTAAATCCACCAACTGCATCTTTATCTCCTTCATTTTGGTAAGTATCATCCTACTTGGCGGTCAACTCACTAGTTCTGCTTCAGGTACTAATTCTATCTAAATTTCAATGGCTCATTTTGGCGGTAGTTCTAGTACGGGCTTAAGATGCCTGTGAACCTCTAATAACGAAAACTCGATTCAACTCGTTTTCTTCCTCCATAACACCCAACAAAGAATATACCCAAAAACTAAGGTTTTCTACGAGGTATATAACGCGATCACTACAACTAGGGTGTCTAAGTGATGTTTCCCTACCGTGGAAAAATATCCTAGCTTCATATTGCTTAACCTATCCATACCCAAAATAATTCGAACCTTATGAAATCAAATACATGCAAACTGCAAGCAAATATATGACCTAACAATTCAAACTCTAAGTGATCGTATCTCATCCCAAGAGTCGCATACTCTCCTATCGAGTTCGTAACCCTTAAGAAAGTAACTAGATATGAGGGTTCTAAGTTAAGTTTATCTACTAAATAATGAGATATAAAAGAATGCGATGCACCGGTATCAAATAAAATCTACCCGATACACCACGAATTAGAAGCGTACCTCCCAACACAGCTTTTTCTTTCTCATCACCTATTGGTCTTGAGGTATCTGGTTCCAATGCAAAATTCTTGCTTTTTCCATCCTTAGCTAGTTCATTACACCGATTCTTATAGTGTCCAATCTGATCACAATTAAAGCACCACACCTCTTTCTTATCAGCAACTTTCTTTCCTTTGCCTGTCCGACACCCGTGAGCAAGTATCCCTTCTTGTCGCACCTATAGCAAACTACTTCAGTCTTCTTTTTCTTAGCCGCTCCTCCTTTCTAAGCGGCTTTCTTATGGAAAAACTCTCTCTTCTACTTTCTCTCACTTTGAGCTTCCCCTGCTTAGTTACCATCATGAAAAGCAAGCATCTCCTCCTGCCTCAAAGCCATCTCGATAACTACATCATACCGATCCTTCATATGCGGCAGAGTTGATTTAGCTTGTTTTGGTTTTAGTCCACAGATGAACTACTCATTCCTTTTGACAATTGTATCAACCGTATCATATTCGTATCTCGATAGCTCCTCAAATCTGGTTGCATAGTCCAGCATTGTCATGTCTCCCTGCTCCAACTCCATAAACTTTGACTTAGCAATCTCTGGCATGAATCTTCCTCAAACCTCCTTCTAAATTCAACCTAAGTCATGGTCTCATCATTAACTCTCAGAGCAACATGTTCCACCAGTACAATGCTGCTCCTCGCAACTGTCCAGAAGCAAGCCTCCTCTTTTGCTCATCATTAAGCTCTAAATTAGCAAAGATCCTTTCGCAATAATGTAACTAATTCTCCACTTTAATTGAATCTCCAATTCCAATAAACAGATTTCCTTCAAGCCTGACATAATCTCTGCTTAGTGCTGCATAATTATTGACCATCGGAGCTCCTTAATTTCCTCCTTCAATATTTCCTTTGACTAAACCCACAACAACTCCAGCCTGCATCATATTAACAAAGAACTAATACATAGCTCTCACATTAGCTTGTGGCACTCCAGCACCCACATTAGTAGGATGTACCCTACCTGGATTCCTTCTAGCATTAGTTCTGGCATTTTCATTGGTTGTGGTGCTTCCTCCATCAATGTTAACTCTTTCACTCCTTGCATCCATATCTTATGTCCTTAAAGTCTGCATTCGAGTCTTTGTAAGATACAGAAGAATAGCCTAAAAGAAATGAGAGAATAGAGATAAAACGTATATTTATATATAACAAATACAAGTACGTTACTGTAGCGTTATCCTATACCCCAATCTTTTTTTTGCTTCCTTAGGATTTTCAAAATCATTATAAGTTTGAAATTTCTTTTAAGTTTTCATAAATCTATGCTCTGATACCAAGTTGTAACATCCTCTATCATGAGCCTCGAAGCTAAGCACTATAGATGCTGCAGTCATCCATAGTAATAACTTATAAAAACAAAATATGGTAATGTTAATGGTATCCATAATATTAGAAGCACATGAATATTTAATGAAACCACATATTTCAAAACCAGCTTTTCTGATTACATTTCAAATCCATATTTCATATTCAGTTAAATAATACCTAAAATTATAGGTTTTGATCAAATATAACTATTAAAAATTACGAGAGCAACATATGAAGATGTCCCTTGGACGATCAAAGTACTAGATAGGCATATCCGTCATAAATACATCATAGAGGAAATAAGACTAAATAGCTCCTGCATAACTAACTTTGCCTTTTGCACTTCTTCGGAAGCTTATTCGCCAAACCTAAAAACCTGAAAACCTTAACTCTCAATCTACTCAAATTAAAATTTGAGTACTTGAGAGTTTAAGGGGAAAAGAATAAACTTCGAGTCAGTCATAAATCTTGGTGTGAGTAATGCTATTACATCTCGATTTACAAATATTAAGGGAGACCACACCGCTTAACGAATGGGTTTCCCCACATTAATATCTTTTTAAAGCATATCTTTTGCAAATCAGAATCATACAATCAAATTGATTATAGCAATAATAGAAAATACATATATGCATAAAAATTAGGAAATCAATGGACCATCTGTCCACACTATAGTTTTACCTGACAAACTATTAACCATTGGCTGACTCCGGTCTACCAGACATAACTAAGAATCCAACTTCTGTTAGACACAATACTAGGTTGGCTATCCTTAACTTTCTTTTTTTCTAGGGTCAACTAAACCTAATGGTTTTACGGGCTCACCAATAACATATCTTTCTCTTTATGATTCTTTCTGTGTATAACCTCATTTTAGTCCCACATATGGTAAGCCCTAGGCACTACAATTTTGGACTTATACCAGCTAGCGGTTAATAGCTAAAGTATATGATGCGACCCTACACCAGTCATGCCTGGTCTCCTGATATCTAAGTTGTAAACTTAGGGTCAACTATCATATTCATGTTTCATTCCTATCTTAGGGTTAACTACCCTGTTAAAATTTCATTTCCTTGTAAATAGTGTTTACAAATGATTTACCCCTAAAATCATGCCAATATACAACAAGGAAATCATATACTTTCCTTTACTCAAAATATTTACGACATGCACTACACCAAAAACAACCCTTTACAGCGTTTTAGAAATGCTTCCATACACATCCGCAGCATTTCAAAGAACGCTACTTAACAGCTTGTACAATAAAGTCAGGAGATACCGCAATATTTTCGAAAATGCTGCAAAAAAATGTCTACCGATGCTTTTCAAAATGCTGCAGTAAATTATTTTGCAGCGTTTGCAGCTTTTTAAAGAACGCAACCTAATAGAAGTTTCAATAAACCAGGTTATATCACAACAGTTTTGAAACGCTGCAAAAAGCATTATCGCAAGGTTTAAAAATGTTATGGTTTTTTATTGCATCGGTTATATGCTATTATGTTTAAAAAAACCTCGATTTAAACATCTATTCAACAAAAAACTGATCAATTTAAAAAACATTAATGAACATAATCTTACAATATAAGCAGTTATAAGGTGTTAAACATAATCAAAGCTACACTAACTTCGTACATGAAAAAAATTAAGTCGTATACAAAATCTCATAAGCAATGTTTTAAGCACAAATGATACATAAAATCTTACAAAAAGAGCTTGCTAAAAGAGCAAAATATAAATCATGAAAAGTCGAAACTAGTATTGTTCAAAGTCCAATATCCCTATAAGATAAAAATGCAATTCGAGTGTGGTAGAAGAGAACAAATATGAATTAATTTAGCATCAAATATGAACAAAAAATGTAATTTGTTTGACTCAGCTTGAAATGATTTCGACTAAGTTTGAAATGAGTCGAAAACTCTAGATCCAAATCAAGTTTTGACTCAGGTTTCGAACCCGAGTTGAACTCAGGTTTCGAACCTAAATCAAATCATGGTTGCATGTATGTTGGGTTATGTAGAAGCAATTATTTTTATGAAGGTCAATTTTCACAGCTATTATTGTTATTGTTGCTAGTGGTAGTATTACAATTAATTAAATTAAAACCATGATATTAACTAAATTAGAATTGTATGATACAAGATGTCATGTAACTATATTATTAACTAGCTTAAATTTCAAATTAACCTATTTTGGGGTACACATCAGGTTTCCCTTATTGTTGTGGTGCAAACAAATCATTAATTAAAAAAATATAGTGCACCATAAGAAACGTTAAATTCAACATATAGATAGTCCATATAACTGTTAACCAATACAAAGGTTCAAACTGCAGTAAGCTTATTAATATGGTTGAAGTTGTGAAAAAGAATACCATAGAGAACGTGCTACAATTTGGCAAGATTGATACTGCAGTATGGATTCCAAAATAGTCTGCCATAACAGCCCTCTTCTCCATATCTGCCAACAGATACATGGCTTCGTCATAATTTTCCTGCATTCATCTGGAAATATGCGATAAATCCATATAACCAACTAGCAGATGCAATATAGACACCATAAGTTATTAACATCACATAATCCTATAATGAGCTAATAAAAACTACAGCAACCTGCCGGCCTTTGAAATCAAGTAAAAAAATTTTAATTAAAACCTGTCACGGTGGATTCTTATGCACTCTTTTTGACCTATTTAGAATGTTATTATGTATTTTAATTACTTAAGACAGTTTAAGGCAAAAAATATGTTGACATATTTATAGGCATAAAGCATAATAAAATAACGCCTAAGTTTAAAATTGTTGGAATAATATTGGCAATATATTGAACATGGCAATAACAAGTCAGATTATAACAATAATAAATAGAAAACCTAATTTTCTTTTATACTCTAAAATAAGCTCTTGAAATGTACCCATATAAACTCACTGCAATTAAAAAATAGAAATCGACATCATAACTTCAAATCTAAAATCTTCGTATTAATTGTAATAATGACCATTTAAGTTATCTGTACTTGTAAAGTGCAAACATCAACAAAAAACCAAACATGCATAATTGAGTGTAAATCTACAATATTAACACTTTATATGATTTTGATGTATTGATATATCGCTTTTATAGATATAACCCCAGTTATTCTAGCAGTAACATATAAATTAAAAATATATACATAAGAGACATTTTAGCAATGCAACAATCCAAACAATATTTGGTTGATTGCACTTATATAAAATGCAAGGAATAAAAGAGATCTGTTTTAGAAATCTATAAAATACAAAGGCCACTTTATATTTTCAAAACTTCCAAGGACCAAGATAGTCAATAGCAAGTAGAGCAAAGTTTGCGCTATGTACTATTTTGCTATTAAAAATAAAAAAGCATGAAATGGAATAAATCAAAAAATTCGAATGCTTGCTTGTAGATGTGTATGGTTAGGGGTTTGGATGTTTGATTGCTTGATCGTTTCTTATTAATGATATTATTTAAGTACTAGTATAATCAACATTAATTTACAAGCATATGATTTTGATAATGTAAGGAAATTAATTATAAATTGAAATACCTAAAATATTTATAATTAAATCTGTGTCATTTTGCGTCCAACCAACGTTAGCTATAGTGGCTCCTAAACACTAGAATGAGAAAACCCGACCCAACCTGTTGAAAAGTAAACAAATAACTATTTTACTATTCAATGCTTAGTATTTATCAATTTACATTCAACTATACATTCAATGTTAAGCAACTTAACATTAAAACAAGCACGACCTCACATTTCAAGTTATAATTTTTTTTATCAGCTGCATTACTCAAGATGGTTGCGTGATAGATAAAGATATATTTCAGTTTCTTTACATAATAGAACATCTTAGTTGGAATATAATGAACAAATATGGTCAGATGAATGAGGTAGCATGCGGTTAGCAAAAACGCCCATAAGTGCACAGCATGTGAAACATGGTGAATCATGCATTGATAAACATGAAATGTAACAATATGATAGGCTGCGAATGTAATAAATCACGCATGCATGTCAAATGGATTTATGAAAAAAATAATAATTGAATATATAAAGAAACGTTTCCTTCTCGCAACATGTATGTGCGATTACTAAGCTGCTATGCTTTATAGGAATTAAGTTTGACTGTTAAGTCCATTTTCTATTAATAATCAACCTATTACGTAGGATACTCCTTGCAGTAACACTTAATGAAACTGAGTGTTAGTGAGCCTAAATGAAGTTGACTTTGCTTACATGTATACATAACCTGAGATGGATCTTCTTATCTATGTACCTCTGTTTCCTACAGATCAATCTGTAGACATATGTATGTCCCTTAACTGAAAAATAGTAGCTGAAAAAACAAATATTTTGAGTTATATGGCTACGCACATGTTATATTGTTACTTAACTTGGATTTCCTTTTGTGCTTTGATAACTAGTTTAGTTTTACAAATTATACTCTTTCTAGTGTATGACGATTAACAATATATAATGCAAATCTCCCTCATATGATCTCTAAACCCAGTAAGTATATATAATGATGTGGGTTTGTTTTTAAGTTACAAAGTTGGAAAATTGATCATTTTACTCTCTTTAATTCAATTCACATTATTTATCAATTCAATCTAATTAATACCATCATTATATTATTAAAATTTTAATTATAATATTTCTCAAAAATTTTTGGGTTATTACACTTATCCATCAGCAGTTGCAAGGTCAATAACGCTATGTCAATACAATAGCCTTATAAACCTGATATCTTCTATCCATACAATAGCTTATAAACTTGATAAAATTACATCTTATAAACCATATAGTTTCTATCCACACAACATCTTTTAAATTGATAGCAACATATCTTATAAACAAGATAGTTGTTACCCACATGATAGTTTGACATGGTGCCTGATAAGGGATAAAGAGTATCCCTAGAATAAAGAAAGTTCGTGTGTCTTTGTAGTGAACATAGAAACATAGTAACCTTTATCCTAATATCCGTGATATATTTCATTTCCACAAAATTCTCCTTTATAAAGCGTACAACCAAACATCCATGCTTTATACATACTAATTTATTTACATCCATTCAGATCCAATCTACGTCAATTCATCTTTGTTAAAAAGCATTCGATGAACATGCATTCTACCAACGCTAACTTCTTATTTATATTTTCCATAATTGTTAAAAAGGTCGACTGTCCATGTTCAGGACAGTCTTGATTATAACAGTCTAACTAAACTCCTAAAAAAAGTTGCATGTATTCTAGTTTGCATAAAAGCTTCACAAACTATTCAATGTACACCGGTGATGCTATCATATTCGAATCGAAACTTATTTAATGTTTTCTCAATTTTTATTTCAACCAGTAAGATGGAGAATTATGACTTAATCATCAAGCTCGTGTTACATAGAGATTTAATAAACAATAAATTAATCAGATCAAATAATTTTTTACATGCTACAAGGTACTACAACCCGATTCAGGGATGACTGGCAGCATCATCACTCTCTTCCTGGGCGACACGAATAGCTAACATTCAAAATCCCCAAAATACCCCTTGCATATTACATAATTTTTGCCAACTAAAAAGTAGTCAGCCTGTCAAAGTAAAATAAGTATGATTTAAGCTTTGCCAAGAGTAAGTTAATGAATACTATATTTTGAATCAGGGTGTACTTTCCTATTTCATATATAAATATTTACATAGTTAACACTACTGTTAGATATACTATTGGATACTATTCAAAATTTGTGCAACAGAAATTATTATTGTACTAGACAAAATCCTATAAATCTTTACCTCCATTGAAAAGTTTACCATATAAAACAATGATACATCTAATTAATTATTATTTGGTATCAGCAAATTTAAGAAAATCATTTAAATGAATACAAGATATCTTACCATTTTCTATTATCAATCTTCCTTCCCTTCCAATAAATACACATGCCATCATACAGTTCATTCACAACTCATTAACTTTTATTTTCAAATACATTTCGGTAAAGCAAATAGTATAAACAATGTCAATTATTTAGTCCGCCGCATCTTCGTTACTTACATTGGCATATACATTCTACATATTGCTAGAAAACATGGTGCATGGAATATCATCATTTATGCTTGTTCGTGGATGTCAATTAGTAGTAACGGATATTCCTTTCCATTAACAAATTACCATTGTTGTTTTTATCACCTTACAGTTTATGCGTTTATAAAATATATGTAATTTAAAATGCTGTTCTAAATTATTCTCCTTTTTTTTCTAGATTTACTAATACTTTCTAGTAACACTTTTTTTGTTATCGAAATTGTGTAAATTAGTTCCAACTGCAATAGTGTACTCCCTTATTTTACTAATTTTCTAGGTAATTTGAAATATACACTGTCCTGCACATAGCTAAAACTATGGTTTTGGAACACTGCTTCATACTAAGGTTTTTTATTTTTAATGTAATGGTTTAAAAAACAAATGAAAAGATTACAACTTTAGTATATCTAGTGAACTGTGCACAATAAATTATTTTTGTAATATATAAACATGTGCTCTTTTGAATAGGAGGCAGTTATCGTTACATAACAATAGTAAGGTCGTATATTCTTTTTACATCAATAGGTTTTTCCCCATAATTTATTCTGTTTATATGGATCATTTTTAATTCTACCACTTAATAGGCTTAAATCATTCTTGTGCAGGGCTCATACTATCTTTTGATTTATGATATTTCAGTTAACAGCCATTTCAGAGTTACATCAAGAAATATTCAAGCAGATAAATTTCAAATTTATAAGTTAGTTACTAGTTACAAATAATATAGAAAGATAATAGATGAAAAAGAGAATAACGCTTCCATGAAATTGATTCTAACTTTAAGGGTATCACAAAGTCAAAGCACATGAAAACAAAAGGCCTAAGTTTCCTTTATTAAAAAGCTTATTGGAGAAGAAGAAGAAAAGGATACAGTCAACGTCAACAAAATAACGTGTTTGCATTTTTTATGTGTCGCTGTATTTTCATTTACGGTATGATAAAGACACAATTTAAGAATGTTAACAGATTTGTTTGCCTTCTTTTAATTTCATCATCTAACATAGTTGCCAATAGTCATCAAAATTTCAAATATATTATAGTAAATATTAGAGATATACACGTGCAAATATCAACCTATATAAGTTTTTGTGTGTGCGCCTATCTATCTATATGTAGTATGCATTTGTCTATGAAAGGTTTCATAAAAATATCTACATGGAGCAGATGAGAAGCAAGTTTCTGTCTAGTAGCCTCATGCTCGACGAATACACATGCATCTTCGCCCCCTTTTTACTCTTGTTCCATTGCATTAAAACCTATATACTAACAGAATATTTAAATATTTTTTTTTACAAATCATAAGGAAATCAAGATGTAGTAAGTAGCGGTCAATTTAAATAAAGATACCTGAATTAAGGCATGCTCCTGTTCTTGTTGGTTTCATAGAGACTGTTGTGCTTCTGACACTTGTTGCTCTGATTGTTCGACCTACAAACATATACATTATGGATTAGTTGGCAAACTACTAAATATGTCATTTAAACAACTGGGTTAGAGAAGAAAATATTTTAATTATGGCCAGAAGAGCAAATGTATAGTCACATATATTTGATATAATGATACACCAAGAAAGATGTAAAGTTGAGTGATTACAGGTTGATCCACATATCCTAAATTGTGGTTCTACACCGAAACTCACAAAATACATAAAGCACCAAAATTCATATAAACACATTGTTATCTTTCTAAATCAACAAGTGGGGCTACCTGAAGCCGAACAAACATACACATGATGTTGAAGAACACGAGCCTGTAAACTTAAATAAACATAGCTCACACCACCTTAACTACCATGTTCAATCCTTTGTCAACTCTCCCCATCATCTTTAAAAATACTTTTATAGGCCCATCATGATATCCCATACCATATTCCAAAAAAAAACATATTTACTTATTTTTAATTTCAGCCAAACCATGAATATTTACAGCTTTGCAAAAAATATATTTTTAAATTGTTTAATCTTGTTCATTTTAACATTTTTCAATGCTCCAGTGAATCTTATCAACTTGAACAAAGAAGAACCACCTCAACCCTGAGATATTAACAATCAAAGAATTGTATGTATATATTTCTTTTCCATAGAACAATGCTTTTTAAATGACAACAAAAATCTGTACTCTAATCGCAAGGGCAATAGGGAATTCGGACCAAAAAATAGAAGCCCAAAAAAGTAAAAAGACTCACTATACAAAGAAGTATACATCATCATCAGGGTTATTGATTCACATGTAAACCATAATTATGGAAACTACCCTAACTGTCCAAACCTCCTGTGACTATAACATGGCCTAATGCATGAGTTGAGTTGCTACATGAAGCATTCATAAACTGGAACTGAGATTTAAAAATATGGCTATAGATATGACAATTCTATTTCACTAGTTCAATTTTAAGTTTTATCACTCCAATGAAAAAGCAAAAACAAAACATAAATGGTCAGACCAACGATTATCTCATTTTCTTAGCTCTTGGATGATACATCAACCAGAATAGGAATTATGATATACAATTATAACGTATATGATATATAGGGGTAGGGCATACCTTAACTTACACTCTTGGGGTTGTTGTGGCCTGGTATTTGAGTTTTTATTTTCAAGCCATTGCTGTTTAGTTTGAACCCAAAGAAACATAGCCTGCTCATTATCATATAACAATGAATCAGGAAAACCAAATACCTTACATAATACTTTGCTTAATTTTTATCTCATAATTTTTTTGTTGATACGGGATGATTGTGCCACATGCATATTGAACCTTGCGTTAAAGACTAGAGTTATGAAACAAAGAAGTAAAAACAACTGATCAAATAATTTATTTCACAGATTTGTAATAAACTTCATTTAACTAATCAGTTTCTAGAATAAATTTTCATTTTGAACTTGCATCTGACTAAAAGAAAATCACCATAAAACTTCTTTGTGAACTTATATCCACGTTATCACAATACAAAGAAATCACATGCTACCCAAAAATTAAAGCATTGTTTAGACATCACAAAAATGGATAAAAATAATGTGAAAAATATAGGACACGATACTGATATAAAATATAGGCCTAAATTGACTTTACAAGTTAATTTACACGGAGAGGAACCATAGATTCCTATACCAGGTAATCAAAAATGTAAGATGAGGTGAACCATATATTAAAGCATTTGTAAATTAAAAAAAAAAACTCTAAAAATGGAGAAACAGTAAGATTGCGTGAATATTTGGAGTGGGTGATGAAGAATGACGACTCTGGAGATGTGGAACGCTAGAGAATTTCTGAAGCTCAAAGAAGCTAGTAGGTTGTCGAAGCCCACAATTGACAGCAGAGTTGTGGAGATTTAGACGAAGATCAAAAGTGTTTGATTTTCAATGAAATTTGGGATTAGGGATTTTTGGGAAAGAGACGGATCGATGTTGAGTGACATGTGAGAAAGGCAGGACCTTTTTCTTTTTGGCATTTTTAAGTAAACCATGTGAATTTGTTAAGCAAGAGCAGTTTTACAATAATTTTTCATTAATACCTAGATAATTGCAGCTTTTCTATTAAAACCTTGCGAATTGGTGCCGTGAAAGGTATATTTTTTTGTAGTGATGATATATACACAAAAATGTCGATGAAACCTTATCAATGGGATTGTCTGTCCCTTCAAAGTAAGTTAAAACCCTTTTTAACTTAAAAGATTCTAGGTTATGAAACCAAGAAAAAACCTTCAAAACACTTATTTAAAAACTTTAAACAATGCCTTTTGAAATCATTGAGAACAACACTTTCGAAAGACTAAAACCTTCGACATCCTCTTTTAAAACCATTTAAAATTTTCTTTCAAATGCATTGGAAACCCTCTATTCAAAAGCTCAAAATGAATCTTTCAAAAATATTGAGAAGCTCCCCTTCAAAACAAATATTATATACCTTTCGAAAGCATTGGGCACAAGTAAAGAATCATGGAAACATTACTTCGAAACCTTTAATAATTATTCCTTTCGAAACCATTGGGTTTAACTAACTAATGGTCATAAAGAACTAGCGTGAAAGCATTACTTTCGAAAGCATTTGTCCTAAGTAAAAGAAAGAGGATGCTTTCGAAACCATTGCCTTCGAAACCATTTAAAAGCAGCTATGTGATCCTTTCAAAAACATTGAGAAGGCGGCTTGAAAGAAAAAGGCAAAAGCACCCTTACGAATGCATTAAGTCAAAAGGTATGAATGTGGCAGCATGGTTTGAACAGGTTCAAAAGGACGATCCTTCTGAAAGGTTCTTTTTAGAATAGAAAGGCGGCATATCTTTTGAAATCTCTTTTCTAAAACAAAGGCAATTTGATTGGTGCAAAAGCTAATACAACCCCTTTGACAACATCATTTATAAACAGAAGTAAATTAAAGTTCATAAGTGTAGCTTCTATCCCTTCGAAAGCAAGGTTTCAAAACCGTACCTTCTGCCTTTCTTCAATGCACTACATATCAATTTGTTTGGTACCGTGCGATTTGGTTTTGAATGGGTTCTCTAGTAGAGGTATGGTGTCAAAAGCTAGTATATGGAAGCGACAAAGTGGTAAATCCAAGAAAAACTGATTTTTAGCCTTTAAAACAAATTTCTTTTTTACCTAACTTGCCTTATTTCTCAAAATGTAATTAGTTACCATATTTTGATATCATTTTCTAAAATTGCTACCGAATTCGTAAATTACCAGTAAAAAACATTTAACAAATAAGATATTCTCCTTGATAAAACATATAAAACATTTAAGTCCCTTAGCTTAAATAATTTTATTATCATAGTAAAATACTTAGAAAAAATCCCTAGAAATTACCATAATTCACTTCTAACATGCAACATATTCAAATTTCAGACCCAAAATAATATATAATTTCATAATTAATTTATACCCAATATTTGCTATTTTCTTTCACAGAAAATTCATAATAAACCATCAATTGCTTAAATATTATGGAATTTGAAACCCTCTTCTAAAATAATGTTTTCGAACATATATCAAAAAAGCAACTCATATGGATGTTCTTTAGTAGGTTTTTCAATCTAAACTTATTATAAAATTTATTTTGACACCATAAATCATCAATAAATATATATCCTTTCAAAAAAACATAACACGACATATTATTTGCAAATTTGGGTTAAACCTTGGAACCAAAATTATCAGCAGAAGTGAGATATAAATCGAATTATTTGACTTAACTTGGTTTTAAGATGGTTGAGATTTGTCCTTTGTTTAATCCCTTTAAGCTTTCTACTTGTTTCCTAGCTTATCTTCCTTTTGATTTCTCTTAATGGTGGCCGACTAAGCTTATAAGTGTTTTAGTTTTGTTTGTAAATGTTGAAATGAGAAAGAGATGAATGTAAGAATGGTTTAGGTTATAAGAATGAAGACTATTCCTATTTTTCCCTTATCATATTCATCCTAGTTACTTCTTTATAATTCTCTTTTCTTTATACATTAATTAAGGCAGGACCCTTCTTATTGGTTTACAAATTTCAATTCCTTAACCATTTACATTATTTCATTTAAGTTATCTAACTAAATTCCCTAAATAATGTTAGCCAAATTTAAGATCATTACAATATACCCTTGACAACATCTTATGAAGTACGAGTAGCACATGAATCCTGCAAGAGCGATGGATGCCATCGGATGAAGATGTTTTCCCATATTTGTCGAAGGAATAACGATCATGTTGTTTGCGCGGTTACCACCTTGGTCCATCTCCTCATCCGATTAATTGGATCAGAAGTTTGTCGAGCAATTCAGGATGCATGCAACTCACACCAAGCACATGTTGTCATTATCTAACTTATTCTAAGCACCGAGAAAGCCGTTTAAAGACTTCCTATAGAGATTCAACATCATCATTGCTAAAGTGAGAAATTCTAGCGAGAATATGATACTGATGGCATTGATAAGAGGGATCAAATCTAAGACATACTTCGGCGAGAGGTAAGTTGGAGAGCCTCCTATGACCTTGGAACATTTCTGTTACAAAGTGAGCCAGTACCTAAGCAAGGAGGAGGTATAATAGACTATGAGAAAGAACAATGTAGGCCCGTTGGCTGAAGGAATTCAAAACGAGGGCAGCATTGAGGCCTTAATTACATGAGTACTCAGATTCTAGGAGACAACCGAGAATCCCAAAATTCGACTCATATACTCCTTTGAACGATTCAGTCGAAAACTTCTACTTAGAGACTCTTGACTCAAAGTAGTATCGGAAATAGTCTCAAGTGAGTCCATCGAAACCTAGAGGAAATCGTGGTTGTATACTTCAAAATACAGGCAATAATAACGCTGGCGATTGTAGACACCTTCGAGATGTGATCGAAAAGCTGATCCGGAAAGGAAAGTTTCGACTAAATGTGCAAGCCCCATAAAATGGCTGGCAGGGAACATCCGACCCGTATCAATAATTTTTTATATTATCAATTGGACCACCTGTGGTTGACTTTCAGTTGAGAGGAGCTAGGCCGAAGTGGAATAGAGATTAAGACGTTGCTTCACTTATCAACAAGATTTATTTTAATTTCAATTATGTTATGAACTACACCAACTTGAACTAAACTACTTCCAAATGATGCATGTGACCAAGTACTTAGAGTTGGGCGCCAGCCAACATCCATGGACCATGATCGGACCTTTGGAGGTCAAGACGAGCATGATTCATCCGCTCATCAACTACCATATTTCCTTGACTTAGGGGCAAGGACTCGAATGGAAAGTCGGTGTGACTCGAACATCCACTTCCTACTCTGTCCTTCAATTCTGATAGAACATCTGTGCCTTACTCAAAGCTCGAAATGGTCAGATTCCAATATAAAATGGACACGACTAGCCATCCACTCTCTGCACTTGACTTGAAGACCGAAGAAACACTTGGAGTGGATGCAACCCAACCATCCAATCCGTAGCTCATAATTGAAGTTTGCCAAACTTTTTATGCCTCTTCCGAAGCTCTACAAGACCGAGGTCCAACCAAAGTGGACATGATTTGACCATTTCACACATTAACTCCTGCCATAGACACAAGAAGCAGTTTATGAGCTTCACTTAAAGTAGGCGTGATTGATCGTCTACTCATCAACCACCATCCTCAACACGATTGCAACATGAGATGGATGGGAATTGACCGTCCATCCAACAAATCTCTCCCTTGACTTGCCGTGAGGAGTGCAAAGCAAATTGGATGAGACGTAACCATCCAACCCAAGCGTGGACCATGGAGGTGTTCCAACCATCCATTGCTTACCAAGTGGACGTAAATCAACCGTCCACTTTCTTTGACACTAGGCATAGAATTCCTTTCCGTGAATGAAAAATACTCGATTGTCATTTGACAACTCTTACCTTAACCTGAAGGGTGAAGTATTGAAAAAATCCGGACCAAACCGCAGCAGAAGAAATGGGTGAATTTCAATTTTTTTACGCTATTGGATCTTAGTTGGGCCTATGAAGCCTAATTTATTTAGAACATTTCTAATTTTTTTAAAATAAAATCATTTATTTTATTTAAATTATTCAAAGGGAAGTTTTTAATTTCAAATGTATAGTTTATCAAATACAAATACACCTAACATTTAGTTAATGTATAGGGAATGAGACATTCATTCCTTTCTATAAAACAAGAATTAATTGATAGTATTAGTTGCATTAAATGGTGAGTGAAACCTTTCATTTCCTCTCTTTAATTTGAATTTATTAATATATTAAATGCCATTAATTAATAATTTATTCATGGAAAGATTTATTACTATGTCCGTATGTATTCTAACTATACAAATTATAGTTTAAGATTTACGTAATTTATTTATTTACTTTTATAAGAATAAATATATATATATATATATATGAACTATACACACACACATATATATGTGTGTGTGTATGCATGTGTAACATCATACTCTGTGAAGGGTATAGTGCGCCTTGTATATAAATGTTGGGATTTACATTGTAATAGACACATCAGCTCATTTGTGTGCGCTGTAATTTGTTCAAATACATTATTGTATAGTATATCAAAATAAGATATTAATATATACATATACACATATATATATATATATGTATGAGGGAAATAGGCTGAAGGAAAAACCCAAGAAATTTTTTAGTCTGAAGGATAAGGTTTTAAAATTTAGTCTGAAGGACGGTAAAATGATTATTCGTATAGCATTACTCATATATAATGCTATGTTCATATAGAATTACACATACTTGAAGGAAAATCACAATTTCATGAAACAAGTCGCTGCATTTTCTTCTCTAAAATCACAAATCGGCCTGCTTGAAAGTTTACGCCACCTAAATAAAAAACTCATGCCATTTAAAGATTGTTCCACAAAAAAACTCGCTGCCTTGATGAGATCTGAAGCTTCGACGCCGTCCATCTAAGCTGTAGTTTGCCTGATACTATTGCTGTCGTAGTTTGGATATGGAAATTCATTGGAGTTGCTAGCCATAGATGAAGCTTAAACATCGCTCCAGATGTGGTTTTGAACTACTTGGAATTGATAAAGGAAATTGCACCGATTAGGTTGTGGTTGCATAAAGCTTGACGCTAGATGAGATATGTACACTTTGAGTTCGTATCATTCGTTAATATTGAAAGGGAGTGCAGATTAAGGATCTTAAGGCTAATTTAACACTAGAGGGGGAGGGGGAGGTGAATAGTATTTAATGGATTCTAAGACTTATATGGACTAAATTGAAATTATGACACAAACAAATGTAGAACTTTTCACAAAAAAGTCACAGAACAATCACAGAATCAAACATGGATGCAGAAAGTAAATAAAAAGCAGTAAAAGGAAAGAACACACCGGATTTTATACTGGTTCGGAGTTACCCTACGTCCAGTCCAGCACCAAGGCAAACATCTCGTATAGATTTTTATTATACCAATGTTGAGATTACAATCCACAATTTCTAAAGGCCTTGAGGTACCCTCCTATCTTCGAGTCGGGGGCGGACTCTCTTGATTTACGGAACACAAGATCACCCAATTGATTTCCAAGCACAACCACACCTTATACAGAGACTCGATAAAATTTTGATTACAAATTGATCATATAACTCTGAATAGCACTTTGATCTTCGAGAGATGACAGAGAATCAAACAAGAATGAGATTCTAATTTGATTTACTTGAGAATTCGATAGAATTTTGGCACAATCTTAGAAACATGAAAATTTTAGAATATGGATTGTGGAGAAGGAGTGAAGAAAATAAGAAAATATTTAGTTAAAAAATTCGTTTGTGAAGGCTATTTATAGACTAATAACGGTCATAACCATTTGTGAAGAGATTTAAACAAATAAACACTTCTTTTGAAAATTTAAACTTTTGAATTTAACGGCCACCATGTCGACATGGGGTATCCCATGATGTCGACATCCCTTAGTTAAAAACTATGTAAAATTTGTTTTGAAAATGGTATTGAAAGGAAAATAGGATGAAATGATTCTGGAGTAAAATAAACTAATTTTCCTATGTTTTAAAATAAGGAAGAGTAGAAAATTATATTTTTAGAATGTGTATATAATTTGATTTTAAATCTCAAGTACATATATTATAAAAGAATTTTAAAAATCGAAAGATAGTTTAAAAATAAACGAAGTTTAAAACAAGAGTTTATTTAAAAACAAAAACAAAGAATATTTTAAGGCTAAAACATTTTTTCGAAAAGATAATTTTTATTAAAGCTAAAACATTTAAGAAAAAACAATTTTTAAAATCATGTTAAAAAAACCATTTTGAAGCAGTTTTGCAAGCTTCTTCCTGCAGAATATTTCATCACATCAGGACTCGAGAACTTATACAAAAACAGGATGTTCGTGGGTTTGTAGGCCACTTGTGGTAAGTTTGTAAGCTACTTGTTGTGGGTTTGTAAGCCACTAAGAAGATAGAAATGGGTTCCATCCCAAATGAAATTTGGAATGAAGATTTCCGTGCTATTATGAAGTTTTAACAAAAACTAGACACTTACCTTGAAGTCTTGATCTTGATACTCTGGAGTCTTCAATCTTGATATCTTCATTCTGAATCTTGAGTCTTTATACTGATCAGTTTTCAGTAATCAATACCTGCATATATATATGTATATCCTGCATAGTTTTTGCATATGCATATCTATCTAGACAATAGTGTCAGTATATATTTTATAATAAGACAAGTTAAAAAGGTTGTTGTCATCAAAACCAACATCTCAGTTCCTAACAATCTCCCCCTTTTTTGATGATGACAACCTGTATTTATAAAATATACTTACCATACCATAACTCCTATCATAACTCCCCCTTACTCAATGACTCCCCCTTACTCCACGACTGCTCCTTACTCCAATCATAACCCCCCTTACTCCAAGCCAACTGCTATTTTATAACTTCTCCTCCTTTGCCATCAACAAAAGCTTCTTACTAATAAATTCCCTGAACTTGATATAGGATAATAAACCAATAGTGCTAAGTGTGATCATAAGTATGAAATGTGATCATAAATGTGAAATGTGATCATGAGTGTGATCATAAGTGTAATCCAGAAGTATATCAATCATCATCCAATCATATTTACAATAGTTATTCAATTCAGTAATATATACAAACCACATCAAATGTTTTAAATAAGTCAAGTCAATCAAGTTTAAAACATACCAATCAAATCAAACAAATAACATACAGAATGAGTAGGCATTCCTTAGTACTTCCACCCATCCATCTTCTCTAAAGATAGGATCTACTTTGGTGGAATCCCATTCTTCTTTATCTTTGTCGAGAGTGACTGGTGGATTTCCTTCGAGATCGTCCTTGTTAAGGGCTAAGATCGACCAATGAAGGGCGTCGAAATGTCTCTCTTGCTCCTTGATCATCTACGTTTGACTCAATTCTAAGTGGCGTTGATTGCGAAGTATGAATGTAAGGATATTCTTGAAGGAAGTGAGAGTTTCTTCAAGATCATCACTTAGATTCTTAATTGAAGAAGCCATAATTTAAGAAATAGGAAGAAATATGAAAGTGAGTGATTAGAAATGAAGTTTGATAATTTATTCTGGAAGAAACAGGTATAAATAGGGGTAGAAAGTCGTTTGAAATAAATAGACACAAGTTAGTTACATGAAATTAAAATTTGGAAGTGTAACTACTTTCTGCTTATTGCATATCGACATGGGGGGATGGGGTATGTTAACATGCCTCTTCCTAAAGTGACAATTTTCTTTGTTTTGAATATTATGAAAAAATCTATGCAAATAAAATTTGTATAATATAAAAATAAGCAATTACAGAGAAAGTGAAGTTGAATAACAGAAAATAAAAGATTTCATTAATGATTCTAGTCAACATTACATAAAATAATATAATATTAACTAAAATAAAGAAAAATACATGGATAGAACTTGAAGCAAACAAGATAACATGTACTAAAACTAATTAGATGAAGATGAAGAAGATGATAGTCCAAGCTTTCTATTAACTTTCTCGAAGAACTTGTTGATTTTAGTGGAAATCTTATACATTTTCTTACTCACTGATCTTTTGCGTGTCTTTTGATTTTCCACTATAATTCTTTGATTGTCTTATTGGATGGATTAGCGGGATTAGTAGGATATTCAATACTCTTTAAGGAAGTTTCTTGATCTTCCTCTTCCTCCTCTTCAATTTCCATTCCTTCCTCTTCCTCTTCTTCTTCTTCTTCCTCCATTTCTTCCATCTCTTCGTGAGCAAGCTTTTCTTCCTTTTCCGTAAGTGTTTTATATGGTTGAAAGACTAATGGAATTTGCATAAGGGAAATGTTTCCATGGTTGAACACTTTTCTAGTTATAAATTCTTCCCTTTTGAAATCAACTCCAAAGTAATTAAAAATCCGAGTGAGATAAACTCCATGATATAATGTGTTTTCACCCACAGTAAAATTCTTGGGCCTTAGCACATCCAAAATAACTTGAGCCCAACTGATATCATAATTTCCTAAAGTTACAGAAAGAGCTTTGCAAACTTTCAAAGGATGTGTTGAACAAGAAGGTTTACAATTTTTGCTTTTGGACGGAAATAACGATTTTTGAATTCAAAATTGTCATCCCCTTCAAAGATGTGATGAAATGTCTCTCGATCATTTTCATTTATTTGAAATTCCAAGAGATTCATTGTGGTATATTCGCATCCAAAAATATTTCCTAAAATTTCACAATCCAAAACAATTTGTGTTCCTTTAACATTACTCCAAATTTGTCCTTCTTGCCCATCATAAAAACCACGATTCAAATTCACATAAAACATCTTAACAAGATTTGGATAACATATAAAATCATTTTGTTTGTATCTACCACACTAAGAGTAGAACGCTGTTGTAAAAGATTTTCAATTTCATAAGAAGTAAAATCTTCAAAAATAGCTATTTCCCCGTATGAATTTTACCAAAGTTTACATAGTTGTTGCAAGCTTTGATAGCTTCCGGATCATTAAAAAGAAAGTTTTTGATAGCCTTTGGATGCCAAATGGTGTTAGGAGTGTTTGAAGATGCCATTGAAGAAGTTTGAGAGGAATTGAAGATAAATTTGAAATTTGAAATAAAAGTGAAAAGTGATGATAAGGAGAGTGAATCAAATAGAGATTCTATAAACATGTTCTCTGGTCAAGAGGCATCTTTTTAGAGCATTGAAGTTGGTGAAAAGGTGGAGGAAAATTCAAAAGTTTGAATTCAAATTTTGAAATCAAATTTCTGAGGGGCATGTCGACATGGGGTATCTAGGTATGTCGACTGTGCCTATTAAATTAAAGGACAAGTGTCTATTCCTAATTTCTAACAAATGTATATATTATATCCTATATTCTACTTATATAATTCCTATGATAACATTAAATATAACAACACTCAAATATTAATAATTTAATATTTAAAATATTATTAAATTAATATTATTTTTAGATTTAAAATTCAAATTTCAGGGGATAAATTCAAATTTAAAATTCAAGGAATTTTTTTTAAAATCAACCAAACAAACAAGCATCCATTCAAGCAAGAAAAATTAAAAGTAATGTAAATGCGTACCTATTTTTAGACCTATACTCTCATCATTGCCTGATTCATGAATAGCAGTGAAACACAGATTTGAATTATCATTTTTCTTTTCATCGTCACTGGATGATGAGTCTGAGTCATCGAGAGTTGCTGTGTATGCTTTCTTTTTTTTCCTTGACGAATCTTTATTTGAAGGGAACAGCTGTTTATTTGGATACAGACAATCTTTCCTATGATGCCCGAGTTTATTGCAATTGTAGCATCTATCATTGTTTATGTTCTCCATATTATTTCTGGAATTCCTTTGATCATTTCTTTTGTAATTATTCATTTTTCTATATTTTAGGAATTTCTAGAAGTTTCTTGTCATGAAAGGCAATCTCCTCATCACTATCTGGTTTCGAATCTTCAGTTGTTGCAGTGAATGCTAATGATTTCTTTTCTGTAGCCTTGTTTTCTTTTCTTTCTTGCTGTTGAACTTCATAAGACATCAAATTCCCAATCAATTCTTTTATTTTCATTAGGCTGATATAATTTGCTTCTTCGATTACAAGTGTCTTTTGATCCCATTCTAGAGTGAGTGAATTTGGAATTTTTTTGACTTGGTCTTCCTCCGAAAAGCTTTTTCCCAATACAATTAGTGAATGAACAATATCTTGAACTCGACAATACATGTCGAAAATGGACTCATTTGCATGCATTTTAAACAGTTGAAACTGATTAGTTAATATGAAAATTTTAGTCTGTTTAACTTTGCTTGTTCCTTCATGAGTAACTTGCAAAGTTTTCCAGATTTCAAATGCAGACTTACAAACAGACACTCTATTAAACTCATTCCTATCTAGTGAACAAAATAATATATTCATGGCCTTCGAGTTATTTTGTGCAACATCCTTTTGCTCAGCAGTCCACTAGGAAAAATAGGTAGTTGGCTCAACATACTCAGTTTGTGTGATATTCTAAGCATCTAATCCTACTGATTGCAAATAATTTTTTATTTTACAAGCCAAATATGCATAAATACAGTCATTGAAAAATGGTGGTGCGACAGTAGACTGACCTTCTACCAATGAACTAGTGTTAGTGTTAACAGAAATAGTGCCAGAGTTGACATTATCAGTGTTGGTAGCCATTAAAACAATTTTTAAGTTTCAGATTATGAAAACTATGAAAACCAATGCTCTGATACCAATTGAAAGGGAGTTTGGATTAAGGATCTTAAGGCTAATTTAACACTTGAGGGGGGGAATAGTGTTTAATGGATTCTAAGACTTATGTGGGATAAATTGAAATAATGACACAAACAAATGCAGAATTTAACCACAGAACAATCATAGAATCAAACACAGATGCGAAAAGTAAATAAAAAGCAATAAAAGAAAAGAGCACATCAGATTTTATACAGGTTCGGAGTTACCCTACATCCAGTCCTACACCAAGCCAAACACCTCGTACAGATTTTTACTATACCAACATCGAGATTACAATCCTCAATTTCTAAAAGCCTTGAGGTACCCTCCAGTCTTTGAGTCCGGAGCAAACTCTCTTGATTTAGGGACACAAGATCGCCCAATTAATATCCAGGCACAACCACACCTTATAGAGAGACTCAATACACTTTTGATTACAAATTGATCCCATAACTCTGAATAGAACTTTGATCTTCAAGAGCAGGCAAAGAATTAAGCAAGAATGAGATTCTAATTTGATTCATTGAATATTCGGCAGAATTTCGGCACAATCTTAAAAATATGATAATTTTAGAATATGGATTTATATAGAAGAAGGAGCGAAGAAGATAAGAAAATAGTTAGTTAAAAATTCATTTGTGAAGGCTATTTACAGACCAGTAATGGCCATAACCATTCGTGAAGAGATTTAAACGAATAGACACTTCTTTTGAAAATTGAAACTTTTGAATTTAACGGTCACCATTTCGCCAAGGGTATCCCATGATGTCGACATCCCTTAGTTAAAAACTATGTAAAATTTGTTTTGAAAATGGTATTGAAAGGAAAACAGGATGAAATGATTCTAGAGTAAAATAAACTAATTTTCCTATGTTTTAAAATGAGAAAGAGTAGAAAAATATATTTTTAGAATGTATATATATAAATTTGATTTTAAATCTCAAGTATATATATTGTAAAGAATTTTTAAAAATCAGAAGATAGCTTAAAAACCAATGAAGTTTAAAACAAGAGTTTATTTAAAAAAACAAAGAATATTTTAAGGCTAAAACATCCTTTTGAAAATCATTTGAAAAGATATTTTTTTTAAAGCTAAAACATTTAGAAAAAGGGTTTTTAAAATCATTTAAAAAAAGCCATTTTGAAGTAGTTTTGCAAGCTTCTTCCTACAGAATATTTCATCACATCAGGACTCGAGTACTTGTACAAAACCAGGATGTTCATGGGTTTGTAAGCCACTTGTCATAGGTTTGTAAGCTATTTGTCGTGGGTTTGTAAGCCACTAAGAAGATAGAAATGGGTTCCATCCCAAATGAAATTTGAAATGAAGATTTCCGTGCTATTATGAAGTTTTAACAAAAACTAGACACTTATCTTGAAATCTTCATCTTGATACTCTAGAGTCTTCAATCTTGATATCTTCATTCTTGTAACAACCCGGTATTCCATACCGAATAATTATCGTATTTGCACGATTTCTTTTTCTAAGCTAATTGCAGTTGGAATTTTTAAATCAGTTAAATTTCGTTCGAAGTTTGTTTAAAGGTTAAACGAGCCGTGATAAAAACCCGTCCCCCGTTTTTTTTCTTGTTTCATTTTTCATTTTTTTAACCGTTCTCCCCTTTTCTTATTTTCATTCATTCGAACCCAATACACTTCTATTTTATTTGAGAAAATGATGGCGGCCTCTCTCGTTCTCCCCCTTACGAAGCTAGGGCATAGAAATCGAAGACGAAAGATGGCGCTCGCTCGTTCGATTCTCGTCGCCGTTCGCCTCCTGGCTTGAGTCTCGGCCGCTTCGAACAAAGGTGAGTGTTCATCACTCACATCTAATTCGACTGGCTTGAATTCGTTGCTTATTTTGTTTTCGTGGTCTTCGACTTCGACTTGATTTCATCGATGTTGGTTTTGATTATGGCCTTGGTTTGAAACTGTTACACTGGAATTTAGTTTTGATTTCTTTTGTGATTTTGATTTCTGTTGATCGTGGCTTCAACTTAATTACCTTCTGAACTTTGGTATTTGATTGAATTGTAAAACCTGTTCTCTGCAGAGAACTTGACTTCCCCCTGCTGTTGCATGACCTTCGGCAGTTATGTATTGTTCAAAGTGGATACTTGTATTTGATTCATGTCACTAAGAAAAATTCGTATAAATTGATACTGCTTGTCCTTTGTTCGGCTTGAAAATTTCTAACATGTTCAGTGGTCTGTTATCACTTGGGCTCGTAGTTGATGTTTATAATTTCATTGCAGTCGTGAGTATTGTTCATGCATTCTTGGCTCTGGTTCATTTTTGCATATTGCCATTGCAATGTGGACTGTTGAGTTCCTTGCGACAGTTTGGGCACTGCCTTCATGTCTTTCATGTTGCATATTCTCTGTAGCACACTTGTGCTTGTTTGTGCAATTTGTCCCAGCCTATTTCAATTTGCACATGGATTCGAATTGTAGCCTTGACCCTGTCCTTTGTTGCATTATGTTGCACCTGCAGCTGTAGTTGCTTCTGTTCATTTGCACTGTCTTTGTCATTGTACCAGTTGTTACTGCATTTTTCATTGTGGCATCCATTCTCTACTACTCTGATTATGTTGCAGTGTTCATATATGGTTATTTAAAACCATTTCTTTGTTGAGGTTGTGTCACTGATATTGGCTTGCCTTATTCATTTCTCAGTCGCACTCTGGTTCATTTTTACATTGTCACTCCCCCATGTAATTTGCAGTTGCATTTTTTATTGTACTGCCTTGGGCTCGAGGGTTTGTGCTGTGCAGTCATGTACATTTTTGTTACTTGTTGTTGCACTTGCATCCCAGTTTTGTTGCATTTCGACTGCTCGTCTTGGCATTGACGAGTCTTGTTCGTTTGTGCAGCATACTTGATATATTCACATATACACTGCTGCATGATATCTGGTGCTTGCTGCCTATGTTCATTTGAACTTGGTTGATGATTGGTTTTGTGATTTCTGGTTAATTGCAGTTTTAGTTGAACTGTATCTTTCTGTTGCACCATGAAGTGCCACTGCCTTGTGCATTTGGTCATTTGTGCCTTCGTGCTCTGCTGGTTTAGGAGTGCATGATCCATTCTGCTGTGTTCGAAAGTGTATACCTGCTATTCCCTTTGTGATGCAATTGAAATTAAGTCACTGACATGACCTTCTTGCATTTGGTGGCAGTTTGCTACTTCCTGAATGTTGCAGTGTTGTTTTATTCACTTGGTGGCATTTTTGTTTGCTCACCATTTACACTGTGTAGTCTTACCCCTGCTGCATTCGTTTGATTGTTGTATGTGGGTTTTTCGGCTGCAGTTTGTTGTCATCTTTTCTTGACCACTTTGGCATTTCTCTGCCTTGTTCGAACTTGCTTGGTTGCTGTTGCTTGAGACAGTCAACCACTTCAATTCACTTGGTCGAAGCTTTTCACTACTGTCACTTGTTTATTACATTTGTTGGCACTGCGAATTCTTGAGCATTGATCTTTGTGCCTTGTTGCTATTTCTGTATATGCTGTTGTGGCGAGGCAGTGTACGCGTGCGTGCACTGCAGCCACACAGTATCGACATTTGGAATTGATATTTGAACCTTCATTGATTTTGGCTCGTTGATCTTTTGGGTACATCATCACTATTGTGGCAAGGCAGTGCACGCAAGCGTGAACTGCAGCCACACGGTATTGCTTTTATGTTATTCTATTTTGCTTTGATTTAATGATCTTTTGCATATTCTATATGCTGTAGTGGTGAGGCAGTGCACGCGTGCGTGTACTGCAGCCCTACTCGAATTTAATATTTTAATTGATATTTCAATGGTTTGGACTGTTTTGTTTATTCAATTCAATATTCTGATTTGGTTTAAATTTGCTGATTTGTTGTTTGACACTGTTACATGTTATATTTATCGTTATCCGATTCTTTATTTAAGGATCGGATAGACGAGATTTATTGTGACTGTCGTCTATTCATTATTTAATTATTATTGCTTCTGTGCACTAATAACTGAGTTTGAATTAGACTGACCCGAGTATTATTTTCTTTTGAATTTAATACTCGGGTCAGACCGAGTATTTCAGGTTGTAGATATTCTGCTTTGGGTTGCTGCTAGAGCTATGAAGTTCTTTCATATCTTTTGGTGTAGTCGTCGTTATTTGTATAATTGTATAGGAAGATATGTATTCATGTATATTATATACGTTAATGTACTTGTATATGTAACTTCCTGAGTCGACTGTGGTAGTTGTATCATATGTACCGTGTCATATGTATTGTATCAAATTGTATTGTAACTGACATCAGTTGTTGTATATATGAGACTTTCTGTTTTACTTGTGTTCCATATTATATTATCTGTGTAATATTTTATATTTACTGTTCTAAACTATTACGAACCATCGTAGTTTGTTTTATACTGGAATTGGGGTATGTCGACGGGAGAAAATAAATCAGAGATGAAAAATGAAGGAATATATATATATATATATATATATATATATATATATATATATACACCACTCCTATCGAGATAACCAATACTAGTGTAAGGCCTAACTATTGATGGCCGCTCCTCAACAGCCTTATTCTCCATGCTAGTTGACAGCACTACACCGTAGTGTTCTTGGCTAGCATGGGTATAGAGGTGGGGCGTCACAGCTTGGTATCAAAGCCTAGGGTTTAGAACAGATATAAAACATAACTTAGATAGTACATGTGTTACAACTATTTATTGACGTTTTATCTCTCATATTTGCATATGATTGTCTTTGATTGTTAGGTATGAATTCCTAACGCTTATTCATAAGCATTTGATTTTGATTCGTGTGTTTTCGGCTTTGATTTGATTTAGCCGATGATTGATTTTGTTCGAATCTCAGCGATTATGAACTTGATATTTTATGTTTTCCTCGGCTTGATTTCCATTCGACTTCGGTCAATTTTTTTTTTGAGAAATAACTAAATTCTTGATTTCCAAGACTCTGACTTTGTTTTCCGTTGAGTCCTTTGATGATGATGTTGAATCGTTTTGTATTCTATTATGGCCATTACTTGTTGACTTCGGCATTGACTTGATTTTCATTTTTTGTTGAAGTCATTTATGCATTTATGCTCGTTCTGCTTTGTTTTTCCAATTGTTAATCGATTCTTCTTTTCCGATTAGTTGTTATCTTCTTTGTCGATTTTGATAACTTCTATTTCTGGAATTTTTGGGTATTTCTACTTTGATGGATTTAGAATCGAATTCTTTGGATTTTATTCACGTCTTCGAATGTAAATTTTAGTGAATTGATTTGGTTTCCAAATTTAATCGATTCTTGTTAATTTCCCGATTTGTTGCTATCATTTATTAGCAACTTTGATAACATTTTCTTTGGAATTTTTGTGAACATACCTTTTGATGGATACAGTATCAATTTCTTTGGATTTTATTCACGTCTCCGTATGTGAATTTTTATGATTGATTGTTTCTACAATCACTTCTATGATTTGTCACTTTAAAATATAAAGGTTTTCTATACTAGTAGTAAATATCAAAACCCTTTTCTCCAAACGATTTCAAAACTATTTTACTACAAAGCTCTTTTCCTAAACCGTTTTCCAATCTATTAGTATATACTAACCTTTAACTCACTCGTATGAGAAATCTAATTAAACGACTTAGTAAAACGAGTGGTATATAACGCTTGCGTTTACTTCGCCGGTTATTCTTGGACTTATTCGATTGAATCTCTTGTGACAATTTTCTAGTGAAGATTTACAGTTTGTTCGTAAATATTTAAGTTAAGCAAGTGGTTATGGGACATGAAGCTAAACTTTTATATTTACTGGCTTAGTGTAATTGACACTTCTCATTGATCTTGATGATCGTTTTATGAATTAGACTAGCAATTGTGCGATGTCTCTTTCATTGCAAGGTTAGGCTAGACACCACTTGTGTGATTTCACTCACACATACCTTTTTGCTTTTTGGTTAGCCTAGACACCATTTGTGTGATTTCATTCACACATACCTTTTTGTTTGCGAGGTTAGGCTAGACACCATTTGTGTGATTCCATTCACACATACCTTTTTGCTTTTTGGTTAGCCTTGACCTCATTCGGGTGACTCAGACTCATCCATATGGGGTAGCTCCCCATGGTCTTCGAACCGTCATGTGATAGGCCTCTTTCTCTTTTTATGATTTCTGGATTTCTCGTGTTGATTTCTGGAATTTATGTCATTGACTTGTTATGAGTACAAGTTTCAGGTATGATGCCCCCTTTGGATCTTTGAGAAGATTCTTGTGATATTGATTGATCTCTGGATGATTATGATGACCATCTTTGTGATTTAGACTAGCAATTGTGAGATGTCTCTTTCTTTGCTTTCTGGTTAGGCTAGACACCACTTGTGTGATTCCATTCACACATACCTTTATGCTTTCTGGTTAGCCTAGACACCATTTGTGTGATTCCATTTACACATATCTTTTTGCTTTCTGGTTAGGCTAGACACCATTTGTGTGATTCCATTCACACATACCTTTATGCTTTTTGGTTAGCCTAGACACCATTTGTGTGATTCCATTCACACATATCTTTTTGCTTTCTGGATAGGCTAGACACCACTTGTGTGATTCCATTCACACATACCTTTTTGCTTTTTGGTTAGCCACCAGGAGATAGCGTCTCGATTTGTGTTGCACGTGTTGGTGATTTTTCATGCTCATGTGTAGGTGAGTTTCCATGCTCCCGTTCTCGCTTTGTGTTGCATGTGTTGGTGATTTTTCATGCTCACATGTAGGTGAGTTTTCATACTCCCATTCGAGTTTCCGTACTCCCATTGGACTTTTCATACTCTCATTTTGTGATATCTGGATTTCTTGTGTAGATTTCTAGAATTTTTGTTTTCTGGATTTCTTGTGATGATTTCTAGAATTTGTGCTTCACCAATTTTTGTGAATTCTATTGATAAGTTTTATCAATTTTTGTGCATTGGTGAATTCGTGTGTTATTGACTTGTTATGAATACAAGTTTAGGGTATGATACCCTTTCCTATCTTTGAGAAGATTCTTGTGACATTTTTGATGAATGAAAATTCATTGGTATTATATTATGATGCCAATTATTTCGATGAAATTTTGACGTATGTCGAAGTTGCTACGGATGTTGCTGCTTTAATCACGTGTTTTAAAAAATTGTTTCAAAATATAAATCAAAATTGTTTTCAAAATTTTTACGATTTGCGCTTTCAAAAGAATGAGGAAGCGAATTAAACGTTTCAGTAAAATCGAGGACTATGACCCCTTCCTTTTGCTGATTCGCTTAATTCCGGACTTGTTCGTTTGAGAATGTAAATTATTATTATTATTTTTTTTATAAAATAAATGAATTTTTTTTTCAGAAGTTTTACAGTTTACGCTTTCAAAAGAATGAGGAAGCGATTTAAACGTTTCAGAAAAATAAAGGACTATGACCCCTTTCTTTTACTAATTCGCTTAATTCCGGACTTGTCCGTTTGAGAATGTGAAATGTTATTTTTTAAAATACACAATTTTGCACTTTCAAGGAAACGATGAAGTGAATTAAACGATTTAGTAAAACTCGTGGTTATGGGTCATGTGCGTTTGCTATTTCGGTTAATTCCGGACTCGTTAATTAAAAAGTTTGTGATTTCTGATTATCGTTTTTGATAATCAGATGTTGGCAATTTCTGATTTATCGTTTTTGATAATCAGATATTTGTTGTTTCTAATTATCGTTTGTGATAATTAGATATTTGTGATTTAATTATCGTTTATGATAATTAAATATTTGCGATTTAAGATTTGATTATCAATTGTGATTATTAAATATTCGTTGATTTGTGATATCTGGTTATCGTTTTTGATAATCAGAAATTTGTTGTTTCTAATTATCGTTTGTGATAATTAGATATTTGAGATTTAATTATCGTTTGTGATAATTAAATATTTGTGATTTGAAATTTGATTACCGTTGTGGTAATTCCTGATTATCGTTTTTGATAGTTCGATATTTGCGATTTTTGTTTTCTAATTATCTTTGTTGATAATTAGATTTTGCTGTTTTCTAATTATCGTATCGATAATTAGATATTGCTGTTTTGTGATTTCTGTATTCTGATTATCTATTTGATAATTAAATTTCGTAGAGAATTTGTGAATTTCTTTTATGAAATTAAAAGATTTCTTTGGTGTTTATATTGTACTACACCGGTGTACCGGCTCAATTTTCTGCTATTCAAGACGTTTTCCACGTCTTTCAATTATGGAAAATGCCTTTGGGATTTTCGATTTTTATTCTTTAGCAACCTTCTATTCATTAGTTAATTAACATTGCTTCGGGGGTGTAGCACCTTCGAAATAAAGATGTTTTTCTCGTGAGAGTTCTGTGGTTCTCAAATTCTAGGGATTTCTCTTAGGAATCCAGAGAATTCATCGAGCAAACACGTTCAGACTTACTCTTTCATGCTCTTTTGGTTGTTACCTTTTGTCCATTTATCCCTTAAGATTGCGAGGACGCAATTTCTTTAAGGAGGGGAGTCTGTAACAACCCGGTATTCCATACCGAATAATTATCGTCTTTGCACGATTTCTTTTTCTAAGCTAATTGCAGTTGGAATTTTTAAATCAGTTAAATTTCGTTCGAAGTTTGTTTAAAGGTTAAACGGGCCGTGATAAAAACCCGTCCCCATTTTTTTTCTTGTTTCATTTTTCATTTTTTTAACCGGTCTCCCCTTTTCTTATTTTCATTCATTCGAACCCGATCCACTTCTATTTTCTTTGAGAAAATGATGGCGGCCTCTCTCATTCTCCCCCTTACGAAGCTAGGGCATAGAAATCGAAGACGAAAGATGGCATTCGCTCGTTCGATTCTCGTCTCCGTTCGCCTCCTGGCTTGAGTCTCGGCCGCTTCGAACAAAGGTGAGTGTTCATCACTCACATCTAATTCGACTAGCTTGAATTCGTTGCTTATTTTGTTTTCGTGGTCTTCGACTTCGACTTGATTTCATCGATGTTGGTTTTGATTATGCCTTGGTTTGAAACTGTTACACTGGAATTTAGTTTTGATTTCTTTTGTGATTTTGATTTCTGTTGATCGTGGCTTCAACTTAATTAACTTCTGAACTTTGATATTTGATTGAATTGTAAAACCAGTTCTCTGCAGAGAACTTGACTTCCCCCTGCTGTTGCATGACCTTCGGCAGTTATGTATTGTTCAAAGTGGATACTTGTATTTGATTCCAGTCACTAAGCAAAATTTGTATAAATTGATACTGCTTGTCCTTTGTTTGGCTTGAAAATTTCTAACATGTTCAGTGGTCTGTTATCACTTGGGCTCGTAGTTGATGTTTATAATTTCATTGCAGTCGTGAGTATTGTTCATGCATTCTTGGCTCTGGTTCATTTTTGCATATTGCCATTGCAATGTGGACTGTTGAGTTCCTTGCGACAGTTTGGGCACTACCTTCATGTCTTTCATGTTGCATATTCTCTGTAGCACACTTGTGCTTGTTTGTGCAATTTGTCCCAGCCTATTTCAATTTGCACATGGATTCGAATTGTAGCCTTGACCCTGTCCTCTGCTGCATTATGTTGCACCTGTAGTTGTAGTTGCTTCTGTTCATTTGCACTGTCTTTGTCATTGTACCGGTTGTTACTGCATTTTTCATTGTGGCATCCATTCTCTACTACTCTGATTATGTTGCAGTGTTCATATATGGTTATTTAAAACCATTTCTTTGTTGAGGTTGTGTCACTGATATTGGCTTGCCTTATTCATTTCTCAGTCGCACTCTGGTTCATTTTTACATTGTCACTCCCCCATGTAATTTGCAGTTGCATTTTTTATTGTACTGCCTTGGGATCGAGGGTTTGTACTGTGCAGTCATGTACATTTTTGTTACTTGTTGTTGCACTTGCATCCCAGTTTTGTTGCATTTCGACTGCTCGTCTTGGCATTGACGAGTCTTGTTCATTTGTGCAGCATACTTGATATATTCACATATACACTGCTGCATGATATCTGGTGCTTGCTGCCTATGTTCATTTGAACTTGGTTGATGATTGGTTTTGTGATTTCTGGTTAATTGCAGTTTTAGTTGAACTGTACCTTTCTGCTGCACCATGAAGTGCCACAGCCTTGTGCATTTGGTCATTTGTGCCTTCGTGCTCTGCTGGTTTAGGAATGCATGATCCATTCTGCTGTGTTCGAAAGTGTATACCTGCTATTCCCTTTGTGATGCAATTGAAATTAAGTCACTGCTTGACCTTCTTGCATTTGGTGGCAGTTTGCTACTTCCTGAATGTTGCAGTGTTGTTTTATTCACTTGGTGGCATTTTTGTTTGCTCACCATTTACACTGTGCAGTCTTACCCCTGCAGCATTCGTTTGATTGTTGTATGTAGGTTTTTCGGCTGCAGTTTGTTGTCATCTTTTCTTGACCACTTTGGCATTTCTCTGCCTTGTTCGAACTTGCTTGGTTGCTGTTGCTTGAGACAGTCAACCACTTCAATTCACTTGGTCGAAGCTTTTCACTACTGTCACTTGTTTATGACATTTGTTGGCACTGTGAATTCTTGAGCATTGGTCTTTGTGCCTTGTTGCTATTTCTGTATATGCTGTTGTGGCGAGGCAGTTACGCGTGCGTGCACTGCAGCCACACAGTATCGACATTTGGAATTGATATTTGAACCTTCATTGATTTTGGCTCGTTGATCTTTTGGGTACATCATCACTGTTGTGGCAAGGCAGTGCACGCAAGAGCCACACGGTATTGCTTTTATGTTATTCTATTTTGCTTTGATTTAATGATCTTTTGCATATTCTATATGCTATAGTGGCGAGGCAGTGCACACGTGCGTGTACTGCAGCCCTACTCGAATTTAATATTTTAATTGATATTTCAATGGTTTGGACTGTTTTGTTTATTCAATTCAATATTCTGATTTGGTTTAAATTTGCTGATTTGTTGTTTAACACTGTTACATGTTATATTTATCGTTATCTGATTCTTTATTTAAGGATCGGATAAACGAGATTTATTGTGACTGTCGTCTATTCATTATTTAATTATTATTGCTTCTGTGCACTAATAATTGAGTTTGAATTAGACTGACCCGAGTATTATTTTCTTTTGAATTTAATACTCGGGTCAGACCGAGTATTTCAGGTTGTAGATATTCTGCTTTGGGTTGCTGCTAGAGCAATGAAGTTCTTTCATATCTTTTGGAGTAGTCGTCGTTATTTGTAGTAGTCTGTATAATTGTATAGGAAGATATGTATTCATGTATGTTATATACGTTAATGTACTTGTATATGTAACTTCCTGAGTCGACTGTGGTAGTTGTATCATATGTATCGTGTCATATGTATTGTATCAAATTGTATTGTAACTGACATCAGTTGTTGTATATATGAGACTTTCTGTTTTATTTGTGTTCCATATTATATTATCTGTGTAATATTTTATATTTACTGTTCTAAACTATTACGAACCATCGTAGTTCGTTTTATACTGGAATTGGGGTATGTCGATGGGAGAAAATAAATCAGAGATGAAAAATGAAAGAATATTTATATATATATACACCACTCCTATCGAGATAACCAATACCAGTGTAAGGCCTAACTATTGATGGCCGCTCCTCAACAGCCTTATTCTCCGTGCTAGTTGACAGCACTACACCGTAGTGTTCTTGGCTAGCGTGGGTATAGAGGTGGGGCGTCACAATTCTGAATCTTGAGTCTTGAGTCTTTATACTGATCAGTCTTCAGTAATCAATACCTGCATATATATACATATATACATATATTTATATATATATATATATGTCCTGTATAGTTCCTGCATATATATATATGTATGTATGTATGTGTATGTATATGTATCTAGACAATAGTGTTAGTATATATTTTATAATAAGAAAAGCTAAAAAGGTTGTTGTCATCAAATCCAACATCTCAGTTCCTAACAAATATGGAGTGTTCGCAAGTATCCGATGGTTGCTCCATACCTTTGTCTCATGTTCTGGAGTTGAAGATTATGTAATGGGTATAAAGTGAACCTAAAATGGATCTAAAATGGATCTTCCCAAAAGATGCAATGGTGCATCTTCTCAAAAGCTGCATATTTACGTATAAAAATTAAATAATGAAATTGTAATGTTGCCTCCTTTTGATAAAATCAATTATATAATTCAAATATGTGTAATGCTATATGAATATTGCATTCTATATACGTAATGCTATATCAATATATCATTTTATTGCCCTTCGAACTTAATTTTCACACTTGTATCCTTTAGACCAAAATTATTCTCGAGTTTTTCCTTAAGCCTAATTCCCTCTATATAAATTATTGAATAAAACAGTTTCTACCATAATAATTCAGTGTAAAGTAATCACTTAATAAAAGTACAAGTTTTATAATTTTAGAAAACCTGGAAGCATATTTTGGGCTTAATATTAATTTATGGAATTTTCTAGTTAAAATAATATTTATTATTAAATAACTGATAATAGCTCTCAATTAAATTAATTCTTAAAAATATGAATTAGTTTGAAAATTTATGAAATTTTTTTTGAAGGTAGATGAGACATACTATGGGTTTAGAAAAATTTTAAGAATTTTCTCAACTGAAATTTTATTTTTAATTAAATACTTAATTGCATTTCGAAAATAAATTAACTATAAAAAATATCAAATTGAGTTTCAAAAAATCGAATTTTTTTAGAAGGTATCTGTGAATCATTTAATGCTTATGAAAAGTTCCAAGATTTTATCAATTGAATTTATATTTTTAATCAAATAATCCATTATAGGTTGAAAGTAAATTAATTTTAAAAAATAATAAATTTAGTTCAAAAATATTAAAATTTTACATTAAGTGTTTACATGGTGCAGAAAATGTAAAAAATATAAATTGAAATTTTAAATTATTAGTTATTTTATACGTAATAAAGAATTCAAAAAATCATTAAATAATAATAAAATAAGTATATACATATTTAACAAAATAATTTTATATTTTATGATTCACCGTAGGTATAAAAAATCATATGAAAATTTGTATGTTAAATATATACAAGACATAAACATATATACAATTATACATATCGACAATTTGCAAATCTATATGCAATTAATGTAGATCTAATTATATATATATATATATATATATATATGAATATAAATCATAATTATTATTTTTAGAAAAATGTTCGACAATAAATAAAATACTACAACAAGCACATAACCAATCCAACTGTAACAAACACATGTACATACAAAAATCTCACCTAATCTTAACAGTAAACAGATCTGAATACAAACAAGTGATTTGGATGTAAATCAACATTATATGATATATCTGAAATCAAAACAATAATAGCAAATAAAATTTCACCTCCTGATGAAGCCTTAGAGTCCACATTGAATAGTGAGTTATCTTCTAAGAACAATTCTCAATCCATCGGTTTCTAATCAAGGATTGGAGATCTTCTACTACAAATTAGTGTTTTTAAATTTAAACTGGATTTTAGAATTATCAGGATGATTTTAGAGGAGAATTGCTGCCATCAAAACGAGGAGGAAGTAGAAGAAAATGGCAGCTCAAAAAATGAATTAGCTTTTGACTAGAGTTTTGAGAGTAGCTTCTATATGGGTAGGATAAATGTGCAAATAATGATCTCAACTACACATCTCAAAACCCTAATATCATGCATAGTAGTTGCCCTCTTCCTCTATCACAACCAATCACTTCCACCTTTAAAATACATGGGTTGTGAGCCCGTTTAACCCAATTTAAATATATATAATTATACTCAACTAAATTTGTTGTCGATACCTCATATCGACCAACATGTTTATACTTTTTATAAATACATACATCAAATTTATTTCTCAAATCATATCCAAATTTTATACTTAATATTTCATAAATATTAATTAATTTAATCAATTTATAATAATTATAAACTAATTAAATTATTCGGTCTTAAGAGAATTCATCAATTCGGTTGTGTTAATCTTAGGTGTAAATTCGGTCAGTAATTAACGTCAAACTATTCAAACGTTAACATTCACTCTTCACTTAGTAGGTGGTGTGACATTATGACAAAATTTATCGCTTGCTCATTTTTGAAAAAATCTTACTTTAATTTAATAAGCATTAACAATTGTGACAATTATGCATACCAATTCTCTTCGTCCAAACTATATCACTTTGTACTTATTGAATTTGGAAATGAGCAAAAATTCCAACATCGTCCACATTCAACTCTATAGTCCAAACTTAAAGTCCTTGGTTTAATAGTAACAATTATTATTAACCGAACTATTATAGCCAAAGATTTTGAATTTTGGTTGACTTAAGTTGACCATGATACTAACCCCATATAACCGAGGAGACGAATCCTCATTTGAATAATGCTTCAATTCCAATACTTTCACTTGACCCAACTATAGTCACTCGATGGACGTCATGCCATGAATTTACCATAATCAAAGTGGAACTTTCATATTGAAGATTCATAGTATTCTCAAATCGAAAGAGCTATGTAAATTATTCACATCGATATTTACTGTTTGACCTTAGTTATATTAACCAACAGAAAACTATCGAACGAGTCATTCCATAGTTATCTAATAACTATTAGTACATAACCCCTAAGTGCCTTGGCAACCATTGTAATAAACTACCTAATATTTGGAGAGCGCTATATACTCTAGTCTTTATTATGGATAATCGGTATCCACTCTCGATGCATCTTGATTAGAAACATTTATAGTAGTATATTTGTTTTTGTTGTGATAAATTACACAAGGTTACAACACTTTGTAACTACTATCACAAAACATACCATTTATGGATTTTCTATTAAATATACTTTTAACTAATTAATATTACTACATCATATCAAGTATATAATAGAAAGAAAACACCTTTATTTCGAACAAAATTAGTCAACGAATTAGGTATACGTAACAAATTACATAATTGCCCCTAAGGCATACACCAAACTCTGTCAATCTCTCACTTGCACTTGGGGTAAATTATGGAGTCTTATTCCTCCTTTTTCAATCGGTTTTCTCAAAACCAATTAGGTCAGTCCCTCAGTGAACTAGTATGCTATGTTTTAATTTTTTACTATGTCAATTAACTCTCTTTGATGGTGATAAACTGTTTTATCATGTGGAACAATTCGGAGTATGTCTCTTGAGTTTTAGTGAGATCTAAGTTCTATTTACGAACTATACCGCGACATTGTTATCATGAAACAATGTTATGGGATTATCAACATTTAGAATCGGTTCCGTTATAAATTTATGCATACACACACTTTCTTTTATTGCGGCGTTATTCAAGACGATGTACTTAGCCTTTTCTATTGAATCAGCCGCATTCTTTTAGTTGGAACATTTCCACCTTAAATATCCTTAACTTGAATTTATTATTGACATATTATATTCAAAATCATTTATGATGTTGGAGTCCGTACACTTCTTCATAAGGATTTTTTGTTTCTATAAACAATTCTCTAGTATTCCATAAATACACGAGAACACTCAAACAACCATTTAGTGATATCTATTTAGATTTTATATTTGGTTCATGTATCAAAAACATAAACATATCACGATATTGTAGATATAATAAAATGTATGATAATTCCTATTACCAATGCATAAGGAACTCATCTCACATGTTCCGTATTAAACAATTTAATAAGGTGTCTTTACATATCGATTTGGGCATTCCCAAAACCTTCGATACTCACTATAAAAGACATCATTTACATTCCAACGTTGAGTATTAAAACAACTAAGGTTGATTTAATAGAAGTACGTCATTAAAATAAACAACATGTTGTTTACTTATAGTTTAGAACTATCAATTTACCTTTTAACGTTCTTTCTTAATGAACACACGCTTCCTCTGCACTTTGATTAAAAATCAAACTATTTGATATTTCTATTAACAAAATACTTATTCAATTTTGATGCCTATAAAATGATAGTGTCGTATCATTTCTTGGATCATATTCGAAAACTCGCCACCTCTATATTGCTCCCACTGATTTCGAGACACTTTGGTTGTTATGTGAAAATAGACTATTCTAAATCATTATTTAGAACTTTTTGTTTCAGCACATATATGCCAAAACACTACGTTTTATCAAACGATAATTTTCAAGTAAATCTGAAATAACTTGAGTATGTTTAATAACAAATTTATTACGCTAATTTCAACAATTGAAATTTACGAAGATATTCTTATCAACATTGCTCATTAAATTCCAACTACATTGGTCTTGCTCATGAAGACACAATAGCGGGCGAATGATTGCATCCCTCTAGTTCTAACTACCAAAATCATATTTTGATAGCATATTTGGAACTCTTTTGGATTTACGCATCATACCATATCATAGTGTCAACACTCTTAATGGTTTAATTAAACAATCAAGGATTATACATTTCCAACGTTGATAAGAAATTCATACTTTCACTTCAGTGTGCGAGAATACTTACTAGACACTCTAGTGCGATAATTTCATCTCGTCTAATCAGTTTTATATATGGATCGTATCCAATTCCATTTTACTACAATGATTCCTCAAAGAATTCCTTCACAATGAAGTTGGTATTTCTTGCAACAACAATTGCTACTCAATGCAACAGAATAAGTATTCATAAACGTTTTATGAATTTCTTTATTTATAAAATTGATTTGGTTTTAGTTTACAAAACTTATATTCAAAGCCTAAATATGTCATCCAATGGCAGTCTTTCCTAAAATCCTTTTAGGAAGAATCATACAGGATCCCTCATGAACAATTGTCAGTGAAATCTTTCGACTCACATAACCTACCAATTCTTTGGTTTAGGATATATTTGAGTTTCTTATAAACCTTATCTTGTGTGATTTTGTAAACTTTTATTTAGAAGAAATAATATTAACCTTGTATACTATTCTTATGTACATGACCTTATACAAAGAAACTAACTCGACTTCATTCATAGTTAATTGTACATTGTCTAACAAATTTCAATTAATCTTTATCGATGCATCATTATGTGTCACATGGAAAAGTGACTTTTAAGATTGAATCTTCATTCATTTTTAGGTACGTTCAGATGCTTTTCCAATATAATCACTCATTCGCCTAAATTGAATCATTTCTATTGCATGTTATTTTATTTACTTCTGTTTTATACTCTATGAGTTTACCATAGACATATTATATGTGTATCAAGTACACACATCGCTATCCATGACAACTCATTGGTGAATATGACGAAGTACGTGGAACCATTTTTGTAATAATGGATTTAGATTACACATATAAAAATATATTAATATGAAGAGTTCATCAATTATTATGACGCTCCCGTTGAATGGGTGCATAGCCCTTAATTGTTTGATATATAATTAACCAGTAATGATTCAAAATCATATATAAAATTATTTTCTCAAAAATATGGCTTAGTATATAATTTCAAAATAATTGTAAATAATATTAGACACTTCTTTATTTTCTAATGCATTACTTTTGTTATAAAAATAAATACCACATTATAGTTTTATTTCATAACTAATATTCATATATTCATATTGAAATATAGCTATGCCTATATCTCAATGGATACTGAAAAATAGTCATTATTCCATAAAAAATATTCAACACATTTACGAAACAATTTTCATAATATAACGCAATCAATAAGTGTCATATAGTAAGCTCCCATTATTTCCTCCACTCCTATAATAACGTACTATATTCGGAGGTCCATTATTCACTTAATATAGATTTATTTATTTCACATACTGCATTAGTTTACCGTGAAGAGTTCTTCGATCAAATATTTTGAACTTAAGAGAAATAAATGTCATAGAAATAATTTTCTATATGAAAATATATTTTGGAATAGAAATCATATTTCTTATTGCAGCGTTAAGTATCAATCATTATTACTACAATTCTCGTTTTCGTTATTTCTTTATGAAGAAGAAGTGACCATTCACTATCTTCCTCCCTACTATACCTTAAATCACATCTACTCTTATATATTTGTTATTTCTTCTAAATGGTTAGACCATTCGAAATAAAATCCTTACTACAGTATCCTAATGAACCCTTTATAAATGTGCATTCGATTATCCTTAACTTTTGAGAACATCAAATATATCGCACATTGCTTAAATTGATCAAACTAACATTTCAGTGATCGAGTTCTTAGATTTATATTGTAGTTTTGTTCTATTGTTATATTTAACACAATATGATCCTTTTGTAATCAATCAAATTGATTACTTGATCCTGCATTAAGGTTTATTTGGTTTCTCGAATGAACTAATTTCATTGAAATATTTTACAGTATAAACTCTAACTGTTCGCCATATAACATTTATGTGTGATTGTATATGGATCTAATATCCATAGTCTTGTATTTCTTTTAGAATTCGAAACTCATAGAATGAAATATATGGTTTGGACCAAATAAATGCGTCCTGACCAAAATACGAATATATATAGTAGTTGTAATATCAGGCATTTACATGGGTATTGAAACGTAAATATGCAATAATCTTTTATTGGTAGTTATATGTTATATTTCTACTTATCAGTCTTCATTTCATTTATATATCTCAATTGATAAACAGTTTACTAATCCTATTAAATGCACAAATTTATCAATGTAGATTATATAACATTACATAACATTTGTTCTTACAATATTACAAAGGTGAAATGTAATCATTTCATTTTTCTAATAAGGCACCCATTAGTCTTTTATGTTTCACCGAACCTTAAGTGAAACATACAAGTCTTTCAACTTCACTAGTGGGTGTTAGGACTCATCCACCTTGAAATTTCGACCTTGAGTTTGCTCGATAAGTCATAGCTTTATGATTGATAGATAACTCCTTGTTGACTGTATCACATAAACCTCCTAACCGATGTTAACTTATCCTAACCTCATTTCGACCTTGAGTTTGCTTAATAAATCGAAAGAGATTATTCACTCTTACCTACCATATCGTGATAACTTAAGTATAATATATGTACCTTGAATTTGCTTAACAAATACATATTATCTTACTCATCTATCCAATATATTGATAATACTACACATAACATCTCTAGCTTGATTTTGCTCAAGAACTAAGGAGAATGCAAGTAATTTAACAATATATACATATACATACATGGTAGAGGATAATTTTATATTAAAGATTCATTATCTTCAATATATTATATCGAATGATATCGACTTATGGAATAATGTATTTCTTATGAAACACTCTCATGATTCAAGTGTTAGACACATCATAAATCACCGTATACGTACATATACATATATATTTATTCCCTAAGTCTATTTAGAGTTCCTTTAATGTTCCGCCTTTAATTATACATTCATATTATACAAGTTGTATTATTATATAACTTTTATATTTCATATTACTTGTAATAGTCTTATGTATAACACTATATTAACTAAATCAACTAAATCTTATTTAATTAATTAACTCTTTAATTAATTTTATATTAGCATTCCAATATAACTTTTATATTGGACATATCTACTATAACCTTTATAGTGCACGACATAACCTTTACAGTATAATACATATACTTTATATATGTGTTTTTTAATTAATTAACCTTTAATTAAATTTTTTAATTAAACTATTTTAATTAAGTTATATTAATTTCAAAATTCAGTTCACATAGATACATGTATACTTGTATTATTTTAAGCAATTTAAAAACAACATGACATATATCTCAATATATAATACACACACATGTTCATTCATTAATTAACTTATTTAATTAATTTACTTTAGTGAATCTTATTAATAAATTTGAAATTTGAAATTAATGTAAATTGTTTTTCAATCGTTTTGAAAAATTATCTTATATTATTCTTTTATAATAAACATATTTTATTTTAAATTTAACAGTTGAATTTAAAATCTTTAACTTTAATTTTCAGAACATTTTGAAAATTAGCCCAAGACATAATTCAATTCGATCCTTTTCTATTAGGGGCAACCTTTAGGCTCACATCACCTTTTGGGCCAGGCTAGAAGCTAAGTAGGACAACATACTTGTTTACCCAATTCAAATCCTAGACATTACCATTTTAGATATCGTACTAAGTGGGAAGCTTAATTAGTTAGTCCTAATATGACTAAATTAGAGAGCATAGACTATTGATTTTTGATACCATTGAAGGAATTGGGCAGCCCATAATGGAAGAAGTGATTGAATTTCAATTTTTTTACTCTATTGGATCTTAGTTGGGCTTATGAAGCCTGATTTATATAGAAAATTTCTAAAATTTAAGTAAAATCATTTATTTTATTTAAATTAGTCAAAGGAAAGTTTTCAATTTTAATGTATAGCGTATCAAATATATCTAACATTTATTTAATGCATATGGAATCCAACGTTTCATTTCTTTCCCTAAAACAAGAACTAATTGAGAGTATTAATTGCATTAAACAGAGAGGGAAACCTTTCATTTCTCTCTTTAATTTGAGTTAATTGATACATTAAATATCATTAATTAATAATTTATTCATGGCAAGATTTATTACTATATGCATATGTATTCTAACTGTATAAATTGTAGTTTGAGATTTATTTAATTTTGTTTTATTTATTTAGATAAGTGTGTACGTATGTGTATGTATGAACCATATATATACACTCACACGTATATATGTGTGTGTATGTGTAAAACCATGATCCGTATATGGTATAATATGACCGTATATAGATGCTGTGATTTACATTGCAACAGTTACATTAGCTCATTTAGTGTGCATTGTAATTTGTTCAAATATGTGCTTATATAATATGTTAAAACAGGATATTAATATATAAAATAATCACCTAATAAAACTACAAGATAATTTTAGAAAAATATGAATACATATTTTGGGCTTAAGACAAATTTATTGAATTTAATTAAAATAATATTTATTACTAAATAGTTGATGATAGCCTTTAATCAAATTAGTTCTTCAAAATATGAAATCATGTAGAAAATTTTTGGAACTTGTTTGAAAGGTAAAAGAGACATATTCTGGCTTAAGAAAACTTTGTCGAATTTTCTCAACTGAAATTATATTTTAATTAAATAATTAATTATAGTCAAAAAATAAATTAACTATAAAAAATATTAAATTAAGTTTTAAAAGTTTGAAATTTTTTCTAAAGGCACCCTTGAAACATCTAATGTTATGAATAATTTCTAGAATTTTATCAATCGAATTTATATTTTTAATTAAATAATTAATTACAGATAAAAGTAAATTAATTTTAAACAGTAATAGATTAAGTTCAAAAAACCTTAAAATTTTGTATCAAGCATCTTACATGGTACATAAAATACAAAAAATACAAAATTGAAATTTTAAACCATTAATTATTTTATACATAATAAACAATTCACAAAAGCATTAAAAAATAATAAAATATGTGTATACACATATACTAAAATAATTTTATATTTCATGATTCACAAGGTATTAAACATTGTAATAAAGTTTTTTGATTAAATATATACAGCTATACATATAAACAACTTGCAATCTATATACATTTAATCTATATATATCTACATATATGAATATAAATAAAAATAATTTTTTTATAAAAAAGTTCAACAATAAATCAATAAGCAAAATACTACAACAAGCACATAACTAATCCAATTGTAAAAAACACATGTACCAACAAAAATCTCACATAATCTAAGCAATATATAGATCTGAATACAAACAAGTGATTTGGATGTAAATCATCATTCATATGATAAATTGAAATCAAAAAAATAATAATAAATAAAATTTCACCTCCTAATGAAGCTTTTGTGTCCATGTTGAATAATGAATTCTCTTTTAAGAACAATTCCCAATCCATCAAGTTGCTAATCCCGTATTAAAGACCTTCAACTACAAATTAGTATTTTTTAATTTAAATTGGATTTGAGAATTGTTGAGGTGATTTTAGAGGAGAGTTGCTTCCATTAAAATGGGGGAGAAGAAGAGGAAAGTAGTGGCTTAAAAAATGAATTAACCTTTGACTAGGGTTTTGAGATTAGCTTTCATATGGGTAGGATAAGAGAATAAATAATGATCTCAACCATATATCTCAAAATCCTAATCTCATGTATAGTAGTCGCCCCTTCCTCTATCAAAATCAACAACTTTCACCTCTAAAATGCAAGGGTTGTGAGCCTATTTAACCCAATTTAAATATATGTAATTATATTTAACTAAATTTGTTGTCGATATCTCATATCAATCAACATGTTTATAACCTTTTATAAATATATGCAACAAATTTGTTTCTCACATCATATCCAAATTTCATAATCAATATTTCATAAATATTAAATAATTTAATCGATGTATAAAAATTATAAATAATTTAATCAACCGGTCTTAAAAGAATTCATCGATTAGGTTGTGTGACTGCTGGATGCGATTAACATTAAACTATTCGAACGCTAACGTTCACACTTCACTTAGCAGGTGGTGTGACATTATGGGCAAATTTATCACTTACTCATTTTTGGAAAAATCATATTTTAGTTTAATAAGCGTTATCCAATTGTGATAATTATTTAAACTAATTCTCTTCATCAAAACTAGATCACTTTGGACCACTATATCACTTTGGACTTATTGAATTAGGTAATGGTCAAAAATTCCAATATCGTTCACATAACTCTATAGTCCAAACACAAAGTCTGATACAATAATAACAGTTGTTACTAATCGAACTACTTTGACCAAATTTTTTGACTTTGAGTTGACTTGATATGACCGTGATAATTAACCTATATAAGTGAGGAGACGAATCCTCTCTTGAATAACGTTTTAATTCCAATACTTCCACTCGATCCAACTATAGTCACTCGATGGACGTCATGCCATGATTTGCCTATAATCAAAGCGAAGCTTTTATATCGAAGGCTTACAGTATTCTCCGTCCAAAGAACTGTGTAAATTATTCGCATCAATATTTTCTGTTTGATCTTAGTTATATTAACCAACAGAAAATTATCGAATGATTCGTTCCATAGTTATCCAATAACTATTAGTACGTAACTCTTAGGTGCCCTCCAGCAGTCATGAGTAATACACTACCCAACATTTAGAGAGCGTTATGTACTTTGATCTCAATAGATATATCGATATCCAGTCTCGATGCATGTGGAATGGGACCATTTAAAATGGTATATTTATTTTTATTGTGATAAATTACTTAAAGGTTACAACACTTTGTAAAAAAACATACCATTTATGGATTTTCTATTAAATATACTTTTGATTAATTAATTAATATAACTACATTATATCATGGATATAATAGAAAGGAAATACCTTTATTTCAAACAAGATTACTCAACGATTTAGATATATGCAACAAATTACATAAGAGCTCCTAGGGCATAACCCAAACTCTGTTAAGATAAATCAAAAATGGGTATGATTGACCATCCATCATAAAAATCTAGTCTCCAGAGCATGGACTGAAGTATAAACATAAAAATCGATGCCATTTAACCATCCATCGACCAAATCTGGTTTCCAAAGCGTGAACTGAAGTATAAACATCAAACATGTGTGGCTGATCGCCTACCGATTGTCCCCTAACACGGACCAAAGTATAAACATAAAAAAGGTGGATGCAGTTTGACCGTCCGCTTTCAAACTCTTGCCCTTGACTTGGAGGCAAAGGCACGAGTCAATGTGGTTGTGGTCCTACCATCTGCTCCCCTGCTCGAGCTCGAAGTTCTCTAGAACACTCATTTTACTCCCAAGGCTCGGTAGAAACCAGATCCAAATGGAAGTTGATATGGTACAACCGTCCATGCACCTACTCCTACCCTTCATGTGGGGGAAATTTGAGAGCCCAATATAAAATTGGATGTGATTCGATCGTCCAATCCAAGGAGGATGTGATACGCCTATCCACGACCTTTGTAACGATCCTGTTTTTAAGTTAAATTTAAAATGGGTAGTTATATAAATTTTTGGATTTAATTGTGAATTTATTTGAAATTTTCAAAATAAATAAGATATCTGTTTATTTTATATAGATTGTAAATAAGAATTTGATTTGAAATTAAATAATGAATATTTTGAAAAAAATAAATAGAATTTTGAAACTATATATTTTAAAATTAATAAAATCTGTTTTCTAATTATAATATATGTGTATATGTATTTGGAAGTTATATTTTAAATTAAATATAATAAATTTTCAAAAGGCTATTTAAAGGTTAAAATCTAATATATATATATATATATATATATATATTAGTGTATAATTTAGTTTTAAAATCATTTTTTTAAGATAATGTAAATATGTAAATAAAAGAAAATGTATATATAAATAAATAATAAAAAACAAAAGAATACACACACACACACACATAATTGATTTTATCATACAAAAAATATGTAAACATATTTATAAAATATTAAATACATGAAAATGACAAGTGTAAAGACTTTAAAATGCATTTAACAAATGTAGCTATTTTAACATACGTTATTAACAAGTGTTAGTTTAAATTCATCATGTAATGAACAAGTGTCATGTTGATTTATTTTTCTTTTTATTTTTAAATAAATGAATAAAAGAAAATTCAAGTATTTATACATATACACTATCTCCCTCTCTTCTCATTTTGTTTCATACAATCATCAAAACCTGGAAAAAGAAACCTAAGAAAAAAATTCAAAAGCAAAATAATCAAAAAATCTTGAAAGCCTGAGCAAGATTCAAATCCAAAACTAGAAAAATATTGAACTAAAACCAGAGAAACCCAAACCAGTTAAACAAATTAAAGGCAATCAAAATCAAAAATAAAGCAAACCTAGAAGCAAGAAGATCAACATCATCTCAAACAATTTCAGAGCCTAAAGCAATCAAATCAAGCTTCAACCTAAGTAAAAGCTTCAAACAAATTCAAGTTGCAATTCAGATCAGTTTCAAGATCATTTTCCAGACTTTTTGAAATCAAAATCAATATTTCAGACCTTCATAAGTTCTCTGTCTTAACATTCCAGGTAAGAAAACCTATATTTTAAACTTAAACTTGTTCAACAGATCCGGGAGCTTATGATTGATATTAAAATTTTGTTATGAGAACTGTTTGTATAGATGTTTAAAAGGCCTACATGTCTATACATATATGTGTGCATGCTTGTGTTTACATATACATGCCTCTGTGCTTGACTAGCAGACACAAAAGTTAATTCAAAAATCAAATCCTCTTCATACAATCTAGTATAGGCTATGATGTTCAAAGGGAAGTTGTTTATAGTGATGTAATATTAATTTTAAAAATGGTTTCAAGTATATTTATAGAGTAAATATTTCTAAATTGGAAAATTACAGTAATAAACAATTTAAATCAGGAAAATCAAGTATCGTAATTCCAAGTTTCATTTATATATTCTGATTCATGCTAGAAAACAATGATTTTTGATGTTAAAATTATGATTATTAAGTTTGGGATGGTCGAGATATTTCGAGTTGAAAAGATTTTGGTTTTCGTTCAATTTCTGGTGATCGGTGTATAGCTGTTCGTCGGGATCATCACATGAGGAAGGTGGAGGTCGGGGGAACTCAGGAAAAATGCTCGGAGCATTCATAGATGGTCGAGGTTGTTGATCGATGATGATTTAGGGTTTAAAGACCGGTTTGGGTGGCTATTGAATTCGAGGCTTGATCGTCATCAACGTCGCATCGGGTTGGATGGGACCAAGGGGAATAGGAGCGTGGTTCCACGGTGAAGCTTTGGACATGATCACATGACCTTTGGTGGTCGGGATTGACGACATGAGAAGGATCCAGTTGATCGGTTAGGTTCCAGGTGGTGTCTAATAGCTTGATTTTGATTTTGGGCAAGATTGACGGAGCTGTGTGGTCGGGACGACCCGGGGAAACATAGGTGATTCATCGATGGTCAAAGGTGGTTGGTCGCGGCGTACACGTGCACATGGTATCAGTGTGTGACGTCCCGTCCTTCTACCACCAGAAAGACGTATCATCAGAAAGAAAGAAAGGGATAGAAATAGAAAAGAAAGAGAAAGAAAGAACAACAAACACGAAATCTCACAGTGGAAGCGAAATAAAATATAATACATCACATAATAATTACATCGTTTTACATATATCAGAGTTATACAATATTATACACTTGACATATTTTATATGCATTTGTCACTACATACATCAGAATATACAACATACTCTAACTAACACAGCGGAACAAGATAGATATCTACAACGCTGAAGCCTCCTGCTCCATTGCTCCTCCAGAATTCGTCAAAGCTAACCTGAATCCCTTGACTACCCATAAAAATTTGGGTACCCGAGAGTTTATGAAAAACAAAATATAAACTCCGGGTCAGACATGGGTCTGGTATGAGTAAATGGTTTAAGGTTGTTTAACTTGAAAAATATTTGAAAATAAAGGTATCACGTAAGACTCCCCACACATAAATACGGGTAAGTTTTTACCTTACGCTAACCAAAACATTTCATAGGAAATTCTGTGATATTATAATAGTGTCTAGGGTTTTCAAGTAAATAGAAAATAGCCGAAATTGTTACATGATTAAATTCCAGCTACTAGCCACAAAAGTGGGTAATACAATCAAAACCATGGGCACTTATTGGAAAATGGATTCCATACAATGGCAGGGCTACTGGGGTACCGTCCGTCACAGTACGGGGCCTAGATCACCGTACCGAGGATTACTCCCTTCATCCCCTGCAACACAAGGCCGGAACCATTCCTTACTGAACAGTCCCGAACAAGATAAACCCCGTGGTTGGCGCGCCCAACCACCCACTAAGCCGAAATAAAAAGGGACATCTAGACAGGGGAAATATCTTGTCCTGCTTGGGCACGACCCACCTAACCTTGCTGCATCTTGTTGAATATGCGCTTATATGATTTTTGTTTGATGATAATAAACATATATACATTCGTTTAAATGTATTTGATAATATACTATTTATTTTCACAGATTAAATAAATATTTGCTGAATAAAATAAATAACACGAAATTTGAATTCAAACGAATATTTTATTCAAATAAATATTTATTACATCTTTGAATAGTACAATTTCAAGCTCTCACTATAACTATACAACTTTGATTACAATTACATCACATTTCATATTTACAGTTCACCTCACTACATATCACTCATTCACTCAACTCGTATTTTTATCTTCAACTGCATTCCAGTTTGAATCCAGCATCTGAGAAATCTGCAAAAATATTCACTAACGCAGTAAAATTGAAAAAGAAATATTTTTGCAATATAAAATAAAATATGGATTTTGAAAATAATTTTTGCCTCGGTTATTTGGGTTGTTCGTCATCATTTATATTTGAATTCATCATACACGAACAACTTGTGACATACACAGTGTATTACTGTATATGCCACAAGGCCGTGCACACCGATATATACACTTGATAATGCTACAGGGATAGGTGAGCACAGGTCAAACCCAAATACAGCATTCAACTCAGGTGTGACATAAATAAATTAAATCACGACACGAGCGCAAGGTCAAACCCGAGTTTGTGAAACTGGATTCAACACAAGTGCAAATGGCCAAAACTCAAGAATCAAGTGTCGACTAGTCTAATATAAACAAGACAGTAAACAAGTAAACAACAATGTCGAGCTCAATTCAACATATTCACCAATGAATCATCAAAGAGGCAACTAGGAATGAACAGAATACAAGTGCTAACCAGAGTAAAGTCCAACACAGTTACAACTGACTACATGTAGGAGAACAAACACAACACTGCAGCCAACATGAATCAGAGATTACAAATTCAAATGTGCAAGTGCTAACCAGAGTAAAGTCCAACACAGTTACAACTGACTACATGCAGGAGAACAAACACAACACTGCAGCCAACATGAATCGGAGATTACAAACTCGAGTGTGCAAGTGAACATGACAGGAAACAGTTCAATATGAACTGATGAATCAGTACCAATGAACATGCAGTCAAACTCAGTAACAACATGAACCAGTGATATATATGCAAACAAAACAATACCACTGCAGATACAAATAGTGAACATGCAACCAGACCACAAAGACTCAAGTCTTAAACATGAAACAAGGTGCACAAGTCTAGCTACAAGTTGCAGACATAACTGGTGAAGCATCACCAAAGACTCAACAGATGCACATGGATGTCACAATAGATAATGACGCAAGTGTCGACCAAATACAAATACAAGCACAGTCTCAAACATATATCAGATGCACATGGATGTCACAAGTAAAGACCAAGTGAACAACTACATGTTGAACAAATGAAAACAGTATGCAAGCTCAATAACGCTACAAACTGCAAACATCCAAGTACTACAAGCCCAACACAATGATCATTATCACTGACTCCATTAAACAAGACACAGCAGTGATCAGAAATGCAACAAAGTGAAATGGAGCTCACTGAGAATGCAATGCAGTACCAACCAGAAAAAGATGGCCGGAGACGAAATGATTCAAAGCCAAAAGCCAGCAGTAAAAAATCTCACGAAATCAACATGGTCAAAGCAAATCAACGCAATTCAAGTGAGGATGAAAAATTGACCAAGTCACAAATCAACACCATGATGAGCACGGCAATTCAAAGCCGTGGGGGTAGAACATCAGAAAAATACGATATTGAAAAAGTCAGAATTCATCGCAAGCATCCAAGCATAATCGAACGGGCGAAGACAAATTCAAATCAACATATACGAACGCAAAAATAGGAAATCAAATCCTATAAAAACCCTAATCATCATCGGCAATTATCCTATCGAGTTCAAGTACGAAAGATTAGAAGAAGCAAAAAGCACAAATTACATACCGAAGCAATCGAACTCGATCAAGGAGGAGAAGCCGCAAACAATTGAAGCAAATCAGAGAAACAGTGATTGCAATCAACCAACAAAGGCAGCGACTTCAAACCCTAATTTAAGAGCACGGCATCAAAGGGACGAAGCCCCAATTTGATCAAGGACAAAGCCCTAAAAAGGAACGGCCGCCATTACAAACAGAGAAATAAAAGAGACAGGTCAAATAGCAAAGGAGGCCGGCCTACTTTCAAAGGGAGTTTGTTTTAAGGGGTTTTTAATTTATAATTAGGGTTCAATTTTAATTTTAATTGTTTTTTATTTTAAACTATTTTATCTCTTTCTAGTCGTGTGACTAGGGTACAAAATACGTGTTGTAGTTTGAGAATTCGCAACTCGGTAGTTGAGTTGTGGCAGGGTTTTGAGCATAGAGTTAGATTAGTCAATAGCGGGTATATCGAGTTTACGTGTGTAAGCGAGGGACTATCTAATTTCTAGTAGAAACCTTGGGGCAGCACGTAGGCAGGGTTTTGCCGAAGCTGGGTAAATTCTGTGTTGTTCTGTTTTTTTTTCTGTTATTTATATTCTGCAATATCTGTGCTGCTATTCTGTGATCTGAATTGAAATTAATTAATAAGCTTCCGCGATTAATTTTTATAATTTACACTATCACCCTATTCACCCCCCCTCTAGGGTGAAATCGATCCTACACATCTCCCCTGTTTTAGCCATTCCCGGTTGATGAGACTTGAGGCTACGATTACCTTTAGAGAACAAATTTCTTAGAATGCTCATCGCCCGCCTGACGATGTATTGAAAGCATTCAATCCATACAAGTTCGTTCCGGGTTCGAACGAAACCGAAGGCATTATCTCGTTACACTCATTTTGGAATCACCCTCAGAGTTAACGACGACAACCCTTGCATTCTGAATCTTCATCTTCACATCAGATTAACGACCTAACGTTAATTTGGATCGATGTGGTTTTCGGATATTCCAAATGTGGAAACCCGATCCCGGTCTCATCGAAATCCAAAACGTGTCTTTTAGGGCCAAGTTTTTTTAGAGTTATAAAATAAACAATGTAATTATCCATATGCACACAGATAGATAACTCACAATATCACAATAGAACATCATCATCATAAACAGGTAATTACCATCACAACAGATAATCCATATTATTATCATACTACCATCAAGCATACATTTCATACAGCATCATCTATCTTATGCTAGGAATTTCAAACCATTCAGAGTAAACAATATCATCCATCCTTATATAAGCAACCATGTTAGCTATAATTAATTTAAAATGAATTAAATTAATCACTTGCATCTTTAATTAATTTAAAGTAAATTAAATTAACTATTACATTACCATAATCTTGCTTATATGACTATTGACCAATTATCAATCAGTTAATACATTAATCACACTTTGATTAATTAACATTTAATTTTATTTAAGTAATCATCTTTTAATTATATACATTACATTACTTCTTAATTTTACCAATTAATTATTCTTTAATCTTTCATTATTAATTCCATTATTTAATGATTGCTAATTACATTTCATTTCATTATCCTATATTAAATGAATTACCTTAAGCAATTAAATCTTCAATTAAACTATATTTATTAATCATCCCTGATTAATGTTATTTAGTAATCAATCTTCTTCAATTACTCTTATCACATCACTTAAATTCTCCTCAACTGATTTCCTTTAATCAATTCCTTGATTAAATTACACAAAGTAATTATACTCAAATTACTTCCATTGTCAATCCTCAATCAATTTCTTCTAGTCATTATCATCAATTACTTCTCCAAGTAATTACACTTATCACATCACCGAATAATTATTTAAATTAATTAAACTTAATTAGTTAACTTAAACAATTCATTTTAAACTTCATTAATTACAATAAGTAATTTATTCCTCAATTACTCAAGTAATCCACTCAAATCAATTTGTTTAACCTTAATTACTTAATTAGCTTTTCCTTAATTATTAGTTGCAAACCTTAATTATAAATCAAATAACTTGTTTATCAAATTTTTAATTGTTGATTACTTCATTAATCATTTCTTAATTCTTATTTAAATCTCTTGATTAATTAACTATTAATTGTTCATTAATCTACCTAAGTAGTTAATTACAAATTAACTTATTTCTTAATTATTATTCGATCTCTAATTATGATTTTAAAGTATCATTCTTAATTACTTATAAAATTGTTAGTAAATTACTATTGATTTTAATTAACATTTGAAAGAATTTTCTTAAAGTTTAAAATTCTTAAATGTTGATTAACTTTAATCTTTACTCAAATCAATTGCTTAATTAAAATAAAGTGTTAAATGCATTTGTTAAGTATCTACTAAGTAACTGGAACTTGTATTTAATATTTAACTTAAAACTGTTAAAAACTCTATTAAGTTCACAACGCTTTTGATTTGTATGAAAGTGATTTACTTAATTTCCTTATTTTATAATATGCTGAAGTTTGAAACTACAAACCTGGGTTTCCCCCTTTAGTTCACTCGAGTTCACCACCGAGTCCCACTCCCCTTTTTCCCGTGTTTTACCCTGAACCTCTTCTTCTTCTCTTTTTTTTTAGTTATAGTTTTAATTTCTCTAAGCATTAAGCTACAACACAAGAATTAACTCACGCATCTCCACACTCGAATCAAACTCGAAGGAAACCCCCAAATTTTCGAGCACGACACGAGGAAATTCACTGACACATCGCCGTCTTCCACCTCCACGCTGTGCACGTGCACCGCATCACCAACGGTCTCCAGCGAACCCCCACGACGCAGACACACCACAATCTCCTCCCATATTCGAAATCCAAAGTCGAAGTATTTCCAGAAGTGCCGAAACGAAAAACGACAGTACAACCCAAACAGAGCTCGAAACCCCTCCAACATAACCACCTCGTCACCGCCGCCGTGACCACCGTAAGCCTCCTACCTTTGACCACACCTCGACAACACCCCCCCTTCCATTTCCCAAAGTTTCAAACAGCTCGATCACGAATTTATGATGAACTGGGCACATTAACAGATAGGTCAAAATTTTGGGCTAAAACCCTAAATCAATCCCACTCCTTTAATTCACGTGATATAAAAATTATCTGCTAATTTTTATGTGATCCTACATGTTTAAGCTTGCTTCAACTAAAATTTTAAAAATAAGAATTTATTGAATCAACAGTTACTGACAAAAAATCAAATTCAGTACCTTTTTAAACTGCACCTTGAATTCTTATTTAAAAATCATTATTTTTATGCTAAAAATCCTAGCTTTGCTTGTTGAATCAAGATATGAAATCAGATTAACAAAATTAAATATTTGAATTTTGAACATATTGATTTCCATTTACTGATACTTGAGTTTGCAGTGTCTCAGTTTACACTAACCACCTTCATCAATTCTTCCAAGCCGTAATTACAGTTTAACAAGTGTGTTTAACTTATATTCTTAAGTATCAAATATTTGTATGAAGAAGTATTTAAATTTATCTCTGCTTTACTTTGTTCTAAAACTTGAAATACTGAAGTACAGGTCATATAAATTTCCAGTGCACAGAAATATTCACAGAGAAGTTTGCTTAAGCTATAACAAGCACACAACATCCAAAAATTCACAAATTAAATTTTGAAAATAGATTGTTTACTCACCAAAATCCATTGTTGAACAAGGCAGGGTTGTTAATAGATGCCTGCAGCTTGAAGGTTTTGAACACTGTAACTTTCTGGCTTCCTAAATTCTTTCTGTTCTTTATGTTTACCTGAGTTTTTCTTCCTTTATGTTTTTTTTTTCTCAGGTATACTTATGCTACTGATCAAACAAAGGATGCATACGCATATATAAAGAAGATAAGAATATGAATAGAGAAGGTTTTGACCTGGTAAGGTGTTATCTGCTACTGTTCTATTCTTTTTTTATCAGGCAAGCTTCTTTTTTTATTTATTTATACAGATATGATTCTTGAATTCGGCTGAAATGTTAAGTCATTAAATGCTATGTACTTATTGTCTACACATAACCTTATTAGTATACAGATTTTTTTATAGCTTGCTTAACATAATCATTGGCAGGTTCTATATATATTCAAGCCTGTTATACTTTATTGTTTTTATATGTTTAACTCACTGCTATACAATCCTGGTAATTAGATTTCATTTCTGAGAAATAGGATTTGCATAATACAAATAGACACAAAGATGTGATCAAATCAGAGGAGCATTAAATGATTGTGTTGCTAAGTCTTGTTTCACGTCATTATGTTTACTGAGTTTGCTTCCTTAGTTAGTCAGGTTTCCCTTTTTCCCATGTTTACAGACATTTGTATTAAAACAATATGTGAGGTTGTGTTTACACTTTATAATTGAGGATCATACCCCTTTGCAACATTTGTTTTATTATTTTATCTCTTATGTATAGATTTATATGTGAAGATATGGTGTAAAACTTATTCTTGTTTTATGAATTGCTTACTTGAAAAAAATAATTATGTTTGGGTCAGATGTAATTTTACTTTGGTTTGCTTGTAAAAATAAATTGTTTTATTGTTTCTAACTTGAATAATTAATATACAATATAGTTGTTGTCAATTTGTATATGAAAATATTTTGTTTAGTTAACTTCTAATTTATATAAGTTATACATGATAGTTAAAGTTTGGTTTTACATTGTATTTGATTTCATTTTACTTTACTTTGAATCTTATACTTTTGTTCTTATTTTAGATTATTAAGTTATGTTGTATAAAATCTTAACTAATTAATCCTTATTTCAAATTTTACATTAGTACTTTATATTTAACTGTCAATATTCAAGTCATATTTCAAAATAAATTTTCTTACTTATATTTGCATTCATTTTCATTTGTACTTTGCTATCACTTATTTTAATTAAGTTATAAACACATATTTGATTTATGTTCTACATTTATATTTTACATTTATATTTTATTTTGATAGAATTAGATTTTAAATTTTAAACATTATCATCCATATATATATTTCCAAATGTAAACAAGGTACAGTATTTTAATAAGGTCAATATTATTAAAAGGTTCTATTTAAATTTCCAAGATCAAATTCCCTTTTAAAATTCAAATTTACATAAACAATTGGCAATTATTCCAAAATCATATTCATTTGAAAATAATTAGTTCATATTTTATTAAATCAGATTAAATATTTATTAAAATAAACAGGATCAAAATTCAGGGTCGTTACATTCCTTCCCCCTTAAAAGAATTTCATCCCCGAAATTTAAAACAAAGATAATTTAAAAGCTGTTATACTAACCATTCACACATACATATCATTCATCCAATAGCAAACAATCAAACAGTTTATCCTAACAAGCAACACTAGCCATCCGAACACAAATCCGGATAAACTTCCCTACAACTATCCAGAGTCTCCCAGATGCAATCACTGAGATTCTCGCTCTACTGCACTCGACCATCTTCACTACTTACTCCCGAGTTGCCTCTTAGTTGATCAACAATCTGAACAAGATTCCGAACTACAGTCAAAATCCGCTTGACTTCCAAATCTCCTTGTACTACTAGTTCTATAACTAATGATGGATCCTAAACAAAATTCCAAGATGAGATGCATGGGATGCATTATGAATTCCAGACATCAGTTCTGGCAATTCAATCCTATAAGATACAACTCTAATCCAAGTTGAATTTTATATATAAATAACTCAAGGTCTCAGCTTCCTATTCATTTTAATTCACAAACAAATTTATTAATTCACCATCCAACTTTATTTGACCAATTCTAATTTCATTTACATACTTAATTTGCCAATTTATTTCATCTTAGTTTATTTCCACTTCCAATTTAATATTTGATTTTATCAGAAAAATCACTACATTATAATTCTTGAGTTCATTTCTAGTTTGTAATTCTGATTTGGATATCTATTTCATTTCCTAAGTATGAAATAATTTTATTTTGGCTTATAATTCCACTCTTAACTTTATGAGCCTCAATTTCATATATTCTCCATACTCACATTCATTTATTCTTAAACACATTCATTTTCACTTTAAATTTCAGATCTTACCTGTATCAAACAAGTATACTTTTTATTCCCAATATTTAAATTCCTTTGATAAGCCATCAGAGTTTATTTATCCGATTTTAATTTTTATCCAACTATTCTTTTTGAATAAAGATTTTATTTCATTCAACTTAAATCCTCAATCAAGCTTTCACTAAATAAACTCTCACTTCTATAAAGTTTAATCTTTGGTTAATTTACTTGTTTAATTTCATACTTAAATTATTTCCAGCTTATTTGATACTCACAAGATCAAATTCCATTTATTATCTTATAATCAAACTTCTATTTAACCAATTTAAATCCCATTAACCTATTCAATCAACCAATTTATTCCAAATTAGTTCATTTCCATTCATTTTATTAAGATTAATTCCAAGGCCATATTTATTCCATCCATACTTGAATTGAATTTTATCTTCAAAAATATCTTATTATTTTATCAGTGTTCAATTTTATTTTATAATTCAATTTTGGATTTTTATTTCATTTTAACTTAAGATTGAACACTTATCCATAGCCAAAAATATTCCTAATCAATGTTGCTAATTTCTCTTACAAGTCACCGGAACATATTTGTAGGATCTAGATTAACCCTAGAGGGGGGATGAATAGGGTTATAGCAAATTTTCTCGATTTAAACGCAGAAATAAACTACAGAAATAAATATGCAGTAAAGTAAATCACACACAAAATTTACCCAGCTTCGGCAACCCCTGCCTACTGCTGCATTCACAGATTTCTATTAGAATTAAACAGTATCACGCTTACAAACACTCTACTAGACTCGCAGACATTTGCTCCACGCTCACAAACACTCCACTATACTCGCACACCCTGCTCGTAAACATTTGCTCCACGCTCACAAACACTCTACTAGACTCGCACACCCTGCTCTGCCTATAGAGTTTCGCTTACTCGCAAACTTTGCCTCCCGCCTATAGAGCTTCGCTTACTCGCAAACTCTGCTCCCGCCTACAATAGAATTTTGCAAACTCGCACACCCTGCTCACTGAACTAATTCTAACTAGACAATCTGACACTACCTAAACCCTAGGTGGTGATTTACAAAGTTTTGATTCGAAAAATAAAAACGATAATTAAAAGACACATAAATAAATAACCCTAAACCCTAAAAATAACCCTAATTAAAAAATAAAGCCATTAGAAAATAAGGCCGGCCCACTTAAACTCGTTCCTTATTTTTTGTCTTTGTTATCTCCAGCCCGATCCCCTTTTTTTCTTTATTGCGAAAAATAATGGCAGCATTCGTCTTCGTTCTTCGATCTGAAAATTAGGGCTCGTGCTTGATATTCTTTTCTCTGGAAATTTGCGGCTTTCTCTTAGCTCTGAGGTCTAGGGCTATTTTGAAGCACCGACTTTAAGTTGATCGAATCAGTGATTAATTGCAACGAATCCTTGTTGCTTACTTCGGTTGCTTTGATGAGTTCGTTTGTTGCTTCGAGTAAGATTTTTAGCTCTGTTCCTTTTTGATTTTTGTATTCGAACTCATACTTATGACGATGATGATTTGGGGCTTTTATATGCGTTCGTATTCCTTGAATTACATTTGTTTGAATTCGTCAATTTACTTGCTCTGGCCGCTTGATTATGTTTTGATGCTTGGGATTGATCTGACTTTGTCAATTTCGTATTTTTGATGCTTGGTTGACACGGCTTGAGTTTCACTGCCATATGTCGTGTTGTTGCATTGTACTTGCCTGTTGCACTCTGGTCTGTCCACTGCAGTTTGTGTCTTGCCACTGACTTGCTGTTTCGACATGAGTCCACTGTGCTTGGCCTTGGTTATATTGATTTTGGCCCATATCTGTTCATCTGCACTTGTGTATATTATTGCTGTTGTCTTTGATTTGAATTGTGCATTTGAGGCAGGTTGTGTCCATATTGTATTTGATACTGTTGCACACTACTGTCTTGGTTTTGGGGCTGCTGTTCTTTAATGCATCTGTGTGTGTTACTGTGTTTATGACCATAAGTTCATCGTGAAGCATGGTTTACTGTTGTTGCATACTTGTATCACTTGATGTCTTAAGCTTCAACTGTGCTCGAGCTCGTATCACAGCAAACTGCATGTTATGTTTGTTTGGTAGTTGCTTCAGTCACTTTGTTGTATACTTGTGCTTTGAACATTTTCAACCTGATGCATCTGGACTTGAGCATATTTGATGAAATTGTTGTCTGGTCTTTGCATTGCTGTGTTGATCATGTTTCTGGTTCAATCCACTGTTTCATGTTTCATGCATGCTCGACATTGAGTTTTGTTGCACTGTTTTTGGCTTGTGACCTGCCCTGTGTTGAAACCAGTTTTTCAAAAAAAAAACTCGGGTTTGACCTTGTGCTCGTGTCGTGATTTTCAATGTTATTGCACGTGAGTTGAACCCGGTTTTTCATTTGGGTTTGACCTGTGCTCATCTGTCCTTGTAAATCAATCAAGTGTATATATCGACGTGCACGGCCTAGTGGCATATACAGTAATACACTGTGTATGTCACAAGTTGTTCGTGTATGATGAATTCAAATTTAAATTATGACGAACAACCCAAATAACTGAGGCAAATCATATTTTCAAAAATTATTTTTTTATTTTTGAATTGCAAAAATATTTCTTTTTTAATTTTACCGCGTTAGTGAATATTTTTGCAGATTTCTCAGATGCTGGATTTAAACTGGAATGCAGTTGAAGACAAGATACGAGTGTGAGTGATATGTAGTGAGGTTATCAATGTAAAAATATTTGTGATGTAATCGTGATGTAATCAAAAATGTATATGTATAGTGAGAGATTCAAATTGTACTATTCAAAAATTGTAATAAATATTTGTTTGAATAAAAATTTCTGTTTGAATTCAAAATCTGTTTAACTTGTTCTGTTTGAATTCAAATTCGAATTCTGTGTAATTTAATTTTATTCAACAAATATTTATCTAACCAAATACATACTATTCAAAATATTTGTTTGAATAAAATTTCTGTTCGAATTCAAATTCGAATTTTGTGTAATTTAATTTTATTCAACAAATATTTATTTAAACTATGAAAAACAAAATAGTACATTACCAAATACATTTAAATGAACATATATGTTTATTATCATCAAACAAAACATATAAGCGCATATTCAACAATATTTATTCCAATTCAATTTGTTTAACTTAATTTCCGTTAAATTAGGCACCATACTATTCTCTATAATCTACCAACCCACTTAGAGTTGATTAAATAAGATCTTAATTTCATTTAACCATATCTCAATTCATTTCATTCCAATCTTAAATTTAAATCCAATTATTATTAAGCTTAAGTTAACCACAACCAAAATTTTATTTCCAATCCAATTTATTTCCATTGTAAATTTGATGTACTTCATTAATTTATTTACATCCTTATTATTATTATTAGTTTAATTCCAAATTAAACTTTCAACATTATCCAAAAATAAATTCATTTTTAACTTCACTTTTAATTCCAAATTTAATTTCATACTTCCCTTGGTTACACAGGCCATTGTAAAAAATTTATAATCTCATTTGTCTATTAACACTATCATCCAAATACTATAATTATATATATATTAATTTACAAAAACAAAACTTTTTTTTCTTTTTATTATATATATATATATATATCAAAATAGATTTTGGATGAAATTATTTAATTCACCCACTTTTGAAAACAATATCATGTCGAATTGATCTATTCAAGTGTTTAGAAACCCCTTCGGTAAAGTTGTACAGACCGCACTGACGAAGGTTCATATTCCACTCAATAAATCAATCAACATAATATAAAATCATTTTATATTCACTAACAAGTACGCACTCATATCTATTATTACGCTCAGACTCATTCTAGAGTACCACTGATTCTAACTCTCATGAGAAATCTCCACCAGAGCCAAGGTTCTCACTTAACCTTTCAGCTCTGATACCAACTGTGACGTCCCGTCCTTCTACCACCAGAAAGACGTATCATCAGAAAGAAAGGGATAGAAATAGAAAAGAAAGAGAAAGAAAGAACAACAAACATGAAATCTCACAGCGGAAACGAAATAAAATATAATACATCACATAATAATTACATTGTTTTACATATATTAGAGTTATACAATATTATACACTTGACATATTTTATATACATTAGTCACTACATACATCAGAATATACAACATACTCTAACTAATACAGCGGAACAAGATAGATATCTACAACGCTGAAGCCTCCTGCTCCATTGCTCCTCCAGAATTCGTCAAAGCTAACCTGAATCCCTTGACTGCCCGTAAAAATTTGGGTACCCGAGAGTTTATGAAAAACAAAATATAAACTCCGGGTCAGACATGGGTCTGGTATGAGTAAACGGTTTAAGGTTGTTTAACTTGAAAAATATTTGAAAATAAAGGTATCACGTAAGACTCCCCACACATAAATACGGGTAAGTTTTTACCTTACGCTAACCAAAACATTTCATAGGAAATTCTGTGATATTATAATAGTGTCTAGGGTTTTCAAGTAAATAGAAAATAGCCGAAATTGTTACATGATTAAATTCCAGCTACTAGCCACAAAAGTGGGTAATACAATCAAAACTGTGGGCACTTATTAGAAAATGGATTCCATACAATGGCAGGGCTACTGGGGTACCGTCCGTCACAGTACGGGGCCTAGATCACCTTACCGAGGATTACTCCCTTCATCCCTTGCAACACAAGGCCGGAACCATTCCTTACTGAACAGTCCCGAACAAGATAAACCCCGTGGTTGGCGCGCCCAACCACCCACTAAGCCGAAATAAAAAGGGACATCTAGACAGGGGAAATATCTTGTCCTGCTTGGGCATGACCCACCTAACCTTGCTGCATCTTCCCTGTTTTAGCCATTCCCGGTTGATGAGGCTTGAGGCTACGATTACCTTTAGAGAACAAATTTCTTAGAATGCTCATCGCCCGCCTGACGATGTGTTGAAAGCATTCAATCCATACAAGTTCGTTCCGGGTTCGAACGAAACCGAAGGCATTATCTCGTTACACTCATTTTGGAATCACCTTCAGAGTTAACGACGACAACCCTTGCATTCTGAATCTTCATCTTCACATCAGATTAACGACCTAACGTTAATTTGGATCGATGTGGTTTTCGGATATTCCAAATGTGGAAACCCGATCCCGGTCTCATCGAAATCCAAAACGTGTCTTTTAGGGCCAAGTTGTTTTAGAGTTATAAAATAAACAATGTAATTATCCATATGCACACAGATAGATAACTCACAATATCACAATAGAACATCATCATCATAAACAGGTAATTACCATCACAATAGATAATCCATATTATTATCATACTACCATCAAGCATACATTTCATACAGCATCATTTATCTTATGCTAGGAATTTCAAACCATTCAAAGTAAACAATATCATCCATCCTTATATAAGCAACCATGTTAGCTATAATTAATTTAAAATGAATTAAATTAATCACTTGCATCTTTAATTAATTTAAAGTAAATTAAATTAACTATTACATTACCATAATCTTGCTTATATGACTATTGACCAATTATCAATCAGTTAATACATTAATCACACTTTGATTAATTAACATTTAATTTTATTTAAGTAATCATATTTTAATTATATACATTACATTACTTCTTAATTTTACCAATTAATTATTCTTTAATCTTTCATTATTAATTCCATTATTTAATGATTGCTAATTACATTTCATTTCATTATCCTATATTAAATGAATTACCTTAAGCAATTAAATCTTCAATTAAACTATATTTATTAATCATCCCTGATTAATATTATTCAGTAATCAATCTTCTTCAATTACTCTTATCACATCACTTAAATTCTCCTCAACTGATTTCCTTTAATCAATTCCTTGATTAAATTACACAAAATAATTATACTCAAATTACTTCCATTGTCAATCCTCAACCAATTTCTTCTAGTCATTATCATCAATTACTTCTCCAAGTAATTACACTTATCACATCACCGAATAATTATTTAAATTAATTAAACTTAATTAATTAACTTAAACAATTCATTTTAAACTTCATTAATTACAATAAGTAATTTATTCCTCAATTACTCAAGTAATCCACTCAAATCAATTTGTTTAACCTTAATTACTTAATTAGCTTTTCCTTAATTATTAGTTGCAAACCTTAATTATAAATCAAATAACTTGTTTATCAAATTTTTAATTGTTGATTACTTCATTAATCATTTCTTAATTCTTATTTAAATCTCTTGATTAATTAACTATTAATTGTTCATTAATCTACCTAAGTAGTTAATTACAAATTAACTTATTTCTTAATTATTATTCGATCTCTAATTATGATTTTAAAGTATCATTCTTAATTACTTATAAAATTGTTAGTAAATTACTATTGATTTTAATTAACATTTGAAAGAATTTTATTAAAGTTTAAAATTCTTAAATGCTGATTAACTTTAATCTTTACTCAAATCAATTGCTTAATTAAAATAAAGTGTTAAATGCATTTGTTAAGTATCTACTAAGTAACTGGAACTTGTATTTAATATTTAACTTAAAACTGTTAAAAACTCTATTAAGTTCACAACGCTTTTGATTTGTATGAAAGTGATTTACTTAATTTCCTTATTTTATAATATGCTGAAGTTTGAAACTACAAACCTGGGTTTCCCCCTTTAGTTCACTCGAGTTCACCACCGAGTCCCACTCCCCTTTTTCCCGTGTTTTACCCTGAACCTCTTCTTCTTCTCTTTTTTTTTAGTTACAGTTTTAATTTCTCTAAGCATTAAGCTACAACACAAGAATTAACTCACACGTCTCCACACTCGAATCAAACTCGAAGGAAACCCCCAAATTTTCGAGCACGACACGAGAAAATTCACTGACACATCGCCGTCTTCCACCTCCACGCTGTGCACGTGCACCACATCACCAACGGTCTCCAGCGAACCCCCACGACGCAGACACACCATAATCTCCTCCCATATTCGAAATCCAAAGTCGAAATATTTCCAGAAGTGCCGAAACGAAAAACGACAGTACAACCCAAACAGAGCTCGAAACCCCTCCAACATAACCACCTCGTCACCGCCGCCGTGACCACCGTAAGCCTCCTACCTTTGACCACACCTCGACAACACACCCCCCTTCCATTTCCCAATGTTCCAAACAGCTCGATCACGAATTTATGATGAACTGGGCTCATTAACAGACAGGTCAAAATTTTGGGCTAAAACCCTAAATCAATCCCACTCCTTTAATTCACGTGATATAAAAATTATCTGCTAATTTTTATGTGATCCTACATGTTTAAGCTTGCTTCAACTAAAATTTTAAAAATAAGAATTTATTGAATCAACAGTTATTGACAAAAAATCAAATTCAGTCCCTTTTTAAACTGCACCTTGAATTCTTATTTAAAAATCATTATTTTTATGCTAAAAATTCTAGCTTTGCTTGTTGAATCAAGATATGAAATCAGATTAACAAAATTAAATATTTGAATTTTGAACATATTGATTTCCATTTACCGATACTTGAGTTTGCAGTGTCTCAGTTTACACTAACCACCTTCATCAATTCTTCCAAGCCGTAATTACAGTTTAACAAGTGTGTTTAACTTATATTCTTAAGTATCAAATATTTGTATGAAGAAGTATTTAAATTTATCTCTGCTTTTATTTTGTTCTAAAACTTGAAATACTGAAGTACAGGTCATATAAATTTCCAGTGCATAGAAATATTCACAGAGAAGTTTGCTTAAGCTATAACAAGCACACAACATCCAAAAATTCACAAATTAAATTTTGAAAATAGATTGTTTACTCACCAAAATCCATTGTTGAAAAGGCAGGGTTGTTAATAGATGCCTGCAGCTTGAAGGTTTTGAACACTGTAACTTTCTGGCTTCCTAAATTCTTTCTGTTCTTTATGTTTACCTGAGTTTTTCTTCCTTTATGTTTTCTTTTTCTCAGGTATACTTATGCTACTGATCAAACAAAGGATGCATACACATATATAAAGATGATAAGAATATGAATAGAGAAGGTTTTGACCTGGTAAGGTGTTATCTGCTACTGTTCTATTCTTGTTTTATCAGGCAAGCTTCTCTTTTTTTTTATTATATAGATATGATTCTTGAATTCGGCTGAAATGTTAAGTCATTAAATGCTATGTACTTATTGTCTACACATAACCTTATTAGTATACAGATTTTTTTATAGCTTGCTTAACATAATCATTGGCAGGTTCTATATATATTCAAGCCTGTTATACTTTATTGTTTTTATATGTTTAACTCACTGCTATACAATCCTGTTAATAAGATTTCATTTCTGAGAAATAGGATTTGCATAATACAAATAGACACAAAGATGTGCTCAAATCAGAGGAGCATTAAATGATTGTGTTGCTAAGTCTTGTTTCACATCATTATGTTTACTGAGTTTGCTTCCTTAGTTAGTCAGGTTTCCCTTTTTCCCATGTTTACAGATATTTGTATTAAAACAATATGTGAGGTTGTGTTTACACTTTATAATTGAGGATCATACCCCTTTGCAACATTTGTTTTATTATTTTATCTCTTATGTATAGATTTATATGTGAAGATATGGTGTAAAACTTATTCTTGTTTTATGAATTGCTTACTTGAAAAAAATAATTATGTTTGGGTCAGATGTAATTTTACTTTGGTTTGGTTGTAAAAATAAATTGTTTTATTGTTTCTAACTTGAATAATTAATATACAATATAGTTGTTGTCAATTTGTATATGAAAATATTTTGTTTAGTTAACTTCTAATTTATATAAGTTATACATGATAGTTAAAGTTTGGTTTTACATTGTATTTGATTTCATTTTACTTTACTTTGAATCTTATACTTTTGTTCTTATTTTAGATTATTAAGTTATGTTGTATAAAATCTTAACTAATTAATCCTTATTTTAAATTTTACATTAGTACTTTATATTTAACTGTCAATATTCAAGTCATATTTCAAAATAAATTTTCTTACTTATATTTGCATTCATTTTCATTTGTACTTTGCTATCACTTATTTAAATGAAGTTATAAACACATATTTGATTTATGTTCTACATTTATATTTTACATTTATATTTTATTTTGATAGAATTAGATTTTAAATTTTAAATATTATCATCCATATATATATTTCCAAATGTAAACAAGGTACAGTATTTTAATAAGGTCAATATTATTAAAAGGTTCTATTTAAATTTCCAAGATCAAATTCCCTTTTAAAATTCAAATTTACATAAACAATTGGCAATTATTCCAAAATCATATTCATTTGAAAATAATTAGTTCATATTTTATTAAATCAGATTAAATATTTATTAAAATAAACAGGATCAAAATTCAGGGTCGTTACACAGTGTGTGGTAGTTGATGTGTTGGGTTGAGGAAGAAGCAGTGCACATCGGGTTGGTACTCGGGAAATGAACAAGGTTTCTCGAGTTTGGCTTCGGGTTGATTACGCGAGTGTTTAAACTATAAAACAGGGTTTTAAATTTTAAAAACAAGAAAAAGAAAAAAAATGAAAAAAAGAAAGGAAGAAGAAGAAGTAACTCGGGTCTGGGGTCGGGTTTGCTTCGGGATGGTCTCGAGTATTTGAAATTGCAGTTTTAAATTTTAAAACAAATCAAAATTAAAATTAAAAATTTTCTTAACCCATTGTTTTAAATAATAAATGTCTTAATTAAGTTTTTGGAATTAGTAAAGGTTTTAAATAAATAACTTTAAATTTATTAAGTTTAAAAATGTTTTTAATATATACATGTATATATAACCTTTATTTTAAATTTTATTTTAAATTTAATATTGTAATTATTTAGTTAATTAGGGAAATGAAATGATTTCAATTATTGATTAACTTAAATGTCTTTAGTTAACCCATTTGTTAATGATAATTAATTTAAAAGGTTTATTAGATAAACTTGAATGCAACTAAGTGATTAATAAAGATAATTGGTTTATCTTTAAATTTAAATTAAGGTTTGGGTAATTAAAGATTAATTGATTAATAAAAGTAATTAAAGAATAATCACTTAATGTAAGTAATTAAAGAATAATTAATTAATAATTAAGGTTAATTTATGTGAGTAATTAAGGGATAATTAATTACTAAGTAATTTAAGGATACTAATTACCTAAAGATTAATTATTTAATGTAAGTAATTAAAAGATAATTAGTAATTTAAGGTTAATTGATTGATAATTAAAGAGCAATTAATCAAGTGATTAAGGATAATTTCTTAATATAATAATTAATTAATTAAAGATTAATTAATTATAAGTAATTAAGGATTATTAATTAATAATTATGGATTCATTAGTTAATTAATTAAGGGATAATTAATTAATTAAAGGTTAAATAATTAATGATTAAAGGTGAATTAATTTATGTGATTAATTAAAGAATAATTAATTAAGGAATGATTAATTAAGGATAATTAATTAATATGGATAATTAAGGTTGATTAATTAATTTCATTAATTAATAGCAAATGATTTGTAATTAATTAATGTTAATTAACCAGGATTAGTAATTTATTCATAAGCAATTAATCTGGTTTAAATTAATTATAATCAAGTGATTAATTGATCTTACTTATGGATGATTTGATTCTATTGAATGCCTTGAATTGTCTGATATTCTGATATGTGATGTGCTGTGATATGAATTGTTTTGAATTGAGCCGCGAACTGCGATTTATCTGCGCTGAATTGACTCGTTTATCTGTGAATGAAAGATGAGCGTTATAGGATTATACCGCTTATTGATATTATTGTGCTTGAATTGATGATGGTTGCGATATTCTATTATTGTGTGCAAAACCCTTGGACTGCACCACACACACAAATATGGATTTCACGAGGAATTGGTTAAGTCACAGATATTTGAATTTAATATTATTTTATTCAAAATGATAAAAAGGTTTTAAAAGTTGAATTTTGAATTTAATTGGTTTGGAAGTGAAATTGAGTTGAATATGAAAAGCTTTTAGAAACGAAGTTTTGAAATTGAAATTTAGTTTGAATATAATATGTCTTGTTAAAGTTTTGAAATTATTTTGGAAACTATGGTTCGAAAAGATTATACAAGTTATACAATATATATATATATATGTATGTATGTATGGATTTTTAAACCACTTTTGAAGTATATTAAAGGAATTTTTATTTTGGAAGTTTAAACTTAACCCAAATAGAACTTGCCGGGTGTACGGCAGTTCGTTGATTTTTCTGATTTTATTTTAAAAGGTTATAACTTGTGCAAATTTAATCGGATTTTTTCGAAACAAAAGACCTTTGTTTTCAAATGTTAAGAGCTTACATATAACGAAAGGATTTCCAGTTTTTGTTGAAATGATTTCAGTTATTGGTGAATCAAATTGAAAATAGTTTTGAAAGCTATGAATGTATCTTTGATTAAAGATTGGTGAACTTTGTTTCAAATTGAAGAGGATCTTAAAGGTGAATCTTTTGTTTAAAAGATTTAAGTGGAAATTTGTATAAACCATTCAAAAGGAAAGGTTTTGGGAAACAAGTGTTGAAAATTATGACTTAACTAAGATCCTAATATATCCATATGCTTTTTAAAACAAGCTCTCATTATTCGGTTTAGCCGGGAAAGGAATTTATGTCAAAAAACCCATTCCGAATCAATGATACGACGAAATGGATAGCATTTGAAGATAGTGGTGGAGACGGGTGTTTTCGAGAACGAAAGGATTACCTATCGAATGACTCTGCACTGAGGTTCTTCGGTATAGAGATCTCCATATGTGATGGGGAGTCCGATCGGGATTATGGATACCCGGATTTGCAAGGGCTTCTTTTGAAGTGCCTTTGGTTCCTTCGAACCTGGAACGGACTTGTATGGATGCATGTCTGACGTTACACTTTGAGATGTAAAGCTGGTTTCTGTCAAATACATTTCGGTTTGGTGGCTGAGAATTTATTCTCTTAGCTTAACACCCTTCTCTGAGACGTAAGAGCTCAAAGGTTATGTAGTTGATGGTTACTAGTGATATATTCTCAATTTGGTAATGTGGCATGCTAAGTGCTGCTGATCATTTTTTGATCAAAGCATGGCTTTTATGAAAAGCGTAGCTTTGTGGACGAGACTTCGTCGAACCTCACAACCCGAAAATGGTCGAAACGGGAAGAATGCGGCAAGGTTATGAGGGTCACGCCCTTTAGGGTATGTGCTTTTGCTTTTGGATAAAAAGTGATATCATGGTATGGAGCCTAGATATTTAACGTATGTGGTTATTGGAATTTGTTGGTGTTGAGGCCTCGGATAAAGGTCGGGGATGACTGGGGGATGGCATACTTGTGTTAGTAGTTACCTAGTTACAGAGGTAACGCGGTGTTGTATTGGCAGAGAGCCGGTTAGGTTCTCGGGGCATCCCTCCAGAGGCGTACCCATTCGATGAGGAAGTTCCTTAGCCCGACCATTTGTTGGAAATCCAATCACCCAATACGAGCCCTTTAGGATTGCAGTTGTATAACCTGCCACCTCAGGTGGTAGCTATAGCAGGCATAATATAATGGCCTATGCTGGCTACGATTAGTATTATACTTTCGAAATGTTTTCTGCACTATGCACTAATAATAATATCAAAATGATTTTCGCGTATCAAGCATGTTTGACTATTATAAGGAGAAACCTCCCCCAAGTGTGCGATCGCATTGTGTGTGTTCCGGGAGGCCTTATGGTAGTTTCATTTTCCAAAAAGAATAGCGGATTTCTTTTTTATTTCTTTTTGTTTGTTTTATTCAAGATAAACGATTTTTGTTTGCTCACACCAGTCTCATGACTGAACTGGAGTTTATTGTTTCCTTTCTAAACTCTGGATGCCCACAATTTTCCACACGGGCAGCCTAGAGTCAGGTTATCAGATAGTCAGCTAGTAGATGTAGATTCGATAGCCTTCAGTGTTTGGTTTGGCGATCACATTGTGAATTGGATTTGCCTTACTTTAGCATGATGGTGGTTCGAGCTTCTTAATTGGTGTTTTGGAGCTTGGCATTGAAGATATTATCTTTCCGCTGTTGTTACTGTTTGTCTTCTGCTGCTTTGTTTTTCCGCTGTTGTATCTATCTCTGATATTTGTTGATCATTTTATTTGTATCATTGTTGTATCAAATTTTGTGTATCAATAAAATTGTTCATTTTTTTTCGCTGTATTGTCATCACCTAATGTTGTTATAAGCTTCGGCGAACCAAACTCAACATTTGAATCTGCGGCATTCGAATAAGGGTGATGTATTTGGATGTCGATTTTCGAACGTCAAGTCAAGGTCGTTAATTTGGTATCAGAGCTGAAGGTTGAGTAAGAACTTTAGCTTAGGAGTATAACACATTAGGTGACTCATTAGAGATAGGGTTACAATTACCCTAGAATGAGTATATCCCTAAGATATCCGTCCGTATGCCTCAGTCAACTCTCTTACTATTCACTGATAGTGAGTAAAAGTGCAAGAAAAGGACGAGGTAAGGGATGGGGAAGTACCACTACAAATGGTTGATACCCTGCAACAACAAGAAACAACTTTTCCCATCAATCTCCTTTGATCATCATCCAATTTCAATTTTTTATGGCTTCCAGGCAGCTACAAGAAGAAGCTTTGGGTGGTGGTGGCCATGCGAATCTTTGTTTACGTTATAGGAAGGTTCCTAATTCATATTTTCATCAGTTTTCCCTCAGCTTTTCATTTTTAACTTTAATAAATATGAAATATCATTTGAAACAAATTTCTTAATAAAATATGAAGTTAAAATTAGATAGTATCCATATATCTGTCTATTCTTTGGGATCCCGATATATTCTACGATGGTTAGTTATTCCTTCGAACTAACCAATGCCCCTGCATATTTCATAGACCAGATGACCCGAGTATTTCATAAAGTATTGAATAAGCTGATCTCGTAATTATCAATGATATTCTGATTTGGTAAGCCAAATGCAGAATAAATATTTCGGTTTGATCTGGTAAAACCATCTCTCTATTTTTCTATGTGTTCATCTATTCTTTGTTTGTCACCCTGTCTAGCAAATTTCGTGGACGAAAATTTCTTAAGGGGAGAATTTATAACGATCTCGTTTTTAAGTTAAATTTAAAATGGGTAACTAATATAAATTTTTGGATTTAATTATGAATTTATTTGAAATTTCCAAGATAAATAGGATATGTGTTTATTTTATATAGATTGTAAGTAAGAATTTGATTTGAAATTCAAAAATGATATCTTGAAAAAAAATGAATTTTGAAACTATATATTTTAAAATTAATAAAATTTGTTTTCTAATTATAATATATGTGTATATATATATTTGGAAGTTATATTTTAAATTAAATATAATAAATTTTCAAAAGGCTATTTAAAAGCTAAAATCTAATATATATATTTATTAGCGTATAGTTTAGTTTTAAAATCATTTTCTTAAGATAATATAAATATGTAAATAAAAGAAAATGTATATATAAATAAATATTAAAAAAACAAAAGAATATATATATATACATAATTGATTTTATCATACAGAACATATATAAACATATTTAAAAAATATTAAATACATGAAAATGACAAGTGTAAAGACTTTAAAATGCATTTAACAAATGTAGCTATTTCAATATACCTTATTAACAAGTGTTAGTTTAAATTCATCATGTAATTAACAAGTGTCATGTTGATCTATTTTTCTTTTTATTTTGAAATAAATGAATAAAAGAAGATTCAAGTATTTATACATATACACTATCTCCCTCTCTTCTCATTTTGTTTCATACATTCATCAAAACCTGGAAAAGAAACTTGAGAAAAAAATTCAAAAGCAAAATAATCAAATAATCTTAAAAGCTTGAGCAAGATTCAGATCCAAAACCAGAAAAGTATTAAGTAAAACCACAGAAAGCCAAACCAGTTAAACAAATTAAAGGCAATCAAAATCAAAAGTAAAGCAAACCTGGAAGCAATATGATCAACATCATCCCAAACAATTTCAAAGCCTAAAGCAAATCAGGTCAAGCTTCAACCTGAGTAAAAGCTTCGAACAAATTCAAGTTGCAATTCAGATCAGTTTCAAGATCATTTTCTAGACATTCTGAAATCAAAACAAACATTTCAGACCTTCATAGGTTCTCAGTCTTAACATTCCATGTGAGCAAACCAATATTTTTAAACTTAAACTTGTTCAATAGATCTGGGAGCTTATGATTGATATTAAAAATTTGTTATGAAAACTGTTTGTATAGATGTTGAAAAGTCCTGCATGTCTACATATATACGTGTGCATGCCTGTGTTTAGATATACATGCCTCTGTGCTTGACTAGCAGACACAAAAATCAGTTCAAAAAACAAATCCCCTTCATACAATCTAGTATAGGTTATGATGTTTAAAGGGAAGTTGTTTATAATGATGTAATATTAATTTTCTGGTTTCAAGTATATTTATTGAGTAAATATTTTAAAATTGGAAAAATACAGTAATAAACAATTTAAATTAGGAAAATCAAGTATCGTAATTCCAAGTTTCATTTATATATTTTGATTTGTGCTAGAAAATAATGATTTTTGATGTTAAAATTATGATTATTAAGTTTGGGATGGTCGAGATATTTCGAGTTGAACAGATTTTGGTTTTCGTTCAATTTCTAGCGATTGGTGTATAGCTATTCGTCGGGATCGTCACTGGAGGAAGGTGGAGGAGAGGGGGACTCAGGAAAAATGCTCGGAGCATGTATAGATGGTCGAGGTTGTTGATAGATGATGATTTAGGGTTTAAAAATCGGTTTGGGTAGCTGTTGAATTTGAGGCTTGATCTTCATCAATGTTGCATCGGGTTGGATGGGACCAAGGGAATAGGAGCGTGGTTCCATGGTGAAGCTTTGGACATGATCGCATGACCTCTGGTGGTCGGGATTGATGACATAAGAAGGATCTAGTTGATCAGTTTGGGTTCCAGGTGGTGTCGAATAGCTTGATTTTGATTTCAGGCAAGATTGACGGAGCTGTGTGGTCTCGATGACTACTCGGGGTAACATAGGTGACTTGTCGATGGCCGAAGCGATGATCGAAGGTGGTTGGTCATGGCGTACACGTGCACATGGTATCAGTGTGGGGTAGTTGCTATGTTGGGTTGAGGAAGAAGCAGTGGTATTGGGTTGGTACTCGAGAAATTAGCAGGATTTCTCGAGTTTGGCTTCGGGTCGATCACGCGAGTGTTTAAACTATAAAACATGGTTTTAAAAGTTAAAAACAAGACAAATAAAAAAAATAAAAAAAATAAAGGAAGAAGAAGAAGTAACTCGGGTCTGGGGTCGGGTTTACTTCGGGATGGTCTCGAGTATTTGAAATTGTAGTCTTAAATTTTAAAACAAATCAAAATTTAAATTAAACATATTTCTTAACCCATTGTTTTAAATAATAAATGTCTTAATTAAGTTTTTGGAATTAGTAAAGGTTTTAAATAAATAACTTTAAATTTATTAAGTTTAAAAGTGTTTTTAATATATATATGACCTTTATTTTAAAGTTTATTTTGAATTTAATATTGTAATCATACAGTTAATTAGGGAAATGAAATGATTTCAATTATTCATTAACATGAATGTCTTTATTTAGTCCATGTGTTAATGATAATTAATTTAAAAGGTTAATTAAATAAACTTAAATGTAATTAAGTGATTAATAAAGAAATGATTTATCTTTAAATTTAAATTAAGGTTTGGGTAATTAAAGATTAACTGATTAATAAAAGTAATTAAAGAATAATTACTTAAAGAATAATTACTTAATGTAAGTAATTAAAGAATAATTAATAAGTAAGGTTAATTTATGTGAGTAATTAAGGGATAATTAATTACTTAAAGATTAATTACTTAATGTAGGTTATTTAAAGATATTAATTACCTAAAGATTAATTACTTAATGTAAGTAATTAAAAGATAATTAGTAATTTAAGGTTAATTGATTGATAATTTAAGAGTAATTAATCATGTGATTAAGGATAGTTTCTTAACATGATAATTAATTAATTAAAGATTAATTAATATAAGTAATTAAGGATTAATTAATTAATAATTGAGGATTAATTAGTTAATTATTTAAAGGATAATTAATTAATTAAAGGTTAATTAATTAATGATTAAAGGTGAGTTAATTTATGTGATTAATTAAAGGATAATTAATTAACGAATGATTAATTAAGGATAATTAATTAAGATGGATAATTAAAGTTGATTAATTAATTTCATTAATTAATAGCAAATGATTTGTAATTAATTAATGTTAATTAACCAGGATTAGTAATTTATTCATAAGTAATTAATTTGGTTTAAATTAATTATAATCAAGTGATTAATTGATCTTACTTATGGATGATTGGATTCTACCAAATGCATTGAATTGTCTGATATTCTGATATGTGATGTGCTGTGATGTATATTGTTTTGAATTGAGATGTGAACTATGATTTATTTATCTGTGCTGAATTGCCTTGTTTATCTGTGAATGGAAGATAAGCTTTATAGGATTATACCACTTATCGATATTGTTGTGCTTGATGATGGTTATGATATTCTATTATTGTGTGCAAAACCCCTAGACTACACCATACACACACAAATATGGATTTCATGAGGGATTGGTTAAGTCACAAATGTTTCAATTTAATATTATTTTATTGAAAATGATAAAAAGGTTTTAAAAGTTGAATTTTGAATCTAATTGGTTTGGAAGTCAAATTGAGTTGAATATGAAAAGCTTTTGGAAAGGAAGTTTTGAAATTGAAATTTAGTTTGAATATAATATGTCTTGTTAAAGTTTTGAAATTATTTTGGAAACTATGGCTTGAAAGGGTTATACAAGTTATACAATATATATATATATATATATATATATATATATATATGTATGTATGTATGTATGTATGTATGGATTTTAAACCACTTTTGAAGTATATTAAAGGAATTATTTTGGAAGTTTAAATTTAACCCAAATAGAACTTGCCGGGTGTACGACAGTTCGTTGATTTTTCTGATTTTATTTTAAAAGGTTATAACTTGTGCAAATTTAATTGGATTTTTTCGAAACAAATGACCTTTGTTTTCAAATGTTAAGAGCTTTCATATAACGAAAAGATTTCCAGTTTTTGTTGAAAGGATTTCAATTATTGGTGAATCAAATTGAAAATAGTTTTGAAAGCCATGAATGAATCTTTGATTAAAGATTAGTGAACTTTGTTTCAAACTGAAGAGGATCTTAAAGGTGAATCTTTTTTTAAAAGATTTAAGTGGAAATTTGTTTAAACCATTCAAAAGGAAAGGTTTTGGAAAAAAAGTGTTGAAAATTGTGACTTAACTAAGATCTCAATATATCCACATGCTTTTTAAAACAAGCATTCATTATTTGGTTTAGCAGGGAGAGGACTTTATGTCATAAAACCCATTCCGAATTAATGATAGGAAGAAATGGAGAACATTTGAAGACGGTGGTGAAGATCTGGTGTTTTTGAGAATGAAAGGATTAACTGTCGAATGACTCTACACTGAGTTGCTCCGGTATAGAGATTTTCGTATGTGATGGGGAGTCCGATCGGGATTGTGGACACCCAGATTTGCAAATGCTTCTTTTGAAGTGCCTTCGATTCCGTTCGAACCCAGAATGGACTTGTATGGATGTATGTCTGACGTTACACTTTGAGATGTAAAGCTGGCTCCTATCAAATACATTTCTGTTTAGTGGTGGAGAATTTATTCTCTTAGCTTAACACCCTTCTCTGAGACGTTCGACCTCAAAGGATTTGTAGTTGATGGTTACTAGTGATATATTCCCAATTTGATAATGTGGCATGCTAAGTGCTGCTCAAAGCATGGCTTTTGTGAAAAGCGTAGCTTTGTGGACGAGACTTCGTCGAACCTCACAACCCGAAAATGGTCGAAACAGGAAGAATACGGCAAGGTTATGAGGGTTGCACCCTTTAGGGTATGTGCATTTCCTTCTGGATAAAAAGTGAGATCATGGTATGGAGCCCAGATATTTAACTTATGTGGTTGTCGGAATTTGTTGGTGTCGAGGCCTCGGATAAAGGTCGGTGACGACCGAGGAATGGCACACTCGTGTCAGTATTTACCTAGTTACAGAGGTAACCCAGTCTTGTGTTGGCAGAGAGACGGTTAGGTTCTCGAGACATCCCTACAGAGGCATACCCATTCTGTGAGGAAGTTGCTTAGCCTGACCATTTGTTGGAAATCCAATCACCCAATACGAGCCCTTTACGATTGCAGTTGTATTACCAGCCACCTCAGGTGGTTGCTATAGCAGGCATAATATAATGGTACCTATGCTAGCTAAGATTAATATTATATTTTCGAAATGTTTTTTGCACTATGCACTAATAATAATATCGAAATTATTTTCATGTATCAAGCATGTTTGACTATCATAAGGAGAAATCTCCCCCAAGTGTGTGATCGCATTGTGTGTGTGCCAGGAGGCCTTATGGTAGTTTCATTTTCCAAAAAGAACGAAGAATTTCTTTTTTATTTCTTTTATTTGTTTTATTCAAGATAAACTATTTTTGTTTGCTCACATCAGTCTCATGACTGACCTGGAGTTTATTATTCCCTTTCTAAACTCTGGCTGCCCACAATTTTCCACACGGACGGCCTAGAGTCAGGTTATCAGATAGTCAGCTAGTAGATGTAGATTCAATAGCCTTCTGTCTTTGGTTTGGCGATCACATTGTGCACCGGATTTGCTTCACTTTAGCATGATGGTGGTTCGAGCTTCTTAGTTGGTGTTTTGGAGCTTGGCATTAAAGAAATTATCTTTTCGGTACTATTGCTGTTTGTCTTCTGCTGCTTTGTTTTTCCGTTGTTGTGTCTATCTCTGATATACGTTGATCATTTCATTTGTACCATTGTTGTATCAAATGTCGTGTATCAATAAGATTATTGATTTTCTTTCCACTGTGTTGTTATCACCTAATGTTGTTATAAGCTCCGGCGAACCAGACTCAACGTTCGAATCTGCGATATTCGAATACTGGTGATGTATTTGGGTGTCGATTTTCGAAGGTCGAGTCAGGGTCGTTAAAACCTTGCTCGCACCTGAACTTTGGTCAACTATTCAAGCCTTGTCTGGACATTAGTAAGCCCAAAATCCAAACCAAAACATGGATATGGTCCGACCGTCTAACAAATAACTCTGGCCCCAGTGCGAATTGGAGTATAAACACCTAATGGGTACGACAGACCATCCATCAAAAAACTCTGGTCCCCATAGCTCAGATAAGAGTATAGGTAGAAAAGTAACATGGTTCGACCATTCATCCATTAACTTTCCCATATAAACTAATAGGCTGAGTATAAAACATAGAACAGATGTGACTTAACCATCCATTAATCAGCTTCTTCCTACGATTCGACGTGAAGAATTCCACGTAAGAGTGAACGTGATACGACCAACCACTCTTCTGCTTCCGCCCATGACTAGGGGGTAGAAGAAATGACTAAGGAAAATGCAGTTTGACCATTTTTCGGAATATCTCTAAACCCCCAAAGTGTGTGTAATGACCCGTAAATTCCGATAAATACATTTGTTATTTTAATAAGATTTTGGTAATTAAACTTGGAAGAAATAAAAATTTGTGATTTGTTAATGAAATAATAATTTGAATTAAAGTTAATAGTGTTAATATAAGTCGGCTATTAATAATTTGGATGGAGTCCCAATAAATGGAATAATGGAAATATCATACTTGGTTATAAAATTGAATATAAGAAACAAATGTAAATAGTTAATTAACTAATGAAACAATGTATTGTTAATAATAATTGAATGGAATTATCGTTATAATAAGTAATTGTAACATTTGTTCGTAAGTAATGAACTTGTAAATATAACTAAATGTAAATATGAATATTGGTTGGATAAAAAGAATGAGTATCAAGATTTATTAATTTATTGGAATTTATACTTTATAATTGGATTAACTGCAATTAAATGAAATTTAATATTTAATTATTACGTTAATAGAGATTAAGATGAAATTTGAGAATATTAATGTAATAGATCATGAACCAATGTTAATTTCATTCATTTGATAATAATTTATTGAATACAGGATTTAAAATCAAATAAATGGATTTATTGGAATTTCTATTGATAATTAATGAATTTATTAAAATTCAAATCAAATACGGTAATGGGTAAATCAATTAAATTTGAATTGATATCTAAATTTGTTCAAATTATTGTAAATGATTAAGAAATCAAAAATGATAGAATTTGTGAATTATTGAATTTGAAACGAAAAAGTGATTTAATTAACTAAATATTAATTTAATAATGTGAAATATAGCCATTTCGGCCACTGACTCGGATTTCGACGAAACCAGTTTCATCGGATCCGTAACGGTGAACTATTGTATGATTTATAGTTTCGTAATGATTGGAGTTGTCATTCGATCGTACGGGCTCGAAACGCCTAGAAATCAATTTAAATTGAAATCAAATTTGAAATAAGCTGACTTTAACGTAACTTCTTCATGCGATAGAATTAGGACTTGAAACCCATTCCATTGATTTTAAAATATTTGAAAACATCTATTTAGACATATGGGTTAACCCATTTGCGTTGTGGAGTTGAAACAGGCTTTTCAGGTTGTGCATCGTTCAATCAGTTTGGTCCATTCTTTCTGTTTCAGCTCCACCTATAAATACCTCGTTATAAACCCTAGTCATTTCTTATTCTCAGTTATCTATACGTACAATCCCATTTGCTCCTCCTCTTTCTAACGGCAGACAAATCCTAATTTCCAAATCCAATTGAAATTCAAAAAATTCAATTTCAAAATCAAATCTCCTCAAACCATATCAAACTATATATCGATTTGAAGCTCTAGACGAGCGCATCTCAAATCTGTAATTCATTTTCTAATTTGAACCATTTTTGTCCCCAAATTGAAGAATGAATTCCAGCCATTCATTGACGTCCGATGATCGTCGTTCGATTGATGAATCAAGGGTACGAGGTTGTAGAGGGCACCGAGCGTATTCTATCCATGTCGTTCGCTTGGTTGATCAACGACAAGATGTGACATACTAATTCGATCTTGGGCTTGTAGATGGTGGCAACTATCGTGCTCGATAGGTCCGAGAGGGTCACACATAGTCTCTGTGTAGGCGGCCGAAGGTAGGGAGGTGGGCGGAGACTTCAGATCTGACCGGAGATCGACGTGATGGTGGCGTTCGTGGACGAAATGATGGCGGCTGGACTTGAGGAGGTCGCGTTCTGTACGTGTTAGGGTTCGGCTGTGATTGTGCAAGGTGACATGGCATAATAATCTAAATTTCTTAATTAATTTATAGTTTGCATTTCAATTTTTATAAATTCCACCCGTCTTGCTCAAAAAAATTCCATAACTTTTATATACGAGGTCTAATTCACATGCGGTTTTCTCTGCTGGGATCACATTGAAATTCCGGAAATTTTGATGCTGCTTTGGACAAATTTGAAGACCATTCAAATTTTAGGCTTAATTTGAATTAAAATTTGATTTAAATTCAAAAGTGAGAGTTTTAACCCACTCACAGCTTCTAAAATTTCTTATATTTGTTAAATTTGGTTTATGATGTGACTAGGAATTTATTTATGACTGTTTGGTATATTTTAATCATCATCTCAGTTAATTTGGATTTATTTAAATTAAATTGTTACTTAATTTATTATTGAATATAACTGCCAGTTTAATACCTATTATCTATTATCAGTTTTGTATTGATATTTATGGTTTGTTTCTAGATGATGATTGTGATGGACGTTGATTGTTGATATTAATAGAATGGATGTGTATTTTATAACGTTATAAACTGCAAATTAGTTATGGATTTTTATTTATTTCGGGATTGCGGTTTGAAATGATATATGACCGTAAATATTAAATTACGAATTGAAATGATAAATATCTACATCACTTGACCCTAGGGTAGAGAATTATATATGGACACCGAATTTGTTAAATTAAATGATTTTAAAATCCTTAAACTTTTGAATTTAATCAATTGATTTTTTGAAATAAAATTTGATTTATATAAATTGAAGTATTATTGGAAAATCAAGTTTCGCGTTGAACCGTGGATTGGTTTAGAAAGGAATTTCTTTAAGAATTAAATCGGAAGTTTAAAGTAAAACTTTATGTATTAATGAAATTCAATCGTAATTGAGTTATTGAATTTGTTTGAAAATAACATTGAAATATTTTGAAATTGGAGTAATCCGTATTGATTTTTGAACATGGATTGAAACGATATGAAATTAGATAGTTTATTGAAAATTGGTTTGTCGATTTGGATATTTGAAATGGTCCAAATATGTTGAAATTGAATGAATAGTTTAATTTGATGTTAATTTCAAAATTCATATTTTATTATAAACTATTTTAATTATTTAAAATTTTCTAATTATTAAAATTTTCAAATCTATTAAACTATTTAACCAATATTGACTATATATATTATTTTAATATATTTTAAACCAATTTAATTTATTTTAAAACTAACTAAACCCTTTTAATTTATATTAAATCTGATTAATCCATTTTAAGCAATTTAGTCTATTTTAGTTATATTTAATCTAAATTAAATCTATTTAACTATCTTAAACCAATTTAAAAATATTTTACCTAAATTTAAACTATTCCAGAGCACTTTAACTATTTGGAACTATTTAAATTAATTTCTAAATTTCCAAACTAAGTATGTGGAAAAGATTATATTCATTTCAATTTGGTTTTAAAAGAAATTAAGGTTAAAAGATGTTACAACCTAATTTGGGACTTTGAATGTATAATAAATTGAAATGATGATTTTGAAGCAAAGACTTAACTTGTTTTGGAAATATGATTTTTGGAAGAAACTATGATTTTGGAAACGATATGATTTAAAAGTGATATAAATTTGGGAGTATGATATTTCGATATAAACCGTGAATTCGACTTTGAAAGGAAATATAATTATCAAACTATGATTTCAAATGTGATATGATTTCAAAAGTGAATATGATTTCGAAAGTATGTAATGATTTCGAAAATAATATGGTTTGAATCGAATATATTACTTTGATATCAACTATGAAACGATTTTGGAAATGTAAAAGAACCATCCGGTGTGTAATAAGTGATTGGTTGTCAAAGAGACCGGGATCAGATGTTGTCACACTCTCTGTCAATACCGAAAACCACTTTGATAATTGTGTACGCGGTGGAGATTCCAGAATGAAGTAGGATGGTGGCGACGATCCTATATGAAGTATATACATGGACCGGACTCCCACGAGTTGGCTTAAGACGGCTAAAACAGGAGCAATTGATGGGCCAATGAGGTTGCTCCTCTTATCGAGCACATTCCACCGATCCTATATTCTAACATTTGATTTATTCGGTGGCCATCCTTCGATTTTTACTCGGGAGTGTGTTTCGAGGTGGGCGGTAGTTGCGGCTATGCGATACCACCAGTCCAGAAGTGTAATTGATATATCTACCCTGGCATTGCCTAGTTGTTCCATGTCACCTACCCTAGCGCGCCTTCTATGAGTTTTTTTTATGTCGTACCTATGGGGTATCCTTTAGCGGCCCCATTTTACGGGGAGTCACCGTACTGTATAGACTATTGGCATTATAAAATGTGTTAAGGGGGATATGGGTAACGCGTTAATGTTATTTTAATAGTTTACTTTACTAAAGACATTATTATAATAGCGTATATACATAGTAGATAGTTTAACGGATCCTTAATGGTGCGAATCCCGAGCACCTCTTAAGTTACCGCACTCACCTTAGACACTAGATAGGAGATGTCAAATCCCGTAAACATCTATGATGCCGTCCCACTCATATTTATTTCCGTTGACTTAACTTAAATAATATCTTTTAGTTCCGACTCAAGTATTTTGTCTTTTTAATTCCCTCGGGTCAACCTGAGCATTTCAGGATTTGAAGACTTTATTTCTGGAGGACGAAGACGAAGAATGTATTACTATAATTTATTATATTATTCCACTACATTCATACAGTTCCGCTGCATTGTTATTTATTATTCTCTGGTATATGTAACTCTGATTCTATATTGTATTGGTATAATCATATGTTTTGTAAACAGCTTCACGAACTGTTATTTGATTATTATATTTTTTCATTCCGCTGTGAGATTCTGTTTTGTTTTCTTTCTTTCCCCTTCTTTTCTCATTCACCCCAATAACAATTCGCCCTTTTCGTATGGTTTGAGTCAATAACAATTCGCCCTTTTCGTATGGTTTGAGTCTGACTTATGTGGTGATCATCGATTTAAAGCGTACAAAAGGCGGGATGTTAGACTTGGTATGAGAGCTTCGGTTAGCGAAAACCTTAGCTTTGTGGGGTCTGCCTCTTTATTCATGGGGTAGTAATACCCTATGATGAGTCGCTGAGTGTGTGTGTGTGTATATATATATATATATATATGAGAGTGTATTTGTTAGTGTTATAAAAGGTTTTTATATTGTGTTAATTTGTTCTGTTTTGTATCTATAAATTCTGGTTGGTGCATAGGACGCTGTGACATCGATGAGGATTTCTAAACACTTAATAGGACAGATGAACACAATTTTTTTTGAAATATAGGTAAATGAAATAATTTTACCTATTGCATATATTTTTATATATAAATAATGACTTATAAATGATATATTTGGTTGTAATATATTTGTTGTTAGGTAGTGAAATTTATAAAAATTACTTGAAAATAAGATTTAAAAATAAAATAAATGAAAATTTAGAAATTTAGAACTTAAGTTCCAAGGTTTTGAAAATTTCTTTCGAATGATTTTGGAATATAATAATAGTATTATTAGAAGTATTTTCTGATATAAATATTTCAATATAATTTGAAAGAAATGTATTAAAGAAAATTTTGGAAAGAAATAAGTTATGTACTCCCCTCTCTGTCGTTGGAAAATAATTTCGATGATGAGTGCACGCATCATCGACATTCATCTTCGAGTTTCTAAGTGGAAGGCCACTGTAATAGCTGTATCGCAGATTTATTTTGATAAAAAATATAAATTTCAATTTTTTTAAATATAATATATATAAGTTGTAGGTATATAAATTTATCTATTATTTTTGAAATGATTTAAAAATGGAATCCGACATTGAATTCTTAAATTTCTATAAATTAGAAATTTCAATTATTCTAATGGAATATTTTTTTTTTTAAATATTTGATAATTGAAACTTCTAATAAAAATAAGAAATTAAATGTTAAATTATAACTGAAGTATATAAGAAATCTGAAATTGGTAATCTGTAAATAAAAAGGGATATGAGATATAAGAAATGATAACTATTGAACATTTATTAATAAAAGAGAAATGAGATAAACTTATGCAACTTTAAAATAACATTCTTAAAGACATAAATATAACTTACCCTAAATATTAAAAGTTAAAATGTTAAAGGAATATGTAATGGAAATTTTTACAAGTAAAACTTAAAGTAACAAAAGTATCCAATGAAATTATTTTATAAATAAGAAATTAATGGATAGTTGATATAAACTTAAGTTATAATTAAAATGTTACTATAATAAAAAGTTGTAGAAAGTAAGTATTGTAAGAAGCAATTATAAACTTAAGTCAAAGGTTGAAGCTATTTATAAATAAAATAAGTCGAAAAGTTGAATACTATAAATATATGATTATAGACTTAAGTAAACAAACTGATATGCTAAGAAATTGAATTGAACAAGAATACTATAAATAAACGAATGTATATTAATGGAATTAAGTAATGAATGAATGAGAATTGAACTTTTGTAAGCAATATAGGTAAAATTAATAAATAAAAGTAAATTTAAGAAATGAGTCATTTAATAAATGATATGAAAAGAAATAGGTTAACATAGACCTAAATAATGTTTGGAATGAGTTATTGTTTGGTTTATAGATTGTTTGGGAAATGATACATCTAATTGTGGGGATGTATGAATAATCTATTGAGTTTTATCTAAGACAGTTGAGTAAATGATATGCTTAGTAGTTGTTTGGCATTCTATGTGATTAAAAGTGTCTTAACTCGAACTAACTATTTGTTTGGTATATATGGATGGTTGATTTTATTGAGTTCATGTGATGGTTGTATGCTATGGTTGCAAAAGATTGTTGTTTTATATTGATTTGTTTGTTAGTGGTTGAAACAGCTTTAATATTTCATTTTATATGATTATTAACTCCTTTTGGATTATATAAGTGAAATATAGGTTATGGAAACAATTGCTACTGCATTTAGATTCATAATTGAGCGTTTGTTTACCTGACAAATAGGTATGTTCTTGGATTATGGTTTCCAACGATACTATATTGTTTTTCCCGAGTTGAGATATATTATTTTGGAAAATATATGTTATATATTGTTATATGTTTGATATTATAATTTCTCCCGAGCCTCCCCGTACAAAGGAGACTTTTTCGAAATTTTTCATAAATTTTGGACATAGATTATTTTATGAAAGTATTTTCCAAACTTTGTTAATCTGAAAATAAAAGATTTAATTGTTTATAAATACTATATATTTTATTTAAATTATTTTATTTTGTAAATTCATTGTTTATATATTTAATATTTTGAATAAGATATATTGACTAATTAATTTCTTCTTTTCCATTCTTTTTTCTTTTTCGAGGATGAAAAGTTTTGAGTGGGGGAGAGTGTAACGACCCGTAAATTTATGATAACTAAATTTGTTATTTTAGTAAGATTTTGGTAATTAAACTTGGAAGAAATAAAAATTTGTAATTTTTTAATGAAATGATAATTCGAATTAAAGTTAATAATGTTAACATAAGTCGATTATTAACAATTTGAATGGAGTCCCAATAAATGGAATAATGGAAATGTCATATTTGGTTATAAAACTGAATATAAGAAACAAATATATTAATTAACTAGTGAAATAATGTATTGTTAAAAATAATTGAATGAAATTATCGTTATAATAAGAAATTGAAACATTTGTTTATAAGTAATGAACTTGTAAATATGATAATTGGTTGGATAAAAAGAATGGGTATCAAGATTTATTAATTTATTGGAATTTAAACTTAATAATTGGATTAATTGCAATTAAATGAAATTTCATATTTAATTATTACGTTAATAGAGACTAAGATGAAATTTGAGAATATTAATGTAATAGATCATGACCAATGTTAATTTCATCCATTTGACAATAATTTATTGAATACAGGATTTAAAATCAAATATATGGATTTATTGGAATTTCAATTGATAGTTAATGAATTTATTAAAATTTAAATTAAATACGGTAACGAGTAAATCAATTAACTTTGAATTGATATCTAAATTTGTTTAAATTATTGTAAATGATTAAGAAATAAAAAATGATAGAATTTGTAAATTATTAAATTTGAAACGAAAAAGTGATTTAATTAATTAAATATTAATTTAATTTAATAATGTGAAATATAGCTATTTCAACCACTGACTCGGATTTCGACAAAACCAGTTTCATCGGATCTGTAACGGTGAACTATTGTACGATTTCAAGTTTCGTAACGATCGGACTTGTTATTTGATCGTACGAGCTCGAAACGCCTAAAAATCAATTTAAATTGAAATCAATTTTGAAATAAGCTGATTTTAACATAACTTCTTCATACGATAGAATTAGGACTTGAAACCCGTTCCATTGATTTTAAAATATTTGGAAACATCTATTTTGACACATGGGTTGACCCATTTGCGTTTCGGAGTTGAAACGGGCTTTTTGGGTCGTGTATCGTTCAATCAGTCTAGTCCATTCTTTATGTTTCAGCTCCATTTATAAATACCTCTTTATAAACCCTAGTCATTTCTTATTCTCATTTGTCTATGCGTACAATCCCATTTATTCCTCCTCTTTCCAATAGCAGACAAATCCTAATTCCCAAACCCAGTTGCAATTCAAAAAATTCAACTTCAAAATCAAATCTCCTCAAACTATGCTATATATCGGTTTGAAGCTCTCGATGAGCGCATCTCAGATCTGTAATTCATTTTCAAATTTTGAACCACTGTTTGTCCACAAATTGAAGAACGAATTCCGACCATTCATTGACGTCCGATGATCATCATCCAATCGACGAATTAAGGGAACGAGGTTGTACAAGGCGCCGAGCGTTGTCTATCCATGCCATTCGCTTGGTTGATCAACAACTAGATGTGGCGTATTAATTCGATCTAGGGCTTATAGATGGAGACAGCCATCGTGCTCGATCGATCAAAGAGTGTCATACGTGGTCTCCGTGTAGATGACCCAAGGTAGGGAGGTGGGCGACGAATTCAGATCTGGCCGAAGATTGACGTGTCGGTGGCGTTCATAGATGAAATGATGGTGGTTGGACTTGTGGAGGTCGCATTATGTACGTGTTAGGGTTCGGCTGTGATTGTGGAAGTTGACGTGGCATAATAATATAAATTTCTTAATTAATTTATAATCTGCATTTCAATTGCTCTAAGTTCCATAACTTTTACATACGAGGTCCAATTCACGCGAGGTTTTCTCATCTAGGATCGCATTGAAATTCCAAAAATTCTGGCGCCAGTTTGGACGAATTTGGAGACCGTTCAAATTTTGGGCTTAATTTGAATTTAAATTCGATTTAAATTCAAAGGTGAGTGTTTTAACCCACTCACAACTTCTGAAATTTCTTACGTTTGTTAAATTTAATTTACGATGTGATTAGGAATTTATGTACGACTGTTTGGTATATTTTAATCATCATCTCAGTTAATTTGAATTTACTTCATTTAAATTATTATTTAATTTATTACTGAATATAACTGCTAATTAAATACCTGTTATCTATTATCAATTTTGTATTGATATTTATGGATTGCTTTTGGATGATGATTGTGATGGATGTTGATTGTTGATATTAATCGAATGGATGTGTATTTTATATCATTATAAACTGTAAGTTCATTATGGATTTTTATTTATTTCAGGATTGCGGTTTGAAATGATATATAACCGTAAATTACGGATTGAAATGATAAACATCCGCATCACTTGACCCTAGTGTAGAGAATTATATATGAACACCGGATTGGTTAAATAAATGATTTTAAAATCCTTAAATTTTTGAATTTAATCAGTTAATGTTTTGAAATAAAATTTGATTTATATAAACTGAAGTATTATTGGAAAATCAAGTTTTGCGTTGAATTATGGATTGGTTTAAAAAGGAATTTCTCTAAGAATTAAATCGGAAGTTTAAAGTAAAACTTTTATGTATTAATGAAATTCTATTGAAATTAAGTTATTGAATTTGTTTGAAAATAACATTGAAATATTTTGAAATTGGAGTAATCCGTATTGATTTTTGAACATGGATTGAAACGATATGAAATTCGATAGTTTATTGAAACTTGGTTTGTCAATTTGGAAATTTGAAATGGTCCAAATATGTTGAAATTGAATGAATAGTTTAATTCGATGTTAATTACAAATTTCATATTTTATTATAAACTGTTTTAAAGATATATTATTTAAAATTTTCTAATTATTAAGATTTTAAAATCTATTAAACTATTTAACCAATATTGACTATATATATTATTTTAATCTATTTTAAACCAATTTAATTTATTTTAAAACTAATTAAACCCTTTTAATTTATATTAAATCTGATTAATCTATTTAAGCTATTTAATCTAAATTAAGTCTATTTAACTATCTTAAACTAATTTAAAAATATTTTACCTAAATTTAAACTATTCTAGAGCATTTTAACTATTTGGAACTATTTAAATTAATTTTTAAATTTCCAAACCAAGTACGTGGAAGAGAATATATTCATTTCAATTTGGTTTTAGAAGAAAATAAGGTTAAAAGATGTTATAACCTAATTTGGGATTTTGAATGTATAATAAAGTGAAATGATGATTTTGAAGCAATGACTTAACCTATTTCGGAAATATGATTTTTGGAAGAAGCTATGATTTTGGTAACGATATGATTTAAAAGTGATATAAATTTGAGAGTATGATATTTCGATATAAATTGTGAATTCGACTTTGAAAGGAGATATAATTATCAAACTATGATTTCAAATGTGATATGATTTTAAAGATGAATATGATTTCGAAAGTATGTAATGATTCCGAAAATGATATGGTTTGAATCGAATATATTGTTTTGATACCAACTATGAAACGATTTTGGAAATGTAATAGAACCATCAGGTGTGCAATAAGCGATTGGTTGTCAAAGAGACCGGGATCAGATGTTGTCATACTCTCTGTCAATATCGAAAACCACTTTGACAACTGTGTACGCGGTGGAGATTCCAGAATGAAGTAGGATGGTGACGATGATCCTATATGAGGTATATACGTGGACCCGACTCCCATGAGTTGGCTTAAGGTGGCTAAAACAGGAGAAATTGACGGGCCAATGAGGTAGCTCCTCTGATCGAACACATTCCATCGATCCTTTATTCTAACATTTGATTTATTCGGTGGCCATCCTTCGATTTTTACTCGGGAGTATTTTCGAGGTGGGCGGTAGTTGCAGCTATGCTTTACCACCAGTCCGGAAGTGTAATTGGTATATCTACCTTGGCACTTGGCATTTTCTAGTTGTGCCATGTCACCCACCCTAGCGCGCCTTGTATGAGTTTGTTTTATGTCATACCTATGAGGTATCCTCTAGCAGCCCCAGTTTATGGGGAGTCACGGTACTGTATAGAATATTGGCATTATAAATTATGTTAAGGGGGATATGGGTAATGTCTTAACGCTATTTTAATAGTTTACTTTACTATAGACATTATTATAATAACGTATATTACTACATAGTAGATAGTTTAATGGATCCTTAGGAGGTGCGAATCGCGAGCATCTGTTAAGTTACTGCACTCACGTTATACACTGGATAGGAGATGTCAAATCCCGTAAACATCTCTGATGCCATTCCACTCATATTTATTTCCATTGATTTAACTTACATAAGATCTTTTAGTTCTGACTCGAGTGTTTTGTCTTTTCAATTCGCTTGGGTCAGCTTAAGCATTTCAGGATTTGAAGACTTTATTTCTAGAGGACGAAGACGAAGATTGTATTACTATTATTTATTATATTATTCCACTACATTCATATTGTTCCGCTGCATTGTTATTTATTATTCTCTGGTATGTGTAGCTCTGATTCTATATTGTATTAGTATAATCAAATGTTTTGTAAACAGCTTCATTAACTGTTAATTGATTATTATATTTTGTCATTCCGCTGTGAGATTCTATTTTCTTTTCTTTCTTTCCCCTTCTTTTCTTATTCATCCCAATAACAATTCGCCCATTTGTATGATTTGAGTCTGACGTATGTGGTTTATCATCAATTTAAAGTGCACAAAAGGCGGGATGTTACAGTATGGATTGGAATATAAACACAAATTGGATGTGATATGAGTATAAACAAATAGGTGAGTGCGGTTCGACCACTCATTATTCCATAAACTCTAACATGAACTTGATAGAAGGAGTATAAATTCTTATGGATGGAATTCTACCATCCATGAACTAACTGTTCTAACCCAAGACTGGAGGTAGGAGTACAAATTATTAGAAGCTGAATACGGTAGCTCATTATAATTTTGGGTTGGTGTTCTTTACGACTTAAGGCAACGACTGCAGGGATCTCTTAATATAAAACCAATCAGAACGACATCCGAAGTTACGGGTAACAAACTTTATTATGCCATCGGATTTAGAGGTAATATCGATCCAAACTTTCTATATCATGCTACTAGATTGAAGGGGGAGCAACCATCATTGATTGGATGTGACTTAAGCATCCATTCTTTGGTCCTTGCTTAGAGTGTGGTGACGTCTGCGTCAAAAGTGGATGTGATTGACTGTCTAGTACTTAGATGATGCCTGAAATTTGACGAGGCGTTGGATTTTTCCATTAGGAAGGAAAAGCAAGAATAAAATCCAGAATAGGCGCGACTCCTCATTCCATCAACTAACTCGATCCCACGAATCAATGGGAAAGAGTGTAAAGCCAAAACGACATGACTTGCCTTCCTACTTGTCGACCTATGCCCTGGACTTGGGGGCACAAGCGAGAAACAAGGCGAATATGAACCAACCATTCATCAATTAACTCTAAGCCTTAGAATCTTGGATGGAAGTATATATATGACTAGGACTATCCATGTAGTACATTTATCAACCTAAGAACAGGGGTAGAAGTGATCATCCAAAAAACTGACTGCGATAACTCAATACTGTGACTCATACCTAATGTTTATAACGACTCGAGGCTATGACCGAAAGGATGCCTAGAGATAGAAACATCAGGTGGATGCCTAGGCTCATAGGTGATTGACTATCATTCCAACCTGAATGATGAGAAACGAATCACGGGCACATTGAATGGAAAGCGCGTTACTCCAATACACATGCAGATTCAAACTCAAAGCAAGAGTTAGCTATGCAGCTGCGTGCAAGACATGGCTAAACCCTACTCGACATTTGATTCGAAGTGCTTCTAAGTATGATCTTCGGCCATTTATAGATAATCGCTCAAAGAATCTAGAGCCCTTCACCGTCAGACTTATCCCCTCCTGATAAGATCTGGAAGTTTGACTGGAGCGATCGTCATCACAACTGTCCTCCATGCCACTGACTATGTATTAGAGAAATGCTCGAACATAGGGTCGACATCAAATCCAACTCACGTTCCCTATGCCTACGTGCACCACTAAAGCATTGAAGTTACAAAACTTTCCTAGGCAAGGGACTGGTACTAGTCCCATCACCTAAGCAACTTTACAAACCCAATTCAGACATCCCTCGTGCTAAGTATAGATTTGTGCAATGTACTACAGTTCGATACTATATGGAAGTTATGAAGAAACCCAGATGTTTGACAAGAATGGCTGTCATTGTTGATCGTTCCAACCAAATTTCAAGTTGATGGTTAAGCGAAACATTCACGTTCAAATTCAAGGATCGACCATCGCGTATAAGAATCTGACATTCATATTCATATTCATTCAGGGCACATGTTACAATCCATATGAGTACAAATATGCTAATCTATTCAGTCTGAAGTGATAAACATTGGATTCAAGCCATATGCTTGTTCAAGTATGCAAGTCAAATATAGCATATTCCATTATTCGATTTCGAATTCATATGGACTAATATGGTCACGTCAAACCAAATATTGTTCAGCCATGACGACCCATCATGGGTCTTAAACATTGGATTACATCTCGGTGCAATGATGATGAAGGAATCAACTATCTTTTTTCCAACAAATCTTGATGTGTTCATTTGGACCCTAGGCCTATCAATAGATACCCGAAAAATCAGAAATCCGTTCGAACCCATATCCGAAAAGAATTTCGAATGCGGATGTGGATATGAGTGTATCTGTATCCTAAAAATATATGTTTGATTTGAAACTAAGTACGTTTTTAATAATTATTATTACAGCTAAATTAAATTATAACTAAAATTTAGTACATATTTCAATTTTTGGAAGGAATTTCATACAACCATTGGATTCCATATCCACGACCAAGAGGCATTTATATAATAAACCCTAACTATATTCACTAGTCGGGCACGCTTATTCTGTCTCTCCCATCCCATTCATTTTTACAGCCGCTTTTAGAATAAAATCGAAAACCCTAAATCAAACCTAAATCTAAATCGACCTCGACACCGATTGATGCTGCTAAACAATCAACGATTGTTGCTTCTAAATTGACCTCGACGCTGATTGCTGCTCCAATTATCTGAAGCGTGTTGCTTCGAAATCGTCGTGTGTTTTGCGCCTACAATCTGAATCACATGTTGCTCCTTACGTGGTGATTACTCTAGGCTTCTGCAATTGACGATTTCTCCTGGTATCTTCATCGACAATCATCTCCTGCGATCTGAACTTGGACTATTGTCGACATGGTCCTGGCTCCTACGATCTACTCCGCCTCTAGTATAATTTGATATGTTTACTAAAATTGCGTGGTTCACTTTATGCACCTGATGCCTATGATATTTTAGTCACAACGTATATTCATAGTCACACCTATGAAATTAAATTTGACCGTACTATCATAAATTGAACTTGAAGCAACGACATAAAAGACCGAGATAATTGAGGAATATTCATAGAGCCAATAACTTGAAAATATACATAGTTTTAGCATTCGTTTCTTTTGGTTTATTTTATACTATTGGAAATAGAAATAGTACTCGTATCTTTACATGCGTATGCTCTATTAGCTTGTGTGGGCTATGGGCTAAAATATATCTAAATACTTCATCACTTCATAATTCTATCAACAGCGAGAAATCAACTAGAACGATTTCCACTATGACTTCTTGAATTTCAAATTTGAGAGTTGACTCTGATATGCAACCATGTTTATATTTTGAAAGTGGCTTTAAATAAATTATTAATATGCCCAGTTTAAGATGATCACTTAAGGATTCCATCGAAGTTGTTGACATTTTTGTGACTGCAAATGTCTATGAAAGATCCAAGTGGTAATTTCTGAAGCAATGAAAGTGTTCTCGACTTAACCCAACATTGTTTTCATCAGTATTTATCAATGTAATTTAACATTCTTTAACCATGTAATCAATGGTACTGCTTTTATTCTATTTTAAGTTATTAATCATTGGTGGAACATATTGTTTATCATGCATATCAAATTTTCAGTGCATAAAAGATAAATATACAAAAATACACCATCATTATATACTATTACTCACCGTGTAGATCAAACATGTCGGATCCACTCAATGAGATTAGGATATCATGGACTAGTGGCTAAGGTAGGGAATGAGTAATCCATAAACGTAAGAGAATTGCGCAAAATCCTATAAATTAAATTAAAAATACTAAAGTATAATTTTTTTAAATATGTTTAAAATAGTGGAACTTTTGTATTGATTAATTCTCAATTCTATTCTTTTCCTACTTAACATTTAAGAATCCATTACCATATTTGAACAGGGTCATTATTTTAAGGAATAAGAAGATTATAAATGTATGTATAGGCATTAATTGCTATTATTTCAGCTGTTATTTGGACTTTCTGACCGAACAAGTTTTGATTATGTATTTAGTAGCTAACATTTTCATTTTCTTTTACATTAAGATGGAAATTTCAGTTAATATAAACGCAAGCAATATTTCTACAAGTATGCCCCTAAGAGGGACAACCCATATTAATAGATAATTAGAATACATAAAAGTGAAAGAAAAAAAATGATAATTGGGTGATACTATCAGATGTCAAAGACTTTAACTTTGTTTAACAAACAAACATAATGCTTGCTACTTAGTGGCGCATCATTCCAACGATTACCTCCCAACTTTGTTGAATATGATTCATAATCCTTCTACACCAACTCCATGTTTAACTTGCCCTTATAAGTAAAAATTATCATTAAATTGCAATTAAGGTACAAATTTAATAACGGTGAGTAACATCATATAATGGAGGTCTATTTTTGTATGTTTATCTTTTATGCACTAAAGACTTATGTAAAGGCCCATTTTTCCATGCCCTTTAAACTGATAATAAAGCATACATGTCCAACTCAAATTGCACGAATAAGCAGATCATTAAGGGTAGAAAGAAAATAAATACAGAACAGAATCTCACACAAATGGAATAACATATTATTTCAATAATAATCTTCACAGCGAAAATTTTTAAATACAATATTAGAGTCTAACCTAGATTCAACCTGGATAGTTATAAATCCCTATCCTTACAAATGCTGAAAACAATAAAACAAATGCAATAGATGTAGCGGATAATAGAATACGTCCATACGATGACGAAGATTTCCAGCTCTTCTCTAAAAAATCCAAGAATCTCCAACTAAACCTAAAACTATTCGGATCTGACCCGAGTATTAAAAATACCTGGATCAGGCTTGATAAACCAGCGTGAGTACTCGAAATTTAAAATTACTATATCATGACGATGTTATCAAAGCCTTTAAAAAGAAGAGCATCTCATAAGACCATGCCCATACATAAACATGGACATGTTTTTACCTTATGATAACCAAAAAACTTTTATACCAAAATTCACTTGATATTATTTTTAATGGCATTCTTTTGGAAACACTTTTCAAATAAACTTATTCAAATAAGTTATTAATACCTGGACTAAGTCTAAGGTAATATATCTAGAATAGGTCAACAGAATATACCGAATGGAATATATGATACCAACAAGGGGTAGCTGAAATGTTTGCAGTTCATTACAGCTATTTGGGAATACAATCAAAACCATAAAGCTTGTATTGGAACTGGATTTCCAACATGATAGTGAACTAGTGGAAAGATCAATCTGTATCCTGGCTTACGTCCAAGACACAGATGCCGTTATACAACAACACAATTGGCTAAAAGTGGATACAATCTACGAATAACATCCAGGACTCGAACTTCGTGCATCCCATCCATGAGGCCCAAACGTATCTGTTACCTAGGGCTCAGAACATATGATAACCCAAATCACTACTATTCGAAATGCGAGCATATATCTGACCACATAGAATCCGATCATAATCGAGAAGTGTGGCTCGCGAGGCTATGCTCAATTTTTTCAAAGCCATACTTTTCATACCAAACTACGCTTTGATCATAACAGATTCCACTTTGAATGCCACATTTCTATTCTTTGATCACTATTTTACTTCCACAAACATACAACCTATGAGCTCGTATGTCTCGGAGAAGGGTGTTAAGCTAAGATAATTTCCTTCTCCGCCACCTAGCAGATGTACTTTGTAAAAGTCAAACGTTGTGTCTCAGAAATACAATGTCAAACATTCGTCCATACAAGTTCGTTATGGGACTGAACGAAACCGAAAGCACTCTCCTATTACCACTAGTAGCGAGCAGTCCTTACAATTCGAAAAACCTCCACAACGAGGAGACTACTACTACAAATAACTCTATAATAGGAGCTACCCAAAGCATGTTCAACAAGCAGTCCTTATGCTATGAAGATCCACGGTCTTCAATAATCATCATCTTCAACATGTCTTCACTTTCGAACGTATATTATGGTTCAAAGTGGTTTTCGGATAGGAATCATCCAAATCCGACTCCGGTTCCTTCGAAGTCAATTATCGATTTAAAAGATGCTAATTTCATTTGTGCATATCAATCATCAATTAATTACTTCATCTTTTATTTAAACCAAGTATCTTTATTAGATATATTCTTTTCAATTTATTCCATTTTCTTTTCAAGTGTATATGGAATCATTAAGCCTCATTTATCAAATCATTTGGTTTATTTAAACCTTTCTTAAATCCTGGAATAATTCCAAATCATTCTCTCTTTTACTTAGGAAAAGGTTTCCAAATCATTCATTAAATCTTAATAAAATATTTCTTATGTTCAAGTTATAACTTTTAACTTAGGAAAAATATTCCTAAATAATTCATTAAATCTTGACCAAAGATTTCTTTATTAACTTCAAATCATATTCTTGCAAATCAAAGATTTCCATTACAGAGCACTAATGCCCCTTTAAATATGGTAGATTTCACCTCTAGGGACTAATGGCAAGTAATCCTACATCATGAATATCTTTGTCTTCAATATGTTTTATTTCGAAAATTAGTTTGAAGGGGTTTTCGAATAGCAATCACCCAAATCCAATCCCGGTTCCTTCGTTATAATCATCGATAAAAACATATTAAGTGGTTAAATAAAATTCAAATAATTTGTTTCTTTTCTTTCTTCTAGAAAAACTTAAATATGATCTTTTAGAGCATCCACGCTTTCCTTTCGATCTGTTCCACCCCTCGCCTAAAAAGAGAACATAGGCCAGGTAAGTTCAAGGCACTGGTTACTCCATCCCTAACCTCAGTTAAACACCTTATTTTATCTTTCCAGATCTCACAGGCAGGATAAATGTACTAGTCGTTTTCGCATGCTCAATTTGTTATTACATTTAATATTCTTCACTTTTTGTCTAAGTGTTACAAACAATTTCACTTAACCATTTATTCAAACTCTTATTAAAACTTCCAAATCATCTTTACATTACTAAAGTATTCCTTTAAAATCATTCACAAAAGATTTTAGGAAAGAATTGTTAAGTTTAACACTACATTTCAAAAGGTTATAGAATTCGTAGCATAAAAGTGCCATGGAAAGTGCCATATAAGCTTATTTGATTTAAATAATTTTTAATATTTGAAAATTCATATTTTCCACATCAAATCTATTTTAAACCATTTTAATAGATTTATCAATTATGTTTCATGTTTTTAATCATTTAAAATATCATTTATAAAGAAATCCCATTTTGGATTTCGAACTGTAAAATCGCGATGTTTTTTAATAAAAATTGGGACATATTTCAAACTCTACTAGATGAAATCTTGATTTTCTTTCTTCGTTGGAAAAATATTATCATTGTGGACCAAAGAATTTTCATTTCGAAGAAGTTCGACTTATAAATCATTATCTACATTAGTTTGAAGTTACGAGTCAAAATTTACGAACTGCCGTTACGCGACGAGCTCGACTTTGACCAGTTTTGTGTATTGTTTCAGAACTTGTCTGAAACACTTCAAATTTGTTTTAAACCATATTTAAACTATTTTAACCAATTTAAAAAAATATTTTCATCATTTCAAACTTATTTTTCATTTCATTTCATATTATAATATTATATTATTATAATATCATTTTCAATCTTTTTAGATATTTTAAAATCATTAAGAGGCTAAATAATTTCCATACACACATTTATATAAATTTAATTTCCATTGAATTATCTATACTTACCATTTCTCTTATCATTTGTCAAACTAAATTATTATCCATATCACAAATAATCACATAATCAACCAATTTGCAACCAAGTTATCAAACTTTAAAAATCATCCAACATATACTAAACTTTCCATGTGATTAACTTGAAATTTTTTAATAAATTAGTAATTTTAAAATATGAGTACTCACCTTTAACTTAACCAATTCTTCCTACCAACATTCATATGCAACAACACTTCACTTAACTTCAACTAATCAACTTCTACTCCATTTCTTTTGCTTTATGTTATAGACCTCTTCTTCCAAACACCCGAAAATCGGGCAGAGCTTCTGCAGAAACTTGAATTTGCTCCTAGCTCTTTGGAATAAAATCGGCGGCACTTCCTTCTCTTTTTCTTGCTCCGGAGCTTCACGACTTGCTCCTTCCTTCCAAATTGTATGGCCTCCTTCTATTCCACTCCTTCCTCCATCATTTCTTCACATCTTAGATGTTAAACCATGTTTTAATGGTATTCTATGGTCTTTGGCAAAGTTTGTGTTTGGAGTTGAAATGATAACAAAAAGTTAGTAAGAAAAAGAGAGAAGAAGAAGCCATTAAAGAGAGCTTCAAGGAGGAATAAGAAGAAGGTAGAAATAGTATGAAAAAAGTGAGAAGGTTGTCGGTACTTATAGGAAAAAATGAAGTGGTAAGCTACTAAAATAACCTTACTTCTTAAGTAACCTTATTTTTTTCAATACTTAACATCATATTTTAAATCATTACTTTATGTTATTTTCACATAAGTATTAAGTAAAGAATATAATAATTATGTTTAGTTTGATTTGACGTTTATTTTTTGCTTTGAAATGACATTTTTATCTTTTTGAAATGACATTTTTATCTTTTTGTGCTTACTTTTTGTCAATTATATTTTACAATTTTCTAAGTATGTTTAGTAAAAGTAAACTTGATCAATGAATTAATTAATACTTATACTATTTTAACATATGTTTATATATATGAAAAATAAAGGTGCGACGACCTTGTGATAAATTTTAGTCAACAAAACATTGATTTTCGACAAAATGTTTTACGGTCACATTTTGACGTTTTAGTTGAACTATTTATTTATGTAAACAAAATTTCAAAATGATTTGTTATTATATTTAAATAATTAAAACAAGTATATTTGACTTATAAAATAGTATAAAATAATATCCAAATCTATTTGTAAAAATATGACGTCGATTAATCGGTATGCGACGAAATTTGTCAACTTTTATAAAACAAGTTTTATATATGCATCGAACAATTATAAATTAAATTATTATTATTATCGAATGAGTTTGATATCGATTACATATATATAAAAGGAATTATTTATCCTTTAAACAAATTCCATAAATATTTATCTTCTTTGTTGGAATCTGCCTTTTGTCAATTTTACAATGGAAATCCAAAATCTTTATTCAATTTCAAAAATAAGTTAACCATTCTTATTTATCATATAAAACTTGATTGCTTAAGTTTGAAAATTCTACATTTGAATATTTAAATAAATTAAATCTTCCATTTTTAAAGTGGTAAAATTACAGGTCGTTACAACTTGACATGCAAGATAAATGATATGATTCCACTAATGATTAATAACGTAGAATAGAATAAAAGCAGTACCATTGATTTACATGATTAAAGAATGCTAAAATACATTGATGCATACTTATGGAAAGAATGTCATATCAAGTCATGAAAACTTTCATTGCTTCAGAAGTTACTACTTGAATCTTTCATAGACATTTGCAGTCATAAAAACTACCAATGACTTTGATGGGACCTTTAAGTGATCATCCCAAAATGACCACAATAATAATAGTAATTTATTTGAAGCCACCTTTCAAATTTAGAAACATAAACATGGTTATATATTAGAGTCATCTTTCAAATTTGAGATTTCAAAAAGTTACAATGGAAATCAGAGTCATCTTTCAAATTTGAAATTTCAAAAAGTTACAATGGAAATCCATCTAATTGATTTCTCGTTAGTAATAAAATTGTGAAGTAATGAAATATTTAGATACATTTTTGCTCACGCCTCACATTAGCTAAAAGAGCATATGCATATAAAAGTACAAGTACTATGTCCATTTCCAATATCATGAAATAAAACAAAACAAAAGAAACGAATGCTAATATTATGAATGCTTTCAAGTTTTTGGCTCTATGAATGTTCTTTAGTTGTCTCGGTCTTCTCGATCGTCGTCGCAAGTTCAATTTATGCTGATAACGATACTACAAATCTAATTCCATAAGTGCAACTGTAAACAAATGCAGGCCCACCTAGATGTGAAACAAATATAATCAGCAGTGTATTTTGGAACTTCGTAAAATACCATTTCACTTCATCTTTCCTTTTGTTTTGTTTCCCAAAAGCCTAATAATGCCTAGTCACCTCAAATTAACCCTCATTGCTGTTATCATCTTGCAAGCTAAAATTCCCTGATCCCTTTAAATTAACCCTCAATTTCATTATCATCTCAGATCTCTACTCCCAACTCTTGAATCTACCATTAACTTCAGGCAAATCCTACATCGACATGGTTGATTACTCTTGCATTGACATCAAAGTTATGGAAATTGATTACATATCGCTATACATATTACGTGAGTTAAACGGTATCAAATCAGTTCTTTGATTTGTAGTTGATGTTTGGTTTAGGATATATTTGTTTGTTTGAGTAGATTGATTTTAATATTGTTGGAAGCTTGCTACATATTACGTAAGTTAAGCAACTGCAGCATGTCCGACTACTACAGACTGAAAAGTTGTGTTAAATTGCCATAGGATTAACTTTTTGTGTGAATTTGTGCATAAAGTGACCCATGGTTCACACAAGTGTGAAATATCTTAACCGAGCATGTACGAATCTATTTGACTGATATTCGTAGTACTACCTCCCTTTAGTTGAGCATTTGGTGCTCAGTAAAAGTTTTTTTGTTGTAAATAAATCTTAAAACTATAACATGTTATGCTGCTCTTCTGTGAGCTCCTTTATAAGCAATGTATAGGACTACACGTTCAGATTCCTCGCTTACTAACCAAGAAGCAACGTATGTCTTTTGTCTACTCATTCTTTCTTGGTGAAACTAATATAACTTATTGAACATTCAATATTCCACAAATTTATCTGTCTTCACACAACTTATATAATAGAAAATAAATATGGTTTCGGATTTTTGAATTAGTACCAGGGATTAATGGATTTCGGTTACTTAATTTTTTTTACAAATGATGTATTTCAGTCTACTTCATATTGAAATTTATATAACCAACAATACCTTAATGACAGTAAAACATATGGATTCCTTGCTCAATACACTACTACAAAATACGCATGTTGCTTCGCCTCATTTGCATCGGTTGTTACCACAACCGATGCAAATAGAAGTATTTGCATCGGTTACGTTTTAACAACCGATGCATTTTGTATGTGGAAATCAGTAGATAGTAAAAAAACACAATTTGCATCGGTTATCAACGACAACCGAAGAAAATATACCGATGCAAATAGTGTTAGTTGCATCAGTTTTATTTACAACTAATGCAAAAATCTATTCCCACATTGTAAAGGTGATGAAAAGTTAGCGTTAAATGATTTCGTCTCCCTCTCATTTTAACCGCGGACCTCTTCTTTTCGTCGTCTCCAAAACCCTAAATCCCTCTCCCCCTTTTCATCTCCCCCTTTTCATCAAGAATCCTTGACCCCAAAACAAATAAGATTTTTCAAAAAAATTTCAACTGCTTGTTGTGCGAGTTCGAAATCGTGTTTGGTAATTTGTGTATGGGGATTGATGAGTTGGTCGATGCTTGCATCGAGGTCGTGGAATGGTTTCAAGATTGGTCGATGGTGTTTGCGAATCGATGGCGCAATTACAGGATTGGTCGATGGTGTTCGCGAATCGATGGCGCAATTACAGAATTGGTCGGTGTTGTTGTAATCACCGGTGCTTCTAGAGGTATTGGAAAAGCCGAACAACGCAGCTCGCCTTCCCCCACAATGCTTCAAACCTTCAAATACCTCACCGGATCCAAACGCCGTAACAGGTTCGGATCCAAATCCACTGCCCAAGAAGTTACTGAATCCGCAATCAACCTCGAATCCATCACCGCCATCATAACGGGTGCCCCTTCCGGCATCGGAGCAGAGACTGCTCGTGTTCTGGCCATGAGAGGCGCCACCCTCATTTTGCCTGCGAGAAATTTAAAGGAAGCTGAAGAAACTGAACTTAGGATCCATTCAGAGTTTTCGAATTCGAACATTGTTGTTCTGCCTCTTGATCTTAGCTCTCTGTCTTCTGTTAGGAAGTTTGTCGCTGCTTTCTTGAAACTCGACCTACCTCTTAATCTTCTTGTGTCAGTATATTTCATTAGCAACGTTTGTATTAGCTATAAAAAATGAGTACTGATTTTGGTGGTTAAATTTGCAGAAATAATGCTGGAAAGTACTCTCATGAACATTCCATTACTGAAGATGGAGTTGAGAATACATTTGCAACTAATTAGTTAAGTAATTTGCAACTACTTAATTGATACTTGTAAGGTTTTACTAATTTTTGATCTTACTCTAATTTTGATTCTGATGTTACAGGTCATTTTTTGCCGACAAAATTACTGCTGAACAAAATAATTGAAACATCAAAAGTTACAGGGATTCAAGGTCGGATAGTGAACATATCATCAGGAATTTATTGTTGGTTTTCCGGTGATTGGATTACTTATCTTCAGCTCATCACCGAGAATAAAATATAAGTGTTAATTTAAAGGTATTTTCTTCATACATAAATTAGGTGTACGTTCATATTAAAGGCAATACTGATTTTGTAATGAGTATAAAATTGAATTTACAGTCCATATAATCCGACTCAGGCATATGCACTGTCCAAGCTTGCTAATGTGCTCCAAACCAAAGAACTTGCAAAAAGATTGAAGGTTAATTCACTCTATCTTTTCTCAGTTTTGCATAATTTACATATATATGCACTCTGTGTTGGTAATTATTACTCATATGTTTCTATCATCGACAACTTCACAGAAAATGGAAGCAAATGTGATAGTGAACTGTGTTAATCCAGGCATTATGATGTGTTTGTTTTGGTGGTTGTCAGTGGTAAAACATTTCACCTTTTAGTTGATTATATTATATTATATTATTATGTTGATGTACATGGTCTGGAATTAATTTGACAAATACGTACTTTACGTTGATGTACATGGTCTAAAAATTAGATAACATGTGCTATTGCGGTGGTCATAGATAACACATAGAACAAAGCATATTCATTTTTTAATTTTAATATAAACTTATCGTGATATATTTGTCCTTTGACAACTCACATGCACCGATTGATATCAATTATCAATCGAGGTTCCTGGACTCTTCTTCATAGTACCACCCACAGTGATACCGATGCACGCATGTAATTCTGCGCTAAGGGCAACTGTGCTTGCATGTGTATTCAATTTATACTTATTTTTTTATCAAATATATGCCTAAAATTACAGTAAATAAAACATTATCTAAGAGAAATATACGGCAAATTCTGGTAGATGAATGCTTTGATGGCTTAATTCTCTTTCAAATTTTATTGCGGTACATCTCTGCTTCATACATCCACACCCAATATTTGATATCATATCAGCGCTATGATATCACATTGAAAAGAAGAAGAAAATAAAAAGAAAAGTTTGCACTTTTATGTACATTGTGGTGCACATATAGTCGTATGGCTACTCTTCTACCTGTGTATTTATAGTGACGCTTCCATCTATCTTTTTATCCTATTTGTTTTCCAATAGATTTTGTTCTCTTTTAAAGCTTTAATGGAGTTTGTCCACTTTTGCATCAAACTCGATTTTCTTGTTCTACTTCTTGCTTTATGTTCACCTTGTAATTTTATACAATCACCCATGGATTTTGGACCATTAAATTTCTTACAAGCCACAACCAAAACTTCTACAGATTTTGGTAAAATTATCACAAGACCCCCATCTTTAGTTCTAAGACCAAAAAGCCTAGAAGAAATCTCTCTTCTTTTAAGCTACGTTTCTTCATCATCAATCAGCAAACTAACACTTGCTGCAAGAGGAAATGGGCATTCAATACATGGCCAAGCTCAGGCATTAAATGGCATTGTAGTTGAAATGGATGTTCTTCCTTCTTCTATAAAAATTCATAAGGGTAACAGACTGTACTCTTACACAGATATTAGTGGAGGTGCACTGTGGATTGAACTTCTGAAAGAAAGTTTGAAACTAGGACTTGCTCCGAGGTCGTGGACTGATTATTTATACCTTACCATTGGTGGCACTTTGTCCAACGCTGGCATTAGTGGTCAATCTTTCAAATATGGCCCTCAGATTAGCAATGTTCTTCAATTGGATGTCGTTATAGGTATTAAAAAAAAGCTCAAAAATCTTATGTATTTTATTGTTCAGTTGATATAATTCTTTTAATGTTTGAACAGGCAATGGTGATCTTGTTACCTGTTCTCCAACAAAGAATTCAGAGCTCTTTAATGCTGTTTTGGGTGGGTTAGGTTAGTTTGGTATAATAACAAGAGCAAGAATCATACTTCAAGAGGCTCCTAAAATGGTAATAACATAAAAATAACCTTTACATTAACATGACAAGAGATTTGTATCTGCTAAAGTGCTTTTGAATTTGATACATTCACAAAGAACTAATTATTATGTCATTACAGTAATTATTATGTCTTTATATAGCCAGCTATAGAGTAGTTGCAAAAGGGTACTTTTTGAAGTAATGACAAAATGATTAGGTCCTAGTAATGTAGGCAGTGCCCTTTGTTAGGCTGGCATGTTTGGCTTTATATTGCAATATGGGAACAGTTTGTCCATCAAAAATAATGTCTATGCTTTCTTTTTGGCTATCATATCACCTCTTATATGGAATATGTAATGTTTACTATAATTGTAGGGAAATTTTAAAATATTCTTTTGAGTGCAGGGTCTAAAACAATTATGTTTTCCAGATTTGCAAAATTTACAGTGATGCTAAACAAAGCAGAAGATGTCTTCTTTCCTCAAATTTGCTTATTTTATCTAATCCTTTCATTAATTAAAATGAATTAATTTTAGTAAGATACGTAATATATGACCGCAAACATGAGACATAATGTGGGGATATAAAAAGTCATGCTCTTTTAAGGGTACGTGTCTAATGTCTTTAAACTTTTGTAACGTAGAGCGTCTATAACAGATTCAACTATAATATTCAGGGATTATTTTTCTTTACCTTGATAATATCCAAATATCATGCATGCCTATTAAGTAGGCACCCAACCTCAATTTAGGATGTTGAATTGCAAACTGAACATTATTTCTTGAGAATATTGAGCTGTTGGAGATTCTCTTAGACACTTCAAGAAATTAATTGCATGGTTTTTTACCAGGTGGAATTCAAATTCAACAGCAGTGCTACCGGAATCGGACTCGGGAGACCAAGTCATATATGTGGTAGGCATTCTTCGATCCGCTGTTCCAAATTCTTGTGTAAACAACTATTTGGATATCATGCTTCATAGTCACAGACACATAGCAAAAACTGCCAGCCAGCCCCACATTGGTGCAAAGCTAATGGTATAAAAAAAGGTTGCACATACGATTTTCAATCCTTATGTGTTCTGAAGCTAGTCCTCTTGTGAGCAGATCTTATGATTTCCTGAAGAAAAGTTTGATTGGGAGTGGAATTTATACTGCTCTGAAAGAAAGTCCTCTTACTATTAAGTTAATCATATCAATTGCGATCATTGTTTTTGCTGTATGGGGTCTAGGCCCGCTCATGTGTTGTTGCAGAAGCCTATTTTTTCAGGTATATATTTATTCCCATATCTTTTTATTTCCTTGAAATTAAGTTAATTTTCTTTTGCTCTTCTTCAATTTTTGATCTTTTTCACAGAGGAATGCTAATAATTGGAAAAAGAGTAGAACACATTTTATATATACTGCATGCTTTCAACGGATACTGCTTTGAACTGGATCGACACTGATCTGCAAGTACGTGCGTTTTTCACAGACACAAGCATCCATGAAATTTTTATGTTTTTTCTTTTCTTCAAGCTGTCAAACTAATGATAACTTCCATATTGTGCAGCGCACTAGATCCAATAGTTTTGCCTACTGTAGCAAGTCAAACAGTTAAGCAACGACTTTTGAACTTTGTACAGTCATTATCAACCGTGTTGGCTTTTGCCTATTGTCTAACAAGGTGCGTCATATGTATATCAGTGTTATTAACATTATGTTTTTTCTATAGGTTTCTGCATCATGCACACCTAGGGTGGTTTGGAATTGGACACATACATAGAACACAAAGCGATGCAAAGAAAAGGATATAATATTTAAATTGAAGGGAAAAAATACAAAAATTCATGTTCGCTTTAATTAACACAACTGGACATATACAAATTTTTGTTACATATATTTGGAATATGCATTTCAACCTGACCAGTGGTCGAATCTCATATTATATGTATCAAGCCAAAACATTAGACTTTTATATACCCAATTTTCAATCTCTCTAATGCTCGAATTGTTGCAGCTACTTGGTCTTTTCGTAGCTTTGCAAAAAAATGGGAGAAAAATGTTGAGGCAGACCATTACTGAATTTTTTAATGGCCAAAGAGTCAAAGGAGAGAACATGCTTTTGGTTTTAGCTGGATTTATGCTAATTCTTTTAAACAATGTCATGTTTCCATGTTACATATGCACAAATGTGATTCTTAAGAATTTAATAATTGTTTATTCAGGTCCTAAAATGGCAATGTTCGTACATATTGACCCTTCAACTCCATCCCTGTTTGAATATAATCAAACTGTCACAATATTTCGTGGGTTTGTCTTTACCCCTGCAATAGCGATGCTGCTTTGAAATACTAAAGGAATAAAAAATTTGGCATTTTTTTGCCTGATTCCTCAACATGGTTATCCTTACACTTTTGCAGCCTGGTTCAGCAAGCACAAAAGTTTTTTCTGGAGAAGAATAGTTCAGATGATGCAAGAAATGTAATTTCTGTTATTATCTTGATTCTACATTTTTAAAATATGCAATCGTTCATTGTTCTTTTTTTCCGTCTTTCACGTAAACATATATACACTTAAGAGTTTTTCCAAGTTAAATACACTAGATCATGTCCTACTTGGATTTGTACAACTGTGCAACTAAGTCCTATTTAGTCATTTAGACGGAAAATCTAATCTATTATCCATATTATATCGGTGTAATATAATTTTAGAATTAAAGTATATTTGATAATAATAAATGATTGCAATGCTCCCACTATAAAAGGATCTAGAAGAATCCTGAATAATTGTTCCAATGAAGCTGTTCCAGGACTCAACCTGGGAAGTGATTTTTCTTTCCGTGTCGCCAAAATTCTAGTGAAAGTGTATTAATATTGATAGAAAATAAATACACAACATAGTAGTATCATGGGTAAACAGTAGTTTAGGCATTTCTTGAAATTTATCGAGTGTATAATTTTATTCGTTGATTGCGCATATGGGATATCAGTTTGCTGGGAAAGCAATTTATACTGCTCTGTGGGTTGCTGCGTTTTCTTTATTCCTGTAATTATTAGGGTTTTCGACTCAAAAGTGGGTAACTGCCGGAGGTCTTTGTACTGTACTGTTAACACTTGCTGGTCGTGAGGTAAAATTTTATTTTTCACTATTTTCCTGGACAAATGTGTGTTTCGTCTGTAATACAGTGCTCTAGAGGATTTCAAGCAATCAAACACAGACATACCCCAAAATTTCCAAAATGGTCGTTTTCAATTATAGGTCAATAGAAATTGTTGATGTACGTGGAATTAGAAGTATTACATACTATCCAACTTGGAAAGTTATCGTTTAGTGAATTCATGCTGATACTATACCTTTCATTACTAATTCTGCATGAACTTTTTATTTCATTGACAGGTATTCACAAATTTCCTGTCAAGTGTTATGATCCATGCTGCATCACCATTTGTTTTGTTATCTGAAAAACAAACCAGGGCAAAGGAATACAAGGTTACAATCAGACTAGCTGGAAGAGCTGATTTGCACCACCTTCAGCAATTTCTACAAGGGAGGCACTTTGAAACACCCCAAGATGCTATTCAGTTTCTTGATATTGTTCTTAGAGAGTTTCCATCAAATAAGTACTGCACTTCTTTTGAACGCTTGTATGTTTATGTCGTAGATATGATTTAGGTTTTAAATTTTACTTTCATTTTTATACAGTTATGTCATAGCGTCTAGATCGTTTTTCTCTACCAAATATGGCAAAGCAGCCGATATTGGTGACGGCTTGGAATGTTGGAGAGGATATTATCAGTCTCTTCGTCCCACCTAAATGGGATTGTCCCTCAATATAGGTACTTGCCACAAAATGCTTAATTATCAAAATTGAAGTTAAACTTTCATAATAAGTTGGGTATTAATTTATGTAAAATGCAGATATATCGGCTACCTCTTTTTACAAGCCTCTGCCAGTAGTTAATTTTGCTGTAGAATACCTTAACATACGAGATGTCTCTCGTCCTTTGAATGATAAACAAAGGATCATTGTAAGCAAATTTGTATCGATGTATTTATTTATGTATAAGAATTAACTATTTATTCATGTATACTAATTCTTGCGAAGTGTGTGTGTTTTGTTTTATGGAGGAAGTGGAGGAGCAGAAATGTTGGAGGTCGATGCTGTTACTGATGAAGTGTGCACAGTGATGCACAGTGGAGATGACAGAAAATGTTGTAAATGAAGGTGAAAATTTGTAAACCAAAGTAGAATTTGTAAATGATAATGAAATAATCTTTTTTTTTTAATTGTGTATGTTTTTTTCTTTTTTTATATATATTATCAATAATACACACACACACACACACACACACACTCTATATGAGTACTGTAATAATGGTTTCTGAGAGATTAGTTTTCATCGGTTGTTATAAAAAACTGATGCAATAGAGGGATTAGTTTGCATCGGTTTTCAACAACAACCGATGCGAAAAGTTCCTTTGTTGCACCGGTTTTCATTACAACCGATGCAACATGGGGGCTCTGCTCAAGCAACCAACCATGATATTTTGCATCAGTTGTTAGTAACAACCAATGCAAAAAGGACCTTTTTGCATCGGTTTCAGAACTGATGCAAAAGTGTTAAGCCTGTTGCATCGGTTGCATATGCATCGGTTGTTGAACTGATGCAAAAGGGGGGTAAACAACCGATGCAAATGGCCTGTTTTGTAGTAGTGATATTATACTTTTCCAAATTATGACTTAATATTTATAAACCTACAATCTGTTTGCATACCTATAGCTATGAAAGAAGAAAGGAACAAACAGTCAACCAATATTTAGTCTAAGTACACCATTGGAGAACCTCATTTCAACTGTATTCTCTGTGTTTTAAGTCTCATCTCAGACAAATGAGCATATGGTGAAGGTGACAGAAAGACAACTAAGTTACAAATTTCCTTTTGACTTTGGGAGAAACAAGGAAAGAATAAAAATTTCTTTAGAAAAATAAATCAAAATTACTCCAATAATAAAAAGTAAGAATTTAAAAGAAATTTCCTTATCACATCATTTATTGGTATGACAAAAATTGGAAACAAGTAGGAAATTTGTTTAAACAATTGAGAAATCCAATCAACTTTTTCCATAAGGTGTGTTGGAATTTGTGACGACCCGCCTTTCATTCCATAGAAAGACGCATCATCAATAAGAAAGAAAGAGGGTAGAAGAAGAAGAAAGAGAAGAAAGAACAACAACCCATCAGAAATCTCACAGTGGAACGAATGAAATACAATACATAACATATACATGGTATCATATACATCAGAGTATACAACTATACATCTCAATTTAGTCAGTTATAACATTTCTATCTAATGTACAATACAAGAACATCAATACAGAATAACAGCAGAAACTCTAAATATCTATACGCTGAAGCCTCCTGCTCCAAAGCTCCTCCAGAATTCGTCAAGGCTAACCTGAATCACTTGACTACTCATACATAATATGAGTACCCAAGAGTTTAATAAAACAGAAAATAAACAATTGGGTCAGATAGTGGTCTGGTGTGAGTAAACGGTTTAAAATTACTTAACTTTTAGAAAATCCTTTGGAAAGAAAAGGTATCACGTAAGACTTTCCACACATAAACATGGAAAAGTTTTTACCTTACGCTAACCAAAATATTTGATAGGAAATCCAGTGATATTATAATAGTGTCTAGGGTTTTCAAGTAAATAGAAAATAGCCGAAATTGTTACATTCAATAAATTCCAGCTACTAGCCACAAAAGTGGGTAATACAATCAAAACCGTAAAGGCACGTAGGAAGAATGGGTTTCCATCAATGGCAGGGCTACTGGGGTACCGCCCGTCACAGTACGTGGCATAGATCAACATACCGAGGATCCACCCTAATCCCCTGCAACACATGGCTGGAACCATTCCTTACTGAATAGTTCCGAACAAGACAACCCTGCAGTTGGCTGCAGATCCAACTTCCCACACAGCCGAATAAAAACGGACATCTAGACAGGGGTAAATCTCGTCCTACTTGGGCATGACCCACTTAGCCTTGCTGCACCTCCCCTGTTTTAGCCATTCCCAGTTGATGAGGCTTGAGACTACGATTACCTTTATAGAACACATCTATCTTACAATGCTCATCGTCCACCTGACGATGTTTTGAAAGTGTTCAATCCATACAAGTTCGTTCTGGGTTCGAACGAAACCAAAGGCATTATCTCGTTACACTCATTTTGGAATCACTCTCATAGTTAACAACGATAACCCTTGCACTCTGAATCTTCATCTTCACTTGAGATTCACGACCTAATGCTTAATTTGGATCAATGTGGTTTTCGGATATCCAAATCTGGAAACCCGATCCCGGTCTCATCGAAATCCAAAATGCCATCTTTTAGGTCCAAGTTGTTTTAAAGTTTAAAACCATTCATTTCAATTCAATTCAATACTTGAATTCACAAATCATTTGACATCGATAAATATCACACATTTATCACTGATATATCCAATATCATATCACAGAATATCACAACATATAATCCAATAGATATCATCCAATACAGATATTCTACATAAACAATCATCCATAAACAGGAATTATTAATCCATGTATAATTAATTTAATCATCTTAAATTAAATTAATTACTTAAGAATTAATCACCTAATCCTATTCAAACAATTATTAATTAATTAAAATCAAATTAATTTATCATCACTTAACTCAATCATCCTTCTAATTAATCACCCTTGATTAGTTATCCTTAATTACTTTATTCATAAATCAATTAATCTCTAATCATAGATTAATTATCTTTTAATTATCAATTAATAATCCTTAATTATTAATTAATCTCCTTCAATACAAAGTAATTAATTCTTAATTACCTTTATAATCAATTAATTAACCTTTAATTAACTGATTAATTACCCATTAACTATTAATTAATAACCTTAATTATTAATCAATATCTCTTAATACAAATCAATTAATCCATAATTAATCTTATAATTAGTTAATTAATCATTAATTAACTAATTAATTATCTCTTAATCATTAATTAATAAACTTAATTGTTAATTAACAACCTTAATTACAAGTTAATTAATCCATAATTATCAATTAATCAATCCTTAATTATCATTGATTAATTCTTAATTACCCTTGATTAATCCTTAATCACCTTTGATTAATCCTTAATTACCTCTGATTAATCCTTAATCAACTTTTTGATTAATCAATTAATTAATATTTAATTTTAGATTAATCATCCTTTAAGTATTAATTAATAAAATTTAATTATTAATTAATAAAACTTAATTTCAAATTAAGTACATCTTAAATATTAATCAAGTAACCTCTAATTACTTAATTAACAACTCTCTAATTACAAATTAATCAAATCTTAATCACTTGATTAATTCATTCTTAATTACTTAATTACTCGATTAATTAATCTTAGATCATTAATTAACAATCTTTAATTAATAATTCTTAATTACAATTAATTAAACTTAATTAATTAAATAATAACCTTTAATTAGTTATTAAATAAACCAATTAATTATTCTTACTTAGTTAATTAATTAATCCTTTATAATCAATTAATCAAATTGATTAATTATCTTAATTCACTTTATTAAACTAATTAATATTAAGACATTTAACCATAATCATTTAAAGATAAAACATTATCTTATAAATGCCATAATTACAATTAACATTTTTAGAACACTATAATTGCCTTTACATAATTACATTATTAATTAAGTTTAGAATAAATAATCATTTAACTTGACAATTTTAAAGTTAACAAAACTTAACTTGATTGTTTGTATTTTTAAAACTTACTTTTGTGAAATATTAAACTTTTCACTTTAAACTAATGTTTTAAAATCACTTCAGATTTCACAAAATTTAAATCAAGTTTTCAAAACTTCTTAATTAATAGTTAAAGAAAACAATTTAGAAAAGGGCAAGTTTTAAACAAGAAGCTTTAGACTAGATTTAAATTTAAATTTCAAAAACAATTTGATTTAGACCTTTTTTAAAAACTGCTTATCATCTCTACTGTTTTGAGTCACACTCGAAGATCACTCGGGTCTAACCCGAGTAAACATCTTCTCTACCCATTTTTATTTTATTTAAACTTAGTTTAAATTTAAGTTTTAAAACTTACAGGAAAAATCCCCCAAAACCACTCGAGTATGAACTCGAGTCTCTTCCCCAAACACTCGATATCTCCTTCAAGCAAAAACCAATCCAAACAACAGACAACCTAAATCTCCCCTGTGCACCTCCACAATCAACACCGACGGCGATGATCACCTCCGGTGACGTCGACACACCATCCATCACTTCATCATCAACGTTCGATCATCCAAACACACTCACGATTCTCAAATCAAAATCAAGCATGGAAGATGAAACCGCAACAGGAAACACTGCCAGGAAATTTTCTCGCAACCACTACTCCGATAATCGGAGTTGCTATCCCTCCGGCTACGCCATGCCGACACCCCAAGCTACCATTTCCTAAAATTCCAAGCCTCTCGATGCACCAGAGAAAATGAAGAAACCCAATCTTCCAGCACGACCAAAACTAGGTTTAGAAACCCATTTTCTTTGCCGCCGACAACCTAATGATCAAACACCCCATCTTCCATTTTTCCTCGCCTCGCCGCACAGTCCTCCACCACCAAACAGAGCCCCGACCACCCTAGACCCTTAGGCCATCAACAGTAGCTCAGAAACTCAAATCCAATCAACATTGAAATGCTCTTCTATCCTATTACTAAAACTTTGAATTTTTGTTTTAAAAGTCTTCATTTTCTAAATAGATTCATGTTATGAGATTAGATTATCAAATCATAACATTTGATTTATCATGCATTTTAGGATTTTCCACTGCATTTCTTGGTTCCAAGTAAAATTCAAACCTATATTGCTTTAAATAAAATTTAAACTTAAACCCATGATTTAACAAACATAAAATGTTTGGATCTCTAACCCTAACAAGATTAGATGATAAAATTTTGAATTTTTTTATCAAACTTTACTTTCTGAATCAGTAACAGAGATACTTTTAAATGCAACAGACATGCACAGTCACAACATTCAAATCACAAAGATAACTCATATATATGCACAACCAAGCATAATTTATCTCAAACTTCACAAGCAATCAGATATAAATTTACTTAGATTTTAATTCAATTTGTTTACTCACCAGATTTTAAAAGCAGAGACCTGAATGCTTAGAATTGTTTGGATTTTCTTTGAAGATGGAAAGCTTTGAACACTAAATTTGCTAATCTCTTTTTATAACTGAAAAGCTTTTGATTTAAACCCTGTAACTTCATAATTTTGCTTGAGAGGATTGCTTGTCATTGAACTTTCTGGTTGCATTTAAAAATCTACTACAGGCTTGCTTACTATTTTGATGCTTGAGTTTGAGGAGTTTACAGGTTTGAATTTGAAGATCTTTGCTTACAGATTTAAAAAGAAAGTTTAGTGAGAGTTTGCTTGAGGATAAAACAATTTTATAAATTATTGAACAGTTTTGCAAACAGTTTTACAAAACAGTTTACAGAGTTTGGAAACGTTACAGTCTTGATTTGTTTTTGAGGATGTGATTACAGGGTTGCATTTGTTTTGGCTTGAGAAGGCTGTAGATTTGAGAAAAAGGTTTTTGAACTAGAGCTTGCATTGATTCCAGATTGTATCTTTGAAAATGTAGCAGTTTACAGGATTTAATTTTGGTTTGAGGGAGTGATTTACTGATTTGTTTGGGGAGGTGTTTTTCAGTGCTTTGGTTTATGATCTGAGTTTGGGAAAGTTTTTAATTCAAGAGGATTTCAGTTTTGATTCGAAAACTTCTGGTTTTGGGAAGAGTTTAAGGTTTGTAGATAGATGAATATGGCTTTGAATATTTTCTAGAAATGAAGATGCAAAAGAAATAAAAGAGAGGGGAGGAGAGTTTATAAATGTGAGTTAGGCTTTAATTTAGAATTAAAGAAAAATAAAAATAAATCTTGACACATGTTTACAAATGCTACACTTGTCATTTCCCATTATTCTTTAACTTACATGTGTTTTAACATGGTTTTAAAAAGCTACATTTGTATTAATCTTATTTATATTTATTTTTAGAAGACATTAAAAGCTTTTATATTAATTTTCTAAATTAATAAATACGTTTGTAAATTAATAAATGCTCTCTAAATTTTATAAAAATAAAATCTTTTAAAAGAAAATAAAGTATAAACCAATTATAATTTAAATAAAATCAATATAATATTTTTAATCCATTTTAAAATGTTAAAATAAACCTTTTGTATTTATTTTACAATTTAATAAACACTATCTTAATTTATAAAAATAAATTCTTTTTAAAGAAAACAAATTCTATTTTAAATAAAAACCCATTCATATATTTTTTTAATCAAAATATTTTTAAGATGTAAATATTCATTTAAATTCAAAGTTAAATCTAAATTCAAATTCAAATTCAATTTGAAATCAAATTTAATATCTTTTAAAATTTACATTAAATTTAAACAAACATTAATTAAATTTGAAAATAATAACTTTATTTAAAAATCTATTTTTAAAATTAATCCCAATTATATATATATATATACACACACACAAACACCTTGTTAATTCAAAATAATAATTCTATTAAAAAATCTATTTATAACTATATTTAAAATCATCACATTATCATTTATTTAGGTTATTTATATTTGAAAATAACAATTTTATCAATTTTAAATAATTTATTAAGAAGATTATCACATTTTAAATTCCTCAAAATTCCGGGATATCACAGAATTTATCACGTTCTTATGATATGATTATTTAAAAATCTTCTAATTAATTTCAATTCAGAAAAGTTATCTTTTGAGAAGCAATCATAAGTATATTAAGTAAATTTTGATAAGTGATCCATGCACGTTGAAAACCAGCATCATATGGTCAAGAATGTCAATAAACTGATGAATTGAACAGATTATAATTTTAAATTGCATCTTGATGTTGTTTTTACCTTTCTACTAGAACCCTAAAGCTTTACTTTCTCAACCTTGGTCGATATCTATTGTCCTTATTTTCATTGAATAAAGATATATAAATACAACCAATTCTTTTATCAGTGAAATAATTATTTACGTAAACCATGATGATATAGTAATTTAGATATTCATAATGCAAAAATAATTCATGGACGATAATTCATAAAATAATGAAATGATTTGATTACTAGAAGGATAAAAGTCGTAAAACTCAAAACTTATTTGATTTAACTAGAATCAAAAGTTAAATTATGAGTTAAATCAAACTCAGTGTTTATAGAACTCGCTTAAGGCTTCAACGTTCAAGTTAATTCAATTTACGTGAATTTAACTAAACTCAATCGGTAGCCTGAGTGAGTTAATTTAGATGAACTGAACTAAATACGAATGTAAATTTATAAATCATTCCGTTTCCATTCCAATGGGTTTATTACGTATTAAGCAATATTGAAATCTTACCTAAATTCTCTGCAGTTACAGCTTTAGAGGATGCAAATCGTAAACCTCAACCGGGTCCTATGGAGAATCAGATGAGCCTATTGCAGTATTCTCTACAATCATCAGATTCAGATTTGTCATTACAGTATTGTATTTTTCTACCGACTACTCTTATACCGACGTTGACTTTCTTCTTTGTTCAAACTAGCAGTTAACAAATTTGTTCCTATAGGCTTCTAAGACTCTAAAATAGCAGTTAACAAAGTAGAAATTAACAAATTTGAATTTTTATAGATCAAAAATATCCAGTAAAAAAAAATACTTCCTCAAACTGTTGTACGCTTTCATCACCTAGCTTCTATTTGCAATTTTTTGTAAGGTTACTTTCTGCTTATTACCTTATGTTTGTGTTGTAGGCCTAATGTATCTTTTTGAAAGAGTTTACACGTTGAAGAAGAAAAACCAACAGAACTGTGCTGCCAAAGGTAAATATTATTACAAGATTTTTTGGCACACACAACAACCTCCGTATAAAACCCTCTTATAAAATTATTAAATTTTGAATATCTATATAGTTTTGAGAAAAACAAATTAAAAATTAAAAAGAAAAAAATAGTACATTTTTTGTCAAAATAACGTTTTGAAGTTGTAATCTTATCTATGTTTCAATATTTAAATTTGAATATAAATGTTAGCTTTTGTTCTTTGCAGGATTCAAACCCTAACCTCTTGTTTGCACATAAGAGTATTTTTGGAACTTTACGGTTGGACCAAAAGATTGTGTTTCTACTTCAATTATTAATAAAGATGACATGTAAAAGGAATATTTAAATTTGTCAGTTGATAGCATATTTTTCTGTTTATTATTCTTTTGTTAGTTTTTTTTTCCTAATTTTGGCTGTAGCTTTTTATTCTCTTTTCAACTACCAATAATTATCTTTCATTATATAGTTTGAAATTGTAACGTTTGATGCTTGAAAAGACCAATAACATAAGCAACCATGTAATTAACTGAAAAAAATTGGAAAGGCTATTGATCTGTCACGGTATTAAATGACATTTATGAAGAAAATTTGAGCTTTTTGTTTCATATCAACTGTTTTAGAGAAAGGATGTGTTTATTATCTTAAATGTGTGAGCACCTCTATTTGTTGTACTGATGTAATCAAACACTACTACAATTTATTATCTTGATGCACTTATTAACTATACAAGTTTGTTATACACTTGAGAAAATTAAAAAATGACATTGAATGATCCGTTGACTTACTCTAAGTAATCGTAGAATTATTTACAGGTAAAGTTGGGTAAAATGTTTTGAGCAGGTTTATGAAATTATATAACATCACATACAAGGAAACACTGTCACTCGAATAGTTCATGCAGTTAACAATAATTTAGAGCTATTTACATATGTCATCAGATGATTCTACCATCAACATGCAATCATTTCAGTTAAGCATAACTTATCTGATAAGTATTATGAAAGCTTACAAGACACTGAAGTGTTAATATGAAGAGTATTACGAAGCATCAAAATATATCAGAGCATTCTGTATACAGGCCATGGGCTTCGACATTTCAGCCCAATACTTGTTTCTTGATTTATATAAATACTGAATACATGTGGCCTTATAGATATAAGAAAATCATTTTGTATCATCACTTCCGTACAAAAATATTCCTCTCTGTTAATAAAGTTCTATCTGCATTTTATTCATTTGTTCATATGGTATCAGAGCATTGATTGCCTAACAGCATAATGCCGTGCCAGTGATCGAGATCAGATACAACATCATCACCTCTCAATCAGGCTGCATTTGTTATCTGAATCATCTGAGAATCAAGAAGGTTCTCATCATCGACATATTCATCATTTCAGATCAAGATCAGACCGTGTATCATCACTTCTTGATCATCTGCCACCAATGTATCCAAATCATTTGAGAACCATAGTTCTCATCATCAGATTACCACTATTTTTCTGTTCTTTGACCGAGATCAGATTCATTATCATCATTTCAAGATCAAAGAACACAAGTTTTGAATCATCTGGGAAATAAAAATACCTCCCATCATCACTATTTCTACCATACATACCTGTTCAGGGCCAATCTGTCAAAATCTTGCTGTGCCTCGCTCAAGAAGCAATCAAGAACTCCTCGGTTGCACAGTTCTCATTTGGTTCTTTGTCAATAAGTAACACCATACTGATTTCTTGAATCTATGGCTGAAGGAGATCAAGACATGTCTGCCTCCTCCAGCACTCACACCAATGTCAGACCAAATCCTATTGAAGAGCTTATGAAAGAAATTATTAAGCTTCAGAGCCAGTTGCTGTCCATTCAACTTGATGAAACAAATTTTTTACTTTGGAAATTTCAAGTTGAAACAGTAGTCAGAGCTTATGGATTAGAGCAATGCATTCAAGGCACCATAATTGCTCCACCCAAATACACTACAGATAAGGATGGAAAGCTTATTAGTAATCAAGAATTCATAATGCATTAAAGACAAGATAACTTAGTCAGCTCTTGGTTAATATCATCTATTAGTGCTATTCTTCTTCCACAGCTAATTGGATGTAATACATCACATGAAATCTGGTCCACACTAGAGCAAATCTTTAGTACTCAGTCAGCAGCCAAGATCATGTACTATAAGAGACAATTACAAAATGTAAAGAAAGAAAATCGGTCAATGAGAGACTATCTTGTGAAGGTAAAAACATTGTGTGATCACTTGTCTTCTGCAAGACACAGATTAAGTGACACAGAGCATATTATATCAATTCTTGGAGGGCTAGATGATGAATATGAATCAGTAGTTGCAGTTATATCATCAAAAGAAACCTTACCTATAATTCAATATGTTCATTCTACTCTTCTAGCCCATGAGGGTAGATTGGAACAAAAGAAGTCAACTACATCAGATATGTCTCTGGACTTCATTTCAAACAGCAGAAACAAGAATCAAGAAAAGCCATCAAACAACCGAAACCAACAGTACTTCAATCAGAGGGGTGGTCAGTCATACAGGTCAAGAGGAAGAGGTGGAAGATGGTCTAACAATAATGGAAATAGCAGACCCAGATGTCAAATTTGTGAAAGGGTTGGTCATATTGCTAGCAAATGCTATTTTAGATTTGACATCAATTACTCCTCATCTTAGCAGAACAACAACAACACAGGAAACAGCAATCCAAGTGCAAATATGATAAGTACTAATCAAGAAATTGGAAGTCAAAGTGACAACAACAACAATGAAAGTGCAAAAATTGAAGACATTCATGACAACAGCTGGTATCCTGACTCTGGGGCAAAAAATCATGTCACCAACAACTTGGCAAACTTAAATCTCGGCAACAAAGAGTACAAAGGTACACAAAAGTTACTTATGGGTAATGGTAAGGCTGTTAAAATCACACATACTGGTAGTGGTTACATATCAGCAAAGAAACAGCTATATTTACATAACCTATTAAGGGTACCATCTGTCAAGAAAAATTTACTAAGTGTATCTCAGTTTGTTAGAGACAATAATGTGTTTTTCAAATTTTACCCAAATCACTGTTTAGTTAGAGACATACTAACTGAAAATGTTCTCTTACAGGGTAGAGAAGTTAAGGGATTGTATACTTTCAATGTTGCTAATTCAAGATCTCAAGATGTAGAGAAAAATGGTGTAATTACTCTGAAATCAAAACTGTGAATGACTGTAAGACCTTTGATATTTGGCATTGTAAACTTGTACATCCTCATGTAAATGTTGTTAAACAAGTATTGAATGAGAGCAATATTTCTTTTAACAATATTTCAACTCCATATATTTGCACTTATTGTCAAATGGGCAAAAGCCACAAATATCCATTTATGGACTCCAAAGCTAGTTACAACAAACCACTCGAACTTGTTGCAACTGACTTATGGCGTCCAGCACCTATATCAACTGACTATGGGTACAAATATTTTATTTCTTTTGTTGATGCATATTCTAGATACGTATGGATATACTTCTTGAAAACAAAGTCTGAAACATATTGTGCAGTTCAACAATTTATAGTGCAGGCAGAAAAACAAACAAACTGCCAACTGAAAACGCTGCAGACAGCAGAGTTTCTATCTCTAAAGAAATTCTTTCAAGAAAAAGGTATTATACATAGGACAACTTGACCTTACACATCAGAACAGAATGGTCTGATTGAAAGAAGGCATAGACACATAGTAGAAACAGGCTTGACACTACTAGCAAATGCATCATTACCTCTTAAGTTCCGGCCTGATGCATTTGCTACTGCAGTTTTTCTAATTAATAGATTACCCACAAAAATCTTAAATTTAAAGTGTCCGCTAGAAATACTGTATAGTATCAAGCCTGATTATCATAGTTTAAAAGTATTTGTTTGTCTATGCTACCCTTATCTCAGACCATATAACTCTCACAAATTAGACTATAGATCATCTCCATGCACATTTTTAGGATATGCAGAAAACCAAAAAGGCTACAGATTTTTATCTAGTAATGGAAAAATATTTATTTCTAGACATGTTGTCTTTAATGAACAAGTGTTTCCCTTTAGCAATTCAGCAATTAAAACTACACAGAAAGTGTACAATGCTAGGCATACTTTAATGCCAATACCTGTGATAAGTGACAAAGCAGCTCACATCCCTGAAAGTGAAGTTCATGGTAATGAAAGTCCACAACACACAGTGTTCTCTCCAGAACCAGGTCATGAACAATCTGAATCACCTAATTCATCATCTCAAATACAACAGTCAGAAAATCAAATATAGCAAAGTTCAAGTCAGAAATCAGGTGACTTCCAATCACCCAATGTATATCAAGAGACAGAAGCAATCAACAACAGTCATCAACAAATCACTGAAAGAACTGGACATCACACGATCATTAGAGCAAAAAGTGGCATATTCAAACCAAAATTATATAGTGCAGTTCTAGAAAATGAAGAACCAAGTACATACTGGCAAGCTATACAAAATGACAAATGAAAGACAACTATGAATGAAGAATATGAAGCCCTCATGAACAACAAAACTTGGGATCTTGTTGCTCAGCCTAATGATAAAATATAGTAGGCTGTAAATGGACATATAGATTAAAAAGAAATGCTGATGGTTCTATTTCAAAATATAAGGCAAGACTAGTGGCAAAGGGATATTCACAACAAAATGGTTTTGATTTTACTGAGACTTTCTCTCCAGTTGTGAAACCCTCTACCATTAGAATTGTACTCAGTATTGCCTTATATAAACACTGGAATATTAAGCAACTTGATGTAAATAATGCATTTTTAAATGGTGTTTTGCAGGAAGAAGTTTATATGGAGCAGCCTCATGGATTTATAAAGAAGGGAAATGAAAAATTAGTATGCAAGTTGAACAAAGCAATCTATGGGATCAAGCAAGCACCAAGAGTTTGGTTTGAAAGACTAAAGTCACATTACTCAGATTGGGCTACAGCAGCACAAAATCAGACAATTCCCTCTTTACAAAATTTAATTCAGATACTGTTACTTACATATTAATTTATGTTGATGATTTCATCATTACAGGCAACAATGATCAAGAAATCAATGATCTCATCAAGCATCTAAATAAGGAATTTTCAATTAAAGACCTTGAAAATCTGAACTACTTCCTGGGAATTGAAGTGAATAAATTCTCAAAGTCCAGAATGCATCTCAGCCAAAAAAATACATCAATGAAATTCTCAATAAAGCCAAAATGAATCAATCAAATCCTATCTCAACACCTATGATAACCAATGCTTATCTATCAAAAACAAAAGGAGAGGCAATCACAAATGACAGTCAATACAGGAGTATTGTAGGTGCACTTCAGTATGCAACAATCACTAGACCAGAAATCTCTTTCAGTGTAAATAAAGTAAGTCTATTTATGCAATGTCCAACAGATGAGCATTGAAGAGCAGTCAAAAGAATCCTGAGATATCTCAAGGGAACATTAAATTATGGTCTAACCATTGAAGCATGTCAAACTATTAGTATCACTGGATATGCAGACGCAGACTAGGCAAGTGATATAGATGACAGAAGATCAACAAGTGGACACTGCATTTATCTACGCAAAAATCCTGTTTCATGGTGTTCAAAGAAACAAACCACAGTATCCAGGTCTAGTACAGAGGCAGAATATAGAAGTGTTGCTAATGCAGTGGCAGAGATAATATGGATAGAGTCTTTATTAAATGAACTACAGATTAAAACTGATCGCAAAGCCATATTATGGTGTGATAATTTAAGTGCTGTGTCACTCACTGCAAATCCAGTTTTGCATTCCAGAACAAAACACATGGAGTTAGACTTATATTTTGTTCGAGAACAAGTTGCCAAGGGAAAACTAGAAATTAATCACGTACCTGCCACTTACCAAGTTGCTGACATTCTAACGAAGCCATTATCAAAGCTAAACTTCACTCGATTTAGAGAAAAGCTTGGTGTTACAGATCCCAAATGTCAGACAAAAAGTAATGCTTTGCCTCACTTTGAGTCAAAACTTCAACAAGCATCATCAGACGAACAATAAATGTTCGTACCTCAGCAAACTTTCTTCTCGGAGCTCATATGCGCTTCTATCAGCCTCAATTAGAAGATGATGAGTATATTTTGTAAGAATATCTTACAAAATACACTTTGTTCAGCAAAGCTCACATAGGTACCTTAGCAAAACTGCAAAGATACCAACTTTAGTTCAGATCCAAGTTATTTTCTTCGGATCCGATTTGTCTCGTGGATCTCCTCAACTGCGGCACAATTTTTCTTCAAATACTCAAGCAAGATGACAAAGATCTCAACTTTGCTTCAGATCTGTGTAATTTGCTTCAGATCTGAGTTGATTCGAGCATCTCATCAATGGCGGCACAACTTTTCATTGCAAACCCTAGAGTCGTTCGGTTTGAGAGGGGAGTATTATGAAAGCTTACGAGACACTGAAGTGTTAATATGAAGAGCATTACGAAGTATCAAAATATATCAAAGCATTCTGTATACAGGCCATGGGCTTCGACATTTCAGCCCAATACTTGTTTCTTGATTTATACAAATACTGAATACATGTGGCCTTACAGATATAAGAAAATCATTTTGTATCATCACTTCTGTACAAAAATATTCCTCTCTGTTAATAAAGTTCTATCTGCATTTTATTCATTTGTTCATAATAAGGAATCAGAGCAAACAATATTACAATATCAGAAAATTCAGAAATAAAAATTAAAATCTATCTTATATATAGCTAATGAAATGATAATAAAATGGTGTGAAGATCAAACTCTAGTGATGATAATACATCCATTTCTTAATAAGCTGAAATTTATGGATATTTTAGGACACACCCCTTAAAATTTTTACAGACAGCCTCTGGATTATTGGTAAAAAAAATAGTAGTCAAGTAAGTATATACAACATGCAAGTCTTATTCTTTACCCAAACAAAACTTTGCAGATGATATATATTTTGTTATATACCGTTCAAATTATCCTCTCATGATGATACAAAACCCGTGAGAGGTATTATCCTAAGTAATAAATGACTGAAAAAGTTATTTGTTTGCAATATATTACAGATGATCTAGCAGGAAGATCGAAGAAGATATATATTCATTCGAAGACCTACTCACATGAAGCAGGAAGGAGGAGGAGATACTGTGGCTTAAAAGCTATCCAACAGTAAATTTTTGTTACTAAGTGGTTTCAATTTTGGGTTAGTTACTAAGAGGATTTGTTGAACTTTTTAGATTAGTTTGTTAGTTTCTAAGTTTGTTTTGAAATGTGATTAACTCAGGTTACTAAAATATAAATCCTTATGCTGCATTATGAAACTGTAAAGTATCATCCTTTCTTAGAGTATGAGAGCTTGCATTCGTTTTGAACAGCGTTGCCATTCCATTTGCTTGAGGAAGAATTAGCCTGGCATATAAAAGTTACTTTATAGCCTAATGGAAATTATGATATCATAAGGTTAAAGTAAAACCATCTTTGATTCATACTTTGAATTTTCTTTTTATCATCTAATGTGTAATATTTTCACAATCAATAAATTTAACAAAAAAATTAATGAGTATATTCAGCACGATGTGAATTCAAAGAAGAAGAAGAAAATACAATGAAAATGATGTAGGAGAGATTGTTGGCCGTGTAGTACTAAATAGGAAGGAGGAGGTGATCTAGCAGCATGATATTGTGATTAGATGCAGACCCTTGTGTGCATTCACATATACTCTTGAAAGCTAAAACATATATAACTAAAACATATATAACGATACCTAACAACTTTTACTGAAGCTATACTCGTCAACTTTATTGTTGTTACCATTTATTTCAATTGGATCCACATGGAACTTCAGATTTATTTTTTTCCTAAGCTAAAAGCAATAATTTCTTGAGGAGGATTTCTTCGATGTTAATGCCAAGAGGTCCAAAAATAATTTCTTCAGTGTTTTCGTTTGGAAGAGTTGGCGTATATAAGGAGATGATTCTACTACCTTTGAACCAACTCCTGCTGTTTGTGCTGGTCTCTGATCTTAAACTACCACTTTAATTAAACAAAAAAGGTAAAATTGGCTTTAGAGTAATCTATATCAAGTAACCATCAAATTTGATGAGACTAATTTTGGTTGAAAACAAAATCAAATATTAGAAAGGTAAAATTGGCTTTAGAGTAATCTGTGTCAAGTAACCATCAAATTTGATGAGACTAATTTTGGTTGAAAACAAAATCAAATATTGTGATCGACCCAGACTAATTTTTTTATGCTTATACATTTATAAGCTAAGTCGACGTGTATGATATTTATAGATGTATAACGTGCTTTCAGACATATAAGAAACTTTAGGCTGACATTGTGTTTATTGGTTCTAAAACTACATTATACATACTCCTGCTACATACTTGAGTGCATATGAATGTATTATAAAACCCTTTAAAATAGCTTCTTGACTTTATAAGTTGGCGACTTCCTTGGTCTTATTATCACTGTTTGTGAGCATGTTACTGGAAATGATAATAGTTGCTAAGAAAGTGTACACTGTTTCACCAATTGTGTAAAAGAAAATTGTTATCTATTGGGTGTGCATCAGCATGATTGCACCTTCATTTTTTCAGCATGAACCGAAAAATATTGTAGACAAAAAACAGTATTTAAACATACTAGCCTTCAATTTTTATTCTTTAAAATATTCTGTCTACTTCTTGGAGAAGCAGACGAATTCTGGTCCACATCTTAGTGGCTCATTCCATGTATCCTTAGATATTACAAAAGCTTCATCAGCCGAAGATTCCCAGACATATCTAGAAGGTTAAATAATTTATATGTTATAAAACTTTGGTCAAACTATCACAAAGATCAAAATATCACACATTCATGTTCATATGAATTTTCTTACCGTTTATCATCATGTGCTTGCTTATGACCTCAACATAGTTTGCAACTAGATATGCAAAGTAGAATCCAACACCAAATTGCCTAGTTAGGTTCAGGTCACGTCCTATATACTATTCTTGACAAAAGCCGTAAACAACAATTTTTTCAGGAATTAAAAAAATCAAGCATAAAATGGTTAAAATAATGGGTATGTTTGTCTCTAGTACCTGAAGTTCTTGCCAGGCAATTGTTCTTAAGTTCATGATAATATCTTCTTTAGCCATAACAAAACCCGCCTCTTTGATAGAGAGAACGTTATTCTTCTTGTCTAGCTCGATCTGAGTATTTAACATAACAAATAGAGATATAACCAGGTGAGACCCTCTGCAAAATATATCCATATTCCATGCAGTCACGTTGATGAACCAACATGTAGTGTTATCACCATCCCCTTAAACATTACTGTCGGTGAGAGCAAGAAACTCATCTCATCCAATGCCTGATTGGTACGTGAACAATATACATTGTCATAGCGAAAGTAGTAATATGATCCTATGTCAATATAAGTATCAAACTTACACCTAAGGCATTTAAGATGAGTTCTCTCAAGAAAATGTATTTGTTGTAGCACAAAGAGTTGATAATTATATCCATAAGCCTGGAAAGCTCAGCTCGAAGTTCGGACTTCTCAGCTGAATTACGAAGAGCTTTATTGACATTGACTTAGATTATCTAAAAGACAATCAACAAAGGAATCGATAATAAACTGAATAACGCAATATAGATTTAAGGAAAATTAATAACTTAGCGAATAAAATATGATATATATGCATACAAAATGTCGGCACAAAGTTTTTTTTTGAATAAAGGAAAACCGGGCCCAGCCCAATTACAATAGAAAGTATAGAATTCAGGTAACCCTATATCATCCTAATAACACAAACCCTACTTTACAAGCGCCAACATCAAACTACTATTATCTCTTCATGAGCTTTAGAGAAAAAAGGAAAGAAAATGGCGACGACAACAAATTATGCTTCGCCACCTTCCTTCTTAACTCCACTTGCTTCGTCTCTTTCCCAATACGAAAGGCCTTCGTTAAATTTGCTCTCATGCCTTCAATTTCTTCGATTGTAAGGATACTATTCTGAGCTTGATTAATCCATGGAAAATCAACAAATCTGTAGTCAATACGACTCAGATCTGTTGAATCCTCCCTCTGAAAAACAATACGCACTCGGTTTGTTGTAGCTTGAGCTCTGTTTGAAGTTCTATCAGAGATATACTCTTGTTCTATCAGAGGTATACTCTTGTTCCAGTACTCTATTAATTAATGCAATTGATTAAGGATCAATGTATTTAATTATATTTAATTAATTAATGGAAGTAAATGGAGGGTCATTAATTAATGTAATTAATGAAAGTAATTAAAGGTTAATTACTGTAAATGGTTGAGGATAATTGATTTGTGTAATTAATTAAAGGCTAATTACTTAATGTAATTAAAGAATAATTAATCAAGGATGATTAATTAAGATAGGTAATTAAGAGATGATTAATTAATTAATTTGTAAGTAATTAATGTCAAGTAATCATGATTAAGGTACTCCAAGTGATTAAAAGTTAGTAATTAATTTAATTAGAGATTAACTAAATTTATTAAGAGGGAATCAAACCTGCTTATAGATGTTTAAATGGTATTGGATGCCTTGGATTATTTGATATCTCTTATATGTGATATGTTTTACTTTGTGATATGAGTTGCATTGGTTGAATTGAGATAATGTGGATTATCTATATATTGTGATAAAATGAATCATCTATCTGTGTGAATATAGCTAATAAATTGAATCGTTTAACCCTTCAACAACTTGGACCTTAAAATGACGTTTTGGATTTCGGTGAGACGGGGATCGATTTCCAAATTTGGATATCCGAAATCACATCGATCCAAATTAAACGTTAGGTCGTGAATCCAAGTGAAGATCAAGGTGAAGACTCGAAGTGTAAGAACTATTCGTCGTTAAAACTCTGAGAGTGATTCCAAGATGAGTTCGACGGAGATAGTACTTTCAGGTTCGAAATGGAGATTCGGAGTGCAAGGGCTATAGTCGTTAACTCTAAGGGTGATTTCAAAATGAGTGTAACGAGATAGTGCCTTCGGTTTCGTTCGAACCCGGAACAAACTTGTATGGATTGAATGCTTTTAGAACATCGTTAATGGAAGACGATGAGCATTCTAAGATAGATGTGTTCTATAAAGGTAATCGTAGCCTCAAGCCTCATCAACTGGGAATGGATAAAACAGGGGAGGTGCAGCGAGGCTAAGTGGGTAGCACCCAAGTAGGACAAGATTTTACCCTATCTAGAAGTCACTTTTTATTTTGTCTTAGTGTGTGGTTGGTCACGCCAACTACGAGGTTGTCTTGTTCAGAACCATCCAGTAAGGGATGGTTCCGCCCTTGTGTTGCAGGGAGTGGATCCTCGGTACACTGATTTAGACCAAGTACTGTGACGGGCGGTACCCAAGTAGCCCTGCCATTGTATGAAATCCAATCTCCAATAAGTGTTGTACGTTTTGATTATGCCCAACTATGTTGGAACGTAAGATGTAAGCATTCCAGCTATTTCTGTATTTTACTTGAAAACCCTAAACCCTATTATAATATAACTAGATTTCCTATCAAATGTTTTGGTTATCGTAAGGTAAAAACTTTTTCGTATTTATGTGCGGGAAGTCTTATGAGATACCTTTTGTTTTCAAAGTTTTTTCAAAGTTAAACAACTTTAACCCGTTTACTCACACCAGACACATGTCTGACTTGGAGTTTATTTTCTGTTTTATTAAACTTTTGGATACTCAAATTTTTACGTGTAGCCAAGGGATTCAGGTTAGCTTTGATGAATTCTGGAGGAGAATTGGAGCAGGAGGCTTCAGCTGGTAGATATAAAATGGTTCCACTGTGTATGTATCTCTGTGATGTTTTTGAGTTGTAGGATAGACAGTTGTTTATAACTGTCTAATTTGTGATGTATAAGTTGAGTAACTCTGATGTATATAAAACTATGTAATATCTTATGTGATGTAATATAGTTTATTCGATCCGCTATGAGATTCTGATATTGTTTAGTTCTTTTCTTTCTATCTTTTCTCTTTTCTATCCCTTTCTTTCTTATTAATGATGAGTTTTTCTGGTGAATGAAAGGCGGGTCATTACAGTGGTATCAGAGTGCTAGGTTGAGTGAATACCTAGGCTATAGAGTACTTTCTTTCTTGAGAGAGCGTACTTGTAATTTTTATATATCTACCTAATCTATTGGGTTACCTGTCCGGGTTTTCAGCGTAAGTTCTAGAGGTAGATAGAGTGATGGTGTGTGTAGCACGACTACCACTAATGGAAGAGTATCTGTCAAGGTTGTAGAGCTAATACCGCGTCGAGTAAGCTTTGCAGCTTGGTGTAAGGATTTCATTGATCTCGGGGGAAGCCTTTTCAAGATATGAAGTACATCATTTAAGTGCGAGTTTGATTGCGCTCGTATAAGCGGATTTTCCTAGAGTTTGGATCTGTGGAATGAGCAGAAGCAAGTGATGGTATTTTGGTATATTTAGGAAGAGGTAGCTGCGTGGTGAGATGCAGTATCCATGGATGCTCTTGAAGGTGATTTCTCATGAAGCAAGTTAAGGAAGTATTCGAGGAACAGTCTTTACCTGCGACAGGGAAGACTCGGCTGGATAAGATTTATCTGGATCTTACGCATGGAGGTTTAGTAGTATTGGAGTATGAGATTAATGTCTATAAGTTGCCTCGCTACGACATGGTCTCATTGTTACCCCTTAAGGAGAGCGGGATGTTGATGCTTGGTTTAGAGCCTGAGTTTCTTTAGAGGATGTCTGCCTATCTCAGAGAGTCTTTTGTGAAGTTGGTTGGTGGCTTTGGGGGTTCGAGGAGCCTTTGGATAAAGAAGTCTTTGGTTAGCTGAGGTAGTAGTGCAGCTTGGAGGTGTCTTGGGTGCCTATAGAAGGTCGTCTGGCTAAGCAGTATCATTAAGGTGGAGTTTGGAAGTAGCAACGTGGACCCATTTCTTCGATGATTCAGAAATCTTTGTGTTCTTTTTGTCAGCAGTCCAGCAATGGGTGGAGGCTTGCCCACTTCTTCAAGAAGCTGAACAAATCAAGGGGTTTGATATTGAGATGGACCATCAGATTCTTTTTCAGACAGGTAAGGCATTCTTGAAGGATTAACCTTGTTTTGGATGGATTGGTCAAGCTTAAGGCTGTTCTAATTGGTAAAGAGAGAACAGCTTTTTTTGGAATCCGAACTAGGTAGGATCGCAAAAGTGACTTGCGATTAGTTTGGGAGTTCATCTTGGGCAATATATTTTTGAGATTGAGGCTTCTCATAAGGAGATAGAAGCTATCGAAATAGTCAGAGATTTTTTTCGAAAATCTTCAAGGAAGTCAGAAGTTTGTCCGCATCTGGAGTTTGAGTTCCGTATCGACTTGGTTCCAGAAGCGATACAGGTGGTTAGCTTGGTAGTAGGATGGTTCTTAGAGAGAGAAGAGTTGGTGTAGCAGCTCAGAAAATTTTGGAAATGGATTGGTCAGATCTAATTTTCAAGTTTGGATTCTGCTGTAGAGTTGTGTGACCTAGTCAAATGGGTCACTAAAATTTTGTGGATTTGATGAACAGAGTTTCCAGGATATGTTGGATAAGTTGGTGCTGTGTTCATCAACAGCATTTCCAGATCAGAGTTGCACAGCGGAAGCGAGGTAGCAGCTATTTCAGAGTGGAAGCAACTAGAAGTTGCAGTGTTTTTGGATTAGAGGGTTTCTACGGGAAGTTTTTCGAGTCAGAAGGCAAAGTTGTTGAGTGCAATTGTTTTGCCAATTCCGGATAGGAGAAGTATGTTCGAAGTCCACTAATGCTTGTGGAGTAGATTTTATTGATTTCAGTGGATTTTGAGAGAACCATTTTTTTGAGTAGGATCCGGAAATTGGTTTGATTTTGGTCCAGTTTGTTTCAAGAGCCATCAGCGAAGGTTGAACTGATCAGAAAGGATGTAGGCGGCCAGGATTGTCAGAAGGGTTACGTGGATAAGAGACGAAGGAATTTAGAATTCAAAGTGGAGACTCCGTTGTTGTTAAGGTTTCTCTAGTTTTGGAGCAGTTAAATTTGGTAAGATGGGAACGCTAGCTTCGAAGTATTTTGGATCTTCCTGTGTTCTCGAGAAGATTAGTTCTTTGGTCTACAGGATTGAATTGCCAGTTCGGATGGCTGAAATTCACATTGTATTTCACATATCTCCGAGGGGATATGTGTATGATTCATCACTGGTTATGGAATCAGTAGTTCAGGATTTGGAAGTTGATCAGGACTTGATTGTGGTCTGATATCCTAATCAGATAGTAGATCATTTGAGGAGCTCTGAAACTAGTAGTGTAGTTTGTTTAGATTCAGTAGAACTAGTATCCCAGTGTCTGTATTTGGGAAACTCTAGACAGTATTAGGAAGTCCTATCCAGAATTTTGTCTGGATAGTTGGATTTGTTTGTTAAATAAATTGGTTGTTATGGCTGTTAGTAACTGGCTGATATGTATGCTTTGATGTTTGTAAATAAAATTTGTGTTGGATTATTAAATTATCTTTTCTTTTAAAATTTCGGGGACGAAATTCTTTTAAGGGGGAGGAATGTGATGACCTGAAATTTTGGGTAATATCAATTTAATAATATTTATTAGCAATTACTTAAAATGGTAATATTGGCTTGATAATTTTCTTTTATAGTGTTGTTCTTGGCAAATTTTATTCTTTTCAAAAGCTAATAATTATGTTTTCTAATTTTTTTATATTGGTATATATATTGCAAATAGGAAGTCTTTGATTTTAATTTAATAAAAGACATGTTTTCAAATTTTAATATATATGTATGTATATATTGTTATTTGAAGTTATATAATAATTTTCAAAACTAATATTAAAATGTTTTCTATTTAAAATGTATATATATTTGTATATGGAAAAGCTTTGATTTGAATTTAATAAGTAAAAACATGTTTTCAAAATTTCAAAAATATATTTTTGTAATTTGAAAGTTATGATTTAATTTAATGTAAAACCTTTCAAATACTATTTAAAAGTTAAACTTTGTATTTCTTACGCAACAAAGATAATATTTATAAAATGTTTATTGATTTGAAATTATATTTTAGCTTAATGTTTAAATTTTAAATAGATTAATATCCTTACTTTTAAAATATCTCACTAATTAAAACAGATTGTAAATATCTAAACAAATATAAGCATATTACATAATCAATATAAAAATGTAAGTAATTTTTTTATAAGGAGTTAGACATAAAATTCTTATTTTTAACATTTGTATAACAATTAAAAGCATGCAATGACAATTGTGAAATTTGTATTAACAAGTGGAAATTATATATTTCAATTGGAAAATTTATAAAAGTGTTTAAAAATATTTAGGCTATTCATTTCCCTTCTCAAATCTTTTTCTATCTTCTTCCATTCTCAAAACTAAAGAAGAAACAAAATCAAACTGAAAACCCAAAATCAATGATAACTACAACAACAACATCAGTCTGAACAAGAATCAGTCTAACTAAATAATCAAGCTAAAGCAGATTCAAATACAATAATTTTCAAATCTAAACAAGCTTCAAATTAGGGATCATCTCAAATTAAAGTCCAGAATCAAAGGAAAAAAATATGTAGGCCGCTCTCTGTTTTTTTTCTGAAATAGTGAGCAAACCTTTACCATAAAAATAGTTTTAATCTACGTTTTACTAGATGCACGTGATGAATCTTTGTTGTAATATAGTAGATAATGCTGCATGAATGTAGTGATGTGAATGTGTGTGTATATATATAACGAAATGCTTGTGAATATGTGTATATATAAGGTGTGTTTATATTACAGGCTCAACTCCCCTATAAAAAATTCAATTTCTCTCTATCCAATTGATTTTAGGCTTTGATCTTTAAATGAATAATGATTTTAAGATTATGACTTTATTTTTAAAAATAATTCGAAAGGTTTATATTGAGAAATTATTTCAAGTTGTTATTTTACAGTAAAATACCAAATATATGTCAAAAATAAATAATTATAATTAAGTAATTTGATTTCGGAAACAGGTTAGTAATAGAAAATGATGAATTTTGATATTATAATCTGGATTTTTAGATTTGTTTATATTGGGAAATTTTGAGATGATTGGTTTTGGCGTTTTGGTCGATCGTCGTCAATAGGTGATGAGGGGTGCGATGTGATCAGTGCTCGAGGTAGAGGGGCGGTTGATGGTCTTAGGAAAAATGGTGAGGTGATTTATCCTTGGCCACAGTGGTTAGTCAGGGGCGATTTAGGGTTTAGTAATCGATTATTGTCGAGGTTCATAGCGAGCTTCGTTCGACATCTTTTGCGCATCGGAATGGATCGCGAAGGCCGAGGTCGTTGTGTTGATGGGTGAGGATGCTCTAGTCTGAGTGACGTGAGTTTCGGCCTTCAAGATCGTCGTGGCGAGCCATTTTTGGTCAAAATGGTTTTGATTTCTGCTTTGCTCGTTTTGCTCGTTTCGATTTTTCGATGTACCTTCGGATCTGGGTGGTCGGAGGGGCTATAAGAGTCGACGACGGGGTATTGGAGCCATCGTTGTTGGTCGGAGCAACGTGAAGTTGCCGTGCATATGTACAGTGCACAGTGTCGTATCTGGTTTTGTCGAAGCTTTGGGAAGAAGCAATCGACTGGGGTCAAACTCGAGGGATTTAACTCGTAGTTGCAGCGTTTTCGTGGGGGTCTCGGGAAAGTTGAGAGTTTGCTCGGGAATTTTGCTAAAGGGCTCGGGTTGGTTTTAATTTAGTAGCAGGTTTCAGTTTTTTTTAAAAAAAGTGAATCAAGCTTAAGTTTTAAAAAGAAATAAAAGCAAGTCTAATTGAACAAGTTTTCAAATATGAATGTTAATCAAGTTTTAAGAGTTTTTAAATTGAATATATTTTCAAAAATTTAAAATGTTTAGATTGTTTTATTTTAAAATAAATTATATATTTTCAAATATATAGATTTCTAAATGGTTTCTAATGACAGTTTAATGATGTAAATAAGTATTTGTAATAAATAAAGAGTTTCTCTTTAATTAGTAAAGGTTGAGATTTATTAAGAGTAATTAATTAGTGAAATAAATTAAAAGTAAAATTACTTATTTTAGTTAAGGATAATTACTTAATGAAGTAATTAATGGATAGTTAGTGAATGTATCTAAGGGAAGAATCATTAAGTAGTGATTAAGTGATAATTAATTAATTAATGTAATTAATTTAAGTTAATTAATTAGTTTAATTGATTAAAGATACTCACTTAATGTAACTGATTAAGTATAATTACTTAGTGAAGTAATTGATGGATAATTACTGAATGAAATAAAAGAGTAATTACTTAGGGTAAGTAATTAAATGGTAATTATTGGAAGTAATTAAATAAAGGAAAACTACTTAAATAAAGTAATTAGAGGATATTAATTAATCGAAGTAATTAAGAATTAATTACTTAGTGTAATTAAGTTAGTTAATTAATTAATGTGATTGATTTAAGTTAAGTATTGTGATTAATTTAAGATTAATTACTAAATGTAATTAATTAAAAATGTAATTAACTAATGAAAGTAATTAGTTAAGGATTATTAATTAATGTAATTGATTAATAATCAATTAATAGAAGTAATTAAGGATTAATTAATCAGTGTAACTAATCAAAGGATTAATATAATTAATTAAGGAGTTAATTAATTAAGGTAAGTAATTATAGGATAGTTAATTACTGTTTATGATTAATTAAGGTTGATTAAAGAAAGTGATTAATTAGAGTATAATTAATTAATGTAATTAATTAAGGATCAATGTATTCAATTTTATTTAATTAATTAATGGAAGTAATTGGACGGTCATTAATTAATGTAATTAATGAAAATAACTAAAGGTTAATTACTATAAATGGTTAAGGATAATTAATTTGTGTAATTAATTAAAGGCTAACTAGTTAATGTAATTAAAGAATAATTAATCACGGATAGTTAATTAAGATAGGTAATTAAGAGATGATTAATTAATTAATTTGTAATTAATTAATGTTAAGTAAGCAGGATTAAGGTAATCCAAGTGATTAAAAGTTAGTAATTAATTTAATTAGAGATTAATTAAATTAATTAAGAGGGAATCAAACCTGCTTATGGATGTTTAAATGGTATTGGATGTCTTGGATTATTTGATATCTCTGATATGTGACATGTGTTACTCTGTGATAGGAGATGCATTGGTTGAATTGAGATAATGTGGATTATCTAAATATTGTGACAAAATGAGTTATCTATCTGTGTGAATATAGATAATAAATTGAATTGTTTAACCCTTCAACAACTTGGACTTTAAAACGATGTTTTGGATTTCGGTGAGATCAGGATCGAATTTCCAAATTTGGATATCTGAAAACCACATCGATCCAAATTAAACGTTAGGTGGTGAATCCAAGTGAAGATCAAGGTGAAGATTCGAAGTGTAAGAACTATTCGTCGTTAAAACGCTGAGGGTGATTCCAAGATGAGTTCAATGGAGATAGTACTTTCAGGGTTGAGATGGAGATTCAAAATGCAAGGGCTATGGTCGTTAACTCTAAGGGTGATTCCAAAATGAGCGTAACGAGATAGTGCCTTCGGTTTCGTTCGAACCCGGAACGAATTTGTATGGATTGAATGCTTTCAGAACATCGTTAATGAAGGACGATGAGCATTCTAAGATAGATGTGTTCTATAAAGGTAATAGTAGCCTCAAGCCTCATCAACCGGGAATGGCTAAAACATGGGAGGTGCAGCAAGGCTAAGTGGGTAGCACCCAAGTAGGACGAGATTTCCCCCTGTCTAGAAGTCCCTTTTTATTTCGGCTTAGTGTGTAGTTGGTCGCGCTAACCATGGGGTTGTCTTGTTCAGGACTATCCAGTAACGGATGGTTCCAGTCTTGTGTTGCAGGGGATTTAGGGTGGATCCTCGGTACGCTGATCTAGACCAGGTACTATGACGGGCGGTACCCCAGTAGCCCTGCCATTGCATGGAATCCAATCTTCAATAAGTGTCGTACGTTTTGATTGTGCCCAACTATGTTGGAACGTGAGATGTAAGCATTCCAACTATTTCTGTATTTTACTTGAAAACTCTTGACCCGATTATAATATAACTGGATTTCCTATCAAATGTTTTGGTTATCGTAAGATAATTTTTTTTCGTGTTTATGTGCGGAAAGTCTTACGAGATACCTTTTGTTTTCAAATGTTTTTCAAAGTTAAACAACTTTAACAGTTTACTCACACTAGACCCATGTCTGACCTGGAGTTTATTTTCCGTTTTATTAAACTCTTGGGTACTCAAATTTTTACGAGTAGCCAAGGGATTTAGTTTAGCTTTGATGAATTCTGGAGGAGAATTGGAGTTGGAGGCTTCAGCGGGTAGATATAAAATGGTTCCGCTGTGTCTGTATCTCTGTGATGTTTTTGAGTTCTATGATAGATAGGTGTTTATAACTATCTAATTTGTGATGTATAAGTTGTGTAGCTCTGATGTAGATGATAACTATGCAATATCTTATGTGATGTAATATAATTTATTCGATCCGCTATGAGATTCTGATATTGTTTCGTTCTTTTCTTTCTATATTTTCTCTTTTCTATCCCTTTCTTTCTTATTAACGATGTGTCTTTCTGTGGAATGAAAGGCGGGTCGTTACAAGTCTAATCTATAAAATCTAACCACAAAATGTAAAAAAAATTGTATGTAAAAATAAGATTATGTACAGTATAGTAAGAGTACCATAAACACATATATTACATATTACAAATAATATAAATTCACAGAAAGGTCATTGATTTACTATTTAAGATTAAACTACAGCATCTACAGAAAAGAGTCCATGGTTTTTGATTGTTGTTAATCAAATAACACTACAAGGTGTAGGACTGGACCGGCTCGCAATGGAAGAAATATGTGAATTTCAAAAAATTTACCATTTTGGGTTATTAATGGGCTATGAAGTCTAAACTCATGAAGAAATTTTCTAAGTTTCTTTTAAATAAAATCAATATTTTATTTAGTTTTCTGAATAAAATTTTACTAATTTAATGTGTGTAAATTAGAGTATATCAAATATACTCTTATATATAGAATTGTGTGTAACCGTAACTTATTAAATTTATTTAGTGAAGGAAACTTTTCATTTCATATCTTTTAAATTATTCAGTTAATAACGTGACATAAATTTATTTAGGAAAGGAAACGTTTTATTTCCTTCTCCTTAACTTATTCAATTAATGATTGTAACGACCCGCTATTTTGGACCATTCAAATCGACAATAAAACCATACATATCCGACTTGAATAATTCAAAATACTGAATTGTTAATTAAAATTTGGCAAAACTTAAAATATACAGTAAATAAATCAATCACGGATCACAGAGTGATATAATGCAGCGGAATAGATAAAGAATAGTAGTTCATGAAGCTACTATATACATCAGAGTTAGAAAAATACAACCGAATAGTTCAAATGCAGCGAAGTATCCAATGCCCAGATGACTTCTCTGAACCAATCAACTGGAAAGGCTGGAATCTGAATCGATAGTTGGATTTCCAAATGAAGCTCCGGACTCCAAAGGTGAGTCTCAAATGTTGTATCACTAAGTCTGACCCGAGCGTAAAGAAAAACACAAAACACTCGAGTCAGGATTAACGTTCTTATATTAATAAATCCAACTCAAGTGAAATATCAACTGAGATACAAATAACTTAAAGGATGTTTGGGTTAACCAATCTCTAAGGGTCCATGGAACTTTCTACAAGGTAGAAATATACACTATAACACCGTGGTCATTTCAGCTTAATTTATACTTCAAAACCAAATCTCATTTTCACTTCAAATATCTCTATATTTCCCAAAATAGTATTTATATATATTAAATAATTTACACAGTAAAGTATTTTCAATTTCCTCAACTTAACAAATCGTTCCAACATCAACCCGACCTTCCCATTCAAATTAAATTCAATCTCAATTTATCAATTTAAATTCAACTCAATTTCTAAAATAACCACTTAAATTTTTTCGATCTCAAATTCGGATTTATAATCACAAATACCCCTTTATATTTCCATATATTTCAAAACTTTAAGTATTCAACGTTTCATCTAAATTTTCATTTAATTTAGTTTTCTAAATAATAAATTCAAATTTAGTTCAACCTAAATTTTCATTTTAATTCAATTTAGTTGCTAAATAACAAATTCAACTACGTTGATTTCAAATACAGATCCGAATCTCAACATAAACCATTTAAATTCCAATATAGTTCAAGGCTTTAATATTTAAATGTTCTATATAACGGTTTCGTATAGATCTCGATTTAACCTCATTATTATTTGGTCTTGAAATACTCCCTTATTAGATTCAATATCATTTAAGTAACCTTAAATTACATTTTACTCAATATTTTCTTTAATTTATTTAAACGTGAAATATTCATTAAATCACTTAAATCAAAAATCCAGTTATAAAATCATACCTTTTAAATTTCCCATTCAAAAATTTCAAATCGATTTAATTAAATAAATCCTTGTTTAAATACCATTTTAATAAACCCAAATTTATCTCCCAATCTTAATTATTCAATTTATTACAAGAGAATCTATTTGAAATATAGATTTACATAAATACTTAACCATATTATATGTATTAAATCAATCTAATTTAAATCAAATATTACAACTAAATCTATATATACAATTTTCATTTATATAATATCTTAAGAATCAAATTTATTAAACCATATATTTCTTTCCAAAATTATAGAAATTATTTTCAAAATATTTATATGGACCAACGGTGTCTGTATATATTTCTTATCATATAGTCAAGTGCTACGGATATTTATCATTTCAATCCGTATACTAAATATATACGGGTGGATATCATTTCAATCCGAAATTCCAAATTCAATTAAATGAAAATCGCTTGGGTTTATCATTTCAACCCATAACGATTTTATCCAATTCTAAAGTCTGTTCGGGTATGTATCATTTCAACCCATAGTGATTTCTAAACTACAGGGAACTTGCAGAGTGATAACAAAAAATACAATAAAATAACAGGCATATATCATCAATAACAATATAATATAAACAATAGGATATGGTGTGATATCCCACAGGTGAACGGTTACAGATAATAACATATATAACAAATTTAAATAACTACAGCAGCATATTTCAATTGTCGTTTCAATTGAAATCAAATTTAATGAATAAAAGATTGTTAATCGTGAGTGATTGCTCACCTTTCGAGGCTAGAGAATATAGAAGGAGACACGGATACGCACACTGATACAGACACTGAAATTAAATTTCAAATCGAAGCAAAGCAAAATCGGCACGAATTCAACGATCAAAGCTGATTGGCTCGAATTGATGAAACGGATCAGATCAGAACTGGAACGACGAAGATAAATGGTATAGCGAACTTTTATAACCACCTATAACTATCTATACATATATGAAATTTATATTCTAAGTTCAATGTAACAACCCGCATATTTAACGATTTTATATTTAAATGTTTGATTTAAATATAGCGTCGTTATTCGGATTTTGGGGTCCGAAATGTTACTTTCTGCAAATGGCCGAATTGGAGCTTGAAACCATTTCCATTGAGTCCAAAATGGCGTTTGCGATCTTTTTGAGTATAATCTTTGATATATTTGGAGTAAGTTGAAATTTGACCCTTTTTCTACTTGGGCTTGAGTTTGGGTTCAGCCCATTGGCTAGCTAACTCACTTAACCTTCTACTTCAGCCCCTTCCCCTCATCTCTCTTCATTTCATTTTATTTCTTAAGCTAAAAACTGAAATGGGGGAAAGGAAAGAGAAATAGAAATTAGCAAGCCCTAGTTTCTCCTTTGTAGCTTGATTCTTGCTCCAAAATCAAAGAGAATCCATTGGTAAGTTCATCTCCATCTCTTCTCCTCTTCAATTTCTGTAAATTTCCTAACCCTAACTTAGGAAATACTTGCTTTGATTCTAGATTGAAGCTTGTAGTGTTGAAGTGGAGTGTAGTTGGTTGATTCCTTGCAATTGTGCTTCTTCATCTTCTTGGTTTTGTGTAAAAAGGTGAGTTTTGAACTCACATCTACTTCTCTTGATTTCATTGATGTTAGGTATGAATTCCTAACACCTTGTTCATATGCACTTGCAATTGGTTTGGGTTGAATTGGGGAATATACCAATTTTTAGTGTTTTGGGTTCAAATCTTTGAAATCCTAACTTTGATGTTTTAATCATGTTTTGGTGATGCATCGAGGAACATATAGGGCCGGGTTGTCGATTGGCATAAGCCTTAGAGCCAATGTTCGTCCGATTGCATTTTGGGAGAGTTTGCTCTTCATTTGAATAAGGCTGAAAAACAGCCCAGGCATGATTCAGTCGACTGAAAACTCTGTTCAGTCGACTGAACCTGAAACCCGAGAGTTTCCAGGCATGATTCAGTCGACTGAAAAACTCTGCACAGTCGACTGAACCTGGAAACAGAAAGTTTCCTGAACCTGGAAATTTTCCAGGTATAGGGTCAGTCGACTGAAAACCCTGTTCAGTCGACTGAACCTACTGTTTCTGCCCACTTTGCCTTTTTGGATTGAATTTTCAATTTGAATCGATTCATGATGATCCTATGTATGATTATCAATTGTTTTGACTTTGATGATTCCTTTTGATTTTAATCCACGGGTTTTTATAAAATAATCTCTCGAATCGCATTTAAAAGTTCGTTTCTCTAATTTATAAATTCTAATTAAAACACACACACTTTCGCACTTCGAACGAAGTGGAAGGGTGATTAAATGGTTGGGCAAAACACGGACCATGAATCTGTGCGTTTATCCTTCCGATTAATCCTTGACCTATTCGATTGATTGTTTTGACCTTCGGGTTTGGTTTATCGATGATATGAGGTAAACTTTATACTGCTTTGAGTGTGAAAGGAACTGACGGATAGTAAACCGTTTAGTGCGAACGAGTGGTTATGGGACATACGTTAACACTTTTCGGATTCCTTTTCGAGAGTTGTGACACATTCCGCCAGTTAGTGGTGTCCAGTACTGGGTCTTCGACCTTCACCACTACGGTTTGTTGCCTCTGGGATAGTGTCTTCGGACTGTCTCCCTAGGTTTGTTGCCTTCGGGTATGTTGCCTTCGGGTGCGTGCCTTCGGGTTTGTTGCCCTATATAGTTTCGCTCTGATGTTGGCCTTATGTGCCGCATGGGTGATACTTGGGTTTGGAGTCTTCGGGCTCATGGATCCTTGTTTGTACAGTACTGAGCTCGAGCAAATTTTATGATGTTTCATTGATATGTATATTCCCTTGGTATCGCCCTTCGGTGTTGGTCTTTTTGAGCCGCATGGAGTATAGCGATTACCCTGTGGAACTTGTATACCTTATGGGTATTTGTTATTTTCCTTCTGGCTTGTTTTGGGATATTTGTATCCTTTGTTTCTATATGTTGCCGATGATATGAGGCTTGTTCTATGTGATTCATCTCTTGTTGATGATTGTGTTATCTCTCCTAGAGATTTTATTATACTGTATGACCTTGCAGGTTTATTAGTGTTCAGTTTATCTAACTGATTTGTTATCTAGACTGACCAGTGTATTTATACTCGGGTCAGACCGAGATGTTTCAGGTTAGGTGCTTTTGGGGACTTAGCCTATTTTGCTTCCGCATGGACTATTCGCTAGCTTCATTTTGTTATAGCGTCTTTTGTAGTCCTTATCTGTTGTAACTCTGATTTATACTCTTTCGTCTCGTTTGTATATTGTGGTCTCCAGTACCACTTGACATGTATTATTTTGTATACTCTGTGGTGTATCTGTGTATGTGTATATTATGATCGACTGTTCTGTGATGTATATTACATTTGAGTTGTTATATTTTCTTCTGATAGATCCTATAGCCATTGTAGTTTTGCTTTAAATATTTGTTGAATAGGTCGAATTTTAATGTGTTCTACTTTTCGACATATTTAGTGAATAGTTAAGGTAAGATTGCACATGGTCGCTTCCATTATACTCTATTGTCCGCGTTAGCCGACAGTATTATCTATGTAATACTCTTTGTTAACGAGGCTCTCGGAGTGGGGCGTCACATTCAAACATCACAAATTTAATTTACATGTTTTTCAAATATATAAATAAATAAATAAATCAAGCTTACATTTTTAGAAAAAATCAACATACACTTAAAATAATATATATATATATATATGTATGTATGTATATATATACTAACACCTTTATACTAAACTTATATAACTAGTGTGTGTATATATATATTCTCAAACAGATAAAATAAATGTTTAAATATGAATACCTAAAAGAAAACTTTTTTATATATATAACTTTTTCTATATATATTAAATGTTATATATATAATTTAAATCCATCCATATTTTTAAATTCAATAACATATTATATTCAACCTATATAAATTTCCAAATTATATATGTGTATTAAAATAATTTATAAAGTACAGTATTTATAAAATCATCTTAAATCCAAAATAGTATAAATATAACGTTGTAACAAAATATATACAATAATTAGCTAAATAAGTCAGTACCACATAGAAACCCATATGGTAACAAACCGCATAATATATATATATATATATATATATATATATTAAAGTATTTTATATAGTCTGTGACAAAACAAATATATGACTTACATAAGCGAATAACCATATTATAGGGAACCTGATATCAACAATAGAAGCTGACCCATATTAAAATATAAAACACAATATATATATATATTCTTATTAAAAATGAAAGATTCTTATTTTATAGTATGTTCCCTTCAAAATGTCGCATATATAATTCAAAATATTAACATGACTTATAAGCTGTGAGGAAGATCAAATAGAAACTATATATAAATATACACTGTCATGTTATGAAAATAAACTTTTGAAAAAAATAGTATTCAATACTTATATAAATAGTATGTATATCACAACTAAAAAAAACAAAGAAAACATATAATTACAAATATAAATCAAAACATATATGTGCTTACACGCCCATACCTCACCGATCAAGCAGAAGCAACCGGAAGGCGAGGTGATGGGTTTCGTTTGATGAGGAGGTTTGGAAGAAAGGTGAAGTGGCAGATGCAAATAATGGTGACAACCGCATGCTTCAGTTTGCTTTTTTTTCCAAAGAAAAGTAGGGAGGGGAATGAACAGATCTAGAGAAAAGAGAAGTGAAAGCGAAAATAAATAGGGATGAACCGCATGTTTTCAGGCAAATATAACGGAAGAAAATGAATAGGCAACCAAATTTTAAGTGAATAAATAAATAAAAGTAATTGTAACGGTCAACCCTTGATTTGGTGAAAATAATCGTAGCAATTAATTAAAGAAATAAATAGCAACGGGCACGTTGTTTTGATTCAGCTAACCCATAAAAGCAAATTATTAAAAATTTAAACGGTAGGAAACGTAAAAAAACGTACCACCATAAATGAAATTGATAACGTCTGTTCATTGATTCTGCAATATTTATTAAAGCAATTGATTGATGCGCGTTTAAATTTGAACGGCAATAAATCAGCTTGCTTTGAAATGGAAAGGAAATTAAACTAGCTTTGATTTTTAATGAGTAGTTATAGGCAAGAAATAAGATATTGAAAAAAAAGGTCACAATTTTGATTGAGCACTGATTTTTCTTGTTATACACGGTTACTAGATCTTTAACAAATTTTAAGCAAATGGGTTTCGAAATTAAAGCAGAAGAAACGGTCAGCTAAGATTAGATTTTGGAATAAGATTTTTAAACAATATTGAATGCGTTTAAAATTTAAAGCCTGCGTTGATGGGAACAATGGCAAGAAATTAAAAAGGTGAACGGTTATAAAATTTGTAAATAACGTTCCTATTAAATCAGGAGAGTAAAAGATAAGTGAATAAAATTAGAATGCGTACAACAGGTGCAGTGATTTTTGTCCAAAAAAATGAAAAAACGGATTTAAATTTTATATGTTTTCTTGTATGTATATATACATTATTTATTCCATCAAATAACGCGCCTTTTAAATCAAAAATCCAGTTATAAAATCATACCTTTTAAATTTCCCATTCAAAAATTTCAAATCGATTTAATTAAATAAATCCTTGTTTAAATACCATTTTAATAAACCCAAATTTATCTCCCAATCTTAATTATTCAATTTATTACAAGAGAATCTATTTGAAATATAGATTTACATAAATACTTAACCATATTATATGTATTAAATCAATCTAATTTAAATCAAATATTACAACTAAATCTATATTTACAATTTTCATTTATATAATATCTTAAGAATCAAATTTATTAAACCATATATTTCTTTCCAAAATTATAGAAATTATTTTCAAAATATTTATATGGACCAACGGTGTCTGTATATATTTCTCATCATATAGTCAAGTGCTACGGATATTTATCATTTCAATCCGTATACTAAATATATACGGGTGGATATCATTTCAATCCGAAATTCCAAATTCAATTAAATGAAAATCGCTTGGGTTTATCATTTCAACCCATAACGATTTTATCCAATTCTAAAGTCTGTTCGGGTATGTATCATTTCAACCCATAGTGATTTCTAAACTACAGGGAACTTGCAGAGTGATAACAAAAAATACAATAAAGTAACAGGCATATATCATCAATAACAATATAATATAAACAACAGGATATGGTGTCATATCCCACAGGTGAACAGTTACAGATAAAAGCATATATAACAAATTTAAATAACTACAGCGGCATATTTCAATTGTCGTTCCAATTGAAATCAAATTTAATGAATAAAAGAATGTTAATCGTGAGTGATTGCTCACCTTTCGAGGTTAGAAAATATAGAAGGAGACACGGATACACACACTGATACAGACACTGAAATTAAATTTCAAATCCAAGCAAAGCAAAATCGGCACGAATTCAACGATCAAAGCTGATTGGCTCGAATTGATGAAACAGATCAGATCAGAACTGGAACGATGAAGATAAATGGTATAAGCGAACTTTTATAACCACCTATAACTATATATACACATATAAAATTTATATTCTAAGTTCAAACATCACAAATTTAATTTACATGTTTTTCAAACATATAAATAAATAAATAAATCAAGATTACATTATTTTTTTTTAAAAAATAACATACACTTAAAATAATATATTTATACTAACACCTTTATACTAAACTTATATATCTAGTATATATATATTCTCAAACAAATAAAATAAGTGTTTAAATATGAATACCTAAAAGAAATTTTTTTTATATATAACTATTTATATATATATATATATATATTAAATGTTATATATATAATTTAAATCCATCCATATTTTTACATCCAATAACATATTATATTCAACCTATGTAAATTTCCAAATTATATATGTGTATTAAAATAATTTATAAAGTAGAGTATTTATAAAATCATCTTAAATCCAAAATAGTATAAATATAATAACAAAATATATATAATCATCAACTAAATAAGTCAGTACCGCATAGAAACCCATATGGTAACAAACCGCATAATATACATATATTAAAGTATTTTATATAGACTGTAACAAAACAAATATATGACTTACATAAGCGAATAACCATATTATAGGAAACCTGATATCAACAAATAGAAGCTGACCCATGTTAAAATATAAAACACAAAATATATATATATATATATATATATTCTTATTAAAAATGAAAGATACTTATTTTATAGTATGTTCCCTTCAAAATGTCGCATACATAATTCAAAATATTAACATGACTTATAAGCTGTGAGGAAGATCAAATAGAAACTATATATAAATATACACTGTCATGTTATGAAAATAAACTTTAAAAAAAAATAGTATTCAATACTTACATAAATAGTATGTATATCACAACTAAAAAAAAAACTAAAAACCAAAAAACAAAAAAAAACATATAATTATGAATATAAATCAAAACATATATGTGCTTACACGCCCATACCTCACTGATCAAACAGAAGCAACCGGAAGGCGAGGTGATGGGTTTCATTTGATGAGGAGGTTTGGAAGAAAGGTGAAGTGGCGGATGCAAATAATGGTGACAGCCGCATGCTTCAGTTTGCTTTTTTTCTCAAAGAAAAGTAGGGAGGGGAATGAACAGATCTAGAGAAAAGAGAAGTGAAAGCGAAAATAAATAGGGATGAACCGTATGTTTTCAAGCAAATATAATAGAAGAAAATGAATAGGCAACCAAATTTTAAATGAATAAATAAATAAAAGTGATTGTAACAGTCAACCCTTGATTTGGTGAAAATAATCATAGCAATTAATAAAAGAAATAAATAGCAACGGTCACGTTGCTTTGATTCAGCTGACCCATAAAAGCAAATTATTAAAAATTTAAACGGTAGGAAACGTAAAAAAACGTACTACCATAAAATGAAATTGATAACGTTTGTGCATTGATTCTGCAATATTTATTAAAGCAATTGATTGATGCGCGTTTAAATTTGAACAATAAATCAACTTGCTTTGAAATGGAAAGGAAATTAAACTAGCGTTGATTTTAATGAGCAGTTATAGGCAAGAAATAAGATATTGAAAAAAAAGCCCACAATTTTGATTGAACACTGATTTTTCTTGTTATACACGGTTACTTGATTTTTAACAAATTGTAACGATCCGTAATCTTGACAATTAAAAATAGTAAATTTAATAAGATTTTGTAGTTAAATGTGAAAGAAATTAAAATTTAAGATTTATAACTGGAATAATACTAAAATGAAATGCAACAATATTAATTAAAGCAAGTTATTAACAATTTGGATGGAATTCCAATTAGTTGAAATAGAGTAAGGTTATATTTGGTTATAAAGTGAACATAGGAAAAATAATGTAAATATTGAATTCATTATTGAAATGATACACTGTTAATGGAAATTGAATAAAATTCGTGTTATGAAAGAAACAGTAATATTTGTTTGTAAGTAATAAACTTATAAATGTAATTATAGGCTAAATGGTGCAACTATTATATATACATTACCTATTTATTTGGTCTATTAAATTTAATTGGATACAAATGTCAATTAATTCCTTTAATTAGTGCAATTAATGTATGTTTAATTGATAATGGTAAAAAGGTTGATTATATACAGTGTAACCAACGTAAATTTTTATCATAGTATGACCTTTGATTTGAATAAAAGGATGGAAATCAGTTTACTCAAATTTATTGGAATTAGAAATTTTAATAAGTGAATTAGTTACAATCAATGAAACAAAAGGTTACGTAAATGAATGGTAAGATGAAATGGTAAAATATTGATGTAATGGAAGATATAACAATGTTGACTATGCATATAAGGTAATAATTGATTTAATAAGAGAATGAAACCAAGGTAAATTAATTAATTGAGACTTTAATTATAGTTAATGTGTGAAATTGACCAAAGTTCAATAAAATGGAAATATAGTAGTTAATGCAAATAAAGGATGGAAATTGGAGTATATTAGCGTAATGAAATGTAGAACAAATGTCAACTATGTTATTAGATCATAAGTTTGGACCATAAATAAAATTCTAAAAAACAACAAAACTACAAAGAAGCAATGAACCGGAAGGTTCTAACGCGTATTAGAATATAATTTAATAACAGGAATTGGAATACTAAATGTCAGTTTTAATGATGAGTTAAATGAATATTGATTGATAGAGAAAAAGATTTATTTAGTATGCAATTTAATGCTTGTTGAAAACTGTAATTTTATAAACATGTTTGCTTGACTATAAATAAGGATTACAATGTTCACGTATTTATTTAATTGATTTCATCAATTAGGGTCTGTTTTGAAGTGGAAGATTAAAATTAAATGGAAATAAATTTATTAAAATCTTTCAATTGAAAAAGGAAAAGAAACAAAGTGCAATTGATGAAATTAATGTAAGAATGTTTTCATTATGAATGCACATTTTTTGGAAATATAAGAATGCATTTAATATTGTATAAGTTGATCATTTTAGAATATAAGAATGTTTACATTTATGAATTGCAAGTAACGAATAAGCATTTTGATGAAAATAAAAGAATGTTGAGGAAATAAAGTGAACGTTTCCATTCTGAATATAAATATAACGTTGTAAAAAGAGAAAATTGAATTTTTAAAACAACATTTTACGGTAGTTAAATAGCAGGCATAGGTTGCACGGATGTGATTTTATTACTAATCTTGAAATTTAAAATAAATTAAATAAATGAGTTCATAATTACGTGTCGAGAAAAATGTTATTTTTAAATTTGAATTTTTAAATCATGGTTCATATTTTATTTATGTATCCGCTGTCCCCGTTATGTAAATTGGTCTTTTTAAATTTAGTTATGTTGCGGTAATTAAATCTTTAATGAATGTCAAATTTGGTATGTTTGGGGTTACAAAAAAATTAATTGGGTGAACAAATGTTTTGAAATTTGAATTCTAAAGTTTGTTTATAGAGTAGAGTTGGTCCATTCATTCCCTTTCTAATTAATAATTGTCACATTTTTTTTCTTACCACTAATATAAAACTGAGAATTATGTCATCAAATAAATGTCTAACCAAATTCTCACCATGTAAATAGTTTGAATTTGAGAACATAAATAAAAAAGGTAACCATTTAGATTAGGAATGTAATAAGTGGCCGCTATAGCAAGATAAAGCACGTAAAAAATATAGCTAGCAAGTAGACAAAAATAAGAGTACAAAATTTTCAAGATTTTCAAAGAATGAAATGAAAACCTGAGTGGAGTGGTAGCGAAAAGGTGAAGCTTAGGGACCGTTTGGTTTCATTTTGTATTTTGAGTTTTGTGTTTCCAACTTGCACTAAAAAATAGCAAAAATGAAGAGAATAAGATTTATAATTTTTATCCATTGCGACGACCAACGGACAACGAAGAAGTTGGATTGTTCTCTGTGCTTTTGTTATCTCTCAAAACACGAAAAAAAAAATAAACTTGCTTTATATTTTACATGTTAATTTCATTTTTCAAAATTGTTTGTTTTCAACAATACATACAACGGACGCGCTTTTGAATAGACGAAAACACAAAACTAAAAACAACAAGCCAAACGGGGCCTTAGATTCCAATGTCCATTTGTCAATCTTATTCAACTCGGAACCAATAGCCTTAACTTGTAGTTACGACTAACATAAGAAATCTATGGAACATGGAAAAAATAGATTGGTATATGCAATAAATTAATATTTCAACACAAGCATGCCCAGACAGGGTAGTTTAATGAAAAGGGAATTATCTAATGGAAAAATAACGTATTTATGCATGTCAAGGTGAGTCTGCATTTAATTACAACATGCATTCATTTATAGTTGCACCTATGAAATTAGATTTAGCAGTATCATTGCCATCATATATTGAACATGAAGTAAAGATCAAAAAGACCGAGACAAATGAAAAACATTCATAAAACTAATAACTTGAAAGTTTTAACATTTGTTTTTGTTTATCTTATACTGATGGAAATGAAAATATTACATATACATGCATATGCTCTCTTTAGCTAGTGTAGGCTGTGAGCGAAAATGTATTAAATTATCAACACTTTACAATTCTATCAATAGCGAGATTTCCAACCGTGACTTTTGAAATTTCAAATTTGAAAGTTTACTCTGATATACAATCATGTTTATATTGTATTAAAATTGTACCATAATATGGATAATTCCCATCGGAATTATCATTAATGATAAATTTAATACATGGAGAGTAATAGTATATAATGAAGGTATATTTTTGCATATTTATTTTTTAAGCACTAAAAAATTGACATGCAAGATAAATGACATGATTCCACTAATGATTAAAAACTTAGAACATAATGAAAGCAATACCATTGATTTACATGATTAAAGAACGCTAAAATAAATCGATAAATGTTGATGGAAACAATGTCAGACTAAGTCACTAACATTTTAATTGCTTCAGAAGCTACTACTTGGACCTTTCATAGGCAATTGTATTCTTAAAAATTGCACACGATTCTGTCCATAATAATAATTTATTTGAAGCCACCTTTCAAAATTTCAAAATATAAACATGTTGTATGTCAGGGTCAACTTCCGAATTTGAAATTTCAAAAAATCACGGTGGAAACACTGCTCATTGGTTTCTCGCTATTAATAGACTTGTCAAGTGATGATGTATTTAGATATATTTTTGCTCACAGCCAACATTACCTAAAAGAGCATACGCAGTTAAAAGCACAAGTATTATTTCCATTTGCAGTAGTATAAAATAAACAGAAAAAAGAAATGAAGGCTAAAACCACTAATGTTTTCAAGTTATTGGCTCTATGAATGTTCTTCAGTTGCCTCGGTCTTCCTATTTTTGCTTCAAGTTCAATTTATGTTGGCATGGTACTATCAAATCTAATTCCATAGATGCAACTATAAATGAATTCACATTGTGACTAAATGCATGCCAGTCTACACATGAAACAACTATAATCAATCTTTTGAAACTTCCTAAAATTCCCTTTTCACTTCGCATTTCTTTTCTTCTCATTTCCCAACAGCCTACAAATGCCTAATCACCTCAAATTAACCTTCATTATGTTATCTTTTTGTAGCCTAAAATTCACTAATCGCCCCAAATTAACCCTCAATTTTGTTATCATCTTATGTCTCCACTCCCGACTCTCGAATCTCTAATATTAACTTCTGTCACATCTACCTACACCGACACTGCTGACTACTTGCTGAAGATACACAAATAAATTTCATATGGCTACACTTATTATGTGAGTATTGTTGAAGCTTGCTGCATATTGCGGGAGTTAAACAACTGTAGCACGTCTGACTACGACAGATCGAAAAGCTATGTTAAATTTCCATCAGGTTTGTGTGAATTTGTGAATAAAGTGACTCATGGTTCACATAAGTGGAAACATCTTAACTGAGCATGTACGAATGCATCTGTTTGACTGAAGTTTGTAGTACTGTCTCGCTTTAGAGGAGTACTTGGTGCTCAGTACAAGTTTTTTTGTGATAAATAAATCTTAAAACTATAACATATTATGTTGCTTTTCTATGAACTCCTTTATAAGCAATGCATAGGACTACATATTCAGATTCATCACTTGGTAACCAAGAAACAGAAGTGTCTTTAATCTACTTATTATTCTTTTTTGGTGAAACTAATATAACTTATTGAATATTCAATTTCCAAAAATATATTTGTCTTCACATGAATTATATATCAGAAAATAAATATGGCTTCAGATTTTGAATTAGTACCGAAGATCAATGGATTTCGGTCATTTAATTTGTTTTACGTATGTTGTAGTTCAATCATGCTTCATATTGAAATTTATATAATCAACAGTACCTCAAATAACAGTAAAACATACGGATGCCTCGCTCAATATTAAACTTGTGACGCCCCACTCCGAGAGCCTCGTTAACAAAGAGTATTACATAGATAATACTGTCGGCTAACGCGGACAATAAAGTATAATGGAAGCGACCATGTGTAATCTTACCTTAACTATTCACTAAATACGTCGAAAAGTAGTCACATTAAAATTCGACCTATTCAATAAATATTTAAGGCAAAACTACAATGGCTATAGGATCTATTAGAAGAAAATATAACAACTCAAATGTAAATCACATCACAGAACAGTCGATCATAATATACACATAAACGGATACACAACAGAGTATACAAAATAATACATGTCAAGTGGTACAGGAGACCACAATATACAGACGAGACAAAAATATAAATATCAGAGTTACAACAGATAAGGACCACAAAAGACGCTACAACAAAATGAAGCTAGAGAATAGTCCATGCGGAAGCAAAATAGGCTAAGTCCAAAAGCACCTAACCTGAAACAACTCGGTCTGACCCGAGTATAAATTACATGGATCAGTCTAGCTAAACAAATCAGTTAAATAAACTGAACAACAATAAACCTGCAAGGTTACAAAGCATAATAGATATCTCTAAAAGAGATACACAATCATCTAACGAAAGATGAATCATATAGATCAAGTCTCATATCATCGGCAACATATAGAAACAAAGGATAAGAATATCCCAAAGCAAGCCATAAGGCAAACAACAAATTCCGATAATACGAGTTCCACAAGGTAGACGCTATATTTCATGTGGCTCCAAAGAACCAATACAGAAAAGCAATACCTAGGGAATATACATATAAATGAAACATCATGAGCGGTGGTGAGTAAACCACTCCAATATCTCTTGAGCGGTGGTGAAGAAACCACTTCGGTATCTCTTGAGCGGTGGTGAAGAAACCACTCCAATATCTCTTGAGCGGTGGTGAAGAAACCACTCCAATATCTCTTGAGCGGTGGTGAAGAAACCACTCCGAAAGCAATACTAAAGACAACCGCCAACCCCATATTTTTTTTTCCCGAGTCGGGGCAAAGGGCCAACTCCAAAGGAGATATTTAAAGGAAACAAGCCAGAGGAGACAGTCCGAAGACACTATCCCAAAGGCAGCATGTGTCACAAACTCCCAGAGAGGAATCCGAAAAGTGGTAACGTGAGTCCCATAACCACCCGTTCGCACTAAACAGTTTACTATCCGTTAGTTTATTTCACACTCAAAGCAGTACAAATTTACCTCATATCATCGATAAATCAAATCCGAACATCAAAACGATCAATTGAATAGGTCGGGATTAATCGAAAGGATAAACGCACAGATTCATGGTCCGTGCTTTGCCCAACCATTTAATCACCCTTCCACTTTGCTCGAAATGCAAAATTGTGTGTGTGTGTGCGCGCGTTTAAATAGAATTTATAAATTAGAGAAGCGAGCTTTTAATACGATTTAGAGATATTATTTATAAAACCCATGAATGAAGTTAAAAACAAGTCATCAAAGTCAAATATGCAATAACAACTAATTGGAATCAACACGAATCGATAAAAGTTGGAAATTAACTCAAAATTAGCCAAAATAGGCAAAACTGCAAATTTCAGACGTCTGAGCGGTGCCTTCAGACGTCTGGTTTCGGTCTCTGGAAAAATTCTAGAAAACCCAACCAGACGTCTGGTTTTGCATACCAGACGTCTGAAACCAATCAGACGTCTGAACTTGAGGATCAGACGTCTGATCCTGGTTTCTGACTTTCTTCCAACTGACGTGGCTTATTATTTTTCACTCCAGGTTAAAACCAGACGTCTGAGCTTTGCTTCCAGACGTCTGGTCACCTGGTCTGGGCAACAATTTGCCTAGGCCAAAGTGGCCAAAACATATCGGAACGAATCGATCCAACTCCACAGCAATAGATATGAATAGAGGTTAGAATTTCATATCAAACCACAGCAAAAGCAACATACTTAGATGTGAGTTACAAAAACTCACCTTTTAACCTCACAAACAAAGATGATGAAGAAGCACACAAGCAAGGAATCAACCAACCACACTCCACTTCAACACTACAAGTTTCAATCTAGAATCAAAGCAAGCATTTCCTAAGTTAGGGTTAGGAAAATTACTGAAATTGAAGAGGAGAAGAGATGGAGAAGATGGAGATGAACTTACCAATGGATTCTCTATGAATTTGGAGCAAGAAATCAAGATACAAAGGAGAACTAGGGCTTGCTAATTTCTAATTCCTCTTCCTTTCCCCCATTTTCAGTTCTAAGCTTAAGTTTCTAAGAAATGAATAAGTGAATGAGAGAAGTGGCTAAGCTAGAGGATTAGTTAAGCTAGAGGGCTGAACCCAAACCCAAACCCAATAGAAAAAGTAGCCAAAATTCACAAACTCCAAACATATCAAAGATTATACTCAAAAAGATCGCAAACGCTATTTTGGAACCAATGGAGGTAGTTTCGATTTCCAATTCGGCCATTTGCAGAAAGTAACATTTCGGACCAAAATCCGACTAACGACGCTATATTTAAATTAAACATTTAAATATAAAATCGCTAAATATGCGGGTTGTTACAAAACTTTTCCATGTCGTGACTTAATACTTATAAACCTACAATCTGTTTGCATAGCTATATCTATAAAAGAAGAAAAGAATATACTATCAACCAATATTTAGCATAAGCATACCTTTGTAGAACCACATTTCAACTGTATTCTCTATGTTTAAGTCTCATTTCATAACTTAAGAACATATGTGCATATGGTGGTAGTGATAGAAAAACAACCAACTTACAAATTTCCTTTTGACTTTGGGAGAAACACGGAAAGAAGGAAAATTACTTTAGAAAAATAAGTCATAATTACTCCATTAATAAAAGTAAGAATTTAAAAGAAATTTCCTTATTATTCATTTATTCGTATGACCAAAATCGAAAACAGGTAGGAATCTTTTTTCTGAAATGGTACATAGATACAACATGTCACTAGGACAACAAACTACAAATCATGTGTCAATAAATGTTTGAATCACGCTACGAAAGTTTCAAACTTGTGACCTTTCGCATCAAAGACAAATCACTTAACCATTAGAACAACAAACCACAAATTTATTTAAACAAGGGTAAAAACAATCAACTTTTTCCATAAGGTATGTAGAAATTTAGCCCGCTCTTACGATATGATTATTTGAAAATCTTCTAATTAATTTCAATTCAGAAAAAGTTATCTTCTTGGAAGCAATATAAGTACAGTAAGTAAATTTTGATAAGTGATCCATGCACATTGAAAACCATCGTCCTAAGATCAAGAATGTTAATAAACTGACGAATTGAATAGATTATAATGTGAAATTGCATCTTCATGTTGTTTTTACCTTTCTACCAAAACCTCAAAGCTTTGCGTTCTCAAACTTGCTCAATATTTGTTGTCCTTATTTACAATGAATAATAAGATATATAAATACAACCAATTATTTTATCACTTAAAATCATTATTTATATTAACCTTAATGATATAACTTCGATATTCATAATGCAAAAATAATTCATGGACGATATTTCACAAAATAATGAAATGGTTCGATTACTAGAAGGATAAAAGTTATAACTGAAAATTTATTCGATTTAACTAGAATCAAAAGTTAAATCATGAGTTAATTCAAACTCAAAGTCTATTGAACTCAACTAAGGCTTCAAACTTCAGGTCAGTTCAATTTGCATGGATTTAATAAATTCAGTTGGTAGCCTTCAGGTGAGCTAATTCAGTTTTACTGGGTTAAAAACGAAAGTAAACTTATAAATCATTCCTTTTCCATTCCAATGAGTTTATTATGTATTAAGTAATATTGAAATCTTACCTAAATTCTCTGCGGTTACAGCTTCAGAGGATGCAAGTGGTAAACCACAACTGGGTCCAATGGGAAATCAGATGAGCCTATTGCAGCATTCCCTATAATCATTGTAATCAGATTTGCTATCGCAGTACTATATTTTTCTGCTTACTACTCCTGCATGGACGTTGAATTTCATCTCTGTTCAAATTAACAGTAAACAAAATTCTTTCTACAGAAGCTCCAAAATAGCAGTTAACAAAGTAGCAGTTAATAAATCAAAATTTTTACAGACTCCAAAATACCCAGTAAGAAAATACTTCCTCAAATTTTTGTACACTTTATCATCTAGCTTCTATTTGCATGTTTTTGTAAGGTTATTTTCTACTTATTACCCTAAATTTGTGTCGTAGGCCTAATGTGTCTTTTTGAAAGAGCTTACACACATTGAAGAAGAAAACCAACAGAACTATGGCCAAGGTAAATATTATTATGACATGTATGTAAAAGTAACATTTAAGTTTTTCTGTTGATAGCATATTTTTCTGTTTATTATTCTTTGTTAGTTTTTTCTTAATTTTGGCAGTAGCTTTTCATTCTCTTCTCAACTACCAATAAATATCTTTCATGATATAGTTTAAAATTATAATGTTTGAAGCTTGAAAAGACTAATAGCATAAGTAACCATGCAATTAACTGACAAAAATTAGTGATGCTATTGATCTGTCAAGGTAATAAATGACATTTAATGATGACAATTTTAAAAAAATTCATTTCATATCAATTGTTTTAAAAAAGGACGTATTTATTATCTATGTGTGAATATCTCTATTTGCTGAACTGATGTAATCAAACGCTACTACAGTTTATTATCTTAATGCACTTATTAACTATACAAGCTTGTTGTACACTTGAGAATGCATCTAAGGATTCACCCCAAGTAATCGTAGAATTATTTACAAGTGAAGCCGGGTAAAATGTTTTGAGCAGGTTGATGAAATTATATAACATTGCATACAAGGCAACACTGTTGCTAGAATAGTTCATGCTGTTAACAATAGTTTAGAGCTATTTACATATATCATTAGATGATTCTATAATGCAATCATTTCGGTTAAGCATAACTTGTTTGACAAGGAATCAAAACAAACAATATTACAATATAAAAAAGTTTAGAAATAAAAATAAAAATCTATCTTATATATATAGATAATGAACTGATAATAAATGGTGTGAAGATCAAACTCCAGTGATGATAATACATTCATTTCTTGATAATTTGAAATTTATGGATTTTTAGTGTTGGGGCAGGATTCCAACTCGAGACTACTCAAATCGAAACCCCAAAAGCACAGCGGAAGACGGGATCGTGGTAAAAAGTGTTAAAACAACCAATCAATAACTCAATTTCAATCTCAATCAATCCAAAAGCAATCACAAAACCAAACAAACAATTTAGAAATCAAAGCAATAACGAAAAATAAATCACACAGCGATTTATAGTGGTTCCACTGATGTTGTGTTAGTGCACATCCACTTTAAGGGAGAGAACTTTTATTAATATTGATGAGAAGAGTACAAGGGGATTGAATACAATGGTCAAAATTCTAATTAAAATTGATTTGTGGAGAAGAGAATTAAAAAATATTAGGTTTTCATAAACCCTAATTTGTGGAGGCAGATCTCTTGCAGTTGCTTGCGCTCTTACCCAGATCTGAAAGCTGAAGCTAGCTTATATAGGAGAATAGAAACCCTAGGCACTGTTCTGAAATTGCCCCTGCACATATAATACAAATCTTCATGCCAAGTCCACAAGCGAAAAAAACAGGTTGAAGTCGCCTCAGACATCTAGCCAAAATGGTTAGACGTCTGATTTAAGCCTTTGGAAAAAGTTTATCTTCAGCTTAGACGTCTGATCATTAGGTCAGAGGTCTGGCTTAAACTCTTTGGAAAAAACTTCTTTTTAGCTCAGACATCTAACCATTTGGTCAAACGTCTTACCAAAGGTTCTGAATTGATTCTGCACAGACTCAGACGTCTGACCCATTTGGTCAGACGTCTAACCTCTATCAATTAAGCCAATCAACCTTTTTTCCTAATAACTTCCACCTCCAAACTCCGATTTGCGAACCATTTTCTCCGTTCCGAAGCTACTTCCGACCTCTACAATTCTTCATATAATGTCACCAAAATTTAACACTCCGCATCGACACTATATCCATCTCCAACTCCAATGGTACCATACCAGCAACGACAACCGATAGCACCAACTATCACTTCTTCTACCTTCAACCAAACATGAATGTTTTCCCAATGAGCTCCGACAAAGCCACCGCCAATTGCAATTCATCAACGAGCTCAGGCAAAGCCCCCGTCCTCTAATGAAATGTTGAAAACATCCAAATCTTAAGCTATCTAACCAAAGACTAGCACTTACCAAGAAGATAAAACCTCAATCGCTCACTTATACTCTTCCTTATCTACCACCAAGCTCCTCCCTTAACCGTGCCACTCCATGACACCTAGCACTTCTCCAAGCGAATCAAGTTCTAGCAATGCTCGAACTTCCCAACTAGCAATGCCTTAGTGAACATGTTTGCCGTGTTATCCATTGTGTGCACTTTTCCAAGATATACTTGCTTATCTTCATCCATGGCTACTAGAAATGACTCTCTTATCTCAATATGCTTAGTCCGTGAGCTAAATGCCAAATTCTCTGCCAAGTGAATGGCATTCTAGCTATCACACCAACATCAATACTATCATATCCGAATCCTAAGTCACACAATAATCGCTTCAAACAGAGTGCCTCCTTTGCCGCCTCCACCGCGGCTATCAACGTTGCTTCCCTTGTGGATAAAGCAAGTACGGCTCCAACTTGTGGCCGAAAATTGATTTTCTTCGATACATATCACCGACGTAGTCCGAATTGCAATAACCAGCTTACTTGGAATCCATCGCCTTACTACTGCCAAAAACAAGATCATAAGATTATGTGCCTCTAAGGTATCTTAATATAAGCTTCACAGCTTCCCAATGCGATTTCCATGGGGTTGCCGTGTATCGACTAACCATCGCACCGGTGTTTGCAATATCGGGCCTTGTACACACCATAGTATACATATGACTTCCAACCGCACTAGCATATGACACATTTACCATATATGCCTTGTCTTCCTCCGAGATAGGTGATCCTTTAGTCGAAAGCTTCAGATGCAAAGGTAAAGGTGTATTTAACGCCTTTGCATTCTTCATGCTAAACCGGCAAAGCACTTTCTCATTGTACTCCTTTTGAGTTAGTTCAACTCAAAATGCTTTCGATCTCTTATAATTTCCATGTCCAATATCCTTCTTGCTTCTCCAAAATCCTTCATTTCGAACTCCGATATCAAATTCAGTTTTAGCTTGTTGATTTTTATTCTTATCCTTAGAAGCAATGAGCATGTCATCCAAATACCAGAGTAAATACACCCAACAATCATTTTCAACTTCTTGAAATAAACACAAGCATCCTTGATGCTTCTATCAAAACCATTTTCAAGCATAAAATGATCAAACCTCTTGTACCATTGTCCCTTTAAACCATATAGTATTTCTTCAACTTGCAAACCAAATTTGACATACCATACACAACAAAACCTTCCGGTTTCTCCATATAGATGTCTTCATCCAAGTCTCCATGCAAGAAGGAGGTCTTCACATCAAGTTGCTCCAACTCCGAGTCGTGAGTAGCAACAATAGCAAGTAATATTCAGATAGAAGTATGGCGCACAGCCGATGTGAATATCTCATCATACTCCTTTCCCTTCTTTTGTGAAAACCACTTAGCCACTAACCTAGCTTTGTATCTCACAACGTTCTTCACCTTATATATCCGTTTGCATCCAATAGAACGGTTTCTTTTAGGAAGTGGAACCAAATCCCAAGTTTGATTCTTTAATAATGATTGCATCTCTTCCTCCATGACACAAATCCATTTCGAGCTATCACTCGACTCCATGACATCATCAAGGTCCATAGGCTCATCTTGGACTACATGAAGAGCATAGTTCAAATTATCACAAAAGCTAAGATAGTTCAAATTGTTGATTCATGGGTTTTGATTCATGACACAAGCTTCAGAGATCATGAGACGAACTACAAAGAGAATACTATACAAAGGCGACAAAAAGAGAATAAAAGTATATTGTGCACTACAAAGGAGACAAGACTACAATCCAAAGATTAGTATTAATATTTTATTATATTGAGTCTTAGAATATTGTTAAAATCATTCCTCAAGTAGTCACACACACATACAAATAGTTGTATATTGTTTTATACTTGAAAAAAATATGATCTGTGCACATAACATCAGGTCGGTCGACCGACCAGTAAACTCGGCTGACCAAACCTGTTATTAGTGCACAGATATGCTCTGTTTTGTGCACGATTTTAAACTCAGCTGACCGGCCAGAATTTTCAGTCATCCGACCTGGAAATAACGGCTATTTTTCTGAAGAGTTGTGATCGTTCGTGAAGAGGAATCACCTTCAATCCAAGAGATATGGTGACAACCTTTGATTGAAACTTTTCATGAAAGATTGTAACTATTCTACAACTATATAAACATGTTTAATTCATTCCTACAATTACCAATTCTTTTTTATAATTCTGAAATCTATTCTCTATTTATTTCTTCAAATAAAAGCATTCATTCTCATTCAGTATCGCTAGAATCTCTGAATTGATTTATATACTTCGATTCTACAAGATTATCCTCCTTCTAAATCTTCACACACACTACATATTCTTGAGGATTTGATTATAGGAAAATTGTACTATCAAAAGACAATCCGTGTTATTCAGAACACACTCGTCAACAAATTATTTGTATTAAGTTGAAGTCCTCTTCGGCTGTTGAGGTGGAAAAATTCCTATTCGGCTGCTCAGGTGTGGTATACCTATTCCTCCGGGTTAAGTGAGGGGTTTAGTCTAAATCCAGAGATATTCTGGGACTGGATGTAGAACGGGAAGTTCGAACCAGTATAAAAATTCCTGGTGTGCTTACTTTAATTTTTATTTTACTGCTATTATTAGTTTCCGCATTTATATATTATATTACACGATCCTTAGTACTGCACGTACACTATCACAAATCACCATATCTTTCGGGTGGTCTTGTAGTACGACGACCAACCTGAGCAGCAATACCATCACCCAAACTCCCATCGGCTCCACCTTGAACCGAATCTTCTCTAGAATCATGCATATCACCAACACTACTAGAGGAACCCTGTGGACTATGTGATGTAACATCAACCGTTACTTCCTCACAAGCATCTCCAACTACTCTACTCTCTCTAATATTTGGACAAAATGAGGAAATAATTTCCTTTTCCTTTGATTCACCATGAACCAAATCCGGAACATCCGATGAGCTCACATTCTCCTTGAACATCGCCGACTCATCAAAAGTAACATGGTATGAATTCATTACCTTCTTCGTTTTCGGATTCCAAATCTGATAGCCTTTTACTCCGTTCACATAGCCAAGCAAAATCCACTTGGGAGTTTTAGGTTCAAGCTTATCATTTCCCGGATCATGCACATGAGTAGGACTGCCAAGCACACGAAGATAACTCAAGTCAATACTTTTTCCCTTCCACACTTCCTCCGGAATTTTGTTACCAATAGCTGAGCATGAAATTCGATTAATAATATGTACTGCGGTTGACAAAGCTTCAGCCCAAGATCCCTTCGCCAAACCCGATGTCAATCTCAAGCATCGAGCATTCTCAAGTAGGGTACGATTCATCCTCTCCGCAACACCATTCGATTGCGGTTGAGCACTGATTTTTCTTGTTATACACGGTTACTAGATTTTTAACAAATTGTAACGATCCGTAATTTTGACAACTAAAAATAGTAAATTTAATAAGATTTTGTAGTTAAATGTGGAAAAAATTAAAATTTAAGATTTATAACTGGAATAATACTAAAATGAAATGCAACAATATTAATTAAAGCAAATTATTAACAATTTGGATGGAATTCCAATTAATTGAAATATAGTAAGGTTATATTTGGTTATAAAGTGAACATAGGAAAAAGAATGTAAATATTGAATTCATTAATGAAATGCTACACTGTTAATGGAAATTGAATAAAATTCGTGTTATGAAAGAAATGGTAACATTTGTTTGTAAGTAATAAACTTATAAATGTAATTAAAGGCTAAATGGTGCAACTATTATATATATATTACCTATTTATTTGGTCTATTAAATTTAGTTGGATACAAATGTCAATTAATTCCTTTAATTAGTGCAATTAATGTATGTTTAATTGATAATGGTAAAAAGGTTGATTATATACAGTGTAACCAACATAAATTTTTATCATAGTATGACCTTTGATTTGAATAAAAGGATGGAAATCAGTTTACTCAAATTTATTGGAATTGGAAATTTTAATAAGTGAATTAATTACAATCAATGAAATAAAAGGTTACGTAAATGAATGGTAAGATGAAATGGTAAAATATTGATGTAATGGAAGATATAACAATGTTGACTATGCATATAAGGTAATAATTGATTTAATAAGAGAATGAAACCAAGGTAAATTAATTAATTGAGACTTTAATTATAATTAATGTGTGAAATTGACCAAAGTTCAATAAAATGGAAATATATTAGTTAATGCAAATAAAGGATGGAAATTGGAGTATATTAACGTAATGAAATGTAGAACAAATGTCAACTATGTTATTAGATCATAAGTTTGGACCATAAATAAAATTCTAAAAAACAACAAAACTACAATGAAGCAATGAACTGGAAGGTTCTAACGCGTATTAGAATATAATTTAATAACAGGAATTGGAATACTAAATGTCAGTTTTAATGATGAGTTAAATGAATATTGATTGATAGAGAAAAAGATTTATTTAGTATGTAATTTAATGCTTGTTGGAAACTGTAATTTTATAAACATGTTTGCTTGACTATAAATAAGGATTACAATGTTCGCGTATTTATTTAATTGATTTCATCAATTAGGGTCTGTTTTGAAGTGGAAGATTAAAATTAATTGAAAATAAATTTATTAAAATCTTTCAATTGAAAAAGGAAAAGAAACAAAGTGCAATTGATAAAATTAATGTAAGAATGTTTTCATTATGAATGTACATTTTTTGGAAATATAAGAATGGATTTAATATTGTATAAGTTGATCATTTTAGTATATAAGAATGTTTACATTCATGAATTGCAAGTAACGAATAAGCATTTTAAGGAAAATAAAAGAATGTTGAGGAAATAAAGTGAACGTTTCCATTCTGAATATAAATATAACGTTGTAAAAAGAGAAAATTGAATTTTTAAAACAACATTTTACGGTAGTTAAATAGCAGACATAGGTTGCACGTAAGTGATTTTATTACTAACCTTGAAATTTAAAATAAATTAAATAATTGAGTTCATAATTACGTGTCGAGAAAAATGTTATTTTTAAATTTGAATTTTTAAATCATGGTTCATATTTTATTTATGTATCCGCTGTCCCCGTTATGTAAACTGGTCTTTTTAAATTTAGTTATGTTGTGGTAACTAAATCTTTAATGAATGTCAAATTTGGTATGTTTGGGGTTAAAAAAATATTAATTGGGTGAAAAAATGTTTTGAAATTTGAATTCTAAAAGTTTGTTTATAGAGTAGAGTTGGTCCATTCATTCCCTTTCTAATTAATAATTGTCACATTTTTTTTCATTGTTTCCTCATTTGTTCCATTACTCATCTCCATTTACATGGTCTAAAGCCTTTTCATTTCATGAACGTTACATACTTTTCATATTTTTAATTCTTTATTTCACCTCTTTTAATATCTACCATTTTTATTGGGTTGTTCATATTTTTACTTTATTTCAATTCCTACTTTGTTTATATTTAGCTTTATTAGCTTTTCACTAGTTTCATTCCTCATTCTTGTAGCTTCATTTCATTTTTAAAAAAAATTCATCTTTTATAGCTTCATTTTTTTGTCACTCTTCACCTTCCTCCTTCCTTTTTTCATGTTTCTTCTTCAAATCTCCTTTCTCTCTTTTTTTTTCCAAAGTTTTTTTTCCTCTTTCTTCTTCTTAATCTTCAAATCTTCTTCTTTTTCACAGTTTCCTTTTCTTTTCTTTTTTGTTCTTCTTCTTCTTTAATTTTTTTTTTCTCTTTTAAACCTTCTCTTCTTTCCATGTCTTTTTCTTCAAATCCAGATTTATATAATCTTCTCTTCAAAACTTTCTATAAAAAATATATTAAGATAGCAAGGAAACAAAACAAAATGAGAAAGAAGTTGCAGATACAAATCTGGCTAAGCAAAAAGGTACGCAATACTAAAAATTCCATTGCAAGTTAAATAAAATATATGATGTGATATATAATTTCTTTTTTATTTTTTTGAAATTTCAATCACCATTAATGCGTATAACTTTCTCCTACGAACTCAGATTCACACGCGGTTTTCTCCGCTAGGTTCGTATTGGAATTCCAGACATTTAGACGCTGGTTTGAACGAATTCTGAGACCGTCGATTTTTTGGGTTTAAATCGGATTTAAATTCGATTTAGATCCCAAATGTGAGTGTTTTAACCCACTCACAATTTCTAAAATTTTCTATGTCTTTTAAATTGATTTTAGATATGAGTAGAAACTTATTTATGACTGTTTGGCATGTTTTATTCATCATCTCTGTTAAATCGCATTTATTTAATATAACTGTTAATTAATTTTATTATTGCATATAAATTGACAGTTAAATTTATTTATTTGCATATAAACTGATAGTTAAACAGTAAATAAATTTATTTTGAATATAAACTGTTAGTTAATAACTGTCATTTATTTCCTGTTATATTGTATATGTCATATATTGATGTTTGTTTAAATTGATGATGATTGAAATAAATTGATGAGGATTATAATTAATGATTGATGATTGATGTTTGGTGAATGGATGATGTGTACTATATTTTAAAATCTGCAAGTTATCATGTATTTCATTCATTCGGGATTGCGGTTTGAAATGATATACAACCGCATTTTTTTTTATTTTTAAATTGCGGATTGAAATGATAAATATCCGTATCACTTGACCATAGGATAGAAAATTATATACAGGCACCGCGGTATATATATATATAAAAATTATTTTTGAAATGATTTTTCTATGGTTTGGATAGGATACGGTTAATAAATATAGATTTTGATATTATATAAAATCTTATTTTATATATACATCTATAGTTAAAGTATTGAAGATAAGCTATGTATGGATTTGTTAAATAAAATAAATAAGTTGAATGACGGGGTTTGATTATTTTATATTATATGGTTAAGTACATGTTAAGATATTGAAATTACATATAAGGATTTAAATTAATTAAGATTGGGAGTTAAATTGGTAAATTTATTTGGATTTGAGCTTAATTAAGAAGTTAACTTCATAAGTTGATGTAAAATTTATTAACTTGAAATTTTAAAAAGGTATGATATTTATAACTGAATTCTATTCAAGGTGAATTAAATGAATATTTCTAGTATAAAAATTGAAGGGAATTTTCTTTTACAAGTAATTTGAGTTTTACTTAAATGATTACGGGTTTATTATGCAATTATTATTTCAAACTAAAAAAATAGGACTTTAAATTGGTGAAATAGAAATTTCCAACCTTAGTTCCAATTGTTTAATATTCAAAGTTTGAAATATATTGAAACTAAAGTGGTTTATTTAAACTGAAAGCGATTTTAAATTTATGGATTTTGACTTAATCTTAAATGAAATAAATTGTAAGTCGCGGAAATTATTTTATTTTATAAAGAAATTTTGAATCCAAACTATTGATGCTATTTACTGTTTGAATATCCAAACCATTTAAGTTTTAGAAATTATGGTTTATAGCTATGAATTTTTGAAGTATTATAGTTTGAAAGTTATAATTCAATGTTTGGTTTCCGGCTTAAGTTTGAAAACAATATGATTTTGGAAAAGAAATATATATTTGAAATAAAATGATATTATATTAATTTGGTTTTTTATAAAAATAATATCAAATGAGTTTGTTTTGAAAAGGAAATGATATCGTATTTATGGGTTTTGAAATGGATAATTATATTCTGGTTTTTGAAAGTATAATTAATTTTTAAATGACCGCGGTGTTATAATAACGTTTGGATGTTGAAGAGACCAGGATCGGAAGTTGTCATACTCTCTGCCAACTCCGAAAACCACTTTAACAACCGTGTACGCAGTGGAGATTCCAGAATGAAGTAGGATGGTGGCGGCGTTTCATGTAAGGTAAATACGTGGACCCAACTCCCGTGAGTTGGCATAAGGTGGCTAAAACAGGAGCGATTGACGGGTTAATAAGGTAGCACCTTTGATCGAACACATCCCTTCGATATTATACTTTGACTTTTGGATTGATTCGGTGGCCACTTTTGATTTTTATTTGGGGGTGTGGCTCGAGGTGGGCGGTAGCTGCGCGCTACGCGTTACCACCGACCCGAAAGCGTAATTGGTATATCTACTCTGGCATTGCCTAGTTGTGCCGTGTCACCTTCCCTATCGCACCTTGTACGAGTTTCTATTTGTGTCGTACCTATGGAGTGTCTTCTCGTAGTCTCCCAATCAGGAGATATGCAGGCACTGTATAGACTATTGGCATTATTTGTGTTAAGGGCTATATAGGTAACCCCTTAACGCTATTAAAAAGTAAGTTTATTTTACAATTAGACACTATTATAATACCGTAATATACTATATAGTAAATAGTTTAACGGATCCTTAGGAGATGTAAATCCCGAGCATCTCTTGAGTTACTGCACTCATATCTATTTCTGCTAATTTAACTCACATAAGATCTTTTAGTTCTGACTCGAGTGTTTTTGTCTTTTCAAATTCGCTCGGGTCAGTCCGAGCGTTTCAGGATTTGAAGATTTTATTCTGGAGGACGAAGACGAAGATTTGTAGTGCTATTATCTACTATATTATTCCACTACACTAATTAATTCCACTGCGTTGATTATTATTGGTATGTGAACTGTGATATTTATGTAAATATAATCAAATGTTTTTGTAAAACAGCTTCATGAACTATGTATTTGATTATTATATTTTATCCTTCCGCTGTGAGATTCTGTTTTGTGTTTTTTCCTTCTTGTTTTTCTTATTTACCCCATAACAATCCGCCCTTCCGTATGGTTTGAATTGGCACGTGTGTCGATTTAAATCATGCGAAAAGGCGGGATGTTACACAAATTTTAAGCAAATGGGTTTCGAAATTAAAGCAGAAGAAACGGTCAGCTAAGATTAGATTTTGGAATAAGATTTTTAAACAATATTGAATGCGTTTAAAATTTAAAGCTCGCGTTGATGGGAATAATGGCAAGAAATTAAAAAGGTGAACGGTTATAAAATTTGTAAATAACATTCCTATTAAATCAGGAGAGTAAAGGGAAAGTGAATAAAATTAGAATGCGTACAACAGGCGCAGTGATTTTTGTCCAAAAAAATGAAAAAACGGATTTAAATTTTATACGTTTTCTTGTATGTATATATACATTATTTATTCCATCAAATAACGCGCCTTTTAAACGCGAAATTAAACAGTTTATTTATACACAAAATTTTGGAAATTTATTACTTATATAAAAATATGATTTGTTTACACATTTACTAAGAAATTATTTCAAAAATGTATATAAGTAAAATATAAAATATAAAATTTTTAAAAGTATAAAATCAATTTTTTTTAAAGAACAAAAGGTGAAATAAACGTTGTTACGAATTTATTAAATTAAACCAAAAGATTAAAAATTAAAAATTTAAAGATTTATAACTTTAAAAAAAATGTTAAGTTTTAACCAAAATAAGAATTTTAGAATTTTCACACTAATAAAAATCTTAGGTGATTATTTATAATTAAATTTAGATAATCAAATTTTCGAAAAATAAAACACCAGAGTTATAAATAAAGGATAAAATATTGTTAAAATTTGGGCTGTTGCACTCTCCCTAACTCAAAACTTTTCGTCCCCGAAAAGGAGGGAGGTAGGAGAATTAAAACAACCAGAAAGAAAATAGATTGAAAGACAAGATAAACAATAAATTTTAAAATTATATAAATTTCACTTGAAATATTCATTTGAAAACTTCACTTGGAAATCAATTTTCTTTAATACTTCAATATTTTTCCTAAACTCAATTGAATTTTTTTTATTGTTTTATCTTAAGATACTTTCAACATTATAGATACATCAATAATCATTTTATTTAAACATGTTTTATTAAATTAATAACTTCAAAATATTTATAACACTAAAATTTTCTATTAAACAATGTAGTATACAAATAAGCAATATTTAAAAAGGATATATCCAACAAGGAAGGAAGGTAGATTTGGAAAACAGAATCAAGGTGAATAACTAAACTGAGCAGATAAGGTAGATGCAAGGAATAGTATCGGGCACGAATAATTAATCTACAACCATAAGAATTTAAATTTCAAATAATAATTTAAAATTTCTTTGTTGGGAAAAATACTTCTATAATAAATACCTTTATAATAATACTTTTATAATAAAATCTATTATATCGAAATAAATTTTCCTTTCGAAAATACTTTTATAACTCGATGTTTCAACAAGTTTATCCTCGTTCTTGCAGACTCTGGCCATGCGTTGATCAGGCACAAAGCTAGAATTCTTCAAGTACTTAGTAGACTTGTTTCAACACCTAGTGAAAATACTTGAAAAACCTTTAAAACAGATATGGAAAGTACAATCCAAACAAAACAATCAAACCAAAACCTTTGTCCGACCATGGTTCGCAGATACACAATGGTTACGCCTGGATCCTCAGGAAACAATCCGTATCCGTAAGCTTTCTCAGCCCTGCGAATTACGCCATGATGACTAGTAAGTGCAGGATACACAATGGTTACGCCTGGGTCCCCTAGGAAACAATCCGTACCCCTAGGCTGTCTCAGCCAGGCAGTTTCGCTACTATTTGCGACCTACACAGATTGCAGGATACACAATGGTTACGCCTGGATCCTCCAAGAAACAATCCGTACCGCTAGGCCAGACTCAGCCAGGCAATTGCGCTATGCAGTCGCGAGAGAAAAAAAACCATGGGTTACGCCACGGTGGGAACACTCGAGTATTACATCCGGAAAACCAAAAATCAGAGAGAATAATATCGATAGAATGAATCCACGATGTGGCCACAAAGCGGATATCAAACAGAATGCACTTTCCATATCTTTACTTCGAAAATATATATCATATAGTACTTTTCAAATCACTTTCAAATATCGTACTTATATAAAGTCCATATATATAAGACTCCATTTTTCCCAAATCGAATACTTTCCAAATCAATAGTAGATCAAATCATACTTATATAGACTTCGATTATATAAAATCTCTTTCCAAATTGAGTACCTTTCAAATCAATAGATTTCAAATCAACTTCATACTTATACAATCCATTTTATATAAGTTCGACCACTCCCAAATTAAGTGCTTAATAATATAAGGTTCTCAAATTTCAAATCATTTCAATATCAATTCAGTTTCAAAATCATATATGATTTCACCAAATTTTCTTCCAAATTAAATATCTAAATTTCAAAGTTCCTAAAATAATAGGTTTAGAAAATTATCCCATTTTCCAAATTAAAATAATTCAAGTCAAACAAATTCATTTCCAAAATACCGTATAAGTACTAGTTTTTAATTCCAATTTAATTTCAAAACCAAATATTTTTCCAAAATCAATTATACTCAAAATGGTTTCCAAATTTATAATTATCCTTTTTTTAAAACTTTTAAACTATCTATTTCTATGTGAAATATCCAATTTACCTTTCTGAAAACCATTATTCAACTATTTTTTTTTCAAAAACATTTCAAAACTAAATTTATATTCTTTATCAAACATTTTATACTCTTCGAAATTTCTTAGCTTTGAAAATTTAATCTCGATTTGGAAGTGTTCGAACATTCATAATAGTTAGGGAAATCAAATTTTCAATTCAAGATTTGAAAATCAACAATAAATCAATTATTAAATCCGAAACTCGAGGACTGAACACCAGTCTCATTTTAAATTGTTTCAAATATATACTTATATCTTTCTAAAATATCAAAAACGGTTTTATAAAATCACTTGCATAGCGAAGCTATTAAAGTGGCCTCTCCCCCACTTTGAAACTCGAAAATCAATGTCGATGATAGGTGCACTCATCACCGAAATTATTTTCCACCGACGTAAGTGAGTTCTGGACTTCTATTTTTTTGGAAACTTCTTTGAAATTTCTTCAAAATTATTGGAATTCATTTGAACTCATTTGAAACATTTCTTATTCGGAAAAATACTTCTAAATCGTATTATTTTTATATATTTTCCAAAATCTTAAAACCAATTTCAAAATACCGGAATTCAATTCTCGAATTTTAAATTTAACTCTACAGTTATAAATCATTTTTATATAAATCAATTTCTTATAATTTTTCAAAATTTCAAATCCTTTCAAAACCTTTTTATATAGAATAACATTCCTTATTTGCTTTATATATATATATAGGTATATAATCCTTATCGAAAACATTTTCACTTTTATATATAAAAAAAAATCATAGTTATCAAAATAAATTTCTGTATATACAATTTCAAAAATACAAACAAAACCCGATTTTCAAAGGATGATTCAAGAATGGATTTCAAAACAAAGATAGAGATTTAATTTAGAGGAACTCCAATCAATAGAATCCTGATTCGAAGATAGACTCGATCGAAGATGAGATAATTAAATTACAAAATAGAAGATGGATATACTTCTATAAATCGAGGGAGACTTTTGCCGGTCAACCATGATTCCAAAATTAGATCGGTGTAGAATTTTGAGGCAATTCGACATCCGATCGCCAGAGATATAGAATTCGGCATAACAAGATATAGCAGCATCGTAAACCGAGGATACAGAAATCTTCGGTGAGTCAATGCCAATTGAAAAGGAGTTTTCACCCCCTTTACAAATCATTCAGTGGAGTTATGGGATACTCCAGATTTAAACGAATATAAATAGGGAGAGACAGAATGAATTTCGAAACCGAGGGACATTCCAAAATTCAAAGGAAATCGAGTCAAAAGGAAGAGATTCAACTCGAGCGAAAGTGATTCTGTAAATAAATTTACCATATATGCTAAGTTTTGCCTGGAGCCAAAGCTCTGATACCAACTGTAACGACCCGCTATTTTAGACCATTCAAATCGACAATAAACCATACATATCCGACTTGAATAATTCAAAATACCGAATTGTTAATTAAAATTTGGCAAAACTTAAAATATACAGTAAATAAATCAATCACAGATCACCGAGTGATATAATGCAGTGGAACAGATAAAGGTGGTTCATGAAGCTATTATATACATCAGAGTTAGAAAAATACAATCGAATAGTTCAAATACAGTGAAGTCTCCAATGCAACAGATGACTTCTCTGAACCAATCAACTGGAAAGGCTGGAATCTGAATCGATAGATGGATTTTCAAATGAAGCTCCGAACTCCAAAGGTGAGTCTCAAATGCTGTATCACTCAGTCTGACCCGAGCGTAAAGCAAAACAAAAAACACTCGAGTCAGGATTAACGTTCTTATATCAATAAATCCAACTCAAGTGAAATATCAACTGAGATACAAATAACTTAAAGGATGTTTGGGATAACCATCCTCTAAGGGTCCATGGAACTTTCTACAAGGTAGAAATATACACTATAACACCGTGGTCATTTCAGCTTAATTTATACTTCAAAACCAAATCTCATTTTCACTTCAATTATTTCTATATTTCCCAAAATTGTATTTATATATATTAAATAATTTACACAGTAAAGTATTTTCAATTTCCTCAACTTAACAAATCGTTCCAACATCAACCCGACCTTCCCATTCAAACTAAATTCAATCTCAATTTATCAATTTAAATTCAACTCAATTTCTAAAATAACCACTTAAATTTTATCGATCTCAAATTCGGATTTATAATCACAAATACCCCTTTATATATCCATATATTTCAAAACTTTAAGTATTCAACGTTTCATCTAAATTTTCATTCAATTTAGTTTTCTAAATAATAAATTCAAATTTAGTTCAACCTAAATTTTCATTTTAATTCAATTTAGTTGCTAAATAACAAATTCAACTACGTTGATCTCAAATACAGATCCGAATCTCAACATAAACCATTTAAATTCCAATATAGTTCAAAGCTTTAATATTTAAATGTTCTATATAACAGTTTCATATAGATCTCGATTTAACCTCATTATTATTTAGTCTTGAAATACTCCCTTATTAGATTCAATATCATTTAAGTAACCTTAAATTACATTTTACTCAATATTTTCTTTGATTTATTTAAATGTGAAATATTCATTAAATCACTTAAATCAAAAATCCAGTTATAAAATCATACCTTTTAAATTTCCCATTCAAAAATCTCAAATCGATTTAATTAAATAAATCCTTATTTAAATACCATTTTAATAAACCCAAATTTTTCTCCCAATCTTAATTATTCAATTTATTACAAGAGAATCTATTTAAAATATAGATTTACATAAATACTTAACCATGTTATATGTATTAAATCAATCTAATTTAAATCAAATATTACTACTAAATCTATATATACAATTTTCATCTATATAATATCTTAAGAATCAAATTTATTAAACCATATATTTCTTTCCAAAATTATAGAAATTATTTTCAAAATATTTATATGGACCAACGGTGTCTGTATATATTTCCTATCATATAGTCGAGTGCTACGGATATTTATCATTTTAATCCGTATACTAAATATATATGGGCGGATATCATTTCAACCCGAAATCCCAAATTCAATTAAATGAAAATCGCTTGGGTTTATCATTTCAACCCATAACGATTTTCTCCTATTCTAAAGTCTGTTCGGGTATGTATCATTTTAACCCATAGTGATTTCTAAACTACAGGAAACTTGCAGAGTGATAACAGAAAATACAATAAAATAACAGACATATATCATCAATAACAATATAATATAAACAACAGGATATGGTGTGATATCCCACAGGTGAACGGTTACAGATAATAACATATATAACAAATTTAAATAACTACAGCAGCATATTTCAATTGTCGCTTCAATTGAAATCAAATTTAATGAATAAAAGAATGTTAATCGTGAGTGATTGCTCACCTTTCGAGGCTAGAGAATATAGAAGGAGACACGGATACGCACACTGATACAGACACTGAAATTAAATTTCAAATCGAAGCAAAGCAAAATCGGCACGAATTCAACGATCAAAGCTGATTGGCTCGAATTGATGAAACGGATCAGATCAGAACTGGAACGACGAAGATAAATGGTATAGCGAACTTTTATAACCACCTATAACTATATATACATATATGAAATTTATATTCTAAGTTCAATGTAACAACCCGCATATTTAACGATTTTATATTTAAATGTTTGATTTAAATATAGCGTCGTTATTCGGATTTTGGGGTCCGAAATGTTACTTTCTGCAAATGGCCGAATTGGAGCTTGAAACCATTTCCATTGAGTCCAAAATGGCGTTTGCGATCCTTTTGAGTATAATCTTTGATATATTTGGAGTAAGTTGAAATTTGACCCTTTTTCTACTTGGGCTTGAGTTTGGGTTCAGCCCATTGGCTAGCTAACTCACTTAACCTTCTACTTCAGCCCCTTCCCCTCATCTCTCTTCATTTCATTTTATTTCTTAAGCTAAAAACTGAAATGGGGGAAAGGAAAGAGAAATAGAAATTAGCAAGCCCTAGTTTCTCCTTTGTAGCTTGATTCTTGCTCCAAAATCAAAGAGAATCCATTGGTAAGTTCATCTCCATCTTCTCCATCTCTTCTCCTCTTCAATTTCTGTAAATTTCCTAACCCTAACTTAGGAAATACTTGCTTTGATTCTAGATTGAAGCTTGTAGTGTTGAAGTGGAGTGTAGTTGGTTGATTCCTTGCAATTGTGCTTCTTCATCTTCTTGGTTTTGTGTAAAAAGGTGAGTTTTGAACTCACATCTACTTCTCTTGATTTCATTGATGTTAGGTATGAATTCCTAACACCTTGTTCATATGCACTTGCAATTGGTTTGGGTTGAATTGGGGAATATACCCATTTTTAGTGTTTTGGGTTCAAATCTTTGAAATCCTAACTTTGATGTTTTAATCATGTTTTGGTGATGCATCGAGGAACATATAGGGCCGGGTTGTCGATTGGCATAAGCCTTAGAGCCAATGTTCGTCCGATTGCATTTTGGGAGAGTTTGCTCTTCATTTGAATAAGGCTGAAAAACAGCCCAGGCATGATTCAGTCGACTGAAAACTCTGTTCAGTCGACTGAACCTGAAACCCGAGAGTTTCCAGGCATGATTCAGTCGACTGAAAAACTCTGCACAGTCGACTGAACCTGGAAACAGAAAGTTTCCTGAACCTGGAAATTTTCCAGGTATAGGGTCAGTCGACTGAAAACCCTGTTCAGTCGACTGAACCTACTGTTTCTGCCCACTTTGCCTTTTTGGATTGAATTTTCAATTTGAATCGATTCATGATGATCCTATGTATGATTATCAATTGTTTTGACTTTGATGATTCCTTTTGATTTTAATCCACGGGTTTTTATAAAATAATATCTCGAATCGCATTTAAAAGTTCGTTTCTCTAATTTATAAATTCTAATTAAAACACACACACTTTCGCACTTCGAACGAAGTGGAAGGGTGATTAAATGGTTGGGCAAAACACGGACCATGAATCTGTGCGTTTATCCTTCCGATTAATCCTTGACCTATTCGATTGATTGTTTTGACCTTCGAGTTTGGTTTATCGATGATATGAGGTAAACTTTGTACTGCTTTGAGTGTGAAAGGAACTGACGGATAGTAAACCGTTTAGTGCGAACGAGTGGTTATGGGACATACGTTAACACTTTTCGGATTCCTTTTCGAGAGTTGTGACACATTCCGCCAGTTAGTGGTGTCCAGTACTGGGTCTTCGACCTTCACCACTACGGTTTGTTGCCTCTGGGATAGTGTCTTCGGACTGTCTCCCTAGGTTTGTTGCCTTCGGGTATGTTGCCTTCGGGTGTGTGCCTTCGGGTTTGTTGCCCTATATAGTTTCGCTCTGATGTTGGCCTTATGTGCCGCATGGGTGATACTTGGGTTTGGAGTCTTCGGGCTCATGGATCCTTGTTTGTACAGTACTGAGCTCGAGCAAATTTTATGATGTTTCATTGATATGTATATTCCCTTGGTATCGCCCTTCGGTGTTGGTCTTTTTGAGCCGCATGGAGTACAGCGATTACCTTGTGGAACTTGTATACCTTATGGGTATTTGTTATTTGCCTTCTGGGTTGTTTTGGGATATTTGTATCCTTTGTTTCTATATGTTGCCGATGATATGAGGCTTGTTCTATGTGATTCATCTCTTGTTGATGATTGTGTTATCTCTCCTAGAGATATTTATTATACTGTATGACCTTGCAGGTTTATTAGTGTTCAGTTTATCTAACTGATTTGTTATCTAGACTGACCCGTGTATTTATACTCGGGTCAGACCGAGATGTTTCAGGTTAGGTGCTTTTGGGGACTTAGCCTATTTTGCTTCCGCATGGACTATTCGCTAGCTTCATTTTGTTATAGCGTCTTTTGTAGTCCTTATCTGTTGTAACTCTGATTTATACTCTTTCGTCTCGTTTGTATATTGTGGTCTCCAGTACCACTTGACATGTATTATTTTGTATACTCTGTGGTGTATCTGTGTATGTGTATATTATGATCGACTGTTCTGTGATGTATATTACATTTGAGTTGTTATATTTTCTTCTGATAGATCCTATAGCCATTGTAGTTTTGCTTTAAATATTTATTGAATAGGTCGAATTTTAATGTGTTCTACTTTTCGACATATTTAGTGAATAGTTAAGGTAAGATTGCACATGGTCGCTTCCATTATACTCTATTGTTCGCGTTAGCCGACAGTATTATCTATGTAATACTCTTTGTTAACGAGGCTCTCGGAGTGGGGCGTCACAGGGTGGTATCAGAGCTGAGTTCATAACAAAATATGATAAACACAGAGTAGATGCACATATTATGGTACATCAAAGTGTACAAGTGATACAGATCCTTGAATCATCGTGTCTCTTTATTCCATCAAGGTTAGATAGATATTGGAAATACGTCTAGGAATGCATTTTATTCCGTAGTATCCCATATTGTAATATCTACCTTGTGAATAATCTTGTTCTTATCTTACTTTCAGCTTATGTCTGGAAGAGGCAGGGGTCGACGTTCGGATGCTGGGCAATCTAGTGGCTCGCATCCGGATGGCGTATATATGTTTGCCGATCAATTTTTGGAATTGTTTAGGAGCACTCAGCCTCTCGTTCCTCCTCGAGTGTCTCCACCTCGCAAGTCTGCTTTTGCACGTCAGTGCAGTGATTTTGCTCATCTTGGAGGAAAGCCGTTTAAGGGCTCCGAGTCTGTTCTTGAAGTCCAAGCTTGGCTTCGCACGTGCGAGCGTATTTTCTCTCGCATGGATCTTTCTGACCATGATAGAGTTCTTGTAACTTCTAGCGTATTACAAGAGCATGCTCTTGACTGGTATGAGCTTCTTGTAGCTGAAATTGATGAGTCTACTCTTTCTTAGACTCAGTTTCGGGGACGATTTGAACTCAAGTTCGTTCCTGAATCTGAAAAAGTTTTATTGACCCGTCGCTTCCTTGAGTTGAAGCAATGGAAATCTTCTGTTTCTGAGTATGTCGCATCGTTTGAGGCTTTATCTCAGTATGGTCTTGAATTCATCAGCACTTCTTATAAGAAGAATTTGAAGTTTGTTTCTGGCCTTAAGAAATATCTTAAGAAGTCCTTGTTGCTCCAGCTTAAACTTTCTTTTGAGGAATTGGTTGATTCGGCGCTTCATCTCGAGACCGTCGAGAAGGAGTGTGATAGTGATGTTGATGTTGAGGTTTCCAGAAACCCCAACAAGAAGCAGTTTCCAATTCAGAAGAATCTTTTTCCTTATAAGAAGAAGAAGACCGGTGGTCCTAGCTCTCAGCCTCAATCTTCCGGAACACCTTTCGTTCGAAAGTGTTTTAATTGTGGTTCTCCGGATCATATTATTCGAGCTTGTCCAAAGCCTCTCTTCTGCCGTAATTGCAAGAAGGAAGGTCATCATGTTTCTGCTTGTCCTACTGCTCCTGCTAATGCAAAATCTGGCAAGCTCAATGTGGCTAATGCTTCTGGAGGTCCTTCTCAATCCAAAGGCATGACTCCATCTATTTTGGAGGGTTCAATTCTATTTCATGATCATAGTATACGAGTTCTTTTCGATACGGGTGCTTCACATTCTTTCGTATCGAAGAAGCTTGTAGATGATTTATCTTTGGATGTTTCTTGTATGGTTACTTTTTTAAGGATTGCGAATCCTATTGGGGGATCCGCGACCCTTAGTTTGCTTTGTGATGATATTGAGATTGTTTTATGTGGCTTTTCTTTCCGTGCGAATCTGCACGTTGTTTCTCATTTGGGTTTTGATATGATTTTTGGTATGGACTGGTTAGTGAGGTACGATGCCAGGATTATTTGTTCCGAGAGAATTTTATATCTTTGTCATCCTGATTCACCTTCTCAGTTATCTCTTGTTCTTCGGGATGTGGATAATTCCGAGATGGCTTTGTATTCTCTTGATTCGCGAGATGGTGATGATGTATCTCGTATTCCTATTGCTTGTGACTTTTCTGATGTTTTTGAACCTGTTTCGGGTTTGCCACCCAAACGGGCAATTGAGTTCCGCATTGATCTCATTCCAGGCGCGCAGCCAGTTAGTTGTCCTCCCACGAGGATGTCTACAAAGGAAAATGAGGAACTCAAGAAGCAGCTTTTAGAGCTCGAGTCCAAGCAGTTGATTCAGTCCAGTTTTTCTCCGTGGGGATCCGCGGTCGTTTTTGTGAAGAAGTCTGATGGAACTCTTAGGCTTTGCATTGACTATCGCAAGCTTAACGAGTTGACCATTAGAAATAGGTATCCATTGCCTAGGATCGATGATATGTTCGATCTATTGAGTGGTGCTAAGGTCTTTTCTCAGCTTGACCTTGCCACAGGTTTTCATCTGTTACGAGTCGCGGAGGATAGCATACCTCTTACCGCTTTCCGCACTCGTTATGGTTCTTTTGAGTGGCTCGTTATGCCGTTCGGTTTGACGAACGCTCCTGCTTTCTTTGTTGACCTCATGAATCGGGTATTCCGGGAATATCTCGATAAGTTTGTTCTCGTCTTCATTGATGATATCCTTATTTATTCTAAGTCTGAAGCTGAGCATGCTAATCACTTGAGAATTGTCTTGAGTACTCTTCGTCGTCATCAGCTTAAAGCCAAATTCTCCAAGTGCTGCTTTTGGGAGAATAAGGTTAAGTTCTTAGGCCATGTTGTATCTTCCGATGGCATTTCTGTCGATCCCTCAAAGAATGAAGCCATCCAGTATTGGAAGAGGCCTGAGAATGTGCATGAGATTCGTAGTTTCCTTGGATTGGCGGGTTATTACCGGCGGTTCATTAAGAACTTTTCCCGTGTTGTGCTTCCTCTCACAAGCCTTACTCGGAAAGGCATTCGTTTTATTTGGTCCGACAAGTGTGAAGCTTCCTTTCAGACATTGAAAGAACTTCTCACTAATGCTCCTATTCTTGTGGTTCCCGAAGGGAATCATGATCTTGTTGTCTACACCGATGCTTGTGGTAGTGGTCTCGGTGCTGTGCTTATGCAGAGAGACCGGGTAGTTGCTTATGCTTCTAGGCAACTGCGTCCGAATGAAGTTCGCTATGCCACTCATGATCTTGAGTTAGCCACCATTGTCTTTGCCTTGAAGATTTGGCGACATTATTTATTGGGCTAGCGCTTCATTCTCTATACCGATCATAAATCTTTGAAGTATTTGTTTACTCAGAAGGAACTCAATATGAGACAACAGCATTGGCTCGAGTTTCTTGCTTCCTATGACTTTGATATCCAGTTTACCCCTGGTAAGGGTAATCGTGTTGCAGAAGCGCTTAGTCGTAAACATTCGGCTGTTATTTCTATGATGCTTGCCGAATGGAATATTTTTGAGACTCTATCTTTTTGTGAAATTCGTGATCAAGGTTCATCTTCTGATTCTCCTATTCTATTATTTAGTTTGGGAGCTCGACCTATTTTATTGGATCGTATTGCCGATGCTCAGCGGCGTGATCCTGATTTGTTGCATTTTATTCAGCTTTGTGAGTCTGGATCTTGTGATGAGGCGTTGCAAGATTTTAGCATTGATTCTAATAGGTGTCTTCGTAAGAAGAACCGTCTTTTTATGCCTTCTGATTTTGCACTTAGGCATGACATTCTTGATGATTGCCATCGTTCTAAGTATACCATTCACCCCGGTAGTGGTAAGATGTATGCCGATATGCGTCGTCTTTATTATTGGGAAGGCATGAAGCGCGATGTGGCGAGTTATGTGAGCAATTGCATGACATGTCAACGTGTGAAGGCCGAACATCAGCGTCCTTCTGGACTTCTTCAACCTCTTGAGATTCCATTGTGGAAGTGGGATCAAATTTCTATGGATTTTATTGACGGCATACCTCGTTCGAGATCAGGTCATTCTAGTATTTGGGTTATTGTTGATCGCCTCACCAAGTCTGCTCATTTTGTCCCTATTAAGTCTAATAGGACAGCTTCGCTTTTGGCTAAGTTGTAGGTCAAGGAAATCGTGAGACTTCACGGTATTCCTAGTTCTATTGTGAGTGATCGTGATCCTTTATTCACGAGTCATTTTTGGAAGAGTCTTCAGCAAGCTTTGGGAACAAAGCTTAATTTTTCTACAGCTTATCATCCGCAGTCTAACGGACAGACCGAACGGGTGAATCGTATTTTGGAAGATCTTCTCCGTATTTGTATTTTTGATTTTGGTGGTAGTTGGGAGGATCACCTACCTCTTGTAGAGTTCTCTTACAACAATAGTTTTCAGTCTAGTATCGGTATGGCTCCTTTCGAAGCCTTATACGGAAGGCCATGTCGATCACCTTCTTGTTGGTTGGAATCTGGGGAGAAGCTTATTCTTGGCCCGGACTTTGTTCGTCATTCTTCTGAGAAGATTGATCTTATTCGATTGAGGATGAAAGAGGCACAGAGTCGCCAGAAATCCTACGCGGACAACCGTAGGAAGCCTCTCGAGTTCTCGATCGACGATCTTGTTTTTATTCGTGTTTCTCCTTTGAAAGTGGTTATGCGTTTCAGTGCGACTGGAAAATTGGCACCTCGTTATATAGGACCGTTTTCTATTACTGAACGTATTGGCCCTGTGGCTTATAGAGTTTCACTTCCAGCTCATTTATCTGGCATACATGACGTGTTTCACATCTTGCAACCTCGGAAGTGTCTTCGAGAATCAGATTCTGTAATTGATTCTCCTGATTTGCAAGAGCTTGAGATCTCACCGGACTTATCTTTTGTACAGCAACCTATTCGCGTGCTTGACACGGAGGTGCGACACCTTCGGAACAAGGACGTGCCGCTCATTAAAGTTCAATGGTCCGCTAATCCCAATGACTGTACTTGGGAAACCAGAGAGTATATCGAGCGATCTTATCCAGGTTTTCTATCCTTGCTTCGTAATGGTAAGTCTATTTCTGTGTCTAAAGTTTATTCTTTCTTTTGTATGTTGTATGTAGTTGTTACAAATATCGTCTCTAGGAATTGCGGGGACGCAATTTTGTAAGGAGGGGAGATCTGTAACAACCCGCATATTTAATGATTTTATATTGAAATGTTTGATTTAAATATAGCGTCGTTATTCGAATTTTGGGGTCCGAAATGTTACTTTCTGCAAATGGCCGAATTGGAGCTCGAAACCATTTCCATTGAGTCCAAAATAGCGTTTGCGATCTTTTTGAGTATAATCTTTGATATATTTGGAGTAAGTTGAAATTTGACCCTTTTTCTACTTGGGCTTGAGTTTGGGTTCAGCCCATTGGCTAGCTAACTCACTTAACCTTCTACTTCAGCCCCTTCCCCTCATCTCTCTTCATTTCATTTTATTTCTTAAGCTAAAAACTGAAATGGGGGAAAGGAAAGAGAAATAGAAATTAGCAAGCCCTAGTTTCTCCTTTGTAGCTTGATTCTTGCTCCAAAATCAAAGAGAATCCATTGGTAAGTTCATCCCCATCTTCTCCATCTCTTCTCCTCTTCAATTTCTGTAAATTTCCTAACCCTAACTTAGGAAATACTTGCTTTGATTCTAGATTGAAGCTTGTAGTGTTGAAGTGGAGTGTAGTTGGTTGATTCCTTGCAATTGTGCTTCTTCATCTTCTTGGTTTTGTGTAAAAAGGTGAGTTTTGAACTCACATCTACTTCTCTTGATTTCATTGATGTTAGGTATGAATTCCTAACACATTGTTCATATGCACTTGCAATTGGTTTGGGTTGAATTGGGGAATATACCAATTTTTAGTGTTTTGGGTTCAAATCTTTGAAATCCTAACTTTGATGTTTTAATCATGTTTTGGTGATGCATCGAGGAACATATAGGGCTGGGTTGTCGATTGGCATAAGCCCTTAGAGCCAATGTTCGTCCGATTGCATTTTGGGAGAGTTTGCTCTTCATTTGAATAAGGCTGAAAAACAGCCCAGGCATGATTCAGTCGACTGAAAACTCTGTTCAGTCGACTGAACCTGAAACCCGAGAGTTTCCAGGCATGATTCAGTCGACTGAAAAACTCTGCACAGTCGACTGAACCTGGAAACAGAAAGTTTCCTGAACCTGGAAATTTTCCAGGTATAGGGTCAGTCGACTGAAAACCCTGTTCAGTCGACTGAACCTGCTATTTCTGCCCACTTTGCCTTTTTGGATTGAATTTTCAATTTGAATCGATTCATGATGATCCTATGTATGATTATCAATTGTTTTGACTTTGATGATTCCTTTTAATTTTAATCCACGGGTTTTTATAAAATAATCTCTCGAATCGCATTTAAAAGTTCGTTTCTCTTATTTATAAATTCTAATTAAAACACACACACTTTCGCACTTCGAACGAAGTGGAAGGGTGATTAAATGGTTGGGCAAAACACGGACCATGAATCTGTGCGTTTATCCTTCCGATTAATCCTTGACCTATTCGATTGATTGTTTTGACCTTCGGGTTTGGTTTATCGATGATATGAGGTAAACTTTGTACTGCTTTGAGTGTGAAAGGAACTGACGGATAGTAAACCGTTTAGTGCGAACGAGTGGTTATGGGACATACGTTAACACTTTTCGGATTCCTTTTCGAGAGTTGTGACACATTCCGCCAGTTAGTGGTGTCCAGTACTGGGTCTTCGACCTTCACCACTACGGTTTGTTGCCTCTAGGATAGTGTCTTCGGACTGTCTCCCTAGGTTTGTTGCCTTCGGGTATGTTGCCTTCGGGTGTGTGCCTTCGGGTTTGTTGCCCTATATAGTTTCGCTCTGATGTTGGCCTTATGTGCCGCATGGGTGATACTTGGGTTTGGAGTCTTCGGGCTCATGGATCCTTGTTTGTACAGTACTGAGCTCGAGCAAATTTTATGATGTTTCATTGATATGTATATTCCCTTGGTATCGCCCTTCGGTGTTGGTCTTTTTGAGCCGCATGGAGTATAGCGATTACCCTGTGGAACTTGTATACCTTATGGGTATTTGTTATTTTCCTTCTGGCTTGTTTTGGGATATTTGTATCCTTTGTTTCTATATGTTGCCGATGATATGAGGCTTGTTCTATGTGATTCATCTCTTGTTGATGATTGTGTTATCTCTCCTAGAGATTTTATTATACTGTATGACCTTGCAGGTTTATTAGTGTTCAGTTTATCTAACTGATTTGTTATCTAGACTGACCCGTGTATTTATACTCGGGTCAGACCGAGATGTTTCAGGTTAGGTGCTTTTGGGGACTTAGCCTATTTTGCTTCCGCATGGACTATTCGCTAGCTTCATTTTGTTATAGCGTCTTTTGTAGTCCTTATCTGTTGTAACTCTGATTTATACTCTTTCGTCTCGTTTGTATATTGTGGTCTCCAGTACCACTTGACATGTATTATTTTGTATACTCTGTGGTGTATCTGTGTATGTGTATATTATGATCGACTGTTCTGTGATGTATATTACATTTGAGTTGTTATATTTTCTTCTGATAGATCCTATAGCCATTGTAGTTTTGCTTTAAATATTTATTGAATAGGTCGAATTTTAATGTGTTCTACTTTTCGACATATTTAGTGAATAGTTAAGGTAAGATTGCACATGGTCGCTTCCATTATACTCTATTGTCCGCGTTAGCCGACAGTATTATCTATGTAATACTCTTTGTTAACGAGGCTCTCGGAGTGGGGCGTCACATTCAAACATCACAAATTTAATTTACATGTTTTTCAAACATATAAATAAATAAATAAATCAAGCTTACATTTTTAGAAAAAATCAACATACACTTAAAATAATATATATATATATATATATATATATATATATATACTAACACCTTTATACTAAACTTATATAACTAGTGTGTGTATATATATATTCTCAAACAGATAAAATAAATGTTTAAATATGAATACCTAAAAGAAAACTTTTTTTTGTATATAACTATTTCTATATATATTAAATGTTATATATATAATTTAAATCCATCCATATTTTTAAATTCAATAACATATTATATTCAACCTATATAAATTTCCAAATTATATATGTGTATTAAAATAATTTATAAAGTACAGTATTTATAAAATCATCTTAAATCCAAAATAGTATAAATATAACGCTGTAACAAAATATATACAATCATTAGCTAAATAAGTCAGTACCACATAGAAACCCATATGGTAACAAACCGCATAATATATATATATATATATATTAAAGTATTTTATATAGTCTGTGACAAAACAAATATATGACTTACATAAGCGAATAACCATATTATAGGGAACCTGATATCAACAATAGAAGCTGACCCATATTAAAATATAAAACACAATATATATATATATATATATATATATATATATATATATATATATATTCTTATTAAAAATGAAAGATTCTTATTTTATAGCATGTTCCCTTCAAAATGTCGCATATATAATTCAAAATATTAACATGACTTATAAGCTGTGAGGAAGATCAAATAGAAACTATATATAAATATACACTGTCATGTTATGAAAATAAACTTTTGAAAAAAATAGTATTCAATACTTATATAAATAGTATGTATATCACAACTAAAAAAAACAAAGAAAACATATAATTACAAATATAAATCAAAACATATATGTGCTTACACGCCCATACCTCACCGATCAAGCAGAAGCAACCGGAAGGCGAGGTGATGGGTTTCGTTTGATGAGGAGGTTTGGAAGAAAGGTGAAGTGGCAGATGCAAATAATGGTGACAACCGCATGCTTCAGTTTGCTTTTTTTTCCAAAGAAAAGTAGGGAGGGGAATGAACAGATCTAGAGAAAAGAGAAGTGAAAGCGAAAATAAATAGGGATGAACCGCATGTTTTCAGGCAAATATAACGGAAGAAAATGAATAGGCAACCAAATTTTAAGTGAATAAATAAATAAAAGTAATTGTAACGGTCAACCCTTGATTTGGTGAAAATAATCGTAGCAATTAATAAAAGAAATAAATAGCAACGGTCACGTTGTTTTGATTCAGCTAACCCATAAAAGCAAATTATTAAAAATTTAAACGGTAGGAAACGTAAAAAAACGTACCACCATAAATGAAATTGATAACGTCTGTTCATTGATTCTGCAATATTTATTAAAGCAATTGATTGATGCGCGTTTAAATTTGAACGGCAATAAATCAGCTTGCATTGAAATGGAAAGGAAATTAAACTAGCTTTGATTTTTAATGAGTAGTTATAGGCAAGAAATAAGATATTGAAAAAAGGTCACAATTTTGATTGAGCACTGATTTTTCTTGTTATACACGGTTACTAGATCTTTAACAAATTTTAAGCAAATGGGTTTCGAAATTAAAGCAGAAGAAACGGTCAGCTAAGATTAGATTTTGGAATAAGGTTTTTAAACAATATTGAATGCATTTAAAATTTAAAGCCTGCGTTGATGGGAACAATGGCAAGAAATTAAAAAGGTGAACGGTTATAAAATTTGTAAATAACGTTCCTATTAAATCAGGAGAGTAAAAGATAAGTGAATAAAATTAGAATGCGTACAACAGGTGCAGTGATTTTTGTCCAAAAAAAATGAAAAAACGGATTTAAATTTTATATGTTTTCTTGTATGTATATATACATTATTTATTCCATCAAATAACGCGCCTTTTAAACGCGAAATTAAACAGTTTATTTATACACAAAGTTTTATAAATTTATTACTTATATAAAAATATAATTTGTTTACACATTTACTAAGAAATTTATTTCAAAAATGTATATAAGTAAAATATAAAATATTAAATTTTTAAAAGTATAAAATCAATTTTTTTTAAAGAACAAAAGGTGAAATAAACGTTGTTACGAATATATTAAATTAAACCAAAAGGTTAAAAGTTAAAAATTTAAAGATTTATAACTTCAAAAAAAAATGTTAAGTTTTAACCAAAATAAGAATTTTAGAATTTTCACACTAATAAAAATCTTAGGTGATTATTTATAATTAAATTTAGACAATCAAATTTTCGAAAAATAAAACCCTAGAGTTATAAATAAAGGATAAAATATTGTTAAAATTTGGGCTGTTACAATGATGGACATAAATTTTTTTGGAGAGAGAAAATTTCATTTCTCTCTCTTTAATTAAGTTGATTAATCATATGAATGTCATTAATTAGCAACATATATATATATATATATATATGTCTTGGATATAATTTTAAACAAATATGTTATTTTGTAAATTCTATAAGTGCAGCATGATAGGTGTCATCAATTGATGGCAAGGTGTAGAATATAAACAAAGTTAAATGGATAGCTAATTATAAGGAAAAATGGGAAACAAATAAAGGGTACCAATGTTTGAATCAATTTTCCATTTTGTAAACCTAACTAATGCAGCATATAAATGACAAATTATAGGCATTATAATATAGGGATATAAATAGAATAAAATAAATATGTGTATATGTTATTGCCTCGTTTAAATTGTTTCACGCTTTTGGAAAGAAATCTAATCATAATTGGACAATATGAAATACATGAAATAAATTTTATATCTGTAAACATACATAAAAAATAATCATGTGTATGTAAGATTAAATCAAATCTTTCTCCTTTATAAAAATTAGAGCTTTATAGCAATCAATTCAAGAGTAATTTTGTTGTTAAAACATTAAGTGTATGTATGTAATATTCAATAAAAATATCTTTAATTAATACAAATTAGAAACTACAGTAATCAAACTAAAATTTTGATTTATTGCCAGAATATCTTCCTTTTTAATTTCCAAAACAGTACAAACACAAAATACATATATGTAAACTTTCAAATCCAGAATTACATTTCATTCATATAATTCAAACATGAATCTTCAATAGAACGCTATAACATTCGTAAACAAATTTTAGCTTAATTTGTTAAAGTAAAATCCAATCAAAACAATATTAACATACAAAATATTAGATCTAAAGGATTATACTTTGAATTAAATGTTTACGATATAGATCTACAATAAAACATTGTATTCAAGCATATATAAATTTTAATTCTAATTTAACGAAATAAGAACCAATTAGTAAATTGAAAGTACAAATTTTTTTATCTAAAAATTAAACTTTAAATAAAATGTTCAAAACCTAGATCCAAAAAAACATTATATTTAAACATATACAAATATTAATTTTGATTTATTACATAAAAACACTGATTGATTCATCCGACAAATAATTCAAGCTACACAAACAATTCTTAACTTAAATGAGTCAATGATATGTACATACAAATTATAAAGATTAAATTTCTCTTTCGACAAAAACATCAAATATCAGTATCTATTAATGAAAAACATACCTTATTACCCAAAGCCTTGAAGCATGTCTTGAAAATGGACTACCCTTAGGATGTTTCCTAGAAGTCACACCTTGAATGATGATATCTTCTCAGATCTTCAAGATTCTTATCCTATCTTTTGCAAGAGATGGATGAACCGCTTTTATTTTATCTATTTTTGTGTTTTCATACGGAGTTGAAAGAATTTTGAAAATTTTGTTTTGTTTTGTTTTCTCCTAAGAAAAGTTAGGAGGAGAGAAAGAAACATACCGAATGAGAAAAAATGAATTGTATGCATAGAATGAATTAGAGAATGTATTTTATTTGAAATAACGAAACTTTTCTCATTCTTTAATTAAAAATTCCCTAATTAATTCCTTGATCATTTCTCACTCCAATCCTTTCTTTACACGTATTTCATTAAATGACACAATATTTCCACAAATCATGTCATCAAATGAAATAAAATTTCCACAAATCATGTCATAAAATGGCACAAAATATCCATATATCATTTCATGCAATTATCTTTAAATTACATCAGCATCCTATGTCCTTGTGCGCAAATATAAATTTTATAAATGCATTAAAATAATTGCAAAAAACTTCCAAACATCAAATTATTAGTAAATAATATTTCTCAAATATCAATTAATTTAATAAATTTACAAAACTTTATAAATTAGATAAATTGGGTGGTTTTTCAAAGAATTCATTATTACGGTTGTGTGGCCCAATGGTGTAAATCTAATCAGTGAATTGAACAATTCAAAAATTAACATACGTGCGTCATTTAACAGGCAGTGTGATATTTTGGCTGGACTCATTGCTTACATATCTTTTGGTAAAATTCAATTTTACTAATTATAAGCGGTACCCGATAATGGAAATTATTTACACCAATTCTCTTCGTCAAAATTATATCACTTTGGATTTATGTAATATAGTAATGGTCAAAACTCCAATATCATCCACATTCAACTTTGTAGTCCAAAAACATAAGTCATTGGTTCAATAATAACAATCATTATTACCCGAAATGCTCTAGTCAAAGACTTTGACTTTGAGTTGACTTTAGTTGACCATGATACTAACCCCATATAACCGAGGACATGAATTCTCTCTTGAATAGTGCTTCACTTCCAATACTTCCACTCGATCCAACTATAGCCACTCGATGGAACTCCATGCCATGATCTGACTATAATCAAAGCGAAGCTTTCATATTGAAGGTCATTTGACTATAATCAAAGCAAAGCTTTAATATTGAAGGTCCATGTTATTCTCAAGTCGTGAGAACCATGTAAATTAGTCACATCGATATTTTATGTTTGACCCTAGGTACGTTAACCAATAGAAAATTATTGAGTGAGTTGTTCCATAGTTATCCAACAACTATCGGTACGTAACCCCTCAGTGTCCCCTGCAGTTATGAGTAATACACTGCCCAACAATTGGAGTGCGTTACATACTCTAGTCTCAACGGATACATCAATCTCCAGTCTCGATGTATCTTGACTAGGAACATTTGAAATGGTATAATTGTTTCATTGTGATAAGTTACTCATGGTTACAATGCTTTATAACTACTATTACAAAACTTACCGTTTATAGATTTTCCATTAAATATACTTTTATAATAATTAAATTGATTAATTAGTATAACCACATTACATCAAGTATATAATAGGAAAAAACACCTTTATTTCGAACAAGATTGGTCAACGAGTTAGATATATGTACAAAATTACACAATTGCCCCTAGGGCATACCCCAAACTCTATCAATCTCTCACTTGCATTTATGGTCAATTATGGAATTTTTTTCAGCTTCTCCAATCGATTTTCTCAAAACTAGTTGGATTAGTCCCTTTGTGAATGGGTATGCTATTATGTTTTAATTATCTACTATGTCAATAAACTCTCTCCAGTGTTAATAAACTATTTTATCATGTAGAACCATTCGAAGTATGTCTCTCGACTTCGAGTGAGGTCTAAGTTCTATTACGAACTATATTACGACATTGTTATCATATAACTCTGTCACAAAATTCTCAACATTTGGAATCGACTCAGTTATAAACTTGTGCACTTATATTTTTATATACATTGTTTTGATTGCGGCTCTATTCAAGGCAATATACCTAGGCTTTTTTCATTGAATCAGCTATGTTCTTTTATTTGGAATATTTCCAAATTAAAGATTTATTATTGACATATTATACTCAATATTATTTGTGAAAGTTTGAGTTTGAACATTTTTTCATAAGGAATTTATGTTTCTGTAAACAATTCTCCAATATTTTATAAATACATGAGAACGATTTGAACAACCATTTAGTGATATCAATTTGGATTTGATATTTGCTTCTTGTATCAAATACATAACAAATCATGATATCGTGGACATCATAACATGTATGATAATTCCTATTGTCATTACTAAGGAATCAATCTTACATGTTCTGTATTAAACATTTTAATAAGGTGTCCTTTCATATCATTTGAGACATTCCCGGCATCTTTTATACTTATGATAAAAGACATCATTTATTAATCCAATGTTGAGTATTAAAACAACTAAAAATGATTATGACACAAGTACATCGTTAAAATCAGCAACTTGTTGTTTACTTATAGTTGAGAAATACCAATATACCTTTTATTGCTCTTTCTTATAAACACACGCTTTATCTGCACTTCGATTGAAAATTAAGCTATTTGATATTCCTATCAAAGTAAGTACTTATTCAATCTTGATGCTTACAAAATGATACTTTCGTTTCATTTCTTGGATCATATCCAAAGACTCTTTGACACAATATTTCTCCCACTGACTTCGAGACATTTTGGTTATTATGTGTAAGTAGTTTACTCTAAATCATTATTTAGAATTTTCTTTATCAATACATACGTACCAAACATAAAGTCATATCAAGTGGTAATTTTATGAGTAAATATGAATTAACTTAAGCACGTTGAATACCAAATTTATTATGTTAATTTCAATAATTGAAATTTTTGATATTATTCTCATCGATGTTGCTCATTTAAGTCCAACTGCATTAGACTAGCTCATAAAGACACAATCATGGCAGATGGATTACATCCCTTAGGTTACGACTACCAAAATTATATTTTGATAACGTACTTGGAATTCTTTCAGATTTGCGCATCATAGCATATGATAGAGTCAACACTCTAACTAGCTTAATTAAACAATTGATGATTATATACTTTCGACATTGACGAGAAACTCATAGTTTCTCTTCAATGAGCGAGAATACTTTTTAAACATTTATGTAATGTGTTCGTTTAGGTAGGTCAATTTTATTTCATCTCATCTAATCCGTTCTATCTTTGGATCATATCCAAATCCTTTTTACTACTAATAATTTCTTAAGGAAATTACTTCACAAAGAATTTGGAATTTGTTGAAATGCTTCTCGGTGCAATAGAATATGTATTCATAAACATTTTATAAATTTCCTTATTCATAAAACTAATTTGGTTTTAGTTTACAAAAATTATTTTTGAAACATAAATATGTCATCCAATGACAGTCTTTTCAAAATCCATTTTGGAAGATGCAATCAAGATCCATCATAAACAATTATTATGTGCAATCTTTTGGCTTGCACAACCTGCCAACTCCTTAGCCTTGGATACCCTTATCTTATAAAATTTTGTAAACTGTTATTCAGATGAAATAATATTAATTTTGTGTACTACCCTTAAGTACACTATCTTGTAGAAAGAAACTAACTTAAGTTCACTCACAATTAATCGTACATTGTCCAACAAAGTTCGATTACTCCACATCAATGGATCATTATGTATCACATAGAGGAGTAATTTTGAGATTTAATCTTTATTCACTTTAGGTACCTTCGGAACATTTTTCAATATATTCACTCATTTTATCAAATTAAATCCTTTCTATCGCATGTTATTTCATTTACTTCTGTTTTATATCCTATAACTTTACCATAAACATGCTAAATGAGTATCAAATACACATGTCATGTTCATGGTAACTCATTGCTGAATATGACGACGTACATGAAATAGTTTGGTATTTATAGAATTACGATTGCATATATCTATATGTATCAATCCAAAGAGTTCATCAACTCTTATGATACTCCCACTAAATGAGTGCGTAGCCCTTTATTGTTCAAGATATAATTGACAAGTATCATACGATTCAAAATCAAGCAGTAAAATCATTTCTCAAAACTATGGCTTACTTTACAATTCCAAAACAACCATAAATAATATCAGATACTTTTGTATTTTCCAATGCATCACTTTTGTTATTAATTTTTTTACCACATTATAGTTTTATTTCACAAAGAATATTATTATTGAAATATAGCAATGTCTACTTTTTTCAATCGATACCGAAAAATAGTCATTATTTCATAAATAATGTATGGTAAGTTTTACCGAAACAATTTTCATTCTGTAATGCAATTAATATGCGTTATATAGGATGCTCCCACTATTTCCTACTATAATAGCGAACTAAATTCGGAGGTCCATCATTCAATTAATGCAATTTTTTTTATCAAGGAATGTCTGCCAACTCCCTAGAATTGAAAGATGATAGAAGAAAAGCCACCCCCGAAAAAGTTATCAAAATTAGGTCCCTATTTTTAGTTTTTGGCTAATTTATGCTGCTTTTGCCCCTGATTTGAATGCTTAGCTGATTTTCTACGAGGGGATAACTTGGTAAAAAATAAAAAAATAGGGACCAAATTTACACGAGTTTATGAGTAGGGACTTTTCGTGCATAGGCTTTGAAAATAGGGACGTTTGGTCCAAAACTCTTTGTTTATTTCATACACTGCAAATATTTACAATGAAGAGTTCATTGATCAAATATCTTGAGCTTAAAGAAACAAATCTCATAGAAAGCAATTTTCTATATGAAAATATATTTCGGGATATAAATCATATTTCTTATTTCAATATTAAGCATCAATTATTATTACAATTTTCGTTTCCAATGTTTCTCTACGAAGCAGAAGTGGTTATTCATTATCTTCATCCCAACTGTACCTTAAATTACATCTATTCTTATACATTTCTTTTCTTTTCAAATGTCCAAACTATACAAAAGAAAACCTTACTACAATATCGTAACAAACTCTTTACAAAAGCGAATTCGATTATCCTTAACATTCAAGGACATCAAATATGTTGCAATTTACATGAACCGATCAAAATGACATTCCAACGATTGGGTTCTTAGATCTATCTTGTAGTTTTTGGTCTTGTGTTACATTAACATAATATGATTCCTTTGTAATCAATCAAATTGAATACTCGATCCCGCACTAAGGTTTATTTGGTTTTTCGAATGAACTAATTTCATTGAAATTTTGTACATTACAAACTTTGACCATTCACCATATAACATTTATATGCAATTGTATATGGATCAAATATTCATAGTCTTATATTGCTTTTAGAGTTCAAAACTCATAGAATACAATATATGGTCTTAACCAAACAAATGCACTAGTGACCAAACGACAAATGTATTCAGTAGTTGTAAAATCAGGCGCTTGCGGGAGTGTCGAAATGTTAGCATGCAATAGGAATTTAATAGTGGGCATTATATTTTCATTTGTCAACTTTCAATTCAGTTCGTTTGTATATGCTTGCTGATAAACATTTTATCAATCATATTAAATGCACAAGTTTGTCATTATAGATAATTATAACATTATTTAGCATATGTTCGTACAATATTAAAAGGGTTAGATGTTACCATTTCATTTTTCTAATAAGCTCCCACTAGTCCTTTATGTTTCTCAAAACCCTAAGATGAAACATAGAAGTCTTTTGACTTTACCAGTGGGTGTTAGGACTTATCTGTCTTGGTACTCTGACCTTGAGTTTGCTTAACAAATTATTGCCCCATAAATGATGGACAACTTCTTATCAATTGTATCGCATACAACTCCTGATCCATTTTTCTTTTTACTAATCTCATTCCGACCTTGAATTAGCTCAACGAATCAAAAGAGATTATTCATTCGTACCAACCATATCATGATGGCTTAAGTATAGTATATGTACCTTGATTTTGCTTAACAAATACATATAGTTATCTTATCTCATTTGTTCATTATATTAATAATACTACACATAACATCTCTAGCTTGATTTTTCTCCAACCGAGGAGTATGCAAGTAATTTGTTAATATATATATATATATATATATATGGTAGATGACAATATTATATTAAAGATTCATAATCTTCTATATAGTATATAGAGTGATATCGACTAATGAAATAATGTATTTCTTATGAAATACTCTCGTGATTTAAATGTCAGACACATTAGAAATCACAGTATACATACATTTACGTCTGTATTAATTCCTTAAGTCTATTTGAGTTTCTTTAAAGTTCCACATTTAATTTATACATTCATATCATATAAGTTTGTTGTTAAATAACTTTTATACTCCATATTACTTATATAATAGTCTTATGTATAATATTTCATCGATTAAATCTTATTCAATTAATTTGAATTAATTAAGACATATCTATTATAGCATTTATAGTATAACACATATATCTTATATGTGTGTATTTTTATTTAACTAATTAACATCTAATAAATTTATTAATTAAATTATATTAATTTAAAAATTTTATTTTATATATATACATGTATGCTTATGTTATCTTTATAATACATGTGTATAAGTATTGATTAGTTGACTCATCTAATTAATTTATATTATTAATCTTATTAATAATTTTAAATTTTATATTTACACAGTTTCAAATAGTTTGAATTTCTGTGTTATATTATGACCTTTTATAATAAACTTGTTTTTATTTTACATTTAACTTTTAAATTTAAAATCATGTCTTAATTTTCAAAACTATTTCGAAAATTAGCTCAAGGGCGGATTCAAATTGGGTCTAGGCAGGACGGTACTTGATTACCCAATTTCCATCCTAGACATCACCTTTCTAGACACCGCACAAAGTACAAAAGATTTATTGGTTAGCCCTAATACGACTAATTTAGACTGCATATGCTATTGGGCTCTGATACCATTGTAGGAACTGAGCCAGCCCATAACAGAAGAAATAGGTGAATTTCAAAATTTCTACCATTTTGGACCATTAATGGGAATATTAAACTCATTTAGAACTTTTCAAAGTTTCTTTTAAATAAAATCAATATTTTGTTTGATTTTGCAAATAAAATTTTATTAATTTAATTTATATGTAAATTTAAGTATATCAAATATACACTTATGTACATAATTGTGTGTAATAGTAATTTATTAAAATTATTTAAATAAAGAAAATTTTCATTTCCTATCTCATAAAATATTCAATTAATGATGTGGCGTAAACGTTTTAAGGAAGGAAACTTTTTATTTCCTTCCCCTTAACTTATTTAATTAATGGTGGGCATAAATTTTTATGGAGAATGAAACCTTTCGTTTCTCTCTCTTTAATTACATTGATTGATCATATGAATGTCATTAATTAGCAACATGTATATGTGATGAATATAAGTTTAAACAAATATATATGTTATAGTGTAAATTCTGTAAGTGCAGCATGATATGTGTGATCAATTGATAGCAAGGTGTAGAATATACACAAAGTTAAATGGATAGCCAATTACATAAAGGAAAAATGAGAAACGAATAAAGGGTAAAAACAATGACTGAATAATTTCCCATTTTGTAAGAGCATATAAATGACAAATTATAGGCATCATAATATGGGATATAAACAGAAGAAAATAAATATATGTATATATTATTGCTTCATTTAAATTGTTTCCTCCTTTTGGAAAGAAATCTAATCATACTGGCACAATATGAAATACATGTAATAAATTTTATATACGCAAACATACATATAAAAATAGTCATGCGTATATACGATTGAATCAAATCTTTCTACATGATAAAAATTAGAGATTTATAGCAATCAGTTTAGAAGTAGGTTTATTGTCAAAACATTAATTTTATGTATGTAGTATTCAATAAAAGTATCTCTAATTAATATAAATTAGAGACTATAGTAATCAAATTAAAATTTTGATTTATTTCCAGAACATCTTCCTTTTTTAATCTCCAAAACAATACATACATGTAAACTTTTATATCTAAAATTACATTTTGTTTATATGATTTAAAACATGAATCTTCAATAAAACGTTGTAATATCCATAAAAAAATTTAGTTTAATTGGTTAAAGTAAAACCCAATCAAAACAATATGAACATACAAACTTTTAGATCTAAAGGACTATATTTTGAATTGAATGTTTACTATATAGATCTGCAATAAAACATTGTATTCAAGCATATATAAATTTTAATTCTAATTTAACAAAATAAAAACCCAACTGATAAATTGAACATAAGAAATTTCTGATCTAAAAATTAGACTTTAAATTAAATGTTTACGACATAGTTCCAAAACAAAACACTATATTTAAGAATATATAAATATTAGTTTTGATTTACTAATAAAACACCAATCATTCAACAAATGATTCAAGCTATACAAACAATTCTCAACTTAAATGAGGCAGTGATATGTATACACAAATTATGATGATTAAATTTCTCTTTCAATAAACAATACAGCAAATATCATTATCTATTAATGAAAAACTTACCTTATTAGCCAATCCTTGAAGCAAATCTTGAAAATGGACCCCCCCTAGAATGTTTCCTAGAAGTCACATCTTGAATGACGATAGCTCCTCAGATCTTCAAATGACATAACATTTCCATAAATCATGTTATCAAGTGACATAAAATTTCCATATATCATTTCATGTAATAATCTCTCAATTACATCAGTATTGTATATCAATATGCATAGATATAAATTTTATAAATACATTAAAATAATTATATAAAAACTTCCAAACATCAAATAATTAATAGTTAATATTTCTCAATTATCAATTAATTTAACTAATTTACAAAACTTTATTAATTAATTAAATCATATGGTTTTTCGAAAAATCCATCATTAGGTTGTGCGACTCAAAGGTGTAAATCCAATCGGCAATTAATATTGAACAATTCAAATACTAACGTTCACATGTTACTTAGCAGGTAGTATGGCATTTTGCCTGAATTCATCGCTTACACATCTTTTGGTAAAATCCAATTTTACTTATTATAAGCAGTACCTAATAGTGATAATTATTTACAATAATTTTCTTCGTCAAAATTATATTATTTTGGATTTATGAAATTTGGTAAGGGTTGAAACTCCAATATTATCCATATTCAACTTTATAGTCCAAACCCAAAGTCCTTGGTTCAATAATAACAATTATTATTGACTAGAATGCTCTAGCCAAAGACTTTGATTTTGAGTTGACTTTATTTGACCATGATACTAATCCCATATAATTGAGGAGACGAATCCTCTCTTGAATAGTTCTTCACTTCCAATACTTCCACTCAACCCAGCAATAGTCACTCGATGAAATGCCATGATATGATATGACTATAATCAAACTGGAGCTTTCATATTGAAGATCCATAGTTTTCTCAAGTTGAGAGAACTATATAAATCAATTGCATCAATATTTTCGTTTGACCGTAGTTATATTAACCAATAGAAAACTATCAAGTGAGTCGTTCCATAATTATCCAACTATAAGTACGTACCTCTAGGTGGCCCCAGCAGTCATGAGCAATACACTGCCCAACATTTCGATAGCGCTACATACTCTAGTCTCAATGGATACATCAATATCAAATCATGATGCATCTTGACTAGCAACATTTAAAATGGTATATTTGTTTCATTGTGATAAATTACTCACGGTTACAACACTTTGTAACTACTATCACAAAACATACCATTTATGGATCTTCCAATAAATATACTTTTAATTAAATTGATTAATTAATATAACCACATTATGTCAAGTATATAATAGAGAGAAAACACTTTCATTTCGAACAGGATTGGTTAAAAACTTAGATATAAGTAACAAATTACATGATTGCCTATAGAGCATATGTAACAACCCGTATATTTGGACCATTTAAATTGACAATAATCCACATATGTCAACTTAAATAGTACAAAGAACGAATCATTAATGAAGTGTGTGTGTGTGTGTGTGTGTGTGTATAAAAATGAGAATCATCATAGAATCATAGAAATATAACATCACAGAATAGTGCAGCGGAAATACAACATGGTCATAAGAGTAGTTCATGAAGCTACCCATAAATACAACAATGTCTCAGATAAAATAAAATAGAACAGCATAGATGTCCAATAGTCTGAATAGAAAGAGCAATACTGATAAGATAAGATAATGATATTCTTCGGTCTTCAGATCCTCAGTCTAATCCGAGAATATGCACAAACAAACACTCGAATCATGACATATATTCTTATACAGATAATATGATTGAAGTTCAAATAACAATAACTCAAAGATGAATGGAATAACATCTTTCAGGATCCGATAAACTATTTATACATACTAGTGTACGATAAATAGATAACGTCTAACAGTAAAATAAAATATCAAAATAGTGTTAAGGCGTTACCATTGTCCCCCTTAACACATTTCATATAGCATTATAGACTATACAACACTGTAAACTCCACCGTAAACTAGTGGGATATCAGGGAGTACTCCATAGGTATAATACAAAACAAATTCGTAGTGGTTGCGTATACGGAATACAACTATGACAAGGCACATGAGGCAATACCCAAGGTAGTGAAACAACCGTTTTCCTGATCCGGACTGGTGAGAACGTATCGCCACAACGATCGCAACACCGTGAAACAACACTCCAAATTCAAGGGTGCGCACCAATCAATCACAAAAGTAAATGAGTAGTTTACGAAGAAGTGTGTTCGCTCGAGGTAGCCAACCCCATTTGGCCCGGCACGGCACCTGTTTTAGTCATTTCCAATTTGACACAAGTGTCAAGGCTGCCCATTATCGTTCACTTTCTTCAATCATCAACGTACGTCATTCCAACCACTTCATTCTGGATCACACTCCGCGTATAGTTATTAAAGTGGGTTTCGGTTTAGACAGTGAGTATGTCCCTAACCGATTCCGGTTCCTTTAATAGCCTTCGTAATTAATTTTTCCGATTGGTCGCTTAATATTTTAAAACCAAATCAATTTCAATTAGAATTCGTAATCGGCATTTCGTTAGTCTTTCTAAATCAAATTCCAAAATTTACACCTCATAACTTCACAACTTCATTTCAAATGTTCTATAATTTAATTCCAAAGTTCAACTTCAAACAATTCAAATATTCATTTAATTTCATGTATAGGTTCATTTCAAAATCATTTAACGTTCAAATCGATTTAGACTCAATTTTCGATTTCATTCGATATTCATTAAATTAATTTATCATTAAACAATTCCAATTAAATTTCCAATTCATTACATTACTTTCTTAAGTTCCACTTCATTATTAAAGCTTACAAATTACATTTATTCAACTTAAATTTATCGGATGCAATTCTTTAATTTCAAATCTTTCATTTGTTTCGATAAAACGCATTTTATTTCTTACTAAAGAAATTCAATTTCGTTTATTATTTACTTAGCTACAAATTTCAAAACTTCAATTAAACAACTTAGTTTCTCTTTTTCAAAAATTCAATTTCTCTTAATAAGAAAAGTCCAATTCAATTGAATTATTAAATAATTCAATCTCATCAAATTATCAAAAATTTCAAATCTTAATTATTAATCATTTCAACTCAATTATTAATAATTCCAAAGCTTAATTATCAAAAATTTCAAAACTTAATTTTTAATAATTTCAAACTTCGTTATTAATAATTCCAAACTTAATTATTAATAAATTTCAAGACTTGATTATTAATAGTTCCAAATTAATTACTACTAATTTCAACTTAATTATTAATAACTCCAAAATTAATTATCAATTAATTCTAAATTTAATTATTGCATAATTAAAATTTAAACAATATTCTTTTGTCAATTACGACGTTCATATTTGTTTCAAATTTAAATATTCAAATTTACATTCATTCGGTTTTGAATTCCAATTTTATTCAAAACCTTATTATTAGTCAAATAAAACTTTATTTTATTTTAAATCAAAACATTGACCAATTGGGTTTAATTTAATTTTCTATCCTAAGTCAAAATTATTTGGGTATTTATCATTTCAACCCGATTCCATTTCAATTCAAAATCAAAGCAAACAAAGGGAACTTGCAGTGTGATAGCTGGGATGGTGTCAAAGTAAATAAACAAACAATAGCATCCATACATAACAATTCAATAATTTATTTAAATAATCTCGAAATAATCGTATTAATTTACATTTGTTATTTATGCAAATTAATATAATTATTTCTAGAATCTACACTATCATTTCATGTAGATTAAAGATTACTGTATTACGGTTTTTCACTTGTCGTTCAATTCAATTTTACTACTACAACAATTTATCACATATACGTTCAAAGGTTCAAAATGAAATTTATCAAATTATACGTGTTAATTAACTTAACAATTTAAAAGAGGTCATATTTAACCAGTCCATATTCAATATATAATGGGGTCAAGTTAATCAACATTCAACATATATAATTCACTTAATATGGTTAAATATCCTATATCACTTTCAACTTGCATATTTTTTTTCACTTGACAATAGCAATAAACATTCATTTTAATTATCACATAGCAATCAGTTATCAACCAAACTAGCATAAGAATATATGTCGTGATATTTTATTTCACCTTTCGTGGATAAAGAAACGGACCCAAAGCAAGAAGAAGCACGAAAAGAAATCGGTACACACGAACAACGAACACTACAAATATCGACAAATGAGACGATATTAATTTAAGTGAACGTTCATATATAATTATAAAATTATATAAATGCGCTTACCAATGACGGAGAAAAAGAGAAAGCTGAGAAATTTGGCGTTGCTGCAAATGAAACTCAACCAGTTGCTGCAACGACAAAAAGAAAATGGTTACTATTAATCGGCAACCAAATACATACACACAGCATATATATTCTTCAGCAAATTAAGAAAACAACAGTAGTATTTCCACCCTCAACATGAAGCAAAATTGTTCACTACAAAGTTTCTTCCCCTTCCTTCCTTTTTTTCTATCAAACCAAACTGTTACATCCTCTCTTTCTTTTTCAAATAGAAGTGCGCAACCAGCACAGTGTTCGGCCAACCCAATGTGGCTCGGGTTCGGCATCGGCACGGGATGATGTGGTTCAGTGGTGGTGGAGGGATGTGGGCTGGGCGTGAGGCTCGGTTTTTGTCGAAGATTGGTGTGCGTGGTCGGAGGGAGACGGAGCGCGCTGGAGTGGCGCAGGCGAGAGTCAGGGGCGGTGTGACTGGATGAGGTGGAGCTTGCGGGTGGGAAAGGGGTTCAAGCGCGCGTTTCGGTGGTGGGAGGCGAACGGAGGCTGGGGAGATCGTGGCGAAGGTGTTGGGGCAGTGGTTGGCGTGTGACTGGAGCGGGTTGTTCGGCTAGTGGGAAGGAGAAGGGCGAGGCTGAGCTAGGCGGTGGCTCGGAGGGACAGTGTGACGACCTTGTGATCAGATTGCAAAACAGTAAAAGCAAAGGTGAGTAAATCTCAATCGTCTGGTATTATTTAAATTTAAATGGTTAAATTTAAATAATTGGTTGATTGATTGAATTGATTGAATACGTGCTTGTGATCTGTGACTTTGGCTTTGTTTGATTCTCGAGTTAATAAGGGATGAATGATTGGTGATTCATTAAATAAGTAGATTAATTTGAATGGATAATGAATTAATTTAATTAATTAATGATTGTGCTAATTAATTTAGTAATTAAGGGTTCGAATTAATTAAGGATTAAGTTAAATTAATTTAGAACAATCGATTGATGGTTGATATGTAATTACTTAATGAAATTTATAAAATATAATTACTTTGTGAAATTTATCAAGAGATTAATTAAAATATTTAACTGAGGAGTAATTTATTTATTTGATGAAGTAAATAAAAAGGTAGATAATTACAGATTGAGCTTGATCGAGAATGATTAATATTGAGGTTAAATTAAAGTAATTGATTTGGATTAGAACAAATTAAAATATAATTGGAAATTATTAATTTATATAATAATTGTTGTAATTAAAAATTGATTAATTAAGACTAAATAAATTCAATAAATAATGACTTACGAGAAATTAATTTCTATATGTAATTAAGAATTAATGTAATTAATATAGACAATTAATTTATGAAATAATTAATTAATTTATGAAATAATTAATTAATTTATAAAGTAATTAAGATTTCTTATTCATTTTTGGTTAAGAATAATTAATATTGAGAAATTAATTAAAGATAATTACTTAAATTTAATTGAAAAATAATTAATCCGGAATGATTAATTAAGATGAATAATGATGGGTTGACTAATTAATTGATTTGGAATTAATTAATGGTAATAAAGGAATCTAAGTGATTGAGGTTGAAATTCAATTAGAATTAATTGAATTGATTTGTATGTGATTAAGCTTTGCTTATGGATGATTGAATGATATTGAATTCTTTGAATGAGTTGATATCTCCGATATGACATGTTGTGTATTTCATTTTGGATAACTTGGGTTAGGATGACAAGACTCGAAGAGACCGGGATCGGGTATTAGGAAATACCCGAAACCACTTCGAATTTTTTTATAGATTGATATGTAAATCTATAGGTTGGAGTGAAGTGATTTAAATGAATTGGACTAGTTTGAATCTAAATCTTTGGTATTTAGAAACCTTATTTGTGAAATAAGTGATGTTTAAAATAAATTGTGGCTTTGTGAATTGATATAACTTACTCGGGTTTTATATAAGTTGATTGCTTTGGTATTCCATGTTAGTTGAGATTACTCACGCTGGTTTCCAGCCTGACCCGGGTGTTACTTTGGTGTAATGCTCGGGTCAGACCGAGTATTACAGATTTTCAGGTAGGTCAGTTCTGAGACTCAGGAGGCGAGCTGGATGGCAGGAGCGTATAGAATATTTCCGCTGTATTTATATTATTGTTAATCTGAGACATGATAATTGTATATGTATTCAGTGACTGTATATATATGTGAAACTCTGATGTATATTAAATGTAATCAATAGATATAGTATCCCTTTGTAAACTGTTATTATTTATTATTATATATTATCCGCTGTGAATGTGAGATGTTTGGTGTTCTGTTCTTCTTCTTCTATCTCTTTCTTCTTTTTCATAACTATCTGGAATTTTCGGCTTCAAAAATTTCGGGTCGTTACATTTGGTATCAGAGCTGAAAGGTTAAGCAAGAACCTTAGTTCTGGTGGGGATTACTCATTAAATAGAGTCTGTAGTACTCTAGAATGAGTTGAGTGTGTGTGTGTGTGTGTGTATATATGAGAGCGTACTTGTTATTTGCTTATAAAGATTTTAAATGATTTTATATAAAAATATATTTTGATATATAAAGCAATATTTCCTTCTAATGAATATTTAGGTGATTGGTTGTTAAATTATTGGAATTAAGTTAAGAAGTAATATAAAATACAACCAAGTTGAAACTTATAACCAAAGTTGGAGAATAAACTTATATAACAAAATGGAATTTGAAATATAGATTGTAAATGAAATTTATAAGTTGAAATAAACTTCATAAATAAATGAGATTATAATTTGAAATAGAATTCCAGAGAATATTTGAAAATAAAGCAAGATGAAAATTCCAGAGTAATGTTTAAATAAGAATTGGATGGATTGGGAATTCGGAATTTTTGAGAAAACTTAAAATTCCTTTGGATTTGAAAGTGGTTTCCAAAGGTTTTAGAGAAATAATAGTATTATTTCAAAAATATTTTTGTGTTGAATTTTAAATCTGGGAGATTTGAAATTAAAAATATTTGGAATTATTTTTAAAGAGATAAAGGCATTGAACTCTTTCGGTCACTGGAAAATAACGTCGGTGATGACTGCATCATCATCGATGTTCATTTTCAAATTCTAGACGAGAAATTGCTACCAAATTGTTGTAAATTGGAATTGTTTGTGAACTAGGTTTGGTTTTGAAATTCAAAGGGATAATTGAATTTGCCAAAGAATTTTGGGTATAGTTGAATTCTAAGGTGATATTGAAATTTTGGAAATTTGTTTAAACTCTGGGATTTTGATTAAAATGTTTATGGAATAATAAAAATATATTGGCTATATAAAATGTATAATTCCGAGTTAAAAGCAAAATGCGAATGTAATTGATTATAAATAGAAGTTGTAAAATTGAAATTATAATTAAAATTGTGCAAGTTTAAAGATCAAATGGAATTTGATTTGAAGTTGGAAGAAAAGTGAGAATCAATTCATCTTGAATTGGGATTAAATCAATTTTCAATGGAAATTGGAGTTATTTAAATTGGAATCGGGTCAATTTTAATGGAAGATGAAATTTAAATTAAATTGTTGGGGGAGTGAACAGTTTTGACTCTGGATTATTTTTAATAAATTGTTTAATATGAACGTATTTTTTTTCCAAGCTATTAAATATATACAACCTTTCTTCTTAAAGCCAAATTATTTAATACTTGTTTTACAATTATTTTTGGGGCTATTAACCATTTTTCAACTGTTCTCTAAACGAATTACTATTTTTCAACTATATTACAAATTAATTACTACTTACAACAATTTTGCAATTATCTAAAAGTTCTAAAACCATTTAACTATTTTCCAACTATTTATTTATTTTTAAAATTTTCAAGCTATTTTCTAAATATAATCTGGTCGGAGTTCAAACTGTTATGGATTTAAATACCCAACCAAGATAAGGATTGAAGTGATAATTCAATGAGAATTAAGGCAATTGTAAACAAATGAATGTGAATTGAAAGTAAATTGATTTGTTTAATAATCAAGGAAGTTAATTACGTAGGATGTACGTATATTATTTTATTCGCATAATGATTTGATCCAGATTCGTGCACAGAATTTCGAGATAGTTTATCGATTCGAGTTGGGATTTTTCACTTGATTTTCGATGGCGAACCTGGATATGGATTGTTGATTGGTTCTGGATGTTCTCTATCATATTCATAGCTATGCAAGGAGAATGACGGGTTCTGATCAAGAAACTAGATCTGTGTCCGCACTAGGAAGTCGGGTGGACGATACTAGTTCGGAAGTGAAATTGTGTGATCGAGTAAGCGATCAGATTGGTATAGTGTACGGATGATAAGTGTACATCGTACGGATTTGAATTAAATTGATATTGGAAAGAGAAATCAAATTTGAATATTTGTCTTGGATAAACAAAGTTATATATCTTTGTTATATAAGATAGATCTTCCCTTGTTGAATCTTTTGCCAGAAGAAAAGGATTTTGAAATTGTTTGAAGTATAAAAAGGATTTTATACAAGTTTGTAATGATCCAAATTTTTAAAAATTATATATATCTGTATATATATATATATATATATATATATATATATATATATATATAAAGGATCTTATGAGGATTTTAGAAAAGGTTTTGGAAAGCCTAGTTTGAGAATTATCGATTTTGGAATAATCGATTTTATGTAAAGGAGCTTTGTATGATATCATACTAGGTGTATGATTTGAAGATACTATATGTGTATAGTATAAAATGTTTTGATGATGGCTCTGGGAAAAAGGCGCTCCCTTGAAATGAACTTCTCAGGAGTGCCACCGGGTGGTGCTGCCTTGAGCTCTAAGGGGGGGGGGGTTTCTAAAGTTTATCTTGTGAGGAGTCCGGACAAAACTACTTCCTGAGGATTATAAGTTGAGTATACCATAGCGAAAGTCGTGTGTGCCACTGAGAGCCTACAGTTATATGGACTTTTGCTGCGATGGCAACGTAGCCCAAGATGTAACTGCGACCTATGGTATAACATAGCGAAAGTCGTGTGTGCCGCTGAGAGCCAACAGTCTGCGTTTGATTTTATATCGGCAGACTGCGACCTATGTAGGAGTGGAGAGGTTTCATTTCGACTGCGAAAATCAGAGGCCGCTGAGAGCCTGCAGTTACATGGACTTTTGCTGTGACGGCAACGTAACCCTGAATGTAACCGTGATCTGTTGTGTGGGATCCATGGCGTAATCGAGAGGCCGCGGAGAGCCTGCAGTTACATGGACTTTTGCTGCGACGGCAACATAACCCTGGAATGCAACTGTGACCATGGATATGGGTGATGATTTCCAGAGCATTCTCACCAAAGATATTTTCTCTATTTTCAAAAACTGTTTTCTATATTTTCAATAAAATTATTTTCCAAGTATTTTCACTGGGTGTTGAAAACGGGTTTACCAAGTACTTATAGATTTTCAATCCTACGCCTGATCAACGTATGACTGAATTTCTGTGAGAACAAGGATGGACGTGTTGAGACATCGAGTTATAAAAAGTATTTTTATAAAGAGCTATTTAATGAGTATGACGTGAATTTAAAACCATTTCTAAATTTTTTAAATAAAAGTATTGGGATTTTGGGAAAATAAAAAGGAAATCCAAATTGGAAATTTAAATGAGGTGATTTTTGAATTAAAAGTTGGAAGTAAGTTAATAAATAATTATTTGATAGAGTATGTTAATAAAATTTAATTCGGTTGAATAAAATGGATTGTAAGTTAATAATGAAGTTTGGAAATGGATTCGAATTGTAAATAGAATTCGAATTGGGTTTGATAATGAATTAAATAAGTGGAGATGCTATAAAAATAAAAAATAAAATAGAGCGAGATCGAAGTAGCGATGGGATGAATTGCAAATAAAATTCGAGTGAAATATGAATAATATCCAATGAGAGTGAATTATAATAGTCATGGTTTGGATTGCAAACAAAACCCAAGTGAAGAGATATAAATTGAGAATGGCTTTGTATAAATAAAATAAATTCGCAAATGAATTAAGGAAGTGAATTGAAAATATAAAATGAGTTAAATATGTGTTGGATATTATTTTGATAAATTGAGAAGGTGAGTTAAATTAAAATTGAAGTGGATGGGCTAACTAAATTTAATGGGATTTGATTAAATGAGAATCAAATCGAAGAAAACTTAAGTTTGCTGTTGGAATAAATTAAAGTAAATTGACTAAGGTTTAAAATTTGTGGAAGCTTGGCTTCGAATAAGGATAAAAGCCAATTAAATAAAAGCTTGGATTGAATAAAATAATAAATGGATGAAGTTTGATTGAATGGAAATTAAATAAAGGTTTTAGTTGGAATTGAATTGTCAGAATGGACTTAAGTTATGAGACGAATAAATATGAAGTAAAATTTCTTAAATCAATGAAAGCTTGGATTAAATTAAGTTGGAAATGGACATTAATTTATAAGTTTGAATGAGCAAAGCCTAATAAATTGTTTTGGATGAATCCAAGGCTGAAATAAAATGGAATGCGATGAATGGTTCGTAAATAATTTAGAAAAGAAATGGAATTAAATGCAGAATGGGTTGAAATTAATTTAAAGTAGTTATAAACTGAAATAGATACTCTATTAAACGAATATTGTCGAAATTTAATAAAATGGTTGTCATTCGGTGTAAATAAAAGTAAATAAATGCTATGAGTTAATAGAGATTATATAAAATTGATTCTGAATCATTTGAAGTGAATATGAGCTTGTTTGGATTAAAAATAAATGGAATATAAGAAATGGAGTTGCAAACCATTGAAATTGAATGAAATGGTATATGAATTGATAGAAAGCAATTGAATAATCTTTAAAGTTCTATAAATCGCTTATGGTAAGCGTTTGGTGTTTGATGCTTTTGTAATGCTTGTGATTTGCTATTAAAGTAAGTGAAATGCTGATAAATTCTCTATATATGGCACTTACATATTTAAATTGAGTAAGTACAGGTACCGGGAAGCCGCTTGGCTGGATTAGGTGGCGCTATTTGCTAGAACAAATAAGCTGCTTGCTTAAAATGCTAAATAAGGTACGCCTACGCAATACAAATAGGAAATATGAACTGTTTTTTCTTTTTCCGACCGCGTGGGTCGATGTATATATATTTATATCTCTTGTCAAATTCCAAAAGCTTCTCCGTACAAAGGAGACTCTGCCCAAAAATTTCAAAAATTTTGGGAGTTAGAATTTTTTTTGAAATTTTTGGGAAATTTTTTGTTAACGACAGAACAATTTCAAATCGGAAATTTAAGTAAATTAGTAAATGAAACTAATATGAATCAGTTATACTTGAAAGATAAAATTCAATATGCAAAATTTAAAATAAATTGAATTCATATGAAAGTGGGGAAAACTAATTTAAATAAAAGTGGGTATGAAACTTATGTAGGAAAATGTATACAATGATTAAAAAGGTTACGATTGGATATTATTGCTAAGTGAGACGACCCGACTTTCTACTCCCAGAAAATCGCGTCATCTTGAAGAAAGAAAGAGATAGAAGAAAAGAAAGAGAAAGAAGAACACAAACAACATCAGAGAAATCACAGCGGAACGAATAAAATATTACATAGTATCTCATTACATCAGAGTACATAACTTAAACAACAGATAATAGACAGTTATAAACTTCTGTCTAACTATACAATTCAAGTATACAAGAAACAGATACTAAACAAACACAACGGAACCAATATATATCTACACGTCAAAGCCTCCTGCTCCATATCTCCTCCAGAATTTGTCAAGCAAACCTGAATCACTTGACTACTCATACATAATTTGAGTACCCAAGAGTTTAATAAAACAGAAAATAAACACTCGGGTCAGACAGGGGTCTGGTGTGAGTAAACGGGTTAAAATTGCTTAACTTTATAAAACCTTTGAAAGAAAAGGTATCACGTAAGACTTCCCACACATAAACATGGAAAAGTATTTACCTTACGCTAACCAAAACATTTGATAGAAAATCCAGTGATTATAATAGTGTCTAGGGTTTTCAAAATAAAATACAGAAATAGCTGGAATGCTTACATCTCACGTTCCAACATAGTTGGGCACAATCAAAACCATACAGGCACTTATTGGATTTTGGATTACATACAACGGCAGGGCTACTGGGGTACCGCCCGTCACAGTACGTGGTCTAGATCAACGTACCGAGGAGTACGCCCACTCCCCTGCAACACAAGGTCGGAACCATCCCTTACTGGACAGTCCTGAACAAGACCACCCCGCAGTTGGCCGCGACCCAACTGCCCACACAGCCGAATAAAAAGGGACCTCTAGACAGGGGTAAATCTCGCTCTCAAGTGGGGGCTACCCATGATGCCTTGCTGCACCTCCCCTGTTTTAGCCATTCCCGGTTGATGAGGCTTGAGGTTACGATTACCTTTATATAACACCTTTATCTTAGAATGCTCATCGTCCACCTGACGATGTGCTGAAAGCATTCAATCCATACAAGTTCGTTCCGGGTTCGAACGAAACCGAAGGCACTATCTCGTTGCATTCATTATTGGAATCACCCTCAGAGTCAACGACCATATCCCTTGCACTCTAATTCACCATCTCGAATCTATAAGCACTATTCCGTCAAACTCACTACAGAATCACCCACAGAGTTATACTGACGTATAGCCTTACACCTCGAGTCTTCACTTGCTCCACTTGGATACACGACCTAACGTCTAGTTGGAATCGATGTGGTTTTCGGATTCCAAATATGGAAATCCGATCCCGGTCTCACCGAAACCAAAAGCCATTTTAAATGTCCAAGTTATACTTAAGGGTTTAAACAGATTAACTCATATTCAGGATGATATATATAAATAGATAGATGAATCATATTATCACAAGAGATAATTCATATCAATATCCATCTACACAAAGCAGCATATCACATAAGATATATCCAATCATCCAGTATCAAACCAATATCAACATCCAATATCAACCAATTATCCAATATCAATCTCCAAATATTGATCATTCAATATCAATCAATTTACTTATATTAATCAATCATTCCATATTAATCAAACATCCAAAACAGAATTGATTATCTCTTAATCAATTAGCTTACTAAAATCCTTCTTCATTAATTATTATTCCAAATAAATTAAATTAATCATCTCTAATGATCTTTCCCAATTAATCTTCCATGATTAATTATATTTAATTACATTCAAGTAATTATCCTATCCATATTCAGTAATTAACCTTTTAATTACTATCATTAATTACAATAATTAATGTTCATTCATTAATTAACTATAATTAATTACATTATTTTCTTAATTAATTACAATTAATTAATCATACTTAAATTAATCACTTATATTAATCAACCTTGATTAATATCATTAATTACATGAATTAATCAATCCTTATTAATTTAATAATTACTTTAATTAATTAACTAATTAACTTATAATTAATCAACTCATTAATCATAATTAGTAATTACAATTTGTAATTACTTAACTAAATTAATTAACTTCTCAATTAATTAATTTCTAATTTAATTATATTAATGCTTGATTAATAAATTAAACTAATTAATCTTTAATTACTTCATTAAGTAATTATTAAGCAATTTAAATTAACAATTAATCCTTAATTAAATTACGTTATTAATTAATTATATTTTAATTAATTGCACTTAGTAATTAATCTCAAATTAATCACATTTATTAATTAATCACATCAATTAATTAACTAAAATAAATTAAGCAATTAACCTTTAATTACTTACATAAGTAATTATCTCTAATTACATTAATAAACCTTCATTAATCTCTTAATTAATTATTTAACAAATAATTAATCACATCATTAAATAGTTCTTAATTCTTTAATTAATTATTCATAATTAATTATCTTTAAAACAATTATATTAATCAATTCTTTAATTGATATTATTAAGTGATTAACCAATAATCACTTCAACTAATTACTCCATGAATAATTATCATTAATTCTTCCATAAGTAATTGACTTTCTTAATTACATTTAATTATTAATCATTAATTACTTTATTAAGTAATTATACTTAATTAATTCATAATTAAGTGATTATTTAAAATTTAATAAATAATTAACTAATTATTTAAAATTAATTAAATAATTAATTAACTAACTTATTATATTTCAAAATCTTTAATTAATTAAGAAAACCATAAATCTTAATTAATCTTTTATTTATAAATAAATCATAGTTAATTAAGTATTCTGAAGTTTATATCAAAATAATTTAACCTTGTTAATCTTCATAAATGAATTATTTGAATTAATCAAATTTTTATATAACTTAAAAACAAACTATTCTATTTGGTTTACAAAAATTAAAATTTTAACTTTATTTGAAAATAAAGCATTTAGAAATCAATTTGAAATTTAAAACAATTAAATCATCAAATTTAAACTTATTTGCCTTCCATATAATTTGAAAACTTTGATTTTAAACTTTACTTAAACTTTGATTTAATACTTTAAATTTGAAAACACCCCTTTGAATTAAAATTCAAAATTAAATCAAGTTAATTACTTTCAAAAGCAATCATCTTAAATGATTTAAATTTGAAATTAAATTCAATTATCACTTTTAATAATTTGATTTATATTTACTTCAAAAAAACAAGTTATAACCTATAAATTTATTTCCCCTTTTATAAAAACTTAGGCTTGTATTTATTTATTCAACATCAAGTTAACCTTTGCAGTTTAACTTTATACAGAATACCAACTCGAGATGACTGCCCTAAAACCCGAGTTAAACACTCAAAAATTCGAGCCAGCCTCGAGACAAACCCAGCCTTCTTCTCAACTGCCAACCCCACTTAAAAGCTTCGAGTCGAAACGATGAAAACGCGAACGAACTCCGGGTCACCCTTCTTCTCAAAAACAAAACCCCCCCTGTAACACAACCCGTGCACGGTGCACGTGCACCTTCACCGCCGGCTTGCTACGGCCGTCGCAACCCACGCCGATGATCACACGCAAGCATACGAACACGACCAAATGCCCAGATCCATCAAACCGTGCTCGAATCGAATTTCAACCGTCAGGCTCAAAACACTGCCGAACGATGCCTTCAATCCAAACCCAATGCCGTCCATCTCAATCGTTGATGAACTTCACCGTTGCCACAAAAGAATCGCCACGCTTCACCCAACAATCCTCAACCCTTGCGATGCATTCCGATTCCCAACCCAAGTCGCGACAGTCACGATAACAGAGCCGAGCAAAAATGCAAACTAAACCCTAATTTCTTAAATTCCCATCAATCCACAACTTTGAAAAATTAATCTGTATTTTTCCCATGATCTATAGCTTACATACAAGCTACGATCCAAGAATCAAATCAAATTAATGTTCAGATAATCAGCAATCTACAAAATCTCCAATTTCATATAAACCCCAAATTCATCATAATTACTCAATTAAAAATTATGATAGTAACATCTAAAATCATGATTTTTCATTACAATTCCATACATGCAATCCAAATTTGATTTTAAAGCAGTTAATTTTTGACCAAAGTTTAAGTTTCACTGTAAATTAAAAAAATATGAATAACCAATTCATTCAAAGCCCTATAACTATTTTTAGAGGATAAATCACTTGATTACAAATAACTTTCATCTACAAATCAGTGTCCAATTTGCATCCAAAATCAAGTTATTGATTTTTGAAGGATTTGAACCGTTTTAGTAAACACGGTATTCATTTCTTTAAAATTTTACAGGCAATTCTATATTTTAATTCAACATGCATTCCAATTTAAAACGAATTTTCATATAACATCCATATATATTAAACATGCATCATCATTCAATCACAAGTTATACGAAAACTGTTTTTAAAAGATGATTTACTCACTTGATTTTCAAAAGTGCAGAGCAGGGAACAGCAGTTTTAATCCCAGGCTTGAATTCTTTATATTGAAAAGCTTTTAATTACTATTGTAAAATCCATCTGCATGCTTCCAATTGTTGTTTCAAACTTGCAGATGAACACCACTTAATCTCGATTTGATCTTGCTGAATTGCAGGTTGCAGATTTCATTTTACTGTGAAGAACCTTGCTAGCAGATTTTACTTTCAGATTTTCAATTTGCAGATTTCCAAGTTGCTATGAAGTATATTGCTTGATTTAGAGTTTGCAGATTTGTTTTTACTCAGATTTGAATTCAAGCTTCAGGTTTTTGAAAGAATGAAGAAAGAAAAAAAGTTTGAGCTGAAAATTATGAGTGGAAAACAAATTTCTCTTCAAACAAAAACTTTAATATAAATTTTAAATTCTAAATAAGAATAAATGTTGCCACATGTTTATATTCTTACAATTGTCATTCATCTTGCTTTATTACTTTACAAGTGTGTTAGAGATGCCTTAGAATGTTTACATTTGTACTTAAGTGTTTTTTAAACTTTTATTTAATTTAAATGTAAATAAACACTTACATTTTTATTTTCCTTTATTACTAAATACTTATATGTGTAAATATAAATTTACTTTAAAGAAAGTATTATAAAACTAATCACAATACAAATAAATCATATATATGTAATTTAAAATCTAAACATCTATATTTATACAACCATTTTAAATTTAAAACACTTTAAAAAGAAAATAAGACAAAACTTTATTTAAATCTTTTTTGTAAACTATCATATTAAAATCTAACAATTATCTTGTATTTTGAAAACAAATGAATTAAACTTAAATTAGCTTTTGAAAATATAAATCAAAACAAGCTTTAAATTACAATATGTATTCATATAAAAATTATTAATGGATTAAATTTCAAAACAATATCAAACTATAACATATACATACATATATGTTACAATTTGAAAATTGATCTTTAATTTAAAACAAAAGCTCTTCTATTCACAATATATATCAATTGTATATATTATAAAAAGAATAAAAATTTAATTAGCTTTTGGAAAACAATTCTTATCAAAATTTTAAATTGTTAGAAAGACATAAATCACAATTATCAGATTAAATATTTATTAACCTTAAAAAGAATAAATTAGCCAAATTTAAATTAAAACTATTTATCAAACCAGTTAAATTATTAACACAGATTATTAAATTCTTATTGCCCAAAATTCCGAGTCGTTACAATCCTCCCCCCTTAAAAGAATTTCGTCCCCGAAATTTAAAAGCAAAGGTAATTTAATAATCCAGCAAAGATTTTAATTTCAAACAGCAAAGCATTCCTAACAACCAGTTACTAACATCCATAGAAATCACATAAACAAACAAACTTAACTAATTATTCTGACACAAATCAGAATAAATCTCTAATACTATCTCGAGTTTCCCAAGTATAAATCACCGGGAGACTCGCTCTACAAAAGACAGCAAACTAACTATACAACTAAAATCCAGAGCTCCACTCATCTCTAGATCCTTTAATCTGAACAGAACATCAGACTACTCTCAAATCCAGCTCAACATCCAAATCTAACTGAACTACGGATTCAATAACCAACGATAAATCATACACGTACTCCCTTAGAGACATGTGTTACAGAATGAATTCCAGCTATCCAAACTGGCAATTCAATCTTATCCCATCAAAACACAGATAAGAAAATCTCAAATGCCACAGCACTAACGAACCAATCTTATCCAATATCTGTTCTCTTAACCAGAGAATTTGAACAACAATGAAGTCTCTAACTTCGAATTCCAAAACTCATTATCTCTTATCTGCATAACTCAATAGATATTCCTGGGCTGCCAATATTCTTCCTGATCAGCTCAACCTATGCTGATACTTCCAGAAACAACTAAACCAAAACAAACCAGTTCCTACATCCTATTCAACGAAAAAGTCTTCCAAAATCCGTCGAAATCCAAAACACAAGCTCTACTCCTCAAGCAATAGCAATCTGAACTTGCTTCCTTCCTTGCACAGCTGCTACCTCACTTCCGCTGCACAACTCTGATTCTAAAATAGATGAGAATACAGCTGATGAACACGAATACAAACTTATCCACTATATCCGGAAAACTTTGTTCATCAAATCCATAAAAGTCTGAATGACACATCGGACTTGGTCACACAACCTCAAAACAGAATCCTATTCCAAAAGCTAGATCAGTCCAATTCCAATCCCAAAAATAATTCTGAGCTGCTATACCAACTCTTCTTACTTCAAAACGGTCCAACTATCAGGCTAACTACCAAAATCCCTTCTGGAACCAAAACAAATATGGAACTCAGCTCCGGATGCAGGCAAACTTCTGATTATATCAGTAGCTCTTACTTCCACATGAGAGTCCTCAGCCTCAACAAACGATAGCCTAAGAAAATTCCCAAACAAATCGCAAGTCACTTTTGCGATTCAACCTAGTTCAGATTCGAAATAAACTGTCCTCACTTTACCAATCAGGTTAACCTTTCAAGAAAACATCACCACCTTCAGCCCGGACTGCTGAAAGAGAACCACAAAGATTCTTGAACCATCGGAAAAACAGACCACACTGCTGCTTCCAAACTCCACCTCGATGATACTACGAAGCTAAAAGATCTCCTCGTCAGCACACCGAACACTTCGAGTTGCACTGCTACCTCAGCTAACTAAAGACTTCAAATCCAAAGGCTTCTCCAAAACCAAAACCATCAACAAACCACACAACTGACTTCCAAGATGGCAGACATCTTCTCAAGAAACTCGGACTCCAAACCAAGCATCCATATCTTGCCTATCTTAAGGAATAACAATGAGACCATGCCAAAGCAAATAACTTATAGACCTTAGTCTCATATTCCAAAACAGCCAAACTCCTCGCTAGAGATCCAAACAACTTCTACACAGACGAGTCTTCTCTTCAGCAGGTAAAGACTGCTTCTCAACTACTTCTAAAACTGCTTCAAGAGAAAACACCTTTCGAAAATATCCAAGGATACTGCATCTCATCACACAGTTATCAGGATATCATGACTTATTTCTGCACTTCCATCAAATCCAAACACTAGAAAAAATTCGCTTACCCGAGCGAAATCCAAACTTACACTTCAAAGACAAATTCCGAATCTTTAAAAGATTTCCTTCGGATATCAGAGAAATCCTTACTCCAAACTACACTCTTACTCAAGACGGTATTAGGTCTACAGTCTCGACAAATACTTCCAACCTCAAACATATGGACCTCTTCCATCAGTGGTAGTCGTGTTACACACACACACCACTACTCCATCTACCTTTAGAAACTTATGTTGGAAAATCCGAACAGATAACCCAACCTATTAGGTAGACATAGATATATAAATATAGTTATATATAAAAATTACAAGTACGCTCTTTCAAGAAAGACACCACTCCAGAGCCTAGGTATTCTCTCAACCTAATGCTCTGATACCAAATGAGACGACCCGACTTTCTACTCCCAGAAAATCGCGTCATCTTGAAGAAAGAAAGGGATAGAAGAAAAGAAAGAGAAAGAAGAACACAAACAACATCAGAGAAATCACAGCGGAACGAATAAAATATAATATATCTCATAAAATATTACATAGTATCTCATTACATCAGAGTACATAACTTAAACAACAGATAATAGACAGTTATAGACTTCTGTCTAACTATACAATTCAAGTATACAAGAAACAAATACTAAACAAACACAACAGAACCAATATATATCTACACGTCAAAGCCTCCTGCTCCATATCTCCTCCAGAATTTGTCAAGCAAACCTGAATCACTTGACTACTCATACATAATATGAGTATCCAAGAGTTTAATAAAACAGAAAATAAACACTCGGGTCAGACAGGGGTCTGGTGTGAGTAACCGGGTTATAATTGCTTAACTTTATTAAACCTTTGAAAGAAAAGGTATCACGTAAGAATTCTCACACATAAGCATGGAAAAGTTTTTACCTTACGCTAACCAAAACATTTGATAGGAAATCCAGTGATATTATAATAGTGTCTAGGGTTTTTAAAATAAAATACAGAAATAGCTGGAATGCTTACATCTCACGTTCCAACATAGTTGGGCACAATCAAAACCATACAGGCACTTATTGGATTTTGGATTCCATACAATGGCAGGGCTACTGGGGTACCGCCCGTCACAGTACGTGGCCTAGATCAACGTACCGAGGAGTACTACCACTCCCCTGCAACACAAGGCCGGAACCATCCCTTACTGGACAGTCCCGAACAAGACCACCCCGCAGTTGGCCGCGACCCAACTGCCCACACAACCGAATAAAAAGGGACCTCTAGACAGGGGTAAATCTCGCTCTCAAGTGGAGGCTACCCACGAAGCCTTGCTGCACCTCCCCTGTTTTAGCCATTCCCGGTTGATGAGGCTTGAGGTTACGATTACCTTTATAGAACACCTTTATCTTAGAATGCTCATCGTCCACCTGACGATGTGTTGAAAGCATTCAATCCATACAAGTTCGTTCCGGGTTCGAACGAAACCGAAGGCACTACCTCGTTGCATTCATTATTGGAATCACCCTCAGAGTCAACGATGATAGCCCTTGCACTCTAATTCACCATCTCGAATCTATAAGCACTACTCCGTCAAACTCACTACGGAATCACCCACAGAGTTATACTGACGTATAACCCTTACACCTCGAGTCTTCACTTGCTCCACTTGGATATACGACCTAACGTTTAGTTGGAATCGATGTGGTTTTCGGATTCCAAATATGGAAATCCGATCCCGGTCTCACCGAAACCAAACGCCATTTTAAATGTCCAAGTTATACTTAAGGGTTTAAACAGATTAACTCATATTCAGGATGATATATATAAATAGATAGATGAATCATATTATCACAAGAGATAATTCATATCAATATCCATCTACACAAAGCAGCATATCACATAACAGATATATCCAATCATCCAGTATCAAACCAATATCAACATCCAATATCAACCAATCATCCAATATCAATCTCCAAATATTGATCATTCAATATCAATCAATTTACTAATATTAATCAATCAATCCATATTAATCAAACATCCAAAACAGAATTGATTATCTCTTAATCAACTGGCTTACTAAAATCCTTCTTCATTAATTATTATTCCAAATAAATTAAATTAATCATCTCTAATGATCTTTCCCAATTAATCTTCCTTGATTAATTATATTTAATTACATTCAAGTAATTATCCTATCCATATTCAGTAATTAACCTTTTAATTACTATCATTAATTACAATAATTAATGATCATTCATTAATTAACTATAATTAATTACATTATTTTCTTAATTAATTACAATTAATTAATCATACTTAAATTAATCACTTATATTAATCAATCTTGATTAATATCATTAATTACATGAATTAATCAATCCTTATTAATTTAATAATTACTTTAATTAATTAACTAATTAACTTATAATTAATCAACTCATTAATCATAATTAGTAATTAACAATTTGTAATTACTTAACTAAATTAATTAACTTCTCAATTAATTAATTTCTAATTTAATTATATTAATGCTTGATTAATAAATTAAATTAATTAATCTTTAATTACTTCATTAAGTAATTATTAAACAATGTAAATTAACAATTAATCCTTAATTAAATTACTTTATTAATTAATTATATTTTAATTAATTACACTTAGTAATTAATCACATTTATTAATTAATCACATCAATTAATTAACTAAAATAAATTAAGCAATTAACCCTTAATTACTTACATAAGTAATTATCTCTAATTACATTAATAAACCTTCATTAATCTCTTAATTAATTATTTAACAAATAATTAATCACATCATTAAATAGTTCTTAATTCTTTAATTAATTATTCATAATTAATTATCTTTAAAACAATTATATTAATCAATTCATTAATTGATATTATTAAGTGATTAACCAATAATCACTTCAACTAATTACTCCATGAATAATTATCATTAATTCTTCCATAAGTAATTGACTTTCTTAATTACATTTAATTATTAATCATTAATTACTTTATTAAGTAATTATACTTAATTAATTCATAATTAAGTGATTATTTAAAATTTAATAAATAATTAACTAATTATTTAAAATTAATTAAAAAATTAATTAACTAACTTATTATATTTCAAAATCTTTAATTAATTAAGAAAACCATAAATCTTAATTAATCTTTTACTTATAAATAAGTCATAGTTAATTAAGTATTCTCAAGTTTATATCAAAATAATTTAACCTTGTTAATCTTCATAAATGAATTATTTGAATTAATCAAATTTTTATATAACTTAAAAACAAACTATTCTATTTGGTTTACAAAAATTAAAATTTTAACTTTATTTGAAAATAAAGCATTTAGAAATCAATTTGAAATTTAGAAAAAATAAATCATCAAATTTAAACTTATTTGTCTTCCCTATAATTTGAAAACTTTGATTTTAAACTTTTCTTAAACTTTGATTTAATACTTTAAATTTGAAAACACCCCTTTGAATTAAAATTCAAAATTAAATCAAGTTAATTACTTTCAAAAAGCAATCATCTTAAACGATTTAAATTTGAAATTAAATTCAATTATCACTTTTAATAATTTGATTTATATTTACTTCAAAAAAACAAGTTATAACCTATAAATTTATTTCCCCTTTTATAAAAAATTAGGCTTGTATTTATTTATTCAACATCAAGTTAACTTTTGCAGTTTAACTTTATACAGAATACCAACTCGAGATGACTGCCCTAAAACCCGAGTTAAACACTCAAAAATTCGAGCCAGCCTCGAGACAAACCCAGCCTTCTTCTTAACTGCCAACCCCACTTAAAAGCTTCGAGTCGAAATGATGAAAACGTGAATGAACTCCGGGTCACCCTTCTTCTCAAAAACAAACCCCCCCCCCCCCCCCCCGGTAACACAACCCGTGCACGGTGCACGTGCACCTTCACCGCCGGCTAGCTACGGCCGTCGCAACCCACGCCAATGATAACACACAAGCATACGAACACAACCAAACGCCCAGATCCATCAAACCGTGCTCGAATCGAATTTCGACCGTCAGGCTCAAAACACTGCCGAACGATGCCTTCAATCCAAACCCAATGCCGTCCATCTCAATCGTTGATGAACTTCACCGTTGCCACAAAAGAATCGCCACGCTTCACCCAACAATCCTCAACCCTTGCGATGCATTCCGATTCCCAACCCAAGTCACGGCAGTCACGATAACAGAGCCGAGCAAAAATGCAAACTAAACCCTAATTTCTTAAATTCCCATCAATCCACAACTTTGAAAAATTAATCTGTATTTTTCCCATGATCTATAGCTTACATACAAGCTACGATCCAAGAATCAAATCAAACTAATGTTCAGATAATCAGCAATCTACAAAATCTCCAATTTCATATAAACCCCAAATTCATCATAATTACTCAATTAAAAATTATGATAGTAACGTCTAAAATCATGATTTTTCATTACAATTCCATACATGCAATCCAAATTTGATTTTAAAGCAGTTAATTTTTGACCAAAGTTTAAGTTTCACAGTAAATTAAAAAAATATGAATAACCAATTCATTCAAAACCCTATAACTATTTTAAGAGGATAAATCACTTGATTACAAATAACTTTCATCTACAAATCAATGTCCAATTTGCATCCAAAATCAAGTTATTGATTTTTGAAGGATTTGAACCGTTTTAGTAAACACAGTATTCATTTCTTTAAAAATTTACAGGCAATTCTATATTTTAATTCAACATGCATTCCAATTTAAAACGAATTTTCATATAACATCCATATATATTAAACATGCATCATCATTCAATCACAAGTTATACGAAAACTGTTTTTAAAAGATGATTTACTCACCTGATTTTCAAAAATGCAGAGCAGGGAATAGCAGTTTTAATCCCAGGCTTGAATTCTTTATATTGAAAAGCTTTTAATTACTATTGTAAAATCCATCTGCATGCTTCCAATTGTTGTTTCAAACTTGCAGATGAACACCACTTAATCTCGGTTTGATCTTGCTGAATTGCAGGTTGCAGATTTCATTTTACTGTGAAGAACCTTGCTAGCAGATTTTACTTTCAGATTTTTAATTTGCAGATTTCCAAGTTGCTATGAAGTATATTGCTTGATTTAGAGTTTGCAGATTTGTTTTTACTCGGATTTGAATTCAAGCTTCAGGTTTTTGAAAGAATGAAGAAAGAAAAAAAGTTTGAGCTTAAAATTATGAGTGGAAAACAAATTTCTCTTCAAACAAAAACTTTAATATAAATTTTAAATTCTAAATAAGAATAAATGTTGCCACATGTTTATATTCTTACAATTGTCATTCATCTTGCTTTATTACTTTACAAGTGTGTTAGAGATGCCTTATAATGTTTACATTTGTACTTAAGTTTTTCTTAAACTTTTATTTAATTTAGATGTAAATAAACACTTACATTTTTATTTTCCTTTATTACTAAATACTTATATGTGTAAATATAAATTTACTTTAAAGAAAGTATTATAAAACTAATCACAATACAAATAAATCATATATATGTAATTTAAAATCTAAACATCTATATTTATACAACCATTTTAAATTTAAAACACTTTAAAAAGAAAATAAAACAAAACTTTATTTAAATCTTTTTTATAAACTATCATATTAAAATAAAACGATTATCTTGTATTTTGAAAACAAATGAATTAAACTTAAATTAGCTTTTGAAAATATAAATCAAAACAAGCTTTAAATTACAATATTTATTCATATAAAAATTATTAATGGATTAAATTTCAAAACAATATCAAACTATAACATATACATACATATATGTTACAATTTGAAAATTAATCTTTAATTTAAAACAAAAGCTCTTCTGTTTACAATATATATCAATTGTATATATTATAAACAGAATAAAAATTTAATTAGGTTTTGGAAAACAATTCTTATCAAAATTTTAAATTGTTAGAAAGACATAAATCACAATTATCAGATTAAATATTTATTAACCTTAAAAAGAATAAATTAGCCAAATTTAAATTAAAACTATAAAGAAAATTATCAAACCAGTTAAATTATTAACACAGATTATTAAATTCTTATTGCCCAAAATTCTGGGTTGTTACATAAGTAAGATATGAAGGTATATAAAGGGGGAAAATAAAATTGGATTTGATTCCAAAAGATAAGTTTGAATTGCCCGACAAAAAAGTATGTATTTAAGTTTCTGTATGAAATTGGATTGGGTTTTTGATGTAGCCACTTGGCTTTTGTTTTCTTTCGAATTTGGAAGCCCGTAGAGGCCTTTTGTAGTAGTACCAAGCTAGCCGCGCAAAGGAGACGCTGACAAAAATTTTCGGGAATTTAGAGAGTTAGAAAAAATTTGAGAAAATTTTAATGATTCAAAATGGTTTTAAATTGAAATTTAGATGATTAAGCAAAAGGGTATTGTTTGAAACTATAGAAGGTTTGGGGAAGTTGGTTGATGTGATAGTGGGTCTTTAATAAAAGATGGTTGGTAGGATGTTGAATTGTGAGTTTTGGGAATAGTAAACGGGTATTGGTCCATTCTTCCTAACTAGTAATTTCGGGGACGAAATTCTTTTAAGGAGGGAGGAATGTGACGACCTGGAATTTTTAACAATTTAAATTGGAATAGTTAATTGATTTTAAAATATTCAAAAAGTAATTTTAGCTTGAATTCCAGATATCAATATTTACTTGATGATTAAATCATTGAATTTTATATTTTAAATATTGAATTTAATAATTGAAATTGGGTAAATTGTTGAATCAGAAATTTCTAATCCTGTTTAAAATAATTTGAAGGCTTATAAGGTTTATAATGATGATACTGACGATAATAGAATGGTTGAAATTTAATTTAAAAGTGGTTTGTTCAATTTTAATAATATATCGTTTAAATCGATATTTAAAAATAGCCTTCTAAGGCACAGTCTCAGAATTCGACGAAACCTAAAAATAGCCTTCTGAAGCACAGTCTCAGAATTCGACGAAACCAGTTCCATTGGATCCGTAATAGTTAGTTATTACCGGATTTCAATTTTCAGAGCAATCATAGTTGTCGTTTGTCCCTGGTAGCTCGAAACGCTTAGATTTATTTTAATCGATTTAATTTAATACCGATCGTTTAATTCCGTAATTCGTACATACGATCAAATTAGCCTCCGATACACGTTCCATTGTATTCGGGACGCGGGTAAAACCTTATAATCGCCTTGCGGCATTCCTTAAAGGGAGTTCAAAATTTTAAATGGTGATTAATGTGACGTTTGAAGTTTTATAATATAATAGAATTTCAAGTCAAATAGCAAAGATATTTTTATCAACAGGACCGCGTACTCAAGAAGCTTCTCAAAATATCTATCTTATCCCCGTTCTCCCCTTTCCATTCTCAAACCAGATCGAATCTCAATATATAAAAATATAATAAGTAACGAACAACTTAGTTTTTCGATCGAGTCAGGAAAGGAGTGATGTATTCCTCTGAGGCAATCGTGGATGGCTCGCGATGTTGGCAAGCGGAGATGGAGTCGTATGGGGCAAATCGTGAGGCGCGAGGTTGGGGTTCGCGGCGCATATGGGGGAGGTGAAATCGCGAGCTCGAAGCGTTGGAGGGATGATGTTTGAGTTCGTGTTCTCGAACGAAGCGGCAACCTGGTGAGGTCGTTCGCGATGGCAAGGCGATCGCGAAAACTTTAGCTTGAAGCAGCTTGGGTTGCGAGATTCGTTCGATGGGGAAAGGCAGCGTGCGAGGATCGAGTGGGGTCGTAGTGTTGGTTTATGGTGACGGCAGCCAATTGTCTGGAGCTCGCGATCGTCTATAAGGCAGTAGGTATTTTTTCCTTTCTCTTTTCGGTTGCTTGATTGAATAAAATAAATACAAAGTTTATATAAGGAAAAGGAGAAGTAGCAGAAGGCTTAAAACTGAAATATTGATATGAACAAGGAGAAAAACATAAGATAATGCTATAGAATTTATATGAATTCATATAATGTATGTACATATTTAAGAAACAGAAGTTACTGTAAATTTTGAAAATAGAAAGATTTGAATTTAAAAATGATGGATGTGGTGGGTTGAACTGTTTCCATTAACTTAATTAATTTTTGGACTAAAAATATATGTTTAAGGAAATTTCAGTGTAAGAATTTAAGTCCATTTGTAAGTTAAATTAAATAAGTAAATGATAATAAATTGTTGATTTAAAATTCAAGGGGTAGCTAATTTATATGATGTTTATACAAGGTCAATAATCAAGGAATCAAGCAGTTGGATCAGATTGTGAAACAGTAAAAGCAAAGGTGAGTAAATCTCACTCGTCTGGTATTATTTAAATTTAAATGGTTAAATTTAAATAATTGGTTGATTGATTGAATTGATTGAATACATGCTCGTGATCTGTGACTTTGGCTTTGTTTGATTCTCGAGTTAATAAGGGATCAATGATTGGTGATTCATTAGATAAGTAGAATAATTTGAATGGATAATGAATTAATTCAATTAATTAATGATTGTGCTAATTAATTTAGTAATTAAGGGTTCAAATTAATTAAGGATTAAGTTAAATTAATTTAGAACAATCAATTGATGGTTGATATGTAATTACTTAATGAAACTTATGAAATATAATTACTTTGTGAAATTTATCAAGAGATTAATTAAAATAGTTAACCGAGGAGTAATTTATTTATTTAATGAAGTAAATAAAAAGGTAGATAATTACAGATTGAGATTGATCGAGAATGATTAATATTGAGGTTAAATTAAAGTAATTGATTTGGATTAGAACAAACTAAAATATAATTGGAAATTATTAATTTATATAATAATTGTTGTAATTAAAAATTGATTAATTAAGACTAAATAAATTCAATAAATAATGACTTATGAGAAATTAATTTCTATAAGTAATTAAGAATTAATATAATTAATATAGACAATTAATTTATGAAATAATTGATTAATTTATAAAGTAATTAAGATTTCTTATTCATTTTTGGTTAAGAATAATTAATATCGAGAAATTAATTAAAGATAATTACTTAAATTTAATTGAAAAATAATTAATCCGGAATTATTAATTAAGATAATAATGATGGGTTGACTAATTAATTGATTTGGAATTAATTAATGTTGATAAAGGAATCTAAGTGATTGAGGTTGAAATTCAATTAGAATTAATTGAATTGATTTGTATGTGATTAAGCTTTGCTTATGGATGATTGAATGGTATTGAATTCTTTGAATGAGTTGATATCTCCGATATGACATGTGTATTTCATTTTGGATAATTTGGGTTAGGATGACAAGACTCGAAGAGACCGGGATCGGGTATTAGGAAATACCCGAAACCACTTCGAATTTTTTTATAGATTGATATGTAAATCTATAGGTTGGAATGAAGTGATTTAAATGAATTGGACTAGTTTAAATCTAAATCTTTGGTATTTAGAAACTTATTTGTGAAATAAGTGATGTTTAAAATAAATTGTGGCTTTGTGAATTGATATAAGTTACCCGGGTTTTATATAAGTTGATTGCTTTGGTATTCCATGTTAGTTGAGATTACTCACGCTGGTTTCCAGCCTGGCCAGGATGTTACTTTGGTGTAATGCTCGGGTCAGACCGAGTATTACAGATTTTCAGGTAGGTACGTTCTGAGACTCAGGAGGCGAGATGGATGGCAGGAGCGTATAGAATATTTCCGCTGTATTTATATTATTGTTAATCTGGGACATGATAATTGTATATGTATTCAGTGATTGTATATATATGTGAAACTCTGATGTATATTAAATGTAATCAATAGATATAGTATTCCTTTGTAAACTATTATTATTTATTATTATACATTATCCGCTGCGAATGTGAGATGTTTGGCGTTCTGTTCTTCTTCTTCTATCTCTTTCTTCTTTTTCATAACTATCTGGAATTTTCGGCTTCGAAAATTTCGGGTCTTTACAAACAAGTTGGGGAAGTGTGTGGGTGCGTCTCAGGAGGTGAGAAGCATGGTTGTGTTGCATGCTTTCATTTTTGTATAGTGAAAGAAAAAGGGAACAAAATAGGAAGAAAGAGTGAAAGAGTAGAGAAGGAGGATAGTGATATTACCTGGCAATAGAAGTGAATAGATTACGTTTTGTTTCTCCTTAAATTTCCAAAACTAGTTGCATCTAATTACTACTTTGGATTTCCAAATGCCAACCCAATTTCCCAAGCTACAACTGTTATCAGCCAACTACTCAATTCAATACACCCAGCAAATATCTTTTTTCCAGATTTAAATGGATACGGGCTGCAAATTTGGGCTGGATATGGTTAACCGGTCCTTTCGGAACAGTTAAAATTAACAGGATGATTTCCGTCGGACTCCGATTCGCGCAAATAAATATACTGTTATGATCAGTGCGACGATGCGCTTCCAACGGTACACAGATTATTGCGATACGATGGTTTTATAAAAATACGAATTACGCCGCTTAAATTGTACGATTTGTAAAACAATTTAAACGGAGCAGGCAATTTCAGTTTTAGACGAAACGAACTACATAATCTTTATCAGGATAATTTTTACAACATAACTGTGTAAAAATATTTGGATTTGAAAGATAAATTTTACGCAGCTTTATATGGATTGATATAAAGTAAAACGCGAACGAAGTTTACTGTAATAATTTTCGACGAAACTTTTTCTATGCTCATATCTAACTAGACGTATCTCTTAAATAAAGTTTGGACTTATATTGAGATCGTTTATAAATTTTCCAAATTTTATACTAAAATGATGGATTTTAAAATTTCAATTGGGCTGAGAAATCAAGGTCGTTACAACATATCCCTAATTCTATCACAAGGAACGGGGATATTTTCGATGGGTAGTAGCTATAGGCGGTCATCATTAGTAGTCAGAGAAGCCATCGAAATACGGACCATGACTTCCGTCCGTTTCCGACGGCTTCGAAAGCACCATATCGATGGCCTCCGACGGCTGTTTCAACGGCTCTTCCGATGAAAAATTCCAACGACCACGATATACACATGGCGTGTTATTTTTCCACTAAGCCATCGGAGCTGACGGTAGCTGTCGAAATGTCGTCGTCGAAAACCATCACCCGACATCGGACATCTTGATCAATAAGCCGCCGAATGTATTAATAAGCCATCAGAATCAATGGGCTGTAGGCTATCGATGACCATCAGTAATTTGGGAAAATTTTATTTCTGTTGCCTGCTCGCTTCCATACCGTAGTCAGTATATAACTCATCAAAATCAGTATATAAGCCTTATATATGAACTGAAATTAATATCAATATCAATATAAAATAAAACTCAAACATCATAATATCAAATGCAAACACATTTACATCCAACATCAAACTCCAATATTTACAAAGCAAACCTTCCATCACCAATTTCAACCATCCAACTTCAATATTTACAACCAATATTTACATCCAATATCAAACTCCACATATAAACCCCACAAATCAACCTCCAAATCAATGCCAAACACCACATGGCCATAAATTAACCTCACCGTCACTCAATGTTAATATACACAAAACTACATCCAACACCACATGTCCATAAAAAAAACTGCAATCGTACCTTAAGATTCACCATTGGCTCCAGAACCACCGAAGGAAGGGAATGCACCATGACACTCCACACATTCGTCCACATGCTAATTGAGCTGCTCTATTTGTACTGCTCGGAGGCGGTCCTTCTCTTGTAGCTACCCAATCTACAGTCTAAACTCATTAATCTTCACGCTGTCTTGAGCCTTTTGGTAAGCCCTTTGTGATGTCCGAGCCTACGGAACAAGTAGAAATATATTTAAGTTATTACGTAACTTTTATAAAAATTAAGCACATTTTACAACGTAGTTAATTTTTAAAAATTAACGATTAGTTGTCATAGCGATTGTTTCTTTGGGTCGGGTCTATAACAGAGTCAAAGATCGCAACTTCCTTGTCAGTGATTATATATAATTTTACAATTACTAGGAAATTCTGCTATATGCTCTCCCCTACATGGTCCAAGATGCTCCACATCGGCCAGCATGCAGACATGTGACTCATGTACGCCTGCTTTGATATGTTGAGCACAATGTTAGAAGGTTCAAGCTCAAAACCTATACATTAAATACGATACAGACAAATCACATACAAAAAAATTACAATGCTGAAGTAAATTTAATACCATCGACATTAACATTGTTACTTGATTCCTCTTCGAAATTTACATTGTTATCATCAACTTCAACGGCAGGAAACATTGCACGTATTGCATCTTCAATCATATCTTCTATCAGATTCGTCAGAACAAGTTCATTATCCACCTCCTCTCAAAATGTACGGGATTAGGTGCTATAAGTTCTCCATGACGATCCCACACCAAATAAATCGGCACAAAACCTCATCGGCACAAATGAACTTTTAACATATCCGGTATCAAACACTTCAACAGTTTACACATACTACATAGACAATAAATTTCTTCATCATTTCCATTATTACGTAAAGCGAATTCAATAAATATGTGTACATCATTTAGAAAATGTTCACTTATGGAGCCTCCAATTTTCCCTTCTTTGTTGGTACATCCAACTCCGATTGATAAAATAATTGACAATTTTTCCTACTTCAAACCATAAAAGCACATTAATCATTTATGTGTTGACGTTTTATTTTCAAATAAATCATATATTTAAATTTTCACAAATATATAATATTATTTCGTATAATTTTATTTTCAAACTGATTTACACATATTATTATATGAAAATAGTCTACATTTTTTAAGTTATTGTTTTACACTTTGATGGTTGGTCATCCTACTTTCTCTTACAAACGCAGTAGTAATTATATTTTGCAAATCATTTTATTTTAAATGATTCAACAAAATTTCGATAGCACTTCCCCTTGGTTCTTTGTATCGTACACTTATGTGTGTACACAGGAAACAAAAAGAAAATGATTTACAAAATATAATTACTACTGTGTTTGCAACCCGTCTAGTACAGGGACAAATCCAACAAATATTGTATCGATTGAATATAAATGTCCGATATGTGATAAAAATGAATATCCATACAACGACCATATACAATATTTGTCAAACGTGACCAAAAACTCTCAAAGAGATTTACAAAAGGCAACGCATATTATACAATAATTTTTACAATAATTTATTTACATTCTAAAAAATACATACACTAAATCGTAATTTTCGTCATTTTGAAAATAAATATATCAAAATTTGAGCATCGGCTCTACTTGATCCAAAGTAGCCCTAATGCATATATGCAGTAATTAATCAATGTATATACACCAATTAACGCACACATACACTAAACAAAATTTTCTCTCTCAACATTTCAATAATTAATAATTGTAATAACAACCTAATTAGCATTCAATAGGGTATACCAAACAATCAATGGGGTATTATTTAACTATAACAACAAATTAAAACTAATTTAACAAATCAAACTTAATGTAGGATTTAGGAATTATCCTTCTTACCAAGAAAAAGATGATGAAGCTAGCTGAAAATCAAAGATTACAATGTGCTGGAGGCTCGGAAGGCTGTTGACAGCGTGGAGGAGGGGTTGGAGGAGGGTTTTGGAGGAAGGGATGGCTGATTCAAGGGAGCAAACGAAATGAAGAAACTGTCGGCTTGGAGCAGAGGTATTCACGACTTTTCGACTGCTACCAATAGCCACCAAAGACATAATTATTGATGGTTACTAATAGCTTTCGATGGTTAGGTTATTTTAATTTCAGTTATGTAATGAAGATTGCTTACCGTCGGCAGTTGTCGCTAACTGGGCGAAGTGCCGTCGGCGACCGTCGGAAACAACCGTCGCTGTTTGCTGTGCTTCTAGTAGTGTAAGTCAAAAAAATTATAGTATATAAATCATGAAATTTGACAACTGTTGTATCACTACGAATTTAAGGTATAACGATGAAAAGAAGAATAAAAGCTCCCTGTAACTATAGTCAAAATAAGAACGAATAATAAGCTAGACCCAACCCATTTTCCAAGCTCTGTGTGTGTAAGTTAATCAAGTGGTAATTTGAATCAAACTTAGATATTTTCTTTGTGATATTCAATCACGCAATAAGGACACATATCTACTAGTCTTTCATACCATTGTGAAAATTTAGAATCTTATTTCTTATGGCATAAAAGGAAAGAAAATTCATGTCATATCATATGAGTAGATTCTATCAAATAAAATCACAAAATAAAAATAGAAGCAGGTGATAAATGATATGAATAAGGTAAAATACAATATAGTAGAAGTACGATAAATACACCTTTAGTAGAAATAAAATAAACCGACACAAAAAGTAATTACTCAAAATTGAAAATCGGCTAAAATGCTATAGTAATCCAATATGTTATTTAAAATTCAGTTACGCCACGTATTAAAATATATGTGATATTTCCTTGGTGCTCCTAAAATGAAAATCTAATTTGTTCTTTTATATAAAATCAAATATTCTAGAACTCATTGCTCTGATGTAAATTAATTTGAAAATAGGCATAAAATTGAAGATGAAATACAACAAGCATGTAAGAAAATTATACTTTTCTTTGCAAAACAGTTAATTATGAGGTAATCTAAACACAATTAAATCACTGCCAACTAACTGAAAAGATGTAATATCATACTTGGCCATCATGTAATTATACCGGAAAACATGAGGTCATACAGACATGCAAATCCACAAATCTATTGTAAATTTCTAAAATGTAGATGATGCAAATCATGAAAAGTAATTTATGATTAATCTTTCTATTCCATAATCTAGGAAAAGTGAAGATAAATATCAATCCCACCAAAACAAGCAAGCTTATAATTTCCATACATTTCAGGTGAAGAGTTTATGTTGAAATATGTATAAAAAATAGGTGTGATGCCAAAGGGTAAAAGCTTCCAATTGGAAACTACCCAAAGAAGTCGATTCACTGCAATTTTGATAACTTAAATGCTAAAATTTCAAGTTGTGATACCTTATCAGTAGCTATTTTGATTGCATTCATCAATGACATGGTTGAATAGAAGCGAGAGGGAGCATTGACGACACAAAAAATGGATGAAACATAATCGTCGAAGAGTTTAAATCAGCAAGACAATTGGCTTGTGGAAAAGGGGTCTTGCAGGGAGTAAACGGTGGATGAAATATTGATTTGGGCGGCTGTTGAACTAAAATTGGGGAAAATAGTATTTGGGAAGAAGATTCGCTTATGGAAAAAGGGAATTAGGTCGTTGCTAAACTAAAATATTACCTTGCTTGGAAAATAAAATGGAAAAGAGGATCAGTAATCATAAGACTTAAGAAAAATTGAACATATGATTATTGTGAAAGAAAGGAAGACAAAAGAGTAAATTTCAATTATAAAATCGTATAAATTAAGAAATTTAACTGAGAAGGTAATTTAGGTTTTCGTTTGAGGTAGGAAGAGAAGCTGAAGAAAGATCGGAAGAAATGAAGTCATATGATTTTGTTTGAAATGGAACAAATTAGATAATAAAAGTTATTAGTTTTGATATTGAGAACGAGGGAAAGAAGAAAATAAGAATGAAGTGAATTTGAAATAGGTATTCCCAAAATAAGCGCCTAGAATATTTGTCATAGAAGATGGCGTTCTATCATGAATTAAGTATTGAAATTTAAATAGAGAGGAAAGAGACGGAGGAAAAAAGTAATAATAATGGTTACAAATTGGGAAGGTAATGGAATCGGTTTAGAAACTAAACATAGAGTTGAGCAGTTGGTATTAGGGTAAAGCCAAAAAAGGAAAAAGGAAATGTATGTATTTTGAGTATTTCAAAATAGTAGCATGTCCATGTAAGCAATAATGAGTTCCCATTTTTATGTTCAAGTAATAGAATAGATATTTGATCGTAACACTTTGATAACAAAAGAAAAGACAATTCACAAACTAATTAAGCAATAAAGGTGAACGAACGATCAATGTAGCAAACATTAAATTTGGTTGATCGATCACTACGTGTATTAAATGTAAAATCAAGAGTATGAGCTTACAAAGTATGCCGTAGAAAATTAACGTAACTCCTTATCATTACTCTCCTAACTATATGAAGTCCATTTGGATTCCAACAATCAAATTGGAATGTCTACAATTGATATTGTAATTATTTATACTAAAACAATTTAAAATTAGTCCATATTGGAAACAAAGTCATACATAGGAGTAAAATAAATAGGGAGAAGATAATCCCACCAAAATTTTAGAATAAAACTAGTTATTAGGTTTCTCCTTACTATTTAAGTGGTTGACAAATAATGTAGTTCCCTTGCTTTTGTAACAACCCGCATATTTAACGATTATATATTTAAATGTTTTATTTAAATATAGCGTCGTTAGTCGGATTTTTGGTCCGAAATGTTACTTTTTGCAAATGGCCGAATTGGAACTCGAAACCTTTCCATTGATTCCAAAATAGCCTTTGCGATCTTTTTGAGTATAAGCTTTGATATGTTTGGAGTAAGTTGAAGTTTGCTACTTTTTCTAGTAGGCTTTTGGGTTTGGGTTTCACCCAAACTATTCTATAAACCAACTCAGTCCTTTCTCTCCTTCCATTCACACATTTTCATTTCTTAAGCTTAAGAAAAACTGAAAATGGGGGAAAGGAAGAGGAAATAGAAATTCCAAGCCCTAGTTTACCTTGCAAACTTGAATTCTTGCTCCAAAATCATAGAGAAGCTATTGGTAAGCCTCCTCTTCATCTTCTCCAACTCTTTCTCCTTCAATTTCAGAAAATTTCCTAAACCTAACTTAGGAAAATACTTGTTTTGATTTTAGATTGAAGTTAGTAGAGTTGAAGTGGAGAGTGCTTGGTTGTTTTCTTTGCTATTGAGCTTTTCTATTCTTGTTTTGAATTAAAAGGTGAGTTTTGAACTCACATCTACTTCTCTTGATATTATTGATGTTAGGTGAGATTTTTATCCCACATTTATGTTTACAGCTATCTTGAGTTATTAGGAATGAATTCCTAATATGTCTACATGTTCATTTGCTTTCGATTTGGATTGCTTTGGTGAAATTGCCAAATATTGATTTTTGAAGCCAAATCTATGTAAAACCTTATATGGTTGATGTTTATGTTGTTCGGAGTGTTTGGGTGTGTCGTTAAGGTTGGGTAGTCGTTTGAGTAAGCTCATAATCAACACGCATCCGATTGCTTTCGATTTGTTTGGCCATAGATGGCCTAGGTTCAGGAAATGCCTGACCATCAGGTTTCAGACGTCTGAAACCCTATTTTAGACGTCTGAAAGTGCTAAATTTCAACCAGAAAGGAAATAGGCAAAATAATGCTTATTTCAGACGTCTGAAAGTTTGGGTTCAGACGTCTGAATTCTGTTCTGGAAAACATATTAATTTCCAAATTCAGACGTCTGAACCACTTCTTTCAGACGTCTGAATCTATTATCTTTTTTCAATTTGCCCTGTTCGCTTAGTTTTCCAAATTTGATCGATGCATATTGATTCCAATTAGTTGTTTATGCATATTTGACCTTGATGATTCCTTTTTGAATTTATTCACGGGTTTTTATAAATGATTTCTTCAAATCGTATTAAAAGTTCGCTTCTCCGATTTATAAATTCTATTTAAAAAACACGCACAATTTTGCACTTCGAGCGAAGTGGAAGGGTGATTAAATGGTTGGGCAAAACACGGACCATGAATCTGTGCATTTATCCTTCCGATTAATCCTCGACCTATTCAATTGATCATTTTGACCTTCGTGTTTGGTTTACCGATGATATGAGGTGAACTTTGTACTGCTTTGAGTGTGAAATTAACTGACGGATAGTAAACCGTTTAGTGCGAACGAGTGGTTATGGGACTCACGTTAACACTTTTCGGATTCCTTTTTGAGAGTTATGACACATTCTACCAGTTAGTGGTGTCCAGTACTGGGCCTCCGGACCTTCACCGCTACGGTTTGTTGCCTTTAGGATAGTGTCTTCAGACTGTCTCCTTCAGGTTTGTTGCCTTCGGGTTTGTTGCCCTATTGTATCGCTTTCGGAGTTAGGTCTTTATGAGCCGCTCGAGTGATATGTGGGTTTGGGGTCTTCGAGCTCATGGATCCTTGTTTATACAGTACTGAGCACGTGCAAATTTTATGATGTTTCATTGATATGTATATTCCCTGGGTATCGCCCTTCGATGTTGGTCTTTTTGAGCCGCATGATATGTAGCGATTACCTTGTGGAACTTGTGTTACCTTCATTGGTATTTGTTATTTGCCTTTTTTTGGCTTGATTTGGGATATTTGTATCCTTTGTTTATTTATGTTGTCGATGATATGAGGCTTGTCTTGTTATCATATGATTCATCTTTTGATTAGATGATTGTGTTATCTCTTTCAGAGATATTTGTTATACCTTGTAACCTTGCAGGTTTATTGTTTTTCAGTTTATCTAACTGATTTGTTTAGCTAGACTAACCCGTGTATCTTATACTCAGGTCAGACCGAGATGTTTCAGGTTAGGTGCGTTTGGACTTAGCCTATTTTGCTTCCGCATGGACTATTCAGCTTGCTCCTTTTTGTCATAGCTTTTTGTGTAATCCTTTTTGTTGTAACTCTGATATTTATTCTTCTGGGTTTGTTTATATATTGTGGTTTTCCATACCACTCGGCATGTATTATTCTGTATACTCTGTTATGTATCAATATATGTGTATATGATGATCTACTGTTCTGTGATGTATATTACATTTGGGTTGTTATATTCTGTTCTGATAGATCCTTCAACCGCCTATGGTTTTGTTTTAGATATTCATTGGGTATGTCGACCTGCTTGATATGTCTATTATCAATATATTCAATAGTAGTTAGAGCAAGGATATAGATGGTCGCTCCTAACCAGCCTTATTCTCCATGTTAGTTGACGGCATTACCCTGTAGTGTCCTTGGCTAGCGTGGGTATAGAGGTGGGGCGTAACAACTTTTCTCACATACTTTATATGCACACAGATATGCAGCATTGAACTTCTTCGAATGGAATTTAATACCTCATTGCAACCACATCTATGTTGCTCCTCCTTAAGAACAACGATTTAAGGCTAGTACATCAACAAAAGTGGAAGAAGGAACCGATACTCGAACGATTTGTAAAGTGAATCGTGTAAAATAGATAAAACACAACAAACTACTAAAGCAACGCACTTAAGGTCAATTAGAGCATTTAGACTCAAGAGTATTCGAGAAATCTATTCTATTATATATAAAATTGGATATGAACGAATTTATCTATTTTGTCATTGATATTCAAATCAAACGGTTAATATTAGATTTTCGCATCTATCATTCCGTATCAACCTGATATTTCTCATTTACACTTTGCCACTCCATATCATGAAACTATTTTTCAACAAGCCCCCGGTGAAGTTCTACAGCTGCCATCTATGTATTCCCTTTTTCTTTATAAAACCAGATGAATATCAAACCAAGTTCCTTATAGTCAAAGCATTATTGACTATTGTTTGCACTTATCCACAAGCACATATCCATAAGCACCAAAAAAAAAAAAAATCCTGGTCCCAAGAATCAAGTCAAGAGCGGGTAGTTGTCATTACTATTTATAATTTAGAAACTTGATTAAACAGATCGAATTCAGAAAATTGGTTAAATGGATAAGATATTTTGGTAATAAAATGAAAATTGCAACGGCGTGTGAAGAGTAATATAAAATATAATAACGATCAAATTAAGTAATAACTCCAAATAAAGAAATCTATAATTAGATTGAAGAGTTATTCATGAAATAGAATATTAATGGAACAAATCGATAGAGCTTGACAAAGTGCAACAAAACGTAGGCATTGCTTTAAGTTAATAAGGACTTGAGTTGATTTCCAATCGGCTAGGTATTGGAAAATGAAGTAAGCAGCCGATGATAGTAGAACTTCATCACTAATAAACTTTAGGGTTTTTATTAATGCAATAGGCTGGATGAAAAATAGTTTAATGATATGGAGTGGCAAAGTGAGATTGAGAAATAGTTGGGCTAATGTTGACGGCTTATTTACGAAATTTGATGTGGAAAGTTAAATAATTAAGCAATTGAGCTCAATCGGTAACAAAACAAAGAAACTCATGTTCCATATCCAATTTTATATAGAATTAAGTAAATTATTTTCTGTGATCGTACTATGGTGCAAAGTTTTGTAAGTAATATAAGTTTATCTCAAACACCCAACAAATATAAGTGTCACACATGCACGCACATGCACATGCACATGCGCACACATGCGCGCACACATAATAAAAATGCATAAACTGTGTTAGCCGTCAAAACTTATGCTTGTCACTGAGATTTTTTTTTTAGATCAATAAGGAAGTATAAAATGAAAAAAATAATCATTTTAAGGTATCAATGTTACAGCAAAACGAAATAAACAACTCGAGCGGCTTTATTTATATAAATCAAGCACGTGTTCTGTAATATTAACTTGAAATCAGATGTGAATTCATTCCTAAAACAAAATGCACTCATATATTGATAGGTATGATAATGAAAATTCCCTCAAAACTCATAGTCTACTTCCGTATACCTTCTTGATACAGATGTTAGTGGGACAGAGGGAGCGAGGGAGGGCTAATATGCACATAAATAAATAAAAATGCATAAACCACGTTAGCCATCAAAAGTTGTGTCTTGTCGCTAAGAAAATTTATTTAGATCATTACATAAATATAAAATGAACAAAAATAATCATTTTAAGGTATCAATGTGATAGTAAAAACAAAATAAACAACTTGAGCGGCGTTACTTATATAGATCAAGTGCATACTACAACACTTTTTAATATTAACTTGAAACTAAATGGTAAGTCATTACCAATAGGATAACAAAATGCACTTATATATTGATATGTATGATAATGAAAATGCCCTCGGTACTTATAGCCTGTATCACTGTGGCTCACACAAAAGTTGTTCATGAGAACGCACATTAACATACACATACACACACGCATATGTATGTATATGCGTGCGCGCACATTTATGTGTTCGATTTTGATGTGTAGGTCAAGAAATAATGATTTAAATCGGAACATGTGGTTGAAATATGGGGAATTTTAGGTGTAGCAAAAAATAAGGTATTGCCGACACACACACATACACACACACACACTTCCCACCACACTAGCTACATGATTCATTTCATTTTTCTAAATTATGCGCGGCCGTAGAGTGAACACAGTAGATCCAATGATCAAGAAATATATACGTATACATATGTATGTACATGTACAAAGTGTTACTTTCGGTGACAGAAAAACAATACTTTCATTTATCATTTTCTTGTAAAATAGTACTTTCTTCTATTTTGTCCTTAAAACTAATTATTTTGAAGTGTTGTCTGAAAATTTATTATCTTGGATTAAAAAGTACTCCAACCTAATTTCCACTACATACGCATATCCATATAGACTCACAAATCCATGTATGAAAGGCATGCAATAGATTGTGAATGAATAGCCACGTCTACAATTATGCTTATGCATCATCAAACATTCATACTTCTTCATTATCGGCCACATAAATGAGTGTTTTTAATGCCAGTATTGGTTTTCTATATCATGATTACTTCAAATAAATTGATTGCTTAAAGAGGATGAAATAAAAAAATGAAAAACGGTAAACTATATCATTCAAAAATGAAATAAAGGTAAAACTATGCATTTTTTAATGGTTCCTATTTGGATAATGCAACGACTTAAAATTTTTTCGATAATATAAATGGTTAATTGAACAATACTTTGGGATTTAATATTTGGAGTAATAAAATTTTTGTGACTTATTTATGGAAAAAAAAGAAGTAAAATCAAACGTAACAATGATGATTAAAGCTAATTACTGATAAACTGAATGAAACTACAATAAATTAAAATGTGTAAAATGTTATACTAGTCTTTGGATTTAATATAAGGAAACAGGGTAGCCATGGTAATTAACATTTATTATTGACACTAGGAGTAAAACCCCAATAAAGAAATAGTGTTTATTGTTGCCCTTGGGTATAAAATAGAGGATAGTTGATTTAATCAGATTTTGCAATCCAATATTTAAAGAAATAGGAATTTGTTATTTAATAAGGATGTAATAATTAAAATGAATGGTAAGGATGTAATCTAAGCTAAAATTTGATAGATTGAATGAGATTATGATAAATTGAAACTATGTAAATGTTGTAACCTGGGTCCGTAAAAAATAAACTTAAATGTAGTAAAAGTAAACGAAGGCAATAATTATGTATTGCCCATTTATTTAGCTTATTAATTGAAATGAGAAAATTAAATTTGAATAAATATAAACAAAAGTTACATTAATGTGGGTAGTAATACAATGTTTAGAAGTTGTTAAATTAGAGTATATTTGGAAATAAAGATTTATTAATGTAAAACTTAATAAATGGGTAAATTGAAATGAAAGAAACGAATGTAAATACCTAATTAGATAATGGAAGAATAATAATATAGTTAATGGTAATTCAATAAAAGAAGAAATATTTAAGAACTGTAACGGTTGCTTGATAACAGGGAATTCATGAGTGTAATCATAGGCATGGTAACACTTGTTATAAGTTACCTGTTTATTTCGTCTAATAATAAAAATTGGAAATCAATTAGAGTAAAGAAACCTTAATGTTATATTAATAAGAATTAATGCAATAACTAAATTTGTGCACATCCTCTTAATTGAAACAGATTATAAAGTTATATAAATTGATGCAATAATATGTAATAAAGGGGGATTGAATAAAAATCAATGTTTAGTAAGAAATTATAATATTGTAAATTGGTAATTAAGTAATAATGGACCTAGTAAAGGTGGCAATCAAATCAAATCAATTTGGGAATCAATTTTTATTTAATTGGAAGGTAATCAATAATTTATGAATTTAATGGTAAGTAACTGGAACTAAAGTCTATATTAATTGAAACTAGGAGGAATGTGAATTACTAATGAAATAAAAAGTAAGCCAATAATAATCCTTCCCAGAAAATGATAATTGATTCAATAAAAACAATGTATAAATCAAATAAATAGATTTCATTTGGAATTTTAATCAATGATTTATGAATATATTGGAATAAATCTAAATTAACGTTTTGTTGATGTAAATTAAAGTAACAATCAAAAATAATGTTAATTTCATTTATAAAATTACAGTTGGTTGAATAAAAGGAATGCAATAATTAAGTTGTGTCAATATATTGGAATTTATGGATAATAATTGGATTTATTGCAAATAAATAAAATTTAACATTTAATTATTACGTTAATAAGAATTTAGATGAAATTTGGAGATATTTATGTAATAAAGTATGAATCCAATGTTAGTTTCATCTATTTGACACTGATAGGTTGAATAATAGAATGAAAATTTAATTCAATGCAACTATTGAAAATTTAATTTATAATTGATGAATATAATGAAATTTGAATTTACGTTAAAATTTATGATTGAATCTAAATTTGTTTAAAATCATTGTAAATGATTAACAAATTTTAAATGATAAGAATTGTCAATTTTAGATTTTAAATTGGAAATTTGATTTAATTAATTAATTTATTATTTTATTTAATTAGTGTAAAAATAGCCATTTTGGCCACTGACTCGGATTTCGACGAAACTGGTTTCATCAGATCCGTAACGGTAAATTATTGAAGGATTTCAAATTTTGTAGCGATCGGACATGTCGTTTGGTCGTACGGACTCGAAATGACTTGAAATCAATGAAATTGAAATCAACCGAAATCAATTTGAAAAATATTAATTTTAGCATAACTTCTTCATACGATAGAATTTGGACTTGAAACCTTTTCCATTGTGTTTAAAATATTTTAAAGCACCTATTTTGATATATGGATTGACCCAAATTCATTCCGGAGTCAGAACGGGCTTTTTGGGGCACTTTGTCGTTAGCGTGTATATTCAATACGATCCATCTATTCTTGTTCCACCTTATCTATAAATACTCTGTTATAAACCATAATTTCCCTCATTCTCCTTTTTCTATGCATACAATCTCTTTCCCTCTTCATCTCAATGGTAGACAAAAAAATTCTAGATCCAAACACAAATCAAATTCAAATCCAAAGCAAAAAAATTTCAAACTCTTAAAAAAATCATAAAAATTATATATCGAAGCTTTCGACGAGCGTAATTCCGCGGCATTATTCGTATTTCAGTCAGATTCATAGTTTGCCCAAAAAGTTCTCGAAGCATTCTCGGCCGTCCATTCGTGGTTGCTAGATTGGACGGTGGATCGTCAGTCCGGCGACGATCGAAGGGGGACATATTGAAGAGGGCGTCGAGGCGTGATGATCTATACAGTTCATTGGATTGATGGTGCCAGGATTCATCGCAAACTGCTCTTGACATCGGTGGTGGCGTGCGGTGGAGTGATCACGTGAGGTGATCGGACATGGAGGCGTTCAGGATGTTGGGGCGGCCGGAGCTCCGAAGGCCTGTGGCGGCCTCTGATTGGGACGAAGGCGATCGAGTTGGTTGGCGTCGAACAAATGGGAGTGGCGGCTGGTTCGTGACGAGGCGCAACCTAGGGTTTCGAATGGTAATGCATGGTGACATGGAAACTTTATTCGTTTGTTTATTTTAATGTTCATTTAAATTCGGATCTTTCTAATATGCGTAACTTTTTCATATGGACTCAGATTCAAGCGCGTTTTTCTCCGCTAGGATCGTATTGGAATTTCAGACATTTTGGCGCAGGTTGGGGCAAATTCTAAGGTCGTTGGAGTTTTGGGCTTAAATTGGATTTAAATTCAATTTAAATTCAAAAGGTGAGTGTTTTAACCCACTCACAACTTCTAAAATTCCTTATGTTTGTTAAATTAAATTTTTGTGTGACTATGTATTTATTTATGACTGTTTGTATATTTTTAAATCATCATATCAGTTAATTTCATTTATTTAAATTAAACCATTATTTAATTTATTATGGAATATAACTGCCAGTTAAATTACATGTTATGTATTATCAGTTATATATTGATATTGATTGATTGTTTTGTATGATGATTGTGACGGATGTATGATTTTATGATGGATGAATGGATGTTTATTTATATCATCATAATCTGCAAATTGTTATGCATTTATTTTTGATTCGGGATTGCGGTTTGAAATGATATACAACCGCATTTTTATTTTTTTAAATTTCGGATTGAAATGATAAATATCCGTATCACTTGACTATAGGATAGAAAATTTTATACAGATACCGCGGTCTATATAGCTAAAGTATTTTGAAATGATTTTCTATGGTTTTGTGAAGAAAAATACGGTTTGATGAGATATTGTTTTGGATATTGTATAAATGTTATTTTATATATAATTGAATTCCCGGTTTTAAGCTATGTATAAATTTGGTTAAAAGTATAAAAGAAGTTTTATAATAAAAGTTTAACTTTACTAAGATATAATACGGTTAAGTATTTATTTAAATTTATTTATAGAGTTTATATTGACTTAAACAAAAAAATTAAGTTTGGAAGGTAAATGGGAATTTGATTTAAATTAAAGTATTTAAGAATTATCCTCGAATTTTTTTGATTTGAAATGTAAATAAATTGAGATTTAAAAGGAATGATTTTATAACTTGATTTTATTTAGAAGATTTAAATGAATATCAGATTGATTTAAATGAATATTATCAAGTTAATTAAATTGAAAGAATACCTAGTTTATTTGAGGTCTAAATGCTTTACTTAAATGATATTTGATTTATTAAGCAAACATTTCAAATCTAAATAATAGCAGTTGAAATTGATATATATGAAATTATCAAAGAATAAGTTTGAAATGGTGGAAAAAAAATCAAAGCTTTGAAATATGTGGAAACTATATTGGTTTGATGGGGATTTAAATCTATATTTGGAATTGATTTGTGAAGGTGAAGAAGCTTTTTTATTATATAAAATAATTTAATATTTAAACCATCTAAGTGGCATAGTATGTTTCAAAGTTATGAAATTCAAGGTTTTATGTTTTAAAAGGCTATATTTCAAGTTTTGGTTTCGAAATATTATAACTTTGAAATGTTATGGTTTTAGAAATGGATATATTTGAAAATGATATCAAATTTGATTTGGTATTTTCAAAAGAGGAAATGATATCGTATTTATATGGATTTGAAATGGATATTGTATTCTGGTTTTAAAAGTATAAACTATTTAAAAAAAAAGACCGCAGTGTTATAATAATGTTTGATTGTTAAAGAGACCGGGATCGGAAGTTGTCAAACTCTCTGCCAACTCCGAAAACCACTTTAACAACCGTGTACGCGGTGGAGATCCAGAATGAAGTAGAATGGCGGCGGCGTTTCCTTTGAGGTAAATATGTGGACCTAACTCCCGTGAGTTGGCAGAAGATGGCTAAAACAGAAGCGATTGACGGGCTAATAAGGTAGCACCTTTGATCGGACTTATCCCTTCGATATTTTACTTTGACTTTTGGATTGATTCGGTGGCCACTTTTGATTTTTTTATCTGGGGGTGTGGCTCGAGGTGGGCGGTAGCTGCGCGCTACGCGCTACCACCGGCCCGGAAGTGTAATTGGTATATCTACCCTAGCATTGCCTAGTTGTGCCGTATCACCTACCCTATCGTGCCTTGTACGAGTTTCTATTTGTGTCGTACCTATGGAGTATCCTCTGGTAGCCTCCCGATCAGGAGGTATTAAGGTACTGTATAGACTTTTGGCATTATTACGTGTTAAGGTGGAAAATGTAAAGCCTTAACGCTATTTAAATGTAAGTTTATTTTACTAATAGACACTATTATAATAGCGAAATATTACTACATAGTTAATAGTTTAACGGATCCTTAGGAGAGTTGAATCCCGAGCATCTCTTGAGTTACTGCACTCACGTTAGACACTGGATAGGAGATGTCAAATCCCGTAAACATCTCTGACGCCGTTCCACTCATATTGTTTATTGTTGATTTAACTTACATAAGATATTTTAGTTCTGACTCGAGTGTTTTGTCCTTTCAATTCGCTCAGGACAGTCCGAGCATTTCAGGAATCGAAGACTTTATTTCTGGAGGACGAAGACATAGATTTATTATTATCTATTATATTATTCCACTACACCATTTAATTCCTCTGCATTAATTATTATTCTCTGGTATGTGTACTCTGATATGTATTGTATAAGTATAATCGAATATTTTGTAAACAGTTCATGAACTGCATATTTGATTATTATATTTTATCGTTCCGCTGCAAGATTCTATTTTGTTTTTTTCTTTCTCTGTTTTTCTTATTTACCCCATAACAATCTGCCCTTCTGTGTGGTTTAAGTCTGACGTGTGTGGTTATCGTCGATTTAAAGCGTATAGAAAGGCGAAACGTTACATTTGGTATCAGAGCTTAGGTTTGGCGATAAACCTTAGCTTTGTGGGGTTTGACTCTTTACTAATACGGTAGTAATACATTATGGTGGGTCGCTGAGTGTATATATATAAAAGAGCGTATTTGTTAGTGTTATAAAAAGATTTTAATATTATGTTAATTTGTTCCGTTTTGTATTTATAAATTCTGGTTGGTGCATGAGACACAATGACATTAATAGGGATTTCTAAACACTTAATAGGTGTCACAGCCCAAAAATTTTTAGCAAGTATTTTTCACTTTTATTTATAAAACTTTGGGATTTATTATATAAAAATCTAAATTTTTAAATTGATTAAAACATTGCCCAAATTTTTAAATAAAGAATAAGATTTCTGAAATTTTGACTTTGGTTAAGGATTAACTTTAATTGGAAATTTGATTTATTTTGTTGAAATGGTAAATAACTTAAGTTTAAGCAAAATCATGTCATATTTAAGAAATAAAATTTGAAAAAATACAGTATATAAATAAGCTTTATAAAAAGAATGTTTAATTTGTACGTTCGTGTCCGTTTTTATTAATTTAGTGGTATAAATAGTATGTATTTAAACGTATATTTTACTAATATAAGTAACAAATAAATAATAAAACGTGCCCCACCATTTACGTGCAAAGTATATTCACTTTCCTTTTGCTCTTCCATTTTTAATAGAAACGTTATCCACAAATTCTATTACCGTTCAAAAACAAAAACATAATTGCCTGTCGTTTCTTTCGCTAATTAATTCATACCCACTGCAATTATTTGCTCCAATCGTTCTTGCCGTTTCTTTTTATTAATCAACGCATTCTCTTCTTAATAATTTCAAATGAGTACAAATGCATGCCAAATAAATTCTTACCGTTTCTTATTCTCAATCAATGCAATCAATCCTTGCATGCCTATTCTTTCACCCCAAATCATAGTAAGTTTTCATCTTTTATTTAATCACGTTCGAAATTGCATGTTTTACTACCGTTCCAAGCAAAGATTTTGCCACTTTCTCCCTTTAATTGCGAAACTCATTAAAAAAACACGTCACAAAACAATTCCTTGCTTCTTCCTGAGTGATAAATCACGTTCAAAATCTCATTCCTTTCTGGCCTTAAAACTCGCATGCCTTGATTGTGCATATTACTGTTTTATTGCATGCAAAACAACGAGGATTTCTCCTATAAATACAAACCGCGTATCCAATCCAGCTTCATTTTTTTAACATCACATTTGGCCACCTTCTTCATTGCATAAGCTCGGGTGCATCAGGTATGGCCGTGTTTTTCTTTTGTTTTATTTTTCTGTTTTCCTTTTATTTCCTTTTATTTCCTTCTACCTTCATACTTTGTTCATTCAAAACTCACGCTCGGCCATCCACCACCGCTGCACGTCCGGCCTGCACCCTACCCCCCTCCACAATCAACTGCATCCCATTCTCCGCCACCCCTCCAGTACAACCACCTCCTCACTTGTCATGATCGATGTCTTTGCGTGCCATTTTAAAAACTGGAAAATAAATTTCCTACGCCATCTTGTTAAAAAAAAAATATACACTTCCTTCACCTGTAGCTTTTGTGGCCGATCCTCTTTGTTGCTTAAATTAGAGTCACATATATTATGGCGTGAAGTGCATGCATGAATACATTTAGATAGGAAGGGCCGAGCCTTGCTGAAAAAAAATTTAAATATTTTTTTTTGCATGCGCCACCTTTACGTTATCACTACCTATATGACTAAATTTCTTTTGCCTTGGTGAGTGCGTGCAAGCATAAGCATGAGCCACATAAGACTTGTCCACTGCCGTGTCGTGCATGTTGCCCACATAATGTTTTGCCACTTTTTTTAGCACGTCATGATATTTCATAAAAGGGGTCAAGAATAGAGTATAAATTTATTTTGTAAAATTTGATTTGAAAAGAAAAAAATAAATGGGCAGGCCGAGCTTTTGTTTTAATGGGTCAAGTCGTGCGGTGGAGTGGTCGAGCAATTTGAGTTAATTTTCATTTTATTTTAGCTCATTCCAATTCCGTTTTATTTAAAAATTTGCTTTGTCCATAATTGGAATTCGCGTACTCGGTTTTATTTATTTATCTTGTTTCAAGATCGAAATCAGTTTGTCTCATCTTCCAATATTTGATCGTGCTTTCTACGCTGTTTCGGTGTGGTTATCTTAGTTTTGAGTCTAATCTTCGGCAGCGAAAAGGTGAGTATTCTCACCTGACAAACATACTTATATATATCTGTAAAGTAATAACAAGTGTAATTGTAGAATGATTTTGCTTCATTTTATTTGACTGTGATATAAATTGATGATGTTAAAAACCCTATTATTACATTTACACATCATCAGGCATATTATCTACTGTTATATTTAAGCTGTTATTTATTTATTTACTGTTTATCACACTGCCAATTCCCTGTAGAATAGAATCGTTACGAGCTGAAATGATAAGCCTGAACGATATATTTATTTATTTATTTAGTTATTTATTTAACTTGGGATTTGTGGGTTTGAAATGATAGAACCCGGTTTTCTTTGTAAATTACGGATTGAAATGATATATTATCCGTATCACTTGACCTAGATTAGAAAATATTATACAGACCCGTGGTTATATATATATATATATATATATATATATTGGAAATATTAAATGTTTAAATAATTCTTTGTCTAAAATTGGATTAACAAAAGAAATGATTTTTTATATAGTGATATTATACTAGTTAAATATGCAAATAATGTTAGAGATTTAAAGTATACATTTATCTTGAAAATTTGGATTTGTAAAACAAATGGAATTTAAGTTAAGAAATAAAATATGAAATTTGGTATAACTTGAATATAAAGCGAATTAATAAAGGTTAAATTTTCAATGAATTAAATAGTTTAAATTGGTGAAAATTTTGGAAGTTGAAATATAACTTGATTTAGAAATGGGAGGCTGGTTTTGAAATAATGGTAAGATAAGAAATTAATTGGAGATTTAGTTTATTTTGGAAATGGTAATTTAACCTAATTGTTAAGTATGCACTTGATTTTAATAAATAAGTATTAAGAAGTTAGATATATATTTGAAAAATTTACTTTATAAAAATCATAAATTATTGAATAATTTAAATAGTTTAAAAAGGGTGATATTTTGATGGGAATATAAAACTATTTGGATTTTTATAACCACAGGTAATAATAACGTGGGTTGTAAAAGATACCGGGATCGTGTGCAATGCTAGGGTAGATATACCAATTACGCTTCCAGGTCGGCGGTAACGCGTCGCGCGCAGCTACCGCCCACCTCGAGCCACACCCCCAAATAAAAATCAAAAGTGGCCACCGAATCAATCCAAAAGTCAAAGTATAATATCGAAGGGATGTGTCCGATCAAAGGTGCTACCTAATTAACTCGTCGATCGCTCCTGTTTTAGCCACCTTATGCCAACTCACGGGAGTCGGGTCCACGTATTTACCTTAAAGGAAACGCCACCACCAACCTACTTCATTCTGGAATCTCCACCGCATACACGGTTGTTAAAGTGGTTTTCGGAGTTGGCAGAGAGTATGACAACTTCCGATCCTGGTCTCTTTAACAACCAAATGTTATTATAACCCATGGATATTTATTTCAAAATCATTTATACTTTCAAAACCAAACTAGCATATCCATTTCAAAATCGTATAATTTCTTTCAAACTATATACTTTCAAAACCAAAATATCATACTCATTTCAAAACCATATCACAATAGTATTATTTCCATTTCAAAACTAATTCAATAATATATCATTTAAATAAAACCCAAATTTCCAAATCACTGAATATTTCCTTCAATTTATTTAACTTGAAATATTCCTTTAAATTATCATAGCATTTTTGGAATGTAATACTTTCCACTTTAACATTTTATATAATCAAAGTATTTGTATACTTACCAATTTTAATATGGTCATTTTATCATAGCCTTATAGTTAAATAAACTTTGTTATTGTAATATCCAATTTAAAGCTGAAATTCTTATGTTAAGTTAAAAGTACCTCATTAACTTACATCATTATTACAATAAAGAAACTTTATTATTTTAGTCATTTAAAATATGTCATTTACATAAATTAAAACTTGCACATCAAATGTACATTATCAACTTACATTTTATTATTACAGTAAGTAACATTTATCATTTTAATCAATTTAAAATACACCATTACATTAAATAAAACTTACATGTCAAATGTACGTTTTAACTTACATTTGTTACAATATAGAGCATTTATCATTTTAATCAATATTATACTAACTAATACTTACATTATCAAATGTACTTTTTAATTTATATTTTTATTACAATAAAGAATTTATTATTTTAAACAATATTACACTAATTAAAACTTACATTATCAAATGTACATTTAATTTACATTTTTATTTCAATAAAGTGTATTTATTATTTTAATCAATATTATACTAATTAAAACTTACATTATCAAATGTACATTTTAATTTACCTTTTTATTTCAGTAAAGAACATTTATTATTTTAACCAATATTACCCTAATTAAAACTTACATTATCAAATGTACGTTTTAAGTTACATTCATATTACAGTAAAGAGCATTTATTTATTTAATCAATACCACACTAATTGTCAGGACCCATTTTTCGACCTCCGAAAATCGACATCAATACGTCCACTGTATCAACTGCCGAGCAATCGAATGCCGGAAAACCGAACCATGAGGGTTAAAGAAGAAAAGGTAGAAGAAAAAGATAGAAGAAATAAGGAAACAGAAAAGAAACAATATCAGAATCTCACATATCGCAGCGGAACCACATATAATAAATAAATGAGTAATCTTTAAACAAAGAACTATATCAGTTATTACATTACATCACTTTACATTATATCATCAGAGTGTACAATAACAAACAGCGGAAAAGAAGTACTATATACTAGTGAATACGCCATGCCATCCAGCTTGACTCCAGCAACTCCTGAATCCAGAATAACCTGATAACCCGACTCTTGACTCCCCGTGTGGAAGTTGGTGGGCACCCAGAGTTTAGGAAGAGAACAATAAACTCCGAGTCAGTCATGGGACTGGTGTGAGAACTTAAAACAGTGTATCTAACTTTTAAAAACAAAGAACAGGATAATTTTAAAGTCAATTCGCGATGCTTTTGGAAAATGAGTCTACCATAAGACCTCCCGCCACATACACAATGCAAACGCGGAATTGAAGGGGATTTCTTCTTATGATAGTCAAAGATGCTTGATACGCATTAAAAAGAAGCATTTGATATTATTACTAGTGCATAGTGTAGAAAAAATTTCAAAAGTAAAGATATAAATCTTAGCCAGCATAGGCATTCCGCACTTTTGCCTACTATAGCTACCATTCAAACAGTGGGGCGCTACCATAAGTGAATGATAGGTTTTACAACTAAAACCGTACAAGGTGCGTATTGTTTTATTTGGATTTCCAACAAATAGTCAGGCTAAGAAACTTCCTACTGCCACATGGGATCGCCTCTGGCGGGACGTCCCGAGAACTTAACCAGCTCTCTGCCAACACAAGGCCGGGTTACCTTTGTCACTAGGTAACTACTACACGAATATGCCATCCCCCGGTCCCTTTGGACCTTTATCCGAGCGCTCGATAACCAACATCACACAGTAATAAATATAGTGTGTCAACATGAGTAAGTATCTGGGCTCCATACCATGATACCACCCTTTTCAGAAGGAAATGACATACCCTAAAGGGCGCGACCCTCATAACCTTGCCGCATATTCTTGTTCTGACCATTTCCGGGGAGTGAGGTCTGACGAAGTCTCGTCCACAAAGCTAGGCACAAAGTCATGCTTTGATCAACAAATGGTCAATAAATAATCATCACACAGCAACACTCAGCATGCCACATTACCAAATTGGGAATATTATCGCTCATAACCTTCAACTACATAACCTCTGAGCGCGTACATCTCAAAGAAGGGTGTTAAGCAAAGAGAATAAATTCTCCGCCACCAACAGAAATGTTTTTGAAAGAAATCTGCTTTATATCTCAAAATGTAATGTCAGACACGTAACCATACAAGTCTGTTCCGGGTTCGAACAGAACCGAAGGCACTTCAAAAGAAGCCCTTGCAAATCCGGGTATTCACAATCCCGATAAAACTTCCCATCACAAAGGAAATCTCCATACCATAGCTAACGGTGCAGAGACAATCGATAGGTCATCCTATCGTTCTCACAAATACCCGGTCTTCACCACTGGTCTTCAATGCTATCCATTATGTCGTATCACTATTCGGAATGGGTAATCCGAATAACGAGCGCAATAATTTAAAAATAGTGTAGCATTTCAATTTCAACCAATTCACAACAAATACCTATTCAAAGGTCAATATTTGATATTCGGTTATTTAACTATCAATCAAGATTCACAACATTACCCGATTTCAATTAATTTCCCAAATTATTTATTTTCAAAAATATCTTTATAAGATATATATCCCACACTTCAACCATTTGAAAACCAATTTCAAACCAATTTACACCCTTACAACTTTTATTTCAAAATGGTTCATTTAAACCAATTAAATAAATCCTTACCGATTTATTAAATTTACGTTCCAAATCCGTAAATTAATCTCCACACTTCAAAATAAATCAACTTTTATTTTCAACTAATTTCCCTTTCTTTTATAAATTCCATAGTGAATTTACAATTCCAAAATATCTATGAATATACGATTTTTAAATCGATTTCTAATATTCATTTTCGATTTATCTTTAAAAGATAAAATCTCAAACATTCACTTCAATTGGAATAACATTTCCATACTTATTTAATAATAAGTAATTCACCAAATCTATTTATTTTCAACATTTTGAAAATATTCAATATACTTAAATTCAAATTAAGTATATATTTTATTCTTTCAGGAAAATATCTTCTTAAACATATTTATTTGGGTCAAAATGAATGTTACGTAAAACATCGTTACGACAACCCAAAATCACTAGTATAGAGATTCGAACTTAAAATAGATATATAAATCCCAATACTACATAAAACATTTCCTTTCGAAAATCATTTACTATAACAACAGTGTTATAGTCCAACATTTCCTTCTATTTCTCGAAACATCTATTTCAACAATAAATGTTGAAATCTATGGTTTCGATACTTAATACATTTTAAAATATCTTTAAATCGTTTTAATTCTATTTAAAACACCGCATCCCAAAACATATCCATTTTTGTTTAATAATATATTCACTGTCCAAAATCGTGAATATACTACGTTAACCAAATTTAACGTTTCCACACATTTTATATAAAGGATTATCCACTGTCTAAAATCGTGAATATACTTCCTTTAGTAAGCTATAATAATTTACTTATTAAAATAAGTCAATTTCAGATTTATAAAAACAACGTTTACAAATCCCATTTATATTTTATAACTTCAACTTACAAAATCAATTTATTAACAATTTCTATTAATATCCCATTTAAATGCCCAAAATCCAGTTTATAAGTTAATTACTTATAAATCTTTTATTTTATAAAATCTATTCATTTTATAACTTCACAATTTATAAAACTGTGAATTTCATTCACTTATGAAATCCATTTATATTCCATTTTAACACTAATAAAAACTTGTTTTATAATTCCAATATTTTTAACTTATAAATATCAATTTTATAAATATTTTATATAAATCATTTAAAATAATTCCAAAATCCCAATTTAAACCATTTTATAAATTTATCAACTATTTATCTAAAAAATCTCATTTGGGTTATATTTCTCAAAAATCATAATTTTTATAACATATAAATTACAACGTTTTATTCATTTAAAATGAATCAATTTCAAAATTAAATTTTATTATGAATTCTTAACTTAAATTTTCAAAAATCAAATTTTATTTATATTTGGCATCTAACGATACCAAATTATATTAGGCTAAATTTTAGCCTTTAACGACTTTAATCACAAAGATAATCGCACAAATTATAAATAGATCAATAAATAGATCAACACACAACATTGAAACCAATTCAAATGTTTGAGGAATCCAGTTGGATCCCTCCAACCTGTTTCCTGCATCCAAAGATGTTAGCACAATACCAATTTCGCTTCAAGATGAAATATCGCAGTATATGAGATTTATAAAATATTACCCGCTTAATAGATGACGCAATAGGGTCTCATCCGCTATATAATGCGGGAAAATCAACTCCAAGTACATAAATAATACCAATTTCACTTTGCAGTGAAATATTCGCGGTATATGTTTTTGATAAATAACCTCCGCTTACTAACGGCGTATAATGTCTATTTCAATCAATAACAGATAGAAATCATCATTCAAACATACATTCAAGCAAATTTTAAATCTAACCATTTAAAATTTAAATCGAAATAATTCGATTGAGTGAGAAGTTCTCACCTTGATTTCAATTCCGTTTCAGCGTTTTATTTCGAATAAAATTAAACGTGGGTTTAATTTTACCCGAAATTCTCACTGGCTTCAAACGACTCCAATCCAGTTCCATAGCGTAGTGTTCAACGAAAAGAACCCGACGCAATTCGTTTCGTCATAATCCGACCTCGTATCAAAAAGATATCATATTTTAAACATTACACGTTTTAAATATAAATAAATTTCAAATTTTCTTTTATTATTAAACCTAAACTCATCATGGCTGTGCATTCCCATGTGATGAAATCTAGGCCGTGTTTTAGCCTTTCTTCCCCAAAGCATATCTCCAGGTTTGAACGCACGCAACCAACCCATGCTCATGATTTAGGGATTATCACCTCGGCTTCCACGAGCATCGAGAGCTCATCAAACCACCGCCATACGAAAGCCCTTGCTTCACTCCACCTTCACCATCAATAGCCTGAAGCTCGGCCACCTCCTCTACCCAAAAAAACGTGCGCAACTTAGCATGAACACAGGCCAAAATCTCCTCCAAACGACGACGATTCGCTGGATCCACCATTGGATATATAGATCACATTATGCTCTTTAATTTGTTAGTTGAAAGTTTTTGATAAGGATTAACGGATTGGAAGATAATCGGAGGAGAAAGGGATGAATTTTCGGCCATTGGTGTTATGAAGGTGGCGGCCTGAAGAATAAAACCCTAGGGTTTGTTTCTTTTGCAAAAATGAAATATAAAGGGGCTTTTATAGAAAATTCAACGAACACTATTGATCCGAAATTTTCCGAACTCCAAACGAAGCATGCCGGTTGGCGTTTCTATGGTTTACCTTGCGTTCCAAACACAATGGAATGTGTTTCGGGAGCTAATTAGATCATCTGTGCGAGTTACGGCAATAAACGATCGATTTAAAATTAAATCGGTAAATCAAATTTCTAGGCGTTTTGGCTTGCCCCGGACAAACAGTAAATCCGATTGACATGAAATTTGAAACCATACAATAATATAACATTACGGATCCGATGAAACTGGTTTCGTCAAAATCTGAGACTGTTTGAAAAATGGCTATTTTAACTCGTCAAATTAATATTAAAACAATTTCGATGCGTTTCGAGCTGCCATGGTCAAACGAAAACTCCTATTGCTACGAAAATTGAAATCCGATAATGACAAACTATTATGGATCCAATGGAACTAGTTTCGTCCAATTCTGAGACTGTTCGAAAATTGGCTATTTTTCAGTCGATAATTAAATATTAAAATATTCAGTTTTCACAAATTAACTTTAAATTCAATTTTAATAGTTCACAAACATCTTTATTACTCCAACATGATTAAATAAATTTTTACAAATCATTTTCAATCATAGTAAACCCAAATTTCAATTATTTCTGAAATTTCAACTATTAATTTATCGATTAATTATCCAATTAAATCCAATTATTCGAAATATAAATTATTCGACTTATAAATTTCACTTATTAATATTTAAAATTAATTAAATATACAAATTTTAATTAATATAAATTCTGGGTCGTTACAGACTTCCCCCCTTAAAAGAATGTCGTCCTCGAAATTACAAAGTGAGAAAAAGTTACAGAATCCATTAATCTTTCAAAACCAACCATTCAATTTAGATTTTTCACATCTTTTAAGTGTTTAACTTTCCCAAAATCTCATAGTTAAACTTCATACAAAATCTTTACTAAGTTTCCAAAGCATACTTAGCTATAGTTTTCAAAATTTTCCAAAATTCCCAAAAAAAATCTAACGCCTTAAATTTTTGGAAAAATTCGCCATAGTCTCATTTGCATGGTTCGATCCAAAAAAAATGACAGTATATATATCACAAATATACATTATCAAGTGATGAGGCATCCCGTAGGGAAAAAAGTGTAAAAGTACGGTATGTAATCCGAGATATGCACCTTATTTATTGTTAGCGAGCGTATACGGCTAATATAACGCGAAAGCGACCTCCAAATGCGAAGCAAGCGCAATCCGCACCTACTAAACACTCAACAAACCATGAGAAACAAGTATATATGAAAATAATATCAATATACAATATATAGCAACATAACAACTACATGTGCTAACATAGCAATGCACTCAAAAGCAACAAATGCAACCATCAAACAACTATCATACAATTAACATCCAACAAATCAATATTCTTTCATTTCTCATTAACACTCAATGAATTGTTTTTTTTTCATTTTAATCACATTTAATTTGTTAACATTGGGCTTTACAAATATTCATTTATTCATTTCCAATTAGTATACATTCACTAATTTACATTCATTTTAGTTCACTTTCTAATCAAATTCAATTCTATTCAAATTCATTTTTCTTCCAATTTGAACTTAATTACATTGCTTTCAATTTCTCTAATTTAATTTCATTAACACTTAATGAATTTATATACAATCAACTAAAAATCAAATAACAACCAATGTATATTCAACATAACCAAATTATTAAATTTACATTCAACATTTAATTTGGTTCAACACTTTTAATTTCAATTGGTTTAACATTTAATTGATTTTCATTCAATTATTCAACTTCTAATTACATTGGCTTTCAATGAATTAACACTTCATTCATTATTTCATATCAACTTATTTACATTCGACTGATTAACATTCAATCCATTTATTAATTTAATTGCCAATTCCTTTAACAATATAAGGTTGAATTTCATTTATATAACTCAAGTTCATATTCATCACTTCACTTATTTATAACAATTTCAACTTCACCACTTAAGTTATATTCCATTTCAACTTCATTTACATTTTACTTCTTTTATACAACTTAAGTTCACTTCTAATTTATTTCGAATTCTATTTCATTTAACTTTGTGACGACCGCCCATGACTCCCGCACCAAATCAAGGAAACAATGCGCTAAAAGGTGTGCCAGGCAGCCATGGACGATAGTCAGGGTAAAACAAAACAGAAGAATCTCTATCGTACAACTCACAGCGCATGGATAAAATACAATAGAGAAATATAATATAGTGAAGCTCTATAGAACAGAACATCATCATATAAGCATCATAGTAGTTTTATACAATCATCTACTCAAATCCATACATGAAGCCTCACTACAAATCACTCAACCAAATACAGCAGCGGATACCCAGTACATATAAGAAAATAATATGTATAGCCTCCTGCTCGTCTTCGTCATCTTCAACGTAGAAACTCTAAGCACAGCACCTGTCACCTGCTTACCTAGTCTGCCCATCCCAACATGGATGAACAGCCCAAGGTAATAAGAGGAGACATAAAACCTTGAGTCAGACAAAGTCTTAGTGAGCAGTAAATTAACTATCAAACATACCAAAAGAGCATAAGGAAATAAAGGAATAGGAACCAAACCATCCCACTCCACCTCTTTCTACAGTGATAGCCCCCAGACACACACTAAGGAGAAGTAAGCATAACATAGCAGATAAGTAAGGTAAAGCAATAATCACTCGAGTCAAGGACGATGTTTTCCAAATACAAACCCCCAAGGCCTAAACCAAGATCAGATAAGCACCCAGAAAACACCGCTCTTGAAGCCGAATGATGATACAACCAAACATCCAAACATCCATGACTCTGCTATCACTGTTAACCTTGCTTCGAAATCACCGTTAATTGAATGACCGACTCCTTCCTGAGCCATCTGTCAAGGGCTAATGGTAACCCCGGTTCTAGACAAAACTCCGCACACTGCCTTGTGCCTAGGACTTATCTTCTTGGCCCAGAGTACTCGACTACCTTCCTGTAGTCTTTTAGGCGTCCCTATGTACCCTTGCCTTAAGTTTGCTAGAACCTTCAACAACGATAAAGTCCAAGCCTCCTAGTCATCCTCCTCGACGACTATTCTCAACCTAGCCCAAGCTACCTCTTGAGCAGCTCCATTATCAACCAACTTGAACTACCCTTCAAGTTATCAACATGCTTGGAATGATCCCTGCCTGGATTAAGCCAAGACTCACATCATACTTGAACTACCCTTCAAGATATCAACATGCCTCGCTTCATCACATCAAAGCAAGATCTCAACTCAACAACATGGTTTGCCTCATCGCATCATGGCAAAGTTCCATCTCAACATCATACATATGAGCTTCAACATCCGCTACATATGCCTTAAGCAGCTTTCACCATTCAAGAGCCTTCTTCCGTAGCTTTTGAATCATCTTCAATCACCTTGTTCCAAATCAACTACAAGCTAACTTGGAGCAATCAAATCTAACATACATTCAAACATTCAAGCATTCAAACAAGATATATTAAGCAATAACAATTATAATGGCAATTTCGTAATTAAGTGTGCAAAAGTCCAACATATGTGAAATCATGGTTTTTAGCATAGATCTATCAAATCTAAACATGGGTTTTATCTCTAATACTTGATAAATAACTTCTAAAGGTAAACATCTTCAAACATGATGGATCTACATGCAGACTTAAGGAAAATGCGAGAAAACGCTAACTTTAACACATAAAAATATCACCAATCCCATACACTCCTTTGGATCCGCGTGAGAGATAACTACCACTCACCAAATCACCAAAACAACCTAAAATGAATCAACTTTAGATCTGGACAGCAAGGACTTGGACTTGATCCGAAGAAATTTCACTTGAAACGGTGAAATCTAGCCTCTTCGGATGAAAATCTTCAACTTTGGCTCTTGATCTTTGATCTTGATCTTCAATCTTGGATGGATGTTAGAATTAGATTGGAATGGAGAAAAGAAGTGAAGAAAATACTGTAGTCGAGTCTTCAAAATGGCAGCACTTCGTCGCTTCAAAAACCGGTGCCAAAAAGTGAGCCAAAGCCCTCTATTTATAGGCTGGAAACCCCTTAGGTCGTCGCCCCTTAGGTCGCTGCCGACCTAAAAACTCACGACCTAACTTAGGTCGCTGCCGACCTATACACCCCCTACGACCTAACAGCCTCACCAACCTAAAGCCATACGACCTACGACTTAACACACTCGCGATCTAACGGTTTACGACCTAGCTGCACAGCCAACAGACTCGAGTGAACAACTCAACACACTGCCGCATTTCCTAAGTCCTAGGTCGCATGACGACTTAACTAGCATGCCAACCTACGACCTAAGACCCTGCCGACTCAACTCCTTGCCGACCTAACACAAGCCATTCACACGACTCAACAACCCAGCAACCTAACGACTTATCTACAAAGCCGACCCTATATCCCAACGACTCAACTTAAGTCGGTCACGACCTAAAAAGCCTCCGACCTAAGACACATACGACTCAACATATCTTCTTAAGTCGTACTAAGGTCCTAACGACTCAAGTCCTAAATCGTTCGACGACTCAACCATACACACACACGACTCATCCTACTGACGACTCAACAACTTCACGAGACAACACCCTGCCGACCCCAGCCCCTACCGACTCAAGACCCCACGACCTAAGCCTTAGCCCCTTAAGCCGCTAACCCATGAGTCGGTCACTATCTTAGGTCGGTCTATCCTTATCTCGGCCAAACCTATAAGCCGCCCCTCCTATGAGTCGGTCACCCCCCCCTTGACTCGTCTAAGCCTATGAGTCGGCCCTCTATGAGTCGGCCACGACTCATCACTTGACCCCTATCTCGCCTCTCTTCTTAAGTCGGCAACTACTATGCCGTTCTATCCCTTAACTCGGTCCATCCCCTTAAGTCGTCTACGACTTATCTATGAGTCGGTCACGACTCATCACTTGCACTCGGGTCAACTCCTAAACGACTCAAGCTAGAGGCCACACAAACAACACTATCGACCTGCAAATTCTACGTTTTATCGACACGTAAAATACGGGTCGTTACATTCTCTCCCCCTTAGGAATTTCGCCCCCGAAATTCCAAGCAAACAACAGCAATCAAAATTATTCCGCATGCCTACCATCCATAGCAATCAACAAACCATGCATCCAATTCTAGCCTAGCATGCAGAATTCTAAGACTCAGAACAAGCTACAAATTCATGAGATGTCACGACACTTTAGGGCCATACCTCGAAGAGTCCGGGATGAGCTGCTTTCATCCTCTCTTCCTCCTCCCATGTACAGTCGTTAACATCATCACTCCATTGTACCTTGAGCAACGTAATCGTCTTCCTCCTAAGCTGTTTCGTATCGGTTTCAACAATACGAAGCGGCTTACGAGGTCTCGAAACAACAGGATCAACCTCCAAGTCTTCACAGCTATCAGCAAAAACCACCGTAGTTGGGTCGTGCACATACTTCCGTAGATAGGATACATGAAAAACATTGTGCACACCCACCATCTTCTCCGGTAACTCCAATCTATAAGCGAGTTTTCCAATTCGCTTGATAATCGGGAATGGTCCAACAAATCTCGGAGTTAACTTTCCTTTGTTCCCGAATCTAATAACATTCTTCAATGGAGAAATCTTCACAAAAACCCTATCACCCACGTCGAATTCCAAATCCTTTCGACGATTATCTGCATAACTTTTCTGACGATCTTGGGCTGCCTTCATTCGTTGCCGAATGATCTCTATACAATCTGAAGTCTGTCGAATCATCTCTGGCCCAAGTATCAGCTTTTCTCCAGTTTCCAACCAACATGCCGGAGAGTTACACGGTCTTCCATATAATGCCTCATATGGTGCCATACCAATGCTTGACTGATAACTGTTATTATAAGCAAACTCCACCAAATGAAGGTGATCTTCCCATGATCCTCCGAAGTCCAAAACACATGCCCTAAGAAGATCTTCCAATACTCGGTTGACTCTCTCAGTCTGACCATCTGTTTGAGGGTGATAAGCTGTACTCAAACACAACTTGGTTCCCAAAACTTCCTGGAAGCTCTTCCAAAATCCACTAGTGAACAACGGATCTCGATCGCTCACTATACTCTTCGGAACACCATGGAATCGAACAATCCACTTCACATACAGCTCAGCCAACTTCGATGCAGTCCTAGTCGATCGAACAGGAATGAACCTTGCACTCTTGGTCAAACGATCTACTATGACCCAAATCCCTTCATTCCCTGCTCTTGTCCTAGGTAGACCATCGATAAAGTCCATCGACACTTGCTCCCACTTCCATGCAGGAACCTCCAATGGCTGAAGCAATCCACTGGGCTTCTTCTGCTCAGCTTTTACCAACTGGCAATTCATACATTTGGAAATAAAATTTCCAACATCTTTCTTCATACCTTCCCAGTAGTAGGTCCTCTTCATATCCCGATACATCTTATTTCCACCTGGATGAATTGTCAACTTCGAGTGGTGACTCTCCCTCAGAACTTCATCTCTCAATCCATCTACATCGGGAACAACTAGTCGCCCTTGCTTTCGAAGCCAACCCTCTCGATCGACTTCAAATCCTTTATCCTTCTCCGGGTCCAATCCAGATTCCAAATCACAGATAATCTTGACAAGCTTATCATCTCCCCTTTGCCTCTCACCAATTCTTTCCACAAGAGTAGGCCTTATCGATAAGTTTGCCAACATCTCAGGTTCCAATTCACATCTAGGCCTGAAATCAAATCCAGCCAAATACTCAAGACTCTTCCATTCCGAAAACATGGCTCCCAATCCTGCATGTCTTCGACTTAACGCATCAGCCACTGCGTTACCTTTCCCTGGAGTATAGGCTATACCAAAATCATACGATGCTAAGAACTCTAGCCACCGTTGCTGTCGAAGATTCAAATCCTTTTGGGAAAACAGATACTTCAACGACTTATGATCTGTAAACAGCTCAAATCTAACTCCCAATAGGTAATGTCTCCACATCTTCAAAGCAAACACTATTGCCGCTAACTCCAAATCATGAGTCGGATAATTCCTTTCATGCGGCTTCAGTTGTCGACTAGCATACGCAACAACTTTATCCTTCTGCATTAGCACCGCTCCTAGTCCAGTGCCACATGCATCGGTGTAAACCACCATCTCATCATTCCCACTCGGAATAGTCAAAACAGGAGCACTTGTCAGTCGTTCTTTCAGGATTACGAAAGCTTGCTCACACTTATCATCCCATCTGAACACTTGGTTCTTCTTCGTCAATCCTGTCAACGGTGCAGCTATCTTGGAAAAGTCTTTGATAAACCGACGATAATATCCTGCTAATCCAAGAAAACTTCTCACATCAGATGCATTCTTAGGTCTAACCCAATCCTGGATCGCTGCCACCTTAGCGGGATCAACCGCTATTCCATTTCCAGAGATAACATGGCCTAAGAACCTCACTTCACTCTTCCAGAAGTGACACTTCGAAAACTTAGCCTTCAGCTGATGTTTCCACAAAATTCCCAAAACAATCCTCAAGTGCGTCTTGTGCTCTTCCTCGGTTCTGGAGTAAACCAAAATATCATCCACGAACACAAGCACGAACTTATTCAACTGATCTCTGAATACCCTATTCATAAGATCCACAAAATATGCTGGCGCGTTAGTCAATCCAAACGGCATTACCAGCCACTCATAAAACCCGGATGGTGTCCTGAAAGCAGTCTTCGGCACACTATCCTTTGCCACTCTCAACTGGTGAAATCCCGTTGCCAAATCCATCTGAGAAAACACCTTAGCCTCGTGAAGCTGGTCAAACAAGTCATCTATTCTCGGCAATGGATACTTGTTCTTCTTAGTCACCTTATTCAGCTCACGATAATCAACACACAACCTCAACGATCCATCCGTTTTGGTTGCGAACACAACTGGCGCACCCCATTCGGACACACTTCTCCGAATGAATCCTTTCTGCAAAAGGTCATCAACTTGCACCTTCAGCTCTTGCTGCTCCCTCGGTGCCATCCGCCTAAGAGGCATCACAACAGGTCTGGCTCCCTCAACTAGATCGATACGAAACTCGATCTCCCTATGCGGCGGCAACCCTTTGACTTCGTCAAAGACATCCTCAAATCCATTCACGATTGGCATCGATGACAGTCCATCCCGTGGAACAACCAGCGAATACATGAAGCTCATGAAGACGCCTTCCTCATGCTTACATCGTATCACAACCTTTCGCCCCTCCACATTCCCGACTGTCACCTCCAATCTCTCACAATCAATCCTTGCCGCATACTTCCTAAGCCAGTCCATACCCAAAATAATTCCGAACCCCGCAAAGTTCAGAACAAAGCAATCACAAACAAACGAGCAATCACGACTCGACACAACTAGACCACGGCATATCATACACAAACATGACGAACCCCCGACCGGATTAGTCACAACCAATGGCCTATCAACAATATCCGGTTTCATACCTAACCGGCTTACCAAATCATCACAAACAAAAGAATGCGACGCTCCAGTATCAAACAACACTCTAACTGGAACACCACAAATAGAAAGAGTACCTTGAACAACCACACTCTTCCCCTTCTCTTCAGCAGTAGGAGCTTTCGAAGACAATGGAACAGCCCCCAAAGCATAGGCTTGCACAACCTGCCTATCTTTCCTCGGTTCTGGACAGTCCTTCTTGATATGTCCCAGCTTATCACAGTTGTAACACTTTCCCGGCACCTTGGGATTCTTACAATCTTTGTAAAGATGGCCCTTCTGCTGGCAGTTATAGCAAGTCATTTCGCTCTTCGGCTTCTTCTGGCCATCCTTACCCTTCTGTTGCTGCTGCTTCCTCCTCTTATTGCCATTCTGGTGTGGTTTAGATCCTTCCCTGGTTACAGCAACAACAGAACTTTCCTTAGGAAACAAACTCTCATGCCTAAGGGCTTTCTCCACAAGCTTCTCAAATGGATCGTCCAAATGATCCACTAACTGCCTCCCAAGATAAGCATCCAGACCAGTCACAAACTTTTCATTCTTCTGGTAGGGAGAATCAATGTACGATCTGGCATACTTGGACAAAGCTTCAAACTCAGAAATATACTCAAGAACTGGTCTCCCACCTTGCTTGAGCTCTACAAACCTCTTGAACAAAACAGACTTCTGAGCCGTAGAGATGAACTTGGCTTCAAATCTAACTTGGAATTGCTCCCAAGTAATCTCTTCTTCTGGGGTATCAATGGTGATAGAATTCCACCAATCAGCAGCTCTTCCCTGAAGCTGTCTCGATGCAAGCTTTCTCTTAGTTGCATCCTCAATCCCTAAGTCACCAAAGATCCTTCGACATGCATCAATCCATCTCTGCACCTCAATAGTCGACTCCGTCCCCAAGAAAGCTTTTCCTCCAAGAGAAGTATAATCCTTGCAAAGCTTAGCAAAATCCACCGGTCTTGGAGCTTGAACTTGAACTCCCACATCCACTGATGATCCTGAAGCTGGTATCCTTCTCATGATCGAAGTCATCATCGCTTCGAACATAGTTCCATAATCAACAGCTCCTTCATCAGCACGGCTTTCCCTTGCAGCTGGTCTCCCTCTTCGACTCATCCTTAATATCTGTAATAAGAATGATTAGAACACCTTAAGAAACAACTGCATAAGGAGTTCAAATCCTTCCAGGCTACTATATTATATATAGTAATCATTCATCAAAATACAATTACGCCTCTCATACGTCGTTACGTCAGCGAGCGTTGGCTGAAATCGATTAACCAAAGCTCTGATACCAAATGTGACGACCGCCCATGACTCCCGCACCAAATCAAGGAAACAATGCGCTAAAAGGTGTGCCAGGCAGCCATGGACGATAGTCAGGGTAAAACAAAACAGAAGAATCTCTATCGTACAACTCACAGCGCATGGATAAAATACAATAGAGAAATATAATATAGTGAAGCTCTATAGAACAGAACATCATCATATAAGCATCATAGTAGTTTTATACAATCATCTACTCAAATCCATACATGAAGCCTCACTACAAATCACTCAACCAAATACAGCAGCGGATACCCAGTACATATAAGAAAATAATATGTATAGCCTCCTGCTCGTCTTCGTCATCTTCAACGTAGAAACTCTAAGCACAGCACCTGTCACCTGCTTACCTAGTCTGCCCATCCCAACATGGATGAACAGCCCAAGGTAATAAGAGGAGACATAAAACCTTGAGTCAGACAAAGTCTTAGTGAGCAGTAAATTAACTATCAAACATACCAAAAGAGCATAAGGAAATAAAGGAATAGGAACCAAACCATCCCACTCCACCTCTTTCTACAGTGATAGCCCCCAGACACACACTAAGGAGAAGTAAGCATAACATAGCAGATAAGTAAGGTAAAGCAATAATCACTCGAGTCAAGGACGATGTTTTCCAAATACAAACCCCCAAGGCCTAAACCAAGATCAGATAAGCACCCAGAAAACACCGCTCTTGAAGCCGAATGATGATACAACCAAACATCCAAACATCCATGACTCTGCTATCACTGTTAACCTTGCTTCGAAATCACCGTTAATTGAATGACCGACTCCTTCCTGAGCCATCTGTCAAGGGCTAATGGTAACCCCGGTTCTAGACAAAACTCCGCACACTGCCTTGTGCCTAGGACTTATCTTCTTGGCCCAGAGTACTCGACTACCTTCCTGTAGTCTTTTAGGCGTCCCTATGTACCCTTGCCTTAAGTTTGCTAGAACCTTCAACAACGATAAAGTCCAAGCCTCCTAGTCATCCTCCTCGACGACTATTCTCAACCTAGCCCAAGCTACCTCTTGAGCAGCTCCATTATCAACCAACTTGAACTACCCTTCAAGTTATCAACATGCTTGGAATGATCCCTGCCTGGATTAAGCCAAGACTCACATCATACTTGAACTACCCTTCAAGATATCAACATGCCTCGCTTCATCACATCAAAGCAAGATCTCAACTCAACAACATGGTTTGCCTCATCGCATCATGGCAAAGTTCCATCTCAACATCATACATATGAGCTTCAACATCCGCTACATATGCCTTAAGCAGCTTTCACCATTCAAGAGCCTTCTTCCGTAGCTTTTGAATCATCTTCAATCACCTTGTTCCAAATCAACTACAAGCTAACTTGGAGCAATCAAATCTAACATACATTCAAACATTCAAGCATTCAAACAAGATATATTAAGCAATAACAATTATAATGGCAATTTCGTAATTAAGTGTGCAAAAGTCCAACATATGTGAAATCATGGTTTTTAGCATAGATCTATCAAATCTAAACATGGGTTTTATCTCTAATACTTGATAAATAACTTCTAAAGGTAAACATCTTCAAACATGATGGATCTACATGCAGACTTAAGGAAAATGCGAGAAAACGCTAACTTTAACACATAAAAATATCACCAATCCCATACACTCCTTTGGATCCGCGTGAGAGATAACTACCACTCACCAAATCACCAAAACAACCTAAAATGAATCAACTTTAGATCTGGACAGCAAGGACTTGGACTTGATCCGAAGAAATTTCACTTGAAACGGTGAAATCTAGCCTCTTCGGATGAAAATCTTCAACTTTGGCTCTTGATCTTTGATCTTGATCTTCAATCTTGGATGGATGTTAGAATTAGATTGGAATGGAGAAAAGAAGTGAAGAAAATACTGTAGTCGAGTCTTCAAAATGGCAGCACTTCGTCGCTTCAAAAACCGGTGCCAAAAAGTGAGCCAAAGCCCTCTATTTATAGGCTGGAAACCCCTTAGGTCGTCGCCCCTTAGGTCGCTGCCGACCTAAAAACTCACGACCTAACTTAGGTCGCTGCCGACCTATACACCCCCTACGACCTAACAGCCTCACCAACCTAAAGCCATACGACCTACGACTTAACACACTCGCGATCTAACGGTTTACGACCTAGCTGCACAGCCAACAGACTCGAGTGAACAACTCAACACACTGCCGCATTTCCTAAGTCCTAGGTCGCATGACGACTTAACTAGCATGCCAACCTACGACCTAAGACCCTGCCGACTCAACTCCTTGCCGACCTAACACAAGCCATTCACACGACTCAACAACCCAGCAACCTAACGACTTATCTACAAAGCCGACCCTATATCCCAACGACTCAACTTAAGTCGGTCACGACCTAAAAAGCCTCCGACCTAAGACACATACGACTCAACATATCTTCTTAAGTCGTACTAAGGTCCTAACGACTCAAGTCCTAAATCGTTCGACGACTCAACCATACACACACACGACTCATCCTACTGACGACTCAACAACTTCACGAGACAACACCCTGCCGACCCCAGCCCCTACCGACTCAAGACCCCACGACCTAAGCCTTAGCCCCTTAAGCCGCTAACCCATGAGTCGGTCACTATCTTAGGTCGGTCTATCCTTATCTCGGCCAAACCTATAAGCCGCCCCTCCTATGAGTCGGTCACCCCCCCCTTGACTCGTCTAAGCCTATGAGTCGGCCCTCTATGAGTCGGCCACGACTCATCACTTGACCCCTATCTCGCCTCTCTTCTTAAGTCGGCAACTACTATGCCGTTCTATCCCTTAACTCGGTCCATCCCCTTAAGTCGTCTACGACTTATCTATGAGTCGGTCACGACTCATCACTTGCACTCGGGTCAACTCCTAAACGACTCAAGCTAGAGGCCACACAAACAACACTATCGACCTGCAAATTCTACGTTTTATCGACACGTAAAATACGGGTCGTTACAAACTTTTACTTAAGTCAAATTCATATCAACATTCAAATTCAGATTTTGTTTTGCTTAACAAAATTGTTTAACCATTTTAACAATCAGTTTTACTTACATTTTCTCATTTTCTAAGTTATACAACTTATATATTTAAACTTCCAAATCCATTTACTTATCCAAAGCTAAATTTATTATCTCGTACTATAAGTTCAAAATTCATTTCACTTATATTCGTCAATTTCAACTTGGATTTTTTTAAATTTTCATATTTGTTTATCACAACAAAACTTCAATTTCAATTTACTATGGTAGCAAATCCATCACACAGAAACACGAAAATGATACTGATGATGCTGCAGTCATCACCCTTATTATTTCCCAACAACAATAGTGAAATCAGTGCTAAATATTCTTTCAAAAATTTTCTTTTTATCTTATAAATCACATTTATAAATCTTTCCTTATAAAGTTTCATTATTTTCTCTTTACTTATATAAGATTATTTCACAATTGTAAATCATTTTAATTATAATTCCATACTTATAATTCATTTGCTTATACAATTCATTCTTTTACAACTGTTGTTTTATTTAATTTATTCAAACAATCTTTTATTGACGTATACTTTTTTTTTACATTTTCAACAACCAAACAATCGATTTATATATACTTTAATAATTTCTGAAAAATTATTTCCTTTATAAAAAAATATAATCAAGGTAAAATTATTTCATTTACCCAATTTTAAAACAATATCGTGTTGAATTGTTCTGTATAAGTGTTTAGAGACACCTATCGATAGAGTTGTACAGATTATACCGACCAGAATCCATATACCACTCAACAAACCAATCATCACAATATAAAATAATTTTATATTCACTAACAAATACGCGCTCATATCTATTATTACACTCAAACTCATTCTAGAGTACTACTGACTCTATCTCTAATGAGTAACACCCAACAGAGCCATGGTTGTCGCTTAACCAAATGCTCTGATGCCACGTTGTCAGGACCCAATTCTTCGACTTCCGAAAATCGACATCAATACGTCCACTGTATCAACTGCCGAGCAATCGAATGCCGGAAAACCGAACCATGAGGGTTAAAGAAGAAGAGGTAGAAGAAAAAGATAGAAGAAATAAGGAAACAGAACAGAAACAATATCAGAATCTCACATATCGCAGTGGAACAACATATAATAAATAAATGAATAATCTTTAAACAAAGAACTATATCAGTTATTACATTACATCACTTTACATTACATCATCAGAGTGTACAACAACAAACAGCGGAAAAAAAGTACTATATACTAGTGAATACGCCATGCCATCCAGCTTGCCTCCAGCAACTCATGAATCCAGAATAACCTGATAACCCGACTCTTGACTGCCCATGTGGAAATTGGAGGGCACCCAGAGTTTAGGAAGAGAACAATAAACTACGAGTCAGTCATGGGACTGGTGTGAGAACTTAAAACAGTTTATCTAACTTTTAAAAACAAAGAACAGTATAATTTTAAAGTCAATTCGCAATGCTTTTGAAAAATGAGACTACCATAAGACCTCCCGCCACACACACAATGCAAACGCAGAATTGGAGGAGATTTCTTCTTATGATAGTCAAAGATGCTTGATACGCATTAAAAAGAAGCATTTGATATTATTACTAGTGCATAGTGTAGAAATTTTTTCGAAAGTAAAGATATAAATCTTAGCCAGCATAGGCATTCCGCACTTATGCCTACTATAGCTACCATCCAAACAGTGGGGCGCCACCATAAGTGAATGATAGGTTCTACAACTAAAACCGTATAAGGTGCGTATTGTTTTGTTTGGATTTCCAACAAATGGTCAGGCTAAGGAACTTCCTACTGCCACATGGGATCGCCTCTGGCGGGACGTCCCGAGAACTTAACCAGCTCTCTGCCAACACAAGGCCGGGTTACCTTTGTCGCTAGGTAACTACTACACGAATATGCCATCCCTCGGTCCCTTAGGACCTTTATCCGAGCGCTCGATAACCAACATCACATAGTAATAAATATAGTGTGTCAACATGAGTAAGTATCTGGGCTCCATACCATGATACCACCCTTTCCAGAAGGAAATGACATACCCTAAAGGGCGCGACCCTCATAACCTTGCCGTATATTCCTGTTTTGACCATTTCCAAGGAGTGAGGTCTGACGAAGTCTCGTCCACAAAACTAGGCACAAAGCCACGCTTTGATCAACAAATGATCAATAAATAATCATCACACAACAACACACAGCATGCCACATTACCAAATTGGGAATATATCGCTGATAACCTTCAACTACATAATCTCTGAGCGCATACGTCTCAGAGAAGAGTGTTAAGCTAAGAGAATAAATTCTCTGCCACCAACAGAAATGTTTTTGAAAGAAATCTGCTTTATATCTCAAAATGTAATGTCAGACACGTAACCATACAAGTCTTTCCGGATTCGAACAGAACCGAAGGAACTTCAAAAGAAGCCCTTGCAAATCCGGGAATTCACAATCCCGATAAAACTTCCCATCACAAAGGAAATCTCCATACCGTAGCTAACGGTGCAGAGACAATCGATAGGTCATCGTATCGTTTTCACAAATACCCGGTCTTTACCACCGGTCTTCAATGCTATGCATTACGTCGTATCACTATTCAGAATGGGTAATCCGAATAACGAGTGCAATAATTTAAAAATAAGTGTAGCATTTCAATTTCAACCAATTCACAGCAAATACCTATTCAAAGGTCAATATTTGATAGTCGGTTATTTAACTATCAATCAAGATTCACAACATCACCCGATTTCAAATAATTTCCCAAATTATTTATTTTCAAAAATATCTTTATAAGATATATATCCCACACTTCAACCATTTGAAAACCAATTTCGAATCAATTTACACCCTTACAACTTTTATTTCAAAATGGTTCATTTAAACCAATCAAATAAATCCTTACTGATTTATTAAATTTACGTTCCAAATCCATAAATTAATCTCCACACTTCAAAGTAAATCAACGTTTATTTTTAACTAATTTTCCTTTCTTTTATAAATTTCATAGTGAATTTACAATTCCAAAATATCTATGAATATACGATTTTTAAATTGATTTCTAATATTCATTTTCGATTTATCTTTAAAAGATAAAATCTCAAACATTCACTTCAATTGGAAAAACGTTTCCATACTTATTTAATAATAAGTAATTCACCAAATCTATTTATTTTCAACATTTCGAAAATATTCAATATACTTAAATTCAAATTAAGTATATATTTTATTCTTTCAAGAAAATATCTTCTTAAACACATTTATTTGGGTCAAAACGAAGCTTACGTAAAACATCGTTACGACAACCCAAAATCACTAGTATAGGGATTCGAACTTAAAATAGATATATAAATCCCAATACTACATAAAACATTTCCTTTCGGAAATCATTTACTATAACAACAGTGTTATAGTCCAACATTTCCTTCTATTTCTCGAAACATCTATTTCAACAATAAATGTTGAAATCTATGGTTTCGATGCTTAATACATTCTAAAACATCTTTAAATCGTTTTAATTCTATTTAAAACAATGCTTCCCAAAACATATCCATTTTTGTTTAATAATATATTCACTGTCCAAAATCGTGAATATACTACGTTAACCAAATTTAACGTTTCCATACATTTTATATAAAGGATTATCCACTGTCTAAAATCGTGAATATACTTCCTTTAGTAAGCTATAATAATTTGCTTATTAAAATAAGTCAATTTCAGATTTATAAAAACAATGTTTACAAATCCCATTTATATTTTATAACTTCAACTTACAAAATCAATTTATTAACAATTTCTATTAATATCCCATTTAAATGCCCAAAATCCCGTTTATAAGTTAATTACTTATAAATCTTTTATTTTATAAAATCTATTCATTTTATAACTTCACAATTTATAAAACTGTGAATTTCATTCACTTATGAAATCCATTTATATTCCATTTTAACACTTATGAAAACTTGTTTTATAATTCCAATATTTTTAACTTATAAATATCAATTTTGTAAATATTTTATATAAATCATTCAAAATAATTCAAAAATCACAATTTAAACCATTTTATAAATTTATCAACTATTTATCTAAAAAATCACATTTGGGTTATATTTCTCAAAAATCATAATTTTTATAACATATAAATTACAATGTTTTATTCATTTAAAATGAATCAATTTCAAAATTAATTTTTGTTATGAATTCTTAACTTAAATTTTCAAAAATTTTATTTTATTTATTTTTGGCATCTAATGATACCAAATTATATTAGGCTAAATTTTAGCCTTTAACGACTTTAATCACAAAGATAATCGCACAGATTATAAATAGATCAATAAATAGATCAACACGCAACATTGAAACCAATTCAAATGTTTGAGGAATCCAGTTGGATCCCTCCAACCTGTTTCCTGCATCCAAAGATGTTAGCACAATACCAATTTCGCTTCAAGACGAAATATTGCGGTATATGGGATTTATAAAATATTATCCGCTTAATAGACGGCGCAATAGGGTCTCATCCGCTATATAATGCGGGAAAATCAACTTCAAGTACATAAATAATACCAATTTCACTTTGCAGTGAAATATTCGCGGTATATGTTTTTAATAAATAACCTCCGCTTACTAACGGCGTATAATGTCTATTTCAATCAATAACAGATGGCAATCATCATTCAAACATACATCCAAGCAAATTTTAAATCTAACTATTTAAAATTTAAATTGAAACAATTCGATTGAGTGAGAAGTTCTCACCTTGATTTCAATTCCGTTTCAGCGTTTTATTTCGAATAAAATTAAACGTGCGTTTAATTTTACCCAAAATTCTCACTGGCTCCAAACAACTCCAATCCAGTTTCATAGCGTAGTGTTCGATGAAACGAACCCGACGCAATTCGTTTCGTCACAATCCGACCTCGTATCAAAAAGATATCATATTTTAAACATTACACGTTTTAAATATAAATGAATTTCAAATTTTCTTTTATTATTAAACCTAAACTCATCATGGCCGTGCATTCCCATGTGATGAAATCTAGGCCGTGTTTTAGCCTTTCTTCCCTAAAGCATATCTCCAGGTTTGAACGCACGCAACCAACCCATGCTCATGATTTAGGGCTTATCACCTCGGCTTCCACGAGCATCGAGAGATCATCAAACCACCGCCATACGAAAGCCCTTGCTTCACTCCACCTTCACCATCAATAGCCTGAAGCTCAGCCACCTCCTCTACCCAAAAAAACGTGCGCAACATAGGATGAACGCAGGCCAAAATCTCCTCCAAACGACGACGATTCGCCGGATCCACCGTCGGATATATAGATCACACTATGCTCTTTAATTTGTTAGTTGAAAGTTTTTGATAAGGATTAACGGATTGGAAGATAATTGGAGTAGAAAGGGATGAATTTTCGGCCATTGGTGTTATGAAGGTGGCGGCCTGACGAATAAAACCCTAGGGTTTGTTTCTTTTGCAAAAATGAACTATAAAGGGGATTTTATAGAAAATTCAACGAACACTATTCATCCGAAATTTTCCGAACTCCAAACGAAGCGTGCCGGTTGGCGTTCGTATGGTTTATCCTGCATTCCAAACACAATGGAACGTGTTTTGGGAGCTAATTCGATCACCTATGCGAATTACGGCAATAAACGATCGATTTAAAATTAAAGCGGTAAATCAAATTTTTAGGCATTTTGGCTTGCCCCAGACATACGATAAATCCGATTGACATAAAATTTGAAACCATATAATAATATAACATTATTGATCCGATGAAACTGGTTTCGTCGAAATCCGAAACTGTTTGAAAAATGGCTATTTTAACTCGCCAAATTAATATTAAAACAATTTCGATGCGTTTCGAGCTGCCACGGTCAAACGAAAACTCCTATTGCTACGAAAATCGAAATCCGATAATAACAAACTATTACGGATCCAATGGAACTAGTTTCGTCCAATTATGAGACTGTTCGAAAATTGGCTATTTTTCAGTTGATAATTAAATATTAAAATATTCAATTTTCGCAAATTAACTTTAAATTCAATTTTAAAAGTTCACAAACATCTTTCTAACTCCAACATGATTAAATAAAATTTTACAAATCATTTTCAATCATATTAAACCTAAATTTCAATCTGAAATTTCAACTATTAATTTATCGATTAATTATCCAATTAAATCCAATTATTCGAAATATAAATTATTCGAATTATAAGTTTCACTTATTAATATTTAAAACTAATTAAATATACGAATTTTAATTAATATAAATTCTGGGTTGTTACACTAATTAAAACTTTACATGTTTCTTTCATAAATTAAAGCTTTACATGTTTCTTGCATTAATTTAAAACTTTACATGTTCTCTCATTAATTAGGACTTTACACCTTTCTTTCATTAATTAAAAACTTACACTTTTATTTCACTAATTAAAACTTTACACGTTTGTTGCATTAATTAAAAACTTACACATTTCTTTCATTAATTAAAACTATACATGTTTCTTTAATTAATTAAGAATTTACATGTTTCATCAATTTAAATACCTTATTTTCTTAACTTAAAATCTCCATTTGGAAACCAATTTCCGATCATTAAGTTAAGTCATATATAAAAATTACATTTTATACATTAATTTATACAACTTAACTTATAGAAAAAATCACTATAACCTATTTATACAAACATATCCGCTTCATGAAATAAAATTCATTTCAACTACTAGGCTAGATTTAGAATTCCACATTAAATCAAATTTCATTATTAAGTTGTTTATTATATTCAAAAATTTTAAATTACAAACTTAAAACCAAATTTTTTTTTTCTCATTATAATTAAAAACAAAATCAACTTATCAAATTTTAACTTATAGAAAACCAATATCTCTTTATATTCTAAATCTTTAAATCAACTTTTTATTTAAATTTCCATATATTTATAAATTCAAAATACTTTATAATTTTAGAAAACTATCATAAAATATTATCCATGGGCCTGTATAAAATTTTCTAACCTAGGTCAAGTGATACGGATATGTATCATTTCAATCCGTAATTTAAAAGGAAAAATCCGGATTCTATCATTTCAAACCCCCAATCCCAAGTAAAATAAATGCAATAAAGATCATTTGAGCCTATCATTTTAGTCCATAGTGATAGGGAACTTACAGTGTGAGATACAGTATATAAAATGAATCGTATAACATATAAATACATATTAGATGATGCAATGAATATATAAACAGCATTTAACATCATATAACATATCACAGGCATGTATGAATGACATATCAATTTATACAGATCCACTTGTCATTATTCCACAAAAATATAAGTACATATGTCTAGAGTGATAAAAACTCACCTTTTAAAAGCTAGAATCAAATTCACAATACATAATTGAAACTCCACAAAGCACGACAAGGCACGACCAAACTTGAGTAGATGGAGAGTCAAGATCTATATCTTGTATATAACAAATACACAAATCATAAGAATAAGATTCAACACAACAAAAGATGGATTAAACTACGCAATTACGAATCAAAGAACATAACCTTGCTTTCAACCACCAAGTGGGCTTGGCCATAGTCTTATAGTGATGAGGAGGTGATATTGTGGTGGTGGAGGCCGAGCTATGCAAGGAGAAAAAAAAAGAAGAGGAGAAAAAAAAGTGGAAAAAGAAGAGAGAAGGAAGCCATGGATCTAGACTTTTTCCTTCCTCACTCAAATGATACAATGAGAAACCTTTTTTTTAATTTCACGTGAATGATAAGAGGAGGCTAGGTTTAAAAATATTTGAATGGCTAAAGTTTAGGAATAGTTAGAAAATAAAAAGGCAAGGAAATTTAAAAAGGCACAATTTAAGTAGGAAAAAGATCTTGTATATATTTATCTTAAACAAATGAAAAGAGAAGTTTGATAACTTTGTACGTGATTGAAAAGGAGAAAATCACGTCTATGTATTTATGAATAGATATGGTAGAAGATTAAAAGGTGAGAAATATATAAAGGCAAGAAATAAATTAAGAAACGTATGTCTATATTTAAAACATATCTTAATTGATTTGTTACTTATCCAATAAATATAGATGTATGTACACAAAAGAAACCTTTACTAAATAAATAAAGTTTATACATACCATACAAGTAAATAAGAAGATGGATATAGAAAAAATGAAACGCAGAAATTAATTTTTTTTTTATGTTGTATGTTACCCAAATTTTCAAAGCAAAGATCAGAATTAATTGAAACAAGGCTTAAAAATTTACACACAACCACTAGCTTTGGAAAAATTTCTACCACTCTTTAAAACAAATCAAAATTAGCGAATAAAATAAAAAAAACTGAAATAAAGTGACTGAAGCGACCCGCTATTTTGGACCATTCAAATCAATAATAAAACCATACATGTCCGACTTGAATAATTCAAAATACCGAATTGTTAATTTAAATTTGGCAAAACTTAACATATATAGTAAATAAATCATCACAGATCACAGACACAGAGTAATATAATGCAGCGGAATAGATAAAGAATAGTAGTTCATGAAGCTACTATATACATTGGAGTTAGAAATAAAATACAACTTAATATCTTAGATGTAGTGAAGTCTCCAGTATGCGCAGATGACTTCTCTGAACACATCAACAGGATGACTGAAAGGATAGATAGCTGGATCTTCAAGCAAGGCTCCAACTTCGAAGGTGAGTCTCAAATGCTGTATCACTCAGTCTGACCCGAGCGTAAAGCAAAACAAAAAACACTCGAGTCAGGATTAACATTCTTATATCAATAAATCCAACTCAAGTAAAATATCAACTAAAATACAAATAATTTAAAGGATGTTTGGAATAACCATCCTCTAAGGGTCCATGGAACTATCTACACGGTAGAAATATACACTATAACACCGTGGTTCTTTCAGCTTAATTTATACCTCAAAATCAAATATCATTTCACTTTAAATATATCTATTTTCCAAAATAGTATTTAGATATATTAAATAATTTATACCGTAAAATATTTTCAATTCCCTCAACTTAACAAATTGTTTCAACATCAACCCGACCTTCCCATTTAAATTAAATTCAATCTCAATTTATCAATTTAAATTCAACTCAATTCCTAAAATAAACACTTCAATTTTATCGATCTCAAATTCGGATTTGTAATCACAAAATACCCCTTTATATTCAATATTTTTAAACCTTTAAGTATTCAACGTTTCAACTAAATTTTTATTCAATTTAGTTTTCTAAATAATAAATTCAAATTTAGTTCAACCTAAATTTTCATTTTAATTCAATTTAGTTTCTAAATAACAAATTCAACTATATTGATTTCAAATACAGATCCGAATCTCAAATTTAAACCATTTAAATTCCAATATAGTTTAAGGCTTAAAAATTTAAATGTTCAATTTAACCGTTTCATATAGATCTCGATTTAACCTCATTATTATTTAGTCTTGAAATACTTCCTCATTTGATTCAAGATTATTTAATTAACCTTAAATTCCATTTTTTCAATATTTTCTTTAATTTACTTAAACGTGAAATATGCATTTAATCGCTTAAATCAAAAATCCAGTTATAAAATCCTACCTTTTTAAAATTTCCCATTTAGAAATTTTAGATTGATTTAAATAAATAAATCCTTATTTAGTACCATTTAATAAACTCAAATTTATTTCCCCGTCTTAATTTATCCCAATTATTTCAAAAATCTATTTGAAATATAATTTACATAAATATTAACATAGTTTATGTATTAAATCAAACTTAATTAAATTAAATATTATTAAATTTATATATATAGAAATTTAAGAATTAACATTTATTAAGACCATATATTTCTTTCCAAACAAAGAATTTATTTCCAAAATATTTATATATGAACCACGGTGTCTGAATATATTCCTTATCATCTGGTCAAGTGTTACGGATATTTATCATTTAAATCCATACACTAAATATATACGGGTGGATATCATTCCAATCTGTAATCCCAAATTTAATTAAATGAAAATCGCTTGGGTCTATCATTTCAACCCATAACGAAATTCTCCTATTCTAAAGTCTGTTCGGGTATGTATCATTTCAACCCATATTGAATTCTAAACTACAGGGAACTTGCAGAGTGATAACAGATAACAAAAATATAGCAGGATATGATAATAATATAAAACAGGAATATATCATCAGTAATTAAATAAAGTATAAACAATAGGATATGGTGTCATATCCCGTAGGTGAACATATACAGGTAATAGCATAAATATAACAATTTAAATAACTACAACAACATATTTCAATTGTCGTTTCAATTGAAATCAAATTTAATAAATAAAAGAATGTAAATCGTGAGTGATTGCTCACCTTTCAAGGTTAGAGAGATAGTTATAAAATGCAAGCACGACTTCCAAAGCAAAGTTAGATGGTACGATTTCGACGGAAAAGCTGATAGATAGTAATTGATGAGAACGGATCAAATTAGCTTGATAAAATTGAAACGAAGATTATATGATTAATTTATTACTTTCTTTCAAAATGAACGTTAAATCAAAACACAGATTTTAAAAATGAAATATATATATATATATATATATATATATATATATGCACACCCATGAAAACCATATAACTTTAAAATGCTTCCATTTCATATTAATGTTAAATACAAATATATAATTATTCAAAATGTCACATATATAGTATATTCATTTTATGGTTTTCGTTTCCATGTAATGAATATTCATTTTGAACCAATATTAAAATAATATATATGTATAGTTAAAAAAATCAATGTTCTAACATAAAACACATATACTAAAGATCAACACACATATATATAATATCTTTTTAAATGAATACTTATGTATATATATAATTATTATAGTTTATTACTTTCTTTTTCAAAATATCCAGCAGGAAATCAAACAAACTTATGCACATATATGTGCAGATAAACAATATTCTTTATAATACATTGTTAACTTACTCCTTTTTTCTCTCTTTTTTTTATATGTTTTATAAAACCTTTATATATAACAAAATATATGTATGAAATAAAATATTTGTATATATAAAAATCAAAACGTTTCAAACATATATTTAAAAACTGGATCATATAAATAACAATGTATTTAGTTAACGTATAGTATAAAATTCATTTATATAACGCTCTTATATATATATATAAATCTTGTATAAGTAAACCTTTATAGCTTCATAACTTATTTACTTTCACATATAACAAGATCTGTACAAAAGAATGCAAACTTTTCTCAAATCCTTTTGAACGTTTATAAGAAAAATTTTAAACCTTAAATATACCTTCTTATTTAGGAAAGAAAGTAAGCAGGCACTTGTAGGAGAAACGTGAGTGGAGGTTGAGGGTTGTAGGCAGTGGGAAGGGAAGAGGGACAGAGATAGCTTCAGGCGATGGGTATATACGTCGTGCAATTTTTTTTTTTATATCTGGCGTAGGCCATGGAAAAATTTGGGAGGAGGAAAAGTAAGCAATGGTGGGGAGTGGATCTCAAAAATGAAGAAGGAGCAGGCAACAATGAAATATATGAAGAGAGAGGTTGTGGAAAGATACAGAGAAAAATATAATATAAAAGGGAATAATAATTGAAATATCAACGTTCATGCGTTGATTCAGCAGAGAAGTTAAAGAAAATAAGAAGAGAATGGATTGATCTAAAGGAAAGGCAATGAATGGTTTAGAAATAAATAAATGTAAAACGTATACGTTTTAATTTCAAAAAGGAAAGAAATAAATACGGGGATGGCAACAGTCAAAATGCACGTTTAGGCTAATAATAGAGTATAAAAGTAAGAAACTCAAAAGGATAGGCACAGAGACGTGAAATCAGGGAGACAAGGGAAGCAAGTGATCTTTCAAATTTATAGCGTTGGGAATAAATATAAAATAAATGAAAATTGATAGATGGATGCTTGATTGACGCAGTGATTAAAGTAAGGTTGCGTGTCAGTCACGATGAAATTTGAAACAGAAGAAAATGTAAATGAATAAAAGGGGTAAGCCAGATTTTCCGCTTAGATTTAGAGAAGACACATCAAATGCTGAAAAAGGGAATTATGAAACGGGTAGATTCTAGCAAATAATAAATATGGTAAGATAAGTAAATAGGCAGGTTAAAAATCAGATTGGAAAGAAAAGTGGAGAGGTTAATTGATAAAAGAATTAAGATAATGAAAATGCATAATAATGTTGTTGGCATTTAATGTCATTTAACGTTAACTAGCATGAATCATGTGAGACACCCATGTTAAAAAAAGAAACGCATATAGGAGCATGCATTTTCTTCCGACTTGCAACATCATTCATCATTTTGGCATTAGTGGCATTCAACAAATTAAGGTGGTGGTCAAAATCGTGAAATGCTAGCAAATTAACGACGAATAGGATCCAATAATTCTTAGTGCAATGCACAAAATTGGAAAAATCAGCATGTGCCCTCTACGCACATGTTAAGATTTGCATAATTTCACTAATAACCTTTATGATTTTGCATTTTTGCGTGACAAATATAGATAGTTTGATTTTTTAACAATTTACACTGTGTATTAGTGATTACTTCTTGTTTGAGCGGTTGTTAGCATATGCCTACTGAATACATATTAACATAATCCCATAAAAATTTATGTGTACTTAAGATGTTCTTCTGATAAAGTTTTTTTTTTCAAGATTATTATTAACATTTAGAATATCATTTGACTTATCCGAAGGTTGATGATTTTCAAATCCTATTAAGATTAAGGTCGCTGATTGATTATTGTTGAAAGCTAAGGATATTAAGAAAATACTATTATGTAATCCATATCTTGTACACGGAATTTGTCATTAAAATCGTATCATTAGAGTTACATGTATGATTATAAACAATAACATTCATAATTTACAACTACGATGTTGCAGATCCTTTTAATTTATACTATTTATTCTCTACCTATTAATTTATACGTTTCATTCTCTACCTATTAATTTATATGTTTTGTTCTCTACCTATTAATTTGTACGTTTTATTCTCTACCTATTAATTTATACTATTATTCTCTACCTATTAATTTATTAAAAATTATTAAAATTTTATGCGTCGTTACAGTGAAAATGAAAATAAATAAACAAAATAGCGTAATTTATTGAAACTAGATTAAGAAAATTGCAAACAAAATCCACTTACTTGGGAAATTACAACTCTTCTTAAAAATGGTTTAAAATAAATCTTTGAGAAACAAAATAAAGTGAGAATGAGAATAAAATAAGTTCTTAAGAAAAATATAAAAATAAATAAAGAATTTTTTAATTTAATTAAAGTTGGAAATTAGAAATTTTAAACAAAATACAACGGACACTGGAAAATGTCAGTTACACTTTTAAAAATGTTTTAAAACCATTATATATACAAAACAAGTTATTTTCCCCCTGGAAACATAAATTAGAACATTACATGATCAAATAAAATATTATTTATATAATTTAAAGTAAACAATTTTGTTAAATACAACAAATTACACACAATAGTTAAAAAGACATAACTTTCACATCATAAATCAGATTTCAACGAAACAGAAAGCGGTATTCTTAAAAAATTTATTTACTTTCAAAATAAAAGATAAAATTCAAAAACTTTTAAATTTTTAAAAGTCAAAGTTTGATCATATTGACAAAATTCACATTTCCGGAAAATATTCTATTAATTCATGTGTGGAATTCTAATCCACACCAAAATTTATATTTTAAATAACAAAATTAAATAAATAAAACATTTATAAAAATTTATGGGTCGTTACACTCTCCCCCACTCAAAACTTTTCGTCCTCAAAAAGGAAGAAGGTAGGGGAATAGAAACAACCTGATAGAAAACTAAATTGAAACTCAAAATAGAATCATCAATCTAAACCATACAAATTAAATTTTAAATTAATAATTGATTTCATCTATTTAATTTCACTTATGTTAAATTTAAATATTTCAAATTTTATTACTTCATCTTCCAATTATCTTAAAATAAAATTTCTAAAATCATAAGTTTGAAAATCATTTGTTATACTCAAAAATGTGTTCAATAAATTAATTTCTTCTTTATTCCTAATTATAATTAAATTTATTTCTCTCAATATTTTTTTTATCATCTATGTTAAATATGTTTACACTTATTACAACTGCTTAAATTTATTCTTAGTTCCTTTAACATCACTTTATACTGTATATTATTCAATTAACTTTTTATTCTATTTACCTTTATTAATCCTTTTATAACTAAGTATAACATTTATTATAAACACTCAAATTTTATTTTAAAAATATCCTTTTATATTGTATATTATCCAATTACATAGCTAACTTTTAAATAATTTAGGTAAGTTATAATGGAAATGCTATATAATATTATACAAATAAAGTTTTCTAATTCAATTATTTCAACTTAAATATTTATTCAAAATTTTTGGTTCATTTTATAATTGAAAACATTCTTTAAGCTAAATTTAAGAATTTCATTTCCGATTAACTTCAAACCATTTAGAGGCAAATAAATATGTATGCAATATGTATCGAATCAAATTTAAATCATATATCTATATATATATATATATATATATATATATATATATATATATATATATATATATATATATATATATTATAAACCAAGTCATATTTTTGAAATTCAAATCAATTAAATTTTCAAAGAAAAACAGTAGCAAAGCTATAGAATGGTCTCTTCACTTCGAAACTCGAAAATGAATGCTGCAGTCATCACCGAAATTATTTTCCAGCGACAAGAGAAGAGCACTGATTTAAACATTAAAAATTGTTTGAAAACAATCTCTATTTGGAAACACTTTAAATAATATATCTTTTAAAACCTTAAAAACCCAAGTTTGAAACCATCGGAAATTAAATTGTCAATTTCTTGATTTAGATTTATTTTAATTTCCAAATTAATTTATAGCTATGTTTTATAGTTCAGTTATTTATACAGGAGACAAAAGCCAATGGTTACAAGATATATATAAAGTCAAATATTATTTCTTAATAACCTATTCGATTAATTATCAGAATTCAGAAAATAAAACTCACACATAATATAATTATACAAAATTTATCATTCACTAAATTTTGAAATCAATATGGTGTCAGTTTGCTCTATTCAAGTGTTTTGGAAATCCTATCGATAGCGTTAATCAACGAATCGATCGAAAACCCAAATCAACATCAACAACTCAAACAACACAACATATAAAACATTTTAAATATAGGTTTGCAAAGCAAGAATAGGGATTCAAATTTGATTGACTCAAATCAAGAGAATTCTGATTCGAAGATAAGTTGGAAACAAAAGATAAGATGATTAAATTGACAGAATAAGGAATGGATAAGTGTGACTTCAAGAATAAGATGATTAAATCGCGGGCAACCTTAACCGGGTCAACCGTGACTTCAAGGATAAGATCGATGTAGAGTTCTGGGGCAAATCTACATTTGATCTCAAGAGATAGAATTCGGAATAACAAGAGGTACTAGCACCTAAACCGAGGATATATATAAATCTCTGGTGAATCAATGCTAATTGCAAAGGAGTTTCACCCCTTTACAAGTCATCTGAATGTTGATGAGACCGCCAATTCATTATAAATATCATCCGAAGTGGAGTTATGAGATACTCCAAAAACAAAGGAAGATGAATAGTGAGGGACAAGAATGGATTTCGAAATCGCAGGGAACGTTCCAAAATTCAAAAAGGATCAAGTCAAAAGGAAGAGATTCACACTCAAATGAAAGTGATTCTGTAAATAAATTTACCATATATTCTAGGTTTTTCCTAGAGCCAAAGCTCTGATACCAAATGTAATGACCCGATATTTTCGATCATTCGCATCCGCACATGTCGGACTTGAATTGCTCAAAATACTGGATTGTAAAATAAGTTTGGCAAAACACAGCATAAACAGTAAACAAATAAATCACAGATCACAGACACAAAGTAATAAATGCAACGGAAGCAAAAAGATAGTAGTTCATGAAGCTACTATATAAATATATCAGAGTTATACAAGATACAACAGAAGTTTAATATGATAAAGAAGCACAAGCTGAAAGCATCACCGGAATCAACTAAATAACTGGAATCAACAGAATACTGAAATTGAAATAGATGGCTGGATCTTCAAGCAAGGCTCCAGCTCCAAAGGTGAGTCTCTAATGCTGTATCACTTAGGCTGACCCGAGCTAAAGCAAAAAACAAACACTCGAGTCAGGACATTCATACTTATACAATGTAAACCAAATCAAGTGAACTGTAATATAAGGTACAAGTAACTTAAAGGATGCTTGGGACCGCCCATCCTCTAAGGATCCATTAAAATATTTATTATGTGGTAATATGTCGCTATTATAATAATGTCTATAGTAAAATAAACTTACTTTTTTCATAGCATTAAGGGGTTACCCATATAGCCCTTAACACGTAATAGTCCCAGTAGTCCATCCAATATCATAGTCCCTCCTGATCGGGAAGCCACCAGAGGATACCACACGGGTTACGGGAGAGAACCAAACTCGTACAAGGTGCAATAGGGTAGGTGACACGGCACAAATAGGCAATGCCAGAGTAGATATACCAATTACGCTTCCGGGTCGGTGGTAACGCGTAGCGCGCAGCTACCGCCCACCTCGAGCCACACCCCCAAATAAAAATCAAAAGTGGCCACCGAATCAATCCAAAAGTCAAAGTATAATGTCGAAGGGATGTGTCCGATCAAAGGTGCTACCTTATTAACCCGTCGATCGCTCCTGTTTTAGCCACCTTATGCCAACTCACGGGAGTCGGGTCCACGTATTTACCTTAAAGGAAATGCCACCACCAACCTACTTCATTCTGGAATCTCCACCGCGTACACGGTTGTTAAAGTGGTTTTCGGAGTTGGCAGAGATTATGACAACTTTCGATCCCGGTCTATTTAACAACCAAACGTTATTATAACCCATGGATATTTATTTCAAAATCATTTATACTTTCAAAACCAAACTAGCATATCCATTTCAAAATTATATAATTTCTTTCAAACTATATACTTTCAAAACCAAAATATCATACTCATTTCAAAACCATATCACAATAGTATTATTTCCATTTCAAAACTAATTCAATAATATATCATTTAAATAAAACCCAAATTTCCAAATCATTGAATATTTCCTTCAATTTATTTAACTTGAAATATTCCGTTAAATTATCATAGCATTTTTGGAATGTAATACTTTCCACTTCAACATTTTATATAATCAAAGTATTTATATACTTATAAATTTTAATATGGTCATTTTACCATAGCCTTATAGTTAAATAAACTTTGTTATTGTAATATCCAATTTAAAGCTGAAATTCTTATGTTAAGTTAAAAGTACCTCATTAACTTACATCATTATTACAATAAAGAAACTTTATTATTTTAATCATTTAAAATATGCCATTTACATAAAAATAAACTTGCATATCAAATGTACATTATCAACTTACATTTTATTATTACAGTAAGTAACATTTATCATTTTAATCAATTTAAAATACACCATTACATTAATTAAAACTTACATGTCAAATGTACGTTTTAACTTACATTTGTTACAATAAAGAGCATTTATCATTTTAATCAATATTATACTAACTAATACTTACATTATCAAATGTACGTTTTAATTTACATTTTTATAATTACAATAAAGAATTTATTATTTTAAATAATATTACACTAATTAAAACTTACATTATCAAATGTACGTTTAATTTACACTTTTATTTTAATAAAGAGCATTTATTATTTTAATCAATATTACACTAATTAAAACTTACATTATCAAATGTACGTTTTAATTTACCTTTTTATTTCAGTAAAGAACATTTATTATTTTAACCAATATTACCCTAATTAAAACTTACATTATCAAATGTACGTTTTAATTTACATTCCTATTACAGTAAAGAGCATTTATTTATTTAATCAATACCACACTAATTAAAACTTTACATTTTTCTTTCATAAATTAAAACTTTACATGTTTCTTGCATTAATTTAAAACTTTACATGTTCTCTCATTAATTAGGACTTTACACGTTTCTTTCATTAATTAAAAACTTACACTTTTCTTTCATTAATTAAAACGTTACATGTTTGTTGCATTAATTAAAAACTTACACGTTTCTTTCATTAATTAAAACTTTACATGTTTCTTTCATTAATTAAGAATTTACATGTTTCTCCAATTTAAATACGTTATTTTCTTAACTTAAAATCTCCATTTGGAAACCAATTTCCAATCATCAAGTTAAGTCATAAATAAAAATTACATTTTATACATTAACTTATACAACTTAACTTATAGAAAAAATCACTGTAAACCTATTTATACAAACATATCCGCTTCATGGAATAAAATTCATTTCAACTACTAGGCTAGATTTAGAATTCCACATTAAATCAAATTTCATTATTAAGTTGTTTATTATATTCTAAATCTTTAAATTACAAATTTAAAACCAAATAAATATTTTTTTTTCTCATTACAATTAAAAACAAAATCAACTTATCAAATTTTAACTTATAGAAAACCAATATCTCTTTATATTCTAAATCTTTAAACCAATTTTTTATTTAAATTTCCATATATTTATAAATTCAAAATACTTAATAGTTTTAGAAAACTATCATAAAATATTATCCATGAGCCTGTATAAAATTTTCTAACCTAGGTCAAGTGATACAGATATGTATCATTTCAATCCGTAATTTAAAAAGGAAAATCCGGATTCTATCATTTCAAACACGCAATCCCAAGTAAAATAAATGCAATAAAGATCATTTGAGCCTATCATTTCAGCCCATAGTGATAGGGAACTTGCAATGTGAGATACAGTATATAAAATGAATAGTATAACATATAAATACATACTAGATGATGCAATGAATTTATAAACAGCATTTAACATCATATAACATATCACAGGCATGTATGAATGACATATCAATTAATACAGATCCACTTGTCATTATTCCACAAAAATATAAGTACATACGTCTAGAGTGATAAAAAATCACCTTTTAAAAGCTAGAATCAAATTCACAATACACAATTGAAACTCCGCAAAGCACGACAAGGCACGACCAAACTTTTGAGTAGATGGAGAGTCAAGATCCATATCTTGTATATAACAAATACACAAATCATAAGAATAAGATTCAACACAACAAAAGATGGATTAAACTATGCAATTACGATTCAAAGAACATAACCTTGCTTTCAACCTGCAAGTGGGCTTGGCTATGGTCTAATAGTGAGGAGGAGGTGATGTTGTGGTGGTCGAGGCCGAGTTATGCAAGGAGAAAACAAAAAGAAAAAGAGAAAAAAAAAAGTGGGAAAAGAAGAGAGAAGGAAGCCATGGATCTAGACTTTTTCCTTCCTCACTCAAATGATACAATGAGAAATCTTTTTTTTATTTCACGTGAATGATAAGAGGAGGCTAGGTTTAAAAAGATTTGAATGACTAAAGTTTAGGAATAGTTAGAAAATAAAAAGGCAAGGAAATTTAAAAAGGCACAATTTAAGTAAGGAAAAGATCTTGTATATATTTATCTTAAACAAATGAAAAGAGGAGTTTGATAACTTTGTACGTGATTGAAAAGGAGAAAATCACGTCTATGTATTTATGAATAGATATGGTAGAAGATTAAAAGGTGAGAAATATATAAAGGCAGGAAATAAATTAAGAAACGTATGCCTATATTTAAAACATATCTTAATTGATTTGTTACTTATCCAATAAATATAGATATATGTACACAAAAGAAACCTTTACTAAATAAATAAAGTTTATACACACCATACAAGTAAATAAGAAGATGGATATAGAAAAAATAAAATGCAGAAATTAATTTTTTTTATTTTTTTTATGTTGTATGTTACCCAAATTTTCAAAGCAAAGATCAGAATTAATTGAAACAAGGCTTAAAAATTTACACACAACCACTAGCTTTGAAAAAATTTCTACCACTCTTTAAAAAAAATAAAAATTAGCGAAAAAAATAAAAAAATTTAAATAAAGTGAAAAAGAAAATAAATAAATAAACAAAATAACGTAATTTATTGAAACTAGCTTAAGAAAATTGCAAACAAAATCCACTTAACTTGGGAAATTACAACTCTTCTTAAAAATGGTTTAAAATAAATCTTTGAGAAACAAAATAAAGTGAGAATGAGAATAAAATAAGTTCTTAAGAAAAATATAAAAATAAATAAAGAATTTTTTAATTTAATTAAAGTTGGAAATTAGAAATTTTAAACAAAATACAACGGATACTAGAAAATGTCAGTTACACTTTTAAAAATGTTTTAAAACCAAAATATATACAAAACAAGTTATTTTACCCCTGGAAACATAAATTAGAACATTACATGACCAAATAAAATATTATTTATATAATTTAAAGTAAACAATTTTGTTAAATACAGCAAATTACACAAAATAGTTAAAAAGGCATAACTTTCACTATATAAATCAGATTTCAACGAAACGGAAAGCGGTATTCTTAAAAAAATTATTTTCTTTCAAAATAAAAGATAAAATTCAAAATTTTAAACTTTTAAAATTTTAGAAGTCAAAGTTTGACCATATTGACAAAATTCACATTTCCGGAAAATATTCTATTAATTTATGTGTGGAATTCTAATCCACACCAAAATTTATATTTTAAATAACAAAATTATCTAAATTAAATAAATAAAAAATTTATTAAAATTTGTGGGTCGTTACAGACGACGCGCAGTACGGGGGAGATTACAGTACTATATAGACTATGGGAATATATATGTGTTAAGGGCTATATGGGTAACCCCTTAACGCTATTTAAAAGTAAGTTTATTTTACTAATAGACACTATTATAATAGCGAAGTATTACTACATAGTAAATAGTTTAACGGATCCTTAGAGGATGGACGTCCCAAGCATCCTTTAAGTTACTTGTATTTATATTACAGTTCACTTGAATTAGCTTACACTGTATAAGTATGTATGTCCTGACTCGAGTGTTTATGTTTTATTTTATGCTCAGGACAGCCTGAGTTCAGTTCGGACTTTAACCCAGAGCTAGGACTTCTGAAGATCACCTATCAAGCTGCTATTAAGTTTCTGTGCAGTTCTTATTTTTGGCTTTTGCAATCAAGACAATTTAAATATTGATATTTTTCTGTGGAGATTTCAAACTATATTTGGTTTAAGACTATGTACTTTATACTTATTTTGAGACTATTAATAGTGGCTTCATGGACCACTAAGTTATTTTTAAATTCCACTGCGAGTATTCTGATTTTCGTGTCTATGATTCTGTGATTTTATTTCATTTGCTCCAAATTTTTTTACAATCTATTGTTTTGAACTATTCAAATTTGACAAGTTTTAATTTATTTTCGAATTTAAATGGTACAAAATAGTGGGTCGTTATAGTTGGTATCAGAGCTTTGGTTTTTAGGCAAACCATAACCTGAGGAGCAAAAAAAAACTCATTAGAGATAGGCTAGAAATACCCTAGAATGAGTGAAGTCAAATCCAAGAATCTTTTCTTATGAGAGAACGTGTTTTTAAAATATAAAATGATTTTCAAAAAGATTTTCGAAGAAGTATTTTGATATAAAAACTTCTTGTTTTGAAAAAAAAAATTCCAACTACTTCGTTCCCTTTCTCCATCTTATATAGTTGGGTCCTTTGTGAAATGCCTATTTTAGTTAAACTTTATCCTATCTAATATATATTTACCTCTATTTTTACTCTGTCCTTAAATTCATTCTTGATTTCTCAGGATGAATCGAGGAAATACCAGAGGTAGGGGATGAGGTGCTGACCCAGCTCCTACACCCGCTGCCCCAGTTAGGTTCTCTAAGCTTTGTAAAGAATATACCGAGCTTGATTGCGCCAAGTTCACAAGGTCTGAAAATATCATAGAGGCTCAACAGTGGTTGAGAGACTTGGAGAGAATCTTCTCCAGACTCGAAATCACTAATGCTCAGCAGCGACAATTGGCAGCTTGGCAATTAAAGGGAGCATCTTTGGATTGGTGGCCGTCCATTACAGCTCACACTGCTGAGACTGACATCGCTTGGGAACAATTTAGGTATCTTTTCGGTTAACCAATGGTTTAGTTTCCTCCCTTTTGAAATCTATCTTATATCTCTTATCGTGCTTTAGGGATGCTTTCCTTGCGAAATGGATGCCCGAAGCGGATAAGTCTCAGCAATATCGAGACTTTATGGATTTGAAGCAGGGCGATATGTCCTTTACCGAGCATGAGAGAAAGTTTAATGAGCGATTGCAATATGGCCTTAATCTGATAGACACCCCGCTGAAGAAGAACGAGAAATTTGTCGCTGGTGCACGCCCCGAGTATTACGATCGCCTCATTACCCACGTGCATGGTACGTTCACCGCTCTGATGGACATGGCTATCCGGTATGAGAATCCTACCTCCAGGGCTCCTCCAGCTACCCAGCCTGCCCTATCTCAGTATTATGGAAGTTCCAAGAAGAGTAAGCCCCATTTTTAGCATCGACGGAAGAATAAGAATAGGACTCCAGGGTTGGGATCGTCTTCGTCAACCCAGAGGCAACCCGTGGATCTATCTACCATTACTTGCTACCGATGCGACCAGAAAGGACACTACGCTAATGGTTGTCCTACCCTGGGTGCTGCGATTCCACCCCCCGCTCAGTCGGTTAGGCAAGACCTTTGCCACATTTGCCTTCAGCCGGGACATTTCAAGAGAGACTGCCCTACGCAAAAAAAGGGCAAGGCATGAGGGATTTTCGCTGTCACTTCTGCATCCTCCCTAGCTCCACAGCCTGCACCTGAGCCTGTTTCCGCTCCTAGCGATTCTCAAGGTACACTCCAGGGTTCTTTTACCTTGCATTATTTTCCTGTACGGGTTCTCTTCGATACCGGAGCTTCCCATAGCTTTATCTCGGTAGACTCTGTAATGAATTTGAGAATCGTCTTTCTCCCGAGTTTTCTTCTGTACCTCTATGCGTTTCAAATCCTATAGGTGATCCTGCAAACCTTAGTAAGGTTTGTAGAAATGTGAAACTCTTTCATGGTAGTTATCGTTTCATTGGTGACTTCTATGTTTTGGGGTTTGGCGCTTTCGATCTACTACTTGGGGGTGAGTGGTTAGATAGTCATAATTCCCGTATCTCGTGTAGTTCCCGAACTGTTGCCCTTAAAGATGATTGTGGAAATCCATTAGAGATCCATTGTAGCTTGCCTCAGGAATTCGCTAGTAGCTTCATTTATTCTCTCGATACTTTCCATGGTGATATCGAGTCCACTCCTGTGGTCAGACTATTTCCCGACGTATTTGGTGAAGTCACTTCTTTACCCCTAAGTGGGAAATTGACTTCCGTATCGACATTATTCTGGGAGCTCGACCTGTAGTCCTTCCACCTAGAAGAATGGCACCACGTGAGAAGGCTGAGTTAAGAAAACAAATTCAAGATTTATTCGCCAAGGGCTGATCAGACCATGCTATTCTGAATGGGGAGCAGCTATAGTTTTCATCACCAAGTCTGATGGTTCCTTCCAGATGTGTGTTGACTACAGAGAGCTGAATAAACTCACCATGAAGAACCGATATCCCATGCCTCGCATAAATGATATGTCGATCAGCTTTATGGAGCGACTGTTTTCCCTCAGCTGGATCTTGCCATAAGTTTCCACCAACTCAGAGTTGCTGAGGAGAGCATTCCCAAAACTGCTTTCCGTACTGAGAACGGGTTCTTTGAATGGCTAGTTATGCCTTTTGGGTTGACTAATGCCCCTGCCTTCTTTTTCGACTTGATGAATCGTGTCTTTCGCGATGTGCTCAATAAATTTGTTCTAGTCTTTATTGATGATATCCTTGTGTTCTCCAAGTCGGAGGAAGAGCATAAATCTCACTTGAGCTTTGTGTTGGGGACCCTTAGGAGTCACCAGTTAAAAGCTAAATTCTCTAAATGCCATTCTTGAGAAGAGGAAGTGTAACAACCCGGTATTTCGTACCGATTAATGATCGTCTTTGGACGATAACTTTTCTTAACTAATTGCCTATTGAAAATTTTGAATTTTGAATTAAAATTCTTTTATAAATTGTTAAGGAGATTGATGGGCTTTGAAAATTAGTTAGTGGCCCATTTTTCTTTGTGATGCCGTGACCATTAACATAGGCATGTGGCCGTTCCCTTTTTGTTTCAGTTCAACCGGCCCCCCTTTTCTATTTTTTCGTTCAAAAACCTAAAAGCCTCAAAAGAAAATTAATGGCGGCCCCGCCCCTTTCCTTCGTTCGTTCTTGGCTTCGCTCGTCTCGTGATTGCCTTTGCTTCAAACAAGGTGAGTAATTTATACTCACATCTTTAATTCGAACTCAGTATTATGCCCGCGTTCGATTCTCTGTTGATACTTTAGTTTTGAAATCCGACTTAGTTGAATTTCTGGCAATTGTTGTCTTCGGCCATTCAATTCTTGTTTCGATGTTGATGTTTTATCCTACTTTGTTAATTTGGTATGCTGTGTGGCCTCGGCTTCGATGTTTTGACTCGTTCGTTGTTCTCGGTCTCAACTGGAATGTTTTGATGATCTTCGATTTTCGTTTTGTTACCATTGAATTTGTCGTTTAATTGTTCGGTCGTTTGAGTATGATCGAATGCCGTGATTTCTCATTTCTGATATCTTGGTCACGGGTTGAAATTGATTTTTGTGAAAGTGTTTTGGGTTTGTTGGCTTGATACTCTGCTATCACCATCACTGTTAGTTTGAGAGCTTCTTGGATGACCATGGTTTTGAATAGTTATTGATATCTGTAACTTTGGTACAGTTTGATTTGAACTGCAAATGATTTTGAGCATTTATGTTGGCATCGGTATTAACGTGAATTTTGTTTCTGCTTCAATTCGTTTACCACCTGCCTTCGGCTTGTGATAATGTTGGCTTCGGCTTTGGCTATTTTAAACTTGAATTTTTGTTACTTGCTTACTTCGGCCTTGGCCTTAGATGTCATGCGCTTATGGTTGTTTGCAGCATGCATGTTGCCATATTTGTGCAGTAATGAGTCTGATTCATATATTTAAAATTGTTGTCACACTCATTTGTGTACATGGTAGTCTTGGTTGACCATTTCGATTCACTGGTCTTTGGCTCGTGAACTTTCTGGTTGTCTGATGTGACTTCAGCATTGCTTTGTCTTCGATATTTTCCCTTTCATGAGTGATAAGTTGCTGCCATGAACATGAGTGAGTGTGTTTGTTTCACTAGTCTGGTTGGTCTTGAGACTGTAGCATGCATTGTTCATGTCATTCCTTTGAACAGTTTGCACATGGACTGATATATGTCGGAGTACATATTCTATTGTCACTGTTGCAGTTTTGCCCGTTTGGTTTGTGAGTCATTGTTGCACTTATACTTGTTTCATGTAGCATTTGGGTTTCACTGACCATCATGTGAATTCTTGCATCCTTGTACTGTCAGGTCCATATTGAATTTGCACTTGGGTACACATTTGAAACTGATACATTGCATTATTCATTTGCAGTAAACATTCTCTATTACTCTGATTATGTTGCAGTGTTCATATATGGTTATTTAAAGCCATTTCATTGTTGGGGCTGTGACACTTGTTGTTGCACTTACTCTACCACCATTCATTTCGAGTATGTGATGCTCTGTCCAGTTTCACAGTTGCATAACTGTTGTATCTTTTGGTGTTTGGTCTTGTGTTTGAAATGCTGGTGCAGAGCCTTGCTTATTTCTTGCCAGTACATTCATGTGTACATCACTTGTTGTTGTTACATATGTTTGGTTCACGGCTCTGTGCAGTGTATTCTTCATGTGTATATTTTTGGAGCTTGCACTATTTGTTTTACAGTTGCATGATTATATGCATTTCTTTGGACTGTTAATCTTCGGGTTGTAATTTCTGATTCATTTTGTTTGCTGTAGTGTTGAGTCACGATTGTCATGACTTGACCTCTGTAGCCTCGTTTTGCTGATTTACATTTGGTGTTGTGATGATTTTATACACTGTTGTGGCGAGGCAGTACACGCTTGCGTGTACTGTAGCCTCACAGGTTTAACGTTTTAAAGTGGCAAGGCAGTGCAAGCAAGCGTGAACTGCAGCCACACGGTATCCATTGGATACATCATCACTGAAGTGGCAAGGCAGTGCACACAAGCGTGGACTGCAGCCACACGGTATTCATTGGGTACATCATCACTGTAGTGGCAAGGCAGTGCACGCAAGCGTGAACTGCAGCCACACGGTATTGCTTTTATTGATATTTCTTTTACTTTTGATTTATGGATCTTTTGCGTATTTCCATATGCTGTAGTGGCGAATACTTTGATGGATTTGGAATCGAATTCTTTGGATTTTATTCACGTCTTCGAATGTGAATTTTAGTGAATTGATTTGGTTTCCAAATTTAATCGATTCTTGTTAGTTCCCCGATTTGTTGTTATCATTTATTAGCAACTTTGATAACATTTTCTTCGGAATTTTTGTGAACATTCCTTTTGATGGATACAGTATCGATTTCTTTGGATTATATTCACATCTTTGTATGTGAATTCTTGTGATTTATTGTTCCTACAATCATTTTTGTGATTTGTCACTTTAAAAAATATAAAGGTTTTCTATACTAGTAGTAATTATTAAAACCCTTTTCTCCAAACGATTTCAAAACTATTTTACTACAAAACTCTTTTCCTAAACCGTTTTCCAATCTATTAGTATATACTAACCTTTACCTCACTCGTATGAGAAATCTAATTAAACGACTTAGTAAAACAAGTGGTATGAAACGCTTGCGTTCACTTCGCCGGCTAATTCTTGGACTTATTCGACTGAATCTTTTGTGACAATTTTCTAGTGAAGATTTACAGTTTGTTTGTAAATATTTAAGTTAAGCAGGTGGTTATGGGACATGAAGCTAAACTTTTATATTTACTAGCTTAGTGTAATTGACACTTCTCGTTGATCATGACGATCATTTTATAATTTAGAGTAGCAATAGTGCGATGTCTCTTTGTTTGCTTTCTGGTTAGGCTAGACACCACTTGTGTGATTCCATTCACACATACCTTTATGCTTTTTGGTTAGCCTAGACACCGTTTGTGTGATTCCATTCACACACATCTTTTTGCTTTCTGGTTAGGCTAGACACCACTTGTGTGATTCCATTCACACATACCTTTATGCTTTTTGGTTAGCCTAGACACCATTTGTGTGACTCCATTCACACATATCCTTTTGCTTTCTGGATAGGCTAGACACCACTTGTGTGATTCCATTCACACATACCTTTTTGCTTTTCGGTTAGCCACCATGAGATAGCGTCTCGATTTGCGTTGCACGTGTTGGTGAGTTTTCATGCTCACGTGTAGGTGAGTTTTCAAGCTCCCGTTCTCGCTTTGCATTACACGTGTTGATGAGTTTTCATGCTCACGTGTAGGTGAGTTTTCATGCTTCCGTTCTCGCTTTGTGTTGCACGTGTTGGTGATTTTTCATGCTCACGTGTAGGTGAGTTTCCATGCTCCCGTTCTCGCTTTGTGTTACACGTGTTGGTGAGTTTTCATGCTCATGTGTAGGTGAGTTTCCATGCTCCCGTTCTCGCTTTGCGTTACACGTGTTGGTGATTTTTCATGCTCACGTGTAGGCGAGTTTCCATGCTCCCGTTCTCGCTTTGCGTTACACGTGTTGGTGATTTTTCATGCTCACGTGTAGGTGAGTTTTCATACTCCCATTTGAGTTTCCATACTCCCATTTGAGTTTCATACTCCCATTCGAGTTTCCGTACTCCCATTCGAGTTTCCGTACTCCCATTCGAGTTTCCGTACTCCCATTTGAGTTTTCATACTCTCATTTTGTGATATTTGGATTTCTTGTGTAGATTTCTAGAATTTGTGTTTTCTGGATTTCTTGTGATGATTTCTAGAATTTGTGCTTCACCAATTTTCGTGATTTCTATTGATAAGTTTTATCAATTTTTATGCATTGGTGAATTCGTGTGTTATTGACTTGTTATGAATACAAGTTTAGGGTATGGTACCCCTTCCTATCTTTGAGAAGATTCTTGTGACATTTTTGATGAATGAAAATTCATTGGTATTATATTTTGATGCCAATTATTTCGATGAAATTTTGACGTATTAACTTCGGTAACCGTCAATTTTAAAATGAATTTTCAAGCGGTTATCCCGCAATGCTGATTTTGTTGTCCGTTTTTACGGTATTTCGAGAAGTGAAATTTCCTTGTCGAAGTTGCTACTGACGTTGCTATTTTAATCACGTGTTTTAAAAATTTGTTATTCTTTAAAATTGTTTTAAAATAAAAATAAAAATTGTTTTCAAAATTTTTACAGTTTACGCTTTCAAAAGAATGAGGAAGCGATTTAAACGTTTCAGAAAAATCGAGGACTATGACCCCTTTCTTTTACTGATTCGCTTAATTTCGGACTTGTCCGTTTGAGAATGTGAAATGTTATTTTTAAAATACACAATTATGCACTTTCAAGAAAACGATGAAGTGAATTAAACGATTTAGTAAAACTCGTGGTTATGGGTCATGTGCGTTTGCTATTTTGGTTAATTCCGGACTCGTTAATTGAAAATTTTGTGATTTCTGATTATCGTTTTGATAATCGGATGTTGGTGATTTCTGATTTATCGTTTTTGATAATCAGATATTTGTTGTTTCTAATTATCGTTTGTGATAATTAGATATTTTTGATTTGATTATCGTTTGTGATAATTAAATATTTGCGATTTAAGATTTAATTATCAATTGTGATAATTAAATATTCGTTGATTTGTGATTTTTGATTATCGGTTTTGATAATCAGATATTTATTGTTTCTGATTATCGCTTGTGATAATTAGATATTTGAGATTTAATTATCGTTTGTGATAATTAAATATTTGTGATTTAAGATTTGATTATCGTTTTGATAATTGAATATTTGCTGATTTGAAATTTGATTACCGTTGTGGTAATTCCTGATTATCATTTTTGATAGTTAGATATTTGTGATTTGTGTTTTCTAATTATCTTTGTTGATAATTAGATTTGCTGATTTTGCTATTTTCTAATTATCGTATCGATAATTAGATATTGCTGTTTTGTGATTTCTGTATTCTAATTGTCTATTTGATAATTAAATTTTGTTGAGAATTTGTGAATTTCTTTTATGAAATTAAAGGATTTCTTTGGTGTTTACACTGTACTACGCCGATGTACCAGCTCAATTTTCTACTATTTATGACGTTTTCCACGTCTCCCAATTATGGAAATGCCTTTGGGATTTCCGATTTTTATTCTTGAGCAACCTTCTATTCACATCATTGCTTCGGGGGTGTAGCACCTTCGAAATAACGATGTTTTTCTCGTGAAAGCTCAGTGGTTCTCAAATCCTATGGATTTCACTTTGGAATCCAGAGAATTCATCGAGCAAACACGTTCAGGCTTTCTCTTTCATGCTCTTTATGGTGAACTTCCTATTTCAAATTTCTTCATCTTGTGATGATATGCTCTTATGGTTGTTACCTGTTGTCCATTTATTCTTTACGATTGCGAGGACGCAATTTCTTTAAGGAGGTGAGTCTGTAACAACCCGGTATTTCATATCGATTAATGATCGTCTTTGGACGATAACTTTTCTTAACTAATTGCCTATTTAAAATTTGAATTAAAATTCTTTTATAAATTGTTAAGGAGATTGATGGGCTTTGAAAATTAGTTAGTGGCCCATTTTTCTTTGTGGTGCCGTGACCATTAACATAGGCATGTGGCCGTTCCCTTTTTGTTTCAATTCGACCGGCCCCCCTTTTTCTATTTTTTCGTTCAAAAACCTAAAACCCTCAAAAGAAAATTAATGGCGGCCCCGCCCCTTTCCTTCGTTCGTTCTTGGCTTCGCTCGTCTCGTGATTGCCTTTGCTTCAAACAAGGTGAGTAATTTATACTCACATCTTTAATTCGAACTCAGTATTATGCCCACGTTCGATTCTCTGTTGATACTTTAGTTTTGAAATCCGACTTAGTTGAATTTCTGGCAATTGTTGTCTTCGGCCATTCAATTCTTGTTTCGATGTTGATGTTTTATCCTACTTTGTTAATTTGGTATGCTGTGTGGCCTCGGCTTCGATGTTTTGACTCGTTCGTTGTTCTCAGTCTCAACTGGAATGTTTTGATGATCTTCGATTTTCGTTTTGTTACCATTGAATTTGTCGTTTAATTGTTCGGTCGTTTGAGTATGATCGAATGCCATGATTTCTCATTTCTGATTTCTTGGTCACAGGTTGAAATTGATTTTTGTGAAAGTGTTTTGGGTTTGTTGGCTTGATACTCTGCTATCACCATCACTGTTAGTTTGAGAGCTTCTTGGATGACCATGGTTTTGAATAGTTATTGATATCTATAACTTTGGTACAGTTTGATTTGAACTGCAAATGATTTTGAGCATTTATGTTGGCATCGGTATTAACGTGAATTTTGTTTCTGCTTCAATTTGTTTACCACCTGCCTTCGGCTTGTGATAATGTTGGCTTCGGCTTTGGCTATTTTAAACTTGAATTTTTGTTACTTGCTTACTTCGACCTTGGCCTTAGATTTCATGCGCTTATGGTTGTTTGCAGCATGCATGTTGCCATATTTGTGCAGTAATGAGTCTGATTCATATATTTAAAATTGATGTCACACTCATTCGTGTACATGGTAGTCTTGGTCGACCATTTCGATTCACTGGTCTTTGGCTCGTGAACTTTCTGGTTGTCTGATGTGACTTCAGCATTGCTTTGTCTTCGATATTTTCCCTTTCATGAGTGATAAGTTGCTGCCATGAACATGAGTGGGTGTGTTTGTTTGACTAGTCTGGTTGGTCTTGAGACTGTAGCATGCATTGTTCATGTCATTCCTTTGAACAGTTTGCACATGGCCTGATATATGTCGGAGTACATATTCTTTTGTCACTGTTGCAGTTTTGCCCGTTTGGTTTGTGAGTCATTGTTGCACTTATACTTGTTTCATGTAGCATTTGGGTTTCACTGACCATCATGTGAATGCTTGCATCCTTGTACTGTCAGGTCCATATTGCATTTGCACTTGGGTACACATTTGAAACTGATACATTACATTATTCATTTGCAGTAAACATTCTCTATTACTCTGATTATGTTGCAGTGTTCATATATGGTTATTTAAAGCCATTTCATTGTTGGGGCTGTGACACTTGTTGTTGCACTTACTCTACCACCATTCATTTTGAGTATGTGATGCTCTGTCAAGTTTCATAGTTGCATAACTGTTGTATCTTTTGGTGTTTGGTCTTGTGTTTGAAATGCTGGTGCAGAGCCTTGCTTATTTCTTGCCAGTACATTCATGTGTACATCACTTGTTGTTGTTACATATGTTTGGTTCACGACTCTGTGCAGTGTATTCTTCATCCGTATATTTTTGGAGCTTGCATTGTTTGTTTTACAGTTGCATGATTATATGCATTTCTTTGGACTGTTAATCTTCGGGTTGTAATTTCTGATTCATTTTGTTTGCTGTAGTGTTGAGTCACGATTGTCGTGACTTGACCTCTGTAGCCTCGTTTTGCTGATTTACATTTGGTGTTGTGATGATTTTATACACTGTTGTGGCGAGGCAGTAAACACGTGCGTGTACTGCAGCCTCACAGGTTTAACATTTTAAAGTGGCAAGGCAGTGCACGCAAGCGTGAACTACAGCCACACGGTATCCATTGGGTACATCATCACTGCAGTGGTAAGGCAGTGCACGCAAGCGTGAACTACAGCCACACGGTATTCATTGGGTACATCATCACTGTAGTGGTAAGGCAGTGCATGCAAGCGTGAACTGCAGCCACACGGTATTGCTTTTATTGATATTTCTTTTACTTTTGATTTATGGATCTTTTGCGTATTTGCATATGCTGTAGTGGCGAGGCAGTGCACGCGTGTGTGTACCGCAGCCCTACTCGAAATAATATTTTAATTGATATTTCAATGTTTTGAATTGTTTTGTTTATTCAATCCAATATTCCAAATCAACATTCTGATTTGGTTTAGTTTGCTGATTTGTTGTTTAACACTGCTTGGTGTTATATTTATCGTTATCCGATTTCTTTATTTAAGGATCGGATAGACGAGATTTATTGTGACTGTCATCTATTTGTTACTTAATTATTATTGCTTCTGTGCACTAATAACCGAGTTTGAATTAGACTGACCCGGGCATTAATTTCTTTTGAATCGAATACTCGGGTCAGACCCGAGTTATTTCAGGTTGTAGATATTCTGCTTTGGGTTGCTGCTAGAGCTATGAAGTCCTTTCATATCTTTTGGAGTAGTCGTCGTCATTTATAATAGGCAGTGTAATTGTATTGGAAGATATGTATTCATGTATATTATATACGTTAATGTACTTATATATGTAACTTCCTGAGTCGACTGTAGTAGTTGTATGATATGTACCGTGTCAAATGTATTGTAACTGACATCAGTCATTAAATATATATATGAGATTTTCTGTTTCATCTGTGTTCCGCATTTATATTATCTGTGTTATTAGTTTATATTTTGTCCTAAACTATTATGAACCATCGTAGTTCATTTTATACTGGAATTGGGGTATGTCGATGGGAGAAAATAAATCAGAGATGAAAAATGAAAGAATATATATATTTATATACCACTCCTATCGAGATAACCAATACTAGTGTAAGGCCTAACTACTGATGGCCGCTCCTCAACAGCCTTATTCTCCGCGCTAGTTGACAGCACTACACCGTAGTGTTCTTGGCTAGCGTGAGTATAGAGGTGGGGCGTCACAGGAAGTCCGATTCCTCGGACATTTTGTCTCTAGTGAAGGAGTTTCTGTTGATCCAGTCAAGATCGCTGCGATCAATGTAAGTTTCCCTCCTTTCTCTTCTAAATTTAATCAATCTATCTTTCTGGGATCCTTATTCTCCCTATTCTATACAGGATTTGGAAGAACCTAAGACTTCGACTGATATTCGCAGTTTTCTAGGCCTTGCCGGTTATTATCAGAGGTTCATCGAGACTTCGCTCGGATTTCTGCACCCCTCACTGCTCTAACTCGAAAGAATGCTAAGTTTATTTGGAGCGATAAGTGTAAAGCGGCATTCCAAGAGTTAAAGAATAAGCTTACTTCCGCACCAGTGCTCACCGTTCCGAATGGAAATGAGAGATTGACGGTATACACCGATGCTTGTCGCGAGGGTTTGGGAGCGGTATTGATGCAAGATGGGAAGGTGATTGCCTATGCTAGTCGTCGGTTGAAGAACCATGAGGCAAATTACGCTGCTCACGATTTAGAATTGCTGGCTATTGTCTATCCGTTGAAGCTTTGGAGACATCATCTCTTGGGGGCAAAGTTTGACCTTTTCACCGATCATCAGTCTTTGAAATATATCTTCACCCAGAAGGATTTGAATCAGAGACAAGTTCGGTGGCTCGAGTTTCTTGCTTCCTACGATCTTGACATAAACTATACCTCTGGGAAAGCTAATGTTGTGGGGGGCGCATTGAGTAGAAAGAAGTCCTTGTTGTGTCAGATTGTTGTTTCTTCTCCACTTGTGGATCGTATGAAGGAAAGTGTCCGTAGCAGAGTTGGTGGTAATAGTTTTACTGGTAGTGGAGCGCAAATTGATGAAGAAGGGATCTTGAGGATTAATAATCGGATTTGTGTCCCGAACGTTGATGGTTTGAGGAAGGAGTTACTTCGGGAACATCATCAATCCAGACTTTCCATTCATTCGGGTATAGCAAAGATGTATCGGGATTTAAAGAAGCTCTATTAGTGGAAGGATATGAAGCGGGATGTCTCTATCTTTGTCAGTAGGTGTGTGACTTGTCAACAAGTCAAGGCGGACCATCAGAAGACACCGGGTTTGTTGCAGCCTCTGAAGATTCCCAATTGGAAGTGGGAGCAAGTTTCTACGGATTTCACCGATTGTTTACCGAGATCTAGAAAGGGAAATGAGAGCATTTGGGTTATTGTGGATAGACTGACTAAGCCCGCTCATTTTATTCCGGTCAAATCTACCCGTTCGGCTTCGAGCTTATCTGAGATTTATATGAGGGAGATTGTTCGCCTCCATGGCGTTCCCCTTAGCATTGTGTGCGATCGAGACCCTATCTTCACTAGTAAATTTTGGAAAGCTTTCCAAGAATCCTTGGGTACTCGTCTGAATCTGAGCACTGCTTATAATCCACAGACTGATGGTCAAACGGAAAGGGTGAATCAGATTCTTGAGGATCTTGTTTGGGCTTGTATTTTGGATTATGTAGGATCTTGGGAAGATCATCTACATCTTGTGAAATTCACCTATAACAATAGTTATCAGGTTTAAATTCCAATCCTCAGTTCTTGTCTTATCTTAATCCTCTATCTGTCTCATTCTATCTTTTGTTCAGGCTAGTCTTAAGATGTCCCTATTTGCTGCTCTGTATGGGAGACCATGTAGATCTCCATCCTACTGGATTGAATCTGGTAATGGCTTAGTCCTTGGCCCCGACATGATTTTGAAAGCTTCGGAGAAAGTCGAGGAGATTAAGAGGAGGTTAAGGATTGCTCAGGATAGACAAAAAAAGTATGATGATCGTCGTAGAAGGAGCTTAGAGTTTGTTGTCGTTGATCTGATTTTTCTTAAGGTTTCTCCTTTAAGAAATGTGGTTCGGTTTGGGCATAGAGGGAAGCTTGCCCCTAGATTCATCGGTCCATTCCGCATCTTGGAAAGGATTGGGTCTCTTGCTTATCGACTGGATTTGCCCGAGAAATTCGCTGAAATACACAATGTATTCCATGTATCGCACCTTCGACGCGGTTTATATGATCCATCTCTTATTATCCAGCCTTCTGCTCTTGATAGTTTGGATATCGAGCCTAATCTGACTATTGAGAGGAAGCCACTTCGTATCGTCGATCGAGGTATGAAACAACTTAGAAGAAAATCTATCCGCCTGGTCAAGGTGCAGTGGAGCACCGATGAACGAGATTGCACTTGGGAGACGGAGGAGAGAATTCATGCTTCGAATCCGGAATTATTTGTTTCAGGTACTTTGCTCTTTTACCTTATCTTCCTTTGTTTTTCCTTCTTTCATTCCTTTTCGAGGACGAAAAGTTCTGAGTGGGGGAGAGTGTTACAGCCCAAAAAATTTTAGCAAGTATTTTTCACTTTTATTTATAAAACTTTAGGATTTATTATATAAAAATCTAAATTTTTAAATTGATTAAAACATTGCCCAAATTTTTAAATAAAGGATAAGATTTCTGAAAGTTTGACTTTGGTTAAGGATTAACTTTAATTGGAAATTTGGTTTATTTTGTTGAAACGGTAAATAACTTAATTTTAAGCAAAATCATGTTTTAATTAAGAAATAAAATTTGAAAAAAATATAGTATATAAATAAGCTTTATAAAAAGAACATTTAATTTGTACGTTCGTGCCCGTTTTGATTAATTTAGTAGTATAAATAGTATGTATTTAAATGTATATTTTACTAATATAAGTAACAAATAAATAATAAAACATGCCTCACCATTTACGTGCAAAATATATTCACTTCCCTTTTGCTCTTCTATTTTTAATAGAAACGTTATCCACAAATTCTATTACCTTTCAAAAGCAAAAATATAATTGCTTGCCGTTTCTTTCGCAAATTAATTCATACCCACTGCAATTATTTGCTCCAATCGTTCTGGCCGTTTCTTTTTATTAATCAACGCATTCTGTTCTTAATAATTTCAAACGAGTACAAATGCGTGCCAAATAAATTCTTACCGTTTCTTATTTTCAATCAAAGCAATCAATCCTTGCTTGCCTATTCTTTCACCCCAAATCATAGTAAGTTTTCATCTTTTATTCAATCACGTTCGAAATTCCATGTTTTACTACCGTTCCAAGCAAAGATTTTGCCACGTTCTCCCTTTAATTGCGAAACTCATTTATAAATTAAAAAAACACGTCACAAAAAAATTCATTACTTCTTCCTGAGTGATAAATCACGTTCAAAATCTCATTCCTTTCTAGCCTTAAAACTCGCATGCGTTGATTGTGCATATTATTGTTTTCTTGCGTGCAAAGCAACGAGGATTTCTTCCCATAAATACAAACCGCTTATCCAATCCAACTTCATTTTTTTACATCGCATTTGGCCTCCTTCTTCATTGCATAAGCTCGGGTACATCAGGTATGGCCGTGTTCTTCTTTTGTTTTATTTTTTTGTTTTTCTTTTATTTCCTTCTACCTTCATACTTTGTTCATTCAAAACTCACGCTCGGCCATCCACCACTGCTGCACGTCCGGCCTGCACCCAACCCTCCTCCACAATCAAATGCATCCCATTCTCCGCCACCCCTCCAGTACAACCACATCCTCACTTGTCATGATCGATGTCCTTGCGTGCCATTTTAAAAACTGGAAGAAAAAAAATTCCTACGCCATCTAGTTAAAAAAATATATACACTTCCTCCACATGTAGCTTTTGTGGCCGATCCTCTTTGTTGCCTAAATTCGTGTCAAATATATTATGGCGTGAAGTGCATGCGTGAATATATTTAGATAAGCAGGGCCGAGCCTTGCTGGAAAAAAAATTTGTATGCGCCACCTTTACGTTATCACTGCCTATATGACTATATTTCTTTTGGCTTGGTGAGTGCGTGCAAGCATATAAGCATGAACCACATAAGACTTGTCCACTGCCGTGTCATGCATGTTGCCCACATAAAGCCACTTTTTTTTAGCACGTCATGGTATTTCGTAAAAGGGGTCAACAATAGAGTATAAATTTATTTTGCAAAATTTGATTTGAAAAGAAAAAAATAAATGGGCAGGCCGAGCCTTTTGTTTTAATGGGTCAAGTCGTGTGGTGGAGTGGTCGAGCAATTTGAGTCAATTTTCATTTTATTTTAGCTCGTTCCAATTTTGTTTTATTTAAAAATTTGCTTTGTCCGTAGTTGGAATTCGCGTACTCAGTTTTATTTATTTATCTTGTTTCAAGACCGAAATCAGTTTGTCTCATCTTCTAATATTTGATCGTGCTTTCTACGCTGCTTCGGTGTGGTTATCTAAGTTTTGAGTCTAATCTTCGGCAGCGAAAATGTGAGTATTCTCGCCTGACAAACGTACTTATATATATCTGTAAAGTAATAACAAGTGTAATTGTAGAATGATTTTACTTCATTTTATTTGACTGTGATATAAATTGATGATGTTAAAAACCCCACTATTACATTTACACATCATCAGGCTATTATCTACTGTTATATTTATGCTGTTATTTATTTATTTATTTATTTACTCTTTATCACACTGCCAATTCCCTGTAGAATAGAATCGTTACCGGCTAAAATGATAGGCCTGAACGATATATATTTTTTATTTATTTATTTAGTTATTTATTTAACTTGGGATTTGTGGGTTTGAAATGATAGAACCCGGTTTTCTTTGTAAATTACGGATTGAAATGATATATTATCCGTATCACTTGACTTAGGTTAGAAAATATTATACAGACCCGTGGTTATATATATATATTGGAAATATTAAATGTTTAAATAATTCTTTGTTTACAATTGGATTAACAAAAAAAATGATTTTTTATATAGTGATATTATACTAGTTAAATATGTTAATAATGTTAGAAATTTAAAGTATAAATTTATCTTGAAAATTAGGATTTGTAAAACAAATGGAATTTACGTTAAGAAATAAAATATGAAATTTGGTATAACTTGAATATAAAGCGAATTAATAAAGGTTAAGTTTTATATGAATTAAATAGTTAAATTGGTGAAAATTTTGGAAGTTGAAATATAACTTGATTTAGAAATGGGAGGCTGGTTTTAAAATAAAGGTAAGATAAGAAATTAATTAGAGATTTATTTTATTTTGGAAATGGTAATTTAACTTAATTGTTAAGTAAAATTTATAGAAATTTTGCACTTGATTTTAATAAGTAAGTATAAAGAAGTTAGATATGTATTTGCAAAATTTACTTTATAAAAATCATAAATTATTGAATAATTTAAACAGTTTAAAAAGGGTGATATTTTGATGGGAATATAAAACTATTTGGATTTTTATAACCACGGGTAATAATACTGTGGGTTGTTGAAGAGACCGGGATCGGATGTGGGCATACTCTCTGTCGATACCGAAAACCACTTTGACAACCGTGTACGCGGTGGAGATTCCAGAATGAAGTAGGATGGTGGCGGCGTTTCCTTTGAGGTAAATACATGGACCCGACTCCCGTGAGTTGGCATAAGGTGGCTAAAACAGGAGCGATTGACGGGCTAAGTAGGTAGCACCTCTTATCGGACGCACCTCTTCGTATGTCATTCTATTACTTTTGTGATTGTTGGGTGCGCATCTTTGATTTGGGAGTGTTGTTTGAGGTGGACGGTAGTAGCAGCTACGTGCTACCACCAGTCTGGATGCGTAATTGGTATATCTACCCTGGCATTGCTTAGTTGTGCCGTGTCACCTACCCTAGCGAGCCTTATACGATTTTGGTTTTGTACCATACATATGAGTGCCCTCTGACGACACCCAGTACGGGGGAGATTACGGTACTGTATAGACTATGGGAATATATTATGTGTTAAGGGCTATATGGGTAACCCCTTAACGCTATCTAAAAGTAAGTTTATTTTACTAATAGACACTATTATAATAGCGAAGTATTACTACATAGTAAATAGTTTAACGGATCCTTAGAGGATGAGCGGTCCCAAGCATCCTTTAAGTTACTTGTATTTATATTACAGTTCACTTGAATTATCTAACAATGTATAAGTATGTATGTCCTGACTCGAGTGTTTATGTTTTATTTTACGCTCGGGTCAACCTGAGTTCAGTTCGGACCTTACCCTGGAGCTAGGACTTCTGAAGATCACCTATCAAGCTGCTGTCAAGTTTCTGTGCAGTTCTTTTTTTTGGCTTTTGTAATCAAGACAATTTAAATATTGAGATTTTTCTGTGGAGATTTCAAACTATATTTGGTTTAAGACTATGTACTTTATACTTATTTTGAGACTATTGATAGTGGCTTCATGAACCACTAAGTTATTTTTAAATTCCGCTGCGAGTATTCTAATTTCTGTGTTTATGATTCTGTGATTTGATTTCATTTTCTCCAAATTTATTTACAATCTACTGTTTTGAAAAATTCAAGTTTGGCAAGTTTTAATTTATTGTTGAATTTGAATGGTACAAAATAGTGGGTCGTTGCAATAGGACAGACCGACATAATATTTGTTTTTTAAAATAGGTGAATGAAACAATTTTGCCTATTATATTTTCTATGTATATAAAATAAATTTTTATAAAGGTTATATTTGGTTGTAATATATTGGGTGTTAGGTAATGAAATTTATAAAAAATAGTTGAAATAAGAGTGAAAATAAAATAAATGAAAATTGGGAATTTATAACTTAAGTTCCGGGGTTTTGTAAATTTCTTTCTAATGATTTTGAAATATAATAATAATATTTTAGAAGTATTTTCAGATATAAATTTTTCAATATAATTTGAAAGAATTATTTTAAAGAAATTTGGAAAAGAAATAAGTTGTACTCCCCGCTCTGTCGTTGGAAAATAATTTCAGTGATGAGTGCACGCATCATTGACATTCATTTTCGAGTTTCGAAGTGGGAAGGCCACTGCAGTAGTTTTACTGTAGAATTGTTTTGATAAACAAATATAAATTTTTAAATTGTTTAATTATGATTGGATATATAAATTGTAAGTATATATTTATCTGTTATTTTAAAATGATTTGAGATTTAACCCGGTATTTAGTCCTTAAGTTTCCATTAATTAATAGTTTCAATTATTGTAGTGAATTGGAACATAGGTAATTAATAATTGAAACCTCTAAAGAAAATAAGAGATTTAATGCTAAGTTATAAATTAAATAAAAAGAAAATGTAAATTTGTAACATATAAAACAAAGGATTATTATTGAACATTTAATTAATTGAGAAAAACTTGAATAACTTTCAATTACATTCTTAAAGGCATATATATATAACTTACCAAAAGATATAAAAAGTTGAAATGTTAAATAAGAAAATGTAATGAACATTATACAAGTAATAAAGTTTAGGTAATAAAGTAATTAATGAAATTCTTTAATAAATAATAATTTGGTGTTGCAGTTGTAATAAACTTAAGTTTAATTGAAATACTACTAATTAAATAAAATAGAAGGCGGGTATTGTAAGTAAGAAATTTTGAACTTAAGTAAATAAGTTGAAGTTATTTCTAAATAAATTTATAAGGAACAAATGTAAATTTAAAAGATAAATCATTATATGAATAAAAAGGAAATCAAACAACAAATAGTATGAAATGAAATTAATAAGAATGAACTTAATTATTGTTTGGATATGTTGTTTGTTTTGGTTATGGTTGTTTGGGTAAGGATACTTTAAATTTGTTTGGATGTATTAATAATCTATTTTGTTTCATCTAAGAATGTTGAGTAAATGATGTACTTGATAGTTTATTTTTCATTCTATACAATTTAAAGTTTTGAACCCGAACAACTATTTGTTTTGTTTGATATGAATGAATAATTGATGTGCGTTGATTTATGTGATGGTTGTTTGCTTGTTGCAAGTGATGGTTGGTATGTTGATTGCTTGTTGATTATTTGAAACAGCTTTAAATATTTCATTTTATATAATTGTTAACCCTTTTGGATTATATAAGTGAAATACAGTTTATGGAAGCAATTGCTACTTCATTTGGTTTCATAATACAAGCATAAATTGCTCGACAAATAGGTACTTTTCGGATTACGGTATTATAGCGCTATTATATTATTTTTCCCATGTTGGGATATATATTATTTTGAAGTATATTCTAGATATTGTTATTTTTGATATTTTATTTTCTCCCGAGCCTCTCCGTACAAAGGAGACTCTACCGAAATTTTCCGTAAATTTCGGACTTAGATTTTTTTTTTGAAAATGTTTTCCAAACTATACAAATTTGAGTATAAAGGGATTTAATAGTTATAAATTGATATTTTATTTAAATTATTAAATTTTGTAAATTTATTTTTGTATAAATCTAATATTTTAAGTAAGATATATTGATTTCTTAATTCTTCTTTTCCCTTCTTTTTCCTTTTCGGGGACGAAAAGTTTTGAGTGTGGGTGAGTGTAACGACCCGAAATTTTTTCGATAATATAAATGGTTAATTGAATAAGACTTTGGGATTTAATATTTGGAGTAATAAAATTTTTGTGACTTATTTATGAAAAAAAAATCAAACGTAACAATGATGATTGGAGCTAATTATTGATAAACCGAATGAAATTACAATAAATTAAAATGTGTAAAATGTTATACTAGTCTTTGGATTGAATATAAGGAAACAAGGGTAGCCTTAGTAATTAACATTTATTATGGACAATAGGTGTAAAACCCCAATAAAGAAATAGTGTTAATTGTTTCCCTTGGGTATAAAATAGAAGATAGCTGATTTAATCAGATTTTGCAATCAAATATTTAGAGAAATAGGAATTTGTTATTTAATAAGGATGTAATAATTAAACGAATGGTATGGATGTAATCTAAGCTAAAATTTGATAGATTGAATGAGATTACGATAAATTGAAATTATGTAAATGTCGTAACTTGGGTCCGTAAACAACAAACTTAAATGTAGTAAAAGTAAACGAAGGCAATAATTATGTGTTGCCCGTTTATTTAGCCTATTAATTGAAATGAGAATATTAAATTTGAATAAATATAAACAAAAGTTACATTAATGTGGCTAGTAATACAATGTTTAGAAGTTGTTAAATTAGAGTATATTTGGAAATAAAGATTTATTAATGTAAAACTTAATAGATCGGTAAACTGAAATGAAAGAAACAAATGTAAATACCTAATTAGCTAATGGAAGAATAATAATATAGTTAATGGTAATTAAATAAAAGTAGAAGTATTTAAGAACTGTAATAATTGCTTGATAATAGGGACTTTATGAGTGTAATCATATGCATGGTCACACTTGTTATAAGTTACCTGTTTATTTCGTATAATAATAAAAATTGAAAATCAATTAGAGTAAAGAAACCTTGATGTTATATTAATAAGAATTAATGCAATAACTAAATTAGTGCACACCCTATTAATTGAAACAGATTGTAAAGTTATATAGATTGATGTAATAATATGTAATAAAGGGGGATTGAATAAAAATCAATGTTTAATAAGAAATTATAATATTGTAAATCGGTAATTAAGTAATAATGGACCTAGTAAAGGTGGCAATCAAATCAAATCAATTTGGGAATCAATTTTTGTTTAATTGGAAGGTAATCAATAATTTATGAATTTAATGGTAAGTAACTGGAATTAAAGTCTATATTAATTGAAACTAGGAGGAATGTGAATTACTAATGAAATAAAAAGTAAGCCAATAATAATCCTTCCCCGAAAATGATAATTGATTCAATAAAAAAAAAATCTATAAATCAAATAAATAGATTTCATTTGGAATTTTAATCAATGATTTATGAATATATTGGAATAAATCTAAATTAACCTTTTGTTGATGTAAATTAAAGTAATAATCAGAAATAATGTTAATTTTATTTATAAAATGACAGTTGGTTGAATAAAAGGAATGCAAGAATTAAATTGTGTCAATATATTGGAATTTAATGGATAATAATTGGATTTATTGCAAATAAATAAAATTTAACATTTAGTTATTACGTTACTAGGAATTTAGATGAAATTTGGAGATATTTATGTAATAAAGTATGAATCCAATTTCATCTATTTGATACTAATAGGTTGAATAATAGAATGAAAATTTAATTCAATGGAATTATTGAAAATTTATAATTGATGAATATAATGAAATTTGAATTTACGCTAAAATTTATAATTGAATCAACATTAAATTGACATCTAAATTTGTTTAAAATCATCGTAAATGATTAAGAAATTTAAAATGATAAGAATTGTCAATTTTAGAATTTAAATTGGAAATTTGATTTAATTAATTTATTTATTGTTTTATTTAATTAGTGTAAAAATAGCCATTTTGACCATTGACTCGGATTTCGACGAAACCAGTTTCATCGAATCCGTAACAGTGAATTATTGAAGGATTTCAAGTTTCGTAGCGATCGGACTTGTCGTTTGATCGTATCGAAAGGCCTTGAAATCAATGAAATTGAAATCAATTTGAAAAATATTGATTTTAGCATAACTTCTTCACACGATGGAATTTGGACTTGAAACCTTTTCCATTGCGTTTAAAATATTTTAAAACACCAATTTTGATATATGGATTGACCCAAATTCGTTCCGTAGTCAGAACGGGCTTTTTGGGCCACTTTGTCGACATCGCATGTATTCAATCTGATCCATCTATTCTTGTTCCACCTTGTCTATAAATACTCTGTTACAAACCCTAATTTCCCTCATTCTCATTTGTTTGTGCATACAATCTCTTTCCCTCTTCAGCTCAATGGCCGACAAACAAATTATAGATCCAAACACAAATCAAATTCAAATCCAAAGCAAAAAAAAAATTCAAACTCTTCAAAAAAAATTCAAAAAAATTATATATCAAAGCTTTCGACGAGCGTAATTCAGTGGCATTATTCGTATTTCTGTCAGATTCATCGTTTGTCCACAAATTCTCGAAGCATTCTCGGCTGTCCATACATGGTCGCTAGATTGGACGGTGGATCGTCAGTCCGGCGACGATCGGAGGGGGGCATATTGAAGAGGGCATCGTGGCGTGATGATCTATACGGTTCATTAGGCTAGATGGTGACATGATTCGTCGCAAACTGCTCTTGACATCGGCGGCGGCGTGCGGTGGAGTGATCACGTGAGGTGATCGGACATGGAGGCGTTCAGGATGTTGGTGCGGCCGGAGCTCCGAAGGCCAGTAGCGGCCTCTGATTGGGACGAAGGCGATCGAGTTGGTCGGCGTCGAACAAATGGGAGCGGCAACTGGTTTGTGATCGAGGCGCAACCTAGGGTTTCGAATGGTAATGCATGGTGACGTGGAAACTTTATTCATTTGTTTATTTTAGTGTTCATTTAAATTCGAATCGTTCTAATATGCGTAACTTTTTCATACGGACTCAGATTCACGTGCGGTTTTCTCCATTAGGTTCGTATTAGAATTTCAGACATTTGGACGCAAGTTGGGATGAATTCTAAGGTCGTTGGAGTTTTGGGTTTAAATTGGATTTAAATTCAATTTAAATTCAAAAGGTGGGTGTTTTAACCCACTCACAACTTCTAAAATTTCTTATGTTTGGTAAATTAAATTTTTGTGTGATTATGTATTTATTTACGACTGTTTGTATATTTTTAAATCATCATATCAGTTAATTTCATTTATTTAAGTTAAATCATCATTTAATTTATTATGGAATATAACTGCCAGTTAAATTACCTGTTATGTATTATCAGTTATATATTGATATTGATTGATAGTTTTGTATGATGATTGCGATGGATGTATGATTTTATGATGGATGAATGAATGTTTATTTATATCATCATAATCTGCAAGTTGTTATGCATTTATTTTTGATTCGGGATTGCGGTTTGAAATGATATACAACCGCATTTTTATTTTTTTATTTCAGATTGAAATGATAAATATCTGTATCACTTGACCATACGATAGAAAATTTTATACAGACACTGCGGTCTATATATCTAAAGTATTTTGAAATGATTTTCTATGGTTTTGTGAAGAAAAATACGATTTGATGAGATATTGTTTTGGATATTGTATAAATGTTATTTTATATATAATTGAATTCCCAATTTTAAGCTATGTATAAATTTGGTTAAAAGTATAAAAGAAGTTTTGTAATAAAAGTTTAACTTTATTAAGATATAATACGATTAAGTATTCATTTAAATTTATTTATAGAGTTTATAATGATTTAAATAAAAAAAATAAGTTTGGAAGGTAAATGGGAATTTGATTTGGATTAAAGTATTTAAGAATTATCCTCGAAAAAATTTGATTTGAAATGTAAATAAATTGAGATTTAAAAGGAATGATTTTATAACTTGATTTTATTTAGAAGATTTAAATGAATATCAAATTGATTTAAATGAATATTATCAAGTTAATTAAATTGAAAGAATACCCAGATTATTTGAGGTCTAAATGTTTTACTAAAATGGTATTTGATTTATTAAGCAAACATTTCAAATCTAAATAATAACAGTTGATATTGATATATATGAAATTATCAAAGAATAAGTTTGAAATGGTGGAAATAATTAAAGCTTTGAAATATATGGAAACTATATCGGTTTGATGGGGATTTAAATCTATATTTGGAATTGATTTATGAAGGTGAAGAAGCTATTTTAATATATAAAATAATTTAATATTTAAGTAGTGTAGTATGTTTCAAAGTTATGAAATTCAAGGTTTTATGTTTTGAAAGGCTATATTTCAAGTTTTGGTTTTGAAATATTATAACTTTGAAATGTTATGGTTTAGAAAAGGATATATTTGAAAATGATATCAAATTTGATTTGGCTTTTAAAAAGAGGAAATGATATCGTATTTATATGGATTTGAAATGGATATTGTATTCTGGTTTTAAAAGTATAACTATTTCAAAAAAAAGACCGCGGCATTATAATAACGTTTGGTTGTTAAAGAGACCGGGATCGGAAGTTGTCATACTCTCTGCGAACTCCAAAAACCACTTTAACAACCGTGTACGTGGTGGAGATTCCAGAATGAAGTAGGATGGTGGCGGCGTTTCCTTCGAGGTAAATACGTGGACCCAACTCTCTTGAGTTGGCATAAGGTGGCTAAAACAGGAGCGATTGACGGGCTAATGAGGTAACACCTTTGATCGGACACATCCCTTCGATATTTTACTTTGACTTTTATATTGATTCGGTGGCCACTTTTAATTTTTTTATTTGGGGGTGTGGCTCGAGGTGGGCGGTAGTTGCGCGCTACGCGTTACCACCGGCCCGGAAGCGTAATTGGTATATATATCTTGGCATTGCCTAGTTGTGCCATGTCACCTACCCTATCGCGTCTTGTACGAGCTTCTATTTGTGTCGTACCTATAGAGTATCCTCTGGTAGCCTCCCGACCAGGAGGTATTACGGTACTGTATAGACTATTGGCATTATTACGTGTTAAGGTGGAAAATGTAAAGCCTTAACGCTATTTAAAAGTAAGTTCATTTTACGAATAGACACTATTATAATAGCGAAATATTACTACATAGTAAATAGTTTAACAGATCCTTAAGAGATGTGAATCCCGAGCATCTCTTGTGTTAGTGCACTCACGTTAGATACTGGATAGGAGATGTCAAATCCCGTAAACATCTCTGACGTCGTTCTACTCATATTATTTATTGTTGATTTAACTTACATAAGATATTTTAGTTCTGAATCGAGTGTTTTGTCCTTTCAATTCGCTCAGATCAGTCCGAGCATTTCAGGAATCGAAGACTTTATTTCTGGAGGACGAAGACGAATATTTATTATTATCTATTATATTATTCCACTACACCATTTAATTCCGCTGCATTAATTATTATTCTCTGGTATGTGTACTCTGATATGCATTGTATAGTATAATCGAATATTTTGTAAACAGCTTCTTGAACTGTATATTTGATTATTATATTTTATCGTTCCGCTGCAAGATTCTAATTTTTTTCTTTCTCTGTTTTTCTTATTTACCCCATAACAACATGCCCTTCTGTATGGTTTAAGTCTGACGTGTGTGATTTATAGTCGATTTAAAGCGTATAGAAAGGTGGGACATTACAGATAAGGAATTGTTTAGAGTTGATTCAACCTTGTTGTGATTGTAATTTCATATACAAAAATTGTTAATCCCCTTGGAAATCCTTACTAGAGAGTAGTAAACTCCATGCAATAGACAGTCGTACATTCAACTATAAGTTTCCTACTTGTCATTATAGAATGGTGATATGCTAAGTAGATAAACTAGTATAAAACCAGTCATTTGCATCAATTGTTTTACACCTATTGCAACGATTCAACAACCGTAGCAAATGCAGACGTCGCAACATGCATAAATCTGTTGCTACAGTTGTTTAACCTTCGCAAGAAAAACTTTTTGCTATGATTTTCCCAAACAAACGACATAATATGTTAGTTTTTTATGAAGGTTCTTTACAACTGTAGTAGTAAAAAGTCATCATTTGAGTTCAAAAGTTTTGCCTTTTACGATGGTTGTTGTAAACAACCGACGCAATAACTTTATTTTGTGCTATTGTTCTTCGTAATAACAGTAGCAAAAGATTTTAGGTTGTTTTAAAACGTGGTTTTTTACTACGGTTTTTTCTTGCAACTGTCACAAAAAGAGGAAAAAATTCTTTTGCTGCAGTTGTTTATATAAACTAGCTTAGTCGTATTTACAAAATATCAGTGATAAAAAAAATATAAACAGTTATGTAATAAAATGCAATGAACTCAAGGAATATATGAGCAATTCTTATAATTTAATAACATATATTATATTAAAATACACTTGCAATATTAATATCTTCTAATGCTTGTCCTTACAGCTTACATAATTGTGTCATCACATTCAGGAAAAACATGCAAAAAAGATCCGATAAATAAACTTCAATGCCACTTCCATGTTCCAAGTTCCAACAACATCTAATCATGTTACCTGATTGTTTAGAAAAGAAAACAACACATCACTTAGGCATACAAATGTTAGGCAAATAATATATACCTTCTACACTATTGACATAACATTATCATATCAAATTTGAGACAATGGACAGAGTATGAGATTGGAAAATCAAAGAGCAGTTGTGATATTTAGCAACAGCTCATGTTGCATATGTCACGGCATCAAGACACTGTATCATGAACTGGGAGTGGATGTGAAAATGTATGAGTTTGTTGATTTTACACAGCTGTTAGATGCCTATTTTAAAATTTATGCAGCACTGTTTTCTAGTTTAATTTCTAAAATACTTGTGTTCATACCTGATAGCAAATATAACCATTCTATAATATAAAAGAAAGCATCTAATCTAAATTTCTACGTAACACCTTTAAATTTGTCACGTACCACAAAACTTTTGACGCATTAGATAAACCACATGATAACTATAATCAGCCAAAGCCAACTAGCATATGTTAACCATATTTTATAGTCTAGTTTAAATAAGACATTGTTGCGCAGGCTTGCTTCTGAATATGCAGGGTAATGAGACGGCTGCAGAGCATTCGTACCAAGCTTCTTTTGAATATGAGATGTTCTTATAGTAAAGCCATCCGCTGATCCAAGCCCCCATACCCCCGGGTAAATTTATATAGGATAGGGAAGCGCATGGTAGGAATCGAACCTGGGTCTTTTTACCAGAACCCAGGCCTCCTTTCCACTGCGCCGCACCCGCGGACATATGAGATGTTCTTAGAATACTAAAAAGTAGTATTTATCGCATTTTGTTCTCATTCTTTTGTTTTAGCATCTTTAATTATAGTTTTTATGATTCTCTTTTTAAAGTGATATACAAACTTGTTTTGAATTCAAAAACAAATTTTCATCGATTAACGAAAACATTTTTGCAAAAAGAAAATCTAACATGAAGCTACTTTTTCTCCTACTATATATGTTGTATTAACAAGCCATAATTACTATAAAAGATAAGACATATGTCTACTTTACATTCAACTAAAGATTTCTTTTTCCCCTTTTCTTTTCTTATCACAAAGAATTCATAGATTGGTACATAAAACACGTCGAAGTAAGGATGTTATTTGTTTATTTTTTTGTGAAATAAAGGTTATTTTTCATTTGCAAAAGCATAATAAATTAACCCATGTAACTTAGTCCATAAATATATGATCTCCAAATTGTAAAAAAAAACATTCAACATTCTCTCTGGTAAGGGCTTATTAGCTTATGAACAATTTCTTCGCTGAACAAATAACTTGCAGATACAAACAGATGGCTACCAAATTTTGACCTTATACTTATGATAATGTACATGCTGCACGCTAGGGTATTAGGTTACGACTTACTTGCATTTTGTATAGGACCTGGTTCTACAGGAGTTTTGGAGCTAAATTGCTATTAGGTTCCACAAGAGTTTCAAGATTTGATTCAACACTGCAAAAAAATTTGCACATCAATGGATTTCATATAAAAATGATTGAAAAAAGGGGAAATAGAGATGCCAAAAATGTTCTTGCCTGATAATTTATGTTTTGAGAAGTCTTGCTGCCAAACGAACATAATTTATGTTTTGAGAAGTCTTGCTGCCAAACGAACATGAGCAAGAAGAGCCTATTCATATGAAGGTGTAAAATAATACTATACCGTATAAGGTGACAGGTAGCTTAGACTGTAAGGTTAGCGGTAATGGCTTGAGCATTAGAGTTGGACATTTTCTATATTGTAGCAAAGAAAGATATTGAAAAATGAAAAATGCACAACAAAAAAAGCATCGTGACTGATATTATCACATTTGTAAAATAAATATTTATTACACACGGCTATGGATATCAAACATAATACCCTAACTTTATATGTGCCATAGGCTTACAACTTAGGAAATTCTAAGAAAAAACCAAGTGTCGTCAATAGTGCTTTAAAAGAAAGGAAAAGTTCAAATAGAAAAACAAAAGCCGAGTGTCTTCAATTTGAAGATACATATTACACAACATGTACGAGCATAGACTAGAACCAATATAAACTGATGCATGTATTATGTACAAGATCATGGTACAATGTCAGTAAGCATATATATAATTAGTTAGTTTCTTGGTTTGAATGTGAAGTTTCTTCATATTGGGGATCCTTGGAAAACTTCATTCTAACCAAGTATACCAATAGTGATTTTTATGGGCATGTTAATTCACCAGCACTCCTTAGGTGTCCCACAAAATCTTTTCTACATATTACAGTAGTAAAAATAATTAACTAATACAATTATAATATGCAAATATATAAAAGAATACTTGTGCTAATTCTATTATTCTGTTAGCAATCAAGCTAAAGAAACATTAATATTAATAACTAATTACTAAGGAAATGACAAAAAAAGAAAGTAACTAGCGACAATTGAGCGCAATTTCTCATCAAAATTAGCTTCAAAATTCGAATTTCATAAGATAAGATGGAGACTTCTTCAAACTTGGACTCACTTTTTATGCGTGTTAAACTCTAGTTCCTTCTTTGGTTTGATGAGTACTTCTCAATAAAGAACATGAATGGTATAAAGAGATTTTCATACATAATCATGGTCATTCTTCTATAATAAATGATTTTGAAGTTTTTCAACCTTAACACTAAGCTTTCACCTCTTTGGAAAGCACTATAGTTGTAACTTAATATAATCAACTATATTTATGTCATTTATCATACATCAATAGAAAAGAAATAAACTCACCATATGATTACTTAACATCTACTTATGTATGATCTAATCAGCTAAATTATCCCGAACCTTGTCCATCTCTTTTTGGCTAGAAGACCAACTTGTACCAAAATTGCGATTCAGAGATTGTCGCAAAACATTAATGATATAATTACTTAACATACTACATGAAGGAAAAAAATTAAAGTGGTACCTTAGCTAGATAGTTGTCTTGATGGAGGGTTTTTACTATTTCATGCATACACTTCATCACATAATATACACAATCCATTGATCCAGATTATTGAGGACACTATAGCAATATTACAAGATATTTCATTATCCGGTTTAAAATGAATTTATGTCTCAAACGAAATACAAGTTTTTATCTGTTTGTTAGAAAATAAATTATCTTAACATTTATCCATTTCAAGTGCGTTCCTCGAGACTTACCACCGTACGCCTTACAAGCTTTAAAGGTCCTGCACATATGCAAGAAATTGTAATAGATGTGAATAAAAAAATATGTTTTCAGAATTATATACTTTGCGTCTTCCAAAACCAGTGCAACCGATTTTACATTCATAGCGCAACAAAGAATGACAATGATCATGAATTTTTTACATCATTCGGTTTGTGTTGAAATTTGCGTTAACCACCATTTGCACATGTTGAACATGTATGTGAGCTCATGCATCTATTAGGCAGACCTACATCTGGTCAAATATATGTTGCTCATTCTACGCATCAACTTAACAAGTGCCCAATTTCTAACACATTTTTGCCAATTACCTTCCGATCACTCGTAATATTCTAGCATCACAGTGCATGGATTGGGCCATGGAAATTCCCTTGCAATCTCGAGTATTAAAGAGGAAAACTTAATATATTCCAAATGGGTTGGACATGGCTTGACTTGGCACCCTATGACCATATTAAAGATTCTAATGTAGGCGTTTCCATTTTTCTCTTTCTCATCGGCGCTCCATATGAGCATCCAACATGATATCATCCAGAACTAGAAATAACTATAACTAACTAGACTTCTTTTTTTAACAAGATCGGTTTTCAACATATGTTTACTTTCATAATCATCACTAAAAACAATATATATATATATATATATATATATATATATATATATATATATATATATATATATAACACGCTAAACATGTTCCACAAAAACTGCCCCCAATTATCCTAGCTGCAATTTAGCAACATTGATTTCATTCAATCTATAGAGTATATCGTTTGTTTATCTATATTCCATAAATATAGATTAACATTCATAGTACAGTGCATCATATATATCATACAAAGTCTGTTAAACGACCAACGGCCGTTGCCTGTGGCTACAGAAAATATCAACAATGTTCACTTGCGCCGTAGCAATCAAATATATTGTTAGCCAAATACAAATACCGAGATAGATTTTTTGAACGAACGATAATCGAGGACATTGCTGGACAGATTCTTTATTAGTGATGAAATCGAGAACAAATTTCCTTCTTGTAAGGTTGTTGTGCTTCCATATATTTTTTCGGATCATTGTCCTATTGTTTTATTCTTTTCTAATGTGAATTTTGGTAACAAAAATTTTAGATTTTAAAAGATGTGGTTATTGGAAAATAAATTTAAAGATTTAGTGGCTAATAAATGGTTTTCTATGAATAATTATAACTCCAGATTCCTAGGTAATATTGCTAAAATTTGGGTTAGAAAACTTAGAGATTTAAGATCTTTTCTCAAACAATGGGATAAAGATGTTTTGGTAACATTAGAATCAAAAAAGAAAAACTAATGAATGATATTCGTAAATTAAATAAAATTGAAGAAATGAAAATTTTAAATATTTCTAAAAATAATGTTCTTTATAATTTCAAAAAAGAATTAAATAAAACTATTGTTCAAGAAGAAATAATGGGGAAGTAAAGGTCTAGAATTCATTGGATTAATGAAGAAGATTTAAATGCTAAGTTTTTTCATAAAACTGCTAATGGTAGCAAATGAAGTAATTCCATTAATTCCATTTTTATTAATGATGTAGAGATTTTTAACCAAGTGGAACTTAATAAGAAATTTACTAATTATTATAGAAACATTTTTAGTACAACTAATAAGTATAGGATTAAAGCTAATTGGGATTTGCTTTACAATGAAGATTCTAGAGTTGACTTAATAGGCTTAGATGATCCTTTTAACGGAGAGGAAGTTATAATGGCTATTAAAGACATGCCTATTGATAAAGTTCCTGGGCCAAACGTTTTTCCTAATTTTTTTACGAAAATTTTCGGAATATTCTTAAAGATGATATAATTAAAATGTTTAATGAATTTTATATAGGTTCCTTGCAGTTAGGAAGATTCAATTACGCAAATGTAATTTTACTACATAAAGAATTAGGTGCTAATCAATCAAACGACTTTCGTCCTATTTCTTTATTAAACTGTTCTTTAAAATTATTTCTAAAGCTCTAGCAAACATATTAAGTACTAAAATGAATGTATTAACTGAGAGCTCTCAAACTGCTTTCATAAAGGGTAGGAATATTATGGATGGTATAGCAGTAGTCCAAGAATATATTAAGTACTGTTGTAAGAATAATGTCACTAGTTCTCTTTTAAAATTGGATTTTGCTAAAGCCTTTGATTCTATTGATTGGGTTTTCCTTAAAGAGTTATTAACAGCTAGGGATTCTAGTACTAGGTGGCTTAGTTGGATTATATCATTGCTTTCTACAGGTATTTCTTTATTAAACTGTTCTTCAAAATTATATCTAAAGTTCTAGCTAACATATTAAGTACTAAAATGAATGCATTAATTGACAGCTCTCAAACTGCTTTCATAAATGGTAGGAATATTACGGATGGTATATGTAACAATCCGCATATTTTACGATTGTATATTTAAATGTTTTATTTAAATATAGCATCGTTAGTCGGATTAAAGTCCAAAATCCTACTTTTCGTAAACAGTCGAATTAGGACTCGAGACAACTTTCATTGAGTCCAAAACGGCATTTGCGACCTTTTTGAGTATAAACATCGATATGTTTGGAGTTGATTAGAATTTTGATATTTTTATTTGGGGCTTTGGGTTTGGGTTTCAGCCCACTAAGAGAACACAACTCCTCTACATAATAACTCCCACTCCACTCCAACTCCTCTTCATTCATTTTCATTTCCTAACACTTTCAAGCTAAAAGAAAAATGGGGAAAGAGAAAAGAAATCAAAACTCCTAAGCCCTAGTTTACTAGGAAATTCAAATTCTAAAAATCAAAGAGAAGCTTAGGTAAGCATCCTATTCATCTTCTCCATATCAGTCTCTCTTCAATTTTCAGAAATTCCTAAAGCCTAACTTAGGAAATATTTGCTTATGAGCTTAGGTTGGAGCTTCTTGAGTTGAAGTTGATGAGTGGTTGATCTTTCCTTTGTTTTAAAGCTTCTCACTTGTTGCTTTTGGGTTTAAAGGTGAGTTTTTGAACTCATATCTACGTCATAATTTTCATTGTTCTTAGGTATGAATTCCTAACATCTATTCATGTACATTTGCTTTTGATTTGAATTTTTTTGGTGAATTTTCCAATTTTGAAGTCAAAATCATTAAAGATACTATCTTGGATGTTTGAACATGTTATTTGTGGCGTATCAAAGAGTCTATATGGCTGGGTCGTCAATTGGAATAAATCCCTAGCATCCATCGCTCGTTCGATCGCTTTCGGTTTGGATTTTTGCCCTCTTTGGGTTAGGCTGATTTTTTGCCTAGCAGGAAAATCCAAACGTCCGAAACAAAATCTAGACGTCTGGAACAAAATTTAGACATTTGATTGAAAAATCCAGATGTTTGGAAAGGGTCCCTGGAAAAAAAAAGGGCAGAGCTAAAATCCAGACGTTTGGAACAAAATCCAGACGTCTAGAACAAAAATGCAGACATCTGAAATGGTTCTGGAATTAAAAAGAGAGGAGAAAAAGCATATACTTTTCCAGAACCTAGGGTCAGACGTTTGGAAATACCTACCAGACGTCTGCAACAGTCAATTTTGCCTATTTTGGCTGTTTTTGAGTGGATTTCCAATTTTAATCGATTTTTGTTGATTCGGTTAGTTGTTATCATTTATTATCGACTTTGATGACTTCTTTTTTGGCTTTTTGGGAATATCCATTTGATGGATTTGATATTGATTTTTATGGATTTAATTCACATTATCGTATGTGAATTTTAGGTGATTGATCGTTTTTACAATCATTTCTATGGTTTGTCACTTTAGAATGCAAAGGTTTATATACTAGTAGTAAATACTCAAACTCTTTTACATAAATGATTTCATCGTTTACTTTTATTACAAAGCTCGTTTTTAAAACCTTTTCCCAATCTATTAGTATATACAAACCTTTACTTTATTCATATGAGAAATCTAATTAAACGACTTGGTAAAACAAGTGGTATGAAACGCTTGCATTTTCTTTGTCGGTTAATTCTTAGACTTGTTCAATTGAAATCTTGTGACAATTTTTGAGTGGAAATTTACAATTTGTTTGTAAATATTTAAGTTAAGCCAGTGGTTATGAAACATGAAGCTAAACTTATGTATTTACTAGCTTAGTGTAATTCACACTTTTTATTGATCAAGATGATCATTTTGTGATTTAGACTAACGATATGCGATGTCTCTTTGTCCGCATGGGGGACCTTACCCCATTCTGTTGATCTTCGTGTAACGGCCCAATTTTTCGAAGCCCAAAAGTCGACAATAATATGTCCACTGTATCAAATGCCGCACAATCGAATGCCAGAAAATCGAGCCGTTAGGGTTAGAAAAGAAGAAGATAGAAGAAGAAACAGAGACAACAATAGAATCTCACATTTCGCAGCAGAACAAATATAATAAATAAATGAATAATTAAAAAAAAAGAACTATATCGGTTTATACATACATCATCAGAGTTTACAACGACACAATACAACACTAGCAATTAGTATAACTTGACTCACATGGAAAAAAATTACTTTGCACCAACCATACGTAGCGGACACTACATAGTATAAGTAATACGCTTCGTCATCCAACTTGAACTCCAGATCTCCACAACAACTTCTTAGTTTCACCACAGAATAACTGATAACCTGACTCTAGGCTACCCGTATGGAAAATTATAGGCACCCATAGTTTAGAAAGGGAACAATAAACTACAGATCAGTCATGGGACTGGTGTGAGATCTTAAAAATAGTTATTTTCACAAAGGAAATAAAAAAAATCCGCTATGCTTTTGGAAAATGAAACTACCATAAGGCCTCCCGCCACACACATAATGCAAACGCAGAATTGGAGGAGATTTCTCCTTATAATAGTCAAATATGTTTGATACGCAAAATCTTTTTAATATTATTATTAGTGCATAGTGCAGAAAACATTTTGAAAGTATAATATTAATCTTAGCCAGCATAGACATTTCGAACTATGCCGACTATAGCTACCATCTAAATAGTGGTGACCACCATAAGTAAATGGCAAGTTATACAACTAAAACCGTACAAGAAGCGTATTGGATATTGGATTTCCAACAAATGGTCAGGATAAGGAACCTCCTATTGCCACATTGGTACATCTCTAGAGGGGCGTCCCGAGAACCTGTCAGGATCTCTGCCAACACAAGGCCGGGTTACCTCTGTGACTACGTAACTACTACTCGAGTATGCCATCCCCCGGTCGTTTGCGACCTTTATCCGAGGATCCTCAACCACAAAGTATAATAAATTTGCAACAACCACATTAGTTAAGTATCTGGGCTCCATACCACAATACCACCATTTTTCAGAAGGAAATGTCATACCGTAAAGGGAGCGACCCTCATAACCTTGCCGCATTCTTCCTGTTTCGACCATTTCCGAGGTGTGAAGTCTGACAAAGTCTCGTCCACAAAGCTTACACTTTTCACAAAGCCATGCTTTGATCAACAAATGATCATCAGCACTTCATATGCCACATTACCAAATTGGGAATGTATCACTAGTAACCATCAATTACATAACCTCTAAGCTCATATGTCTCAGAGAAGGATGTTAAGCTAAGAGAATAAATTCTTCGCCGCCAACAGAAATGTATTTGATAGAAACCACCTTTACATCTCAAAGTGTAACATCAGACATACATCCATACAAGTTCGTTCCAGGATCAGACGGAACCGAAGGCACTGCAAAGAAGCCCTTGCAATCTGGATATTTACTAATCATGTCCAGACTCCCCTTAACAAAGGGTGATAAAAGCTCTATACCGGAGCAACTCGGTGCAGAGACATTCGACAGGTAATCCTTTCGTTTTCGAAAATACTTGATCTTCAACACCATCTTCAAATGCAATCCCATTTCATCGTATCATTATTCGGAATGGGTTTTATGACACAAAGTCCTCTCCCGGCTAATCTGAATAACGAGTGCTTATTTTTTTAAAGAAAAATAACTGTTACGTTCAGATTTCAAACAAATCGCAACAATTTTCACTTTGATCTTTTAAATAAAAGATCCGTCACCAAGATTCGATGTGGTTTTCGAATATCTATTTGGAATCCGACCCCGGTCGCATCGAAATTCTAATGTCATTTCTAGGTCAATATTGATAGTCGTTTATTTAACTATCAATCAACATTCACAACAATCATTAGACTTCAAATAATTTTCCCCTAGTTATTTACTTTCAAAATATCTTTGCAAAATATATTTTCACATTTCAACCATTTGAGAACAAATTTCAAATCACTTTTCACCTTTCAATCTTTTGAAAACAAATTTCACATCAATTTTCACACTTCAATCCTTTGAAAACAAATTTCAAATCACCTTCCTCATGTAAAATAAATTTCCAAATATTTATTTAATTCCACTGAAATTTTTTGCCAAGTACAAATACTCTAAAATAATTCAAATCACTTATCCAAAATACTCTTGGAGACATTTAAAATAAAACTACCTTTACATAAATATTAGTTATGAAAACATTATACTAATTATCACATATATAAGACTTCAAGTCCAAACTAATTTTAAAATAAAATTAGTAAATAGGGTATAACTATTTAAATAACCATCTTCTAAAACAAATACCAATTTAAATCTTTAATCAATCACTTCTATAATTAATTAAATAAATCTTTGCTTTAAAGATTATCAAAATAACTTAAAACAATAATTTCTTCCAAAATATTTTAGAACCAACTATAGAACTTTTAAATTTATATTTGAAAGCTGCTTTTAAAAACATACTCGGCTTTCAATGGAACATACATTTTCCATTTCAAAATGGTCCATTTAAATCAATCAATAAATCCTTCTTGATTTATTTTAATTTATATTCCAAATCCGTAAATTTCTTTCCACAGTTTAAAAATAAATCAACATTTATTTTTAAAACAAATTTCCCTTTCCTTTTTAAATTCCCATTGTGAATTTAAAATTTTCAAATATCTACTGATATACGATTTTCAAATTGATTTCAAAAATTATTTCCAAACACCAAATCAATTTCCAAATTGATTTCAAATTTTATTTTAAACACCAAATCGAATTCCAAATTTAAACACCAAATCAATTTTCATATTGATTCCTCAAAGATTTTTCTTTTACACCAAATCAATTTTCGAATTTTTTTAAAATAAATTCCTTTATCTCTTCCAAACTATTTAAAATCCATTTTTTAAAATAAATTCTTCAACTTTTGAATAATATTACTCGAAATCCATTTATTAAAATCCATTTTTTTTGGAATTAATTCAATAGGATTCAGAAATTAAACTTTATCCTTTTAAAATTCCTTCTTTTAAATTTATCCAATTCTCAAAAATAAAATTTACTATAAACTTCCAACTTGAATTTCAAAAATCCAATTTTAATTATTTCCGGTATCCTACGATACCAAAAATATATTCGGCTAAACTATAGCCTTCAACAATTTCAATTACAAATATAATCACACACAGATTATAAATAATCAACACACAATATTGAAACAAATTTAAATATTTGAGGAATCCAGTTGGATCCCTCCAACCTGTTTTCCTGCATCCACAGACGTTAGCACAACAATTAAATACCAATTCCACTTCGAGGTGGAATATCGCGGTATATGGGATTAATATAATATCATCCGCTATTATGCGGCGCATAGGGTCTCATCCGCTATATAATGAGGGAAATCAATTACTCCAAATACATATATAATACCAATTCCACTTCAAGGTGGAATATCGCGGTATATGGGTCTATATAATATCCTCCGCTATTATGCAGCGCATAGGGACTAATCCAATATAACTAATAATAATTTATCATCCAAGCGCACAATCAACAAGTTTAAATTTAACTATTTAAAATTAAATCAGAAATTTCCATTGAGTGAAAAAATCTCACATTTGCTTTTATTTTGCAATCCATTTCCCTCTCGACTATTATCTCCAAATTTGGACCTTGTAACAACATTATAAGGTTTATTAACACTTTGAACTAAACGAACAATTAATTTCTTTTAAATAGATTTATTTAACTAAAAATTAAATTTAAAACTAAATTCCCTTTTTAAATAATCTTTGGTAACCAAAATAATTAAATAATTTATCTAAACAAATTAATCACTAAAATAAATTAGTAAACTGTAATTTGTTTTTCCATTTTTTTCAACTGCATATAAAAATAAGCTATATGGGTTTTTAAAAATCTTATATTTATATAAAGTCTTATTTATTTCCAAAATATTATAATAATTCCATGTTTAACATTTTCCTTTCTAGTAAACAACATAATTAGCAATTTTTAAAATGTACATATCTATGTATATAAATTGAAAACAACATATACCTTACTGTATTATTCTTTGATGAACGAAATGAAATCACAGTTTGGTTAAAAGTTTTAACCTGAGTAAATAAATAATTAAAATGTTAATCAATTTAACCTCACAAATACCTCACGCTCGCCCTAACTGCCCTCCAACTATCGACTGCACCATGCCGCCTTCGTCGAAGACGATTTCGAACCTCCAGCGCCCGCGACTTCAATAGCCGATCGCCGCTTCCATCGCATCTGACATACGCGTGCTCGCCTGCGTCACCTTTCCTTGTCGTCGAATTCAAGTTCAACCTCGCGTTCGTGGCCGCATGTCATGCCTGAGTCTGGCCATCGCAAAACCTAGCTCGAATCGTCGAGATCGCCAGAGCACGAATCGATTGAATTCATTGCTTCCAGACTTGAATCGAAATAGGTTTCTGATTCACCCAAGCATCCATCGTTTGAATCAAATTGATATTGAGCAGTTGAGGGAAGGGAAGACGGAATCGATGATTAATTCCTTTTCACCATCGAACGAATCTCCCCATTTCAAATTTGATTTGAACAGGCATCGGCCATATATTTTTTTATCTTTTGAAGCTGCTGTAGATTTTGAACGAAGATAATGGTTTTCGTTACAAAGGATTTGATTTTTGATTTCTCTGATGTTGATTTTGAACGAATCCAACGCGTGTTGAAAATTTGCCAAGTGTTTAGGAAAGAAGAAACGTGTATTTTGCCTTATGAAATATTATTATAATAAACATATATATTAACATTTAAATTCAAATTCAAATCGTATCAATTTCACAACTCACGGTCTCGATCTCCAATCGAGGCGTGCCGCCTAGCGTTTATAAGGTTATACCCCCATTTCGAACACACTGAAAAAGGTTTCGAGTCCAAATTCGATCGTATGGAGAAGATAGCTTTTTGAATTCAGTTATTAAATTAAATTTCGATATAATTTTCAGCGCTTTGCTTATCGTACGGCCAAACGATCACTCCAAACACTACGAAAATTGAAACCCGACAATAATACCATATTACGGATCCAATGGAACCAGTTTCGACGAATTCTGAGACTGCGTCTCAGAAGGCTATTTTTAAATATCGATTTAAACGATATAAATTCCAAAACTGAACAAATCATTTTCATATTCAATTCTGAAGCTTCTATTATCTTCAGTATTATCAATATAACTGTTCTAAGCCTTTGAAATATTTTTAATCAGCTTAAAACTGAAGATTCAATTTTTTACCCAACCTCAATGAATTAAATTCAATAATTTAATTGCCAAATAAATCCTTATATTTGAAATTTAAGTTAAACCAACATTCAAATTTTAAAAATTAATCAAATATTTCAATTCCAAACGTTCAAAATTCTAGATCGTCACATCCTTTCCCAGTTAAAAGAATTTCGTCCCGAAATTGCAAATTAAGAAGAATGATCCTTAACCCGTTATCCTTTTCCCAAAACCAAACGGTTTTATCAACTTGCCAAAAAAAATCTTTTTGTTAGTGCTCGATTATCATTTCAACTAACTTTCCAAAATATTTCACAGATTCCAAACAACATTGTTTTCTTAACAATTCAAATTTTAAATCAAATTTTAAATTTTCAAAATTTTCTCAAAAAATTTTCTAACTCCCTAAATTTTCGAAAAATTTCGCCAACGACTTCTTTGCGCGGCTAGCTCGGTATGACTACAAAATGGCACCACAGGCCCCTAGATTTCAAAAGAAAACAAAAGGCCAAGTGACTAGATAAGAAAGTAATCAAATTTCATACTGAAATTCAATTACATACCTTTTTGTCGCGCAGTTAAATTATCTTCGAAATCAAATCCCAATTTATCTTTTTCCTGTAACACACTTGTATCCTACTAGCCATAATATCCAATTACAACATTCCAAAATCATTTCGCACATTCCATTACAAAGTGTCATAACCTAAAATTTTGGAGATCTGTTAATTGATAATTAGTGGAATTAAATTTATTAAATTAATAAATTGTCAATTGAATAGATAAAAATTCTGATAATGAAAGATATCTGGTTATGTAAGTAAATTTGAAAATATAAATAAAACTGGATTTTTTTAAATCTTTGGATAAATATTTGATAATCTCCTAATATGATTACTTAAATTTAACAAGTTATCTTTTGAAACAAATAATAATGGTTGTTTATATATATATATATATATATATATATATATATATATATATATATGGGTATAGGAAGATTTTAAATAGAAATATTATTATTTTCAAACATATTAAATATGTGTTTGTTTAAGTAAATATATTTGTGTGGGTTGATTTCAAATTGGATTTTTAATTTGAATTTAAAATTTAGAATTCAAAAGATAGATATATATATCTTAAATATGTTTTGGATTTTTAAATATATTTTATATGATTTTATTTAAAATATAATTGGTTTTATTTTATTTTCTTTTAAAGATTTTATTTATATAAAATTGAGGAAGCATTTATTAATTTACAAATGTATTTGTTAATTAGATTAATTAATATAAAAGCTTTTAATATCTTTTAAAAATAAATAAATAAAATATAAAATAATTACAAGTCTTGATTTATGAAAGCTTGTAAATACATGTGTTGTTTAATTAACAATGGTAATAGACAAGTGTCATTCTTTTATTTTTATTTATTTTAAATTTTTTAATAAATAATAATTTATACTATATAAACTTATACCTCTTCTTCTCATCTCTTTTCTAATTTTCATTTCTAAGTAACAAAGAAACTTCACTTGAAATATTTTCCAAAACCAGAAAATTCTTGAATCAAACCTGAGATTCTCTTGAATTAAAACCTGAAAACCCATTCTCAAACTCAAACCAAATAAAATGCAAGCCCTGTAATATTTCTCAAATGTCAGATCAAAACCAAATTCTGTAATCTCTTCAAGCCTGTAAACATTTTCTTTTCAAAACAATAGCCAAGCCTGTAACATCTTCAATGCAAACCTGTAACCTTCTCAAACAAGCAAGCAAATCTGGAAACAAATGAATAATCAAAATTCAAGCAAGAATAATAGCAGCTTCAGTTCAGTTTTGAATCATCTCAGCAAATAAGCTTCAACATAGCAGCAATGCAAAGTTTCAAGTGATTAAAGCTCTATAAGTTTTCCAGTTTTCAAAGCTTCCAGTCTCTGCTTTTTAAAATCTGGTGAGTAAACAACTAAAATTTGTTTAAACTATGGTTTGTGATGTGAAAATTTTATGCATGTGTGTGATTTGGTTTGGAAACTATAAATAGGAAGTGTTGTGTGTGCATATCTGAAACTCTCTAAATAACCCTGTTTTACAAATGACAGGTTTTAAATTTTGAGCATAAACCAAGTGCTCTTTAAACTTTCACATATTGGTTGTGAAATATAAACAAAATGTATTTACTTTTATTTAGGTTAAGTATTTAAAATATAACTAAGCATAGGAAATGGGAAATTATCTGCAAATTTAGAAACAGTAGTTTTCTAAAAATATGTTAAAACCCAAACACCTGAATTTGCTGAATCATGTTCATAACTTGAATCTGCATTGGTAATTAGGATTTTTAAAATGAAATTCACAATTTTTAAATTTGTATCGAGTGGGAATTTTTGAGATTACCAGAATATGGTTTGTGAGAAATTTCTGGTTGCTGGGTAACCTATGGTGATCGGGACCTTGGCTGAAGATAGAGGAAGGACCAGGGTGTTCGACAAAAATGGTGAGGACGGTGTTTAATCATCGTGGCGTAGTTGGCGAAGTGGTTTAGTTTCTAAACCTAGTTTTGGTCGAGATTGTAATCTGGGACAGTGCGTCTTCTATGGTGGATCGAGCTCACCAAACCAAGGGGAAAAGCTTCGGGGATGTAAGGAGATTGCGAGGCTAGAGAGACAACGATTCTGGTGGTCGAAGTAAGGTTATCGAGTCATTTTCTGGTGAAGTTGTGTGTTCCAGTTTCTACCCTCCTGTTCGATTTTTCTTTGAAGCTTGGGTTTGTATTTGGACGATCGGGAACCGATGATTGGAGGATGGTCGGTGTGTCGAAGCCTTCGGCGATGGTCATCACCGTCAAAGTCAACCGTGTAGGTGCACGGTGATACTTTGGGTGTCTGATGTTTTGAATGGGAATTGGCTCGAAGATGGAATCGTGTTTTTGGATTATGACTCGAGTTCGAACTCGAGTGATTACGTGTGTTTAGGCCTGTGAAGTTTTACAACTTGAATTAAAAACTAAGTTTTGGAAAAAAAAATGGGTTGAAAGGGAGGTTTACTCGGGGTTTAACCCGAGTTGTCTTCGGGTTTGACCCGAAAATTAGTAAAGAGCAGTTTTTTTTAAATTGCTTTATAAATCAAATTGGTTTTTCGAATTTACATTTAAATCTAGTTTAAATTTCTTTTTTAAACTTACTCAATTTATAATTGTTTCTTTAACAATGGATGAAGAGATTTTGAAAATTTGTTTAATTTAAGTTTTATAAAATTTAAGGTGATTTTAAACATTAATTTAAAATGGAAGTTTATGATTTTTATAAAAGTAAGTTTTAAAATACAAATTGAAATTAGTTTTTAAAACTTCTACCTGATAATGTTTTAAGTTATCTTAAGGAAGTTAGGTTTTGTTAACTTTAAAATTGTCAAGATTAATGGTTATTTTATTCTAAAACTTAATTAATGATTTAATTAAGTAAAGGTAATCATAATGATTAAATGTTTTAAATGATATTGGTAAGAAGGCATTAATAAGATAAAGTTTTAACTTAAGATAATTAAGGTTTAATGCCTAGAGATTAATTAAGTTGATTGAGAAATTTAAGTATTTATACTTAATTTAGTTAAAGTAATTTTGGATTAATTAATTTATATTGAGAGATATTGATTAATAATTAAGGTTATTAATCAATAATTAATGGATAATTAATTAGTTAACTAAAGATTAATTAATTGATTCTAAAAGTAATTAAGGATTGATTACTTTGTATTGAAGGAGATTAATTGATAATTAATGTTTATTAATTAATAATCAAAGTATAATTAATCTATAATTAAAGATTAATTAAATGGTTTATAGGGTAATTAAGGGATGAACTACCTAGTTGTATTTAATGAGATGAACGTGATTAATTAATTTGTTGATTAGTTAAAGATAGTCACTTGATAATTGATTAAGTATAATTACTTAATGAGATTTATAAGTGTAATTACTTAGTGAAGTAATTGATGGATAAATTATTGGATGCAATTATCATAAGGAAAATTACTTGATAAAAGTAATTAAAAGTTAATTACTTAAGGGAAGTAATTAAGAATTAATTACTTAGTGTAATTAATTAAAGGATCGATTAATTAAGGAAATTTATTAAGGATTAGTTAATTAATGAGTGTGAATTATTAAAGAATAATTAATCAATGTGATTGTCGGATATTTAATTTGGGTAATTAATTAATATGGTAATTAAAGGTTACGTAATGTGAGGTGTTTGAGAATAATTAATTTGTGTAATTAATTTAAAGGCAAATCACTTAATGTAATAAAGAATGATTAGTCAAGGAAGATTAATCAAGATGAATAACTAAGGGATGATTAATTAATTGAATATAATTAATTAGCATTAAATAAGCAAGATTTATAAGTAATAAAGTAATTAATTTAATCTATTGGTAGTTAATTAAATTAATAAGAAATGGTATGACTAATTTATCTTGCTTATGAATGATTGAATGATATTTGAATGTCTTGGATTATTTGTTATCCCTGATATGTGATTGTGATGCTTCGTGAAATGAAATGTTTTTGTTGGGTTGAATAGAGATAATGTGGTTACCAATGATGAATTGCCATGTAAAAGTGACATCCAGTATTTAAAATTTAATCACTTGAATAACTTGGGTCAAGATGACATTGGATTCGAAGAGACCGGAGTCGGGTATTAGTTAATACTCGAAACCACTTCGATTATTTATAGATTGATATGTGAAATCAATAGGCTGGAATGGAATGATTTAAGCGAGTTGGACCATTTAATCTAAGATTGGTACTTAGAAATTGATGTGTGATGTAAGTGATGTCTATAACGATTTGCGAGGTTGTAAGTTGATACAAGTTACCCCGGGTTTTATGTAAGTTTTATGCTGTTGTATCTCATGATGGAAGGTTTTACTCACGCTGGTTTCCAGCCTGACCCGGGTGTTACTTTGATGTAATGCTCGGGTCAGACCGAGTGTTACAGATTTTCATGCAAGGACGTTCTGGAGCTCAAGAGACGAGCAGGATGGCAGGAACGTATGGGGTGTTTCCGCTGTGTTATATTATTGTATATATCTAAGACATGTTGATTGTATCTGTCCAGAGTTTGTTTATATGTTGTAACTCTGATGTACAAAAGTGAAATTTGACAAGTACAGTTTTCCTTTGTATAACTGTTATTATTTGTTATTATATTTTATCCGCTGCGAATTGTGAGATGCTGGTGATTCTGTTCTGCTTTTTCTTCTATCTCTTTCTTCTTTTCCTAACTATCTGGAATTTTCGGGATCGAAAATTCCAGGTCGTTACAAAAAGTTTCAACATTTAATTCATTCAAATTCGTACGATGTATTTATATCATTCGTATGCAATATCAAATTCGATCGCTGACTCGATCACACAATTTCATTATCGAACTAGTATTGTCCACTCGACTTCTTAGTGCGGACTCAGATCTGGTTTCTTGATCAGAAACTATCATTCTCCTTGCATAGCCATAAACTATGATAGATAATTTCCAGAATCAACCAAAAATCCACATCCAGGTTCATCGTCGAAAATCGAGTGAAAAATTCTAACTCGGATCGATATAACCATCTTGAAATTCTGTGTTCGAATTCTGGATCAAATCACTATGCGAATAACATAGTATACGTACATCCTATGTACAAATTACAATTGATTATTAGCTATATCAATTTCCTTTTCTATTATTCACATTGATTTTTCGTTCCCTTATTCACAATCACCATTTCACAATTTTCCAGTCTAATCTTCATTCCATCATTAATTTAGAATATTTTCTCAACTCTAAATTTTACTTAAGAATTTCACCATTTTTTAAGTTTAATATAAATATTCTATTTTCAATTCACCACTTGGGTTTATAACTACTTCCATTTAAACTGGATTTTCATTTCCATATGAATTCAATTTATCTTTCATTTATAATTATTGAATTCAATTCATTTTGGAACTTGGTTTGGTAATCTATCCATTATTAAAATGGAATCATTTTGGAACTTGGACTCAGAATTAAATTGTTTAAAGATTTTGACAGTTGATTAAAAATAAAGATTAATTTGATTTAAGAAATTAAATCAACATTTAAAAATTTAACTCGAATTTATATAATTTGGGATGGTTTAAATTTGAAATTTGAATTGAATTAGTTCAAAATGAATTTGGTTTGAATCAATTGGAATTGTGATTGAAGATGTATAAGTTTAAAAATTCAAATGGAAAATTTGGAATGGAATGATTTGAAATGATTTGAAATTTGAGGTGGGTTCAATTTGAAATTAGTCCAAATTGATTTGAATAATTTGGAATTGTAATTAAAGTTAAATGGGTTTAAAATTCAAATGGAATTTGAATTGAATTTGGAAAGAAATGAGGTAAATTCAACTTGAATTGGGGTTAAATCAATTTTAATGGAAATTGAGGTCATTTAAATTGGAATTGAGTCAAATTAAATGAAAGTGGAAATTTAAATTGAATTGATTGGAAATGGAAGTTGGAAATTGAACAGTTTGACTCTGAACTATTTTCAAAATAAATTGTTTTAGTACAAATCTATTTTTCCAAGCTATTTATTATATATACAACCTTTCTTATTAAACCCAAAACTATCTTATACTTATTTTGTAACTACTTTTGGAATTATTTAACTATTTGTTTTATAAACTAAGTACTGTTTTTCAACTACTTATAACTAATTACTATTTTACAATTATTTAAAATTTCTATAACTATTTGGCTAATTTCCAACTATTTTACAATTACTTTACTATTTTATAGCTAATTTACAAACTAATAATTATTTTTCTGCTACTTATCTATTTTGAACTTGTCAAGCTATTTTCTAATAATAAGCTGGTCAGAGTGCAAACTGTTTATCATTAAATATTCATTTGAGATAAGAATTGAGATGATAATCCAAATGGGGATTGAGGCAGCGGTGAATAAGTGAAATAAGAACCTAAGGGAATGTGGATTGAAAGAAAATTGATTTAGTTAATAATCAATAAAGATAAATACGTAGGATACACGTATATTATTCTATTCGCATAGTGATTTGATCCAGATTCAAACATAGAATTTCAAGAATAGTATGTCGATCCGAGTTGGGATTTTTCACTCGATTTTTGAAGGCGAACCTAGTTCGGTGGACGATACTAGTTCGGAAGTCCGCACTAGGAAGTTGGGTGGACGATACTAGTTCGGAAGTGAAATTGTGTGATCGAGTGAGCGATCAGATTGATATAGCATATGGATGATATGTGTACATCGTACGGATTTGAATGAAATTGATAATGGGAATTTGTGGATAAGAAATGTGAAATGATTTTTGGAGTGAAAGGTATATTTTGTGGAATATATGATGAAGTAAAGTGGAAACTGGATATTTCTATGGTAAAAATTTACGTTATGGAAGTAAATAAACTGGTAAGTGACCTTATAGAGTAATCAAATTTGAATATTTGATTTGGAATAAACAAAGTTATATATCTTTGTTATATAAAATAAATCTTCCCTTGTTGAATCTATTGCCGGAAGGAAAGGATTTTTGAAAGAATTTGAAGTATAAAAGGTGTTTTATACAAGTTTGAAATGATCCAAAGATTTTTAAAGTTATATATATATATATATAAGATTTTTTAACTTATATATATATGTAAAAGATCTTATGAGAAAGATTTTTTGGAACCTTTGGATTTGGAAAGGCTTTTTGATTTTGGGAAAAATCAATATTGGAATTTGAAAAGCTTAATTTGAGAATTATCGATTTTGAAATAATCGATTTTGAGAAAGGAGATTTATATGAGATTCATACTAGGTGTATGATTTGGAAGATACTATATGTGTATAGTATAAAGTGTTTTGAGATTGGCTCTGGGGAAAAAGACGCTCCCTTGCAATGAACTTCTCAGGAGTGCCATAGGATGGTACTGCCTTGAACCCTAAGAGGGGTTCTAAAGTTGATCATGTGAGGAGTCTGGACAAAACTTGTTCCTGAGGATTATGTGTAGTGTGTAAAGAAAGTTGAGGGCGCTAAGGCCTACAGAGACATTTGGGTTATGCTGTGACGACAATGTAACTCGATGTCACTGGGATCTACTCCAGACCATAGCGAAAGTCATGTGTGCCGCTGAGAGCCAACAGTCTACGTTTGATTTTAGATCGGTAGACTGCGACCTATGGTAACATAGAGAAAGTCGTGTGTGCCGCTGAGAGCCAACAGTCTGCGTTTGATTTTACATCGGTAAACTACGACCTATGTGGGAAAGGAGAAGTTTCATTTTTGGTAGCAAAAATCGAGGGCGCTAATGCCTACAGTTACATGGACTTTTGTTGTGATGGCAACGTAACCCTGTAATGTAACTGCGATCTGTTGTGGGTTCCATGGCATAAACGAGGGGCGCAGAGTGCCTACAGTTACATGGACTTTTGCTGCAATGGCAACATAACCCAGGATGTAACTACGACCATGGATGGAGGTGATGATTTCCAGAGCATTCTCACAAAATATATTCCTTTATTTTCAAAAATGTTTTCAATATTTTCAATAAAATTATTTTCCAAATATTTTCAATAAAATTATTTTCCAAATATTTTCACTGGGTGTTGAAAATGGGTCTGCTAAGTACTTATAGATTTTCAGTCGTACGCTTGATCAACGTATGACCGAATTTCTGTGAGAACAAGGACGAACTGGTTGAAACATCGGGTTATAAAAAGTTTTTTCATAAAAAATATATATTATAATACTATGTAGATTTTAAAAGTGTTTTAAAGGTGATCAAAGAATAATTTTTCTGATAATAAGCATTTTAATAAATTATGGCTTCGTTCCTTTTCGAGGACGAAAAGATTCTAAGGGGGGAGGAATGTGATAACCCAAAATTTTGGACATCTGTTAATTGGTAATTAGCGGAATTAAATTGTAACGACCCGTAAATTTTAGTGGTTTGTTTATTTAATTAATTGAAATTTAGTGAAATTTTAAAAAATAAATTTGAAAATTAAAATTTATTATTTAGAATACGTCTAATTTAACATAGCAAACCGTAAATTTCCATCTGAAAATATGAAAGTTTATTTTATTGTGTAATTCTATTTTAATTCCAATCAGTTAAAAATCGATGATAATCAAATATTTTCCAAACCTGAATATTTTACATAAAAAAATTCTAAATCATCTTCTGACTAAGACGTCATTTTTCGTTTTTTCAAATTCGGACTTCTTTAGCTCCGTTGATCTTATTTTTTTGAGTTTTTCCTGCATTTTCCGCTAGTAGAAAATTCAAATTTTTATAATTCAGTCATACCACTGATATCTGTATACCGTTTTGATCGTCTCGAGATGTCTATCTTTGCGGTATATTTATTTCTATTTTTTAAGGTCTGTTACGCAGTGGAAAGTGTGAAACGTTCACCCGTATCGGTAACCGTTCGAGTCCTTTTGTTTTCCCCATGACTATTCATCATCTATCGTGTTAAACTAAACTGACATTTGCATTTAATATTTATTTGAATTCAGCTTTCTGACTTTTATGATTCCTTGGCTGCTGCTTGTGTTCTATCTTCATTGTTAGTAAAGCAACTTATTTACAATATGATGACACGCCACTTTTATCATTAATTGGTTTGTTGGGACTGTGCTCTATTTCTTGCCTTGAAACCTGCTCATATTCCTTTCGCTTTGAAACCCGCTCCTCTTTTGCAGATTTGAGAAAATAATATAAAATAAATAACATTAGACTGGCATTAATTCGAAATTCTATCATTTTGTTGAGAACTGCTCTTCTTCTTCCTTTATTTTATTCTCCTCCTTCATTTTTACCTTGCCCATAAACTCAGGCTTGCCCATCACTACCCACGCGGCCTTCCATAAATCTCGGCCTCTCCTCCCTTCCTCTCTCGCATCCCCCTCTCCCTCTAGCTCGACCTCAGCAACCACCGCTCTCTCTTCCCCACCCCTTAACCTCGGTCGTGACCGCACCCAAATCCTCACGCATGCCTTCCCATCCCGCGTGCCTTGCCACTCGACCCAAGCTCCGCCTTGCTACCCCGAGGCTACCCCCAGGCCGAACTTTCCTCCGCCACTGCCTCGGCCACCGGAGCACCACTGGCCTTCCATCGTTAACCCTTCCGCCCTTCAACCACCATCACTCCCCCACCGATGCAGGAGCCAAACCGGGCACGTAGCCTTAGCATTTCTTTTTCCTGTCACCATTCCACTAGGTAAATTTGCCTCTTGGTCCATTTTATACTTTACTTGTACTGTCAATATATATTTACTTTACATTGTTTTTGTTATTGATTATACCTTTCTATATATATACTATGGAAGTTCTATTTGAACTAGTTGCTAATGTATAAGTTATATTTGTGTAAAAAGGTTATATTTTATTTTATTTTATAATCTATTAGTATGTAAACACCTAAAGCTATCTGCTCATCATAAATGTAATCCTGTTTTGGGTATAAATTGTTCGCAGTTTCATATTTATATAATACAATATATACATATAAAGTTTACAAAATCTGTTAGTTATGTTATGTAAGTGTTATTTATTATTTTGAAATGAATATATATATATACATATATATTGCACAGTCATAAATGTATATGTTCTATGTAAAGAAGTTTATATAACTTTTAGCTAGATTACAAAAGTTATATACATATATTTTTCTAATACATTGTTGGCATACATTCGTTCAGCTGGGTATTGCTTTAAACTATTATAGTGTAAAATCTTTGAGCAAGTTAGCATAGTAGTATACTAGTCTATACTATATTATGCACAGGCAGTATGGATGTACTATTTATATAGTTTATGTATATACTGTACTTATGGGTTTGGTTTATGATTATTATATATATACATATAATACACATATATGAGTTGGGTTAAATTTTACACATGTGAATTTTTTTTCTTTACATCTTGGTGTGTCGTATGTTATAAAATGAATATACTATATATGTGACATTTTAAATAATTATATATTTGTTTATTATGCATTGATAAAATGTATGCGTTTTAAAGTTATATTGTTTTCATGGGTGTGTGTATATATATATTTCATTTTAAATGCGTGTTTTGATTTAAAAGTTCATTTTGAAAGAAAGTAATAAATTAATCATATAATCTTCGTTTCAATTTTATCAAGCTAATTTGATATGTTCTCATCAATTTCTATCATCGGCTTTTTTATCAAAATTGTGCTATCTAGCTTTGCTTTGGAAGTTGTGCTTGCATTTCGTAACTCAATTTCAGTGTCAAACTCTCTAGCCTCAAAAGGTGAGCAATCACTCACGATTAATGTTCTTTTATTTATTAAATTGATTTCAATTGAAACGACAATTGGAATATACTGTTGTTAGTTATTTACACTGTTATATATGTTATTACCTGTATCTGTTCATTATGACATCTAACACCATTATCTGTTATTTGTATTGATGATATATGCCCGTTATATTATTACCATATCTTTTATCACTCTGCAAGTTCCATGTTAATATAGAATCACTATGGGTTGAAACAATACATACCCGAATGATCTGTAGAATAGGAGAAAATTTTTATGGGTTGAAATGATTAACCCAAGCGATTTCATTTGAATCGAATTTGGGATTACTGGTTGAAATGATATATATACCCATATATATTTAAATCATGGATTGAAATGATAAATATCTGTATCACTTGACCATAAGATAGAAAATTATATACAAACACCGTTGGTCAATATATAAATAATTAGAAATGACTATTATGGTTTGGAAGGAAATATATGGTTTTATATAAATATTGATTTTAGATATTATATAAATGTTATTTTATATATAGTCAAATTCTTGAATTTAAGTGATGCGTAAATTTTGTTTTAGTATAAAATAAGCTTAATAACAAAGTTTGATTTTATTAAAATATAATATGGTTAAGTAAGTATTTGAATTATATCTTAATATAGAATTTATAATGATTTAATAAATTGAGGTTGAGAAGATAGATTTGAAATTGTATTTAATTAGGAAATGTATTTAATTAGAAATCGATTTGAAACTTATGGAATTTGAGATTTGAATGGATATGATTTTTTTTAACTTGATCTGGTTTAAGGTGATTTAACGAATATTTCAAGTTTAAATGAATTGAAGGAAATATTTTGTCATTTGAAATTTGGGTTTTATTTAAATGATAATGGATTTAGTAAGTAAATATTTTAAAATAAATAATAGCAAAGTGAATGTGATATATATATATATATATGGAATTATCAAATCTTGTTTTGAAATGTTTGAATATTTAAAACTTTGAAAATATTGAAATTGAAATGGTTTATTTTGTGGTTAAAAATCTGTATTGAAATCGATATAATGTGAAATGGTTTATTGAGAAACTGAAATAAATTAAAATGGATGATTTGAGATTTGATTAAATTTAAATTTTGGAATTTTAATCGATTTGAATCGATTTGTGAAATTTGAGGAAGCTATTTTATTATATAAAGTATTTTTAAAATTATATTAAAACTATTTATATATGTTACTTTATAAATTTATTTCATAACAAATATTTTAATATAAATTATTTTTATATAAACTATTTTAAATTATAAACAATATTATTATATATACTATGATTTATATTTAAACTGTTAAGTGGGAAGTGTTATGATTCCAAGCATTATGATTTCTAAATTTTGATTTCCAAAGTATTATGGATAACAAAGTGTTTGATGAAAGAATGTTGTTTAAATTTAAGTAAATTATTAAATTATGTTTTGAAATTATTTAATAATTAAATAAAATCGAATTCTTTAATAAGTGAAATTGAATTCTTTAATAAGTGAAATTGAATTTCTTTAATAATTAAGTTTTGAAATTTGTTTAAATTAAATAAGTAAATTAGTGAAATTGAATTTCTTTAATAAGAAATAAAATGTGATTGATGGGAATTATTAGGAGACTTGTAATTTAAAGAATTTAATTTGATGAATTTAATTTAATTTAATTCATAAGTTTTGATATATTGTAGGTAAACTTAAGTGATTGATTTAATGAATTGGAAATTCAATTGAAATTATTTGAAATGATAAATCTACTTAATTTAAATGATTACTGAATGAATCCATCAATGAATTTAAATTGTTTTGAATGTTAAATTAACTTAATTTAAATGACTATGGAATGAAACCTATATATGAATTTAAATCAATATTTGAATTGTTTCAAATAAAAATTGAAGTTGAATTATAGAGTTTTGAAATGGTAAATTTGGAAGTTTTGAAACGTAAATTATAAAAAATTGATATAGAAAGACGAAAGAAATGTTGGCTTTCAAATTCTAAGTGAGATTGAAATTGATTTGGTTTTTTTAATTTATTAAACGACCAATTGGTGTGATAATTACGAAAGTTATTAAAGAAACCAGAATCGGTTATGAACATACTCACTGTCTAAACGAATACCACTTTAATAACTATACACGGAGTGTGATCCAGAATGAAGTGGTTGGAATGATGTACGTTGATGATTGAAGAAAGAGAACGATAATGGATAGCCTTGACACTTGTGTCAAATTTGAAATGACTAAAACAGGAGCTGTGTCAGGCCAATGAGGTTAGCCACCTCTAAGCGAACACACTTCTTCGTATACTACTCATTACTTGTTTTTGATTGGTGCGCACCCTTCATTTGGGAGTGTTGTTTCGCAGTGTTGCGATCGTTGCGGCGATGCATTCTCACCAGTCCGGATCAGGCAAACGGTAGTTTCACTACCTTGGGTATTACCTTATGTGCCTTGTCATACTCGTGTCCCTATACGCGACCACTACGATTTGTTTTGTGTTATACCAGTGGAGTACTCCCTGATATCCCACTAGTTTACGGTGGCGTTTACAGTTCTGTATAGACTATGACGCTTATATAAAATGTGTTAAGGGGGATAACGGTAACGCCTGAACACTATTTTGATACTTTATATTACTGATAGGCATTATCTACTTAGCGTACACTACTATATAGTAGATAGTTTAATGGATCTTTAGAGGATGGTTACCCAAACATCCTTTGAGTTACTTGTATTTCAGTTGTTATTTCACTTGAGTTGGATTTATTGATATAAGAATGTTAATCCTGACTCGAGTGTTTTATGTTTTGCTTTACACTCGGGTCAGACCGAGTGTACCAGTATTCGAGATTCACTTTTGGAGTTGGAGCTTCGCTTGGAGATCCAGCTATCTATCCAGCTTTCAGTTATTCAGTTGATTCTAGTGATGTATTCTGATTCTTGTATTTGACTATTGTATTGGAGACTTCTATGTATCTTGTTTAACTCTGTTATATATATAGTAGCTTCATGAACTACTATTCATTTGTTTCTGCTGCATATTGTTATATTAATCTGTGTCTGTGGTTCTGTGATTATTTATTTATTGTATATGTTGAGTTTTTCCAAATATAAACTTACAATCTGGTATTTTAAGCAATTCAATTCCAGCATGTTTGGATGCGAATGGTTGAAAATATCAGGTCATTACATAAATTTATTAAAATAATAAATTGTCAATTGAACAAATAAAAATTCTGATAATGAAAGATATCTGGTTATGTAAGTAAATTTGAAAATATAAATAAAATTGGATTTTTTTTAAAATCTTTAGATAAATATTTGATAATCTCCTAATATAATTACTTAAATTTAACTAGTTATCTTTCGAAACAAATAATAATGGTTGTTTATATATATATATATATATATATATATATATATGGGTATAGGAAAATTTTAAATAGAAATATTATTATTTTCAAACAAATTGAATCTGTGTTTGTTTAAGTAAATATATTTTTGTGGGTTGATTTCAAATTGGATTTTTAATTTGAATTTAAAATTTGGAATTCAAAAGATAGATATATAAGATATGTTTTGGATTTTAAAAATATTATATACAATTTTATTTAAAATATAATTGGTTTTATTTTATTTTAAAGGTTTTATTTATATAAAATTGAGGAAGCATTTATTAATTTACAATGTATTTGTTAATTAGATTAATTAATATAAAAGTTTTTAGTGTCTTTTAAAAATAAATAAATAAATATAAAATAATTACAAGTGTTGATTTATGAAAGCTTGTAAATACATGTGTTGTTTAATTAACAATGGTAATAGACAAGTGTCATCCTTTTATTTTTATTTCCTCTAAAAAATTTAATAAATTATAATTTATACTATATAAATTTATATCTCTTCTTCTCATCTCTTTTCTAATTTTCATTTCTAAGTAACAAAGAAACTTCACCTGATATATTTTTCGAAACTAGAAAATTCTTGAATCAAACCTGAGATTCTCTTGAATTAAAACCTGAAAACCCATTCTCAAACTCAAACCAAATAAAATGCAAACCCTGTAATATTTCTCAAATCTCATATCAAAACCAAATTATGTAATCTTTTCAAGCTTGTAAACATTTTCTTTTCAAAACAATGGCCAAGCCTGTAACATCTTCAATGCAAACCTGTAACCTTCTCAAACAAGCAAGCAAATCTGGAAACAAATAAATAATCAAAATTCAAGCAAGAATAATAGCAGCTTCAGTTCAATTTTGAATCATCTCAGCAAATAAGCTTCAACATAGCAGCAATGCAAAGTTTCAAGTGATTAAAGCTCTACAAGTTTTCCAGTTTTCAAAGCTTCCAGTCTCTACTTTTTAAAATCTGGTGAGTAAACAACTAAAATTTGTTTAAACTATGGTTTGTGATGTGAAAACTTTATGCATGTGTGTGATTTGGTTTGGAAACTATAAACAGGAAGTGTTGTGTGTGCATGTCTGAAACTCTCTGCATAACCCTGTTTTACAAATCACAGGTTTTAAATTTTGAGCATAAACCAAGTGCACTTTAAACTTTCACATATAGGTTGTGAAATGTAAATAAAATATGTATACTTTTACTTAGATTAAGTATTTAAAATATAATTAAGCATAGGAAGTGGGAAATTGTCTGCAAATTTAGAAATACAATAGTTTTCTAAAAATATGTTAAAACCCAAACACCTGAATTTGCTGAATCATGATTATAACTTGAATCTGCATTGGAAATTAGGATTTTTAAAATGAAATTCATAATTTTTAAATTTGTATCGAGTGGGAATTTTTGAGATAACCAGAATGTGGTTTACGAGAAATTTCTGGTTGCTGGGTAACCTATGGTGATCGGGACCTTGGCTGAAGGTAGAGGAGGGACCAGGGTGTTCGGCAAAAATGGCGAGGAGGGTGTCTGATCATCGTGACGTAGTTGGCAAAATGGTTTAGTTTCTAAAACTGGTTTTGGTCGAGATTGTAATTTGGGACGGTGCGTCTGTTACGGTGGATCGATCTTCACCAGACCAAGGGGAAAAGCTTTGGGGATGTAAGGAGATTGCGAAGCTGGAGAGACAACAATTCTGGTGGTCGGAGTAAGGTGATCGAGTCATTTTCTGGTGATGTTGTGTGTTCCAGTTTCTACCCTCCTGTTCGATTTTTCTTTTGAAGCTTGGGTTTGTATTTGGACGATCGGGAATCGATGCATGGAGGATGGTCGGTGTGTCGAAGCCTTCGGCGATGGTCATCGCATCAAAATCAACCGTGCAGGTGCACGGTGATACTTTGGATGTCTGATGTTTTGAATGGGCATTGGCTCGAAGATGGAATCGTGTTTTTGGATTATGACTCGAGTTCGAACTTGAGTGATTACGTGGTTTTAGGCCTGTGGAGTTTTACAACTTGAATTAAAAACTAAGTTTCGGAAAAAAATGGGTTGAAAGGGAGGTTTGCTCGGGATTTAACCCGAGTTGTCTTCAGGTTTGACCCGAAGATTAGTAAAGAGCGGTTTTTTTTTCAATGTTTTATAAATCAAATTGGTTTTTGGAATTCAAATTTAAATCTAGTTTAAATTTCTTATTTAAACTTACTCAATTTATAATTGTTTCTTTAACAATGGATGAAGAGATTTTGAAAATTTGTTTAATTTAAATTTAATAAAATTTAAGGTGATTTTAAACATTAATTTAAAATGGAAGTTTATGATTTTTATAAAAGTAAGTTTTAAAATACAAATTGAAATTAGTTTTTAAAACTTCTACTTGGTAATGTTTTAAGTTATTTTAAGGAAGTTAGGTTTTGTTAACTTTAAAATTATCAAGATTAAATGGTTATTTTATTCTAAAACTTAATTAATGATTTAATTAAGTAAAGGTAATCATAATGATTAAATGTCTTAAATGATATTGATAATAAGGCATTAATAAGATAAAGTTTTAACATAAGATAATTAAGGTTTAATGCCTAGAGATTAAATAAGCTAATTAAGAAATTTAAGTATTTACTTGATTTAATTAAAGTAATTTTGGATTAATTAATTTATATTAAGAGATATTGATTAATAATTAATGTTATTATATTGATTAATAATTAAGGTTATTAATCAGTAATTAATGGATGATTAATAAGTTAATTAAAGATTAATTAATTGATTTTAGAAGTAATTAAGGATTGATTACTTTGTATTGAAGGAGATTAATTGATAATTAATGTTTATTAATTAATAATTAAATTATAATTAATCTATAATTAAAGATTAATTAATTGGTTTATAGGCTAATTAAGGGATGAATTACCCAGTTGTATTTATTGAGATGAATGTGATTAATTAATTTGTTGCCAAGTTAAAGATAGTCACTTGATAATTGATTAAGTATAATTACTTAATGAGATTTGTAAGTGTAATTACTTAGTGAAGTAATTGATGGATAAATTACTGGATGCAATTAATATAAGGAAAATTACTTGATAAAAGTAATTAAAGGTTAATTACTTAAGGGAAGTAATTAAGAATTAATTACTTAGTGTAATTAATTAAAGGATCGATTAATTAAGGAAATTTATTAAGGATTGGTTAATTAATAAGTGGGAATTAATTAAAGAATAATTAATCAATGTGATTGTCGGATATTTAATTTGGGTAATTAATTAAGATGGTAATTAAAGGTTAAGTAATGTGAAGGGTTTGAGAATAATTAATCTGTGTAATTAATTTAAAGGCAAATCACTTAATGTAATTAAAGGATGATTAATCAAGCTGAATAATTAAGCGATGATTAATTAATTGAATATAATTAATTAGTATTAAATAAGCAAGATTTATAAGTAATAAGTAATTAATTTAATTCATTGGTGGTTAATTAAATTAATCAAAAATGGTATGACTAATTTATCTTGCTTATGAATGATTGAATGATATTTGAATGCCTTGGATTATTTGTTATCCCTGATATGTGATTGTGATGCTTTGTGAAATGAAATGTTTTTGTTGGGTTGAACAGAGATAATGTGGTTACCTATGATGAATTTCTATGTAAAAGTGACATCCAGTATTTAAAATTTAACCACTTAAATAACTTGGGTTAAGATGACATTGGATTCCAACAGACCAGAGTCGGGTATTAGTTAATACCCGATACCACTTTGATTCTTTATAGATTGATATGTGAAATCAATAGGCTGGAATGGAATGATTTAAGTGAATTAGACCATTTAATCTAAGATTGGTACTTAGAAATTGATGCGTGATGTAAGTGATGTCTATAACGACTTGCGAGGTTGTAAATTGATACAAGTTACCTTGGGTTTTGTGTAAGTTTTATGCTGTTGTATCTCATGTTAGATGGGTTTACTCACGTTGGTTTCCAGCCTGACCCGGGTGTTACTTTGATGTAATGCTCGGGTCAGACCGAGTATTACAGATTTTCAGGTAAGGACGTTCTAGAGCTCAGGAGACGAATTGGATGGCAGGAACGTATGGGGTGTTTCCGCTGTATTATATTATTGTATATATCTGAGACATGTTGATTGTATATGTCCAGAGTTTGTTTTCATGTTGTAACTCTGATGTACAAAAGTGAAATTTGACAAGTACAGTTTTCCTTTGTATAACTGTTATTATTTGTTATTATATTTTATCCGCTGCGAATTGTGAGATGCTGGTGATTCTGTTCTGCTTTTTCTTCTATCTCTTTCTTCTTTTCCTAACTATCTGGAATTTTCGGGATCGAAAATTCCAGGTCGTTACACAAAGTTTCAGCATTTAATTCATTCAAATTCGTACGATGTATTTATATCATTCGTATGCAATATCAAATTCGATCGCTTACTCGATCACACAATTTCATTACCAAACTAGTATTGTCCACCCGACTTCCTAGTGCGGACTCAGATCTGGTTTCTTGATCAGAAACTGTCATTCTCCTTGCATAGCTATAAACTATGATAGATAATTTCCAGAATCAACCAAAAATCCACATCCAGGTTCATTGTGAAATCGAGTGAAAAATTCTAACTCGGATCGATATAACCATCTCGAAATTCTGTGTTCGAATTCTGGATCAAATCACTATGCGAATAACAGAGTATACATACATCCTATGTACAAATTACAATTGATTATTAGCTATATCAATTTCCTTTTCTATTATTCACATTGATTTTTCGTTCCCTTATTCACAATCACCATTTCACAATTTTCCAGTTTAATCTTCATTCCATCATTAATTTAGAATATTTTCTCAATTCTAAATTTTACTTAAGAATTTGACCATTTTTTAAGTTTAATATAAATATTCTATTTTCAATTCACTACTTGGGTTTATAACTACTTCCATTTAAACTGGATTTTCAATTCCATATGAATTCAATTTATCTTTCATTTATAATTATTGAATTCAATTCATTTCAAACCATATATAAATTTGTCATTCCTTCAATTAGTTTCATTTACAAATTTTATTTTAATACTTCGCTTTGTTTATCACAAATCAAATTCCAATTCCAGTTCTATTCACTTACAAATTTGAAATGAATTTCAACATTCAATTTCACTTTCATTTGCTTGCAATTGTAAATTCATTTATTCATTCACAATTTTATTTTTCCACCTTAATAAATTTTTATTCCATAACTATTTTCATCATATTCCAGCGTCTTTCCAACATTTCAAAATCATTTTTGAAATCAATTCAAAATACCTTTTGAATTCCCAAAACCAAACCCAGTTGGCAAACAACTTCCATTTAAACAATTTGGCAGCAATTCCTCGACTGGAAACTCGAAAATGAACACCGACGATGTCGCGATCATCATCGGAATTATTTTCCAACGACTGAAAAGAGTTTAGTGCTTTTATCCCTCTTTAAAACATTTTTCCCAAAACCTTTGAAAATCATTTTCACACCAAGAAGGAATTTAATTTCCAAAATTTTCAAATTTCTAATCCTTTCCAAAAGATTTCCAAATTTTTCTCTGGAATTCCATTTCATTTTATAAATCACATTTACAATTTACATTTACAAATCCATTTGTATATGAATTTATTTCTTAGCTTTTTTAGTTACGATTTCAATTTCTTATTCAATAACCAATGATAATAATTTAATATTTTCCCTTTCTAACAATCAAGCAACATATACTATAATATTTTGCAGAAAATGATTTCTTTTCCATACAAAAATAGTTTGGCTAAAATTAATTCATTTATCTGATTTTAAACAATACTGTGTTGGTTTATCTTATTTAAGAGTTTAGAAACCCCTATCGACACAGTTGGCCAAATTGCACCGACCAGAATCTATAAACAATTAACCAATTAGTCAACACAATATAAAACAATTTTATATTCAATAACAAATACGCGCGCACATCTATTATTACACTCAAACTCAATCTAGAGTACTACTGACTCTATCTCTAATGAGTATTCCCCATCAGAGCCAAGGTTGTCGCTAAACCAATTGCTCCGACACCACATTGTAACGGCCCAATTTTTCGACGCCCGAAAGTCGACATTAATACGTCCATTGTATCAAATGTCGAAAATCGAATGCCGGAAAATCGAACCGTTAGGGTTAAAGAAGAAGAAGATAGAAGAAGAAACAGAAACAACTACAGAGTCTCACATTTCGCAGCGGAACAAATATAATAAATAAATGAATAATTGTAAAAACGAAGAACTATATCGGTTTATACATACATCATCAAAGTTTACAACGACACAACACAACACTGGCAGTTGGTATAACTTGACTCACATGAAAATAAAATTACTTTGCACCAACCATACGCAGAGGACACTACATAGTATAAGTGATACGCTTCGCCATCTAGCTTCAACTCCAGATCTCCATAGAAACTTCTTAATTTCGCTCCTGAACAACTAATAATCTGACTCTAGGCTGTCCGTGTGAAAAATTATGGGCACCCAAAGTTTAGAAAGGGAACAATAAACTCCAGGTCCGTCATGAGACTGGTGTGAAATCTTAAAAACAATTATTTTCACAAAGGAAATAAAAAGAAATATGCTATGCTTTTGGAAAATGGAACAACCATAAGGCCTCCCGCCACACACAAAATGCAAACGCAGAATTGGAGGAGATTTCTCCTTATAATAGTCAAATATGCTTGATACGCAAAATCTTTTTAATATTATTATTAGTGCATAGTGTAGAAAACATTTCGAAAGTATAATATTAATCTTAGCCAGCATAGACATTTCCAACTATGCCTACTATAGTTACCATTTAAACAGTGGTGACCATCATAAGTAAATGGCAGGTTATACAACTAAAACCGTACAAGGCGCGTATTGGAGATTGTATTTTCAAAAAATGGTCAGGATAAGGAACTTCCTATTGCCACATGGGTGCGCCTCTGGAGGGACATTCTGAGAACCTACCCTGATCTCTACCAACACAAGGCCGGGTTACATCTGTAACTAGGTAACTACTACTCGAGTATGTCATCCCCCGGTCGTTTGCGACCTTTACCCTAGGATACTCAACCACAAAGCAACAGCCACAAAGCATAATAAATTTGCAACAACCACATAAGTTAAGTATCTGCGCTCCATACCATGATATCACCCTTTTCCAGAAGGAAATGAAATACCCTAAAGGGCAGACCCTCATAACCTTGCCGCAATCTTCCTGTTTCAACCATTTTCGGGGTGTGAGGTCTGACGAAGTCTCGTCCACAAAGCAACACTTTTCATAAAGTCATGCTTTGATCAACAAATGATCAGCAACACGTCATATGCCACATTACCAAATTCGGAATTTATCACTAGTAACCATCAATTACATAACCTCTTATCTCATACGTCTCAGAGAAGGGCGTTAAGCTAAGAGAATAAATTCTCCGCCACCAACAGAAATGTATTTGATAGAAATCAGCTTTACATCTCAAAATGTAACGTCAGACATACATCCATACAAGTCCTTTCCGGGATCGAACGGAACCGAAAGCACTGCAAAGAAGCCCTTGCAATCCGAATACTTACTAATCACGTCTGGACTCCCCATCACAAAGGGTGATAAAATCTCTATACCGGAGCAACTCGGTCTTCATTATTCAGAATGGGTTTTATGACATAAAGTCCTCTCCCGCTAATCCGAATAACGAGCGCTTGTTTTTAAAAAAATAAGCATTACATTCATATTTCGAACAAATCACAACAATTTTCACTTTGATCTTTTAAATAAAATATCCGTCACAAAGATTCGATGTGGTTTTCGAATATCTATTTGGTATCCGACCCCCGGTCGCATCGAAATTCTAATGTCATTTATAGGTCAATATTGGTAGTAGTTTATTTAACTATCAATCAACATTCACAACAATCACTAGACTTCAAATAATTTTCCCCTAGTTATTTACTTTCAAAATATCTTTGCAAAATATATTTTCACATTTCAACCATTTGAGAACAAATTTCAAATCACTTTTCACCTTTCAATCTTTTGAAAAAAAAAATCACATCAATTTTCACACTTCAATCCTTTGAAAACAAATTTCAAATCACCTTCCTCACGTAAAATAAATTTCCAAATATTTATTTAATTCCACTGAAAAATTTTGCCAAGTACAAATACTCTAAAATAATTCAAATCACTTATCCAAAATACTCTTGGAGACATTTAAAATAAAACTACCTTTACATAAATATTAGTTATGAAAACATTATACTAATTATCACAAATATAAGACTTCAAGTCCAAACTAATTTTAAAATAAAATTAGTAAATAGGGTATAACTATTTAAATAACCAGCTTCTAAAACAAATATCAATTTAAATCTTTAATTAACTACTTCTATAATTAATTAATTAAATCTTTCCTTTAAAGATTATCAAAATAACTTAAGAAAATAATTTCTTCCAAAATATTTTAAAACCAACTCTAGAAATTTTAAATTTATATTTGAAAGCTGCTTCTAAAAACATACTCGGCTTTTCAGGGAACAAACATTTTCCATTTCAAAATGGTCCATTTAAATCAATCGATAAATCCTTCTTGATTTAATTTAATTTATATTCCAAATCCGTAAATTTCTTACCACACTTTAAAAATAAATCAACATTTATTTTTAAAACAAACTTCCCTTTCCTTTTTAAATTTCCATTGTGAATTTAAATTTTTTGAATATCTAATAATATATGATTTTCAAATTGACTTCAAAAATCATTTCCAAACACCAAATAAATTTCCAAATTGATTTCAAATTTTATTTAAACACCAAATCAAATTAAAATTTATTTCTAAATTTATTTCAAACATCAAATCGATCTTCGTTCAAACACCAAATTAATATTCATATTGATTCCTCAAAGATTTTTTTTACACCAAATCAATTTTCGAATTTATTTTTAAAATAAATTCCTTTATCTCTTCCAAACTATTTAAAATCCGTATTTTAAAATAAATTCTTCAACTGTTGAATAATATTACTCGAAATCCATTTATTAAAATCCTTTCCCATATTTTTTAAATTAATTCAATCGGATTCAAAAATAAAACTTTATCTTTTTTAAATTCCTTTTAAATTTATCCAATTCTCAAAAATAAATTTTACTATAAACTTTCAACTTGAATTTCAAAATCCAATTTTATTTATTGCCGGTATCCTACGATACCAAAAATATATTCGGCTAAACTATAGCCTTCAATGATTTCAATCACAAATAATATCGCACACAGATTATAAATAATCAACACACAATATTGAAACAAATTCAAATATTTGAGGAATCCAGTTGGATCCCTCTAACCTGTTTCTCTGCATCCATAGACATTAGCACAACAATTAAATACCAATTCCACTTCGAGGTGGAATGTCGTTGTATATGGGATTAATATAATATCATCCGCTATTATACGGCGCATAGGGTCTCATTCGCTATATAATGCGAGAAATCAATCACTCCAAATACATATATAATACCAATCCCACTTCGAGGTGGAATATCGCGGTAAATGGGTTTATATAATATCCTTGGCTATTATGCGGTGCATAGGGTCTAATCCAATATAACTGATAATAATTTATCATCCAAGCACACAATCAACAATTTTAAATTTAACTACTTAAAATTAAATCGGAAAATTCAATTGAGTGAGAAGATCTCACCTTTTTTTTTATTTTGCAATCCATTTCCCTCTCGACTATTATCTCCAAATTTTAGACCTTGTAACAACATTATAAGGTTTATTAACACTATGAACTAATCAAACAATTAATTTGTTTTAAATAGATTTATTTAACTAAAAATTAAATTTAAAACTAAATTTCCTTTTTAAATAATCTTTGGTAACCAAAATAATTAAGTTAACTAAACAAATTAATCACTAAAATAAATTAGCAAATTGTAATTTGTTTTTCCGCTTTTTTCAACTGCATATAAAAATAAGCTATGTGGGTTTTTAAAATCTTATTTATTTCCAAAATCTTATAATAATTCCCTGTTTAACATTTTCCTTTCCAGTAAACAACATAATTAGTAATTTTTAAAATGTACTATATATATATATAAATATAAAAAAAAATTGAAAACAACACATACCTTACTGTATTTTTCTTTGACGAACGAAATGAAATCACAGTTTGATTAAAAGTTTTAACCTGAGTAAATAAATAATTAAAATGTTAAATTAATTTTACCTCAGCAAATACCTCACGCTCACCCTAACTGCCCTCCAACGATCGACTACACCACGCAGCCTTCGTCGAAGTCAATTTCGGACCACCGGCACCTGCGACTTCAATCACCGCTTCCATCGCATCTGAACTACAGCTGCCCGCCTGCGTCACCTTCCCTTGCCGCCGAATTCAAGTTCGACCTCGCTTTCATGGCCGCCTGCCGCGCCTGAGTCTGGCCATCGTGAAACCTAGCTCGAATCGCCGAGATCGCCAGAGCACGAATCGATTGAATTGATTGCTTCCAGACTTGAATCGAAATAGGTTTCTGATTCACCCAAGCATCCAACGTTCGAATCAAATCGATATTGAGCAGTTGAGGGAAGGGAAGACGGAATCAATGGTTAATTCCTTTTCACTGTCGAATGAATCTCCCCTTTTCGAGATTTGAATAGGCTTCGGCCTTATTATTTTTTTATCTTTTGAAGCTGCTGTTGATATTGAATGAAGATAATGGTTTTCGTTGCAAAAGAATTTGATTTTTGATTTCTCTGTTGTTGATTTTGAATGAATCCAATGCGTGCCGAAAATTTGCCAAGTGTTTAGGAAAGAAGAAACGTGTATTTTGCCTTATGAAATATTATTATAATAAACATATATATTAAAATTTAAATTTAAATTCAAATCGTATCAATTTCACAACTCACAATCTTGATCTCCAATTGAGGCGTGGCACCAGTCGTTTATAAGGTTACACCCCTATTCCGAACATACTGGAAAAGGTTTCGAGTCCAAGTTCGATCATATGGAGAAGATAGCTTTTTGAATCCAGTTATTAAATTAAATTTCGATATAATTTTCAGCTCGTTTTATTATTGTTATCCCGCCTTTTGGCAAGGCCGTGACACCAAGAGCTTGACTAGGAACCAAGGATGAATCATTATGGAGATCATTAATACATAGGTCCACTATCGATATCGATAAAAAAAATTCGAGTCCGGACCAAGCTACAACTGACAAAACATGATGAACTAGGCCGTGGAAGCCGGCATTCCAAATTTCAAGCCAATCCGAGTACATATGCTCAAGATATGACCGATGCAAGTTGAAGGAAAAAGCCACATTTTTGTATCCATCGAAAAGCTTAACTTCGTATCGATAGGTCCGTATCCATCATCACGTCTCAATTTGTATCCATCAACTTCGCATCGATCGGGTTCGAATCCATCAAGAGGCCTAATTTCGACTCGATCTCATTCGAATTCATCAATAAGCCTTGGCAAAACTTGATCTCATACGAATCCATTGGAAGACCATGCATTTCGTATCAATTGGCTCAAGCCTACTCCGCATCCATCAGGTGTCTACTTGGCTCGTATCCATCGAGGAAAGTCCTGTTTGTAACCATCAGTCTCCATTGGTTCGTATCCATCAATGTTATTGTTGTTCGAATCCATTGAGTTATCACTACTTCGTATCCATTAATGTTATTGCTGTTCGAATCCATCGAGTTATCACTACTTCGTATCCATCAACATGAATTAGATAACGGTCATCGATACAAATGAGACGAGATTCATGGAGTCGAAAAGGTTAAACCGGAGCAAAGAGTGGATCGGTGCAAGAAGTGCACGCCACGTTGCTGCTAGGTCACGTGTATCATCGAGTCGAATTGATCGATTCGAATTAATCGATTCGAAGGAAGCAGTGCAGCCGAAAATCCAATTTCGTATCGACCATAACTCAAAATACACTGATCCAAATGCTATGAAATTTTCACAGGAGATTACGTGCAAGCCAAAGATTGCTTCCACCAAGTTTCAGCTCCATCGGACATGATCTTGATTGATAGAATTGATTTCGTATCGATCACGGATCGAGTCGAAACTCTCCAGGATCGGTCGCATGGGTTCCCTCACGTGCCAGAACGAGTCTCCCGATGTTTGAGCGCGATATCAACCTCCTACGCCTATAAATAGAGCCCCAGCCTACAGAAGAAGGATCTTTTGATTCTCAAGCGCCCAGACTCTGCCTGATCGAGACTTGCACCATACTCTTGCGGTTGAATTTGAGTTCCAAGTTGTATTTTGTTGTTGTTTGCTGTAATCACTGGTAATTGTTCAAAGAGAATCAATGAATTCATAAAAAATTCATAGTGGACGTAGGCAACACGCCGAACCACTCTGAATCGCATGTCTGTGCATTTATATTCATGTTAGTTGGAGTTTTTGTTAGATAACTTCATTTTAAATTTATATTCTTCACTGTTATCTCTTCAAAAACTTCCGAAGAGTGTTGTGCCCAATTTTGGTACAAACACTTTGGTGCTTTCACCGAGAAAACCCAGATTTTCTCCTGCTCCTTGGATCTATCGTCGATACCAGATTGCATAAATCTAAAAGAGAGATCCAAATCACTGATCCGAATTCCTTCCATTCTACTCAGATTTGCATAAGGTCTAGGAAAGGAGTTCAACCTTCAAGATGGTTAGCACAAGGACCACCTCCAACGTTGGCGATCAAGAAGGCTGGGATAGATAGAAATCCATGCTACTGCCTCCCTCTAACCAAGACGCTACCGGACCATCGGAACCATCAGGCCCGGTTACCCGACAAGAGTTCTAGTTGCTGCTTCAAGAGCTGACCTAGAGTCAGAAACAACTAACAGAGCAGCTACACCCAAATGCCGAGCTAACCAGCCAGCTGAATCGCCAGAAGCAGAAGCGATCTAGGAGAGATCATGCATCTCGCTCCTCCACCGAAAGTTCATCCTCTTCTGATTATTATCATCGATCTTCACGACCCCGACTGGATGGAAGTCACACAAACTGCCGGACATCAACCGGCAATGACCGTTGGGCAGTTGAGAGTTGGTCCATCGGCCAGTTTCCAGACCGGACCCTCCTCACGAGAGGGTATCGCTCCTCATTACACCACAGACTACCGCACTACGACCGCCGCGGTTGAACCAGGGGTCGATGCCCGAAATCTATCGAACCTGGACCGTCGACAGCATCCGGTCCAACCTCATGATGTGGAACCCGACCATGCTTTGGCTCGACACACACGGAACGTACAAATGACAGATCTCCCGACCATGATACGTCAGATGATCCGTGAGAGCCAGGGTCTCACGAATGACGATTGGGGAATCTCCCGAAGTCACACTCGTTTTACGAACGATATACTTACTACTGAACCCCCTCGGCGATTCAGGATGCCGACTCTACCCATGTACGAGGGAAACTCAAACCCCAACCAACATATTTTGAAGTATGAACGGTCGATGAGCGCCGCTAGGGCTGACGATGCAGTGAAATGCCGCAGTTTTCCCATTTCCCTGGAGGGCATCGCTACCATGTGGTTCACTCGGCTGCCACCTCGATCCATTTCCTCCTTCGACCAGTTGGCCACAAAATTTATTGAGATATTCTGCATGCACGTCGCAAGGCCGAAAGATGTCAACACTCTATCTAGCGTCACCCAAGCTCCTGGAGAGATGCTCAGACGCTACTTAGAGAGATTCCACGCTGCGTGTGCAGAAATCGGCAATCCGAACGATAACTCCATTCTTATGGCGCCGACTAAGGGGATTGACCCTAATTCTGAATTTGGCAACTGGTTGGCTGGAAAACCACCGGCATCATTGGACCGTTTCTACGCCAAGGCGGCTCAATTCCTGAGAAGGGAAGATGCGAAACAGTCTAGGAAACAAACTGATGCAGGGCCAAGCATGAAAGGGACCCAAAGCAATGTTGCGATCGAACAGTCTAGCGAGAGTTTCGAAAAAGTTCAGTTGAATGTTCAGAACAAACAAACTCAGCGGAGGGAGAATGTGAGTCAGAATAGAAAGCGAGATCAGAGTCGTGGCCTACAGCGCAAGAATCATATGTTTGACAACTACACTCCTTTGAATATGTCACTGGAGAACTTGTATTTACAAACCTGTAATACAATTCAATATAAAAAACCTGCGCCAAAACCGTCGTCGGAAAGGCAAATCCAGACGGAAAAATTTTGCAGGTTTCATGAAAGCTACGGGCACAATACAAATGAATGTCATCATTTGCAAGATCTCGTGGAAAAGTTGATTAGAGAGAGGAAGTTGGAACAATTTGTGCGGGTGCCACAGCCTGGAGGAGCGGGCTCGTCAAACCAGAATAATACGCTTGATCGGGCGAGACATGAGAACCCCGCCCGTACCGGCGGGAGATTAGTGATAAACGCCGTTAGTGGCGGACCCGCTTTATCAAGAGCCTAGAACGACGAGGATCTTCATCACTGTTACACATGACAGGCTTCATTTATTTATTCTATAAATCCTTTTCAATTCGTCTTTTCATTTTGAAGTTCGAATTTGTAATAAGGCACTGACTTTGCCATATTTTTCAGCTCCAGCAATAAATTACCAACTCTTCAAGCTAGAGCTGTGATTCACCGAGTGTAACATTCAACTATCACGGCGCACGAAGAGCTAAGTTCTATCGTACGATTAAATTTATTCAAATAGGGAGTGACTATGATACGACCAGCCACTCACTAAGTGAAACCTCAGCTCGGCGGTAAGCCATCACATTAAAGGCAAAACTAGACTGACACACAACAGTCCTATCACTAACTCCAGATTCTCAGAGTGAGAATTGGAGTACAAACATCAACTCTAGGTTCCTAGAGTGCGAACGGGAGTATAAACACTAAGTCCAAATTCCCAGAGTGCGAATTGGAGTATAAACATCAACTCTAGGTTCCCAGAGTGCGAACCGGAGTATAAACACTAACTCCAAATTCCCAGAGTGCGAATTGGAGTATAAACATCAACTCTAGGTTCCCAAAATGCGAACCAGAGTATAAACACTAAATCCAAATTCCTAGAGTGCGAATTGGAGTATAAACATCAACTCTAGGTTCCAAGAGTGCGAACCGGAATATAAACACAAACTCCAAATTCCTAGAGTGCGAATCGGAGTGTAAATATCAACTCTAGGTTCCCAGAATACGAACCAGAGTATAAACACTAACTCCAAATTCCCAGAGTGCGAATTGGAGTATAAACATCAATTCTAGGTTCCCAGAGTGCAAACCGGAGTATAAATACTAACTCCAAACTCCTAGAGTGCGAGTTCGAGTATAAAACTTATAAATACGGCTTCGAAGAGGATGGACCCGTCCGCCTAACGACTTCGACCGTATCCTAAACAAGTTCGAGGAGGATGGACCCGTCCATCTAAGACCTCGCTTGTTAGCTTGGGGTGGATGTGGCCTGACCATCCACGATCCCGATAAATCCATCGTTCCCAGAGTGTGAATGAATTCCTAAAAAGCCCGAACAGGTGTGACTGCCCATCTGTCAGCCAACTCCAAATTCCCAAAACGTGAATTGGGGTATAAACATCAATTCCAGGTTCTCGGAGTGCGAACCGAAATATAAATGCTAACTCTAAATTCCCAGAGTGTGAATTGGAGTATAAATACAAAGTCAAAGTTCCCGAAATGTGAACTGTGTTACAAAAGTCGATAATTTTCGGATTCCCGTAGTGCGAACCAGATTATCGATTACAAATGACTCTGCGTCCCCGGAGTGCGGTCAGATTATAGGTATAACTGGAGTGCGAACGACCACTCATAAGTTAACCTAAGTCCCTAGAGTGTGGACATGTGCTCAAGATTTGTGATAGGTGCGATTGACCACCGAAATATAAATACTGATCCTCGGAGTGTGGATGCGATTATCATCAGTGAATGCACACAATTGAAACCTCTCACCTTTCACTTGCTTCATCATCGAGTTGACGAGTTAAGCCTGGAAGGCAGAGATAGAAGTGCGATCATTAGCTAATCATTACAACTGGATCCCCAAGTTAAGGACAGTGCTTAAGTGTTAAACATTGACTGAAACAATACGACATCGAGTATCCAGCTTAGTCTTGTGTCGCAGCTTGTATCCATGATTATAAAACTTGTGTATGAAACAGATTCAGCTCCAGAACTGATACTCCACTAGCATACCAAGCAATGATTCGAACGTTATAACACTTAAGCGTAAAAGACAGGAAAAACAGTTGAAGCAAAGAAAATAAAATTTTATTTCAACTAACTGGAAACGAGAATTTGTATACAAGTTCTTCCAAAAAATGCCTTCTAGCGGGGGCCGAATCCGCGTCTATACACGACCTACTAAAGCAAAAGTAAACTCCTAACTACCCAAAAGTGTGCATAAGGAATCTATTTATTCCTTCTTCTTCCTCGGCTTTTTCTTCAGTGTGAAGCCGCTGGCATCGCTAACGGGCTTTCGTTTCGAACTTTTCTCTTTAGGCGGGGAATCTCCGAACGAAGGCATGATATCGATCTCTTCCTCCGAATTCAAGTCTACGGGGATGCTCTCTTCAGGAGGAGTCGGAGGAACTGGATCTGCAACCGAGGGCGGAGTAGACACTCTAGTTTCAACCAGCGTCCCCCCGGGTGATATCATCCTAAGTGGAGTCGACCAGGCGCCGTCACTCCACCCTCAGAATCACCGCCATGAGCCGCTGCCTCCATCTCAGCATTAATTTCAACCAGTATCTCCACTTCTCGAATAACACGAGCTTCGCTGGGGGCAACAGTGGACTGTGACGAAGTACTAGAAGCAGGCAGGAATGCACCAAGAACGAACGGCATGTCTGCAAAAGGGTCGCTGTGTCGGCCCAGGAGCTCATTCATCATCTGCTCGTCAAAGGAAGTTGAGCTCTCTTGTGTCATCTCAATCGACGCGACCGCAGTCACGGTGATCGCCTCAGTAATGATGGCCTCCTACACTTGATGTGATTCTTGGATTGCAGGAGGCGCTGTCAATGTAACTTCGCTCACTGGACAAGGAAGAAAATAAGTTGTTAGAACATGCTTCAAAAACAAGCCCTTCATTTCAGATACACATGAAATTTGTTCAGAGTACCTTCCTTATTTCGGCTTGCGGCTGGCTGAAAAGCTTCGGATGAATGCTCCTTAATAGGAGATAGGCGTGACTGTTTTGGGTCATAAGCCGGGACGGGTTGAGGCTCGGTCACTGGAGCAGGCTCAGGTGGAGGCGGAGTAGTAATTTCTGAGCTTGTAACATGATGCGTAACTCCGGAACCTTCCCCGACTTCTTGGTGCTGGACGCCGAGTCTTTCTCTTGCGTGAGAAATCATAAAATCATGAAGAACTTTCTTCTCATCATCATTTAGTACGCGGTTCTCCAATTCAAACTTGTCAAAGGAGCCGCCCAACCGTCCAGTTTTCTCCTCCTCAACCAGCAAGTTCCAGGCGTTATACAGATGTGTTGGGTAGTCATCAAGCCAGGCTAAGTCTCTGTGCCTCAACACATTTGCATTGTAAGTAATGAGAAGCTCCTCTATGTCAGCTTCTAACTTGGTTTCCGCCAATCGGGCCCTCTCCCGACCTCAGCCTCAACCTCGCGGACCTTTTCCATGGCCGCATCTCTCTCCCTCTGAAGCACAACCGCTTGGTCACACATTTCTTGCGCAGCAACGTTGGCAGCATCCTTTTCCTTTATGATTTCAGAAAATTTGGACTTAATCTCATTAAGCTCTTTAAGGGCTGCGTCCCGTTCAGCGATACCGACGGTGTTCCTGTGGCCCATGCCCTCCACTGTGGCATAATGCTCCCGCTTCATTCTGTCCATCGTCGCATGGGCCTCTTCGGCATTCTTAAGGGCCTCAATCTCAGATTGGCGAGAAGACTCGGCCTCGCTATTGAGTGCTTGAATAATACGATCTTTCTGGCCGAGTTCTTTCTCCAGCTTTTCAATCATGACTGCCCGGTCGAAGGCCACCTTCGATGCTTTTTTCGCGGTTTTCGATCATTCCTCATACTGGAAAAATATGTCCGCGACATAATCATGCACTGTAGTTTCAGCCGACGCCGGGATCCTTTTCAAGCATGGGGGAAAGACGAATCCATCAAAACATATATCAGGAAAGTCCTTTTTCAACTGAGCGAGCCTCATCGCTCCTTCCCCAATGGGCTTGACGAGAGCATGTGCAGTAGTTGAAGGATCTGCCACTTCAGTTGGACGATGAGAGTCGGACCGTGAAGAGCGGGAAGACGGCTTGTGCCATGGAGTTTTGGACGCCTCGAAACATGAACCGAAGGCGGTGCGGGAGCTCTGGGAGGGGGTGTGCGAGATCGGGATCGGCGTACATATCCTCTCCCTATCAAACCGCTCCTGGCTGGAATAGCCTTGATCATGATCCCCATCTCCTTCCCTCTTGTGTGACTCGTAGTAGGACGAAGATTTACGTTTGCTACGTAGACTACCGAGCATTGAGCCTCGACCGAACATGGTGTCTGCAAAGCAAAACCGAAACGAAGTTAGTAATCTTCAGAAAAAGGCAGCTTACGGTCAAAAATCGTGTAGTGTCGTGAAGTGTGTATGTATGTGCATCCCCGCGACCAACCGGATGTGTCAACTACGCTAGCGGGCAGAGATTCGCTTAAAACTAGGACGTGTTGGAGTTCATCCAATCAGGCATCATGCTGCACGGACACATCATCCGGAATGGGAAGATCGACGAGCCCTTCGTAAAGACTTTCTGTTCTTGGAGGAGACATCTTCGAAATTCTAATTCCGGAGGCGGGCCGGGACATGACAACAGATTTCCATCTCCCCTTTTTGGATGGCTTGAAAACGGCTGCCTTGCCTTTTCTCTTCTCTTCGGCATCCTGGGCTGCATCCGCAGGCTCGCCCAACGGTTCCTCGTCAATGTGGGTTCTTTCAGAGTCAGCCTCTTCGATTATAACAACTCTAGGATTTTTTCGCTTAACTCGCTCCCTCAAGATAGTTCTTAATGCACCGTCGAGCCTTATACTTTGTCTTTCCTCGATCAGCCTAAGAATTCTGAGATTCCTATCCATCAGGACCAAGTCAATATTCCTATCTTCGCCTGGGACCTCTTGAAGAACCCGGACTATTTCCTTGTAGTATCCGCCTTCGGGCCGCTGAATTATGGCTGTAAAGAAAAAGAAATATGAGTTCAGTTTCATCTACAACTGTCTTGTCGACAACTCGAGAAGATAACAATACTCATGTCTAAATAGCCATCGTCTGGCAAATCCTGGGGGCATCCAACATAGAACCACTCCGTCTTGAAGTAGCTCATCCTGGTCCAAGACCCCGTAATTATTTGGCAATTTCTCACGGCCTCTAGAAATGCGAAGGACGGACTGTCTGTCCGACTCTTGTAGTCGAACAAATATCTTATCTCGGTCAGTTGGGGTGGTCGATAGAAGTGCTCCATAAATGCAACGAACAAGCTATTGAGTAGGGCATATCCATTTGGGTGTAGCTGAGATGGGGCGATCCCTATAAAGGACAGCACTTCTCTTATATACTGATTGAACGGAGGGGGGCGTCCCAGCTGCGCATGCATGTCGATTGAATGCGGTATACCCTTCCGGAGGATTGTGTGGTCTGTCATTTGGTCCTGGCAGTAGCACATCGTCCATCGACAAACCGTGCCTTAGGCATATTCTCCCTAGCATATCTTTCGAAATGTTGTACGGAACAGAGTCTGGCAGACTATTGATAAGAGGTGCGTCTGCTACCTCGTCCGGGGCTGGATCGATAACTTCCACCTCAATCTCAGGTATTTCAAGCACGGGAGGAATTGAACTCTGAGTTTCCTGTGGTTGCGAGCTTAGAGTTTCCATAACTAGCTAACTCACGAGAAATCATCATTAGACGACAAAGAGCCCGTGTGTTCCCCATGTGTAGAGTTTGTGTTGTGCAGTGCAGTGCTATACATTACTTGAAAAGATTTTGCAGAGTTAAAGGAAATTTGCAAACGACAATGATAATCGGGGTCCAGTTGGAGTAACCGTCATTGCTGACTGTCATCACCAAACCATCCAGATGTTAGCGATCGATCCAAATTAAAGTCTGGTATCATGTTATTAAATTATGGTTCCATCGACGAGCTTCGAAGGGCAGTTAAACATGATGTTCTATAGTTAAGTCCAGATATGCAAAAATGAAGCTCGCCGGAGTCAAGTGTTCAAATATGCAAAAAATTCCCAAATTCATCAAATTTGGGCTTGGAATCGATCACCATGGTTCAAGCTCGTATTGGTAGAGGGGACCTCACTTTCGTATCGATCACATTTGAATCAATACATTTCGTATCATTCAGATTCGACTCGATGCACTTCGTATCGATAGATTCGTATTAACTTTGTATCGATCACAACTTGGCAGTCTCGTATCGATCAGGGTGTGCATTGTTTCGCATCGGGCAAAGATGATGAAGTCCGCATCGGTCACTTACCCAGAATTTCATATCGATCATTTACCCTGCAGTTTCGAGTTAATAACCTTGAATCGATACGAATTGCCTCCACTCTGGATCGATAAGAACTTCATCACACATCGGTCAATTCTGCATCGGTACGAACTCTCCGCCTTATGGTCGATACGAAGCCATTTCTTTCTTTTCATCGGTACGAAATGAAGGCCAAGCAACCCTCAATTGATTGTCCGTATCCTTAGCCCTTTCTTCCCAAACCTACACGAGCGCCGCCATGGCCACTCTCAACAAAAATTTTGACCCAGATCTGGCCTTAGCGTTTGCCGAAATTAGCAATTGGAAAATATAAGATGGATCTGAGATTTAAACTTTGTCGCGTGAGTTTAGTCGCAATTAATTCGTTACCTAGATTGAAGTCGATGTTTGAAGGATGAAATGGATGAATCTGATCGATTCGAAGGCAGTATACAGTTCCTCGTTTTTCTCGAGTTCGTGGATCGATGCGAAAGTAAAAATAGAGGGGGCAAAAGTAAAAGGTAAAAAGGTGGAAAATGACGGAGTCCAGGGTATTTATATAAGGGCAGGTGTGAAGAAACGGGGTGATTCGCCTCCCGGTCCAAATGGCCGGTCACTACAGGTCAACCTCTATATCGAGTCGAACGATGAATTCGAATCCATCAGTCCAAGCCCCTGTCGATTTGAAATGGTAGATAGGTCTATCGATACGAAGAGCATGGCGAAGGTAACTTTGGAAACGTTAAATTCTATCGACTCGAAATCTCTACGCGCATCCGCGAATTTGCAATTCCATCCACGGCCCATCGTATCGAACTGTATCATTCGAATACATCGATACACGGTCCCCAGAGGCTTACAACGGTCGATACGAACGATGATTTCGTGTCCATCATGACCCATACATATCGATGCAAGGGCAACCTTTCAAACTCCTGTATCGATCCAGGACAGGATCGATACGAAGGAACGTCCAAAAACAACCATCAAGCGTTGTTACAACTCAAGTTTCACTTCGGTTCAGGAGAGGATCGATGCGAAATTCGGTACAAGAAAACTGACAACGACTCGTGAACATGCAACGTTAACGAGAGTCAGGCTAACATATGTACATATATGTCAAACTAATATTCGATTTCCAGCGTTAACAGGAATTGGATATTCATTTAAACGATTACGGCGACAAACAATTTAGCATTGTCATACAGCAATCAGTTATAGCAGTGCAGGGTTGCAACCTTCAACAAAAAGAAAATGACTGTTCAGAATGAAGACTGCAGCTTTTCAAAGCACGTCATATTTCCACAATACGTACTTTGGGGGGCAAATTTTATCCCGCCTTTTGGCAAGGCCATGACACCAAGAGCTTGACTAGGAACCAAGGATGAATCCCCCTAGAGATCGTTAATACAATAGGTCTACTATGGATATCGGTAAAAAAAATCCGAGTCCGGACCAAGCTACAACTGACAAGACATGATGAACTAGTAAGTGGAAGCCGGCATTCCAAATTTCAAGCCAATCCGAGTAAATATGCTCAAGATATGACCGATGCAAGTTGAAGGAAAAAGCCACATTTTCGTATCCATCGAAAAGTTTAACTTCGTATCGATAAAGTCTGTATCCATCATCACGTCTCAATTCATATCCATCAACTTCGCATCGATCGGGTTCGAATCCATCAAGAGGCCTAATTTCGACTCGATCTCATTCGAATCCATCAATAAGCCTCGGCTAAACTCGATCTCGTACGAATCCATCGGCAGAGCATGCAATTCGTATCAATTGGCTCAAGCCTACTTCGTATCCATCAGGTGTCTACTTGGCTCGTATCCATCGAGGAAAGTCATGTTCGTAACAATCAGTCTCCATTAGTTCGTATCCATCAATGTTATTGTTGTTCGAATCCATCGAGTTATCACTACTTCGTATCTATTAATGTTATTGTTGTTCGAATCCATCGAGTTATCACTACTTCGTATCCTTTAATGTTATTGTTGTTCGAATCCATCGAGTTACCACTACTTCGTATCCATCAACACGAATTAGATAACGGTCATCGATACAAACGAGGCAAGATTCATGGAGTCGAAACGGTCAAACCAGAGCAAAGAGTGGATCGGTGCGAGAAGTGTGTGCCACGTCGCCGCTAGGTCATGTGCATCATCGAGTCGAATTGATCGATTTAAAGGAAGCAGTGCAGTCGAAAACCCAATTTCGTATCGACCATAACTCAAAATCCACCGATCCCAATGCTATGAAATTTTCACAGGAGATTACGTGCAAGCTAAAGATTGCTTCCACCAAGTTTCAGCTCCATTGGACACGATCTTGAACGATACGAATTGATTTCGTATCGATCACGGATCGAGTCGAAACTCTCCAGGATCGGTCGCGTGGGCCCCCTCACGTGCCAGAACGAGTCTCCCGAAGTTTGAGCGCGATATCAGCCTTCTATGCCTATAAATAGAGCCCCAGAGCCTGCAGTAGAAGGTTCTTTTGATTCTCAAGCGCACAGACTCTGCCGGATCGAGACTTGCACCATACTCTTGCTGTTGAATTAGAATTTCAAATTGTATTTTGCTGTTATTCGCTGTAATCACTTGTAATTGTTCAAAGAGAATCAATACAGTCACAAAAACTTCATAGTGGACGTAGGCAACATGCCGAACCACTCTAAATCACTTGTATGTGCATTTACATTCCTGTTAGTTGGAGTTTTTGTTAGATAATCTTCATTTTAAATTTATATTCTTCACTGTTATCTCTTCAAAAACTTCCGTAGAGTGTTATGCCCAATTTTGATACAAGCACTTATTGTACGGCCAAACAATTACTCCAAACACTACAAAAATTGAAATCCGATAATAATACCATATTACGGATCCAATGGAGCTGGTTTCGTCGAATTCCGAGACTGCGTCCGGGAGGCTATTTTTAAATATCGATTTAAACGATATAAATTTCAAAACCGAACAAATCATTTTCAAATTCAATTCTGAAGCTTTCATTACCTTTAGTATTATCAATATAAATTTTCTAAACCTTTGAAATATTTTTAATCGCCTCAAAGCTGAAGATTCAATTTTTAGCTAACCTCAATAAATTAAATTCAATAATTTAATTACCAAATAAATCCTTATATTTGAAATTTAAGTTAAACTAACATTCAAATATTTAAAATCAATTCAATATTTCAATTTCAAACGTTCAAAGTTCTAGGTCGTCACACTTCGTCTCATCTTTTTTATAGGCTAGTGACCTATGGGTTTTATGGATTTCGGTTCATCGGGCGTACAGTTACTGTACTACGTCGTTGTTCCAAATTATATAAGTTTCCAATTCATCGGATGTACCATTATTGTACTACGTCGTTGTTCCGAATTATACGAGTTTTCGGTTCATCGGACGTACCGTTATTGTACTACGTAGTTGTTCCAAATTATTCGAGTTTCAGGTTCCTCGGACGTACCATTATTGTACTATGTCGTTGCACCGACTCTATGGTTAGCGACCATTGGATAGTGACCCGTTTATAATACGTGTTGGTGAGTTTTCATGCTCCCGTTTGTGATAGGCTTCCCCCTTTTATAATTTCTGGATTTCTAATTATTGATTTTTGGAATTTGTGTTTCACCATTTTTTTTGATTTGTATTGATAAGTTCTATCAATATTTGTGGTTTGGTGAATAATCTAGGAATATAATATTCTTTTTGGTGAATTGAGAAAATTTGAGATATTGTATGATTTTTGTTGTTATCATACATTTCTATTATATTAATCCTATCTCATTTTATATGATATTTATAGCTAGACTGATCCGTTTATTATTTTACTTCTTAAATAATACCCGGGTCAGACCGAGGTGGTATAGGCTCTTGACTTCTTAGTTGGGACTAGCTTTTGATTTTTGGCTGACTACTTAGCTTAGTGGTTTTTGTTTTTATACATTCGAGATAGAGACTCCTTGATGTATATATATTCTTTTGTCTGGTACTTGTATCTATTCTTTTGTGATGTAATGGATCTTGTATGACCATTACTTTGATGTACACTTTTATGTGATATACTCATATCTGTTTCCGCCTTAGTGATATGAATATATGTGATTAATTTGTGTTATGCTTGTTTTATATTTGTTTTCAAAGATCACATAGCCACTGTGTAGTAGCTTTGAGTTTGTAATTGATGTGTCAGATTTCCTCTTAAAACGAAATGCATGTAATACTATGTGACATATTGGTACTCGCACAAAGCAATTGTACAGATGGTCGCTCCTCAACAGCCTTATTCTTCGTGCTAGTTGACGGTATTACCCCGTAGTGTCCTTGGCTAGTGTGAGTATAGAGGTGGGGCGTCACAGCTCAGTATTAAAGCCAAACTTCGGAACAATATAGAATATTCTAGCAAGGATCATTGTCCTAAGTCTCTCTTAGGAATCATGCCTTAGGATTTAATTCGAGTCATTGGACCCGTTCTATCATGTTTTCTTTTGTGATGCCTTATTTTATCAATCAAGCTTGTTTGATATTCATTTTGAGAATAACCTTTTTCCTCTTCTTTCTTTCTTAAAAAAGAGATGGTTAGATCTGGTAGTCCTAGCGTTGGTCAATCCAGTAGTCCTCTGGATGGCGTATTCACGTTTGTCTAACAACTTCTGGATCTTTTAAAGAATCAAAGGTTTATCTGTGCTTTGAGTGAGAACCCCAAAAAGGTTTTACCTTTGAAACTAGAAGTTTTCTTTCGATCAGCTTGTAGATATCACTCTACGACAAGAAGAGACCGATAAAGGAAGTGATAGTGATGTTGAAGTTGTGGTTGCCAAACAGAACTTCAACAATAAAATGAAGAGGCCTATTAAGTTCAAAGGCCCAATCCCAACAAGAAAGGAAAGCAAGAAACTTCGGTAGCAAATACTCCCACCTCTAGTCGTGGACAATGCAACAATTGTGCTTCTACGGACCACTATGCAAATAGGTGTTTGGAACCCCTTTTTGTCGTTATTGCAAAAGTTCGGGTCATCTTATATCTACATGTCCCATACTTCAAAGTAGGCGAGAGGGAGAGCTGAATGTTGTGCAAGCCCCTAGTAACCCTTCTCTTGATCAAGATATTTTTCATTCAATCCTTGATGGCATTATTTTATTTCGTGATCTACCTATTAGAGTTCTTTTTGATATGGGTGCATCTCACTCTTTTATATCAAAAGAACGTGTTGATGCTTTGTCTTTAAATATTATGGGCTTGATGACTTTACTGAGAATTACGAATCCGGTTAGTGGATCCGCAACATTCAGTTTACTTTGTAATGGTGTCAAGATTATTTTATGTGATTACTCTTTCCGAGCTGATTTGCATGTGATGCGTTACTTAGGCTTCGGAATTGATTTTTCGAAAAGGATTGGCTTAATCATTATGAAGCTCATATCATATGTCACGAGAGGACTATCCATCTTCGACGTTCTCAATCTGTTAAGCAGTTTTTTTTATTTTTCTTAATGATTTCGATTTCCAATTTAGTGACATCACTTTATTCTTTAAACCTACATGATGAGGAAAATGTTATTTCTCTCATTCAAGTAGTTTGTGAATTTTCTGACACTTTTGAGCTTGTCTTAGAATTACCACCTAAGCGATCTACTGAGTGGTGCTAAGGTCTTTTCAGCTCGACCTTGCCACCGGTTTTCATCAGCTATGAGTTGTGGAGGATATCGTTCCACTTACCGCATTCCGCACTCGTTACGGTTCTTATGAATGGCTCATGATGTCATTCGATTTGTCCAGCTTATTTCATCCATCTTATGGATCGAGTATTCTGCGAATATTTCAATGAGACTATCCTTGTATTCATTGATTTTGGATGAAAATAACAATTTAAAATTTGCAAATCTTTTTAATAAGATATCTATCTATAAGTATAATTGGATTTTGTTCTTAAAACGAGAAAGAATATTCGTAAAAATTTTAAGAGACATGTTTATCATATAGAAGATGATTTTGTGTTGTTTTTCCCATTGAGTGCTTTAATAATTCTAGTTGATGCGCTTGATCAGCGTTATCGATATGAATCTCCTAGACGCTACGATGAGACAGTCAGACACAATAAATTGACTTGTAAAAAGTAATTTTTCTGAAAAGATAATTACATAACGTTAATTATAATTTTGAATGTTTTAAGCTTTTCGGGAAAGAGGATCGTTTAAAAGAACTCCTTTCTGATGCTCATATTCTTGTGATTCCCAAAGGGAACCAAGATTATACTATTTGTACCGATGTTAATCATATTGGTTTGTGTGTCATTCTCATGCAAAAAGGGAAAGCGTTATCGCTTATGCTTCTAGGCAGCCAGCCGAGGCTAGATATGCCATTCATGATTTAGAGCCCGCGGCTATTGTATTCGCCCTTAGAATTTGACGTCATTATCGTTTGGAAGAGAAATTTATTCTCTACACCGATCATAAATTTTTAAAGTATTTATTTTCTCAAAAGGAACTTAATTTGCGTCAACAACATTGGCTCGAATTCCTTACATCTTATGATCTTAATATTCTTTATACTCTTGGAAAGAGAAATCGTGTTGTTGATGCCCTTAGCCGAAAGCAACAAGCGGTTGTTTCTACGATGATACCTGAATGGAATGATCTCGAGACTTTGTCCACTTATGAGATTCGAGATCATATATCCAATTCATGTTCATCTCTTGTGTTATGTAGCCTTGAGGCTCATCCTTCTTTTTTAGACCGCATTCTTGAAGCCCAAAAGCATGATCCCAAATTGGCTCTTCTTAGCCAAGTTTCAGGGATAGGAATATGAAGGTTTGAAAGACTTTGAAATTGATGCTCGTGGCTGCATTCGAAAATTTGGTAGACTTATCGTGTCAAATATTTGTGATCTTCGTAAAGATAGTTTATGGGTGATTGTAACGACCCGTAGATTTTATGGATTTAATTTGGTTAAATTAATAAGTTGTAATTAAATTTAGAAGAAAAATAAATTAAAAACCTACTTATAGTAATTCGAAGTTAATTCAAATGATTTTAAGTGGTGAAAAGAATTTTACCTATATATGAGTTGAATATGAGGAATTTGAGGAAAATATTAAACTAATATAATGTAATAAACATTGTTAACAGTAAATGGAATATGATAATAAGAACAATTGCAAGTTTGTATTTATGGGCGAAATAATATTGATAGGTAATAATTGTTGTAGAGAATAAATTACAAATGTTATAAATTGTATAATGGTGACAGATATTGTTCGTTATCAATGCATTTAATTTATAGCGATTAAATGTAATTAATCATTGCCTTTTTGTAAGTTAAGAAGTAACTGAAAATTTTGAAGGAAAAATCAATAGAAAGGTTAACTATATGCATAAGATGGAAAGTTGAATAGAATTCTAATAAATGATAATAATGGAAAACGTATACAATCAATGTAGGTAATTTGAAATTACAATGTTGTTGAAATGATTAAACGTTTCTTGTGATAATTAATAAATAACGAAGGAGTAAGCGTATTTATTTAGAGTATTAATTACTATTGGGTAGAGATTTAAGTAACAACGTTTAATGCAATGTTAGTAATGCCAATTTAAGTCAATAATAAGGAATTGGGAATCATATCTATGAAATGATAACGAGAATACAAGGTGATAAATGCCAATTAAGGGTAATAATTAATAAACTTAATGAAATCCCAATTTTATATAAAATAATTTAAAAGTCAGGTTTGGGTACAATTTGAACATAAGTAAATTGAATTTGTAGTATGAAAATTTATGCAGAAATTGATTTTTGTAATAAAACATTTTGTATGTGACAAAAAGGTAATGGTAATGTTTATTGTAGGTTGCCTATTCATTTATTTAGATTTTTAGTTGGAATTGGAAATAAGTTTGTAATAAATGTAAATAAATGATACATTTATGTGAAATGTAACCAATGTAAATTTTATTTATAATATAGCAAAGGGTGGATTTAAGAAGTGAAATTGCAGAATTTGAAGCTAATTAATAATAGACATAGTAAAAATGGCAATCCAATCAAATACTTAGGAATAAAATTTATTGGAAGGTAACCTAATTTATAAATAAATGGTAAGTATTTAAGATATAATTCTATATTAATTGAAACTGATTGTAGATTTAGTGTAGTAATTGTAACATCCCGCCTTTTCGCACACTTTAAACCGACACACGTGCCCATTCAAAGCATACGCAAGGGCGGATTGTTATGGGGTAAATAAGAAAAACAGAGAAGAAATAAAACAAAATAGAATCTCACAGCGGAAGGATAAAATATAATAATCAATATACAGTTCATGATAACTGTTTACAAAATATTTATTTTACTTATACAATGAATATCAGAGTTACACATACCAATACAATCAATGCAGCGGAAATTTAGAGTGTGGTGCAATACTATAATTAATAATAATACGAACTCTTCGTCTTCGTCCTCAAAGCTAAAGTCATCGATCCTGAAACGCTCGGACTGACCCGAGCGAATTTGAAAAGACAAAAACACTCGAGTCAGAACTAAAAGATCTTATGTGAGTTAAATTAACAGAAATAAATATGAGTACAGTAACTCAAGAGATGTTCGGGATTTACATCTCCTAAGGATCCGTTAAACTATTTACTATGTAGTATATTGCGCTATTATAATAGTGTCTATTTATAAAATAAACTTACTTTTTAATAGCGTTAAGGGGTTACCCATATAGCCCTTAACACAAATAATGTCAGTAGTCTATACAGTACCGTAATACCTTCTGATCGGGAAGCTACCAGAGGATACTCCATAGGTACGACAAAAATAGAAACTCGTAGTAAAGGCTCGGTATGGTAGGTGACACGGCACAACTAGGCAATGCCAGGGTAGATATACCAATTGCTATCCAGGCTGGTGGAAACGCGTAGCCGCAGTTACCGCCCACCTCAGACTAACTCCCCAAAATCAAAATATAGAAGTGACCACTGAATCAATCCAAAATCAAAGTATAATATCGAAGAGGAGGGTCCGATCAGAGGAATGACCTCATTGGCCTGAGAATCGCTCCTGTTTTAGCCACCTTATGCCAACTCACGGGAGTCGGGTCCACGTATTTACCTTACAGGAAACGTCGCCACCACCTACTTCATTCTGGAATCTCCACCGCGTACACGGTTAGTCAAAGTGGTTTTCGGTATCGACAGAGAGTATGTCAGATATCCGATCCCGGTCTCTTTGCCAACCCATCGTTATTATAACACCGCGGTCATTTAAAAATAGGTTATACTTTAAAAATCAGAATAAACGTTCCATTTCATAACCATGAATACGATATCATTTCAAAACCCAAAACCATATTTTATCACTTATCCCAAATATAATTCTTTTCCAAAATCAAAATGCTTTAACTTCATATCGTCTGAAAATCAAATATTTTCAAAGCATAGTATTTTGAAAATCATAATTTAAAACCATAACTTCTATAAAAAAAACTTGAATGGTTTGGACATTCAACGGTATATGAATTAAATGGTTTAACTTAAATGTTACTTTGTAAAGAAAATAGTTCTCATGGCTTTACAAATACATTTCTTTATTAAAGTCTAAACCAAAATTTATATTATCTCTCTCAAGTTCCAAAACCACTTCAATTTATTTATATATACGTATATCCATTTTGAGTAACAATATTTCAAACTGAAATTGGATTTTATTCTTTCAACAGATCAATTGTTCTATTAATTAGTCTTGAATATTCACATAAAATCCATAAATAATAAGACTTCAATTTCTAGTAATAAAATATATGTATTTTCCCAATTCAAATTATACTAGAATATTCATTTCAATTTATTTTGGGAAAAATCCAATTATAAATATCATATCTTAAAATTTCCAAACTTAACATTTAAACATATGATATAAATTATTAAACTCCATTTTCTTAATTTTTTTCCATTTTTAAATAAAGATTTTTATACACCTTTTAATTTCAAAATTTTCAACTTCATATGTATATATATGGAAGAATAATATTTATACAATATAAAATTTAAGATTTTTAGAAACCGTATTCCATCCAAACCATAGAAATCACATTAAAATAGTTATATATAGACCGCGGTGCCTGTATAAAATTTTCTATCCTATGGTCAAGTGATACGGATATTTATCATTTCAATCCGCAATTTAAAAGATATAAAATTTTGCGGTTGTATATCATTTCAAACCACAATCCCGAATGAAATGAAATATGCATGATAATTCGCAGTTTTATGATATTCAATAAACATCCATCAACATCATCCATCATCCAATCAAAATCATCAAGCAATATCAATCAATAACAATTTATATTTGATAATAGATAACAGGTAATAACTGGCAATTTTATTCAGATTAAATTTAACAACTATAAATCTAATAGTTCATATTCAGTAATAATCTATATAACTGTTAACTAGCAGTTTATAGGCAAACAAATAAATTCTAACTATCAATTAATACGCAATAAATAAATTAAATTAACAGTTAAACTTAATAAATGCAATTCAACAAATATGAGTGAAATAAACATGCCAAATACTCATAAATAAATTGCTATTCATTTCTAAAATTAATTTAACAAACATAAAAGCTTCTAGTAGTTGTGAGTGGGTTTTAAACACTCACCTTTGGAATTTAAATCGAATTTAAATTCAATTTAAACTCAAAATTTTGACGGTCTCCAAATCCATCCAAACCAGCGTCAAAACGTCAGAAATTCCGATACGATCCCAGCAAAACAAACCGCGCGTGAATCCGAGCTCGTATGCAAAAGTTATGGAAATTTGAAAAATGGAAAAATTCTGGTCCTGCGTCGACTTCGGGTTCGACTTCGGTGCGCCGCCTCAATTCCTCGGTGCTTGCTTGGAGTTTTCGCCAAAACGACCCGGAGCGACCCGAGTCATTTTCTTCCTGATCCGAAGTTGCTCTAGGGTTTTCTCCCCTGAAACCCGAAGCGCGACCAGAAGCTGCTGCAGATCCGAATTTTTTTTTTTTTATATTTGTATTTTGTTTTTTTTTGAACTGGCTGGATCTAGGGTTAGCACCCATTGAAGAAGAAGAGGAGCTTGAAGAAAGTATACGCTCAGATGAAAAGAAATTAGGTGGAGGCTAGGGCTTGTAGCTAGGTTTATATAGAGGGGTTAGAGATAGAGTAGATAGACCGTAGAATGAACGTGCGGAACAAACTATGGCCCAAAAAGCCCGCTATGCCTCCGGAACCGAATTTATTAAATCTATATATCCAAATAGGTAATTTAAAATATTCTGAACGCGATGGAAAAAAGTTTCACGTCCAAATTTGATCGTATGAAGAAGTTATGCTGAAAACAAAATTTCCAAATTGATTCAAATTGATTTTAATTAAATTTGATTTCAAGGCGTTTCACGCCCGTACGATCAAACGACAAGTCCGATTGATACGAAACTTGAAACCCTATAATAATTCACCGATACGGATCCGATGAGACTGGTTTCGTCGAAATCCGAGTCCGTGACAAAAAAAGGCTATTTTTATATTCATTAAATAAATCAAAATAAATTACAAAAATCCAAATTTTATATTATATTCTAAAATTGTCCAAATTTTATTACTTATATAATTTAATCAATTTCAAATAATTTAACAAGCTTGGATGTGAATTAAAATTATAAGTATATCAATTTGCAGTGTTAATTTCTGCACTTTCCTATATTTAAGAATTATAAAATTAAATGCTCAAAACCCCGTATATTAGATTTTAACTTTTATATACTCATTCTTTATCCAAATAGGGATGCCACATACTTTGGTTCATGATTCACAATATTATTCTTAAAGTTCATTTTAAATTTCAGTAACGTAATATTTAACGTTAAATTCCCTTTATTTATGCAATAAGCGCAATTATTGAATTTGATACTCAAATTGATTTATAGATTCTGCTTTCAAAAAATCTATATCAACAATTTGGTCTAATTATAAATAGAATAAGTATTAACCTCATCTTATAGAATTAATTATTGCAATAAATCCAATTTACCATATCTTAAATCCAAATTAATAGATAAAGCTTGATTCCTTTATTAACTCCTTTGGTTTTCAATTAACCTTTTATGGTGAATATAAATTCCAATGTATAATTGAAACCTTATTTCCATTTGATTTCACTATTTCATTAAAAATCCTCATATTCCAGCTAAATTTCAACTAACGTATAAATTAGCTATTTCAATTTCATTTAATTGCGATTATCATACTATAGAAATTAAATTCCATTAAATAAATAAATAAATGCTGATTCCCATCTATTTACATTATATTACATTGGTACTTCTATTTACAACTTAGCTTTGTATAAATGTTTGAATGTAGAATCTTGTCTATTTCACGTATTAATTAAGCCTTAAAAATCAATTAATATTATATCCTTGATCTAACCTCATTTTACCCATATTTATATTAATATATCCTTTGAATTAGGTAAATTATCATTGATTATCTACCTTAACTTATCAGACTCCACTAACGTAATGGTTAAATATTAATTCCATTTGAAAAAAAAAAAACAATCCACAAGATTTGCATTTCACATTGCAAATGAATTCATAAATCTTGGCTTTCTTTTTCTTTGCTTCTTAAAGGCCAAATCAAACTACCTTATCATCACTAATTTATGGCAATTAATTGCAATTGATTCTCCATTAAACTACATAAGTTATCCAATTGAAACCTAAGTGAAACGTTTATTTATTTAAAAATCCTACTGTTTAAAAGAGTATATCATCTACGGTATAATTTACATTTGACCTGATTTCTCATATATTTCACACAACAGTGAATTCCAATTTCTACCAACATTATGTTTAATATAAATTGGAAATCCAAATCATTGGTATTTCACAACCTTATTGCGTACATTTACGTATAGTTACACTAAGTCCATACACTGATTCATGAATTCATTAATTAATACACAATTTGCCTTTGTTTTCTTATATTAAGTTTATTACCGTTTTTAAGTACATTCATTATCGAACAATATTCACAAAAAAAAATTATCTACACTTATTGCATTGGTTTATTCAACGGTCACCAAATGAAACAATCCTACTATTTATTTTAATATTAAATGAATCCCATTCTAGTAAATATTTTATTAATATTCACTAATTCAACATTTATTGGTTTCTTAACATTAACTTTTAACAAAGTGTGACAATTACATTATCCAAAACTATTGTCATAAAAATTAAATTGTTACATTAAATTCCAATTACTATAACAAATTACTACATTTTCTCAAATAAATCTTAAAGCCTTTTTTTTTTCTAAATCAGGTTAGAAATTATATTAATTTAACTCATTTAATATTATTAATTTAACGGGTCGTTACAATCTCCCCCACTCAAAACTTTTCATCCCCGAAAAGGAAAAAGAAGGGAGAAGGAAGAATAAAACATTACATCTTATTTCAAATATTAACTTATAAACAATAATTTACTAAATTAATTTCCTTAAATGAGATATGCCCGTTTTATAGTCATTATAACCTTTTATACTTAAATCATTAAAGTTTGGAAAATATTCAACAAAATTCTAAGTCCAAAATTTACGAAAATTTTTGGCAGAGTCTCCTTTGTACGGAGAGACTCTGGAGAAAATATAATATCAAAATATACAAATATATTACATATATTATCAAAATATTATCCCAACACGGGCAAAATTATAAAATAGCGCTTTAAACGTAATCCGAAAACGTACCTATTTGTCGGGCAATACGCTTATTATTAGGGAACCAGAGCAGTAGCAGTGGCTTCCATAGCCTGCATTTCACTTATAAAATCTAAAAGGTTAAATATTTATTTTAAAGTGAACTATTCAAGTGGATTCAATCATTAATCAACCAAACAATTCAACAACCATCAACCTTACAAACAACATACATACACACACAAAGAAATCATTTAATCCATCAAACAAATAGTTGTTTGGGTTCAAACTTGAAATTTGTATGAAATGAAATTAACTATCAAGTGCATCCTTTACTCAACAGTCTTAGATGGAACAAAGATAGATTATTTATTCATCCAACAACTTCAAGTTCCTTACCCCACAATCATAAATCAAACAATACAATTCAAACAAACAACCAAATTAACTTATTATACATTTATTTCATGCTTCAGTGGTTTGATTTTCTTTCTTTCATTTATGGAGGGATTTCTTTATTTCTTACAATTTTCGTTTTCCATTTATTACAAAATTCATTATATTTGCATTCCAATTTATTGACTAAAGTTTATATCATCTATTTATACTACTTACCTTTACTTATATAGTAAAATTTCCAATTTAACTTAAGTTTATACAATTAATTCTCATTAATAACAGCAAATTTATTGAATACCTTTATTACCTCAAGCTTCACTTGTAAGATTTCCCCTTACATTTTCTTACTAACATTACAACTTTTATTATATGGTAAGTTATGTATGTTTTAAGAATGTAAGTGAAAATTTACAAGTTTCTACTCAATTCCTTAAATTAATATATATTTGTTTTATAAATTACAATTTCAACTTACCTTTAATTTCATTCATTTATTTAATGTTGAAGTTTCTATTATATTTAATAGTAGTAACAATTTAATTACCCACTTTCTATTATATTTAATTATAGTAACCCTTTTTAATTACACTTAAATTATTAACCCTTTAACCTTCATTCTTAAAAATAAGGAATTTTATTAATTAATTACTTAGGGTTTACAGTCATTTATATATTACTTACTTTCTATTATATTAGAATAGGGGGAAATTAAGGCGTACTTAAGTTAATAACCCTACAATCAAACTTTATAAATTAAGGAATTTCATTTTTTACTTTCTTAAGGTTAAAATCACCTATTAATAATACAACCTTTAATTTTAGTAAAATTCCAATCATCACTTAAGTTAATACCATTAAATTCTTATTTATAACAGTAATTTATTGAATACTTCATTATTTCCAAAAATTCTACTTGCATAATATTCTATTCCACTCTTAATTCACATTTCAACTTTTTATACTCGGTAAGTTATTTATGTTAAAAAAAAAAGCAAAAGAACTTATACAAGTTTAATCTCAACCCTTTTAATTCGTTGATTTTCAATAAATCTTTACCATTATTTATCAGTTAAAATTTTAACTTCCTTTATACCTAGCATTAATTTTCTTACTTAAATTAGAGGTTTCAATCCATTTATTACTTACTTTATATTCCCTAAAAATAATTTAAACCATTAATTAGTGGAAAATTTTAGAATTAAATACCGGGTCAAATTTCAATTTTATTTTAAAAATAATAGATAAATGAGTTCTTACAACTTATATCTCAATTTATATTTAAAACAATTTAAAATTTTAGATAATTTCAAAATAAATCTGCAGTAGAATTTACTACAGTGGCCTTTCCCCTACGAAACTCGAAAATGAAAGTCGATGATGCGGCCGCCATCACCGAAATTATTTTCTAGCGACAGAGAGGAAAGTACAAAATTTATTTTCTCCAAAATCCTCTTTTAAAACAATTCTTCCGAATTATACTAAACATTTATATAAGAAATTACCTATAAACCAAATCATTATATTTCACAAATCCTTTGAAAGAAGATTTTCAAAAATCCCGGACTTAAGTTCTAAAATCTCCAATTTGATTTATTATAATTTCAACTTAGCTTCAATTGTTATAAATATTTTTATTTCCTAACACCCAATCTATAGCAACCAAATATATATATATATATATATATATATATATATATATTTATAAAAATATTTTTATATATAGAAAATATAATAGGCAAAATTATTTCATTCACCTATATTAAAAACAAATATTATGTCGGTCTGTCCTATTAAGTGTTTAGAAATCCCTATTGATGTCATAGCGTCCCATGCATCAACCAGAATTTATAAATACAAAGCGGAACAGATTAACACAATATCAAAATCTTTATTAACACTAACAAATACGCTCTCTCATATATATACACTCAGCGACTCCCATAGGGTATTACTACCCTATTAACAAAGAGTCAAACCCCACAAAACCAAGGTTTATCGCTAAACCAAAGCTCTGATACCAACTGTAACATCCCGCCTTTTCGCACACTTTAAACCGACACACGTGCCCATTCAAAGCATACGCAAGGGCGGATTGTTATGGGGTAAATAAGAAAAACAGAGAAGAAATAAAACAAAATAGAATCTCACAGCGGAAGGATAAAATATAATAATCAATATACAGTTCATGATAACTGTTTACAAAATATTTATTTTACTTATACAATGAATATCAGAGTTACACATACCAATACAATCAATGCAGCGGAAATTTAGAGTGTGGTGCAATACTATAATTAATAATAATACGAACTTTTCGTCTTCGTCCTCCAAAGCTAAAGTCATCGATCCTGAAACGCTCGGACTGACCCGAGCGAATTTGAAAAGACAAAAACACTCGAGTCAGAACTAAAAGATCTTATGTGAGTTAAATTAACAGAAATAAATATGAGTACAGTAACTCAAGAGATGTTCGGGATTTACATCTCCTAAGGATCCGTTAAACTATTTACTATGTAGTATATTGCGCTATTATAATAGTGTCTATTTATAAAATAAACTTACTTTTTAATAGCGTTAAGGGGTTACCCATATAGCCCTTAACACAAATAATGCCAGTAGTCTATACAGTACCGTAATACCTCCTGATCGGGAAGCTACCAGAGGATACTCCATAGGTACGACACAAATAGAAACTCGTAGTAAAGGCTCGGTATGGTAGGTGACACGGCACAACTAGGCAATGCCAGGGTAGATATACCAATTGCTATCCAGGCTGGTGGAAACGCGTAGCCGCAGTTACCGCCCACCTCAGACTAACTCCCCAAAATCAAAATATAGAAGTGGCCACTGAATCAATCCAAAATCAAAGTATAATATCGAAGAGGAGGGTCCGATCAGAGGAATGACCTCATTGGCCTGAGAATCGCTCCTGTTTTAGCCACCTTATGCCAACTCACGGGAGTCGGGTCCACGTATTTACCTTACAGGAAACGTCGCCACCACCTACTTCATTCTGGAATCTCCACCGCGTACACGGTTAGTCAAAGTGGTTTTCGGTATCGACAGAGAGTATGTCAGATATCCGATCCCGGTCTCTTTGCCAACCCATCGTTATTATAACACCGCGGTCATTTAAAAATAGGTTATACTTTAAAAATCAGAATAAACGTTCCATTTCATAACCATGAATACGATATCATTTCAAAACCCAAAACCATATTTTATCACTTATCCCAAATATAATTCTTTTCCAAAATCAAAATGCTTTAACTTCATATCGTCTGAAAATCAAATATTTTCAAAGCATAGTATTTTGAAAATCATAATTTAAAACCATAACTTCTATAAAAAAAACTTGAATGGTTTGGACATTCAACGGTATATGAATTAAATGGTTTAACTTAAATGTTACTTTGTAAAGAAAATAGTTCTCATGGCTTTACAAATACATTTCTTTATTAAAGTCTAAACCAAAATTTATATTATCTCTCTCAAGTTCCAAAACCACTTCAATTTATTTATATATACGTATATCCATTTTGAGTAACAATATTTCAAACTGAAATTGGATTTTATTCTTTCAACAGATCAATTGTTCTATTAATTAGTCTTGAATATTCACATAAAATCCATAAATAATAAGACTTCAATTTCTAGTAATAAAATATATGTATTTTCCCAATTCAAATTATACTAGAATATTCATTTCAATTTATTTTGGGAAAAATCCAATTATAAATATCATATCTTAAAATTTCCAAACTTAACATTTAAACATATGATATAAATTATTAAACTCCATTTTCTTAATTTTTTTCCATTTTTAAATAAAGATTTTTATACACCTTTTAATTTCAAAATTTTCAACTTCATATGTATATATATGGAAGAATAATATTTATACAATATAAAATTTAAGATTTTTAGAAACCGTATTCCATCCAAACCATAGAAATCACATTAAAATAGTTATATATAGACCGCGGTGCCTGTATAAAATTTTCTATCCTATGGTCAAGTGATACGGATATTTATCATTTCAATCCGCAATTTAAAAGATATAAAATTTTGCGGTTGTATATCATTTCAAACCACAATCCCGAATGAAATGAAATATGCATGATAATTCGCAGTTTTATGATATTCAATAAACATCCATCAACATCATCCATCATCCAATCAAAATCATCAAGCAATATCAATCAATAACAATTTATATTTGATAATAGATAACAGGTAATAACTGGCAATTTTATTCAGATTAAATTTAACAACTATAAATCTAATAGTTCATATTCAGTAATAATCTATATAACTGTTAACTAGCAGTTTATAGGCAAACAAATAAATTCTAACTATCAATTAATACGCAATAAATAAATTAAATTAACAGTTAAACTTAATAAATGCAATTCAACAAATATGAGTGAAATAAACATGCCAAATACTCATAAATAAATTGCTATTCATTTCTAAAATTAATTTAACAAACATAAAAGCTTCTAGTAGTTGTGAGTGGGTTTTAAACACTCACCTTTGGAATTTAAATCGAATTTAAATTCAATTTAAACTCAAAATTTTGACGGTCTCCAAATCCATCCAAACCAGCGTCAAAACGTCAGAAATTCCGATACGATCCCAGCAAAACAAACCGCGCGTGAATCCGAGCTCGTATGCAAAAGTTATGGAAATTTGAAAAATGGAAAAATTCTGGTCCTGCGTCGACTTCGGGTTCGACTTCGGTGCGCCGCCTCAATTCCTCGGTGCTTGCTTGGAGTTTTCGCCAAAACGACCCGGAGCGACCCGAGTCATTTTCTTCCTGACCCGAAGTTGCTCTAGGGTTTTCTCCCCTGAAACCCGAAGCGCGACCAGAAGCTGCTGCAGATCCGATTTTTTTTTTTTATATATATTTGTATTTTTTTTTTTGAACTGGCTGGATCTAGGGTTAGCACCCATTGAAGAAGAAGAGGAGCTTGAAGAAAGTATACGCTCAGATGAAAAGAAATTAGGTGGAGGCTAGGGCTTGTAGCTAGGTTTATATAGAGGGGTTAGAGATAGAGTAGATAGACCGTAGAATGAACGTGCGGAACAAACTATGGCCCAAAAAGCCCGCTATGCCTCCGGAACCGAATTTATTAAATCTATATATCCAAATAGGTAATTTAAAATATTCTGAACGCGATGGAAAAAAGTTTCACATCCAAATTTGATCGTATGAAGAAGTTATGCTGAAAACAAAATTTCCAAATTGATTCAAATTGATTTTAATTAAATTTGATTTCAAGGCGTTTCACGCCCGTACGATCAAACGACAAGTCCGATTGATACGAAACTTGAAACCCTATAATAATTCACCGATACGGATCCGATGAGACTGGTTTCATCGAAATCCGAGTCCGTGACAAAAAAAGGCTATTTTTATATTCATTAAATAAATCAAAATAAATTACAAAAATCCAAATTTTATATTATATTCTAAAATTGTCCAAATTTTATTACTTATATAATTTAATCAATTTCAAATGATTTAACAAGCTTGGATGTGAATTAAAATTATAAGTATATCAATTTGCAGTGTTAATTTCTGCACTTTCCTATATTTAAGAATTATAAAATTAAATGCTCAAAACCCCGTATATTAGATTTTAACTTTTATATACTCATTCTTTATCCAAATAGGGATGCCACATACTTTGGTTCATGATTCACAATATTATTCTTAAAGTTCATTTTAAATTTCAGTAACGTAATATTTAACGTTAAATTCCCTTTATTTATGCAATAAGCGCAATTATTGAATTTGATACTCAAATTGATTTATAGATTCTGCTTTCAAAAAATCTATATCAACAATTTGGTCTAATTATAAATAGAATAAGTATTAACCTCATCTTATAGAATTAATTATTGCAATAAATCCAATTTACCATATCTTAAATCTAAATTAATAGATAAAGCTTGATTCCTTTATTAACTCCTTTGGTTTTCAATTAACCTTTTATGGTGAATATAAATTCCAATGTATAATTGAAACCTTATTTCCATTTGATTTCACTATTTCATTAAAAATCCTCATATTCCAGCTAAATTTCAACTAACGTATAAATTAGCTATTTCAATTTCATTTAATTGCGATTATCATACTATAGAAATTAAATTCCATTAAATAAATAAATAAATGTTGATTACCATCTATTTACATTATATTACATTGGTACTTCTATTTACAACTTAGCTTTGTATAAATGTTTGAATGTAGAATCTTGTCTATTTCACGTATTAATTAAGCCTTAAAAATCAATTAATATTATATCCTTGGTCTAACCTCATTTTACCCATATTTATATTAATATATCCTTTGAATTAGGTAAATTACCATTGATTATCTACCTTAACTTATCAGACTCCACTAACGTAATGGTTAAATATTAATTCCATTTGAAAAGAAAAAAACAATCCACAAGATTTGCATTTCACATTGCAAATGAATTCATAAATCTTGGCTTTCTTTTTCTTTGCTTCTTAAAGGCCAAATCAAACTACCCTATCATCACTAATTTATGGCAATTAATTGCAATTGATTCTCCATTAAACTACATAAGTTATCCAATTGAAACCTAAGTGAAACGTTTATTTATTTAAAAATCCTACTGTTTAAAAGAGTATATCATCTACGGTATAATTTACATTTGACCTGATTTCTCATATATTTCACACAACAGTGAATTCCAATTTCTACCAACATTATGTTTAATATAAATTGGAAATCCAAATCATTGGTATTTCACAACCTTATTGCGTACATTTACGTATAGTTACACTAAGTCCATACACTGATTCATGAATTCATTAATTAATACACAATTTGCCTTTGTTTTCTTATATTAAGTTTATTACCGTTTTTAAGTACATTCATTATCGAACAATATTCATAAAAAAAATTATCTACACTTATTGCATTGGTTTATTCAACGGTCACCAAATGAAACAATCCTACTATTTATTTTAATATTAAATGAATCCCATTCTAGTAAATATTTTATTAATATTCACTAATTCAACATTTATTGGTTTCTTAACATTAACTTTTAACAAAGTGTGACAATTACATTATCCAAAACTATTGTCATAAAAATTAAATTGTTACATTAAATTCCAATTACTATAACAAATTACTACATTTTCTCAAATAAATCTTAAAGCCTTTTTTTTTCTAAATCAGGTTAGAAATTATATTAATTTAACTCATTTAATATTATTAATTTAACGGGTCGTTACAGTAATGTTAAGGCTAACTAAATTTGCTTTATAGATGGAATTATAATCAAGGTGGATAGGTAACGAACTTAAAAATATAATTAAGAACTAATAGGTGGCAAATTAATATAGTTTGTATTATGTAAGTAAACTTTGGTAAATCAAATTCTACCAATCCAAAGCTAACGTTTTGTTAATACAGATTTAAGTATAGAGAGCAATATTTATTAATTTAATTGAAGTATTGCAAAATATATGAAAATTTAACATCTAAATATTACGTTAATAGGAAGTAATTGTTCTACTTATCATTACATTCATTTAGCCCATTTTGAAACTTAATCAACTGAAATTAATGTAATTGAAAATTTTCAATTAATAGGAGAGAGAATACTAATTGTAATAGGTGCAATTAAAAGCAGCTTATGTTTTGTGAAATATAAGAAAAGTTTTGATTCAAAAAAAAACATTTACATCAATAAAATGAATGTTTCATCTATGAATGTAGGTTTAATTTAATTTAAATAAAAATATAGAAAGATTGATTTTTAAAGAAAGAAATATATGTTTATTTGAACTGTGTTTAGCTTACAAACTAATTACAAGAATAGAAAAATAATCTATTTATTACTCTTGTGTATAAACAATTTTTCTATTTTTTTTTATGCATTTTAGTTGTCTGTTTTAAAATTTAATTTTGTGTGATTGCAATTTATGTAGTTCAAATATTTCAATTAAAAGAAAAGAAAACGGTGATTGCAATTAATAGATTTAATATAAAAAAACGCGCGTTTTATGATAAACAAAAGGGTGTTTTAATGGTAATTAGAGATCATTTTGGGAAAAACAAATCAAATGTTTTCATTTTTAAGGTAGTTATAAAATATTATTATGCATAAACAAAAACCCAAATGCGTAGAAATTCGAATATTACTTGAGTTAATGAAGTTAATTTTGGTGTGTTTAGGGTTAACAAAATTCATTAAGTAAACAATTGTTTTGAAATTTGAATCCTAAAAGTATGTTTACAGTATAGAGTTAGTCCATTCATTCCCTTTCTAATAAATAATTACCTCTTTTTAATACCTGCTACTTTTAAAAAGGTTGTTCATATTTACTATATTTCAAAACCAAGTTTGTTCATATTTACTTTATTTCTTTCCATTCATTTTCTGAAACGTCATTTCATTTATTTCTAATTAATAGCGGTCTCTCTTTTCAAATCTCTTTGATCCTAAACCTAACTCTAACCTTATAAATAAGATATGACGCAAATGAAACCACAGCCTCCATTATAATCTTCTTCTTTTTTTCCTTTTTTTCCTTCAAATCTCCTTATTATCTCTGATTTTAATTTTTCCTTCCTCTTCAAATATACTTCTTTTTCAAATTTTCTTCTATTTCAAACCTTCTTCTTTCATTTCAAATCTAGATTTTTTTCTTCCATTTTCAGTTCTTATTTTAATCATTTTCTTTTCAATTCTTCTTTTTCAAATCTTTTTTTTTTCAGACCTTTTAAAAATGCATACATTCATATAATAAGGAGGAAAATTAAAGTAAATCGAAATAAAAGAAAAATTACGGAACAAAGTTAGCGATCAAGAAGAAGCATACGCGTTTTTCACGAGGGAAGAGTGGATGTGGCACGGTATTTTATTTTTGTTTAATTTATTTTTGTTAATTTTGATTTCAATTAGTTCTAATAATCATAACTCGTACATACGGACTCCGTTTCACGCAATTTTTTTTGTTAGGATCGAAATTAAATTCCAGATCTTTTGACACTGGTTTGGACAGATTTGGAGATAGTCGAATTTTTGGGTTTAAATCGGATTTAAATTCGATTTAAATTCAAAAGGTGAGTGTTTTAACCCACTCACAACTTCTAAAAGTTTTTATGTTTGTTAAATTTATTTTAGATATGAATAGAAATTCATTTATAACTGTTTGGCATGTTTTGTTCATCATATTTGCTAAATCGCGTTATTTAATTTAACTGTTAATTTATTTTATTTATTGCATATTAATTGACAGTTAGAATTTATTTATTTGCATAGGAACTGCTAGTAAACAGTTAAAAAATTTATTACTAAATATAAACTGTTAGTTTAATAGTTGATTAAATTTATTTTTGAATATAACCGCCAGTTATTACCTGATATATATTATCAGATATATATGGATATTGAATTATTATTAGATGATGATTGTGATTTGGATGATGGATGATGTTGATGAATGGATGTTTTATTTTATATCATTAAACTGCAAGTTATCATGCATTTTTCATTTCATTCGGGATTGTGGTTTGAAATTATATACAACCGCGAAATTTTATTTTTAAATTGCGGATTGAAATGATAAATATCCGTATCACTTGACCATAGAATAGAAAATTATATACAGGCACCGTGGTCTATATATGAATTATTTTAAAGTGACTTCTATGGTTTGGATGAGATACGGTTTATAAAAATTTGATTTTGATATTTTATAAAATATTATTCTTCGATATATATACATATGAAGTTAAAAATTTGAAAATTAAGTTTTGTATAAACCTGTTGAATAAAAATGAAAAATTGAGAAAATGGAATTTGAAAATTTATCTTATATGTTTAAGTTTGGAAATTTTAAGGTATGATATTTATAACTGGATTTTCCAAGATGAATTAAAAATGAAAATTCTAGTATAAAGTAAATTTGAGAAAATATTTAATTGCTAGAAATTGAAGTTTTATTTATGGAATTTATATGAATATTCAAGACTAAATAATAGAATATTAATTAATACTCCAAATGGATATATATATATATATATAGAAATTGAAGGGGTTTTTGGAATTTGAAGTGATATTTAAATTATGGTTTAAACTTTAAATAAAGGAATATATTTGAAAAGCCATGGAAATTATTTTTCTTTACAAAGTAACTTTAAAGTTAAACCATTTATTTTACATTCGTTGAATATCCAAACCATTCAAGTTTTAGAAGTTATGGTTTTAAAATTTTGAATTTTGAAATATTATGCTTTGTAGGTATATTTCAAATATTTGGTTTCTAGATATTTAAATTTTAAACCAGCATGATTTTGGAAAAGAATTATATTTGAGATAAAATGATATCATATTGTGTTGGGTTTTAAATTGATATCGTATTCATAGTTTTGAAATGGAAATTTTATTCTGGTTTTAAAGTATAAACTATTTTTAAATGACCGCGGTGTTATAATAACGATGGGTTGGCAAAAAGACCGGGATCGGATATGGACATACTCTCTGTCGATACCGAAAACCACTTTGACTAACCGTGTACGCGGTGGAGATTCCAGAATGAAGTAGGTGGTGGCGACGTTTCCTGTAAGGTAAATACGTGGACCCGACTCCCGTGAGTTGGCATAAGGTGGCTAAAACAGGAGTGATTCTCGGGCCAATGAGGTCATACCTCTGATCGGACGCTCCTCTTCGATATTATACTTTGACTTTGGATTGATTCAGTGGCCACTTCTATTTTTGATTTTGGAGGAGTTTGTTCGAGGTGGGCGGTAACTGCGGCTACGCGTTTCCACCAGCCCGGATAGCAATTGGTATATCTACCCTGACATTGCCTAGTTGTGTAACGACCCGTTAAATTAATAATATTAAATGAATTAATATAATTTCCAATCTAATCTAATTTAGAATAAATGTAGAAATTTGGTATAGTAGTTGTAATTTAGTGTAACAATAAAATTTTATGACAATAGATTTGGATAATGTAATTTGTCACTTTTTGTTAAAAAAGTAAATTATAAGAAATCAATAAATGTTGAATTGAAAATATTAATAAAAATATTAATAAAAATATTAACTAAAATGAGATTCATTAATATAAAATCAGTAGTGAAGAGGTTACCTTTGGTTGTAATAAAGGTGAATTCTATTAGTGGATGTCAACACTTAATAAAATTTATTTAGAATAAAAAGGTTTCAAATGCATGTTTGCATTGAATATGTAATTGATGGATTAAGGGTAAGTAATTAGAATTTAATCCTATAAGATTTGGAATTTAATGTATAAAGATAATTTGGTAGAAATAATTAATTAACCTCTTAATTGTGCATACCCAATATAATATAAATAACAACAGGACTAGAACTTGACTTGCCTAGGTATGTATATATATTTATAAACTATAACCAAGTGAGAAATTTGGTAGTAAATAGGGGATAAGTTGACTAAGGCAATTAGTAATTTAATAAATGAATGCATAGTAAGTGGAAATGTATGCATAAAAATATTTTCATATATGGGATAATTACAAAAGTTTACCCATTTATCTAATGTATATAATTGAATCTAAATTTAGGGCAACATTTTGTTATTGATGGTATAAGTGAATTTGAATAAAAGGGTAAAAATTACGTAGATTTAACATGTATTGAGTATATAGCTAAGAAGGGCATTCGATGTAAATGAATCTAAATTAATGTGTCTAGTCAATAAAAGAGAACTTTAAGGGAATAAATATAAATGAATGTATTTGGGGAATAGAGTCCTTTTATATGTGAATAGTATAATGTTGTTATTAAGAATGAACGTTACTTTAGTAATTATTAATATGGTAACGGAAGAGTGTATAAATTTATAGTAACGTAAAAACGTATTGTAAGATAATAATTAAGTGTAGACTTATAAAATATATTTATGACAACAAATTTTGTAAGTTATTTATTCTATTAGTTGTTAAGTTTTATTTATGTGTAAGTTAACAATATTACAATTCAATTGAATACAGTAATTTATGCAAACAAAAGATGAACATTTGGAAGTATTACTGTAGTGATATATATATAAGAAACGGTAACTTTGTAGTTGGGGAATAATTGATTTATTTGTGAGTTGTAATCAAATAGAGTCAAATTTATTAGAATCTATTGCAATTTATGGGATTAATTGCAGTAACCTTTGAAGATTTATTCACTAAAATAATTGACGATGGAAATTATATGTAAATTTGCTTTTAGTTAATTTAAAATATCCAGAGGGCTAGAAATGACACAAATCTACTAGTTTAGAAATTTACAATAAAAAGTGGTAAGTAATTTTTCTAAATATTTAGATAGTAGGAAGATGTAGATTTAGATGGAATTTATTATTTAACTATTTCATAAGTTGAGATCTAAGTTTAGAATTGAGATTTTTAATGTATAGATATTGAGCCAATGTTAGTTTCATTAAATTGACATCAATAACTTTGAATAATAGAAAGAAAGTGAATTTAATAAATTTAATCAAACGTATAATGTTGAATTTATTAAAAATTGGAATTTAACCTTTAAGTAAGGATTAACATCTAAATTGATGAATAGAACAACTATGTATTGACACTTGAATTGTTTAGAATTGGAGTAAATAATTAAGAAAATTTAAAGGGAGAAATTTGGTCAATTTTTGAATTTAGATGTAAAAATTGGATTTTTATAATTTATTTAATTTATTTAATGAATATTGAAAATAGCCATTTTGGTCACGGACTCGGATTTCGATGAAACCAGTTTCATCGGATCCGTATCGGTGAATTATTATAGGGCTTCAAGTTTCGTATCGATCGGACCCGTCGTTTGATCGTACGGACGCGAAACGCCTTGAAAATGTTCATTAAAATCAATTTGAAATCAATTTGGAAATCTTGTTTTCAGCATGACTTCTTCATACGATCAAATTTGGACGTGAAACTTTTTCCATCGCGTTCAGGATATTTTAAATTACCTATCTGGATATATGGGTTTGATAAATTTCGTTCCGGGGTCAGAACGGGCTTTTTGGGCAAACTACCGTTTAGCGCGTTCGTTATCCGTACCCACCTAGCCTTCTTCTATTTGTCTATATATATGCGATCATAAACCCTAGCCTCCTTCCTATTGTCATTTGGCTGTACGTACATTTTTCTTCATCTCCTTCTCAACTCCTCATTCTAATGGCAGAAGAAAAAAAAAACCTAATTCTCAAATTTCAAAAAAAAAAAAAAATTTGCGGATCTGCAGCAGCTTCTGGTCGCGCTTCGGGTTTCAGGGGAGAAAACCCTAGAGCAACTTCGGGTCAGGAAGAAAATGACTCGGGTCGCTCCGGGTCGTTTTGGCGAAAACTCCAAGCAAGCACCGGGGAATTGAGGCGGCGCACCGAAGTCGAACCCGAAGTCGACCCAGGACCAGAATTTTTCATTTTTCAAATTTTCATAACTTTTGCATACGAGCTCGGATTCGCGCGCGGTTTGTTTTGATGGGATCGTATCGGAATTTCTGACGTTTTTGCACTAGTTTGGATGAATTTGGAGACTATCCAATTTTTGGGTTTAAATTGGATTTGAATTCGATTTAAATTCCAAAGGCGGGTGTTTAAACCCACTCACAACTACTAGAAGCTTTTATGTTTGTTAAATTAATTTTAGAAATGAATAGAAATTTATTTATGAGTATTTGGCATGTTTATTTTATTCATATCTGTTGAATTGCATTTATTTAATTTAACTGTTAATTTAATTAATTTGTTGCGTATAAATTTACAGTTAAAATTTATTTGTTTGTATATTGTTAACGCTAAAAATTGAACGCTAACACCCCGGTGTGTAGATTGTAGTTGTGAAAGCACCACCCGTTGGTACGGGAACCAGAAAAAAGTAAGAATCACAGAAAAGTATTAAAAGACACGATATTTATAGTGGTTCGGCTTAAGAGAGAGCCTACATCCACTTTAAACTCCTTTATTGCTGATATTATTACAACCCTTTACAAGATTCATCGATTACAACACACTTTGAGTTTGAAGTCATTTAGAACAAGTAGCCTCAACTTCAATGTCGATCAAAATCTTTGAATTCATGTTGAACATGTATGATTTCTTCATGAAGTTCCTTGAAGCGTTCTTTGTATCTCAAAAGCTTTAAGTGTTGAGGTAGTTCGGAATGCAGCAGAGTAACGACGCTTGAAATGAATGAGCCCGAAAGGTCCCTCTCTAGTTGGAACTCGGGGTGTATTTATAGGCTTTTTCGGAGTAAGGTCGTAGGTCGTGACCGACCTAAGTAAGGTCGTAGGTCGTAGCCGACCTAAGAAGCACTGGCCCCCCTTCCATAAGAACACGCAAGCTCGTTTCAACAAGTTCTAGGTCGTAAGCGACCTTACCAGTAGCGGCATAGAAAAGGCGGCCTTCTAATGCAATGTCCTTAGGTCGTGAGCGACCTATCTTAGGTCGTGAGTATCTTCCTGTTATCATAGCTCGAGATCTTAGGTCGCGGCCTTTCTTAGGTCGAAGCACTCTGTTAGGTCGTGTGAGTTCTATAGGTCGCAGAATTCCATAGGTCGCAGCTTCCCTTAGGTCGCAGAGTTCTGTAGGTCGCAGCTTCCCTTAGGTCACTTGATCAGTTAAGTCGCTAGGCCGCTCCATCTCTTAGGTCGCTAAGGACTGAAGGTACTAGGTCGCATAAAGACTTTAGATCGTTAAATCCTTTGTCTCGTTAGGTCGCTTGCTTGCTCATCTAGTTAGGTCGTGAACTAGACCATTGAGTTTGATAGGTCGCCTACCAATTGAGCCGTTAGGTTGCATTTTCTATAGGTCGCTAGGCCATTCCTATAGTTAGGTCGCTCCATATCTTTAGGTTTTAGGTCGCTAACGAAGAGGAGTTAACATTTGCCCCTCGAAGTACGGGCCTATGACATAGGTCGCGTGCTTCGACCTGACTTAGCTAGGTCGTGAGCGACCTAACACTTGTGCCAATACGCGTGCCTACTTGTCTTCCCATTTTTGCCTCATATAAATCTGTTAGGTCGCTAACTCTTCCTCATTCCATTGCTCTAATCTCCTACCGCCATTAACGATTCTCTGAGCTTCCAAAGACGAATTCAACCCATCCAGTCACCGATTCATCTTTATCATTACATCTCGTAAGTGAATCTGGTCTTCATCCTACCATAATCGCCGTTGAATTATGGATTCCCACTCTCTGACCTTAGTTCAATTCCATGTATCACGCTTTATTTCGAGTGATTGTTGCAATCGATTTTCGGTCGTCATTTGACTGATTTAGGAAGTCATGGCAATGCGTTGAATCTATGATGGATCGGGGATTTTTTGATTAGTTTTTTGGAGTGATCTGGTGGTATGAAGAGATGGTAAATTTCATGGAGAGGACGATTTTCCACCTTAAGGTCGTGCAGAGAGGAAGTTAGGCGACCTAACGAATTTGAGTGACAAAAGATGCTTCACGACCTTAGGGCCCTTGAGACCTAAAGAAAATTTTTGACCTACGCTAGGTCGCTGAACGACCTAAAGCTTGCATAACCAAAATGTCATACGACCCACTGATAGCTGAACGGCTTAAAACTTGCACGACCTAATTTCTGCAGCATAGGTTTTTAGGTCGCGGCTGAGTTAGAACTTGAATAAATTTGCATTGCTTTGGACCTCTTTAATTTGCACAGTGCGACCTAAAGGAGCTCTGACCTATACTAGGTCGTTGGACGACCTAGGACTTGTGAAATTTTTTCTGAAAAAATTCGATTGAGTTGTTTGGACTTGAATTTTGTTGCACTTCTTTGTAGATCCCTTTAAAGTTGTCAACCTGCTAAATATGACATTTGTAGAAAAATGGGACGAATATACTGTCACCGACCGCCCACATCGAATGACAGATTAGTCGATAAAGAATAATCAACTAAAATGAATTGTGTGAGTGAAATGTTGTAACTCAACCGACTCAAATGAAGTGTTAAAGCAAAGTTAGAATTTTGTTTGAATTAACACTGCACTTGAGTTTTAAATTAACAAGTCCTGAAATCTCACAATCGATCAGTTGCTAACTAGTTTAATTCCAGTTATTTTGCTTGTTATTTTTATTAGTTTTGCACAACACTTCACATTTTTAGGAAACGTGCACCTTCACATCTGAACATCCAGTTACTCATGTAGAATGACGTCTCAACAAGAAGAGATGATAGAACACGTCGAAGGGGCTTTCCCGATTGTTATTTCACTAGAGAACCCTCCGGAAAGAACTCCTACTCTTCTGAAACAGCGGGTGCTTAATCAATTATGCGTTCAATTTGGCATTGCCGAGGCAGAAGTTTTACTCCCTGGACTAAATGATTTTGCTGATAGACCACCTTCCGGTTTTGTTGCCATTAATCGCCAAATGTGCTTAAGTGGAGTAATTCCTCCCTTTAATGAATTTCTTCAACAAATCCTTCTTCGACTAACGATCTCTCCTTTCCAACTGCATCCCAATGGCTATGCCATTTTGATGGGATTGTGCGTTCTGTTCAGGAGAACTCTTGACCGTCTTCCGAGTTTTGAAGAAATCTGTTACTTGTGCACTTTTGCGAAGAACAAGGACCACCCTTCAATTGTACTTGTAAGAGGTGCGAGGAACCGTAAACTAATTTTGGATTTGCCGGAAAGTGCACATGGTTTTTTGAATCAATTCTTCTATATTTGTTGCCCCGCAGGATTTTACGCAGACTGGAGAATAGGAAGTGAGATCTTCTTTCCTCAATTTTATTCTAAGTTTTTCATGTATCGTATTGCTAGATGCTGATTCCATTTCTTATTTTTACATCACTTCCTCCTCCTTCTAGAGATTCCAGTCATAAACCAGTCTTTGAAAGGCTAAGCATTGTGGCTGCTGAAGAGAGGAGCGCAAAATTTCTATTGACAGATGAACTTCTTCATCGGTTTGAGCTTTTACATTCTTCTCGTTCTACTCAACCTCATGAAGTTCCAACTGAAGTTCCCGATTCTCCGATGAAAACTCCTGATGCCCCGGTCTCTATTAAAGAGCACATGCGGGGAGGAACCTCTATACAAACTTCACTAGTAAAATGTTCCACTCCAAGGGATGATGCGGAGCCGTCCGAAAAGCCTGCACTTGCCCCCATAACTGAAGAAGAGGAGCCCCTTCCTCATACTGATAAGAACGTTGATCTTGGAGTTGATATTTTTGGAAGTTTAAGTGACATAATAGTCACTTCTCAAAAACTTTTTAGGGATGATCCTGCCATTGCCAAAGTCACATCTCCAGCGATTGAAGAAACTTCTACTCTCAAGCACACTTCCACAGCCCCGGAAGTGCAATTTTCCACAATAACTACCACTACCCCTCAGTCGATGACTGGTTTGTAGTCTAGTTTGCCGCGAGTAGTTTTACACGTCACACGCACTTAGGATGCACTTGACTTTCTTACTCCTGGTAGATTCTCAAACCTTGTTTTTTCTTTAATTTCAGGTTCTCCAATGGGGCGGAGCGGCTCTTATTATGACGACTTTAAACAATACGGGAGACGCAGCCGATTCGATTATAGACATCATCTCCCCCCTCAAAGAGAAACCGATGAAAAGAGGGCCATCAGAAAAGCAGACGAGAGACGAGCATATGAAGAACGTCACCGAAGAGAACAAGAAAGACATGGCCCTCCTCACAGAGATGATGATATCCAAAGAAAGACTCACGATGAGAGAGGTAAAGGTCACATGGACGATTCTTCTAGCAAGCGGGCTAAACTTACTGAAGAAACAATGCCGACAGTTTCTGAAAATGTTCCTGCTCAATCTCCTGCCCCCGTTCGTTCCGACATTCAAACAATCATCAACCGGCCCGCATACCAAGTTGGGCAAGGTCCTCCCACTCTTCAAAGTCGATTCCCTCAGTGGTGCCTGAGAGGGGTTCGATTTGATCTCGACTTGGTTCCTCTCGACAAATCGGCTATGCTGCGAAATCTTGATACTGTCAGGACCGATATTGAAAGAATGTCGAACTGGCAAAAACTTGTCGACGAGCTTCAGAGGGTTAACCGAGCCAATCTCGAGGCCATACTCACAATGAAGAACGATAAGACTGAGTGGCAGAAGACCCTCGAGCAGCATGACGCCGAAATGAGAAGTATTGCTTCCTATAATGAAAAGCTGGAAGCGGAAGTAGAAAAGCTTAAGAAAGAATTAGCTACTTCATCTACTTTCTATTCTCAAAAGGAGAGCATGCTTCAGCAACAAGTACGAGATGCGCATGCCAGTCAAAGGGCAGTCGAAGATAAGCTTACACACAAAGAGAAGGTCATAGAAGAATATCGCGCTGAAACTTTACAGCTGCGAGAACAGACCGGCTCTCAAAGCTTGGAGATAGAGTTGTTAAAAACTCGACTTGCTATGGTCGAAAAGGAGCGTGACGAGGCTGTTGCTGGTAAACTCGCGGCCGAAGAGGCCCATCAAGCAACCAAAGCTGACATTGGCTCCACATTATTTGATTTTTATCTTCAATGTATCTTGGGGCGCGGCAGCCTTTCATTTCTGGGTCCCAAATATGAGATTACATTGGCTGAAGTATGGAAGGCTGCCGTAGATATGCTTGGAGGCGCTGGTTACTCCGAAGACCATCTTCAAGAATATTATTTTGACGAGGCAACTCGGGAAGCACTAGCTAGGGAAAAAGAGCAGCTTGCTAAATTTCGAGCTGAAACGACAGGGGAGGGGTGCTCAGAGAAGGAAGCGCTTGTAAATGCCCCTGTTCCTCCTTCGATTTTAGCTGATGTTGATATAGCTGGCCCTAGCTCATCTTCTATTCCTCAAGATAAAACTGATCTCGGAGTTACAACTCCCCATGTTGTAGAGAAGCCTCAGGAGAGCACCGAAGCGCAGGATTATGAGATTGAACTAACGAAGCAAATATCTTCAGGTAACTTTGACATTGGTCCGATTCAGGTGGATTGCCTGCTTGTTCCTCAAAAGTTTGATGAGCTTCTCGATTACTTCTTGAATCTTGATGAACCCATATCTCCCTTCTTTTCGGGAGATACTAATATTTTTAATTTCTCTTCTTCTGCAGTTGAAACATCGAGTGCTGTGCAAACTTCGCCTCCTCCAGTTATCCTTCCACCGTCTCTTCAGGTGACTCCTCCTTCTGCTTCACAGCCCGGGTCACAAGAGGAGCAAATAGAGGCTCTTCATGGCTTAGATGACCCTATCGCTTCGCAAGAGCAGAAAGACGAGGGACTTGAGGGAAGTGAGATATCTCCGGAGCGGACTCCTTCTGATGACATAATTTTGTTTGCTCTTGCTACTCCAGGGAGTGAGTCTTCTTCGAAGAGGAGAAAGAAGCACGGAACGTCGAAGAGGAGGGGGAAGAAAATCATCGCTACTGAAGAGGAACCGGAAGTTGCACCGGTTGCACCTCCCTCCCCTTCTTCCCTTATGCCTACAGACCGACCTGAAAAGCTAATCATTCGGCCGGGTAAAGGGTCCAAATGTGGCAAGAGGAAATGAAGATTTCAGCTTTTAGCTTCTTGTCTTTTGCATGTACTGGTCGAGAATTGTGCGGGTATCGGCCCCTGCTTTTTATTTTGAAACTTGTATCTGCAATACAATTGAATAAAATGATCATTTATTTGCACAAACTTCTGTTTGAATTTGAGAACGCATTTATTATTCATTTTTGCACAAGTTTATTTATATGATATTGCGGTGAGCTTGTGGTATGTTGTTTGAGCGTACTTTACCGATGTAGCTATACCATTTTGTATGTAACTATACCATGTTGCCCCCATACCATAAGCTTGCTGCAATATTTTATACTTTGAGGGGACTTGCACTCTTATTTTCTGAAGAATAATTACTTCATTCTTGAAGAAATTTTTCGAAGAGTACAACTTCCTTCATATAAGTTTTTACACTTTGTCCTTCGAAGAAATCACTTTTTTCTTTGCTTATGTACGCATTTTGCCAAGTGAATTCTTCTATGTGGTAAAGCGGGCCTCTGAATGGTACTTTGACTTTCTTTCCTTTTTTTTTTTTTGAGGAAGATTATTTTCTAGAATAGGTAAATCACTCTTCCTTTGAAAGTTAAAGTATGCTCTTGATGAGGATTTTTTTTTTTTAAACAGAAATTTGTACCTCTAAGGAGGGATTTTTCACGTTTCAACACTTGGAAGTTTTATTTCAATCTTGGTGAAACGTGTACCTCCAAAGAGTTGTGCCTTTGAAAAAAGCATTTTCACGTTTCAACACTTGGAAGTTTTATTTCAATCTCGGTGAAACGTGGGCTTCCGAAGAGGTCTTTCTTCTTGATTGTGTCTCCGGGAGGAGGTTGTACCTCTGAGGAGGGATTTTTCACGTTTCAACACTTGGAAGTTTTATTTCAATCTCGGTGAAACGTGTACCTCCAAAGAGTTGTGCCTTTGAAGAAAGCCTTTTCACGTTTCAACACTTGGAAGTTTTATTTCAATCTCGGTGAAACGTGGACTTCCAGAAAGGTCATTATTTTGTTCTGCATTTCAACTTTGGTGAAGTGAAATTCCGAAGAGCGGCTGTTACACTTCAACTCCTGGTGAAATGTGCATCCGAAGAGGTCTTTATTTTGTTTGCATTTCAACTCTGGTGAAGTGAAATTCCGAAGAGCGGTCGTAACACTTCAACTCCTGGTGAAATGGGCCTCCGAAGAGGGCTTTTATTTTGTGTTACATTTCAACTCTGGTGAAGTGAAATCCCGAAGAGCGGTTGTTACACTTCAACTCCTGGTGAAATGTGCCTCAGAGAGGGTTTTCATCGCCTGGAAGTTACTCTCTCATGGTTGGAGGGTCATGACTCCTCCAATCTTTTTTGTTGAGTAGAGAACTTTCTTTTTTGTGGCGTATGACCCATTAGAGGTCTTTATCCTCCGAAGAGTTGTGCCTCCGAAGAGGACTTGTGCTGCCGATGATGGCTTTGGTTGTTCCCTTGTCCACTTGCTTATGCCTTTTCAGCGATCCTCCGTTTTTTTTTTCAAGCTTTCATTCCCTTTTCTTACAAGTAATTTGTTAAATCCAAGGAAGTGTACTTCACTGTCAGGCAAGTTCGTGAGAACGGGCATTAGCTTCTTAATTGGATCTTTGTTTGTTCAAACGATCTCAATTTATTAGCAAAGGCTCGTTTCTGTCGAAATCATAGGCCGTTCAATTGAAGTACTTCCTATCTAGGATTTGAATTCGGGGCTTTTGTGACTCGAAATTTGGCGAGAATCGCTTGGTCTTATTATGTGCAAGTTTCACTTCCATTGTCTGCAAAAATTTAAATCGATATTTCAGCAATACATTCTATGTACTTTTTATATCGAAAATAAAGCAAACATGTAATAATAATAAGGAACACAAGATTTATAGTGGTTCGGTCAGGAAATTGGGCCTACATCCACTTTATATTCTTTCATTATTTACTTGCATCAGTTTTACAATTGCCTTTAATTACAAGAATCATACATTCATAACTCTTTTTACAATATTTCAACCAAATTTTCAAGTAAAGTATGGACGCAAGTGATTGCTGTTCCATGCCCTTGGAATTTGATCTCCTTCAACAGTAGTGAGTTTGAATGTGCCGTCAAGAAGCTTCTGACCTATGACATATGGTCCTTCCCAATTTGGCCCAAACACACCTGTCGCTGTCATAATTCTCTTCAGGACTAGGTCTCCAATCTCAAAGCTGCGTTGGCGAAGTTTGGAATTGAAATGTCTGGCTATCCTTAGCTGATGAGCTGCAATTCTAAGATTAGCCTCATCTTTTTTTTCATCAAGGAGATCTAGCGCTTCAAGCTGTAGCTTTTCGTTTTCTGCTTGATTGAAATGGATTCTTCTATGTGAAGGGACCTCCATTTCTACCGGAATCATTGCCTCTGACCCGTATGTCAATGAAAACGGGGTGTGTCCAGTCGCAGTTTTGTGAGTGGTTCTGTATGCCCATAGTGCCAGTGGTAGCTTATCGACCCAACCACCTTTTGCTCTTTCAAGTTGCTTCTTGATGGTTGACTTAATAATTTTGTTCACGGCTTCCACTTGCCCGTTTGCCTGCGGATGAGCCACTGCTGAGAAGCTTTTCCGGATTTTGAATCGCTTGCAAAAATCTAGGAATTCTTCACTTTCAAATTGAGTACCATTATCCGTAATTATTTTTTGAGGCACACCATATCTGCAAATGATATTTTTAGTCACAAAGTTTATCATATTTTTAGAGGTGATAGTAGCCAATGGTTCAGCTTCAGTCCATTTAGTGAAATAATCTACAGCAACAATGGCATATTTGATTCCAGATTCGGCAATTGGTAGCGGTCCAATGAGATCCATTCCCCAAATTGCAAATGGCCATGGACTGACCATCTGTGTGAGTTCAGTAGAAGGTGCTCTAGGAATTTTAGCAAATCTTTGGCATCTGTCACACTTTCGGGAATAGCTTGCAGCATCTCGATTAATTTCTGGCCAAAAATATCCATATCGGAGAATTTTCTTTGCTAATGTTTGGCCTCCTGAATGATCACCACATTCTCCTCCATGTACCTCCGCTAGGATTGTTTTGGACTCTTCCCTTGATACACATCGAAGTAATGGCATTGAGAATCCCCGTCTGTATAATCGGCCATCCTGGATTATATATCGAGAGGCTTTTCTCAGTAGCTTTTGTCGTTCTTTTGAGTTCCCTGGTAGAGAGCCATTGAGCAGATATTATGTTATTGGAGTCATCCATGATTCTTGCTCTTGAGACATACTCATGATCCAATCAATGTCCATCTCATTAATGCTCGGTGCCGACAGAACTTCTACTGGGACTATCCCCAGAAATTGAGCTTCGCCGGTGCTAGAGTACTTTGCGAGAGAATCTGCTTTCATGTTTTGTTCTCGAGGAATATGGTTTATCGTGTGGTGATCGAAGTCACACAGAAGTTTCCAAGCCTTTGACAAGTAGGCGGGCAGATTTCCCCCTTTCGCTTGGAATTCCTTTTTGACTTGGCATACAATAAGCTGAGAATCACTGAAGATCTGTAACGCTCGGATGTTTAATTCTTTAGCAATCCTTAAGCCAGCGATAAGGGCTTCGTATTCTGCTTCATTGTTTGTTGAAGGAAATTTCAATCTTAGTGCATAGCATAATGATCGACCTTCAGGGGTCTCAAGTACAACTCCGGCTCCAGAACAGTAGTCGTTTCTCGCGCCATCGACATATAACTTCCATTGTATTGGGGAATCGTCGATCGTTTCCTCCTCACCATTACCCTTATCCGTGAATTCTGCGATGAAATCCGCTAAAGTCTGTCCATTGATTGCTTTTCGGGGATGATAAGTGATGTCATATTGACTGAGTTCAATATTCCACTTTAGAAGACGACCCGAAGCCTCAGGGCGAAACAGGACTTGCCTTAAAGCTTGATCAGTGAGGACTCTGATAGGATGAGGTTGGAAATATTGCCTCAACTTTCTAGATGCAATTAGTAGGCAATAGGCGAGTTTTTCCAACTTAGAGTAATTCATCTCTGCACCAGTGAGTCTTTTGCTGATATAGTAAACTGGATGTTGAATGCTCTTGTCTTCCCGTATCAGCGCTGCACTTAAAGCATGAGATGATACTGCTAAGTATATAAGAAGATCCTCGCCATCGCCAGGCCTAGAAAGTATTGGAGGCGTTTCCATATGGCGAATCAATTCATCAAAGGCTTTTTGGCATTCGGGAGTCCAATCGAAGTTTTTCTTTCCTTTCTTTAGGGCATCAAAGAATGGGATGCATTTATCTGTGGCTTTGGAAATGAACCGACTCAAGGCGGCGACTTTTCCATTGAGACTTTGCAATTCCTTCTTTGTTCTAGGAGCTTTGATTTCCTTTAAGGCGGTAATTTGAGCTGGACTAGCCTCGATGCCCCTTGCGCTCACGATGAAACCTAAAAACTTGCCGGATTCCACTCCAAATGAGCATTTCAAAGGATTGAGCTTCATTCCGTATTTTCGGAGGACTGCGAACATGTCCGCTAAGTGTTCTATGTGATCCACTGCTTTCTTAAACTTTACTAACATGTCATCGACGTAGACTTCCATAGTCTTGCCTAATTGCGGTTTGAACATAGCATTAACAAGTCTTTGGTATGTTGCCCCTGCATTCTTCAATCCGAAGGGCATAACTCTGTAGCAGTAAAGACCAATGTCAGTGATAAAGCTTGTGTCCTCCTGATCGGGCTCATGCATCATGATCTGGTTGTATCCGGAGTAAGCATCCATGAAAGTTAACAATTCGTGTCCCGTTGTTCCGTCTACCAGTTGATCGATTCTGGGTAATGGGAAGCAGTCTTTGGGGCAGGCCTTGTTTAGATCTGAAAAATCGATGCATACTCTCCATTTTCCGTTGGCTTTCTTAATCAGCACTGGATTCGAAACCCAATTCGGATAGGTAGATTCTTTGATAAAATTATTCTCCATGAGCCGATCAACTTCTTCTTTTAATGCTGCTGACCTTTCTGGACCTTGAGTTCTTCTTTTCTGCTTCACAGGTGTGAATTTTGGATCAATATTTAGAGCGTGTACTGCAACTTCTGGGGATATTCCGCACATATCGGCATGAGTCCAAGCAAAAACATCCAAATTTGCCTTTAAAAAAGATATTAAGACATTCTGAGTTGACACATTAAGTTGTGAACCCACATTCAACACCTTGTTTGAGTCCTTTGGGTCAACAGGTATTGGTATTGTCGTTTCCACTGGTACCACTCTATTCTCCCCTGCACTGACTTTTCTAGAATCCATTTCTTTCCTTGCTCCGATGTGCTCGCCAGTGCAGGGTCCGCCCTGTAATTGCTACAAGGCTGGTTCTTTGATGCGGACTGGGGTTGCCGCATCCTTTCCCATTTCTCTTTTTCTGGTTTCTCGTAGCTCTGTTAGATAACATTCCCGCCCCGCATTTTGATCCCCTTTTATAACTCCCACTCCATTATCTGTGGGAAATTTAATGGTGAGGCACCATGGGGCCAGAACAACTTTGAATGCTGCGAGAGTTGGACGGCCAAGGAAAGCATTGTAAGCAGAAAATTCGTCGACAATCACAAAAGTTTGCTTGCGGACCACTTTTCTCTCTCCTTCTCCAAGTTCCACAAATAAATCAACGGTTCCTATCGGCTGTTTTGGCTCCCCGGTGAAGCCAGCGATTTTCTGCGATGAGGCTTGCACATCAGCCATAGGGATCCTCATCTGGTCAAATGTTTTCTTGAAGAGGATATTGCAGGATGCGCCACAATCAATGAGAACTCTTCTGACAATAGCTGGCCCGATACCAGCCGAGATGACTAAGGGATCCAAGGTAGGAGCTTCAATACCTGCGGAATCCCTGGCTCTGAACACAATATCATCGTTGAAGGTTCTTTGCTGCTTCAGGGGCATAGCACCTTCCAAAACGAATACATCTTCTTCGGTCGGTACGTATTTCAAGGCTCGGGTATACCTTTCCATCTCACCCCAGCTTCTGCCTGCTGGGTGAGGTCCTCCTGTAATGACATTGATAATGGGCCTTCCAGATTCATGCCCTGCTGCCTTCTCGCATATCCTAGGCTGATGAGCAGGAGCTTGCTGCCCCTGATTAGACGAAGCAGGATTGTTGCTATTCTTTTTCACAAATTGCTGCAGCTTGTTTTCCCTTAGCAACTCTTCAATCAGATTTTTCAATTGGCGGCATTCGTCGGTATCATGACCAGGTTGATTATGAAAGCGACAGAATTTCCCACTTTGCACAGCTTTCCTCCCGGTTCTCAGAACAGGAGGTTTAGGATATTCAACAAAATCTTTAGTGGCAAGGTATATATGCTCTGGTGTATCTGATAAAGGAGTATATTCCGATGGTTTGAAGGAACGAGGCCTCTTCAGATTTTTCTGTTTCTTTCCATCGTTATTTTCCCTTTTCTGTCCAGCAGATTCACTCTTGCGTGGAGCAGCAATGTTATCTTCAGCTTTTTCTAACACTGCCTTTACCGGTACAGGACGGCTTTCCAGGCGTATGAACTCATCTGCTTTCTTGTAGAATTTTTCAAGGGAATTTGGTTCCTTCATGTTAAGCCATTTTCCAAATTCGCTCGACTTGTCGATGGCCTTCATCAGATAGGTCAAGATCATCCGTGGTTCTGCATTGTCTACCTCGGCCAGCGCTATATTAAAGCGATTCAAGAAAGATCTGATAGTTTCACCCGGATTCTGTTCTAAACTTGAGAATGACATAATATCCTTGGTTTTTGAAGCGTATAGTCTGAACTGCTCCTTGAACTTCGGGGTTAAGTCAGAAAACTGATCGATAGATCGGACTGGCAGCTTGGTGAACCAAAGCAGAGCTACACCTTCCAGGTATACAGGAAAATATCGGCACTTTATTTCATCAGAAGCCCTGGCACCTGTCATGTGCCAATCATACTTATACAAGAATTCGTTCGGATCACTTGTTCCTTTGTAAGCTGGAATGGTTGGAGGGACAAACTTCCTTGGGAATTCAGCCTTTAAGATTTTCTCAGTAAATGGAGTTTTACTTGGGGCAAAACCCCATTCTTTCTCGTCTTCAACCCTCTGCATACTCTCTTTCATGATTTGTCGGACCATCCCAGAAAGATACTCCTCATCATGTAGAGTTCTAGATCCACCAACCTCAGGAAGTGTAACGACCTGATAAATTTATGATTTTTTTTATAAATTTAATTTATATGTTTGCTAATTTAATCCAGTATAAAATTAAAGTCTTAGGATTTTAAAAGGATGAATGTAGGAGTTAGATAGAAACTGTAATTACAGGTAGAGATTTAAAAGGTTATATGACATAGATTTGAAAATAACTGAAAGTTGTGTTGTAGTTATAAGTCTTAATTTGTTGGTTTAATGGTATTAATGTAACAATAACTGAATTGGATTACATACACACAAACATTTGAAAAATTTATTAGGTGGACTAAATTGGTTAAAGTTCATAAGTTGTGCATTTCAATTTAGTAGAAATTCTAAACGATAAACGAAGATTTAAATAAACGCTAAATTAAAACTATGTAAATTGGTGACTTAAGGCCTAGTTATAGGAATTGGAATATAATCCAAAATTTAATTAATGATAGTAACGTAGTATTAGCTAATAAATAGATTTCAATGCAGTAACCAAATGAAAGGAATAGGAATGAATATATATATTGGTTCGAAATGAAATAAAAAATGTGTCACATTTAGATGGAGTAAAATTTAAGAAACCTATAAATGTGGAATCAGTAAACATTTGTAAAAAAAAAAAAAAAAAAATATTGCCTAGAATAAAATTCATTTAATATAAGAATTCAAGGTGGAAGATTTACATTTGGATTGAAAGGTATGATTAATTGAATTGGTGATTTGGGGAATTTAATCCAAGGGTTACTCTAAAAATAAATACGGATAAAAAGAGGTTAAACTAAGGAGGGGCATTAATTGATTTTAAGGCTTATTTAATACGTTAATAGGCAAGACTCCGCATTCATACATTTATACAAAGCTAAATAGAAGCACAAGTGTGATATAATGTAAATAGATGGGTATCAACCTTTATTTATATGTTAATGGGATTTAATTTCTATTGTATAAAAACCGCAATTTAATGAAAATTGAAATAGCTAATTCATACGTTAGTTGATTTAGCTGGAATATGAAGATATTTAACGGAATAGTGAAATCAAATGGGAATGGGTTTCCATTGTTCATTTGAATTCACATTCATCATAAAAAAAAAAAAACTTATTTGAAACCCAAAGGAATAATAAAGGAATCAAGACTTAATTAGTAATTTGGATTTAAGACATGGCAATTTGGATTTATTGCAACATTTAATACCATAGAATTTAGTAAAGCTTATTCAAATTTCAGTTGACCATTTGTGATATAACTTTTTGAAAACAAGACTTTATTTATGAATTGAGTATTTGATTCAACGAATGGTAATTACTTCATTTAAAAATGGAATTTAACGTAAATTAGTACGTTATTAAAGTTAAATGAAAGCTGTAAACATTTGACTTAGAGAACAATTGAGTAAAATCTTAACTAATGTAAACTTCATCATATTGACATCCATAACTGTGAATCATAGGAAGAAGGTAAATAAATGAACTTAACCAAACTATTTATGTTGAATATTGAAAATTTGAATAAATAAATAGTTAAGAAAATTAAGGGAATGGGAATAAAAATTTATTTATAATTTGGAATTTTAATTACGGTGAAAAGGGTTAACTGCAATTAAAAGTAAGTTGAGATGGAAATCAAGTTATTTATTTAATTTGGTTTAAGATGTGAGTATAAAGGTATAAGATTTAATAATTGGGTTTAGAATAAAATTTATAATCTCTAAATAATAAGGAAGTGCAGGTATTTAGCTGCAAATTTATATACCGATAGATTTTAATTCACATCCAGGCTTGGTAAACCATTTGGGATTGTCTGAATTATATAAGTCACAAAATTTGGCCAATATTAGAAGTTGAAACATAAAAACTGGATTTATAATTTATTTTAATTTATTTAATAAATATTAAAAATAGCCATTTTTGTCACGGACTCGGATTTCGACGAAACCAGTTTCATCGGATCCGTATCGGTGAATTATTATAGGATTTCAAATTTCGTATCGATCGGACTTGTCGTTTGATCGTACGGACGATAAACGCCTTGAAATCAATTTTATTAAAATCAATTTGAAAATCAATTTGGAAATCTTGTTTTTAGCATAACTTCTTCATACGATCGAATTTGGTCGCGAAACTTTTTCCATTGCGTTCAGAATATTTTAAAACACCTATTTGGATATATAGTTTTAACAAATTCGATTCCGGAGGCATAGCGGGCTTTTTGGGCCGTGTTTTATTCCGTACGTTCGCTTATCCAGTCCATCTTCTCTATCTCTAGCCTACCTATATAAGCATGGCTATAAACCCTAGCCCCATTTTATTTGCTTATGCTGTACGTTCATTCTTCAACCATTCTTTCTTCCTCAATGGATGCTCCTCAGATCCAATTTCAAATTGCAAAACAAAGTGAAAATTCAAAGTCTTCAGAAAATTCCCAAAAATTTATATGTTGTAGATCTCTTCAATACGAATCTATATGTGACATCTGTTTTTGCAATCGATGCTCGAATCGTCCTGGAAACTCAGTCAAAGGTCAGAAATTCGAAAACCCTAAGGTTTGATTTAGGGGTTTTTGATTTTTCATCAAATCGGCAAAATCAAGATATGGGTTTGGTGGAGATTCTTGTGGGGAGTTCAACGACGTTGGTCTGGTGGAGTTTAGTGACCGGTGGTGGTCAAATTTGGCGTTTTAGGGTTTCGAAACCCTATTTCTAGGCGGCGGCGGCGGCCATTTCAGGCAACCGGGATGGGGGCGGCCGATAGCAGGGGTCAAGGCGGAGTCAACGGCCATGGTGCCGAGGCGAATGGCGGCCGGTGGTGGCCAGGGGAGGCGGTCAAAGGTGCGGCTGTAGGTGGTGTTGGGGTCTCGTGTTCCTGTAGCCGCGTTCTGTGAGGTAGAGAGGATGATGCAGGGATGACGTGGCAGTTTATGAGTGGTTTGTTTTGTTTTAATTTAAATTTGAATTTCGATCACGTTTTATCCAATAACTTTCTCATATGACATCGGATTCACACGATTTTTTTTGCGTTAGGATCGTAATTTAATTCCGGACTTGATGACGCTGGTTTGGACAAATTCTGAGACGGGCGAATTTTTGGGTTTAAATCGGGTTTAAATTCAATTTAAATTCCAAAGGTGAGTGTTTTAACCCACTCACAATTACTAGAAGCTTTTATGTTTGTTAAATAAATTTTAGAAATGAATAGAAATTTATTTATGAGCTTTTGGGCATGTTATTTCATCCATATCTGTTGAATTGCATTTTTTGAATTTAGCTGTTAATTTAAATTGATTGATTGCATATTAATTGGCTGTTAGAAATTATTGTTTGCATAAGAACTGCTAGTTAACAGTTATGTAAATTATTATTGAGTAAACTGTTAGATAAATAGTTGATAAATTTAATTGGGAAAAAACTGACAGTTATTACCTGTTGTATATGTTCATAGATATATACTGTTATTGATTGAAATTGGTTGATGGTTGCGATTGGATGATGGATGTTGTTGATGAATGAATGTTTATTGCATATCATTAAAATTGCAAATTTATCATGCATATTTCATTTTTCGGGATTGTGGTTTGAAATGATAAAACCGCAAAGTTTTATTTTTAAATTGCGGATTGAAATGATAAATATCCGTATCACTTGACCATAGGATAGAAAATTATATACAGGCACCGCGGTCTATATATAACTATTTTAATGTGATTTCTATGGTTTGGATGGAATACGGTTTATAATAATCTTAAATTTTATACTGTATAAATATTTTTCTTCCGTATTTATGTACATGAAAAGTTGGAAATTTTGAAATAAAAAGGTGTATAAATTCCCTTAGTAAAATGGAAGAAAATTTAGAAAATGGAGTTGGATAAATTTATATCATATGTTTAAATGTTAAGTTTGGAAATTTAAGATATGATATTTATAATTGGATTTTTCCCAAGAAAAAAATTGAAATGAATATTCTAATATGAATTTGAATTGGAAAAATATTCTAATATAATTGGAATCGAAAAATACATATGTTTTATTACTAGAAATTGGAGTTGTTTAAGGATTTATGTGAATATTCAAACTAAATAATAAAACATTTAATTTGTTGAAAGAATATATTCCAATTTTAGTTTTTGAATATTAATACTCCAATGGATTTATATATATGGAAGTTGAAATGGTTTTGGAACTTAAGAGTGATATCTAAATTATGGTTTTAACTTTAGATAAAGAAATATTTCCATAAAGCCATATAACTTATTTCTTTACAAAGTGACAGTAAAGTTAAGCTTTTTAATTCGCATACCGTTGAATATCCAAACCATTTGAGTTTTAAAAGTTATGGTTTGAAATTATGGATTTCCAAAAATATTATGCTTTGAAAATATTCGATTTTCAGATATTATGAAGTTAAAGCCTTTTTATTATTGGAAAGGAATTATATTTGGGATAAGTGGTAAAATATGGTTTTGGGTTTTGGAATGATATCGTAATATTATGGTTTTGAAATGGATTATATTCTGGTTTTAAAAGTATAAACTGCTTTAAAGAACCGCGGTGTTATAATAACGATGGGTTGGCAAAGAGACCGGGATCGGATATGGACATACTCTCTGTCGATACCGAAAACCACTTTGACTAACCGTATACGCGGTGGAGATTCCAGAATGAGGTAGGTTGGTGGCGACGATTCCTGTAAGGTAAATACGTGGACCCGACTCCCGTGAGTTGGCATAAGGTGGCTAAAACAGGAGCGATCGACGGGTTAATGAGGTCATTCCTCTGATCGGACACTCCTCTTCGATATTATACTATGACTTTGGATTGATTCAGTGGCCACTTCTATTTTTTTGATTTGGGAGTTGTTTCGAGGTGGGCGGTTGCTGCGGCTTCGCGTTACCATCGGCCCGGAAGCGTAATTGGTATATCTACCCTGGCATTGCCTAGTTGTGCCGTGTCACCTACCCTATCGCGCCTTGTACGAGTTTGGTTTTCTCCCGTAGCCCGTGTGGTATCCTCTAGTGGCTTCCCGATCAGGAGGGACTATGATATTGGATGGACTACTGGGACTATTACGTGTTAAGGGCTATATGGGTAACCCCTTAACGCTATTAAAAAGTAAGTTTATTTTATAAATAGACACTACTATAATAGCGCAATATACTACATAGTAAATAGTTTAACGGATCCTTAGGAGATGTAAATCCCGAGCATCTCTTGAGTTACTGTACTCATATTTATTTTTGTTTATTTAACTCACATAAGATATTCTAGTCTGACTCGAGTGTTTTTGTCTTTTCAAATTCGCTCGGGTCAGTCCGAGCATTTCAGGATAGCAGATTTAGCTTGGAGGACGAAGACGAAGATTCAGCATTATTTATATATAGTATTGCACCACACACTCTTTATATTCCGCTGCATTGTTGTATTGGTATGTGTGACTCTGATGTTCATTGTATAAGTGAAATAACTATTTTGTAAACTGTTTTGAATTGTATATTTATTATTATATTTTATCCTCCCGCTGTGAGATTCTATTTTGTTTTATTTCTTCTTTGTTTTCTTATTTACCCCCATAACAATCCGCCCTTGCGTATGCTTTGAATCGGCATGTGTGTCGTTTTAAAGTGTGCGAAAAGGCGGGATGTTACAGTTGGTATCAAAGCTTTGGTTTAGCGATAAACCTTGGCTTTGTGGGGTTTGACTCTTTGTTAATAGGGTAGAAATATCCTATGGGAGTCGCTGAGTGTATATATAAGAGAGAGCGTACTTGTTAGTATTAATAAAAAGATTTTAATATTGTGTTAATCTGTTCCGCTTTGTATTTATAAATTCTGGTTGATGCATGGGACGCTATGTCATCAATAGGGATTTCTAAACACTTAATAGGACAGACCGACATAATATTTGTTTTTAATATAGGTGAATGAAATAATTTTGCCTATTATATTTCTATATATAAAAATAGTTTTATAAAGATATATATATATTTGGTTGCTATAGATTGGATGTTAGGCAATAAAAATATTTATAATAACTGAAGCTAAGTGAAATTATAATAAACCAAATTTGGAGATTTAGAACTTAAGTCCGGGATTTTTGAAAATTTGCTTTCAAAGAATTTGTGAAATTTATTGATTTAGTTTATAAGTATTTTCTTATATAAGTATTTCGTATAAATTGGAAGAATTGTTTTAAAGAAGATTTGGAAAAGAATTAAATTCTGTACTTTCCTCTCTGTCGCTGGAAAATAAATTCGGTGATGACGGCCGCATCATCGACTTTCATTTTCGAGTTTCGAAGGGGAAAGGCCACTGTAGTAAATTCTACTACAGATTTATTTTAGAACTTTCTAAAATTTTCTTTTATTGTTCTAACTATAATTAGAGATATTGAGTAGTAAGAACTTATTTATCTATTATTTTGAAATAAATGGAAATTCAACTTGGTATTTAATTCTAAAATTTTCCGCTAACTAATTGAAAATTTTAGTGAAATAAAAGTTAGGTAATAAATGAATTGAAACCCCTAATTGAAATAAGAGAATTAATGCTAAGGATAAAGGAAGATAAATATTTTAACTTATGAATATTGGTAAAGACTTAGTGAATAATCAATGAATTAAAAGAATGGAGGTTTAACTTGTATAAGTTCAATTGCAATTTCCTTAACATAAATAACTTACCCAATTATAAAAGTTGAAGTGTTAAACGAGAAACTGGAATTGAATATTTTACAAGTAGGAATTTAGGAAAAATGAAGTATTCAATAGATTACTGTTATAATAAGAATTTAATGGTATAAACTTAGGTTATAATTGAAATGTTACTGAAAAAGAGTTAAGAATTATTAATAGATGATATGAACCTAAGTATATAAAATGAAATTCTAAATAAGAATTGATTGTAGGATTATTAACTTAAGTATGTTTTAATTTCCTCTATTCCAATATAATGGAAACCTCCACATTAAATAAATGAATGAGATTAAAGGTAAGTAACAAATATATATATATTAATTAAAGGAATTAAGAAGAAACAGGTAAATTGTCACTTACATTCTTAAAATATATATAACTTACCATAAAATAAAAGTTGAAATGTTAGTAAGAATATGTAAAAGAAAATCTTGCAAGTAAAGCTTGAAGCAATAAAGGTATTCAATAAATTGCTGTTATTAATGAGAATTTATTTTATAAACTTAAGTGATAAAAAGGAAACTTAAGTAATAAAAAGGAAATACAAATATAATGAATTTGGTGATAATTGGAAAATAAACTTGTAAGAAACAAAGAAATCCCTCATAAATGAAGGAAAGAAAAATCAAAACACTGAATTATGAAATAAATGTATAATGAGATATTTTGGTGTTGATTTGAATTGTTGGTTGATGTATGTTGTTGGGTAAGGAATTATGGAGTTGTTAGATTTACAAATAATCTATCTTTGTTCCATCTTAGGCTGTTGAGCAACGGATGCACTTGATAGTTATTCTTCATTCGTACAACTTCAGAATCTGAACCCGAACAACTAATTGTCGTTTGATTTAAATGATGGGTTGTTGTATGTGGTTGTGCTGTTTGTTAAAATGTATGGTTGTTGCATTTGATTGAGTATGAATGATTGAATCCACTTGAATAGTTCATTTAAAATAAATATTTAACCTTTTAGATTTTATTAGTAAGTACAGGTGTTGGAAGCAACTGCTACTGCTGTTGGTTCCAAAATAATAAAGCGTATATTGCCCGACAATAGGTACGTTTTCGGATTACGTTTAAAGCGATATTTTATATATTTTTCCCGTGTTGGGATATAATATTTTGATTATATATGTAATATACTTGTATATTTGGATATTATATTTTCTCCAGAGTCCCTCCGTACAAAGGAGACTCTGCCAAAAATTTTCGAAAATTTTGGACTTAGAATTTTGTTAAAATATTTTTCCAACTTTAATAACTCAAGTATTAAAGGATATAATGATTATAAAACAGGAATATTTCATTTAGGAGGATTAATCCAGGAAAATATTGTTTATAAATTAAAAATTGAAATAAAAAGTACTGTTTATTCTTCCTCCTCCCTTCTTTCCTTTTCGGGGACGAAAAGTTTTGAGTGGGGGAGATTGTAACGACCTGATAAATTTATGATTTTTTTTATAAATTTAATTTATATGTTTGCTAATTTAATCCAGTATAAAATTAAAGTCTTAGGATTTTAAAAGGATGAATGTAGGAGTTAGATAGAAACTGTAATTACAGGTAGAGATTTAAAAGGTTATATGACATAGATTTGAAAATAACTGAAAGTTGTGTTGTAGTTATAAGTCTTAATTTGTTGGTTTAATGGTATTAATGTAACAATAACTGAATTGGATTACATACACACAAACATTTGAAAAATTTATTAGGTGGACTAAATTGGTTAAAGTTCATAAGTTGTGCATTTCAATTTAGTAGAAATTCTAAACGATAAACGAAGATTTAAATAAACGCTAAATTAAAACTATGTAAATTGGTGACTTAAGGCCTAGTTATAGGAATTGGAATATAATCCAAAATTTAATTAATGATAGTAACGTAGTATTAGCTAATAAATAGATTTCAATGCAGTAACCAAATGAAAGGAATAGGAATGAATATATATATTGGTTCGAAATGAAATAAAAAATGTGTCACATTTAGATGGAGTAAAATTTAAGAAACCTATAAATGTGGAATCAGTAAACATTTGTAAAAAAAAAAAAATAATATTGCCTAGAATAAAATTCATTTAATATAAGAATTCAAGGTGGAAGATTTACATTTGGATTGAAAGGTATGATTAATTGAATTGGTGAGTTGGGGAATTTAATCCAAGGGTTACTCTAAAAATAAATACGGATAAAAAGAGGTTAAACTAAGGAGGGGCATTAATTGATTTTAAGGCTTATTTAATACGTTAATAGGCAAGACTCCGCATTCATACATTTATACAAAGCTAAATAGAAGCACAAGTGTGATATAATGTAAATAGATGGGTATCAACCTTTATTTATATGTTAATGGGATTTAATTTCTATTGTATAAAAACCGCAATTTAATGAAAATTGAAATAGCTAATTCATACGTTAGTTGATTTAGCTGGAATATGAAGATATTTAACGGAATAGTGAAATCAAATGGGAATGGGTTTCCATTGTTCATTTGAATTCACATTCATCATAAAAAAAAAAAAACTTATTTGAAACCCAAAGGAATAATAAAGGAATCAAGACTTAATTAGTAATTTGGATTTAAGACATGGCAATTTGGATTTATTGCAACATTTAATACCATAGAATTTAGTAAAGCTTATTCAAATTTCAGTTGACCATTTGTGATATAACTTTTTGAAAACAAGACTTTATTTATGAATTGAGTATTTGATTCAACGAATGGTAATTACTTCATTTAAAAATGGAATTTAACGTAAATTAGTACGTTATTAAAGTTAAATGAAAGCTGTAAACATTTGACTTAGAGAACAATTGAGTAAAATCTTAACTAATGTAAACTTCATCATATTGACATCCATAACTGTGAATCATAGGAAGAAGGTAAATAAATGAACTTAACCAAACTATTTATGTTGAATATTGAAAATTTGAATAAATAAATAGTTAAGAAAATTAAGGGAATGGGAATAAAAATTTATTTATAATTTGGAATTTTAATTACGGTGAAAAGGGTTAACTGCAATTAAAAGTAAGTTGAGATGGAAATCAAGTTATTTATTTAATTTGGTTTAAGATGTGAGTATAAAGGTATAAGATTTAATAATTGGGTTTAGAATAAAATTTATAATCTCTAAATAATAAGGAAGTGCAGGTATTTAGCTGCAAATTTATATACCGATAGATTTTAATTCACATCCAGGCTTGGTAAACCATTTGGGATTGTCTGAATTATATAAGTCACAAAATTTGGCCAATATTAGAAGTTGAAACATAAAAACTGGATTTATAATTTATTTTAATTTATTTAATAAATATTAAAAATAGCCATTTTTGTCACGGACTCGGATTTCGACGAAACCAGTTTCATCGGATCCGTATCGGTGAATTATTATAGGATTTCAAATTTCGTATCGATCGGACTTGTCGTTTGATCGTACGGACGATAAACGCCTTGAAATCAATTTTATTAAAATCAATTTGAAAATCAATTTGGAAATCTTGTTTTTAGCATAACTTCTTCATACGATCGAATTTGGTCGCGAAACTTTTTCCATTGCGTTCAGAATATTTTAAAACACCTATTTGGATATATAGTTTTAACAAATTCGATTCCGGAGGCATAGCGGGCTTTTTGGGCCGTGTTTTATTCCGTACGTTCGCTTATCCAGTCCATCTTCTCTATCTCTAGCCTACCTATATAAGCATGGCTATAAACCCTAGCCCCATTTTATTTGCTTATGCTGTACGTTCATTCTTCAACCATTCTTTCTTCCTCAATGGATGCTCCTCAGATCCAATTTCAAATTGCAAAACAAAGTGAAAATTCAAAGTCTTCAGAAAATTCCCAAAAATTTATATGTTGTAGATCTCTTCAATACGAATCTATATGTGACATCTGTTTTTGCAATCGATGCTCGAATCGTCCTGGAAACTCAGTCAAAGGTCAGAAATTCGAAAACCCTAAGGTTTGATTTAGGGGTTTTTGATTTTTCATCAAATCGGCAAAATCAAGATATGGGTTTGGTGGAGATTCTTGTGGGGAGTTCAACGACGTTGGTCTGGTGGAGTTTAGTGACCGGTGGTGGTCAAATTTGGCGTTTTAGGGTTTCGAAACCCTATTTCTAGGCGGCGGCGGCGGCCATTTCAGGCAACCGGGATGGGGGCGGCCGATAGCAGGGGTCAAGGCGGAGTCAACGGCCATGGTGCCGAGGCGAATGGCGGCCGGTGGTGGCCAGGGGAGGCGGTCAAAGGTGCGGCTGTAGGTGGTGTTGGGGTCTCGTGTTCCTGTAGCCGCGTTCTGTGAGGTAGAGAGGATGATGCAGGGATGACGTGGCAGTTTATGAGTGGTTTGTTTTGTTTTAATTTAAATTTGAATTTCGATCACGTTTTATCCAATAACTTTCTCATATGACATCGGATTCACACGATTTTTTTTGCGTTAGGATCGTAATTTAATTCCGGACTTGATGACGCTGGTTTGGACAAATTCTGAGACGGGCGAATTTTTGGGTTTAAATCGGGTTTAAATTCAATTTAAATTCCAAAGGTGAGTGTTTTAACCCACTCACAATTACTAGAAGCTTTTATGTTTGTTAAATAAATTTTAGAAATGAATAGAAATTTATTTATGAGCTTTTGGGCATGTTATTTCATCCATATCTGTTGAATTGCATTTTTTGAATTTAGCTGTTAATTTAAATTGATTGATTGCATATTAATTGGCTGTTAGAAATTATTGTTTGCATAAGAACTGCTAGTTAACAGTTATGTAAATTATTATTGAGTAAACTGTTAGATAAATAGTTGATAAATTTAATTGGGAAAAAACTGACAGTTATTACCTGTTGTATATGTTCATAGATATATACTGTTATTGATTGAAATTGGTTGATGGTTGCGATTGGATGATGGATGTTGTTGATGAATGAATGTTTATTGCATATCATTAAAATTGCAAATTTATCATGCATATTTCATTTTTCGGGATTGTGGTTTGAAATGATAAAACCGCAAAGTTTTATTTTTAAATTGCGGATTGAAATGATAAATATCCGTATCACTTGACCATAGGATAGAAAATTATATACAGGCACCGCGGTCTATATATAACTATTTTAATGTGATTTCTATGGTTTGGATGGAATACGGTTTATAATAATCTTAAATTTTATACTGTATAAATATTTTTCTTCCGTATTTATGTACATGAAAAGTTGGAAATTTTGAAATAAAAAGGTGTATAAATTCCCTTAGTAAAATGGAAGAAAATTTAGAAAATGGAGTTGGATAAATTTATATCATATGTTTAAATGTTAAGTTTGGAAATTTAAGATATGATATTTATAATTGGATTTTTCCCAAGAAAAAAATTGAAATGAATATTCTAATATGAATTTGAATTGGAAAAATATTCTAATATAATTGGAATCGAAAAATACATATGTTTTATTACTAGAAATTGGAGTTGTTTAAGGATTTATGTGAATATTCAAACTAAATAATAAAACATTTAATTTGTTGAAAGAATATATTCCAATTTTAGTTTTTGAATATTAATACTCCAATGGATTTATATATATGGAAGTTGAAATGGTTTTGGAACTTAAGAGTGATATCTAAATTATGGTTTTAACTTTAGATAAAGAAATATTTCCATAAAGCCATATAACTTATTTCTTTACAAAGTGACAGTAAAGTTAAGCTTTTTAATTCGCATACCGTTGAATATCCAAACCATTTGAGTTTTAAAAGTTATGGTTTGAAATTATGGATTTCCAAAAATATTATGCTTTGAAAATATTCGATTTTCAGATATTATGAAGTTAAAGCCTTTTTATTATTGGAAAGGAATTATATTTGGGATAAGTGGTAAAATATGGTTTTGGGTTTTGGAATGATATCGTAATATTATGGTTTTGAAATGGATTATATTCTGGTTTTAAAAGTATAAACTGCTTTAAAGAACCGCGGTGTTATAATAACGATGGGTTGGCAAAGAGACCGGGATCGGATATGGACATACTCTCTGTCGATACCGAAAACCACTTTGACTAACCGTATACGCGGTGGAGATTCCAGAATGAGGTAGGTTGGTGGCGACGATTCCTGTAAGGTAAATACGTGGACCCGACTCCCGTGAGTTGGCATAAGGTGGCTAAAACAGGAGCGATCGACGGGTTAATGAGGTCATTCCTCTGATCGGACACTCCTCTTCGATATTATACTATGACTTTGGATTGATTCAGTGGCCACTTCTATTTTTTTGATTTGGGAGTTGTTTCGAGGTGGGCGGTTGCTGCGGCTTCGCGTTACCATCGGCCCGGAAGCGTAATTGGTATATCTACCCTGGCATTGCCTAGTTGTGCCGTGTCACCTACCCTATCGCGCCTTGTACGAGTTTGGTTTTCTCCCGTAGCCCGTGTGGTATCCTCTAGTGGCTTCCCGATCAGGAGGGACTATGATATTGGATGGACTACTGGGACTATTACGTGTTAAGGGCTATATGGGTAACCCCTTAACGCTATTAAAAAGTAAGTTTATTTTATAAATAGACACTACTATAATAGCGCAATATACTACATAGTAAATAGTTTAACGGATCCTTAGGAGATGTAAATCCCGAGCATCTCTTGAGTTACTGTACTCATATTTATTTTTGTTTATTTAACTCACATAAGATATTCTAGTCTGACTCGAGTGTTTTTGTCTTTTCAAATTCGCTCGGGTCAGTCCGAGCATTTCAGGATAGCAGATTTAGCTTGGAGGACGAAGACGAAGATTCAGCATTATTTATATATAGTATTGCACCACACACTCTTTATATTCCGCTGCATTGTTGTATTGGTATGTGTGACTCTGATGTTCATTGTATAAGTGAAATAACTATTTTGTAAACTGTTTTGAATTGTATATTTATTATTATATTTTATCCTCCCGCTGTGAGATTCTATTTTGTTTTATTTCTTCTTTGTTTTCTTATTTACCCCCATAACAATCCGCCCTTGCGTATGCTTTGAATCGGCATGTGTGTCGTTTTAAAGTGTGCGAAAAGGCGGGATGTTACAGGAAGTGTTTGTTCAAAGGGGCTAGCAGCCCTTTCAGGAGCATTCCTTTCTTCAGCATCATGAATGTTGCCAGCAAAGTTCCTTTTATTACCTGCCGGTTGACGGTTTGCCCCAAGCAAATCGTTCAACCTATTCAGAATTAGGGCATTTTGGGCATTCTGAGCCTCGAATTGTGCATTTTGGGCATTTATCTGCTGGTTCAGCCCTAAGATTGCAGCATCCAGCTCTGCCTTTGTAACTCCGACAGCTGGAGTTGCTTGATTCAATACAGGGGAAGCGGAGGTTCCCTCTTGAGCATTTCCAGATCTTACAGATCTACTCTTTCTACCCGGAGCCATGATTTCGGATAAACTTCTAGGCTTTAGAGAGGTTACTTCGACAAACTTTCGTGGAGCAATGATGACGATTTGCCTGAGTTCAGTTCTCAGTGAAAGCACCAAAAATGTTAACGCTAAAAATTGAACGCTAACACCCCGGTGTGTAGAGTGTAGTTGTGAAAGCACCATCCGTTGGTACGGGAACCAGAAAAAGTAAGAATCACAGAAAAGTATTAAAAGACACGATATTTATAGTGGTTCGGCTTAAGAGAGAGCCTACATCCACTTTAAACTCCTTTATTGCTGATATTATTACAACCCTTTACAAGATTCATCGATTACAACACACTTTGAGTTTGAAGTCATTTAGAACAAGTAGCCTCAACTTCAATGTTGATCAAAATCTTTGAATTCATGTTGAACATGTATGATTTCTTCGTGAAGTTCCTCGAAGCGTTCTTTGTATCTCAAAAGCTTTAAGTGTTGAGATAGTTCGGAATGCAGCAGAGTAACGACGCTTGAAATGAATGAGCCCGAAAGGTCCCTCTCTAGTTGGAACTCGGGGTGTATTTATAGGCTTTTTCGGAGTAAGGTCGTAGGTCGTGACCGACCTAAGTAAGGTCGTAGGTCGTAGCCGACCTAAGAAGCACTGGCCCCCCTTCCATAAGAACACGCAAGCTCGTTTCAACAAGTTCTAGGTCGTAAGCGACCTTACCAGTAGCGGCATAGAAAAGGCGGCCTTCTAATGCAATGTCCTTAGGTCGTGAGCGACCTATCTTAGGTCGTGAGTATCTTCCTACAGCTCGAGATCTTAGGTCGCTGAATCCCTTAGGTCGCGGCCTTCCTTAGGTCGAAGCACTCTGTTAGGTCGTGTGAGTTCTATAGGTCGCAGAATTCCATAGGTCGCAGCTTCCCTTAGGTCGCAGAGTTCTGTAGGTCGCAGCTTCCCTTAGGTCACTTGATCAGTTAAGTCGCTAGGCCGCTCCATCTCTTAGGTCGCTAAGGACTGAAGGTACTAGGTCGCATAAAGACTTTAGGTCGTTAAATCCTTTGTCTCGTTAGGTCGCTTGTTTGCTCATCTAGTTAGGTCGTGAACTAGACCATTGAGTTTGATAGGTCGCCTACCAATTGAGCCGTTAGGTTGCATTTTCTATAGGTCGCTAGGCCATTTCTGTAGTTAGGTCGCTCCATATCTTTAGGTTTTAGGTCGCTAACGAAGAGGAGTTAACATATATGAACTGCTAGTTAACAGTTATATAATTTATTACTGAATATAGACTGTAGATTAATAGCTGTTAAATTAATTTGAATAAAATTGCCAGTATTACCTGTTATGTAGTACCAAAAATAATATTGTTATTGATTGATATTGATTGATGATTGCGATTTGGATGATGGATGATGTTGATGAATGGATGTTTATTGTATATCATTAAATTGCAAATTATCATGCATATTTCATTTCGTTCGGGATTGTGGTTTGAAATGATATACAACCGCAAAATTTTATATCTTTTAAATTGCGGATTGAAATGATAAATATCCGTATCACTTGACCATAGGATAGAAAATTATATACAGGCACCGCGGTCTATATATAACTATTTTAAAGTGATTTCTATGGTTTGGATGGAATACGGTTTATAATAATCTTAAATTTTATATTGTATAAATATTTTTCTTCCATATATATATACATATGAAGTTGAAAATTTTGAAATTTAAAAGGTGTATAAAAATCTTTATTAAAAATGAAAGAAAATTAAGAAAATGGAGTTTAATAATTTATATCATATGTTTAAATGTTAAGTTTGGAAATTTTAAGATATGATATTTATAATTGAATTTTTCCCAAAATAAATTGAAATGAATATTCTAGTATAATTTGAATTGGGAAAATATATATATTTTATTACTAGAAATTGAAGTCTTATTATTTATGGATTTTATGTGAATATTCAAGACTAATTAATAGAACAATTGATATGTTGAAAGAATAAAATTCAATTTTAGTTTGAAATATTGTTACTCAAAATGGATATACGTATATATAAATAAATTGAAGTGGTTTTGGAACTTGAGAGAGATAATATAAATTTTGGTTTAGACTTTAATAAAGAAATGTATTTGTAAAGCCATGAGAACTATTTTCTTTACAAAGTAACATTTAAGTTAAACCTTTTAATTCATATACCGTTGAATGTCCAAACCATTCAAGTTTTTTTTAGAAGTTATGGTTTTAAATTATGATTTTCAAAATATTATGCTTTGAAAATATTAGATTTTCAGACGTTATGAAGTTAAAGCATTATGATTTTGGAAAAGAATTATATTTGGGATAAGTGATAAAATATGGTTTTGGGTTTTGAAATGATATCGTATTCATGGTTATGAAATGGAATGTTTATTCTGATTTTTAAAGTATAACCTATTTTTAAATGACCGCGGTGTTATAATAACGATGGGTTGGCAAAGAGACCGGGATCGGATATGGACATACTCTCTGTCGATACCGAAAACCACTTTGACTAACCGTGTACGCGGTGGAGATTCCAGAATGAAGTAGGTGGTGGCGACGTTTTCTGTAAGGTAAATACGTGGACCCGACTCCCGTGAGTTGGCATAAGGTGGCTAAAACAGGAGCGATTCTCAGGCCAATGAGGTCATTCCTCTGATCGGACCCTCCTCTTCGATATTATACTTTGATTTTGGATTGATTCAGTGGTCACTTCTATATTTTGATTTTGGGGAGTTAGTCCGAGGTGGGCGGTAACTGCGGCTACGCGTTTCCACCAGCCTGGATAGCAATTGGTATATCTACCCTGGCATTGCCTAGTTGTGCTGTGTCACCTATCATACCGAGCCTTTACTACGAGTTTCTATTTGTGTCGTACCTATGGAGTGTAACAGCCCTAGTTTTTAGCTATTTATTTCTTTTAATTTTTTTGTTTTTAGGAATATAATTTATATAAATTGTGTTTACCAATATTGTTTAAATATTTAATTTAGAGAATTAAACTCGTTAATTTAATATGATTTTTGTAACTAAATTTAAGAAGAAGAAAAAAAAAAGGAAATTTTTATAATGTATAATGAAGTGTGTGGTAACTAAATGTTTTGGATATTATCATAACATCTGTTGTTATACCCATTCCCTAAAAATAATGAAAAGGAGAAAATTTGTAACATATTAAAGTAGTTAATTAATTATGTTAATTTGGTAGGTTATGACATGCAAATCATGTTGGTGGAATATTCTCAATTTTGACATATTAATTATGTTAGCAGTGAACATTGTTAAGCAATTTAAAACAATGAAACTTACAATCAATTTATTTGATAAATCTACCTTATTCCTAGTTAGCAATTCAAAACTTGAATAAAGGCACATACGGATATTTTAAAATGGAGTTAATGACAATTAATAGATATTTCAAAAAGAAATTTATGACAATTAATAGAGAAATTAATTGTAAAATTTCAGTAGTTGACCAGAATTAATTTATTGAATAATTAATGCAAATTAATAAAATTGATGAAAGATAAATAAGTTAATTCTTTTGGTTAATGGCATGAGGACACGAGGTTAATCCCCATTTTGTAGGAGAAATCTGCCCGTGTAACCAGTCCGGCTACCAGTGCCTACAAAGCGGACGGATTAATGTGAGACGTCGCAGGATTGATAATTAACAAAAAGGGTTAATTAACTAATTAAGTTAGTAACCAAATTTGAGTATGTAATTAAAGGAGGATAATTAATTGGTAATATGGTAATTAATTGAAATCAATTAAGGAGGGTAATTAAAAGGGATAAGGTAATCAATTGAAATCAATTAAAGGCAATTAAAGGGGAATTAATTGATTAGAAGAATATGGAAATCAATTAGAGGGAATTAACTAATTTAAAAATTAAAAGTTTTGAAGTTTTAACTTTGTTAAAAGATAATTAAATTCGCAATATTAAAGTGAATATGGTATACATGTATATATGAAAACCAATTTAATTTTGTTAAGTAATAATGTTGAAGAATTTAGTAGGTTAATGAACTGTTAAAATTCGCGTTTAAAGGGCGCATAAATTTATGGTATAAGTAACGTAATAAACGTATAAATTAAAAACGTTATTTTTTTTATAAAAGTTGGGTGTTTTGTATTACGTCAGTTTGGCGTAGTTTAAAAATCATATTTAAATATCTATATGGATTAAAAATATCAGTCAGTAGTTTTATAGCAAACGTTACCTTTTTCCACAGCTTTCTATTGGGTTTCAAATTTTGATTCCAAAATCTTTGCCAATTCTTGCCGTTTCATTTAATTCAATCAAATTGGAAATCAAATTTGCCTTCCTTTGCGCGTGACACAAAATTTTATTCTTTTAACATTTTGACATTTGCCTCTTACCATTTGTTTCTTGAGCATGTCACTGTATTCATTTATTCACGCAGCCTTATCCACAAAAATATCAACTCTTCCAATTGCCATTTTTCCTCTCACCTAAATTAAATGCATTCAAAATTTAATCTTGCCTATCTTTGCAAATTTTCGCATACCCATTATATCTCTCTGTTTCCACTGCGTTTGTTTTGCAATAAATAAATTTTTCGAACCATTGATCAAGTAAATATTTATGAAAGCATTTATTACTTTTGCCTTTTCAGTTAAAAGCTTTTTCATTTCTTACCATAAATCACGCAAGAGCTCAAGTTTTGCTTCCTCAATCAAATCTGTTCAAATTTGCAGTAACGCATGCTTTAAATTTAGATTATAACTGGTATAAATCACGCAAGCTATCTAAAAAAAAAAAATCCAAAAGAGTGATATCGTTCAAACATAAAACTGGAAAGAGAAATCAACGCATGCATTTATCACAATTTTCGTGTAGCGTTCAAACAAGAAGAACTGGAAATAAATCTCTTGCCTAAACGCATGCACTCAAAAATCAACGCTTGCATTTATTTCTTACGTTTTCAAACCTGCCTATTTATCTCCCCTTTTTATTTCGCAAGTTTATCTATAAATACTTTGCCTCATTCACATAAGTTTTCATATCTCCTTGCTTGTCCCTCTCTGGTACAAGCTTCTATCAGGTAAATAATTTGCATTGTTTATTTCTTTGCTTCTTCCAATTTTCCTTCCTCCTTCTTGTGTTCTCTGATTTCCTTGCTCGGCTACTTCCCCATCATGCCGTGCCATTTATAAATACATATAGAACTTTGTTAGTAGTAGGCTGGAAGAAATGATATAAATTGATTGTAGGAAGCTAGACTATGGAATTAGTGTAGTTATGATGTAGTTAGTGGTATTGTGGATTTGGATAAGTGCAGTTTGAAGAGGAAGGCATAGAAAGAAAAAAAAAAGAATTACAATTTAATAATGGAGAAGATAAATTGATAAGGAGAAAATGATATGAAATGTTGTTTAATTCAAATAAACAATATTGTATGAATAAATCTTGGGTGAATATAATAAAATGACATTTATTTCAATTTTTAATGGTTGAAATAAATTTAAGATGGTTAAAAATAAATTTAACTACTTATTTGAGAATTTGGGTGGATAAATATCAATGGATTGTATTTATTATGGTTAATAAAAGGATATTGGTGATGTATACCAATAATCACCTTTTAATGTTTAATAATAAAAGTAAAAGAAGAAATAATTTGCCTAAACATGATGAACATGTATGTGAAATAAAGTATTATTTAATGAATTCGAATGTAGTTAGTGGCTACATTTGATTAAATCGAATAATTTGAACAGTATTGTGTTTGTTGCCAATATTGTCATTTTATTTAAATAAATATATATGAGAATGAAAATAATTGATCATGATAAATATGATTAAAAATGTGAGAAATAATTTAATAATGTCTAAACATGTATTTGTTTTGTTTGGGTGCATAACATCTTTTTATTCAATCAATTGTATTAAATTTGCAATTTATTTTGCAATTTATTCAATTTATTTTATGCATGCGTACGGTTGAAGTATGGGCCTAGGATATGTTGAGACGGTTAGCGGGTTGTAGTAGTCGAGCAAGTTGAACTAAATTTCTTTTATTCTATTCGTTCCAGTTGTTCTGAAATTTTGCTTTGACCGTAATTTTTAAATTCGCATACTTGGTATTTGGATCTTATAGATTTAAGTCAAGGCTTTGCATCCGCCGAAGTTTGATCGTGCTTTCCATTTTTTTTTCCGAAGTAGATACCGTGTTTGATTTAGATCCACTGCAGCGTTTAAGGTGAGTATTCCTCACCAGACATATGTACATATATTTTGTGAATTATCGCAAGTGTATGTGTAAAAATTTTATTTAAATATTATCTGTCTGTAGTATAACGTAGAATGATGAATCCCATTTAAATTGACACCTCATCAGTTATTATCTGTTGTATTATTTCTGTAGTTATATTATATTATTGTTTATTTACTGCTTAAATCACCACTGCAAGTTCCCTGTTAAATTTAGATTGTTGTGGGCTGAAATGATAGGCCTAAATGATGATTACTGTGCTATTATTATGTTAACTGTTTAACTGTTAACTTGGGATTGCGGGTTTGAAATGATAGAACCCGGGGTTTGTAAATTACGGATTGAAATGATATAAATCCGTATCACTTGACCTAGGCTAGAAAACTATATACAGGCCCGTGGTCCTTATAATATTTTCTGAAATATTTAAAATTATTTTGGAAGTTAAATATTTGATTTAATATCTTTAAAGGATTTTATATTGATTTTGAATGAGTTATAAATGTTAATAAATAAATAAATAAATATTTGAATAAAATTTTGGAATATAACTTATTTTGGAAATTCTGGATTTTTGAAAGGATAAGATTTCAGTTAAGAAATATATATATAAGTTATATTTGGAAATATTTATTAAGTTAAACAATCTACTAAAGCATTTAAATGCTGTCTTTTGAAATTGGACTAGTTTTACCCGTAACTTTAGGTAGCATTTCCTAAGTGCTATAGAATCTGGAATTTGATTGTTTTGAAATTTAAGGAATTTGATAAATTATATTTATGTTTAAGTTTTGGAGACCTTTAAGATATGAGATTTATAACTGGATTTTTCTTAATAAATTTAAGATGAACATTCTAGTGTTAAGTAAATTTTGAAATTATTTAATGGCATAATTTTGGAGTTTTATCTATGGAATTTATGGGAATATTCAAGACGAAATAATAAACACTAATTTGTTGAAAGAAAAAATATCCAACCTTAGTTTTGAATATTAATACTCCAATTGGATATATATATAGGAATTGAAATGGTCTTGGGAACATGAAGTGATATTTAAATTATGGTTTAAAATAAAGAAATATATTTGTAAAGCTATGTAAATTATCTTCTTTACAAAGTAACCATAAAGTTAAACCATTTATATCCAAACCATTTGTGTTTTGGGAGTTATGTTTTTTTTAAAGAAAAATTTCCAATATATTATGGTTTAAAGGTATAATTCAAATATTTGGTTTCCAGATATTATAAATTTTAAGCAGTATGGTTTTGGAAAAGAATTATATTTGAATATAACGATATCATGTTGTTTTGGGTTTTAAATGATATCGTATTTATAGTTTTGAAATGGAAATGTTTATACTGGTTTTAAAGTATAAATTGTTTTTAAATGACCATGGGTTATAATAACGATGGGTTGGCAAAGAGACCGGGATCGGATATGGACATACTCTATGTCGATACCGAAAACCACTTTGACCAACCGTGTACGCGGTGGAGATTCCAGAATGAAGTAGGTCGGTGGTGGCGTTTCCTGTAAGGTAAATACGTGGACCCGACTCCCGTGAGTTGGCATAAGGTGGCTAAAACAGGAGCAATTCCAGGCCAATGAGGTCATTCCTCTGATCGGACGCTCCTCTTCGATATTATACTATGATTTTGGATTGATTCGGTGGCCACCTCTATATTTTGATTTTGGGGAGTTAGTCCGAGGTGGGCGGTAACTGCGGCTACGCGTTTCCACCAGCCTGGATAGCAATTGGTATATCTACCCTGGCATTGCCTAGTTGTGCCGTGTCATCTACCATACCGAGCCTTGTACGAGTTTAGATTTCTCCCGTAGCCCGTGTGGTATCCTCTAGTTGCTTCCCGATCAGGAGGAGCTATGATATTGGATGGACTACTGGGACTATTACGTGTTAAGGTGGAAAATGTAAAGCCTTAATGCTATTTAAAAGTATGTTTATTTTATAAATAGACACTATTATAATAGCGCAATATACTACATAGTAAATAGTTTGACGGATCCTTAGAGGATGGGCGGTCCCAAGCATCCTTTAAGTTACTTGCTCTATATTACAGTACACTTGAATTAGCTTACATTATATAAGTATGTATGTCCTGACTCGAGTGTTATGTTTTATTTTTCGCTCGGGTCAGCCTGAGTTGCAGCTTCAATTTCTTCTCCGTAGCTAGGACACTCAGTAGATCATTCGCGCTGCTGGAAGTTGTTTCAGCCTTTATCTTTTCTGGAATTCAAGACTTTGAAGACTCTATCTCTATTTATGTCTTAAAATTTGTATTGAGGATTATAGACAATGTAAGTTCTGTTTTGTTGAAGTTATATCAGTGGCTTCATGAACCACTAAATTTTTAATTTCCGCTGCGAGATTCTGATATCTGTGTATGTGATTCTGTGATCTATTTATTGTATATTCTGAGTTTTGCCAAATTTATTCTACAACGCAGTATTTTGAACAATTCAAGTCCGACAATGTGCGGATGCGAATGGTTGAAAATATTGGGTCGTTACATGGAGTATCCTCTGGTAGCCTCCCGATCAGGAGGTATTACGGTACTGTATAGACTATTGGCATTTTACGTGTTAAGGTGGAAAATGTAAAGTCTTAACGCTATTTAAAAGTAAGTTTATTTTATAAATAGACACTATTATAATAGCGCAATATACTACATAGTAAATAGTTTAACGGATCCTTAGGAGATGTAAATCCCGAGCACCTCTTGAGTTACTGTACTCATATTTATTTCTGTTAATTTAACTCACATAAGATCTTTAGTTCTGACTCGAGTGTTTTTGTCTTTTCAAATTCGCTCGGGCCAGTCCGAACGTTTCAGGATCGAAGACTTTAGCTTTGGAGGACGAAGACGAAGAATCCGTATTATTATTATTTATAGTATTGCACCACACTCATACTATTCCTCTGCATCGATTGTATTGGTATGTGTAACTCTGACATTTATTGTATAAAGAGCAATCAAGTGTTTTGTAAAACAGTTTTATGAACTGTATATTTATTATTATATTTTATCCTTCCGCTGTGAGATTCTATTTTGTTTTATTTCTTCTTTGTTTTTTCTTATTTACCCCATAAAAATCCGCCCTTCCGTATGGTTTGAATTGGCACGTGTGTCGGTTTAAAGTGTACGGAAAGGCGGGTTGTTACAAGTTGTGCCGTGTCACCTACCATACCGAGCCTTTACTACGAGTTTTGTTTTGTACCATACCTATGGAGTGCCCTCTGACGACGCCCAGTACGGGGGAGATTACGGTACTGTATAGACTATGGGAATATATTCTGTGTTAAGGGCTATATGGGTAACCCCTTAACGCTATTAAAAAGTAAGTTTATTTTACAATTAGACACTATTATAATAGCGCAATATACTACATAGTAAATAGTTTAACGGATCCTTAAGAGATGTAAATCCCGAGCATCTCTTGAGTTACTGCACTCGTATTTACTCCTGTTGATTTAACTCACATAAGATCTTTTAGTTCTGACTCGAGTGTTTTGTCTTTTCAATTCGCTCGGGTCAGCCCGAGTGTTTCAGGATTTGAGGATTTAGCTCTGGAGGACGAAGACGAAGATTTGTATTACTAGTATCTACTATATTATTCCACTACATCATTTAATTCCACTGCGTTGTTATTGGTATGTGTAACTCTGATATGTAGTATATAAATGTTTTGTAAACAGATTTATAAACTATACTTTTTATTATTATATTTTATACTTCCGCTGCGAGATTTTGTTTTCTTTTATTTCTTTCTCGTTTTTTCTTATTTACCCCATAACAATCCGCCCTTCCGTATGGTTGAACTGGCACGTGTGTCGGTTTAAATCGTGCGAAAAGGCGGGACGTTACAGTGATTATGGACAGACTTACAAAATCCATCCATTTTATTCACATTCGGTCCAATCGGACCGTACCACTTTTGTCCAAACACTATGTTGGAGAAATTATTAAATTGCATGGAGTTCCTACTTCTATTGTTGGTTATCATGATATATTATTTACTAGTGGATTTTGGATGGGTCTTCAAAAAGCTTTGGGAACGAAGCTTAATTTTAGCATCGCTTATCATCCTCAGTTCGATGGACAAACAGAGCGTGTGAATCAAACTCTTGAAGATCTTCTTCGTGCTCGCGTTCTTGATTTCGGTGGAAGTTGGAAAGATCATATTTCTGTTGTTGAGTTTTTCTATAATAATAGCTTCCAATCTAGTATTGGTACAGCACCTTTTGAGGCATTTTACGGAAGGCCATGTCGATCTCCTTTGTGTTGGTTTGAAGCCGGTGAGAAGCTGGTTTTAGGTCCAGATTTTATTCGTAATTCCACAGAAAAGATTGACCTTATTCGTCGTAGGATGAAAGAAGCTCAAAGTAGACAAAAATCCTATGCCGATAACCCAAGAAAGAATTTGGAATTTTCTGTGGGAGATTTGGTGTTTATACATGTTTCACCTATGAAGGGTGTTGTGCGTTTCGGTTGATCAGAAAAATTAGCACCTTGATATGTTGGCCCATTTCCCATCACCGAATTCATTGGTTCTGTGGTTTATCGCCTTTTATTGCCAGCTCAATTTTCTGCTATTCATGACGTTTTCCACGTCTCTCAACTATGGAAATGCCTTAGGGATTATGATTCTATTCTTGACCCCGATGTTATTGAAGAAATTAAAGTTTCGCCTAATTTGACTTATGAGCAACATCCTATTCATATCATTGCTACGGAGGTTAAACGCCTTCGAAATAAAGATGTTCCACTTGTGAAAGTTCAATGGTCCTTAAATCCTAAGGATTGCTTATGGGAATCCAGAGAATTCATCGAGCGAACACATACGGACTTACTCTCTTGTGCTCCTTAAGATGAACCTCTCACTTCAAAATTTTCTTTTTTGTGTTGATATGCCTTTGTATGGTTGTTACTTTTTATTTTCTTCTTAAGTATTGCAAGGGCGTAATTTCTTTAAGAAGGGGAGTCTGTAACAACCCGATATTTTACGATTGTATATCTAAATAAATATAGCATCGTTAGTTGGATTAAAGTCCAAAATTCTACTTTTTATAAACAGTTGAATTAGGACTCGAGACCACTTACATTGAGTCCAAAACGGCGCTTGCGACCTTTTTGAGTATAAACATCGATATGTTTCGAGTTGATTAGTATTTTGATATTTACATTTGGGGCTTTGGGTTTGGATTTCAGCTCACTAAGAGAACCCAACTCCTCTACATAATAACACCCAGTCCACTCCAAATCCTCTTCATTCATTTTCATTTCCTAACATTTTCAAGCTAAAAGAAAAAAATAGGGGAAGAGAAAAGAAATCAAAACTCCTAAACCCTAATTTATTAGGAAATTCAAATTCAAGTTCTAAAAATCAAAGAGAAGCTTAGGTAAGCATCCTCTTCATCTTCTCCATCTCGATCCCCTTCAATTTTTCACAAATTTCTAAACCCTAATTTAGGAAATATTTGCTTATGAGCTTAGATTGGAGCTTCTTGGGTTGAAGTTGAGGAGTGGTTGACCTTTCCTCTGTTTTAAAGCTTCTCACTTGTTGTTTTTGGATTTAAAGGTGAGTTTTTGAACTCACATCTACGTCTATAACTTTCATTGTTGTTAGGTATGAATTCCAAACAACTATTCATGTTCATTTTCTTTTAATTTGAATTGTTTTGATGGATTTTCCAATTTTAGTATTTTGAAGTCAAAATCTTTAAAGATCCTATCTTGAATGTTTGAACATATTATTTATGGCGTATAGAAGAGCCTATAGAGCTGGGTTATCGATTGGCATAAATTCCTAGCATCCATCGCTCGTTCGATCGCTTTCGGTTTGGATTTTTGCCCTCTTTGGGTTAGGCTGATTTTTTGCATAGTAGGAAAATCCAGACGTCTGAAACAAAATTCAAACGTTTGGAACAAAATTCAGACGTCTGGAACAAAATCCAGACGTCTGAAATGGTTTTGGAATTAAAAAGAGAAAGAAGATAAAGCATATATTTTTCCAAAACCTAGGGCCAGACGTATGGAAATACCTACCAGACATCTGGAACTGTCAATTTCGCTTATTTTGGTTGTTTTTGAGTGGATTTCCAATTTTAATCGATTTTTGTTGATTCAGTTAATTGTTATCATTTATTATCGATTTTGATGACTTCTTTTCTAGATTTTTGGGAATATTCATTTGATGGATTTGATATCGATTTTTATGGATTTAATTCACATCATCGTATGTGAATTTTAGGTGATTGATTGTTTTTACAATCATTTCTGTGGTTCGTCACTTTAAAATGCAAAGGTAACTGTACTAGTAGTAAACACTCAAACTCTTTCACAAAAATGATTTCATCGTTTACTTTTATTACAAAGCTCGTTTTTAAAATCGTTTACCAATCTATTAGTATATACAAACCTTTACCTCATTCGTATGAGAAATCTAATTAAACGACTTAGCAAACAAGTGGTATGAAACGCTTGTGTTTTCTTTGTCGGCTAATTCTTGGTCTTGTTCGATTGAAATCTTGTGACAATTTTTGAGTGGAAATTTACAATTTGTTTGTAAATATTTAAGTTAAGCCAGTGGTTATGGGACTTGAAGCTAAACTCGTTTATTTACTAGCTTAGTATAATTCACACTTTTTATTGATCAAGATGATCATTTTGTGATTTAGATTAGCGATATGCGATGTCAATTTGTCCGTTTGGGGGAATGTACCCCCATTCTGTTGAGCTTCGTCTCATCATTTTTATAGGCTAGTGACCTATGGGTTTCATGGAGTTCGGTCCATCGGGCGTACCATGATTGTACTACGTCGTTGTTTCGAATTATATGAGTTTCCAGCTCATCGGGCGTACCGTTATTTTACTACGTCGTTGTTCCAAACTATATGAGTTCCCGGTTTATCGAGCATACCGATATTGTACTAAGTCGTTGTTCCGAATTATTTGAGTTTCAAGTTCCTCGGGAATACCGTTATTGTACTACATCGTTGCACCAGCTCTATGGTTAGCGATCATGGGAGAGCGACCCGTTTGTAATACCCGTGTTGGTGAGTTTTCATGCTCCCGTTTGTGATAGGCCTCCCCCTTTTATGATTTCTGGATTTCTATTTATTGTTTTCTGGAAATTGTGTTGCAACAATTTTTGTGATTTGTATTGATAAGTTCTATCAATATTTGTGGTTTGGTGAATAAACTGAGAATATGATATTCTTTTTGGTGAATTGAGAAAGTTTGAGATATTGTATGATTTTGTTGTTATCGTACATTTCTGTTATATCTCCTATCATATCTCATTTTATATGATATTTATAGCTAGACTGATCGTTTATTATTTTACTTCTTAAATAATACTCGGGTCAAACTGAGGTGGTATATGTACTTCCTCTTGACTTCTTAACTGGGACTAGCTTTTGATTTTTGGATAACTACTTAGCTTAGTAGTTTTTGCTTTTATACATTCGAGATAGAGACTCCTTGATGTATACATATTATTTTGTCTGACACTTGTATCTATTCTTTTGTGATGTAATGGACCTTGTATGACCATTACTTTAATGTACACTTTATGCGATATATTCATATCTGTTTTCGCCTTAGTGACATAATTATCTGTGACTGATTTGTGTTATGCTTGTTTTATACTTGTTTCCGAAAATCACATAGCCACTATGTAGTAGCTTTGAGTTTGTAATTGATGTGTCAGATTTCCTCTTGAAACGAAATGCTTGTAATACTATCTGACATATCGGTACTCGTACAAAGCAATTATACAGATGGTCGCTCCTCAACAGCCTTATTCTTCGTGCTAGTTGACAGCATTACCCTGTAGTGTCTTTGGCTAGTGTGAGTATAGAGGTGGGGCGTCACAGTATAGCGGTAATCCAAGAATATATTAACTACCATTGTAAAAATAATATCACTTGTTCTCTTTTAAAATTGGATTTTGCTAAAGCCATTGATTCTATTGATTGGGTTTACCTCAAAGAGGTATTAACAACTAGGGGTTTTAATACTAGGTAGATTAGTTGGGTTATGTCATTGCTTTCTATAGGTAACTCTAGTATCATGGTTAATATTATTCTAGGAGATAAAATTCAGTCTAGACGTGGTCGCGGGAAAGGGGATCCTCTTTCACCATTATTATTTAATTTAGCTGCTGTTGTTTTTTATAGAGTCATTAAATTAGCTACAAATAATAGATTATTAGGTTGTATTAGTAATGAGATTACTAGCCATGGTCTTTCTGTCTTACAATCTACAGATGATGTAGGATCGATTTCATCCTAGAGGGGGGGTGAATTGGGCGATGCTATCAATTATAAAAATTATTGCAGAAGTTTGTATAATATATTTTCAGTGCAGATATATCAGGATAATAGCAGCACAGATAATAGCAGAATAATAAATGCAGAAATAGAACGACACAGAATTTACCCTGCTTCGACAAAACCCTGCCTACGTGCTGCCTCCAAGGTTTCTACTAGAAATTAAGCAGTCAGACGCATACACACGTAAAGTAGCGACACCCGCTATCAAATAGCCTTAACTCTACCCTCAAAACCCTACCACAACTCAGCCACTGAGTTGCGAATTCTAAAACTACGCCACATAGTTTGTCCCCTAATCACACGACTAGAAATTACAATGGTTTAAAAAGGAAAATACAATATAAACACAATTTAAAGAAATCAAAACCCTAATTTAAATATAAGCCCAAGTAGATGAAAAAGGTCGGCCCAATATAAGTAATAAAATAATATCCCTTTCTCTCTTTATTCTTCGGCCCGTCCTTCTTTGTGGAAAATGTTGCTTTGCTCGTTCGTTCAGAAATTAGGGTTCCAGGCAATTGAGGCCCTGCTTCAATTGATCATTCGATTATTCAATCTTGCTTTGGTTGCTCAGTCGAATGATCGTCTCTTCTATCTTTGCACACGGCTGCTCAATCTTATCGAGTTCGGCTACAATGGTATGTGATTTGTTCCTTTTGCTTTACTTGTTGAATGCTTGCTTGAACTCGATCAATGATTCGAGTTATTGATATAATCTTCTCTGTGATTGCTTGAACTTGAATGGTCCAACTGCCGATGAGGTTACTTGTTTATATAGAGTTCGAAACCCTTGATTTTCGTTCATATATAATCATATGAATTCGTCTATTGATTTATCTCGGCCACTTGATTTTGGTTGAATGATTATGATGATTTCTGACTTGTTCATATCGAGTAATTTCGTTTACTTGATTGATACGGTTTTGATTTTGAACTCGCTCGATTCCTTGATTGCCATGGCTTCGATTCTGAACTGTTCGATCTTTGGTCGTTACAGTTGTGAATTTCTAGCATCTCTGTCTTTGTTCATTTTGACTCCGGTCAGTTGTTCACGGCTTCGACTTGAATTTTGATATTAAACTGTTATTACATTTGACTTCGGTCATTTATGAAAATTCTTTCTTGAGTTTGTCTCGTCCTGTACTTGTGCATTTGGGTCGCATTGTTGGTCTGGTCTCACGGCTGTAGCCTGGTTCTCATGTATGCTTCAGTGTTGCATTTGTATTGGATTGTAGAGCTCAGTCCATTGTTCATTGATCTGGTCCTAATGTGTGTATTCATACATGTCTATTGCATCACTTGATGTTTATCTGTGCATGCCACTAGTATCATGTTTGAGATTGCTCATTTGAGCTACTGTGGCCTTCGTTTGATATCGTCACAGGCTTGTACACTTATTGTTGCTTAATAAATTCTGGTAGCAGAGTTTTGTATATTTGTGACTGCACTTGATTCATTGCTTCGAGTCACTTGATCTTGTGAAAATATGAACTTGTTTGATTTTGTTGTATACCATTATTTTGAAGATGTTATTGCTCTAGATTACATATAGTTTGGTTCGGTCCTGTGCAGGTGAATTGAGTAATATTGAACTGTTGTTGATTATTTCGTTGATACGTCTTCATTTGTTTCACTGTTGGTCTGCATCGCTTGATTGGGAATCTCGTCTGGTATACATGTGCACTGATTGTTGAGTTGTTGCTTTATATGCGGTCAGTGATCGTGTAGCTAGTCTGCACTTGCATTGTCTCCTATCTTTTGGCACTGCTTACCGTTCCAGTTTCATTTGTACTTTGTTTTCTTCACAACAACCATATTGAACTAAACCCCGTTGTCCACGTGGTCTCGAGCCATATGCATGTTCACTATTGTTGCCTTGGATCTGCAGTGTGCACTGCTGGTTCAGATTGAAGTGTTGTTCCGTGTACTTCATGTGTACTTGAATATGTTCTTGTTTATTAGATTTTTCATTTGCCTAAGAATAGGCTTCTTCCTGACTTTGTTATTCATGATTTCGGTTGTGCATTCGTACTTGAAGTACACATAAATATATACAAGTGTGCTGTGAGGTTGCTCCCAACCATTTTATTGCATTTGGATTCGTTTTTCGAATTGCACCTAAGTTGAATCCAGCTTTTGGTTCGGGTTTGACCTTGTGCTGATATCGTGACATTATTTTTATTGCACTTGAGTTGAACCCGGCTCTTCATTTGGGTTTGACATGTTCTCACCTATCCCTATAATTTTATCAAGTGTATATATCGGTGTGTACGGCCTTGTGGCATGTACAGTGATACACTGTGCATGTCACAAGCTGTTCGTATATGATGAATTCAAATTTAAATGATGATGAAAAACTCAAATAACCGAGGAAAATATTATTTTCAAAATCCATATTTTATACTGCAAAAATATTTCCTTTTCAATTTTACCGCGTCAGTATTTATTTTTGCAGATTGCTCAGATGCTAGATTCAATTTGCAATAAAGTTGAAGATAAATACGAGTGAATGAACGATATGTAGTGAGCTGTATTTGTAAATTAGAAATTGTGATGTAATCAAAATTGTATTGAATTTGTATATATATAGTGAGAGTACAAATTTGTACTATTCAAAATTGTAATAAATATTTGTTTGAATAAAATATCTATTTGAGTTTAAATACTTTGTTATTTATTTTATTCTGCAAATATTTATTCAATTATGTGAAATATAAAAACAGTACATTAACAAATACAACTAAATAAATATATATATATATATATGTTTATTATCATCAAACAAAAATCATATACTCGTATATTCAACAATCTCCCACTTTTGATGATAACAAACATATATTTAAGATTTTGAATTTGTTAAATGTATTTGATCATTCAATTTGCTCCCCCTATTTGAATGCTCTCTACACAAAGCTCCCCCTTCATATATGCATGTAATTAAAAATATGCAAATGAGCCTAGATGCAAATAGAAAATATTTGACCCTTATTTGTCAAAATCTTAACTTTTCTCTCCCCCTTTTGTTATCAGCAAAAGAGTAATAGTGTAGAAAAATAGACATAAAGTGATAGAATTAATACAACATTAAAACTCAGTCGAATATAAATATTAAATTTCAATAAAAAAAATCAAACAAAAATCATAAATACTATGTTAGGCGTATATTCCACTTTTAGAATGATGGGAATGATGTCATCATCTAAAACTATATAGTTGTGTCTATTTGTGGTATATTTATATCAGGAATTTGAATATCTACCAACCATGCATAACGTTAGGACTTTTAAATGAGATTAATAATATTCCAATTTTATTTTTAAAAAATGAATTCAAACATCTTCTAACCACGCATAACCGTGAGGACTTTTAAATGGGATTAGAATCAACTTGTTTATTTAATAAATCAATTTTGATATACGTTCCATACATGCATAACCAAGAGGACTTTTAAATGAGCATGTAAGCACATAATCAAAAATTCCAAATAGTTCACTCATGCATAACCGTGAGGACTTTTAAATGAAAGTGAATATTTTGATATTATTATTTATTATTATTATTATTATTTTATTTATTTTTTTATTTTAAAAAATATAAAACGAAAAGCGAATGATTCCTGTTTAAATCATCACATATTGACATGCTATATTGGATTATGATGAGTGATGGTCGATAGAAAATGATAAAAATAGAAATGATCATGAAATTTTTACCAAAAAAAGTGTTTATAACTCTTGTTTAAATTTCTAAAGAAATTTACCTACTATACCGTCTCAAGTTACAATATATGATTAATATTGTTTGCGCCAAAATTGGTCACAAACCCCAAATACCGTGAAAGCATTAAAGTATGAATATAGATCAGCAATATTTCAAACACAAATCACAGATCACAGTGAATAACAAGCAACAATTCAACAGTAATGAACAGAGACAGAAGATTTATAGTGGTTCGGCTATCTTCGGCCTACGTCTACTCCAAAGTTTTATCCTTTATTGATTATACTTGCTGATTACAGATGATTACAGTAGTAGTAATAGTGAATTTCGAGTACAATTGTTGTATTGGGATGTAGAAATGAATCCGGCAGAGTCTGGGTGTTGAATGGCCAAAAGATCCCCTTTTCTGTAGCCTTTAGGGGGCTATTTATAGGCATAGGAGGTTGATATCACGCTGAAACTTTGGAAGACTTCTTCTGGCACGTGAGTGGGCCCACGCGACCGACCCCACCAAGTTTCGACTCGATCTGTGATCGATATGAAGTGATTTCGTATCCATCAAAAAATGATCCAATGGAGCTGAAACTTGGCAGAATTGTTCTTTACCTTGTGTGGAAGCTACGGTGAAAATTTGGCCACATTTGGATCAGCAGTTTAGGAGATATGATCGATACGAGTTGATGTTCTTCAAAAGATTGCCCGGTTCGAATCCATTTGTTCGAATCCATCGCCTTCGACTCGATGGTGGCACGTGCACGCGTGATGACGTGTCGCGTAATCCCTGGGTTGATCCACTTTGAATGCCAAGTTGAACGCTTCCTCCCTTGATTCATGCACGTATCCACGCTTCACGCTTGTACGTGTCCATCGCTCCTCCATAACGTTCGTATTCAACTGTTTGCATCGATACACCATGTTCTTTCGTATCGATTGCAGGAGTGAGTTTCGTATCGATCTATGAATCGATCGATACGAAATTGATCGATACGAATGAAAGGCCAACAGATGGGTGCGAAACTATACTCAATGATGGACACGATCGAAGCCTTACCTGATGGATACGAGCGAGATTTACCTGATGGATACGAAAGTGCCAAATCCTTCTGCTATCGATACGAGAACATCGATTCGAAACATGCTGCTTCTTTTCATCCTAACCGATGCGAAACCATCGAGTCGAACCTATGTCGATCGATACGAACGGTATCGATTGGAGGTCCTCACTTTTCGATCAATACGAAATGCATCGATTCGAACCACCATGTCCTGTCTTCGATCGATACGAACGGTATCGATTCGAACACCATCCCTGATCAATGCGAACTGCATCGATAAGAACCATTCCCTGCACACCGTAATCCATCCATATCTACTTCATACGAACTCCATTAACCTGAAATTTGAAACATAGCATATCCTAGTCCTCATCATCATCTCCAACCAATTTCGTCCTGATCGGAGTCCGATCAAATTTTAACGACATCGATTGCAGCCTTGTTTTCAATCGATCTGCAATCCCAATATCCATCATTCCTTACCAATTTGTTGATATTCCAGCCTTGATCAAAAGGTGGGATAACATTTGCCCCTCAAAACATGCCTTGTGATAATAAGGCGTGTTTTGAATAACTCCGAATCCAATATCCAAAGTCCGTAGCTAGTTCCATGTCCATCCAAACCCGATAACCGAGTTTTAACCCATCCTTATCCAATAGCCAATAACCGAATCCAGGACCTCTCTGGGTCGATATCCAAATCCATAACCTCTCCGGGCTCTTGCCGAGCGTAATCCACACCTGACGACCATGGTCCAGTGTCCCTGGACGTTGAGCTAACCTCTCCAGGTTCTTGCCAAGCGTAATCCACACCTGACGACCGTGGTCCAGTATCCCTGAACGTTGAGCTAACCTATGCGGGTTCTTGCCAAGCGCAATCCACACTTGACGACCGTGGTCCAGTGTCCCTGAACGTAAATAATGTCGTGGCTTAAGTCCTAAGCCGAATCCTGGTCGCTCCGGACCCTTGTTGAGCATAGTTCATACTAAACGACCTGAAAATAACAATTAATAATACAGGGCCTAAGTCCTAGGCCGAATCCTTATCACTCCGAACCCTTGTTGAGCATAGTCCATACTCAACGACCTGAAAATAACAATTAATAATACAGGGCCTAAGTCCTAGGCCGAATCCTAGTCACTCTGGACCCTTGCCGAGCATAGTCCATACTCGACGACCTGAATGAGAATTTACGGCGTTCGGGCAAAGTGACTCACCCCTTGCCAGGCATAATCCATACCCGACGACCTTTTATCAAAAACTAGATAAAAAACCAATCAAAATCCAAATAAAAACCAGTAATCAGAAACCAAAACCAGCATCCAAAATAGAAACCAATCATCCAAACGAAAATCCAGACCAGAAAGCAAGCAAAACCAAGAGGTCAAACCGAACTCCAAAACAAAAGCAGAAAACCAAGTGTCCAATCCAAAACAAAAGGCAGATTTCATAAACCATAGCTTCACGGTTCATCATCATTCAGAGCATGCGTAGGGGCTATCTCCGTCCCCATACATGCGTAAACGACTTGGTCGCTTGCCAAGGGTTTGCTACTTATTTCATATTATCCAAGTCAATTGATAATCAATCGACCATCATTCCTGGGCCCCACATCATCACGATGTGAGGTAGTCGGTGGCTGCTCCTGCTCCACCGTCGCATTCCGTGCCAACATACTGCCGCAGTTGCCCATTCCTCACATGTTCCTCAATTATGTCCTTTAAGTGCCTACGGCCGTTGGTATCATGTCCGTCCAAATCATGGAAAAGACAGTGTCTTCCTGATGCCCTCTCCATGTCGGATGGTTCTCTACTAGCCGGCCTCCGGTAAGGAAGGCGATTTCGAGTTTCCATGTATATCCGCTCCAGCGTCTCATTTAGTCCCGTGTATGTAGAAAACTTTGGATCCTTCCATCGCTTCTTAGCTTTTCCAGAATCGTCATCCAACTTCCTCTTTCCTTTGTCTTTATCTGAACCGCTATTGGATGGTCCTCCATCCTCAGCTGCATTCACCTCCTTCAACTTTAAATTCATACTCGCATCTTCTTGCCGAAGAAACCTTTCGGCCTCGTGAAAGAATTCCCCGAGATCCCGTAGGGGATCTCGTATTAAAGATACCTTAAAGTCTGAATCCTCTCTGACTCCTGATACCGCCACCATCAAAACCATCGATTGATCCGGCCGATCCACCGAAGCAACCGCCGCGTTGAATCGAGTTAGAAAACCTCTAAGTGATTCATCCGTCCTTTTCTTTACTGATGTCAATGTCATTACATTCTTCGGCCTCTTGATATGAACCCGAAACTGCCCCAAAAACCTATCAACCAATTCCCTCCAAGTTCTAATTGATCCTTCTCCCAACTGCATAAACCACATTGCCGCTAAGTCCGTCAAATATAAAGGAAAACATCGGGCCATCACTTCCTCCGATGCCCCCCAACACTTCCATGTGCCTAGTGTATCTCATCAAATGATCAGTTGGGTCTGCCTTGCCATCATATACCTCCACGCTAGGTAACTTAAACTTAGGTGGATTCTGAGCCATCCTTATTTCCCGAGCGAACGAACTTCTGTTCACCCCTTCCAAGCCTCTATTGGTCAAGCCTCCACGCATGGTTTTCCTAATGATCTCCACCAATCCAGCATTATCTGTCAGAGATTGCCACCCATGCCCCCGAGGGAATTCCGGTACATACTCTTCATGCGGTTCGTTAGCATCAGCGTTCATTCTAGCCTGTTGGGTTCCATCCAAAGGTCTTTCAGTGTCAGATCCTGCGGGTCTGCCCCCAAGCCCTTGTTGATTACCTCCTAGCTCCGTATTCCGTTCTCCATTAGGTTCCACAACCCCAGCTCCCTGTTCCACATCCACAGCTGTTGTTGTTGTACCTAAGTTTTGCATTCCTACAGCCCTCATTTGCTCGAAGAAAGTCTGCATCATTTCCGGTTGACTCTTCAACAACCTCTCTTGCAGTGAATTTGTTATAGCCTCCATTTCATCTCTGGTGATGTAGATGAAAGCTTGTCCTTCTCCGGCTCCAAAGGATGCTTCTTGGCTTCCTTCCTGCTGATTTCTCTCAGCCATTTGCCTTCTACTATTTTGCCTAGTCATTGTCTTCAAATCCAAACTCCTCAAACTCTTCAAATCTGAACTTCGAATCCGATGTAGTGGGAGCTAGTTCTTCTCAGTGAAAGCACCAAAGTGTTTGCGCCAAAATTGGTCATAAACCCCAAATACCGTGAAAGCGCTAAAAAATGAATATAGATCAGCAATATTCCAAACACAAATCACAGATCACAGTGAATAACAAGCAACAATTCAATAGTAATGAACAAAGACAGAAGATTCATAGTGGTTTGGCTATCTCCGGCCTACGTCCACTCCAAAGTTTTATCCTTTATTGATTATCCTTGCTGATTACAGATAATTACAGCAGTAGTAATAGTGAATTTCGAGTACAGTTGTTGTATTGCGATGTAGAAATGAATCCGGCAGAGTCTGGGTGTTGAATGGCCAAAAGATCCCCTTTTCTATAGCCTTCAGGGGGCTATTTATAGGCGTAGGAGGTTGAGATCACGCTGAAACTTTGGAAGACTTCTTCTGGCACGTGAGTGGGCCCACGCTACCGACCCCACCAAGTTTTGACTCGATCTGTGATCGATACGAACTGATTTCGTATCCATCAAAAAATGATCCAATCGAGCTGAAACTTGGCAGGATTGTTCTTTACCTTGTGTGGAAGCTACGGTAAAATTTGGCCGCATTTGGATCAGCGGTTTAGGAGATATGGTCGATACGAGTTGATTCTTTAGAAGATTGCCCGGTTCGAATCCATCTGTTCGAATCCATCGCCTTCGACTCGATGGTGGCACGTGCGCGCGTGATGACGTGCCGCGTAATCTCTGGGTTGATCCACTTTAAATGCCGGGATGAACGCTTCCTCCCTTGATTCATGCACGTATCCACGCTTCACGCTTGTACGTGTCCATCGCTCCTCCATAACGTTCGTATTCAACTGTTTGCATCGATACACCATGTTCTTTCGTATCGATTGCAGAGTGAGTTTCGTATCGATCTATGAATCGATCGATACGAAATCGATCGATACGAATGAAAAGCCAACAAATAGGTGTGAAACTATACTCGATGATGGACACGATCGAAGCCTTACCTGATGAATACGAGCGAATTTACCTGATGGATGCGAAAGTGCCAAATCCTTCTGCTATCGATACGAGAACATCGATTCGAGACATGTCGCTTCTTTTCATCCTGACCGATACGAAACCATCGAGTCGAATTTGTGCCAATCGATACGAACGGTATCGATTGGAGGTCCTCACTTTCCGATCGATACGAAATGCATTGATTCGAACCACCATGTCCTGTCTTCGATCGATACGAACGGTATCGATTCGAACACCATCCCTGATCGATGCGAACTGCATCGATATGAACGATTCCCTGCACACCGTAATCCATCCATATCTCCTTCATACGAACTCCGATTAATCTGAAATTTGAAACATAGCCTATCCTAGTCTTCATCATCATCTCCAACCAATTTTGTCCTGATCGGAGCCCGATAAAATTTTAACGACATCGATTGCAGCCTTGTTTCCAATCGATCTCCAATCCCAATATCCATCATTCCTTGCCAATTTGTTGATATTCCAGCCTTGATCAAAAGGTGGGATAACAAATATAAACACTCGTCACTTTTCAATCACTATTTATCTTTTTGATAATTAGTAGGGAATCAGATTAATCAATGCAGACATTTAAAATAAAATTCAAAAATAATTATAAAATCAATTTTTCTAAAAATGAACAATTTGAAAACAAGGTCAAAAATGATTTTCTAGAAGGGATTTTATAAGAAAAATTTCGGTAATTTGAAAATTATTTGAAATGAAAAACATGCATATATTTTCTTTGAAAAACTATGGAGTTACTAAATGCCTCAACATATCACCTTCTATTAGTAATTTTTCTATCAACTAGATTACCAATGTAATCTGCATCTGAATTTCTCTTTCACTCAAGATTAATATTAATTGAATGTTATAGACCAGACCGTGAAGTTGCAACAAATTCTTGAAGACCTTTTCGAATGAAATTCTTTTCATTTTTAATTGAAGCTGTGCCAATAAACTGTGAATATAGAGTCAATCATAAAATAACCAAATATATTATCATTAACCAATAAAACGCTATCATTAATCCAAACTAATATATATGAAGTAGTTCAAAGGTTCTAGAGATTTTTATAGTGTTCTTTGGCATAAAATATAATTGGCCAACAATTTTGAATAAGTCAGAATCAAAATCATCATTCATTTCATCATCACATTACTGGCTGATTTAATTCTGATTACGGTGCAGATTATCACATTTCATATATCGTTCAACATAAATATATCATTACCTGTTTTACCTTTACGATAATTTTTCGTTGTTTTCCATTGTGATTCTATCACCTTTGTACCAGGCTAAGAAACTTTGCTTTTCCTCATTGTGTCCTTGGAACAGCCAGAATCCAAGTAACACTATTGTAGTTCCTTAGTCTGCCACCACACCTACACAATGAAAGGTTTTTGCAACCTATTTGTTTTTATAGGTCCATGGTTGTTAGTGGCAAAATATTTTGAAGAACAATTTTATGGAGACCCATAACTATTTATATATGTTCCTTTTGGCATCCAAATTTGTTTAACTTTGAGAGATTTTATATTTGTGCCTTTTGGAACCCAAATTAGAATTGTTTTCACGTGTTTGAGTCTATACCGGCAAATGTTTGAGTGTGTCCAATTTTTTCTACAAATTGTGAACTCGGATTTGACTTTATTAATTTTTCTTTTAACAGGTTCAGATTGATTATATCCAAGTCCTTGTCTAACTGTATTAACAGTTTGCTTCCCTAATAGCATATTCAACGATCTTTCACTTTTGAAAAAAATTTCTAAAGTCGTTGACAGTTGTTGGACTTGTGTTTGAGAGATTCGTTTTCGTTTAATAATCGTGTGCACTTTTTAATAGAATTTTCGCTTTCTTTCAAAATCAGAATTTCATTTTCAAGTGATTTAATTTTAATTTCTAATTTTTTAATCTCTTCTTCGAATGTTGGACACTTATCACACTTAGGGATCTACTTTGATAGTTTTTAACTAATTGGCCAAGTTGCTTGTTTAAATCTGTTAAAGTATCTTTTTGTGATTCAAGTTTGGCATATTTCTTCCTAAGTCGCTCAAAACAGCCATTTACTTCGTGGAAATATATAAGTAATTCTGAGTGAGTGAGTTTTGATACCGCGCTTGGCTCGTCATCGTCACTATCAGTTATATTACCTTGAAGGCACATATCTGCTTTCTCACTCTCACTGCCTGTACTTTTATTATCTTTATCGCTTGTATTCCACGTGGCTGCAAAATTCCTCCATTTTAATTTCTTTTCTACGTCGTGTCGGTTTTTAAGACAATTGGGGTTGATGTGTCCGGGTTGATTGCACTTATGACACATGATTTCTTGTTGTTCTGGGTTATCTAGAACTTTGATTATTCTGCTTTTTAATTTTTGATTTTGAGCTGGATTTTTGTATTTGTGGTTCCACTTTTTGAATCTCTTTATTACCATTTCCAGCTCTGCTGCTCCATCGTCGTCGTCGTCATCATCACTTTCAGTTGTTCCTTTGAGAGCTATTGATTTCTTTCGAATATCTCCTTCTTCACGCTTTTCCTTGAATTCCATTTCTAGCTCATAAGTGGTGAGATTTCCGATGAATTCTTCAACTTTGATTTGTTTTAAATCTTTTGATTCTTGAATGGAAATTACTTTTGCTTCAAAACTTCATGGAAGGACTCTGAGGATTTTTCGGACTATTTCTAGTTCCGTATATGATTTTCCGAGAGCTTTTGATTTGTCTACGATGTTGGAAAGCCGTCTATGCATCTCTTTATCATTTTCTTCCTTGGGCATTGTAAAATTCTCGTATTCGCTACTCAGCATGGCAAGGCGAGATTCCTTGACTTGAGATGTTCCTTCGTGAGTCATTTCTAATATGTGCCATATTTCGTGCGTAGTTGGACAAAATGAGACGCGATTAAATTCAAATTGATCTAATATACAAATAACTGAATTCATAACTTTGGCATTATCATTTTGTAACTTATTTTCTAGATCTGTCCATTGATCAAATAGTTTTTCAATTTCTTTATTATTTACAACTAAGTGGATGTACTATAAACTGTCTCAACAATATTCCAAGCATCAATGGTTTTAAAAAAAATTCATTCTATTTTTCCAGTAAGCATATTCACCACTGAACATTGGTGGTCTAACTATAGACCGACCCTCGGCAAAAGCAGTATTAAAAGAAGCCATTTTAAAAATTCAAATTTTTAAAACAAAAATTGGTTTTTGAAAAAAAATCAATTTTTTAAAACAAAAATAGCTTTTGTACTTAGCTCTGATATCACTTATAGGATCGATTTTACCATAGGAGGGGGTGAATATGGTGATGCTATCAATTATAAAAATTATTGCGGAAGTTTGTATAAAATATTTTCAATGCAGATATATCAGAATAATAGCAGCACAAATAATAGCAGAATAATAAATGTAGAAATAGAACGACACATAATTTATCCAGGTTCGGCAAAACCTACCTACGTGCTTCCCCCAAGGTTTTTACTATAAATTAAGCAGTCGGACGCTTACACACGTAAACTAGCGACACCCGCTATCGACTAGCCTTAATTCTAAGCTCAAAACACTGCCACAACTCAACCACTGAGTTACGAATTCTCAAACTGCGCCACGTAGTTTGTCCCCTAGTCACACGACTAGAAATAACAACGGTTTAAAAAGGAAAACAAAATTTAAACACAGTTTAAAGTAATCAAAAACCTAATTTAAATATAAGCCCAAGTAGATGAAAAAGGTCGGCCCAATATAAGTAATAAAATAATATCCCTTTCTCTCTTTATTCTTCGGCCCGTCCTTCTTTGTGAAAAATGTTGCTTTGCTCGTTCGATCAGAAATTAGGGTTCCAGGCAATTGAGGTGCCGCTTCAATTGATCGTTCGATTATTCAATCTTGCTTTGGTTGCTCAGTCGAATGATCGTCTCTTCTATCATTGCACACGGCTGCTCAATCTGATCGAGTTTGGCTATAATGGTAAGTGATTTATTCCTTTTGCTTTACTGGTTGAATGCTTGCTCGAACTCGATCAATGATTCGAGTTATTGATATAATCTTCACTGTTATTGCTTGAACTCGAATGGTCCAACTGTCGATGATGTTACTTGTTTATATAGGGTTCGAAACCCTTGATTTTAGTTCGTATATGATCATTTGAATTCGTCTATTGATTTATCTCGGCCACTTGATTTTGGTTGAATAATTATGATGATTTATGACTTGTTCATATCGAGTAATTTCGTTTACTTGATTGATACGGTTTTGATTCTGAACTCGCTCGATTCCTTGATTGTCATGGCTTCGATTCTGAACTGTTCGATCTTTGGTCGTTACGGTTGTGAAATTCTGGCATCTCTGTCTTTGTTCATTTTGACTTCGGTCAGTTGTTCACGGCTTCGACTTTAATTTTAATATTAAATTGTTACTATATTTGACTTCGGTCATTTATGAAAATTCTTTCCTGAGTTTGTCTCGGCCTGTACTTGTGCATTTGGGTCGCATTGTTGGTCTGGTCTCACGGCTGTAGCCTGGTTGTCATGTATGCTTCGGCGTTGCATTTGTATTGGATTGTAGAGCTCTGTCCACTATTCATTGATCTGGTTCTAATGTGTGTATGCATACATGTCTGTTGCGTCACTTGATGTTTATTTGTGCATGTCACTAGTATCATGTTTGAGATTGCTCATTTGAGTTGTTGTGGCCTTCATTTGATATCGTCACAGACCTGTACACTTATTGTTGCTTAATAAATTCTAGTAGCACTTGAGTTTTGTATATTTGTGACTGCCCTTGATTCATTGCTTCGAGTCACTTGATTTTGTGAAAATATGAACTTGTTTGATTTTGCTGTATATCATTATTTTGAAGATGCTATTGCTCTAGATTACATATAGTCTGTTTCGGTCTTGTGCAATTGAATTGAGTCATATTGAACTGTTGTTGATTATTTCATTGATACGTCTTCATTTGTTTCACCGTTAGTCTGCATCGCTTGATTGGGAATCTGGTCTGGTATACATATGCATTGATTGTTGAGTTGTTGCTTTATATGCGGTCAGTGATCGTGTAGCTTGTCTGCACTTGCATTGTCTCTGATCTTTTGGCACTGCTTACCAGTCCAGTTTCATTTGTAATTTGTTGTCTTCACAACAACCATTGGGAATCTGGTATGGTATACATATGCACTGATTGTTGAGTTGTTGCTTTATATGCGGTCAGTGATCGTGTAGCTTGTCTGCACTTACATTGTCTCTAATTTTTTGGCACTGCTTACCGGTCCAGTTTCATTTGTACTTTGTTGTCTTCATAGCAACCATATTGAACTGAACCCTGTTGTCCGCATTGTGGTCTCAGGTCATATGCATGTTCACTACTGCTGCCTTGTATCTACAGCGTGCACTGTCTGGTTCAGATTGAAGTGTTATTCTGTGTACTTCATTTGTACTTGAATATGTACTTGTTTATTTGATTTTTCATTTGCTTGAGAATAGGCTTCTGCCTGACTTTGTTATTCATGTTTCCAGTTGTGCATTCGTACTTGAAGTACACATAAATGTATACAAGTGCGTTGTGAGGTTGCTCCCGACCATTTTATTGCATTTGGATTTGTTTTTTGAATTGCACCTGAGTTGAATCCAACTTATCGCTCGGGTTTGACCTTGTGCTGATATCGTGACATTATTTTTATTGCACTTGAGTTGAACCCGGCTTTTCATTTGGGTTTGACCTGTGCTCACCTGTCCCTGTAATTTTATCAAGTGTATATATCGGTGTGTACGGCCTTGTGGCATGTACAGTGACACACTGTGCATGTCACAAGCTGTTTGTGTATGATGAATTCATATTTAAATGATGATGAACAACCCAAATAACTGAGGAAAATATTATTTTCAAAATCCACATTTTATTTTATTTTATACTGCAAAAATATTTCCTTTTCAATTTTACTGCGTTAGTATTTACTTTTGCAGATTGTACAGATGCTGGATTCAATTTGGAATAAAGTTGAAGATAAATATGAGTGAATGAGCGATATGTAGTGAGGTGTATTTGTAAATTAGAAATTGTGATGTAATCAAAGTTGTATTGAATTTGTATATATATAGTGAGAGTACAAATTTGTACTATTCAAAATTATAATAAATATTAGTTTGAATAAAATATCTGTTTGAATTTAAATACTGTGTTATTTATTTTATTCTGCAAATATTTATTTAATTATGTGAAACATAAAACAGTACATTAACAAATACATTTAAATGAATATATATATACGTTTATTATCATCAAACAAATATCATATACTCGCTTATTCAACAGATGATACCATGATTTTTACGTTTTATTTACCTAAACATATTATTGCACTAAATTTATTTTGTACAGTTTCGAACTTTCGAGTTTAAAGATAAATTTGACAAAAGTTCAGTTTTAGTATTAAATGATATAGATAATGTAGAAAATCATATTGCACTTACTTTAAATTGTAATACAATGAAATTTCCTATTAAATATCTAGGTTTCTTAATTAGACCGCAAAAATTTAAACACGATGATTGGAATACCATTATTGATAAAATTAATATTAGACTTTCTAATTATAATAGTAAATTCTTATCGAGAGGGGCTAGAATTGTCCTTTTTAATTCGGTTTTATCTGCATTATTCATTTATTGGATGTCATTTTATTGCTTTTCTAATTGGGTAATAGATGAAATTGATAAATTGAGAAGAGATTTTTTATGGAGTAGTGACAATTCAAATAATAACTAAATGTCTTACAAACTGAAAAATGGTTTGTAAATCTAAAAATGAAGGAGGTTTAGGGATCATAAATTTGCATAACTTAAATATTTCTCTTTTAAGAAAATAGTTTTGGAAATTTAGAGATATTAATGAAACTTCTTTATGGAAAGAATTAATATCGAACCAATGGTATAGTGGTACTTTTAATTTGGCACACTTGAGTATAAGAAACACTACTAATATATCTCATTTTTGGAAATCAATAACTTTAAATTTTAACATATATAAGCTAGGAATTTATAATATTGTACATTCTGATAATAATACTTCGTTTTGGCATGATTGTTGGTTATTGAATATTCCTCTTAAAGTGGAATTTGAAGAAATATATGATATTCGTAGTTTTAATTCGTTCTACTTTCCGATATTTGTAGACCGAAGTTAATTTTTCCTTGGGAATTTAATTTTACTCGTAAATTAACTGGTAATTCATTTGTTTAATTTGCACTATTGTTGCTAAATTAGGATATTATAATACCGATAATGATAAAGATATTATAAATTGGCTTTGAGATAGTAATAAAAAATACACACCTAGAATTTATAATTTTTTCTGGAATTAAAATGAATATATTTAGATACATTTGGAAAGACAATGCTCCATTTAAAGCCAAAATATCTTTATCATAAATCTGTAAAATTCATATTTAAATACCTTGGCTTTAGATGGAGCATTGGCTTCCTAAATGTATTTAAATATATTCATTTTAATTCTAGAAAAATTCATAAATTTGTAAAAAGAATTAGATGTGTATTTTTTATTACTATCCCAATGCCAATTTATAATATATTTATCATCATCGATATTATAATATTCTAATTTAGCACACAATGGGGCAAATTGAACAAATGAATTACCAGTTAATGTACGATTAAAATTAAATTCCTAAGGAAAATTTAACTCAGGTCTACAAATATCGGAAATTAGAACGAATTAAAATTATAAATATCATATAATTCTTCAAATTCCACTTTAAGAGGAATATTCAATAACCAACAATCATGCCAAAACGAAGTATTATTACTAGAATGTACAATATTATTAATTCCTAGTTTATATATGTTAAAATTTAAAATTACCGATTTTCAAGAATAAGATATATTAGTAGTGTTTCTAATACTCAAGTTGCCAAATTAAAAGTACCACTATACCATTGGTTTAATATTAATTCTTTCCATAAAGAAGTTTCATTAAAATATCTAAATTTTCAAAACAATTTTCCTAAAAGAGAAATATGTAAGTTATGCAAATTTTTGATCCCTAAACCTCCTTCATTTTTAGATTTACAAATCATTTACCAGTTTATAACACATTCAGTTATTATTTGAATTGTCACTACTCCATAAAAAATCTCTTCTTAATTTATCAATTTTATATATTACTCAATTAGAAAAGCGATAAAACGACATCCAATAAATGAGTAATTCAGATAAATCCGAATTAATAAGGACAATTCTAGCCTCTCTCGATAATAATTTACTGTTCCAATTAGAAAGTCTAATATCAATTTTATCAATAATGGTATTCCAATCATCGTGTTTAAGTCTTTGCAGTCTGATTAAGAAACCTAAATATTTAATAGGAAATTTCATTGTATTACAACTTAAAGTAAGTGCAATATGATTTTCTACATTATCTATATCATTTAATACTCCTCACAATTAATATACTAGTGGTGACTGAACAGTTTCCACTCTTACCGCTACACTCATTTTGTCTTTCCGGTTCCAACAGGTCACTTGAAAGATCGTTTCCCAATGCTTATACTGGCCACTTAAGATACTGACTGTAACATTCAAATATCAGCTACGCTACCTCCGGTTCGTGAACAGTTGAAACTAGATACGCCTAATGTTTATACTCCGACGTCCGTTATTCCGTGCCCCGGTAAATAGAGGAGGCTCCTCTCACTTTGCTCGATTTATTAGCGGTAGCTCGAGGCAGCTAATAATTAAGAAAGTAGCCGAACTTTTGTCAAAATTTATCTTTAAACCCAAAAGAAGCTCAAAATTGTACAAAATAAATTTAAGTGCAATAATATATTTAGGTAAATGAGACGTAAAAATCATGGTATCATCTGTATACTGTAAGACAGAAAGACTGTTGCTAGTAATCTCATTACCAATACAAATTTGTAGCTAATTTAATGACTCTAGAAAAAAGACAGTGGCTAAATTAAATAATAATGGTGAAAGAGGATCCCCTTGTCTGAGACCATGTCTAGACTGAATTTTATCTCCTAGAATTCCATTAACCATAATACTAGAGCTATGTCATAATCCAACTAATCCACCTAGTACTAAAAATCCTAGCTGTTATTACCTCTTTAAGGAAAACTCAATCAATAGAATCAAAGGCTCAAGCAAAATCCAATTTTAAAAGAGAACAAGTAATATTATTTTTACAACAATAATTAATATATTCTTGTACTACCGTTATACCATCCGTAATATTTCTACCCTTTATAAAAACAGTTTGAGAGCTGTCAATTAATGCACTCATTTTAGTACGTAATCTGTTAGGTAAAACTTTAGATATAATTTTAAAGAACAGTTTAACAAAGAAATAGGACGGAAGTCTTTTAATTGATTAGCATCTATATTTTTATGTAGTAAACTTACATTTGTGTGATTGAATCTTCCTAACTGCAAGGAACCTATATAAAATTCATTAAACATTTTAATTATATCATCTTTAAAAATATTCCAAAAATTCTCGTAAAAAATTAGGAAATCCGTTTGGCCCAGGAGCTTTATCATTAGGCATATCTTTAATAGCCATTATAATTTCCTCTTCGTTAAAAGGATCATCTAAGCCTACTAAGTCAGCTCTAGAATCTAAAGCAAATCCCAATTAGCTTTAATCCTATGCTTGTTGGTTGTACTAAAAAAATTCTATAATAATTAGTAAATTCCTTATTAAGTTCTACTTGGTCAAAAATCTCTACATCATTAATAAAACTGAAATTAATGGAAATACTTCATTTGCTACCATTAGCTGTTTTATGAAAAAACTTAGTATTCAAATCTCCTTCATCCATCCAATAAATTCTAGACTTTTACTTCCACATTATTTCTTCTTGAACAATAATTTTATTTAATTCATTTTTTAAATTACAAAGAACATTCTTTTCAAAAAAATTAAATTTCTCATTTCTTCAATTTTATTTTATTTAATAATATCATTTATTAGTTTTTCTTTTTTGATTCTAATGTTACCAAAACATCTTTATTCCATTTTTTGAGAAAAGATCTTAAATCTCTAAGTTTTCTAACCCAAACTTTAGCAACATTACCTGGGAATTTGAAGTTATAATTATTCGTAGATAACCATTTATTAGCCACTAAATCTTTAAATTTATTTTCCAATAACCATAACTTTTCAAATCTAAAAACTTTATTACCAAAATTTGCATTATAAAAGAATAAAACAATATGACAATGATCCGAAAAATTATATGGAAGCGCAACAACCTTACAAGAAGGAAATTTCTCCTCGATAAAGAATATGTGCAGCGTTGCCTATAAAACATATATCATTAACAAACACAGTCTATAACAGTTAAAAGTAACTAAAACATAAAATTGGAACAACAGTCGCGCAGAGACTTCCAATATTAGATGTTCATATAATAAAATAATAACTGAATAGCTTACCTCGAAGTTGAAATATTACTCGGATCAAAAAGTTAAAAAAAAAAATCCAAAATGATGGTTATTCCTAAAGCCCCGAATTGATCATTTGTTAAACAATAATTGAGTGATTACTACAGATGACCATGTATGTTCAAAATGGTAAAACTATAGTCCAAAAATTTACTGCTTCACTCATCTTCTTAGAAAGCAGATAATTGCAATATAATTTCCACCCAAGCTAATTTCAAGCAAATCCCCAACTCAACTGGATTTAGTTTTCTCAAGTAAAATTCACAATAATAATTCCACTCAAATGGATCAACGCTGAAAGGATGATTTCTTACTACAGTTGGATAAGGGTTCATGATTAAATTCATGATGTACACTTACAAAAGAACCAAAACATATGGAAGGAAAAAATATATAAGCCTCTTTCAATGAAGTAAAAGAACCATTAAAAATATTGCAGTGAAGTATCAAAGTTCATAGAAGATCTTAAAATGGGTAGAGCTCCTAATCCTAGCTATATACTCCACAATGATTTGAACACTGTGTCAAATAGGTGCAGATCCTCCCGGTATAGCTATGAACTGGTAATCACAAGGCAGCTGATATTATTCAGCCACTTCCCATTAAGATCCTAACACTGGTAAAACAGTAAAGCATAAAATTTATGTTGGTTTCACAACTTTAATCTGACACATTTAGGATGAACACAATAATAGACTTTTAAGAGACTGGAAATGCCTTATGACATCAAAGCCATTTTAATACTTCAAGCCTACAAGATTCTCATCCAGCATCTAAAAATCAATAGACAACAATATGAGGAGAATAATCATATCTTGCTTAAATTTGGCGTTGATGGCTCTCTTTGCTGAAATTATCATTCAAAGTTCTTTTGTCAGTTGTCTTTCTTCTTTTATGAATCCAGGATGACAATATATTATTAATATCATTGCAAAATTCTAAAGCTAAAATAAAGTCCATCAAACTTATTAAAAAGTTTAAAATAAGATCAAAATGTATAATAAATAAGATCAAAACATACGTACCGGCAGTAGAAACGTGGAGACGAGGTAGGCAATGAGAGCGGCGGCGGCAGAAACGCGGAGACGAGGTAGGCACTGAGAGGTTAATCCGCGATTTGAGATGTTGAAACGGAGGTAGGCAGGCGGTGACGGTGGTTCGATTTTGAGATGTTAATACGCGAAGATTAAATGAAGGAGTGGCAGATTTATTTTTTTAAGAGGAAAATGAAATTAGGTTATACGCGATGTGGTGGGCTTATTTGCTACGGTTGAAGCGGAGTGGTCGCAATTTTCTTATGTATTTGCTACTGTTGAATTAGACAACCGTCGCAAAATTATTATTTTAGTTTTTTAATCGCATTTGCAATAGGTATTTGCTACGGTTATAAATATAACCGTCGCAAATAACAACGTATTTGCTACGGTTATAGACAAAAACCGTCGCAAATTGCTTTTATAAATTTTCTCCCTCTAATCATAGACTAACTGCTATGGTTTTTAAGAAAAACCGTCACATATTATTTGCTACTGTTTTTACCTAAACCGTCGCAAATAAGGCAACGCAACAGATTGTGTACTGGTGAAATACCAACCACTCTATCCTTTGACAGAAAATATCACCTACTCTAATAAACGGACAGCGAACATTCAAACTAATATTCATAAGGAAATTTAATGAGTTGAGTACAAGCAGACAGAGATTTATAAAAAAAATACCTTAAAGTAATAGATCCCGACACCAATTCCATTACTGAAACACCATATGAACTGTCTAACCACCACTCCATAAAGCCACTTTGTTATAAACCTCAATATATGGTAATACCGGTAAAAAATTTGACCTGGCAAAGTTTCCCAAAAAAAAAACATTCACATCTCTAACCAATTTCAGCATACAGAAATAATTGTCTAAATGTCACTACTATGTAAAATGTTACTATGAAACTGATGTATCGACAGAGCTTAAAATATGTACTGCTAATGGTAGTACTTGCGTAAAAAACCACAAAAAATATTCAATTTCAATGGTTAGAGATTGGTAGAATTAGGAGGATCATTTAAAATAAATGAATATTAATCACAATACTAAGCTTGATCGACACAACCGATTGACAAACTGAACAATGCAACTATTGTTGTTCTTTTCAATAGCAAAACTGTATAAACCACCGATTCAGGCATATGTAGCGATACTAAACTGGAGATAATTTTATTCAGTTAAGCCATTTAAATTAAAAAAAGTTACTCATAAAATATTCAAGAATGCTTATGATCTCGCCAAAAATCATGATTTTTTATAAGTGAGATCCCACATTCCAAAGCATGTACTATAGCATAGATTAGGACATTATATGCTTCTTTTTACAAACCAAACCAAACCAAACCAAAAAAAAGACCAGATAAAAAAACAATGTACTGTTATAAATCTATGATCATACGTTAACAAAACTTGATGGCTAACCAAAGTCTTTGATCAGTTCAAAAATCTTATAAATTCTTATTTCAACTGAATAAACACATTCACTTCAAAGTAACTTTTTTGGAGAAGTAGTACCCCATTCAGCAGTTGATACTTAAAAACAAACAGTGTACTGTTATACTGACTCAAGTGAACATCATTAGATATAACTTAGCTACAAGAATAACTCCAACAAGCAAAACTGGATACACTGTATGTTACTGTCGATTGTTAAAGTTTTACTTAAGCACATCAAAATTAGCCAAAAAAAATCATGAACATTGAAAAAAAATGAACATGTAAAACTCAAAAATCAAGCACTAAATAGCGCAAATTCAATGGTAACAGAGAAAAGAAGGTCAACTGCAGGAAGTCATAGCAACCCGAGAAATTAGTCGCCTTATTGATCAAAAAACAACAGATTAAGGCCTTAAAATGATTGAAAAGAAAAATTACGAAGAAAAATAAGAAAAAATAGTCTCCGGCATCCAAATAAGGAATTAGCAGCAGGAGCTCTTCGGCCAGGCGAGGCGAAAGCTTTAAGGCTGCAACCGCCAATGTTTTGAGAAACAAGCCTTTATTTCCTCACCATGGACTACCCTTTTTTTCTTAGTAATAAAATACAAAGAAAAGAAAGCGCATACATGAAACAGTAAAACGAATAAAAGGGGTCAGGATTAACCAAATAATCAGAGTGGATCATTCGGGGAAAGGGTAATCATTTCATTCACATTTAACCAAATAATTCCAACAAAACCCAAGAGAAGAATCGAATCGAAACAAAATAACAAGTAATTTTACCTGATTTTTGAAGCCGGCTTTGGGGCAGAGAGGAAGAGGCGAGAATGTCAAAGAATTAATCTAAGAGCATGTGTAGTGGCAAACATATCCCCTAAATGATACATCGATGAGTAATGGGCTAGATTGCGACTTATGGGTCAGAATTCGTTTTTTGCCCCGCTTCTTAAACAATGTGACAATAGGTCCAATCCAACCAAATAAGCCCGTTTGTGAGTTTAGGTGTTTACTTCAAAAGAGATCGCATGTCCCATTTCTCAGAAGATTACTGATTGATTTAACTAGTGCAAAGGGAGTTCTCAAGCGCTGGATGCAACGTTTGTAAAAAAACAAACATGACAGTAACCGAAATAAATTGGGAGAAGTTAAGAACAAAATTAGAGCAGATTGGGATGGTCGGACAAACACCAGCGTTGGCGGCAATGATTGGTTGACTGATCGAGCCAATGTATTCTACATTTTTTTTTTTAATGTCTCAAATTGTTATAATATTTTTATAACACCCCAAAAATTTAAACGGAGTTAATAAAAGAATTAAATTAAATATAACAAGGGCGAAAATAAAATTTTCATAAACGTCTAAATTTGGCTATGAAACTTATAACATTACGTTCGTAGTGATTTTTCGAACAATTTTCATATATAACACTTTGAAATCGAAGTTGGCGTAAAATACCATTGAGAGGTGGACCCAGATGCAGATGATGATACGCATCGGCGAGTCAGCGTTTAGGGTTCCTCCATGAATTCATAACTAGGGTACGTGTAGTCGAAGCTGTGGGAAACTTATTCCCATGTGAAAATTATAGGGAAACTTATGCGAGATAGTTACCATAGTCGTAACATAAAATGTTGTCACATACATGAAAGTTGTAGAATGACCCTATGTTGAGTAGCTCTACTAGCAGTGGTCGATCGTTAGTTATTGAAGTTTGATCCATAATTCGACCCTTATAGGAGCTTGCGCTAGTAGTTTATGTAGATGTGTATTAAATAAAAATCCTTCGGCGAAGGGCCCTAGGAACACATGGACGCTTGTAGAGCACTCTAGGTCACATAGAGTATAATTAAAGTCAACTGCATTTGATCATCATATATTAAACATGTACTCATTCATTAAACTTTTGTCTGATTCATCCTTTTCCATTCTTTTCCCTACCATAGGAGAATATGATAGCAGATGATTGGCCTGATTATATGAAGAAGCAAGCTCATCATAGGACTTTCTTATCGTTTTATTTACTCTCAATGTAAATGTATATCTTATCGGTGCTTGATATTTTGTCACACAAGGGGTTGTATTTCCGTGTACTATGTATTTGATTGCGTACTATATTTTTGATATTGTGCTTGGAGATATTTTCTGAAATAATTATTTTTCATATTTTTATTTTTATTCCTTCCACTATGAGTTTTGAAAGTGTAGTATTTTTTAGATCATATCAGTTTATTCTTAGTCTTTGTAATGTTATAAAAACCCAATTGTTCATACTTTTTGGCACCGACGCGAGCCTGAATATCACTCTGGCCTTTGGATCGGTGTGTCAAGGGGTACGGGTTTTCATACTTGGTATCAAAGCTTACGTTTGAAATTCCATAGTAGTAAGTAATGTATTGAGAGAACGTGCTTCAAAAGTTTTTGAAAAAAAAAACATGATTTTTCAAAATTGGTTTTCAAAGTATATACATGTATGTAAAGATAAAATTTCTTAAAAAATTCTAAAATTTTACATAATTTAATCTCTCTCTTATCCTTGCATATGTTATCCATGGAAAGTTGCTAGCAAATTCCCAAAAATCACAGATGGAAGATGAGTGATCCCGTAGGTTCAGGCCCAGGCACCGCAACTAAGATTCTAGGCATGAATGTGCTAATTTGGTCTCATTGGTATTTTCAAGTGAGGGGACAAGCCGAGCTTAATCTCACTAAAGGATCCATAGGGAGAGCAACAGGTGCAGTTCCTTCTCACCCACCTGCCATTGACTTTGCTAAGTTTTGTAAGGATTTCACAAGCCTTGGAAGAAAGTTGTATAGGGGCACTGAGTCACATGTTAATTTAAGGACATGGATTTGTAATTGTGAGAGGATTTTTGGGTTGATGGGTCTTGTTGATGAAGTGAGGAGGCAACTAGCTACTTGGTAGTTATATAGGAAGCCCTAAGTCGGTGGGAGATTGTCGACGTAGAGACTGATGGAGGAGAGATCGCTTAGGGGAATTTCAAAGATGTTTTGAGATAAAATTCCTATCTAAAGCAAAAAAGGGAGTGTAATTGGAGTAGTTTATTCATCTAAAGTAAAGAAACTTGTTAGCAAAGAAGTACATCAATCAATTTAACGAGTTGGCTAGGTTCAAGATGGAGTTGATCAGTACCCCACATAAAAAGGCTTTGTAGTTTGCTAAAGGGAAAAACCAACTCTTTTAAAGTTTAGCTCTAAGTCATATTCTCATGGGTGCATATGAGGATCTAGTGAGGTGGCCTTGCTGAATATCATTTACATGGATGAAGCAAAGGAAGAACCCAAGAAGACTGGTGGAAAGGTGCAGCACCAAAATCAGTGCAAGGGTGGATTTGGAGCCAAGGAAAAGATCAAGAAGTAAGATATGCATTGTAGGAAGTGTGGCAAGAAGGGAATTTCATGAAGGAGTGCAAGACAATTGGTTCAAAGGTCAAGTGTTACAATTGCAATCAGTTCGAGTATCTGAAGCGGTAGTATCCAGCACCTTGGAATACCTCTACTCAGGTGGTCCCAGCTTATGCACTAAATGCAGTACATAGCTCGAGTATGCCATCGGTTGCGAAAAAAGGGGAAGAAGGTCATGATTGAAGGTGTGCTAACTCTATTTGGTTTACCTGTTCGCACTTTATTTGACATGGGAGCATCACATCCTTTCATTTCTAGTAAGACTCGTGGATGAGTTGCACTTAGACGCTAGCACGGTTACGGACCATATAGTTTTATCAAACCTTATAGGAGGGTCGGCTTGTCTGTCTATGGTATGTAAGGGTTTGGAATTATTCATTTTAGGATCGAGTTCGATTGCGATGCTTTCGTCTAAAGATTTTCTAAGTTTGGGTTGATATTGGGGTTATCCAAGATTTTGATAGGAATATTGTTAGGTTGAGTGCGTGTAGTGGACGTATCTTGGAGGTTTATTATGATCCTCGAGGATCAGTTATGTTGAGCTACATATATTCGTTAGACCTATCACATGACGAGTCAATGCCTATAGTTAGAGATTACCCATATGTCTTTTCTGTGGTTAATGATCTCCTACCCCAGTGGGAGAACGAATTCGAATTTACCTTGTGGAGAACATCGGACATCATATGGCTGAAAAGGGAAGACTTGAGTTGAACAAGAAAGTAATCGAGCTGTTGTAGAAGGGCTTCATTAGGAGGAGCATTTCAGAATGTGGAGCACCAGTTTTCTTTGCCACAGAGGTGGATGGTTCTCTAAGGTTTTGCGTCGATTACAGGGATCTAAATAAACTGAAAAAGAAGAATCGGTATCCACTACCCCATATAGACATTCTTTTTTACCACTTGGTTGGAGCTAAGGTGCACTCGCAACTTAATTTGGCTATAGGATTCCACTAGTTGTACGTGGCTGAGAATAACATCTAAAAGATTGCTTTTTGTATACCTGACGGACTTTATGAGTGGTTAGTCATGTCCTTCGGACTGGCCAATGGACCTGTTTACTTTATGAGCCAAGTTTTCAGAGGGTTGCACAACAAGTTTGTCGTGGTATTTGTGGATGACATTTTGGTCTATTCGAAGAGCGAGGAGGAGCAAAAGTTGAAGTGCCCAATACACTCCATAAGCATAAGGTAAAGGCAAAGTTTTTAAAGTGCCACTTTTGTTGGGAGGAAGTATGCTTTTTTGTCTTAGAAAGTGGGCTAGCGACCAATCCCAGTAAAGCTGCTACAGTTTAAGATTGGTATGTCCCGAAGAATACCATATAGGAGAGGATTTTCCTAGGTTTAACGGGTTGTTGTCGGAAGTTTATTAAGGACTTCGCAAAGATCTTTGCCTCTCTGGCCTGCCTCACCAAGAAGAATTTAGTTTTCTCATGGGACATGAAGTGTGAGGGTGCTTTTATTAAAAGAAGGAAGAGAAGTCATTGTCATTGCACTCAAGTCATGAAGATATTATCTTTTAGACGAGCGCTTTGAGCTATATACTGATCATAAGTATCTGAAGAATTTGTTCTCCCAGAAGGACTCGAATTTGAGGCAGTAGGAATGGATGGAGTTTTTGGCACCATACGATTTCAATATCTCATATACTCTAGGCAAGGGCAATGTGGTAGCTGACGCATTGAGTTTAGACAACATTCAGTATCGAGTCCTCTTTTCTTGGAGTAGGAATATTTGTAGTTCATTTCTACATATGATTTTCGACCATCACCAGTCATTATCATATCATTATTAACAGTTTTGGATGTGTAGCATACACTCATGAAACATATTAAGTCCAGTCAGAAGCAAGACAAGGAGCTAGTATATACTGTTAAGAAGCTTGGTAGAGGAGAGCAGTTGAGTCATTTGAGAATTTATGTCGTTGATTCGAAGAGATCTGTCGGAGAGATGGTAGATTATGTGTTCCTCTCGGTATGGATGATAGAAGTGATACTAGTTGATCTCATCATTCTAGGATGACCATTCATCCCAGAGGAGGCAAAATGTACCATGACATTAAGAGAGTCTTCTATTAGCCAAGAATGAATAAGCATGTAGTGGTGTTTGTAACCTGATGTATGATAAGCCAAAGGGTAAAGGCAGAGCAAAAAAAGCAAGGAGGATTGTTGTAGCCCTTGATATTCCTCAGTGAAAGTGGAAGAGCCTTTCTATGGACTTCAAGGATGGTTTATCGAGGAGTAGAGGGAATAAGAGTACTTGATCATGGTTGATCAACTGATCAATATGCTCATTTTATTCTGGTTAGAAGTACGAGACGATGGCACCTTTGGCGACTCTATATATGAGTGAGGTCTTCAAGTTGCATGGAGCTCCTACTACCATCCTAATGACCGAGATCCTCATTTCATTAGCTAGTTTTGGAGGAGTCTATAGGAGGTTTTGGGCATTGGATTGAGTTTGAGCATTGATTATCACCCATTGATAGATGGATAGACAAAGAGAGTAAACCAGATATTGAAGGACATACCTCAGATGTGGATCATGGATTTTGGAGGCTCTTGGGAGGATCACTTATCGTTGGTGGAGTTTAGCTACAATACTGCTATCAAACAAGCATTAGGATGGCACCGTTTGAGGCGCTACATTCTTTTAAATAATATTAATATTAATTTCAAAGTATTCGAAAACAATTTTGAAAACAAAAGGATTTTAAATTCTAAAATTCTCAATTTTTAAAAATCATTTCTATATATGAGCTATATTATAAATATACTTATACAAATTTCCTTAACTTGTTTACCAACTTACTTAATTAATTTACAACTTGATCATTTTAACCAATGCTTGTTGAAATTATATTTCAATTCAATTTAATTATCAAATGCTTCATAAAATAAAAATTCATTAAGTATTCGTTTTATTTTTAAGTCAACCAATAATCAATGATAACTAAATATTGTCATCTCCTAACAACAATTTCCACAAATTAATTCCCTTGATTATTTCTCTGTAAAATCCTTTCTTTACATGTATGTCATTAAATGACATAATATTTCCACAAATCATGTCATCAAATGACATAATATTTCCACAAATCATGTCATCAAATGGCATAAAATTTCCATATATCATTTCATGCAGTTATCTTTAAATTACATTAATATAGTATGTCATTGTGCGCAAATATAATTTTTATAAATGCATTAAAATAATTACAAAAAACTTCCAAACATCAAATAATTAGTAATTAATATTTCTCAACTATCAATTAATTTAATATATTACAAAACTTTATAAATTAATTAAATCTTGCAGTTTTTTTAAAGAATTCATCATTACGGTTGTGTGACTCAAAGATGTAAATCAATCAGCGATTAATATTGAAAAATTCAAATATTAACGTTTGCGCATCACTTAACAGGTAGTGTGATATTTTGGCTGGATTCATAGCTTACACATCTTTTGGTAAAATTCACTTTTATTTATTATAAGCGGTACCTAATAGTGGAAATTATTTACACCAATTCTCTTCGTCAAAATTATATCACTTTGGATTTATGTAATATAGTAATGGTTAAAATTCCAATATCATCCACATTCAACTTTATAGTCCAAAAACAAAATTACTTGGTTCAATAATAATAATTATTATTAACGAAATACTTTAGCCAAAGAGTTTGACTTTAGTTGACCATGATACTAACCCTATATAACTGAGGACATGAATTCTGTCTTGAATAGTGCTTCGCTTTCAATACTTCCACACGACCCATCTATTGTCACTCGATGGAATGTCATGCCATGATTTGACTATAATCAAAGTGAAGCTTTCATATTGAGAACCCACAGTATTTTCAAGTTGAGAGAACTATGTAAATCAGTCACGTAGATATTTTCTGTTTGACCCTAGGTACATTAACCAATAGAAAACTATTGAGTGAGTCGTTCCATAGTTATCCAATAACTATTGATACGTAACTCCTAGGTGCCTCCAGTAGTTATGAGTAATACATTGCCCAACATTTGAAGAGCGTTACGTACCATAGTCTCAACGGATACGTCAATTTCTAGTCTCGATGCATCTTGACTAGGAACATTTGAAATGGTGTATTTATTTCATTGTGATAAATTACTCACGGTTACAACGCTTTGTAACTACAATCACAAAACATATTATTTATAGATTTTCCATTAAATATACTTTTAATTAAATTGATTAATTAATATAACCACATAATATCAAGTATATAATACAAAGAAAACACCTTTGTTTCAAACAAGATTGGTCAACGGGTTAGATATACAAATTACACAATTGTCACTAGGGCATACCCCTAACTCTATCAATCTCTCACTTGCACTTGGGGTCAATTATGAAATTTTTTCTAACTTCTCTAATCGGTTTTCTCAAAACCAGTTGGATCAGTCCCTTTGTGAATAGGTATGCTATTATGTTTTAATTATCTACTCTATCAATCAACTCTCTTTGACGTTGATAAACTATTTTATCTTGTGAAAAAATTCGTAGTATGTCTCTCAACTTCGAGTGAGCTCTAAGTTCTATTACGAACTATATTACGACATTGTTATCATATTACTCTATCATGAAATTCTCAACATTTGGAATCGAATCAATTATAAACTTGTGCACTTATACTTCTATATACATTGTTTTGATTGCGGCTCTATTTAAGGCAATGTACCTAGCCTTTTTCATTGAATTAGCAACATTTTTTATTTGGAATATTTCCAAACTAAAGATTTGTTATTGACATATTATACCCAATATTACTTGTGTAAATTTGAGTTTAAACATTTCTTCATAAGGAATTTTTGTTTCTGTAGACAATTCTTCAGTATTTCATAAATACATGAGAACACTTCAAACAACTATTTAGTGATATCAATTTGGATTTGATATTTGCTTCTTGTATCAAATACATAAACAAATCATGATATCGTAGATAGCATAACATGTATGATAATTCCTATTGCCATTACCAAGGAATCATTCTTACATGTTCCGTATTAAACATTTTAATAAAGTGTCCTTGCATATCTTTTGGGACATTCCCGGCATCTTTTATACTTATGATAAAAGACATCATTTATTAATCCAATGTTGAGTATTAAACCCACTAAAGCTGATTTTGACACAAGTACATCGTTAAAATCGTCAACGTGTTGTTTACTTATAGTTTAGAAATACCAATGTACCTTTTGTTGTTCTTTCTTATAAACACACTTTCTCTACACTTCGATTGAAAATCAAGCTATTAGATATTCCTATCAAAGTAAGTACTTATTCAATCTTGATGCTTACAAAATGATACTTTCATTTAATTTCTTTGATCCTATCCAAAGACTCACAAACTCAATATCTCTCTCATTGAGTTCGAGACATTTTGGTTATTATGTGTAGACAGTTTACTCTAAATCGGTATTTAGAATTTTCTGTATCAATACATACGTACCAAACATAAAGTCATATCAAATGGAAATTTTATGAGTAAATCCGAATTAATATGAGCACAATGAATACCAAATCTATTACGTTAATTTCAGCAATTGAAATTTGCGGTATTATTCTCATCAATGTTGCTCATTTAATTCTAACCGTGTTAGTCTTACTCATAAAGACACAATCACGGTTCGCGGAATTATAATCCTTAGGTTACGACTACCAAAATCATATTTTGATAACGTACTTGGAATTCTTTCAGATTTGCGCATCATAGCATATGATAGAGTCAACATTCTTAGTGGTTTAATCAGACAATCAAGGATTATATACTTTCGACATTGAACAAAAACTCATAGTTTCTCTTCAAAGAGCGAGAATACTTTTTAAACATTTTAATCCAATGTGTTCGTTTAGGTTGGTCAATTTTTCATCTCGTCTAACCAGTTCTATCTTTGGATCGTATCCAAATCCCTTTTACTACTAATAATTTCTCAAGGAAACTCCTTCACAAAGAAGTTGGAATTTCTTGAAATGTTTCTCGGTGCAATAAAATAGGTATTCATAAATGTTTTATGAAGTTCCTTATTCATAAAACTGATTTGATTTTAGTTTACAAAAATTATGTTCGAAACATAAATATGTCATCTAGTGACAGTCTTTTCAAAATCCATTTGGGAAGATTCAATCAAGGTCCCTCATAAACAATTATTACGTGCAATCTTTTGACTCGCACAACCTGCCAACTCCTTAGCCTTGGATACACTTATCTTATAAAATTTTGTAAGCTGTTATTCAGATGAATAATATTAATTTTGTGTACTACCTTTAAGTACATTATCTTTTAGAAAGAAACTAACTCAAGTTCACTCACAACTAATCGTACACTGTACAACAAAGTTCAATTACTCCATATCGATGCATCAACATGTATCATATAGAGGAGCAATTTTGAGATTGAATCTTTATTCATTTTAGGTACCTTCAGAACATTTTCTAATATACTCACTCATTCGATCAAATTAAATCATTTCTATCGCATGTTATTTCATTTACTTCTATTTTATATCCAATAACTTTACTATAAACATGCTACATGAGTATTAAATACACATGTCATGTTGACGATAACTCATCGGTGAATATGAAGAAGTACATAAAACAGTTTGGGTATTTATAGAATTACGATTGCATATATCTATACGTATTAATCCAAAGAGTTTATCAAATCTTATGATACTCCCACTAAATGAGTGCGTAGCCCTTTATTGTTTGAGATATAATTGACAAGTATCATATGATTCAAAATCATGCAATAAAATCATTTCTCAAAACTACGGCTTGCTTTATAATTCCAAAACAACCATAAATAATATTAGATACTTTTGTAATTTCCAATGCATCACTTTTGTTACTAAAAAAATTACCATATTATAGTTTTACTTCACAAAGAAAATTAAAAATATTCCTATTGAAATATAGCTATGTCTACTTTTTTTAATCGATACCAAAAAATAATCATTATTTCATAAATAATGTACGGTAAGTTTTACCGAAACAATTTTCATACTATGATGAAATTAATAAGCGTCATATAGGTTGCTCCCATTATTTCCACTTACTATAATAGTGCACTAAACTCTGAGGCCCATCATTCACTTAATACTACTTGTTTATTTCATACACTGCAACTATTTACATTGGAGAGTTCGTTGATTAAATATCTTGAGCTTAAAGAAATAAATCTCATAGGAAACAATTTTCAATATGAAAATACATTTCGGGATATAAATTATATTTCTTATTCCACTATTAAATATCAATTATTATTACAATTCTCGTTTCCAATGTTTTTCTCTATAAAGCAGAAGTGACTATTCATTCTCTTCATCCCAACTTTACCTTAAATTACATCTATTCTTATACATTCATTTTCTTTACAAACGTCCAAACTATACAAAAGAAAAACTTACTACAATATCGCAACAAACTCTTTACAAAGCGCATTCAATTATCCTTAACATTTAAGGACATCAAATATGTTGCAATTTATATGAATGGATCAAAATGACATTTCGACGATTGGGTTCTTATATCTATCCTGTAGTTTTTTGGTCTTGTGCTACATTAACACAATATTATCCCTTTTGTAATCAATCAGATTGAATACTTGATCCTGCACTAAGGTTTATTTGGTTTCTTGAATGAACTAATTTCATCAAAATATTGTACATTATAGACTTTGACCATTCACCATATAACATTTATATGCAATTGTATGTGGATCAAATATTCATAGTCTTATATTGCTTTTAGAGTTCAAAACTCATAGAATGCAATATATGGTCTTGACTAAACAAATGCACTAGTGACCAAACCACAAATGTATTCAGTAGTTGTAAAATTAAGCGCTTGCGTGGGTGTTGAAACCATGCAATAGGAATTTAATAATGGGCATTATATTTTCAACTTTCGATTCAGTTCGTTTGTATATGCTTATTGATAAACATTATATCAATCATATTTTAGATGCACAAATTTATCATTATACATAATTATAACATTATTTAGCATATGTTCTTACAATATTAAAAAGGTTAAATGTTACCATTTCATTTTTCTAATAAGCTCCCACTAGTCCTTCATGTTTCTCGAAACCCTAAGATGAAACATAGAAATCTTTCGACTTCACTAGTGGGTGATAGGACTTGTCTATCTTGGTATTCTGATCTTAAGTTTGCTCAACAAATCATAGCCCCAAAAACGATGGGAAACTCCTTATCGATTGTATCACATACAATTCCTGACTCATTTTTCCTTGTCCTAATCTCATTTCGATCTTGAGTTTGCTCAACGAATCGAAAGAGATTATTCATTCATACCAACCATATCGTGATGGCCTAAGTATAGTATATGTACCTTGAGTTTGCTCAACAAATACATATAGTTATCTTACCTCATCTGTTCAATATATTAGTAATACTACACATAACATCTTCAGCTTGAGTTTGCTCCAGCCAAGGAGTATGCAACTAATTTATTAATATATGTATGGTAGAGGACAACATTATATTAAAGATTCACAATCTTCGATATATTATGTTGAGTGATATCGACTTATGGAATAATGTATTTCTTATGAAATACTCTCATGATTTAAGTGACGCCACATGAGAAATCACAGTATACGTACATTTACGTATGTATTTATTCCTTAGGTATATTAGAGTTTATTTAAAGTTCCACATTTAGTTTATACATTCATATCATATAAGTTTTGTTGTTAAATAACTTTTATATTTCATATTACTTATATGATAGTCTTATGTATAATATTTCATCGATTAGATCTTATTTAATTAATTTTAATTAATTAAGACATATCTATTATAACATTTATAGTGTAACACATATATCTTATATCTGTGTATTTTTATTTAACTAATTAACATCTAATAAATTTATTAATTAAATTATATTAATTCCAAAATTTTATCTTATACACACACACACACACACACACATGCATGCTTATGTTATCTTAAACACTTTAAAATAACATAACATATATCAATATATATAATACATGCGTATAAGTATTAATTAATCAACTCATCTAATTAATTTATATTATTAATCTTATTAATAATTTTAAATTTCGAAATTTATATTTACAAAGTTTCAAACATTTTGAATTTCTGTGTTATATTATAACCTTTATAATAAACATGTTTTTATTTTAAATTTAAATTTAAAATTTAAAATCATGTCTTAATTTTCAAAACTATTTTAGAAATTAGCCCAAGGGAGAATTCAAATTAGGCCTTTTCTATTAGGGGCAACATTTGGTCTCACATCACCTTCCAAGCCAGTCCGGTAACACTAGTACAAAAAATGCATGTTGCTTCGCCTCATTTGAATCGGTTGAAGTAAAAACTGATGCAAATAGAACTATTTACATCAGTTCTTTCTTAATAACCAGTGCAATTGGTACGTGGAAAGAAATAGGTAATAAAAAATCAAATTTGCATCCATTGTCACCAACAACCGAAGAAAATATGTCGATGCAAATAATTTTAGTCGCATCGGTTTTAAAGTCAACCGATGCAACTACGTTAATTTGCATCCAAAATAATTATTTTTGCATCGGTTCACTGGCGAAGGCGATGCAATTTCAAATTATTTAGGTTATCAAACCACTTTCGTTGCTCACTTGTTAATTCCCGCCGTTCCATTTTTTTCGCCGCTTATTTTCCCATTCGTTTCCCCAAATATTTCGCCTGCTTCAAAACAAAAAAACCCTAAAATTGATTGCCACCGTACGTTATTTCGCGGAATATTTCATTTTCCAAAGGTGTTTGCTTGTTATTTTTCCAATCGATTAATTTTTAGTCATTGTGTAATTTGCAATTTGTTTGTAATTTTTTCACATCAATCAAAATTGCTGAATTGCCGAAGACCTCAAATTTCTTCATATATATCAAATTATTTTTTTATATTAATATTATCATTTCTTCACGTTGGTGTATTTATTGGGTTATAAAATCTATTTTTTTTTGTTTTGTGTTAGCCGGTTTAATTTTCAAAGTTAGGCATGCAATACTGAAATTGTAGTAAATTAAAATCATTCGATGGTTTTGTTGTTGGATTTTCTATTATTTTAGCCTTTTGGTTTATAAAACGTAGTGTACTTTTGTGAACGGTATAAAAAACACATTGAAGGAGCTTTGAGTTCTTAGCTGGTTGCATAAGATTAGTAGCTTGAGTTTCACAAGATTTATATGAGCTCATTGTATATTGAGTCATAGACCTCATCTTGAACACGATGTTTCTGCTAATTTGCACAAACTGGATTCATGTTTTGAGTTATTAACCAATCATGTGACGCCCCACTCCGAGAGCCTCGTTAACAAAGAGTATTACATAGATAATACTGTCGGCTAACGCGGACAATAGAGTATAATGGAAGCGACCATGTGCAATCTTACCTTAACTATTCACTAAATATGTCGAAAAGTAGAAACACATTAAAATTCGACCTATTCAATAAATATTTAAAGCAAAACTACAATGGCTATAGGATCTATCAGAAGAAAATATAACAACTCAAATGTAATATACATCACAGAACAGTCGATCATAATATACACATACACAGATACACCACAGAGTATACAAAATAATACATGTCAAGTGGTACAGGAGACCACCATATACAGACGAGACGAAAGAGTATAAATCAGAGTTATAACAGATAAGGACTACAAAAGACGCTATAACAAAATGAAGCTAGCGAATGGTCCATGCGGAAGCAAAATAGGCTAAGTCCCCAAAAGCACCTAACCTGAAACATCTCGGTCTGACCCGAGTATAAAATACACGGGTCAGTCTAGATAACAAATCAGTTAGATAAACTGAACACTAATAAACCTGCAAGGTCATACAGTATAATAAATATCTCTAGGGGAGATAACACAATCATCAACAAGAGATGAATCATATAGAACAAGCCTCATATCATCGGCAACATATAGAAACAAAGGATACAATTATCCCAAAACAAGCCAATAGGCAAACAACAAATACCAATAAGGTATACAAGTTCCACAAGGTAAACGCTATACTCCATGCGGCTCAAAAAGACCAATACCGAAGGGCAATACCAAGGGAATATACATATCAATGAAACATCATAAAATTTGCTCGAGCTCAGTACTGTACAAACAAGGATCCATGAGCCCGAAGACTCCAAACCCAAGTATCACCCATGCGGCACATAAGGCCAACATCAGAGCAAAACTATATAGGGCAACAAACCCGAAGGCACACACCCGAAGGCAACATACCCGAAGGCAACAAACCTAGGGAGACAGTCCGAAGACACTATCCCAGAGGCAACAAACCGTAGTGATGAAGGTCAAAGACCCAGTACTGAACACCACTAACTGGCGGAATGTGTCACAACTCTCGAAAAGGAATCCGAAAAGTGTTAACGTATGTCCCATAACCACTCGTTCGCACTAAACGGTTTACTATCCGTCAGTCCCTTTCACACTCAAAGCAGTACAAAGTTTACCTCATATCATAGATAAACCAAACCCGAAGGTCAAAACAATCAATCGAATAGGTCGAGGATTAATCGGAAAGATAAACGCACAGATTCATGGTCCGTGTTTTGCCCAACCATTTAATCACCCTTCCACTTCGTTCGAAGTGCGAAAGTGTGTGTGTTTTAAATAGAATTTATAAATTAGAGAAACGAACTTTTAAATGCGATTCGAGAGATTATTTTATAAAAACCTGTGGATTAAAATTAAAAGGAACCATCAAAGTCAAAACAATTGATAATCATACATAGGATAATCATGAATCGATTCAAATTGAAAATTCAATCCCAAAAGGCAAAGTGAGCTGAAACAGCAGGTTCAGTCGACTGAACAGAGTTTTTAGTCGACTGACCCTATACCTGGAAAAATTTTCAGGTTCAGGAAACTTTCTGTTTCCAGGTTCAGTCAACTGTGCAGAGTTTTTCAGTCGACTGAATCATGCCTGGAAACTCTCGGGTTTCAGGTTCAGTCGACTGTGCAGAGTTTTCAGTCGACTGAATCATGCCTGGGCTGTTTTTCAGCCTTATTCAAATGAAGAGCAAACTCTCACAAAATGCAATCGGACGAACATTGGCTCTAAGGGCTTATGCCAATCGACATCCCGGCCCTATATGTTCCTCGATGCATCACCAAAACATGATTAAAACATCAAAGTTAGGATTTCAAAGATTTGAACCCAAAACACTAAAAATTGGAATATTCCCCAATTCAACCCAAACTAATTGCAAGTGCATATGAACAAGGTGTTAGGAATTCATACCTAACATCAATGAAATCAAGAGAAGTAGATGTGAGTTCAAAACTCACCTTTTTACACAAAACAAAGAAGATGAAGAAGCACAATTGCAAGGGATCAACCAACTACACTCCACTTCAACACTACAAGCTTCAATCTAGAATCAAAAGCAAGTATTTCCTAAGTTAGGGTTAGGAAAATTACAGAAATTGAAGAGGAGAAGAGATGGAGAAGATGGAGATGAACTTACCAATGGATTCTCTTTGATTTTGGAGCAAGAATCAAGTTACAAAGGAGAAACTAGGGCTTGCTAATTTCTATTTCTCTTTCTTTTCCCCCATTTCAGTTTTTAGTTTAAGAAATAAAATGAAATGAAGATGAAATGAAGAGAAGGGTTGAGCTAGGGGATTAAGTGAGCTAGTGGGCTGAACCCAACCCCAAACCAATAGGAAAAGTAGCCAAAATTTCACAAACTCCAAACATATCAAAGATTATACTCAAAAAGATCGCAAACGCCATTTTGGACTCAATGGAAATGGTTTCGAGCTCCAATTCGGCCATTTGCAGATAGTAACATTTCGGACCCCAAAATCCGAATAACGACGCTATATTTAAATCAAACATTTAAATATAAAATCGTTAAATATGCGGGTTGTTACAAATCATATTTTTTGTGTATAGTCATTTAAGTAGCTAACGAAATCAAATTTCTTCATATAAATCAATTTTCTGTTTTATATTGATATATCGTCGCTTTTCGTTGGTGTTGTTTAATGGTTTATAACATAATTTTTTTCATTTTGTATTTGTTAGGCAACTTTTAAAGTTAGGCATGTATTTTATTGAAAATGTAATAAATTGAGATAATTTTGGTTGTTTTGTTATTGGATTTTCAAATGATTTGATTTAAATAATGGCTGTCATCTATTCTTACCTCTGTTTTTGCCTAATCTCGTAACCTAAAAAATAAACTTCAACCTGATACTAGTATAAAGTAGAAATAAAAATTTCAATACTAAAAACAATTTTTAATATTGAAAGCGGGGGTAATTAACAGGGTGTTAATAAATGGAGCTTTAGTACTATTAACCCGAAACTAGGAAACTTTTACTATCGCAAAAAAATTAAAATAAAAAACAATGAAGCACTACAGGTTAAAATGAACTAAATATTAGTTTAATATTATACCCTTTGGGTTCATAAAACGGTGTTTTGAATGTATTGGTTTGTTTCAAATGATTGAAGATTAATGCAGATCATTTTGACTGTTCATGAATCTGACCTATAAAACTTTGTATGGATACATGTATATGTCATATAACTCAGTAGATGCCTATACAAACTAAGATGAAGTTAAACGATATTAAAATTCGGCGTATAATATGAATCTATGGGTTGGCTTGGTTAATCATGTAATAGTGCTGTTGCTGCTTAGGAATGCAGTTTATGCAAGGTTGAGAGTTCTGTTTTTGCTGGCTATATGTTTCTTCTATATTTCTTTGAATCACTTGGAAGTATGTTATCGGATAGCTGCATTCTTAGAATATGTGATTTTACGGTGAATGTTATTTGTACAACAATCAAAATAGATAGGCTAAAAAGATAAATGCTTAAGATGGCTGTCAGCAAGTGAGGAGTAGTAGTTTTGTGTTGGATGGAAGATGAAATGTGATGGTGGACTTTGTGGTTAAGGCAGCTGTATGTGGTGGTGGTTCTGTTGTGTTGACGATCAGGTCTTGATTGTCAGTAAGTGAATGTCTTGATGCTCTGGTCATGAAGGTAGTCAGTGATGTCAAAAGTGCATAGAAGTCAATGGTTTTGATGGAGATAAGTTAATGAGAATGCTTGATGGCGGTCAGTGATGGTATGGTCTTCGGTGTGTAGACTGTTCTGCCAGTGGTCTTTGGTGTGTATTAAAGTCTTTGGTGAAGTGAGGGAGTAGGCTGTTGACAGGTTTAACAGTGTTGATATGATGGTAGCTGTGTACAGTGTTGCACAAATGTGGATTGGTGCGGTGATAAGTGCAGATGTGATGAACTTGTTGGAGATGAAGATGGAAAGTGGCAAGTGATGTTGTAGTTTGGAAGTGGCAAATGAAGTGGCGATGGAAGTTAACGTAACAGTTTGTGATAGTAAGGTTTGTGATTGAATATGTATTGATGCAGTTGAAGTCGTAGAGGGTTGTGAAAGGAGTGGTACAATGAACGATTAGGGGAAAATAGAAGGCGCGCGGTAGAGATAGGCGTGAATTAGGGGAAAACACAAAATAAGAGTGTATAGCTACAGTAATCGGGAAAACTAGGTTAGGCCAATGTAAGGGATGAATTGACTGTAGAGAGTGGAGAAAGGAGAACGATGAATAGTTGAATGATAGGGAAGAAAGAAGCGGCTAGGAAGAAAACCTAGTCTCCACTGATGCAGCAATGATTATCTGAAGAAAAACCGATGTATAAATCTCATTTTAATTTTAAAAAATACATCTTCATTCTTATTTTATAAAATCTCATTTTATTTTATAAAATACATTCTCATTATTATTTTATAAAATCTCATTCTGTTTTATAAAATATATCTTTTACTTATAAATCATTCCCTTACTTAAACAATATTTATAATGAAGCTAGTTAAGCCTCCGACCACTTTAATAATAAACGTAGAGCTCATAACTCACATAATTACCTTATCATCTTCATTTTATAAAATATTCCATTATTTTATAAAGTCGTTTTGTTTGTTTTGCTTGTGTTTTAGTTCTTGCTGGACTTATCCAATGTTTTTTTTGCTTGTGTAATGTGTCTCTAGCATTTGCATATGGATCGTAGTTGGATGTACAGTGTAAAATGTAACGATGACGAGTTCCTAAACAAAATTGAAGAGTTCATCAATTGTGCACTGAATGATCAATTAAGAAGAGGGGAAGAAACTATTTTTTGTCCTTGTAGACACTGCAAAAACAAGTGGAGACTTCGTAACGTAGATCAGATTAGAGATCACATAACCCGTCATGGGTTTAAGAAAAATTATACGCGGTGGATATGGCATGGTGAAAGTTTATTTAGTAGTGCTAGTTCTAATAATCATGAGAATGATGAGAGTGACTGGGAAGATAACATGAATAATGACGCGAATGACGAGAGTGATTGTGTTCATGAGATGTTTCGTGATGCTGAAGAACATTTGATGGAAGAGCCAAAGTTGTATGAAATAATATTAATTGATGCCAAGAAGCCTTTATTTCCTAATTGTGCTAAGTTCACAACGTTGTCTTCTGTGCTCAAGCTTTTCAATTTAAAAGCAAAGCATGGGTGGAGTGATAAAAGTTATACAACTTTGTTGGAACTTTTGAATGACATGCTTTCGGAAGGTGATGAGCTCCCAACTTCTAACTATGAGGCAAATAAAATTATGTGCCTAATTGGTATAGGATATAAAAAGATACATGCATGTCCAAATGATTGTATATTGTATCGAAATGAATATGAGAACTTGCACGAGCTTAACGACCCGAAATTTTGGTCGTTAGATTTTGAACATTTAATTCATTTTAAATGTTAAATATGGATTTTGAATTGATTTTGAAATAAGAATTTCGTTAAACCAATAGAATTTAGTTATAATTTTTAGTATGGAAATTCAATTGAAATTTGAATAATAATAATTTAATATTCGGGATTGGGATAATTTGTGAATCTGGATGTAAATAGTTATGAAAATGGTTTCTAAGGTTTATTTTAAGTTTAGTTTGATTTTGATTTTTCTATTAGACTTTTAGATGGAATTAAAAGTCGATAAGTTGAGTTTGGAATTTTTATATTAATTTAATAATGGAATTTAATAATATAATAATACAAATAATCAGATATTGATTCGAAATGAATCAGAATAATTTCTAATGTGACTACAAATTTTATATGATTTATAATTGAGCTAGTAAAGCTTTAAAAGTGAAATTTTAAATGATTTCGACGATTTTAAAAATCGCTCGAATTTATCGACGAGGTAAAATAGCCTTCCAGTGCACAGCCTCGGAATTCGACGAAACTAGTTCCATTGGATCCATAATAGTTAGTTGTTATCGACTTTCAATTTTCGTAGCAATCGTAGTTGTCATTTGACCCTGGCAGCTCAAAACGCATAGAAACTGTTTTAATCGATTTAATTTAAAATTGATCGTTTATTTTCGTAACTCGCGCATACGATCAAAGTAGCCCCTGAAACATGTTCCATTGTGTTCGGAATGCAGGTAAAACCTTATAAACGCCAGGCGGCACGTGAGATTTGGAGTTCGTTTGTAAATGCTCGTTAAAATTGAATTTAATATTAAAATAATATAGATATACGTTTATAAAGCATTCAACTCAAGGAAACCCTAGAAAACAACGCAGCCGCCGTTCTATGCAATTAACGGCCGAAATCATCCTTTGTTTTCCCTTAATTTTTTCTCAATCCTTGCACCTATTCAAGAAACTTTCAGCTGGAAGATCGTAGAGGACTCCGAGATCATCGAAGTGGACGGTTGTGGTCGAGTATAGCGTGGTGGATCGCTAAGGTGTGGCTCGTGTTCGTCGGCCGTTAGAGCTACGATTGCACGAGTTAGGTATCGCCGAGCTTGACCATTTCCTGGTCCTTGGCCGAGCTCGCGTGGCCGTTTCGCGTTGCAGTTGACGATCGCGGTCTAGTTGATCGTGTTGGCGACAACGATCGTAGTTTTGAAGTCAACGATGGTTTGTTTAACCTGGAGACGTGCGTGAGGGAGGATCTGTCTTGCGGCTTTGATTTTGATCCCTGAATGAACGGCTACAATTTTTTCTGGTATAAATAATAATGAAAATAGAAGAAATTGTCTATAAAGTTATATTCAAAAGTTTAAAATACCATAACTTTTGCATGCATTATCAGATTACGACGAAACAAGAAGCGTCTGTATCACAACAATGCGATCTACGCTGCAGTGCAGATTCGGAGAAAATCAGAGCTAAGAAATTTTTGGGTTAAATCAATCGTAGTCGGTTTAATTCAGGAATTTAAACGCTCGTCGAAACTCAAGGTGAGTTAATCTCACTCACATCTGGATGCCGTTAATTTAAATAGCTAATATTTAAATGTTTGATTGGTTGATTAGATGAATGTGATAATTATCATCGGGTTTGATCGATATTTTATTTGTCGTGTTAACATCTGTGAATGCAGGGAAACAGGTTGGAGGGATCAACTGGATTCCTCAAAAATAGAAATTATATTTATAATCTATGATATATTTCATTGATATCCTGTGATAGATTGATTTGAAATTTTGTTATGTTGTGTTATGGTTGGATAATATAATTTGGTATTTTAAAATATCAATAAAGTGAAATGGGAGTAAAAAGGAAATGAAAAGGAATTTTTAAGTAATGAATTTAAGGAAATTAAATTCAGGAAATTGGTTTGGAATTTGAAGTGTTTTTTGAAATTGTGATTTAAAAGGGAATGAGGAATGGAAATTTATAAATGGGTTTATAAATGAAATGGAATATTTATCGAGGGATAAATTTGAAAGCATAAATTTCCGGTGGGAACTTCTATAAGAAGGTGCAAATTGTTTTAAAGGTAATAGTGGGATTACTTTTAAAAGATGGAAAGTGTATTTTCCTGGAAACTAAGTATGTTTTCAAAGAAAAGCTTTCGAAGTATAAACTAGAAGTTTAAAATGTGTTTTCAAAATGTTTTAGAAGGAAATACTATTTCGAATTATTTCAAGTGGAAAGTAAATATTTATTAAAGTAATTATGGTATTTAATTATTTTAAAGGTAAATTGGTATTATGTTTTCTAAAGGAAATTTCATTATAAGTATTTGAGATAATATCTTTATATTAAAAGGAAATTTTTGGATTTAAGTTGCCCAAGAAAACTTCTATAGATTTTCAAAAATATATTTTGAATAAAGAATTTAGCAACTTATTTTAAATAAGTTAAGTAAATATTGTGGAAGTGATTTCCAGGAAATGGGAAATGTGTTCAAAAATAAAAGGGAGTTTTATTTTTAAAGTGAGGGAAGAAATTTACGGGATTTAAACGTAAATTTGAATTGAGATAAATCTAGCGGGATTTATAAAAAGAATTCTTTGGTTTGTTCAGAAATGGATGTGTATTGACTGAAAGCCAAGTATATTTTTCAGAGGAATTTTATCAGTATAAGTTTAAATTTTGAAAATTGTTTTAAAAGAACGTTTTAGAGGAATTTATTATTTTTAATTGTTTTAGAATATTAAAGTAAATCTATCCAAAATAATTTTAGTAGTAATTATTTTAAAGGTTAAATTGACGTTATGTTTTTAAAAGGAATTTCTAATATTTATACTTCGTATAAAACTTCTATTTTAAAATAGTTTTGTGGCTGAAATTTTACTTGGAAATTTATTATAAAAATTCATAACTTTTATTTTGAGTAAAGTGATTTAGAGTAGTTTTATTTTAAAATGTATTTTGAGTAAAGTGATTATGAGTAGTTGTATTTTAAAATGTTTTAAGTATATATATTTTTGAGAAAAGTGATTTAAATTATTCTAAAATCTAAAGTATTGAACTTGGTTATTTTCAGTGGAAATAGAAAATGTTTGGGAAATTTATTCCGTAAAAAAGAAGATGGTTTGAAAACTGTTTTTCAAAGGGGCTGAAAAGAGATATATCTTGTGAAGATATTTTGAGGTTAATAAATAATTTGGGGAAATTATTTATTGTTTGATGGATGTTTGTGAATGTTAATTGATAGTTAAATCATTGACTATCAATATTGGCCAATGCGTTGATCGTTTCGAAGAGACCGGGATCGGGATTAATTTCTCGAAAACCACTTCGATCCGGTTTGTACGTTTTCGTGGGAAAAATGAGTTCAGGGTCGAAGATGGAGCAGTGAAGTGCAAGGGCTAGTCGCTATTAATCCTGAGGATGATTCCAAAATAGATGTAGTAGGAATGGTGCTTTCGGTTCCGTTCGAACCCGGGACGGACTTGTATGGATGAATGCTTTCGGAACATCGTCAGGTGGATAGTCGACATTCTAAGTGGAACGTTCTAAAAAGGTAACGCTTAGCCTCAAGCCTCATCAACCTAGAATGACTGAAAATCAGGGGTTATGCAGCAAGGCTAAGTCGGTAGCACCCATTAGGGTGAGATCATCCATGTCTAGATGTCCCTTTTCATTTCGGCTTAGTGGTGCGGTTGCTGATTCCAACCATAGGGTAATCTTATTGGGGATTATCCACTAAGAAGTAGTCCTAGTCTTGTGTTGCAGGGGATCGGGAGTGGTCCTCGGTATGGTGGTCTAGGCCACGTACTGTGACAGGTGGTACCCTAGTGCCTAGTCATTAGTTGGAAATCCATTCTCCCTACGCGCCTTTTACGAGTTTTGTTTGTATAACCCACTTTGTGACTAGTAGCTATAATTTAATCGTGTAACAATTTCGGCTATTCGAATAAGTATCTATATACACTATTATAATATCAGAGGATTTTGATAAGAAATGTTATAGCTATCGTAAGGTAAAAACCCGACATGTTTATTTGTGGCGTGGTCTTACGAGATGCTTTTGATTTTCAAAGGGATTTTGAAACTTTAATAATCAAATTGGGTGTATTTTCCTCACGCTGGTATTCCAGACTGACTCGGATGTTATTTTATTCTAATGCTTGGGTCAGACCGAGTATTATAGATTACAAGAAAGGATGTTGTGGAGCTCAGGAGAGGAGCTGGAGTGCGAGACGTATTACCGTATCTGTTTATATCCGTTGTTGTGATTGTTTGAAATTGTCAAACTGGTAATCATTGTTTGTTTGTGATACTCTGATGATGTAATATACAAAACAGATATAGTTTCCATTTTGTGTAAAGATCTGTTATTGACTATTATATTTTGTTCCGCTGCGATTGTGAGAATCTGTTATTGTTTGGTTCCTTCTTTCTTCTATCTTCTTTCTTTTTCCTCAACAATCTGTCTTTTCCGGCACCCGATCATCGGCATATTATATTGTAGCATATTTTGCATCGATTTTCGAGGGTCGAGAAGGGTGGGTCGTCATATGTGGTATCAGAGCCAGTTAGCGATAACCTAGGCTTTAGTGGGAATTACTCATTAGCAATAGAGTCGATAGTACTCTAGAATGAGTTGAGGGTAATAATAGATATAAGAGCATACTTGTTAGTGAATATAAAAAAAAAATATACTGTGTTGACTTATCGGTTGAATGTTTATGAATTCTGGTCGGTACTGGAAGTACAACCGTATCGATAGGGGTTTCTAAACTCTTAAACAAGGTAAACCGACATAGTATTGTTTTTAAAGTGGGTAAATGAAATAATTTCACCCAAAATTATATTTTGGTATGAAAGAAATAATTTTCTGAAATTATTATATATTTGGATGTTTAGTTGTTAATATTATAATCAAATATAAGAATCTAAAATTTGAAATGGTTATAACCAAATAGAATTCTATAAGTATAACTTACCCAAAAGAAGTATAACTAAAATTTGAATTAAAGCCCGAACCTAAATCCCGGAAATTTTGAAAAGTGTTTAAAATGAGGTTAAACAAAAAGTTTAGGAATTTAAAATCTTGGAAATGTTTGAAATGTTTTTCAGAATGTTGAAGGAAATAATGGATTATTATTTTGGAAAATAGTTTTGAATGGAATTGTTTTGGAAGGAATTTGTGGAAGTAAGGAAGCACCAAACTCACTTCAGTCGCTGGAAAATAATCCTAATGATGATGGCCACATCATCAGAATTCATTTTCAAGTTTCTAAAGTGATGGATTGCTACCGTGGTGATTGGTTATGATAGTTGTTTGGATTTGTTGGGTATACAAGTGGTTTTAGAAATTTCAAATGGGAAATTCGTTTTGGTAAAACCAAATGTTTTGGGAAATCCAGAGACTTGATTAGATATACCTAGTGGGTATGTGTTGATTATTATTTCAAAATGGTTTTGAAATTAAACCGAGCAATTGAATTCTGGGAATTCTATTTAAAAATGTAAAAGATAAAAATGAATCAACTATTGAACCTATAAAGTGAAGTTGATTTAAATAAGAAAGGAAAATGAAATTTTAATCCTGGAATTAAAATTTAATTCGAGTGTATGGAAGTGAATAAAGAATATTTGAATTTAACTTGGGATAAGTTAAATAAATGGGATTTGGAATTAAATTGATTTGGGTTAAATTGAAATGTAAAATGACTTTGTAATTGTGAGTCATAGTTGTGTAATGAATTTGTACCCATAAGCTATTAAGTGTTATACTTATAACCTGAAATTGTGGATTAAAATTGTGTAATGAAAATTTATACCCTTAAGTTATTAAGTGTTATATATATAATGTGGGATTGTGATTATAAGATGTAAATGGATTAAAATGAGCAATATAAGCTTTTAAGTAAAGAAGTTGGTGAACTTAAGAATAGGAAATGAAATTGTAAAACCAAAAATAAAATGGTTGGAATTTTGTGGGAAATTAAAAATTCAAATCTTAAATGAGATGTAAAGTGAGGTAAGGCAAAGTGAAATATAAAAGTTGAATGGACTTAGGTTAGTAATAAGTTTTTGAACTTATATATTGGAAGGTAAAAATTTAAATTGAAAAGAAGAAATAAAATTGGATCGAATGAATTTAACTTAGAGTAAGAGAAATTGAGCTAAATTTAGATTGAATTGAAATCAAAATTCAGTTGCGTTCTAAATTATATTGAATGAAATTCAATTCTTATTTAAGTAGTAAAGGAAGTGGAATGAATTTAAGTTGGCTAAATAAAATTTGGTTGAACTTGAATTAAAATCGGAAAAGAATTGAATTGAAAGAAAATTTAATTTAGTTGAAATGATATTGAATGAAGTAAATGCTCACTCAACTAAATCCAAAGAAATTGTTTGAGGATGAATTTAGTGTAAGCTAAATTAAATGAAAATCGTATTGGAATGAATAAAATTTTGGTAGCTTGTTAAAAATTTGAAAAAGCAAAATAAAACCCAGTTCTGGTTTAGAATAATTGGGGTGATCATGTTATTGATAAATTCAGAAATCAATTGAGGAAGTGAATTAAATTTTGGATGGATTGAGTAAATAAACTAATTGGATTAAAATTTGTAAATGGACTAGAATTTGATTGGATGAGAATCAAATTAAAATGAAATAAAAATTGATTGGATGAAAGAAAATGGGATGTAGTAGAGTTGAGACAACTTAAGAAAATTTTGAAATGGTTGTTGTCGAGGTTATAGAATGGTTTTGAATGAATCTGTATGGATAACAAAATTAAATGTAAGAATAGGGATTTAATTCCATAATGGTGATGAAGTAAAAATTGTTTGGGTTGTAAATAATTTCGAAAGGAGTAAAATTAATATAGTTTGAGTTGGAATTAATTTAAAATGGTTATAAACTTCAACAATTGTTGTTTGCTTGAATGACATCAAATTTGCATTGAGATTAGTCGATTTATTATAAACAAAGCTAATAAATTAAGGAAAGCAAATTAAGTTGGTTTTTGAATAAACTGGAATGGGTTGGGATCTAATTAAGTGGTTTTGCATATAAATGGAAGTGGAGCATAAAAGAAATGCAAGTATATCAAATTTAAAATAAAAATTTGATTGTGAATCAATTTGGAATTGAATTGAAGTAAATTGACGTAAGTAAAGCATAGGTTAATCATACTGAAGAGAAAATGAATTGGTTCTAGAAAATATGAATTGTATATAGTAAACTTGATTGTAAATCATTCAAGTGGAATAAAATGAAGTTTGGATTTGTTAGGGAATTAAAATGGTGATTGAAACCCTGTGATTTCTTATAAAATATGATTAGCATGTAGGATTTTGGGAATTGGTTGGTTGGGATGTGTAATTGATGTGTTTGGCTAAGATTAATGAATGGAATGTCGTTAAAAATCTTATATTATTGAAAACTGATATGCTTGTTTGATTACGTACAGGTACAGAAGTCAATCGATAGAGTTGGAGCGCGTAAATGCAATATATACTAGTTGCTTGCTTTCAAAATGCTAATCTAAGGTACGCCTATGCAATAAAATTGAAAAATGATATATGTATATATATATATATATCTATACATTGTGGTATATTTTGTTTTCCGACCGTATGGGTCGATATATATATATATTTATCATTATTGTGATATTGTAAAATGCTCTCCGTACAAAGGAGACGCTATCAAAAAATTTCAAAAATTTTAGGAGTTAGAAAATTTTTGGAAATTTTTGAAATTTCGGGTTAACTAGAATAGTGATTTTTGAATTAGGTTGAAAACAAGCTTTTGAGTTAGAAATAAAAGATAATGGTTTTGGAATTGAGCTGAAGGTTTTGGTGAGGTGAATGTAAGTTTTTAACTAAGTAAGTTTGGGTAAGTAATTGGGGTTGAAAGCATTTTTCATACCTTAGCAAATTTCGGGGACGAAATTATTATAAGGGGGAGGAATGTAACAATCCAGAATTTTGGTCGTTAGATTTTGAACATTTAATTCATTTTAAATATTAAATGTGGATTTTGTATTGATTTTGAAATAAGAATTTTGTTAAACCAATAGAATTTAGCTATAATTTTCAATATGCAATGAATGATAATAATTTAATATTTGGGATTAGGATAATTTGTGAATCTGCATGTAAATAGTTATGAAAATGGTTTCTAAGATTTATTTCAAGTTTAGTTTGATTTGAATTTTTCTATTGGACTTTTAGATGGAATTAAATGTCGATAAGTTGAGTTTGGAATTTTTATATTAATCTAATGATGGAATTTAATAATATAATAATGCAAATAATCAGATTTTGATTCGAAATGAATCAGAATAATTTCTAATGTGATTATAAATTTTATATGATTTATAATTGAGCTAGTAAAGCTTTAAAAGTGAAATTTTAAATGAATTCGACGATTTTGAAAATCGCTCGAATTTATCGACGATTAAAATAGCCTTCCGGGGTACAATCTCGGAATTCGACGAAACTAGTTCCATTGGATCCGTAATAGTTAGTTATTATCGGATTTCAATTTTCGTAGCAATTGGAGTTGTCGTTTGACCCTGGCAGCTCAAAATGCATAGAAACTATTTTAATCGGTTTAATTTAAAATTGATCGTTTATTTCCGTATCTCGCGCATATGATCGAACTAGCCTCCGAAACACGTTCCATTGTGTTCGAAATGCGGATAAAACCTTATAAATGCCAGGCGGCACGTGAGATTTGTAGTTTATTTGTAAATCCACGTTAAAATTGAATTTAATATTAAAATAATATAGATATACGTTTATAAATGCACTCAACTCAAGGAAACCCTAGAAAACAACGCAGCCGTCATTCTATGCAATTAATGGCCGAAATCGTTCTTTGTTTTCCCTCAATTTTCTCAATCCTTGCACCTATTCAAGAAACTTTCAACTGGAAGATCGTAGAGGACTCCGAGATCTTCGAAGTGGACGGTTGTGATTGAGTATAGCGTGGTGGATCGCTAAGGTGTGGCTCGTGTTCGTCGGCTGTTCAAGCTAAGTTTGCACGAGTTAGGTATCGCCGAGCTTGACCATTTCCTGGTCCTTGGCCGAGCTCGTGTGGCCGTTTCGCGTTGCAGTTGGCGATCGCGGTCTAGTTGATCGTGTTGGCGACAGCGATCGTAGTTTTGAAGTCGACGATGTGTTTGTTTAACCTGGAGACATGCTGAGGGAGGATTTGTTTTGCGGCTTTGATTTGATCCCTGAATGAACGGCTACAATTTTTTCTGGTATAAATAATAATGAAAATAAAAGAAATTGTCTATAAAATTATATTCAAAAGTTTAAAATACCATAACTTTTGCATGCATTACCAGATTCCGACGAAACAAGAAGCGTCAGAATCACAGTGATGCGATCTACGCTACAGTGCAGATTTTGAGACAATCAGACCTAGCTAAATTTTTAGGTTAAATCGATCGCGGTCGGTTTAATTCAGGAATTTAAACGCTCGTCGAAACTCAAGGTGAGTTAATCTCACTCACATCTGGATGCCATTAATTTAAATAGCTAATATTTAAATGTTTGATTGGTTGATTTGATGAATGTGATAATTATCATCAGGTTTGATCGATATTTTATTTGTCGTGTTAACATCTGTGGATGCAGTGAAACAGGTTGGAGGGATCCAACTGGATTCCTCACAGATAGAAATTATATTTATAATCTGTGATATATTTCATTGATATCTTGTGATAGATTGATTTGGAATTTTGTTATGCTGTGTTATGGTTGGACAATATAATTTGGTATTTTAAAATATCAATAAAGTGAAATGGGAGTAAAAAGGAAATGAAAAGGAATTTGTAAGTAATAAATTTAAGGAAATTAAATTCAGGAAATTGGTTTGGAATTTCAAGTGTTTTTGAAATTGTGATTTAAATGGGAATGAGGAATGGTAATTTATAAACTGGGTTTATAAATGAAATGGAATATTTATCGAGGGATAAATTTGAAAGCATAGATTTCGGTGGGAACTTCTATAAGAAGGTGCAAATTGTTTTAAAGGTAATAGTGGGATTACTTTTAAAATATGGAAAGTGTATTTTCCTGGAAAACTAAGTATGTTTCAAAGAAAAGCTTTCGAAGCATAAACTAGAAGTTTAAAATGTGTTTTCAGAATGTTTTAGAAGGAAATATTATTTTTAATTATTTCAGGTGGAAAGTAAATATTATTAAAGTAATTATGGTATTTAATTATTTTAAAGGTAAATTGGCATTATGTTTATTATAAGTATTTGAGATAATAACTTTATATTAAAAGGAAATTTTTGGATTTTAGTTGCCCAAGAAAACATTTATAGAATTTCAAAAGTACATTTTGAATAAAGAATTTAGCAACTTATTTTAAATAAGTTAAGTATATATTGTGGAAGTGATTTCCAGGAAATGGGAAATGTGTTCAAAAATCAAAAGGAGTTTTATTTTTAAAGTGAGGGAAGAAATTTACGGGATTTAAACGTAAATATAAATTGAGATAAATCCAATAAGATTTATAAAAAGAATTCTTTGGTTTATTCAGAAATGGAAGTGTATTGACTGATAGCCAAGTATATTTTTCAGAGGAATTTTATTAGTATAAGTTTAAATTTTGAAATTGTTTTAAAAAGAACGTTTTAGAGGAATTTGTTATTTATAATTGTTTTAGAATATTAAAGTAAATCTATACAAAATAGTTTTAGTAGTAATTCTTTTAAAGGTTAAATTGACATAGTGTTTTTAAAAGGAATTTTCTAATATTTATACTTTGTATAAAACTTTTATTTTAAAATAGTTTTGTGGCTGAAATTTTGCTTGGAAATTTATTATAAAAATTCATAACTGTTATTTTGAGTAAAGTGATTTAGAGTAGTTTTATTTCAAAATGTTTTAAGTATATATATTTTTGATAAAAGTGATTTAAATTATTTTAAAATCTAAAGTATTGAACTTGGTTATTTTCAGTGGAAATAGAAAATGTTTGGGAAATTTATTCCGTAAAAGGAAGATGGTTTGAAAACTTATTTTCAAAGGGGCTGAAAAGGGAAATATATCATATGAAGATATTTTGAGGTTAATAAATAATTTAGGGAAATTATTTATTGTTTGACGGATGTATGTGAATGTTAATTGATAGTTAAATCACCGACTATCAATATTGGCCAATATGTTGATTGTTTCGAAGAGACCGGGATCGAGACGGACTTGTATGGATGAATGCTTTCGGAACATCGTCAGGTGGATAATGGGCATTCTAAGTGGAACGTTCTAAAATGGTAACGCTTAGCCTCAAGCATCAGCAACCGGGAATGACTGAAAATCAGGGGTTATGCAGCAAGGCTAAGTGGGTAGCACTCATTAGGGTGTGGTCATCCCTGTCTAGATGTCCCTTTTTATTTTGGATTAGTGGTGCGGTTGCTGATCCCAACTGTGGGGTGATCTTACTTGTGATTATCCAGTGAGGGGTAGTTCCGGTTTTGTGTTGCAGGGGATCGAGAGTGGTCCTCGGTACGGTGATCTAGGCCACGTACTGTGACAGGTGGTACCCTATTGCCTTGTCATTAGTTGGAAATCCATTCTCCCTACGCGCCTTTTGCGTGTTTTGTTTGTATAACCCACTTTGTGGCTAGTAGCTGGCATTTAATCGTGTAACAATTTTGGCTATTTGAATAAGTATTTGTATATAGGCACTTTTATAATATCAGAGGATTTTGATAAGAAACTTTTTAGCTATCGTAAGGTAAAAACCTGATATGTTTATTTGTGGCGTGGTCTTACGAGATGCTTTTGATTTTCAAAGGGATTTGAAACTTTAATAATCAAATTGGGTGTATTTTTCTCACGCTGGTATTCCGGATTGACTCGGGTGCTATTATATTATAATGCTCGGGTCAGACCGAGTATTATAGAATATAGGAAAGGATGCTGTGGAACTCAGGAGAGGAGCTGGAGTCCGAGACGTATTATCGTATCTGTTTATATCTGCTGCTGTGATTGTTTGAAACTTTTAGGGTGGTAATTATTGTTTGTTTGTGATACTCTGATAATGTAATATATAAAACAGATATAGTTTCCATTTCGTGTAAAGATCTGTTATTGACTATTATATTTTGTTCCGCTGCGATTGTGAGATTTTGTTATTGTTTAGTTCCTTCTTTCTTCTATCTTCTTTCTTTTTCCTCAATAATCTATCTTTTTTGACACCCGATCGTCGGCATATTATATTGTAGCATATTTTGTGTCAATTTTCGAGAGTCGAGAAGGGTGGGTCATCACAACGAGTGTCCCAAGTGTGGATTATCCCGTTACAAGTCGCGATGGAGCGTTCACAATGACCCAGATAAGAAATGGCCTTCGGCAAAAGCCTTGTGGTATTTGCCAATTATACCAAGGTTCAAACGTTTATTTGCAAATAAAGAAAATGCAAAAAACTTAAGGTGGCATGCAGATGCGAGGAAAAATGATGGATTATCGAGGCATCCAGCTGATTCTCCACAGTGGAGAAACATTGATGCAATGTATCCTGTTTTTGGTGAAGAAATTAGAATTCTCAGACTTGGTCTTTGCACAGATGGCATTAACCCATTTGGAAACTTAAGTAGTCAACATAGTACTTTGCCTGTTCTTTTGGTGATTTATAATCTTCCACCTCATTTGAGCATGAAGCGCAAGTATATCATGTTGTCTCTTTTAATCTCTAGACCACGACAACCAGAAAACGACATCGATGTTTACCTAACTCCTCTTATTGACCATCTAAAACTTCTATGGGATAAAGGTGTGCGTGTGTTTGACGCATATAGTCAAAGTAATTTTACATTGCATGCCATGATTTTTTGTACCATAAATGATTTTTCTGCGTATGGTAACTTGTCTGGCTATAGTACGAAAGGTGCCAAAGCATACCCAATTTGTCAAGATGATATGGTTGTTGAGCATTTACATTATTGCAAAAAAATGTGTATATGCATCATCATATATTTATCCCTCCTAATCATCCTTATCGTAAAAAGAAGAAGCCTTTTAATGAGGAGAAAGAGAATGGAGTTGCTCGTTTGCAGGAAATGATGTTTACCAACGGGTCAAAGATATTGAAAATGCATTTGGCAAAGTATTTCCTCTTTTAGAAGGCTCGTGGAAGAAGAAATCTATATTTTAGGAACTTCTGTATTGGAGACATTTACAGGTTAGACATCGTCTAGATGTTATGCATATAGAAAAAATGTTTGCGACAGTGTCGTTGGGACACTCTTGAATATACCAGGTAAGACAAAAATGGTGAGAAAGCTAGGAAAGATATGTTGAAAATGGGTATCCGGAAGGAGTTAGCACCGGTGCAGAAAGGTAAACGTACCTATTTCCCCAACGCATGTTATACATTATCCAAAAAAGAGAAAACTAGTTTATGTGAGTGTCTTCGTGGGGTGAAGGTTCCAACAAGTTATTCTTAAAACATTAGCAGTCGTGTATTAGTGAAGGATTTGAAATTGACCGGTATGAAGTCTCATGATTGCCACATGTTAATGCGACGTTTATTACCTGTTGCAATTAGAGGTATATTGCCTAAACATGTTAGGCATGTTATTACAAAGCTTTGTCTCTTTTTTAATATAATTTGTAGCAAGGTAATTGATCCTGATACATTGGATGTTCAACAAGTCGATGTTATTGTTAACTTATGCCAATTTGAGATGCATTTTCCACCTTCATTTTTCGATGTTATGTTGCATTTGGTTGTTCATCCTGTAAGAGAAATCAAAATTTGTAGTCCTGTATTTATGTGATATATGTATCCGTTTGAAATGCACATGGAAACTTTAAAAAGAAAAACAAAAAATAGATATAGACCTGAAGCCAGTATCGTAGAAGCTATTGTAGCTGAGGAGGTTATTGAATTTGTCGCTCCATACTTAACTGGTGTTGAACCTATTGGACTTCTTAAGTCTCGACATGAAGGACGACTTGACGGCCAGGGCATAATTGGATCAAAATTGATTTCAATTGGTGATGAGATGTTTCACAAAGATCAGCTACTTGTTTTGCAGCACCTTAGTGAGGCACATCCTTACTTGGAGGAGCACATGGCAATTCTAAAGTCCTAGAATCCTTCAAAGAATGAAAGGTGGTTGACGAATGAACATAACCGCTCTTTTGTCATATGGTTTAAACATAAGGTAATGTCTCAATTGTCTCAAACAAATCATGGTATTTCAAAATGGTTAGCATATGGGCCTCAATTTCATGTCAATTCATGGGAAGGATATGATATGAGTGGTTATGTCTTTTATACGAAGCGTCGGGATGAGAAGATAAAAATGAAAAATAGTGGAGTTAGCATCGTTGCATCTTCAAGAGAATTTTCTAGTGCTAAAGATAACAGACCAATAAATGCGATAATGCTATATTATGGAATAATCGAGGATATTTGGGAACTTGAGTATAAAGACTTCACAATCCCGCTATTTCGATGTAGATGGGCTGACAATTGTCGTGCTATACGAGTGGATGAACATGGATTCACATTGGTTGACTTTGGTCAAGTGAGTCATGATAACGATCCACTCATCTTGGCATCTCAAGCAAAACAATTTTTTTACATGACTGATCCTACCGATAATAAGTGGTCTGTTGTTCTTCCCGGCAAAAGACGCATTATTGGGATTGGTGATGTGGTGGATGAAGAAGAGTATAATTAATTTGATGCGAATCCACCTTTCTCCATCGGCTTAAGTCTACCAGAAGAAGTTGATCTAAATGCAAATTATGCACGTTCTGATCACGATGAGGGGGTTTGAATAGTTGGGTATTTTTTTTATGCTCATCATGCTTTAGTTTCCAGTTGAAATCTTTCTTTTTCTGTGATACTTTAGTTTTTTGAGAATAATTACTAATAAGATATTTTACAGGGATACTTGATCGTTGTTTTGTTGTAGACTTCGGACATGTATCACTGCTTGCTCTCAGGTAGAGATTTTTTCTCAATGATTAACTCATACACTATACTGTAGGGCTTCGAGTACTTATCAATGTTGTACAAAATGAAAACAGGTAAATCATACATTATAAAAATTAAAGTTTGATTTAGAGCCTGATGCAACCATATGTGTAACAAAACTTATAGCGCTAGTGGGAGTGTAAGTAATTTCTCAACTACAGGTACTGCTGTTACTTCACCAACAACTACAGGCGGCTCCAAGCTCAGTATTAGAAGTTCATAGGAGTAGGTTGGAGAAGGCATCTTCATCGCTTCTTGCTCCGAATCAATCAATATGAGTTCAGATTTGTATTTTTTTGCTGTAAAAATTTGATTGTTATATACTTAAGGAACATTTAAGTTTGTTCTCATGGCGGTTTGAATGGAAATTTATGTAGTTAATTTGCTTTTCATGTATACATATATAATAGACATATGATTTATCACAGTGATTTTTCGCAGTTAATTTATGCAGTTAACTTGCTTGTTATATCCTATTATTTTCTCGTTAATACCCTTCCGTTTTGTTGTGATGCAAACCATATGATTTCTCACAAAAAAATTGTCATAGTATTTGCACCTCACCGTCATATTATATTTATAGTGTCTTATAACATCATACATAACCACCTGATCTCCTCTTACCAATTCAAACCTTCATTCAATCTCTGTCTTTAATGCTTGTTTAGAATTATCGATTAATACACAAAGTGTGGCAGATGGCTTTATTATTTAATAGTTTACTATATATATGGGCTCTGAGTGAAAAATGTGGAAATAAGAGAAGAAATTTGGTAGGCGCTTGGACAGTTACTCAATAGTTTACTGTATATATGGCTCTGAGTCAAAAATATAGAAATAAAGGAAGTAATTTGGTAGGCGCTTGGAACAGTTACTTAGCTCCCACATTTTATGATGACAGCTACAAACTTTTATGCTTAAACTAAAGCGGTATGGCTATAAGTCAATATACACTAACGACTAGATGAATATTCACAACAACTTGAAAACACTGCACTTAAGTGTATAATGGTATTTACATAGAGATGGTTATAAAGTGTTCCCATGTAGTTGAAACAAATAAATTTAACTTGCTATATTAAAATGTAATATATGGTCGTTTTATTTTTCCTTGCTATAAATTGTTGTTTGGTTGGATGTGTAAAAAGAGCATCTCCAGCTATATTTAACACGAGGAAAAGCATCTCCAGCTATATTTAGCAAAATTTTGTTCTTAATTTAATTTGGTTCTAAATTATAGCTACAAAACACAGTCTCTCTGGTTTATTATTTAGTTGTACATAGTTATTGAGTTTTAATACCATATGTAAGATTCATATATATAAACAAGATATCAAAATACATTTGTCAGAAGAACTTAATTAATGGCTGTCACGGACTCAAAACAATGAATGGTCATACATAAGTATTATTTACAAAAGAGTAATGATCGTCTCATTTTGATTATATTCAAACTTACTGAATTATAAGAAGTAACATGTAGCACAAGAACAATTTGTTTATTCACAACTTGAGGGTTCAATGAAGAGGAAAACGTCTTTGTATAACAAGACAGTATAGTTGTTATAATTTATCTGTATAACATGATAGTAAGCTATAAAATACATTTCAATTTTCCATTAAATACTAATATATTTCATAACTTAATTATATTACCAAAATGTTAAAAGATCAGACAGTATAAAATACATGACAGTATATTTCAAAACTTAAGTATAAAATGTTAATATATTTCAAAACTTAAGTATAAAATACATGACAGTATATTTATGAAACTTATTTCATTCTTACCTTTTTAACAATATTTCAAAAATCTGTTAAAAACTTATAATGAACAATATTTTAATTAATATCACTTCAAGTTAAAAAAAAATCAGTTTTTTAATTATTGATTCGTTTTCTGAAGAAGAAAAATGATATAACATAAGTTATTTAAGCATATGACAATGAATGTTAGGGATTCACGTACTCAATGCTCAGTATTCAAGTTCTTGCTAGTTGCAGGTACCCATTTAACCCATCATTACTTGGTAACTGACAACTTAATAACTATAACACGCGCGCGCGTATAGGTATATGTGTGTGAGCTCATACACACACGCACACTTATACAGATTTTTGCAGTGAATTCTATTTTTATCATTTCTGATCCTAATAAGTATGTTTACCAATAAAAATTGTGGCATGCTAATAATTCTGGTTGGGTATAAATGTAGGTTCATTAATTGTTAAAATTATGTTATTCATGTATGTTAAATCAAAGGGAAGATCATAAGCTTCAACTAAGAAAACGGTTCATAAATCAAAGGTAGTGCATAAAAGTTCTGGATAAACAATGTGCAAGACTTTGTTTCTTCTTTTTTGTTGTTCTGGACAGTTTGGATTGATTGTTAAGATATCCTTGGGTTACTCTTTGAAAGAGATATTTCAAGGAATAATATCTTCCTTTGATTTTTTTTTAATTAAGAAAATATATTGTCATGCATATTCATTTAAGTCAAGATTACTATTGTTATTTAGGAAAAACATCCCACAACTATTATGAATTAGAGACAACTATAAAAATCGATGTGTAAGGTTAGCACCATCAAGAAAAATTGAAAATTATGGTTTGGTAATGTAATTGAACTATTTTGTAGTTGTTTTTACTCATTCTACCAAAGAAAGGGTTGCAGGAAAAATTGTGTTGGGTTTTATTTTTAATTCATATTTTAACTGTGTAGAAATCTTTCAAAATTCATAACACTGATTTGGCAGCTGAAAATTGTTTTCTAGGGTAAACTGATCTACTGCGTTATAAATGTGGCTTGTACTAATTTTGTAGCTGATAGATAAGGCAGATTCAAGATAATATTTTCTAGATATTTTTTCATTTTGTGCCGTTGTTGTTAATTTCAGAATATATGTGCCATAGTTACTAAGTGTAAAAGGAATAGCAAGTAACAGTTTTTGTATTGATGCATAATTATATCATGACTTTATTTAGCATTATATGTAATATGTGAATTTCCTATGGCATTTTTTTATATTTAATGTATCAAATTGTTGTAAAGAAATCGCCTCAGCACCTTCATTCCTTAGCCCATTTCCTAGAAATGCTCCCTATATGTGCTAAGAAATATCATGTTACAAGATGTTTAAATTTTGTATGACTCTGAATAATCCACTCCCCTTAACTCTGATTCAAACCTTTAGCATGAGCATTTTCATTTGATCAGGATACATTATATTTCACTAATTAACACCTAGTTATTTAAAAGGTTCTGCTGCAAATATCCTATTAAACCAGCGATGAACTATTTCTTCAACTTTAACAATTGTACATCCAAATAACATAATACTATTGTAAGTGCTTACAACCATTACCCTGTAACATTGTATTTCAGTTTGGATCCCACCAGGAACCGTTGCAGAGACATCACCAGGCACAAAACAGATGATGATAAAAAGAAATACTCACCCATTCTAATCCTACTAGGAACCACTGCAGAGACGTCACCAGGTACTGTGTTTTTATTAGCTGCAATATGAACCGCTTCTAGAACCTTCATTCAATGATATTGTCTTTTCTATTTATTTATGGTCTCCTACAAATTGTTATATATTCTTCAGTTATGTTCACCTTCAACTAGAATACTTCTTATTTCCAACTTCCATAATTAAATGGTCACTAAATAATCAACTACGGGAATAATGGAGATAGAACAATTTGGACAAAATGAAGAACATGATCCTTCTACTTCACAGTCGTTGTCTAAGAAGAGGCGAAGAGGCCCAACAACCGGGAAGAAATATAAAACACAAGAACCAAAATTCATTGAGTGGAGTGATAATGGCAAAACCCATTGGAAAGTGGGCAAAGTCTTATAAGGCTTATGCGACCGATACTGCTAGATCTAAAATTGATATCAATATTAAAAGTTGGGATGGCATACTATATGGGAAGATGTTAAGGTATTATAAATCCATTTGTTCACTTATTACTTATTTGGCTTTGAGACCCAATTGGACATTTAAAGTCTTATAAGGCGTATGTAACTATGATTTTTTTTATCTCAGATCGAGTACCACATTAACGACAACATGAAAGACAACGTGTTAAAATATGTCTATGGACGATGGAAAGATTTCAAAACAAAATTGGTTGGTGGTTGGATTATGAAGATAAGAAAACTTCCAGAGGACCATAAAGAGTCGTACGAGCTTTATGATGGCATTACACAAGCACAGTGGGAAACGTTCAAGAAGAATTGTGAAACTGAGGAATTTAAGGTATTTTCATGACCTGATAGTTCAAGTGCCATCCCATGACAATAATTGCATCAATGCAATTCATGTGAACAAGGATTTATTTACGTACGATGAGGACTTTGACATCCATATCACTATGGATGACATTATGCAGTTTCTTAGTATGGGATGGTTGAATGAGAATGGTTGCAAATTTGCATCATGTGAGTATTATATATATATATACATATATATATATATATATATATGATGAATATTTCTATCTGTGTTAGCTACTATGTGAAATACATAGGTTACATTTACCACAAATAGCTTATAAATTCATTGTATATGTTCTATTTTATATTATGTATTATACATGAAATGGTAGAATAACAATATTTGTATGTTGTACTTATTTTTAGGTGGTTAAATCATATATGCAATGACCTCGGAGCGGAGACCATCGGGTTTATGTGTCCATATAAGTTGTCTCAAGTGTGGAAATATCCAGACGTGACAAATATATATATTTCGAACACATGGCGTGCGTCACAATCGAAGAGCTTACTCTTATCCCCACACTACGAAGGGTATGAACAATAAACTTTTAGAAACTAGTTTACAAATTTAATGTTGATATTAGCTTCATATAATTCTTATAATGTAGGAAACATTGTCTATTGCTTGTTTTTCGTATAGAAAAGAATGAGGTTATGTTTTGGATCCCCAAGTCCAACGCAAATCTAAACTGGAAATTAGACCACAAGTGAATATGTACGTTTTATTTATTTGCCTTCCGATATCTTTTTTGCTTGATGCAAGTGAATATGTACGTTATATTTAAATTTTTATTTTATATATAGGGCCTTTAAAACTTATAAGGCATATGGTGGCAAATCTCGAGGAACTTACTTGAAATGGAAGACTGTTAAGGTGATTTATTTTGTACAAAATAAAAATAAACTTCTATGTTGGATATAAATTCAACTTAACCTAACTATTAAATTATTGTGTAATATTGTTGTAGTGTCCTCAACAATCTAGAACGACGGATTGTGTATATTATGCGATGAGGTATATGTATGATATAGTAAAAAACCACGATCAAAGCACCAAAATACCACTTTAATTTCTTTCCTTCATAATTTTTGTTAAATAGTTATTCGATTAATGTTTCGAAACAATCTTGTAATTGCAGTACTTTGTACAAGATGGTTCTTATAGCTAGCAAGAGATAGATGAAGTTCATGATAATTTAGCTAGTTATATCATGCATAACTGGATGTAGTCTTCTTATATGCTACTATATGGTGAGTTTATTCTTGTCACTTTCATACTTTCAGCATTACATGATTTAAATTGACCTTGTTTATATCATTGTTTGCACCTGAAAAACATCACAATGTTTTTGCTCCCATATGCTTAAGTTGTGTGGCCGACTATGACTTTGATCATATTGTAAATACTTCTAATACTTAGAGGTTCTTGAATCTGTGTTATAACATGTTACGTACATGTTATAATACAGATTCATTTATATTGTGGAATTGGTGTCAGACCAGGCATTGGTGATATGTCGATCATCTAGTTGAATATGATACATATGATAAATAATTTTGGAAGCGTTCCCGTCTCTATGTAATCGATTATAAGTGTAATTGTGAGTAAGAAGCGGAGATTTTTCAAAATATATCTAAGATAAATTACAAGGCAAATCTTTTAGCAAGAAGGGAGAATATATAAGGAGTATAAACCTCTCCTTAGAAGTCGACCCAATCTATAAATTTCAATAAAGGGATTTATTTTCATAAGAAAATTGGAAGCGAAGTAATAATTGAATATTTGGGGCATTTTTTATTTTTTGGAAAATAATTCTTTGAGAAGAGAAATTATGGGATAAAATAAATTTATGTTGTGAAATTATAAAATCCAACTTAGGAAAAATCCTTGAATTTAATCATTTCCCCACACCTAGAATTAAATTAAGTAAAATCTTCAAAAGTCATAGGTGTCCTTGAGTTTGTAAGAGGTTCGTAAAAGATGTTTTCAATAGGACTTATTAAAAGAGATGATTAGGTAGAATAATTAAAAATAGAGATTTGATTTAATTAAATATAGGAATTTGTAAGAGGTTCGTAAAATGGGCCAATATATTATGCAGGTGAGGATCAAGAAATAGTTGATCTAACATAGTTAATTATGAGAGAATAATTAAAGTATTACATCTTAGGCTCATAACTAAAGACCAAAAAATTAAATAAGAGCCATAAACTATTCAAAATTAACAAATAGTTGTTTGGTAGTAAGATGGAATATATAGTGAAGTAAGAGATTCCTAATGCTAGATTACAGAATTGCTGAGAGGGGTTTGAGTTGCTACTAGAAAATATAAGGTGGACAGGTAGCATATGGCAAACAGAAATAGAGCTGAGTATGTGGAGCGCGGCATTGTAGCAGATAGAACATGCATAGAAGTGCCATGGATTTCAAATGCTGGAGCAGAACTGAAGCAGAGACATTATATGAGCTGGAGCTGAATTTTCAGAAGCAGGTTAGTACGTAATGGGAAGCAGAGTGTCATGCAAGGTAGAGAATGCATGGCAGAGGTATTATAATTTTGATAAAAGATGCTATTAGTTTTATTGAAAATGAAAATGATAATGTCTCTATACAATCTGCAATACAAAGCTTTTGGTATTTATATACAATATTGGGCTGCAGGCCCATGATCCGAAAATAAAAGGAAAGTAGATCCTGGCCGTTGATGAACTTGAGTGGCTGAGATGATTTGTGAGAGTTGATTTGGATAGGTATATGTGTTAGTTCACTCGGTTTTCATCTTATTCTAACTCCCCTTCTCAATTGCGGCTAGGGTTTTCTTCTCCCCTTCCTGTTTTTGCTCCTCTGAAATGTCTCTAATGCAAAGTTTTCTTTTTAATTCCTCAAAGTATTTGCGAGATAAGGCTTTCGTAAGTATGTCGGCTATCTGGCTTGAGGCTGGAAGATGGTTGACTTCGAGCTTCCCTTTAGCTATTTGATCTCTGACGAAGTAAAGATCGATTTCTATATGCTTCGTTCTAGCATGAAGAATAGGATTTGCAGAGAGAGCTACTGTGCTCGAGTTGTCGCACCAGATTGTAGTTCTGTGTAAGAGATCAATCCCTAGCTCTTTAATTAGGGCTTCTGTCCACATCACTTCGGCGGTGGCTGAAGCAACGCTTCTGTACTCTGATTCTGTACTGGAGCGCGAGATGGTCGGTTGCTTCTTGGCACACCATGAAACGGGATTTCTGCCCAAGAAAATGCAGTGTCCGGTTGTAGATCTTCGATCATCACAATCTGAGGCCCAGTCTGCATCGGCATATCCCTGAATAGATAAGTTTCTGCTCTTGATTAGCTTGATTCCTTGATTTGCTGTTCCTTTGAGATATCTGAGTATTCGCTTTACTGCCTTCCAGTGTGTATCTAAAGGATTCTGCATATATTGACAAACTTTATTAACAACAAACGAGATATCAGGTCTAGTTACAGTTACATATTGTAGAGCACCTACTACACTTCTATATTGCTTTATGTTGTCAATCTGATCACCTTTGTATTTAGATAAGTGTAAATTACTTGTCATTGGTGTAGGCATTGGCTTTGCTTCATGCATTTTAGTTCTGCTTAGTATCTCATGAATATATTTTTGCTGACTTAAGATAAGTCCCTTGTCAGGCGTAGTGATGACTTCTATGCCTAGAAAGTAATGTAGCTTGCCTAAATCCTTGATGGAAAAAGTTTTGTCTAACATGTTAATGACATATTTTATTTCTTCTTTATTACTGCCTGTAACTATAAAGTCATCAACATATACAAGTATGTAAGTGATAAATTTTTCATTTATCTTTGTGTAAATAGAGTTGTCAGACTTGCATACCTGATATCCCATAGAAATTAAAGTGGCTTTTAGTTTTTCATACCATACTCGTGGTGCTTGCTTGAGGCCGTATATTGCTTTATGAAGTTTGCAGACAAAATCTCTTTTGTCATTTTGAATGTAGCCTTGAGGTTGCTGCATATAGACTTCTTCTTGTAATTCTCCATTTAGGAAGGCATTGTTTACATCAAGTTGTCTTATATCCCATCCATAGTATAGAGCTATAGTTAAGATGATTCTGATTGTGGCTGGTTTGACTACTGGTGAGAAGGTTTCAGAAAAGTCAAATCCATATTGTTGAGAGTATCTTTTAGCTACAAGTCTGGCTTTGTATTTGACTTTTTCATCATCTGGTGATAATTTTAGTTTGTATGTCCACTTGTTGCCTATGATATTTTTGTTTGTTGGTGCTGGAACTAAGCTCCATGTTTTGTTTCTGATAAGTGCACTGTATTCTTCATTCATGGCTTCTCTCCATTTGTTGCTTTTAGCTGCTTCATCATAGTTGATTGGTTCTTTGTTATTTGTGCTGGCTATGTAAACTTTTGGTTTGAATATCCCATGTTTTGATCTTGTAATCATAGGATGTCCTTCTTGTGCAGGTGCAGTGTTGCTGTCTGCAAGAGGACCGATGTCTTGATTTTCAGACTCACAGCTTTCAGGCTCATTGTTGACTGAGTATGTATCATCAGCTTGACCTGACCCTTCAGTGGGTACTGTGTGTTGAGAACTTGGTGATGCATTCTCAGCATCTTGTGATTTTTCTTCTTTCCACATAGGTATGGGTGGTAAGAATTTCTTGCCACTATAAATTTTTTGGGTAGTTTTTGTGTCTTTACTAGTGAAGGGAAAAATGCATTCATTAAATGCAACATGTCTTGATATAATTATTTTTCCTTCACTTGTAAGACATTTATATCCCTTTTGATTAGTGGCATATCCAAGGAAAGTACAGGGTAATGATCTAAAACTTAACTTACGTTGATTATATGGTCTGGTGTATGGATAACATAAGCATCCAAAAGTTTTAAGGAATGAATAATCTGGTTTTGTATTATACAGTAATTCTAATGGTGTTTTGTTCCCCAAAACTTTTGTAGGCATTCTGTTTATAAGAAACACAGCAGTTGTAAATGCATCTGGCCAAAATTTTAGAGGCATTGATGCATGTGCAAGCAGTGTTAGACCAGTATCGACAATGTGTCTGTGTTTTCTTTCAACAATGCCATTTTGTTCAGATGTATGTGGGCAGGTAATCCTATGGTTTATACCTTTTTCAGAGAAGAATTCTTTCAAAGTTTTAAATTCAGACCCACCATCTGTTTGTATAGTTTTAAGTTTTTGATTTATGAGATTTTCAGCTTGTCTTATAAAATGAATTACTACATCCTTTGTGTCAGACTTTGACTTAAGTAATAGAATCCAGGTATATCTGGAGAAGGAGTCTACAAAGGAAATGTAGTAATTCATTCCATAATCAGAGTTGATGGGTGCAGGTCCCCATAAATCAACTGCAACCATTTCTAGAGGTTTGCTATGCTTTGTTAATGATTTACTAAAAGGCAGTTTGTGACTCTTTCCAAGTTGACAAGCATGACATATATGTGACAGAGATACATTCTCATATTTGATATTGTTGTTTTTTAAAATATTTTTAACAATTGAAGTACTGGGATGACCCAGTTTACAGTGCCAAGTATCAAATATTTTATTAAAACTGCTTGTATCATCAATCTTTGAATGATTACACCATTTGTCCTTTTGCCTTGAATGATTTTCTTGACCTAGACAGAATTTATATAACCCATTTTACATTTTACCCTGCAGAAGAACATTTTTATTTATCAAATCTTTGACTAGACAAAAATTTGGATAAAATTCAAAGTATACTTGATTGTCATTAGCAAACTGAGAAACACTTATTAAATTCTTTTTGATTTGAGGAACTCTGAGAAGATTGTTTAAGTGTAATTCTCTTATGCTATTAATTTTGGCTTTGCCAGTGTGTGTGATTTTCAGTGAGTTACCATTGCCAACATAAATAGATTGCGTACCTTTGTATTCTTTGTTTCCAAGATTAAGATTTTCCAAATTGCTTGTGACATGATTGGCTGCTCCAGAATCTAGATACCAGTCTTCATACAGTGTATCATCATTCTTGATTTGTTTGTCTGGCTCATCTTTTGAATGATTGGCTTGATTTCTTGCTTCTGTTTGAGTAAGATTGACATTGGAATTGTGATTTCTTTCAGTATTATTTTGTTGTTGAGATATGACAAAGTTTTGATCAAATCTGAAATAACATTTTGAGGCAATGTGTCCTGGTTTTTCACATATTTGACATTTGATTCTGTTGTTGCCTGATCATCTTCCTCTTCCTCTGCCTCTGAAGTTTTGACCATTTCTTTGATTTGTTTGAGTTCTGCCCTATCCCCTTCCCCTAAAATTGGTAGTGTAGTTTACAGAATAGTCTGTGTTACTGGACTTCCTTTGTTCAATTCTTCCTTCTTGAGATAGAAGGGTAGAGTGGACATGTTGTATATCTGGTAGAGTCTGTTGGGAAGATAGGACAGTGACTAAAGATTCATAGTTTTCATCTAGGCCATTTAAAATGGTTAAAATTTGTTCAGATTCAGAAATCTTGTGACCTGCAGAGGCAAGTTTATCGCAGTAGTTCTTTGCTTTGGTGAGATAATCTTGCATTGTCATATTTTCTTTCTTCAAATTTTGAAATTGCTTTCTATAGTGCATGATCCTTGCAGCAATTTGAGAATTGAAGATTCTTTCTATGGCTTCCCATATGTCACTTGATGATTTACATCCAACAATTTGAGATAAAATGCTTACATTTACTGATGACATTATCCATGAAGCAAGAAGGCTGTCTTGTTTTAGATAATTTGAATATTCTGCATTGGGTACTATATTGTCTTTATCATCTTTGATCATTATTGGTGGGATAGCTATCATACCATTGATGTATTCATCTAGTCCATAACCTCTGATGGCTGTTTCGATTTGATATTTCCATAACAGATAGTTGTCTTCATCCAATTGCACTGCTAAGTGTCCTTTTGGTTTGATAATTTGCAGATTTTGACTGTTGCTCATGTTTTTGGTGGTTGGTGAGGTGGTTGCAGAGTTTTCTTCATCTCCAGCCATGATTTCGGTTGTTGGTAAAATAGATGCGAGCAGTTTGTATCCAAGAATCAGTATTTGTGTTTTGACAGAGGATCAGAAACTGTGTTGTTTATCAAGAACTGGATTCTTGATAAATTTCACACTGTGATATGATTCAACTTGATGATGTTCACACGAACTGAAAGTTCTTGTCTGCAGCCTGGCTCTTTTGAGACTTCAGGCGAGGCAGAGATGAGGGAACAGATGCTTGATCGAGAAAAAGGTTACAATCTCCGATGATGATAATTTTCTAAGGAGATAATTGTAATACAATTCTTTTTGCCGTTAGGCATTCATCAGCTCTGGTACCATATTATAATTTTGACAAAAGATGCTATTGGTTTTATTGAAAATGAAAATGATAATGTCTCTATACAATCTGCAATACAAAGCTTTTGGTATTTATATACAATATTGGGCTGCAAGCCCATGATCCGAAAATAAAAGGAAAGTAGATCCCGGCTGTTGATGAACTTGAGTGGCTGAGATGATTTGTGAGAGTTGATTTGGATAGATATATGTGTTAGTTCACTCGGTTTTCATCTTATTCTAACTAGAGGACTATTGATTCAATGTAGGGCATTGAAGGTTGAAAAAGGTGGAACCTCGTGAGTTGCTGAGGAGATGCCAAACTGACAAGAGGGCTATGATATCATCTTGAATGCCTTTGCAGTGGTTGACTAGGACTGCTGCGGTTGTGAAAGAGTTAAGCTGTACCAACAGGTGAAGGGAATTACGGGCTATACAAGTTCAGAAATAAGCAGGTGTGGGAGGGTTGACAGCAGGCAGTAGTAAAGGATATGATTAGATAGAATTGTTTAGAGAAGCAGCAATTATGAATGAAGTTACATGATAGCAGTGTTGAGTGGATGTATATGCAGATCCCTGTAGTTGTATTGCACTTGTAAGTGGTTTTGATGTGAAGGAAGTTGTATTGCACTTGCAAGCGCCAAGTCAGGAGCAAGTACAATGTCACTCTGATGCTGCATTGTATAGCATAATTGGTGGATTCTATGTCATTTGGTGTTCAGAAGGAATTTTAATCACTAATCATCTGATGTGAGCAAAGAAATTTTTGATACATTCAAAATATTAAGCATTTTTATTGAATAGACCTACAGAAGTCACAGTAAAATTCACAACCTTTGGATTTCGGGTTGATCTGAATAACCAATTAATATAAAGAAGATAAAAGAAATAAAATTTAGGAACATAGATTTCATTAACTAATATCTTTTATGCACATCTCACTCCTCTAAATCAGTTGGAGAATAAATTGTCACTTTTGTCGGTTAAGAGGACTAAAGCAACAATCCAGTTCTGCAAAAATGAACCATGTGACCCTAAAACATTAACTTCCATCCAACAAGGGACCAGAGAGTTCCATTAAATTCTTCATGCATCTTCAATAGCTCCATCACTGAGTACTTACTTGTATGTTTGTTTGAGCAAGTTGAGGGAAGGGTGCTTTTGAGTACTTAGTGTACTCAATTTTTAAAACCGAGTACTCATTCAAACCGAGTGCCCAGTTTTTGAGTACTTAGTGTACTCAATTTTTAAAACTGAGTACAAATTGTACTCGGTTATAAAAAATGAGTACAAACTGAGTCCAAATGTCAGAGGTGTACTGTGCATGGACTGTTTGGGAGCAAGTAATAGTTAATCTTGTATGCAAAAAAAGTTATAACCTTTGTAAAATAGAATTTACTATATTATGAATGTTATATGCATTCAGATGGTCGTAAATAGCAGTGAAATTACCAAAAAGGAACAGACAATGAGGTCAAGAATGTGTGGCGCACACATTTAAAGAAAAGGCTTGCTAGTTCAAATATTTCAAACTGAAAGTTTCCACTGAAATTGATGGCCTGCTATTTTAGTCATATACATTCTCTAGAATTAACATGCTTTTTTTGATTGTGGGGATTATTCTTGATATGTAGTCAATTAGATGTCCAATTAAGCTTAGCTTTAGATCAGACTATAAAGTGCTCCACACATGAAAAATGTTTTAGCTATTATTTTACCATCAATTCATTTTCCTCCTTGTGCCTGATATATATGTTTTATTATTATTAAAGACTGGCTTCTTTTAATTAGTTATCATTATTAGATACTAATAGGTAAGCTAGTGCGTCGCAATTTCCAGTAATGCAGTATTGCTTTATGCATGAGTAAATTGCTGCTTTGAGATAAAATATTAGGCACAGATGGTTGAATTTTATTATAGCTATGACTTTTTGGTGTTTTGAAATATCATGTTAAGTTTGTTGCATTGAGTAAGTTGGTTTTGAATTTAATATAAGTAAGCGACGAGCAGGTCTTTGGTTGACTTCCTTCTATTAATCGTTAACTTCCTATTATTCAGCTTTGAAAGCTTTTTCAGCTAAAATAAGTACACACCTGCCTTGCTTCTTCTATTCAGCATAATTTTATTTTGACACGTAGGTAGTGCATGACTAATTCACATGTTTATTTCTTGTTTTCCTAGGTTCAAGTTGACATTGGAAAAAAAGAAATGCAGCATATGGTTTTGAGCCGAAGCCTAAAATTTGGGTTTTCAAGATTCAATGAAGTTTTTAAGGTTTTTACTATACTATTTCTTAATGGCTGTACTAATTAAAGATCTGAATTAAGACTATACCACTTAATGATTGTACTAAAGATCTGAATTATGCCGCAACAATGAATGTATGAACCATATAGATTATTAACACTTTAATTGATATATGTTTATTTTGGTATTATGTTATTCAGTTTGTATTTGCCATCAAATTTAATTTTGAACGATTGTAATATTGCATGCAATAATCGTTTGTTATAATCAATAATATATATATATATATATATATATATATATTGTCTATTTGAGTACTGTAATAATGGTTTCTGAGAATGGCTTTTTTGCATCAAGTCTAAATAGCTGATGCAATAGAGGGGTTAGTTTGCACCGGTTGTTATAAAAAACCGATGCAATAGAGGGGATAGTTTGCATCAGTTTCCAACAACAACATATGCAACAAGTTCCTTTGTTGCATCGGTTTTCATTAAAACCGATGCAACATGAGGGCTGTGTCCAAGCAACCAACCGTATTTAGCATCAGTTGTTAGTAACAAGCGATGCAAAAAGGACCGTTTTGCATCGGTTTTGAAACTGATACAAAACTGTTAAGCCTGTTGCATCCGTTGCATGTGCATCGGATGTTGAACTGATGCAAAAGGGGGGTAAACAAACGATGCAAATGACATGTTTTGTAGTAGTGTAACTAGGCATGATTGGGTACTTGATTACCCAATTCCAATATTAGACATCGCATTTCTAGACACCACACTAAGTACATAATCTTTATTGGTTTGCCCTAATATGACTAATTTAGACCGTAGGCTATTGGGCTCTGATACCATTGTAGGAACTGAGATAGTCCGCAACGGAAGAAATAGGTGAATATCAAAAAAAAAAAACCATTTTGGACCATTAATGGGCCTATGAAGTCTAAACTCATTTAGAACTTTTCTAAGTTTCTTTTAAATAAAATCAATATTTTATTTTATACATAAAATTTTATTTTATTTTAATTTGTATGTAAATTAGAGTATATCAAATATACTCTTATGTACATAATTGTGTGTAACAGTAACTTATAATGTTTTGAGAAAAAAAGAATTGAACTTCAATTGCGAAGAGCTTTCTTGACATTGACTCAGATTATCTGTAAGACAATCAACAAAGAAATCGATAATAAATTGAATAACGCAATATAGATTTAAGGAAAATTAATAACTTAGCGAATAAAATATGATAAATATGCATACAACATGTCGGCACAAAGTTAAATAGCCGTTTTTTCATATCCAACATGAAACTAAATAGATGTTATTTTACATCTAGCATCTAAAGTACGTAGAAGTGGAAAAGGGTATTTATTACTTTGTCCATGCATACATATCAATGGCTGACCATACATACCATGTTCCATGTTGGATCCATATTCATTATTCAAGGTCAAAAGGATCCGTTCATCTAAATTATCCGCTATGATTGCTATTCTTAACAAAGCCACATAAATTACTTTAAAAGTAGCACCATACCTAGGTTCCAAGTCAAGTATAATGTATACATCTCCAACTCAATTTTGCTTTCACTTCACTGCGATCCCTTAATCACTATTTGCTCTTAATTAATCTATTAATAAAAATAATATAACATCAGGTCAGTGCAAAAAATCAGTGCATACTTTACATTTAATTTCTTAGTTGGAAATTTAACCAAGATCCAAAGATGTTTGTTAAATCATTTCACTACATACTATAATAGGTAATGAACTATTTTCTTCAGCAAGAGGATTGATAAATAATCCCTTCTATTGCATAATACATGCACGCGCATACACATGTGTGTGGATGTGTGCAATTGTACGAGTGTGTTTGTGTGTGTCTTATTTTATAATATGAATATGAATATAATGGAAAGCTAATACAAGAAAATTGAAGAATGCAACGATATGATTTAGATATCAAATAAGTAAAAGATGATCATAAGATCTTGTTGAGCAAAACCACCCTTGAAAATCACTTCCAGCATATATATGAATTACAATCCAGAGTTTTCAAAACAATAACGGCAGAGTAGTCTTTATGAAGAAGATGAAGGGAAATAGAATAAGAATTCTTTTTCTAGAGTCCCACCTGCTGCATTTATAGACAAAATCCTGGTTACTAGACTTCCTGAGTGGTACAGGTCCACCAAAACCATAGCTAAACCCATACCCTTCATCACAACCAACCCTATGTATGCTGACCTGAAGTGTCCCGGGTCATGACTCGAAGCAGGTCCATCGCTGAATCGAAGTAAACTATGCCATGACTCAAAGCAGGAACATGACGACCTGAGGAAATGTTGTAGCTGACCTGAAGCACTTTGAACACGCCGACCACATATAATATAACGACCCCTGGATTATGCCAACCTCTTAAAACAAACTTGCCGACTAGAAGAAGCAGGCATGCCGACCCAGAACAAACTAGAGATGCCGATCCCATCCATTATGTCGACCTCTCATTTGCCGACCCCAAGAGACACATGCCGACCCAAAGACCAGCAAGCAACGACCCGAAGTATTCATAATATGTCGATCTGATTTTGATGCTGACCCCTCCATTCATGCCGACCCGAAGAAATGTACGTGTCGACCCGAAACCTGAAGGATGTTGACCCAAAGTTAGTTGTGGAGCTCGTGAAAACTTGCCGACCTGAGTGAGCCGAAGCAAAGCCCACTCCGACTCGAAGCAAGAATCGAAGCAAACTCCAAGCAACCCACGTCAACTTGACTTTTGTCAAAGCACATATTTCAAGTATCCCACGTCTTTTTTGTCCATCGATTACTCCGAATCCGGGCTTCATAATCATGTTTATCGTCTGTGATTGATCGTCTATCTGTCCAATCGGGTCAAACCCATAATATCCAACCTCAATAATTGAGCAGTCATTTGAGTTAAATCCGCCTGTCTACGACTTTCCAAAAGATGGGTTAACATTTGCCTCCCCCCCAAACATGTCTTGCTATTGGAAAGCGTGTTTTGAATAGCTTCAAATTCGATATCCAAAATCCATATTCCATCTATAGCCGTATCATCTAATCCATTATCAAGCAATTCCATCCAAATATGATAGCTAATTCCACGACTGTTCCGAGTCGTTATCCAATTCCAAAACCATTCCAAATCCTTTAACCGAATTCCTGATCACTCCGGATTGTTTTATTCAAATCTGAGACCATTTCGGGTCCAAATCCGGGACCTCGCCGGGTACACGTCCAAATCTACGACCACTCCGGGTCCTTAGCTGAATCCTTAGCTGTTCGAAGCCTTTATTCGAATCCATACCACATCTTGGAAATCAGTAATTGAATCCTACAATCTCTCCGGATCGTTGATGACCTCTCTGGGCCATTGCTAAGCTCGATCCAAACTTAACGATTGAATAGGCAGATCCTGTTGCGCTTCGACGAAGCAACCTATCCCTTACACTCCGGTTCAGTATCCCTGAACATTAACTACTCAATTATATGTTATTATATATTTGTGTTTTTAAGCTATGTGCTGTTAATATAAAGTACTGTGTATTATATTATAAAAGTGATATATGTATTTATTTATATAAGTTTACATGAGTTTTTTTCCATACATATATGGTTATTTTAATTCTGTAATGTATATGGTCTGTTTATGTGTTAGTTTGTATATATTTTTATATGTCAGTTCTATATATGTGTTGTTGTATAGTGATTATATATGGCAGTTTGTAAATAAATATTGGTTTTGAAAGATACTCGCTTTATATATACGGTTTGTTTGTATTCTTGAAATGGCAAATCTAGTCACTTTTATATAGTTGTATACGTAATCTGTAAAGTAATGTGTGTGTGTGTGTGTGTGTTGAAGATGATTTGAACTGATCATGTAAAGATTTTATTTTATGTGTGTGTAAATTTAATGTTGATTTTAAATTAAATATATGTATACAGAGATTTATCCTATTTGGGTTTAGATTTAATAATTCTGAGATATTCATCTATGTGTGTGTGTGTGTGTATTTTAATTTATATGTATGTGTTTTAAATTTTATATTGATTATAAGAAAAAAATATATTTGATTTTGTTTGTGTTGAATTTGATATCAATTTGGAAATATATGTTTTAAATTGACTTTAGAATATATGTGTGTGTGTGTGTAACATATATTTCGTTTCTTCGATATCGTGCCATCTTGACTTACATTCTCATTATCCAATTTGTCGCAGCAATTCCTAGCTTGTCGTTGTTCCGTGTGCGTATCTAAGTCCATGTCAACTTCTTGTCTCTATAGCCTCGAAAGGTGAGCAATCACTCATGATAACATTCTTATATTTATTAAATTTGATTTCAATTGAAACGACAATTGAAATATGCTGCTGTTAGTTATTTAAATTTCTATATATATGCTATTATCTATAACCGTTCACCAATGACATCTGACACCATGATATGTATTTGTATTTTATCTATTATTGATGATATATACTGTTGCTGACATGTTATCATATATGTTCTCACCCTACACGTTCCCTATTAGTATAGAATTCTCTATGGGTTGAAATGATACACATCCGAACGATTTTGTAGAATAGGAGAAAATCGTTATGGGTTGAAATGATGAACCAAAGCGATTTTCAGTGAATTGAACTTGAGATTGTAGGTTGAAATGATATATACCCGTACATATTTAAATTACAGATTGAAATGACAAATACCCGTACCACTTGATCATAGAATAGGAAACTATATACAGACACCGTTGGTGTGTGTGTGTGTGTGTGTGTGTGCGTGTGTGTATATTGAAAATGAATTCCAAAGTATTGAAAAAGAAATATATAGTTTTTAATAAATATTGATTTTAAGATATTATATATAAATGTTACTTTATAAAGGTTTAGATTTTAGACTTTTAATTTATATGATTAGAAATTTTAAATTTATAAGTTAGTTTTGAAGATATAATTTTCAAGATTTCATTTATAATTTTTACTATTTTAAAAATGTACAAATCAAATTCTAATATAAAATAAGTTTAATAATAAGATTTAATTAATATATATTAGGTTTAAGTGTTTATTTAAATTTATATCTCTAAAATAGATTTTTATAATAATTTTATAAATTGAGGTTGGAAGGATAAATTTAAATTGATTTGAAATCATATTCTCTTAAAAAATATATTTAAATAAAAAAGATTTTAACATATTGAATTTGATATTTTAAGGATATGATTTTATAACTTGATTTTGATTAAAGTGATTTAAATGAATATTTTCAAATTTACATAAATTGAAATGGGATATTTAATTATTTAAAATTCTAATTTGAAGTTTTATTTAAATATTATTGGAATGATTAAGTAAATATTTCAAAACTAAACAATAGTAAAGAGAATTTGATATATATATATATATATATATATATATATATATATGAAATAGTCAAATTTAGTTTTGTAAACGTTTGAATATTTAAAGCTTTGGAATCTATTGAAATTGAAATGGTTTAATTTGTAGTTTATATCTATAATTTAAATGATATAAAATGGTTATTGAGATTTGAATTGAAATGGAAGAACAGAGATTTGATTTAAATGGGATTTTGGAATTCGAGTTAATTTGAATCGATTTGTGAAAATGGAGGAAACTATTTTGTTTTATAAAGTATTTTATTATATATGAAAACTATTTTTATTTATATATTATTTTAGTATAAACTATTTTTAATTTATAATTATTTTAATATACTAGTTATTTTAATTTATAAACTATTTAACTCATAACTATTGTAATATACTAATTATTTTATTATTAAAGTATTTTATTATATAAACTATTTTATTATATATACTATTTCTTTATCTAAACTATTTAAATGGAAACGTCATGATTTTAAGGTGTTATGAACCTCAAAGTTATGAATTTTCAAAGTATTATGATTTCAAAGTATTATGTTTTCAAAGTATTATGTTTTCAAAGTGTTATGATTTCAAAGTGTTGTGATTTCTAAAGTCTTATGGTTTTAAAAGTGTTGTAACTTTGAAAGTGATATGATTTTGGAAATGGATATATTCGAAGTGAAAAATGATCTCCAATTGATATGTTTTTGAAAATAGATATGATATTTTGAAATGATTACGGTGTTATAATAACGTTTGGTTGTTAAAGAGATCGAGATCGGTTATTGTCATACTCTCATCCGATACCAAAAATCACTTTAACAAACGTGTACACGATGGAGATTCCAGAATGAAGTAGGATGGTTGGCAACATTCTATTTGAGGTATATACATGGACCTAACTCCTGTAAGTTAGCTTAAGGTGGCTAAAACATGAGCAATTGACGGGCCAAGTGAGGTAGCTCCTCCTATCGGACACACTTCTTCGTTTACCATTCTATTACTTTTTGATTGATTGGGTGCACCTTTGGATTTTTGGGAGTGTGGATCGAGTTGGGCGGTAGCTGCGGCTACGCGTTACCAACAGCCCGAAAGTGTAATTGGTATATCTACTTTGGCGTTGCCTAGTTGTGCCGTGTCACCTACCTTATCGAGATCACTACGAGTTTGTTTTGTACCATACCTATGGAGTGCCCTCTAACGACCTCCAGTGCGGGGGAAATTACTGTATTGTATAGACTATGATAATATATAAAAATGTGTTAAGTGGGATATAGGTAACGCCTTAATGCTATTTTAATAGTTTACTTTAATATAGACGTTATTATAATAGCGCATATTACTACATAGTAGATAGTTCCATGGATCCTTAGAGGATGGTTATCCCAAGCATCCTTTAAGTTACTTGTATTTCAATTGATATTTCACTTGAGTTGGATTTATTGATATAAGAATGTAAATCCTGACTCAAGTGTTTTGTATTTTTGCTTTGCGCTTGGGTCATACTGAGTGTCACAGCATCTGAGACTCACCTTTGGAGTTGGAGCTTCGCTTGGAGATCCATCTATTTATCCAGCTTTCAGTTATTCAGTTGACTCCAGTGATATATTCAGATTTTTTTATTGACTATTGTATTGAGATTTCTATGTATTTGAGACTTCTGTTGTATCTTGTTTAACTCTGTCACACACACACACACACACACACACACACACACACACACACACACACACATATATATATTAGCTTCATGAACTATTATTCATTTGTTTCCACTACTTATTATTGTAACACTTGTGTCTATGATTTTGTGATTTATTTATTTACTGTATATGCTGAGTTTTTCCAGATATAAATTAACAATCTAATATTTTGAGCAATTCAAGTCCGACATGTGCGGATGCGAATGGTTGAAAATATCGGAATGTTACAGACAAGTTATAGTAACTTAGAATTTATAACCCTATTAAATTGCAGTTTATAATAGCTAGTATCATGGTATTTTTATGCCTGAATGATCCATCTTTGATTAGCAATGTTGTTTCTATCTTAAATTATGATTTCATGCTTAAATAGTTTTATTTCAATGGTCGGAATCGACGATAATAGCCACCAGAAATGATACCTTGAGCTTTAGGCTCTAGGTGGTCTAACGGTCGACCAGTAATTACCAACGTTCGAAATCGACCGATCATTTGTTTTTATGGATTTCCATGCATTTATGTTTTTGATTTTGGTTTTCTTTAATTTCTTCTGAATTTTTATTCTTATATACGTCTATTCTATTTCATCTTAATACTTTGATTTTATGATATAAAATAATAACATATATATTGAATCTTATAAAGATATTATTGATATATTTTAAAAGAGAAATTCCTAAAATTAATTTATAAAATATATTATAGATTTAAAAATCCATTTAAATCTTATACAAAATCATATTGAGGTTATTATCTCCAAATCCAAAGTATTACATGATGGAAATTATTTTAAAAAAATATTTTTTTTAAAGTAAAGAATGCTTATTATAGAGTTTTACTAATGATAGTAATACATAATTTTATGGTTTGAGAATGAGGGTTTTTAAGTATGACATTAAATCTTTATTGACACACACACACATATAGTCAAACCTTTTTCAAAGAAATCTACTGTATGGATTTAGCCTTGAAATTGATTCTTATATTTTAAGAAGTAAGTATATGTATTCATAAACGGATACTCGTATTTTCATGTGATTTGTGGAATTTAGCTTTCATGCTAAAATATCTCTACTTGGGAGTTTTATAGAACTATATATGTATATATACACTTTGAGATCAATTTAGATTTATTGCTTATTATATTAATAAGAATATATATATATATATATGAGCATTAAAAAGTTTATGGACTTATAAGAAGATATTTAAAAGTATATAAAGTATTTCGAACATCATTCTACAATTCGTAAAGTTGATACTTATGTTTTATAAACAGTTACTTCTCTTTTGAAATCTTATTGAGTTTTCATGTAAATTAGCCTTTGTGCTAATTATTTCTTTCTTTATGAAACGAGAAATATAGTATCGAGTGGTTATGGGACATCCGGTATCACTTCATTGTTTAAATATACGATTTATTATATAGAATAGTTGAGCGGTGGAATTTACTAACCTATAGTAAATATTTTAGCAACAATGAATGGTTATGGCATACACAGGAGTTTCTTTAGTGATTACTATTGAATAGTATATAGCGCTTTTTGATTAATATTATCTTAGGGAAGCTTGTTATTTCTATAGCTCACCATATTCGTTAGTGCATCATGCCGCTTGAACATGTAGGCAAGTAGTTCGACCTAGCGGCTTGACTGCGGAGGTCGCATCCTGGATCGCGGTATTAATTTCAATTTCTAGCCCTATACCACAAAGCCAATGGTTAATACCTCGGGCTATATTCGATGTCATAACACTTGCGTCATTTGTTATTAGGCGCGACACCTCACAAGTGTGATAGTACGCAGAATACGTGCCATGAGGAGTGGATATATTATGGCTGTAGGAGTTTAGCGGTTTCATTCAGTCTTAAACTCTTAGAGCTTTCGTATCGGTCTCCCTTGGAAGGAAGCAACTCTCACCAAGAATTCCCTTATCATCAAGATATCTACATGATCGGTTATTTTGTCTCGACCTGCTTCATGCTAGTCTTTTATGGTTGACATGCTTTCATGTAGTCTTATGGTTTTGACTTGCTTTAATGCTGTCTTTTTTCATGCAGTCATATGATTTCGACTCGCTTATATGCATTTTCATATTTTTTGAGGTTTTGACTCGCTTTCATAATGTCTTATATTTATTTATGGATTGACTAGCTTTCATGCGAGCTATTGTTTCTAGAGATGTTCTAGTTTTCACACTAGACTTATAAATCCCTTACTTTGATATGATCAATCACCATATTTTGCAATGATTGTCGATGATGGATATGATATGATTTTACGGCATTTTGTTTTAGTGTTGATGCCTTCTTGTTGAGATTTGGGTATATAATATAGTATTGTTATATTATTGGGATTCTCACATGCTTATTAGGGTGATCTTACCCTTTAATATTTATAAATAATCTGATCCGTTTATTATTTCTATAGTACTCGGATCAGGCCAAGACTTGACAGGTACATGGGCACTTTGATCATCGATTTTAGCTAGGTTTTGGGAGTCATCTATTATATATTGATATGCCATGTGTGTCATTTTGATGTCAGACCTTTACGATGTGCATTCTTTGTATGAAACGTTTACTTTTGATGTCATGTATATTTTTGAAGACTTGTCAGAGTATATATGTAATTGTGTGGATCCAGTATCATCTTTTGTTGGCTCATGGTGTATTATATTTAGATTATATTATATTTTTCCGTTGTGTTCTATGATTCTGTGTTATGTATTACATCGTTCTGATTTTTCTAAGCGAACATGTCTACTGTCTTGTGTCGAGACTCTTCACATTATATATTTTTTCACACTAAGGTAGAAATGTGACAGTGTCGGTCCAAGGGAATAAACATGAATGATTCTCCTATCCAGCCTTATTCTCTTTATTACTTGACAATATTACTTTCTAATATTCTTGGATAATATAGGTATAGAGGTGGGACGTTACAACATGCTTCTTCAGTCTAATGTGTGCACCTCCTAATCTTTCAGCCATATCTTCCAAACTGTATATCTCATTAACGAATCTCTATGATCACGTGAAACATATCACATATTTCAACAATATGTGTGTGTACATATGTATATGCACGCGCATAGTATGGAATATTGACCTTCACTATTATAAATCCCTTCCTCAATCTCTCCTCAATATTTTAGTAACATCATTTATCCCAAATTTCAAACCATTTAACTACATCAAAATTGAAACCAAATATAAATCACTGAATTTTTTATTTTTAAACTGTTAAGGGATAGAAGTTTCGAAACGATTTCACGGCACTCAGTGGCAATATCTCTTTAGCGCACCTGACATGGCTACATGTTTTCAAATGCTACGAAAGATTATGGCTATGCGCACATTATTATCACCACAAAATATGAACTCATTACAAAATGTACGGAAGACATGAGATAGAACAAAGATAACCGTTTGATTTTAATTTTGAATTTTATATTTGTCATTTTCAATATGTTTTTGAAAATATATGGAAGAGGAAGAGCCGATGGAAACGATAAATCTAAAAAATGGTTTTAACATATAAAATCGTAAACATACGTCATGGCTTTTCGTATTTTGAGAAATATCATAAAGTACTTCCGCTTCCTCCTCTTGTTGTAACAATTATAATTTTCCACTTCTCCACCTTTTTTGGAATATATGAAAACGCAAAATAGAAAACTCAATTTTGTAAACAATCAAACCCCTACATTCCAAAGCGATTTGATTTGTTTATTGAATTTGTATGTAAAAAGAGAACTACAAACAAATACAAATTTACAAAGTTAAGTCTCAAACTCGCTAATTTGTTTTCCCAACTATTGCACCACTACTTTTTATCCCCTCCAACATTTAAGGGAAACCAGTAGAAGGTTGTATGGTCTAAAAAGAAATCCATGCTATACACACATTGTATTTTCCAACGATAACCACGAAGACTACATTTTCTTCAAATTCACTAATAACATAACATGTTAAATAACTAAGAGTGAGCTACAAACAAACCTGCAAGGTAACATACCCTATAAAGCCAAAAAGTGCTATAATATTCCAATTTCTACAAGATCAACATCGATTACATACAAAATGCTTGCTGTAAATACACCTACACACAATTAGAGAATCAAAAACTGGCTGCAGCCAACAAATGTACATACACTGATACACGACAGAGAGCAGCTGAAGCACTTGCTCATACTTCAAAAATGCAAAGTTTAAGGCAACAAATAATGTGCTCTGTCCTTGTAAACATGAAGCTGAAACAAAGAGATGCAGCTGAAATATTCAGTGGAGTGACCAGTGAGCTGCTGCAGTCTGAAGTGACCAGTTGGTGCATCCAGTTTGAGTCCATTTCTTCCTGATCCTGCCCACAGTAATATGCCTGTTTATGGTGCATTAATCAAACCTTTGTCTGTGTGTGTTTTGGAATGTGTCAATGATATTGGTTAAAAAATTAACATAAGCATACATTGCAAGTTCTTTCATCTATACAGTAATCAATCCTTTATGATTAAGCTTAGGTATGTCATGTTGTTAATGAAATTGCAGTATTTATATGTCAATAACTATGATTATTATTTTAAACGTTAGTATTAAAAAATGAGAATGCATTTGACATAGTCATAATAACATAAGGTAGGAAAAGTTGTTAAAATGTATTTACAGCGATTTCTAGTTGTTTAAGAAATATCAAAAAGAAAAAAAAGATTCAACATTACAAAACATAATAGCAGAAAAATGATTGCAAAAGATTTATTAATAAACGATGTTTCACATTAGTGCTCGATGGCCCTTGTCGTCCCCAACTCTTAAGTATACAATGTACAGAAAAACATTATGAATGGGTATAGATAATGATTTTAATCGTTGTAAGATTCTCCATTTTTTGTTGACCTTCATCATTAACAAATATGAATGATCAACAAAATAGTGTAAATGTCAAATACTCAAAAATAATATAAACAAATTAGAAACATATAGCTACATATCACCGATAGAAAAGCAAGAAATGATTAATGTATAAATAATAGATGACATATTGTTTGATTATTCATACTTAATAGATAATTTTAAAACAATGAAAGAAAGTATATATTACTTTAGAGGAATCAAATTATAAAGGCGAAAGGTGGCAAAGAAGAAATTCAAATAAAAGTATATATTACTTGATATTACTTACTTTTTGTCGTACATTTATTTAGTAAACTAATCCTAAATGCATATTACTTGATATTGCTTATTTTCAGCTCGGCGATGAAATATATTTTCTTCTTCGTTTGTTTGTCATCAAATTCTAGCTTTTCAAAATGCGTTTTGATCGATTCTAGAAGAACCAGTCCAAAGTACAAGAAGTGAAAATAATGCAAGTTATTATTTTTCCTTCTACCAATTCAGATCGATCCACAAAATTTATTTGAAGATTCATTGTTGTCTATTTAGAAATTTTATTTAAATAGCAATGAGAAAATTTAATACGTAGCTCTCGATCGTTGTTTCAAAAATAAACTTACTTAATCACGTCGATATTAGAATTGAAAAGTAAAAAAAAACACTAACTACCATTTCCTTAAATTTTGTTCCTTTTGTTTTCCATTAAATGATTGAAGTTTAATTTCTTTTTGTGTCAATATTTACAAGAAGGGATAAAATAATTCTTCGGTTACATGCCTCGGCATTTCGAGGCGTGCGAGACGAACGCCTTGTATGCGTGTCTTGTATGCGTCAAATTGTTGAGGCGTAAATCTTATAGGTAAAAAGTCTTTTATGGAAAATCTCAAGGCGTTTTATCTCCCATTTCGTCGAGGCGCTCCTCGAGGCGAGTGCCAAGGCGAGTTTTTTAAAACAACGATATTTGTTGAAAATATTAACAGGGATTTTCCCTGAAATCAGTTTCTAACATGAGGTGAAAGTGAATTTTGAAATTTCTTAAGGGTGTTTGTAAAAGTCTCTTTTAAAATTTATTTTTAGGAGGGACGGTTGTGCATTGTAAAGCTTAAAGAGAGCTTTTTTACGGAAGTTCTTAACAAACAATATCTCATATAATTATGAATAGTGAACAATGTCTCATATGTTTTGAATCTTAAACTAAGCAGGTAAACCCAAAAAAAAAAGGTATTTTGTACTTTACAGGTGGAAAGCCCGTGCGTTGCATGGGTCTATAAATTGAATGCGTTTAGGTTGGAAGGTGATATCCGGAAAAAAAAATTAATATTTGTTTGAAATATTAGTTTTAACCATGTATGTTAGAATGCATGTTATAGCAGGTTGAGTAGCTTTATCCTTTTTTTAAGCCGAGTTTATGAAAGTCGGTATAGTTTATTTAAATATGGACAATTATATTTTGTGTGACCATTTGCATCCCGGTTTCTGCTACAGGCCACCGCATCAATATTTTTTCCTTTTTTTAACTACGGTTGGTGGACAACCGCCGAATCGGGCAAGGTTTAATTGACGGTTGCCCACCGACCGTAGTGGCCGCTAGCCCATACTGAGGTGCTGATAGCGCCATACTACATTTTCAGCGTTGAGTTTGTGGTAAGTAGAGGGATTCAAAATTTCAAGACCTGACTGACAGTGGTGAACGCTGGAATTGGATTTTTGATAATGTAATGTAACTATCAAGTATACAGTTTGTTTTACTTCTGTTTACTCATATTATTTTATGTAAAAACTCTGCATAAGAAGAATCAAAGCAGTAGAGCTAAGCAAGTATAAAATTTGCATTTCAAACAGGAGACCTTTTTTTTTATTGTTCGAAGGTTTGTCTGATGTAAAGCTGGAATATGTCGCCAACAATGGAAGGACGTAACAAATATTTACTCTAAACAAAAGTTTCAGGTGAGGATATGCTCAATCTTTGATTCCAAAAATATGTGAACTTAAATAAAAAACATATGTTATACTTGTACCTTAAATTCCATACTTAACATCTTCGCATAGCATATTTGTTAATATTCGCTATTTTTAGGATCAAACTATTTGTTAATGCATGAACCGCATCATTGAAGAATCCTCGTATTTAGTGCACACAAATAGTTTACAAACATACTAAAATACTGATATATTGTCTAGTACACACATCCAATGCAACAGCCAAAGAAAAATACCAAATATTGAAGAAAAGAGTAACAGAACTGTGCTGATGCCCCACATCGGCAGGACCACCCTATGCACCTTGCAACAAATTATTACTAATCTTCATATTTGTCCACTGACCTAATGTTTATTGACCTAAAGTTCTTGTCCTTTTTTTTGTTAACCCTGTAACAAAGAAAGAAACTGGAAAATAATATTATAATGTTACGTCTTTGTAGATACATTTGCCATAATCTAAATATTTACACCAATAATTTACATATTCATTTGAACGGTAGACTTTTTAGTTTTTAATACTTTGGAGGTTTGAATCCCTAAAATCAAACTTAATACACAACATCATTCTCAACAAGAAGATATAAATTGCATCCTTATTTTCAAATATTACAATTTTCTTCCCTATAATATCCCTCTCCTCCGTATGTGGATGTTGTTCTCAGATCCATACTTAAAATTTGCACCCCATTAATTATCAATCTTTAAAACGCAATTACTTTTTATAGAAACGACGGATTAACAAACCGTTTTCACTATTAAATCACAAATTTTATTATCTTTCTAATGAGTGACATTGTGCATATATAAAAACAATAACAGTACAAGCTATTCGCAATAATTGCTGACATGTCTGCAATTACACGCAATAATTGCTGAAATGTCTGCAATTATATAGTTTAATTGCAGGCAATTCATCAACTATATGCAATTGTTGCAGAAATGTCTGCAATTATACACACATAAAATCTTTAGCTCAAATTAATCCACACCAAATTACTCATGGGCAGCAATTTGTAAAGTACATGAAAACAAAAATAAATATAGGGAACAGACAAAAGTATATAATCAAGGAGGGATTTAAAATTTGTACATTTATTGTAAGGCACATAATTTTGTCACATTTGAATAGATATTTGTGGTACATACCTTATAACTAAGACAGACTGTAAGAGTACAACGTCGAACATTGAATGTATGGAGGAATACATCAAAAGTAAATTAGAGAATGGTAGGTGGATCATTGTTTCAAGCATCTCATGTGCATAATGGAACCAAGAATTTCTCACCTTGGTTAGTAATGGAAATGTAATTTTCCAAGCAAGCTTCCTCATACTCCTCAGCACATACTCCTCAGCACGTCAACACTCCAATGGTGTATGATACCTTAATTTAATGGTAAGACAGTGGAAACATAAGATTAATAGTGAAATTGTACTAAAAATAAAATGCATGTTGAATAAATCTTTACTGAGGTAGACAACAAATGAGGAAGATTCAATATATCATTTTGACGGATAAATCAAACAATATACTGATATGATTGACTTCAGGTATTAAAAAAATAGGTATACATTGTTGCTAAAGTAGTATAGGGTGTCACTGTATAGAAGATTAAGCCTATCAGCAAAGTTGATGCAATAAAAATTAATAAAATTTACCTTTAATACTAAACTAAACTACAATTTGTGATTTAAAAAGTATGATTGATTTTACATTCCAGATTTTAAATGAGTACCAGATATTCTTAAAGTAGTCTAGGATTTCCGTGTAGAAGCCTAACTTGGCTTTGATTTAATAAGCAGCACTGCCAACGTAGCCTGAAGTAGATAGATTCAAGTGGTTACCAAACAATCATAGCCTGAAGTAGATAGATGTTTGAACTGTCAAATTGAACCGGTCGAACTTATCAATATTTTGTTAGTATATTCACATTCTTATCAAATACATTTCCCCCACCATTTCCAATGTATCAAACAATGACAAAAATAATTTTCATCTCCTTTTACTTTTCATCCTTTTGAGGTAAACCAAACAAAATTAATGATCTATGACCACCAACTTTTCAAACATTTACTTTTTCCATGATCACCAACAAATCAATCATTTTCATGAAAATAAACATGAAGGATATAGAATATAAACAAGTAATGGAATTTCCTGTTTCAGATATAGCTGGGACATCAAAATGGGCGTTACGCTAGCTTGAATAAAGTACAACTTCTACTATCAAAAATTAATTATAACGAGATAGGTTGATCAACCATTTATAAATTGCATTAGCATACATTAAATCCAGGATAAAAACACCTACCCCAAGTACTCTGCTATAATCATTGAGAATGTATCCGATGAGCAACGTTTTCTTAATCTCCAATCACAAACAAATAATATTATCAACATGATGGTGCATGAAATTATTAAAGGGATACCTGCACGAAATTGTAGAAAAAACAAATCATCCTTAACTTTTTTATCACTGGAAATTGCTGCAAAAAAAAAAAACCCAGCAAGCAAACAACTCAATCAAAATACAAATTCAATATGTGTTTGATAGTTCCATGTCTATTGTTTAACGAGTTACTTCTCAGCATCTTCAGTTCCAACTGTCAAATTGCATCTTACATATTATTTATCAACACACACACATATGCTGTGAGCACCTGCGCATCTGTGTGTATTATTTTCTATTCAATTAACACGTCGATTTTATGTTTATTTATTAACTAAACATGTCTCAGATTCAAATCTTTGCATTCATAACTTCGTACGGACCACGGTATCCTTCTTTTTGTGATAATGCAGTGTTAGCTGGAAAAAAAATGAACTGTAACCAAAATAAATGGGCATACTGTCCATATCTTTTTCTAAGAACCGTGTGGGATCGTAGTCATCACCAAACCCTTTTCGGAGACTAACATAGCTAGTACTTTCTTCATGTACGCTCACACAAAGTATTCCTACTATTACTGTAGGAAGTCTGTTACAGGTGTGAGACTCGAGTACAAGAGAACGAAATGATCTTGAAACACTTCTAAAAAGAAAAATCGAGCTAACTGGTAGACGAACCAGAATTTCCATCAAAATATTATCAGGAAGTTCAGGAACAAATTCTGACGTTGAGGCTGTGAAGTATGAAAAACGATGATTTTTGCTTGATGATAATAAATGTATATTTGCATTTAATACGGTTTATTGAGTGTGATGCAGCTATTGGGTACAATGAAAAAGTATACCAAGTAAAAAAAAAAGATTTTTTTAGAAATATACAAGAAAGATTTTTTTTTCTATTTGAAAAAGAATTATCTTTAGCTATATAAAATATATTATCTTTTCTAACTATATGAAAAGATTTTATTTTCCATCTTCGTCATCACACAAAATTTAATATAATTACCGCTTCGAGCAAGGGAACCAGGAGAGAAGCGCCGACAGCTTATCATTTGGCAGACAAGCTTATATAAGACAATCACTGCCATAAATAGGATACCTGCAAGACCAAGCTTTTCGTCCACGGTAGTCAAACTACTTAAAACATGGTAGTTATTAACTAGGAAGCTGACCTGAAACAAACGCCTTCAAAATTAGAATCATAGATACCAAAGCAAATATGTAATTTTATAGATATTGTCGATTAATCGTATATCAAATGATTGTAGTTATGTTTAGCAACCACACAAATATAAGGGGTATAAGTGTGTGAAACATTGGTTAAACACGTTGTAGGTTGATTTAACGATCATAATACTCTTTCATATATATTAAAGTAACAAAAATACTCAACAGAAAATTTCAATTCGTGATACTATGTTTTCTCTGTATGCCTATTGTACCTTTTAATAATAACTATAACACCTTTTAGCTTTGTTAAACTAGAAAAATGATTGAACTAAACAATATTAATATGGTTGGCTTGGTTTTGTTTTACATATATGCAGTTGTATTGATTTGAATTTCTGCTCCTGTATGTTGTATTTGAAAATAAATTGTGCTGTCAAAATGAATACTAACTTAATTTTATATTGATTTGATTACCTAAATATAGAGTTTACACTAGAAAACAGACTGTTGCACTATAAGGAATTACAAAGGAGATTGATATATTGAAGGGAATGGTCGGCATGTCTATAGCTTTTGTTATCTTTGTGATTGTATTGATTTTTAAGGGAAGGAAAAAAATTCGTCTCACCTTGCTGATGAAATTGAGGATGAGAAAAATAATGGTAGACTCAGTTACCCACCATCGTCTCTAATTGGGACCGGCAGTCATGATTATCGATTTACAGAGGAACTTATTATGGCATTGCAAGAGCAGTTAAGTGCTTGCTAAATACACATCATTCTACTGCAGAGAATGAGATACAACATTTATTAAATGCAAACCATGGATACGTTGTTGGATGTTATGGGTATGAAAGACAGACATTTTACATATATAGCGTTACAAATATGTAAGTGTAATTTGGAAGATTTCATCGAAGTGCTTTCGGACTCTAATATGAACAAAAGAAAATTAAAATTTCTCACAGAACTTGGCAACAACTTTCATCTATGAGAACTTATTGGAGATCCATCGAGAAATCTAATATTATTGATCAAGTAAGTACCTACTGTAATTTGTTTGTATTTTATTTCATTTACTGTTCGATAAATGCTAATATATAGGGTTGACAATTTAGGCTAATATCATAATGTGCTATTTTTATATTCTGGCATTTATTAGGCTATCACTGTTTTATGGTTGACATTTTAGAATATAAAAGAATGTTGACTGACTTGATACATATTAATATTAATGTATTTGCTATTCGTTTCTATTCGTCAAGAGGGAAAACACCCACACACGTATCAGAATTGACTATGGTTGACATTTTAGAATGTAAAAAATTGTTTGTTGACTGGCTTGATACATATTAGTATTAATTTACTTTTGCTATTCATTTCTATTTATAATTTTGTTCATAAGTAATTAATATTGGATTTTTTTTCTAGTGTTAAGTCACACCATTCTTGAGTATGGAAATTTTGTTTCCTCTATATGATTTCTCAAGCTAACGTTTCTTGATACTTTAATTTTTAGGTAATATTGAGATTACATAATTTGTCGGCTGAAATTGATAAAGTATTTATTAGTAGAAATATTGCGCTACATTAGCTGCTGCTATGCCACACAGCAGCCTTAGCTGCTGTGCCACACATGTTTTTTAAATTAATACTAAGTTATGATGTTTGTTTGGATATTCAAGGAATATTTTTAACCGATACGATTTTGATATATTTGAAAAAAGTGCTGTAAATAAAGTTGACTATATGGTATTTATACATTTATGTAGTTTTACCCATCTTTTTTTAAATAAATTTTTATTTTTTTTAATTTAGAAATATTGCATCTGGACTACATCACTTGTATACAAATAAGATTGTACATAGAGATCTGAAGCCTGACAATGTATTGATTTTGTTTGAGAATGGTGATTTAATCCCTAAATTATCTGATATTGGGGTGAGCAAACATCTAGTTGGTCAATCTTCTGTTGGTCCTCATGTTATCGGTAAGATATATGTTATTGTTATTTTATTTTTACCCGTATATATGGCATGTCTATTGGACGTATGCAAAGAAAAACTTGTGTTTACTTCCTTTTAGTGCAAAATAGTTTGTACAAACGCACACAAAAACACAAAAATTAAAAAAATCATGCTTCTAAAATAAAAGAAACAAAAAACATAATACTTAACTCAAACATGAGAAATTGAGATTGAGGTTACAAAAAAAACATTCCATATTAAAATCCAGGAGGACGTGTAAAGTAATCACGTCGAAGATTGAATCTTAAGAGGAAATGGAAGAAGAATGTGTTGTTATGAAAATAATATAATCCAATTATTAGAACGTGTAGGAGGTGTAAGGAATGACAAAAAAAGACTTAACTTTGAGGTGGGTTGCCATTGATTTTTGTGAATAAGACTTGAGAAAAAGGAAAATGGAAAAGTTTACGGAAAGTAGAGTATAATGACAAATGATAAAAATGCCCTTTTATTCTTTTACTTTTGACTAAAATATAGAAACGGTGTTTTGGTAGTTCCAAAAACTTCATTGAGGGTCTTCCTAATATATATAGGTTGGTAAGTTATTAATGTATGTGTTTAAGAGTTTGCAATAATCATATACATCTGTTAACAAATGTTGTGAAAGTACCCAAAATAGTATCGTTATGCAAAATTAGAAGTTACTACATTGAGTATGGAAAATATTATTTGTTCATGTAAAATTCAGATCAATGTCAGTAGTTAATGTCGAAAAAATATGAACTACCTTGAATCTTTTGCACACCCAAAAAGAATATGATGCAAACCTAGTTAAACTTAAACCCTCCTCACTATCCTATATTCTCACATCACAATTATCATTTGACACACGATTCTATTATACCTTAAGAGCAGAGTTAGCTAAAAAAATCCATAAAATTATTCTAGTAACATTTGTGTATACATGATTGGAAAAATCGCTTCTTTCATAAAATTAAGTGAAAGTAGCATTTTCAATAATGATAATAATGCAAGAATATCTATCATTTATAATAATGACTTTAGTTTATAAAATTAATAAGCATTAAGAAGGTGTTACTATTTATACACACGTAAATTATCTTTAACGTCGTTTAAATATGAACTAAAATTTATCCAGAGAAAATATTTTGAATACCCATTTTGATCGATTATGCAAAACTGAATGAAATAATAGTCATGCAATTTTGCATAACCAAACTACACAAATATTAAAAAAAATCCAAAACCTTAATTATAAAACATAGGGATGATGTCTCATATCATTAATTAATGGCATGACATATTGACATTAATAATGTAAGTAAAACCAAATATTTTATTTTTGGACAAATTGCTGTATGAACTGATTGTATTTTTATTATTATTCAAAGTGTGCAAGGGTATTTATTTTTGTTGTAAGCTCATCAAATTCAACGTTGAATATATATTAGAGTATTTATTAATGTTTTGTTTTAAGATAGTATACACTATAAATTTAATTTTGTTTGAAACAATAGCACATATGCTAATTTAATTTTTTTTTATGAGTTAACGTTTGAAACCTTAAAGTCATCATATAGATTGATATTAAGTAACACGTGGTGTGTGCCTCGTCTGTGTTGGTCTTCACAAACCATGGACAACTCATGATTCCGTAAATGGAGAAAGAGGGACTCGAAGCTGCATAGGCCTAGACCCCAGATCTCGAATCCATCTCCCTAACCATCTGAGCCACGGCGGTGGGTATACTAATTTGATTTTTGATGAAAAAAGGTTGTGGAACTGAAGGGTTTCGTCGAACTATTTTTTGTTTGTGTCGTTGTAGCTTGGAAGCAGTTGGCAATGTTTAGTTTTGAGCGAAATTTGATTTGAGGGAAAAATATAATATCGCAAAGTTGGTTTATTCTTGGAAAGAGGAAATACTGGAGAAAAAATGAAAATGAAAAATTAATTGGTGTGGGTGAGTGTGGAATAATTTAGTGAAAGAGAAAAAATGTATGAATGATGATATAAATACCAACCCCCTAAACATTTTTTCTAACTGAAAGTTAGTTTTGTAGCATAGAATCCATCTTTTTTGGCTAAGTGATTAAAAAGCGAAATTGTTATTTGGCAGTTTGTAAAATAGAAATATATTATTATAAGGTAATATCCAAATAGAAGGAAACCAATCGAAATTAGAAACGGTAGAAAAATATACATTTATACCCAACTGAAAGGTATAAAAATTAAACAAATGTGATTGACAAAATATTTTTAATTTTGATACAAAATGTAAGCTTATCATTGTAAATGTCAGATCACAATTACAACTCCAATTGTATATTTTGAAATAAGTCAGCAATTCGGACAGTATTAAAATCAGTTACCATAATGGTTTGATATAATTAAATCAAGTAATTTAAGTAATGTAAACTATAATTTGTATCATCTTAGTCTATGTAAAACTACAGAGAGTTTTGTATCTAACATCTCTTTTTGTATACTTTTAAACCCGAAGAAAAATAAGTCATCATTTAAAACTAAGATGAAAAATAGTCACAATGAATTTTAGTTGTAATCTATCTATATGCACAAAAAAGGTTTCACACAATTAAAACTAAAACGGAATAAGAATTAGAGTGAACAAAAAAGGTTTTTTGACTACTGACATTGATCTGAATTTTACATGAACAAATAATATTTTCCCTACCCAGTTAGTAACTTCTTATTTTGCATAATGATACTATTTTGGGTATTTTCACAACATTTGTTGACAGATGTATATAATTATTGCAAACTCTTAAACACATAAACATTAATAACTTACCAACTTATATATATTATGAAAACCCTCAATGAAGCTTTTGTAACTACCAAAACACTGTTTCTATATTTTAGTCAAAATTAAAAGAATAAAAGGGCATTTTTATGATTTGTCATTATACTCTACTTTCCGTAAACTTTTCCATTTTTCCTTTTTTTCCCGAGTCTTATTCACCAAAATCAATGGCAACTCACCTCAAAGCTAAGTCTTTTTTTTGTCGTTCCTTGCACCTCCTATACGTTCTAATAACTGGATTATATTATTTTCATAACAACACATTCTTCTTCCACTTCTACTTAAGATTCAATCTTCGACATGATTACTTTACACGTCCTCATGGGTTTTAATATGCAATGTTTTTTTTATAACCTCAATCTCAATTTCTCATGTTTGAGTTAAATATTACATTTTTTATTTCTTTTATCCTACAAGCACGATCTTTTTAATTTTTGTACTTTTGTATGCGTTTGTACAAACTATTATGCATTAAAAGTAAACGCAAGTTTTTCTTTGCACACGTCCAATGGACATGCCATATATACAGGTAAAAATAAAATAACAATAACATATATCTTACCGATAACATGAGGACCAACAGAAGATTGACCGACTAGATGTTTGCTCACCCCAATATCAGATAATTTAGGGATTAAATCACAATTCTCAAACAAAATCAATACATTGTCAGGTTTCAGATCTCAATGTACAATCTTATTTGTATGCAAGTGATGTAGTCCAAATACAATGTTTCTAAATTATAAAAAATAAGAATTTATTTAACAAAAATGGGGTAAAACTACATGTATAAATACCATATAATCAACTTTATTTACAACACTTTTTCCAAATATATCAAAATCGTATTGGTTAAAAATGTTCCTTGAATATCCGAACAAACATTCTAACTTAGTATAAATTTATAAAAACATGAGTGCACAGCAGCTAAGGCTGCTGTGTGGCATAGCAGCAGCTAATGTAGCGCAATATTCCTACTAATAAATACTTTATCAATTTCAGCCGACAAATTATGTAATCTCAATATTACCTAAAAATTAAAGTATAAAGAAATATTAGTTTGAGGAATCATATAGAGGAAATAGAATTTCCATACTCAAGAATCGTGTGACCTAACACTAGAAAAAAATCCAATTATGATTACTTATGAACAAAATTATAAATAGAAATGAATAGCAAGTAGATTAACATTAATATGTATCAAGTCAGTCAACAAACATTTTTTTGCATTCTAAAATGCCAACCATAGTCAATTCTGATACGTGTGTGCATGTTCTCCCTCTTGACAAATAAAAACGAATGGCAAGTACATTAACATTAATATGTATCAAGTCAGTCAACAAACATTCTTTTACATTCTAAAATGTCAACCATAAGACGGTGATAGTCTAATACATGCCAGAATATAAAAATAGCACGTTATGTTATTAGACTAATATTAGACTAAATTGTCAAACCTACATATTAGCATTTAAAGAACAGTAAATGAAACAAAATACAAACAAATTACAGCAGATACTTACTTGATCAATAATATAAGATTTCTCGATAGATCTCCAATAAGTTCCCATAGATGAAAGTTGTTGCCAAGTTCTGTGAGAAACTCTAATTTTCTTTTGCTCATATTAGAGTCCGAAAGCACTTCGATGAAATCTTCCAAATTACACTTACATATTTGTAACGCTATATATATAAAATGTCTGTCTCTTTCATACTCATAACTTCCAACAACGTATCCATGGTTTGCACTTAATAAATGTTATATCTCATTCTCTACAGTAGAATGACGTGTATTTAGCAAGTACTTAATTGCTCTTCCAATGCCATAACAAGTTCCTCTGTAAACCAATGAACCATGACTACCCGTTCCAATTAGAGACGATGATCGGTAACTGAGTCTACCGTTAATCTTCTCATCCCCAGTTTCATCAGCAAGCTGAGACGGTTTTTTCCTTCCCTTAAAAATCAATACAACCACAAAGATAGCAAAAGCTATAGATATGCCGAGCATTCCCTTCAATATATCGACCCTCCTTTATAATTCCTCGTAGTGTAGCAGTCTGTTTTCTAGTATGAACTCTGTATTAAAGTAATCAAATCAATATATAAAATTAAGTTAGTATTCATTTTGACAGCACAATTTATTTTCAAATACAACATATAAGAGCAGAAATTCAAATCAATACAACTGCATATATGTAAAACAAAACCAAGCCAACCATATTAATATTGTTTAGTTCAATCATTTTTCTAGTTTAACAAAGCTAAAAGGTGTTATAGTTATTATTAAAATGTACAATAGGCACACGGAGAAAACATGGTATCACGAATTGAATTTTTCTGTTGAGTATTTTTGTTAGTTTAATATATATGAAAGAATATTAGGATCGTTAAATCAACCTACAACGTGTTTAACCAATGATCCTTAAAATAGTCAAAGTTACTTGCAAGTAACTTATTCTAATTTTGATGTTTGGAAAAAGCGGCTAATAAGAAGAAATTTGATAAGCAACCAATTGTTGTTTATGAATTATGAAGCAATTTCATAGGTGATTTTAATCGAACATTTATATTTAGAAGCCAAATTATATCCAAACACTTATAATAATAAATCATTATTTAAAACTACTTAGAAGTTGCTGTTCAAAACTCTTTTTCAATGAGTTTTAAAATAAGTTGTTCCCAAAAGTGCTATAGATGAATTACATGCAAAAGAAGTCTTCCCGCTTTCCGATAATAGAAATTGAACAGGTAACAGAAATTGTGAAATCGATCACCTTCAGTGAAAAAATTATGAGCCTGTAAACTAAATCTAATAGGGAGATTCGAATCTGGAAACTAACTCGGACTAGCGCATGAATCAAGTGGTTTCGAAAAGGTGATTCAATACTGCTTATTCCTATCTATCGCAGTATTTACAACCCTAATATACCAGTTATATTCCCCAAATAAATTATACTATCATCCGCGGACAAGTGAAATTGGAAAAAAAGAAAAAAATCACATTGAGAGAAAAAGAGGAATTGGCGGCGAAGGAAGAAGCGTTCATGGGTAGCAGCCAATGGACGGACGAATTATCGGTGAAAAGAGAAGTGGCGTTGGTAAGTGAAGTGTGGACGTCTAGACCAAGGGCTGAGTTTTTATTTCATTCTTTTCCCCTTATGGGCCTCTTTGCAATATAGGCCTCCACAAAGAGGTAAATAAGTAAAGATATCATAATACAAATATATGGTTTTTATATGTGATAATTTCCAGCTAAAAGTCAATTTGAAAAAATTAGTTTGCGTACTGTAGCTAAAAGTATGTTGTTTCTTATTCCACGTTTGAAGCAAAATGAACTCTTCATAAAGTTGGGCTAAGGAAGGATAAAGAAATGAAACAGAAGGCTTACAAGAAATTAAGGATGAAATACACAGGGAAAAAAAAATCAAATATGGTATTCACAAGATCGATCGGTACTGATCCATTTGAAGCTTGATATTGGATCACCTTGCTTTTACTATAATTCTACATGCAAGTTTGAAGAAAAAAAGTTTTGAAAATGGACATCGATTGATACCCATTTATCATTTTGTCCCCGAAGACCTGGAACTCAAAGACTTAAGTATTTTTGAAGAGAAAATTTAAAGATTTGGTTAGCATTTTGATTGGTAACGATCCGTAGGATCGATTGGTACTGATCGACCAAACCTCGATAATCACGCCAGATTGACTCGTTTTTCATGCTAGAAACTTGGATATGATAAAAGGACTGATTCAAACTAGGTTTGACGAGTCCGGTGCATGAATTCATCTATAAATAGTTATATACAACATATGACAAAAGACTTTGGGTTGATTTCTATGCGAAAGATCTACATTATTAAGTATTAAATCACTACAATATGATATTTGACTTCTAATTTAGTAGTATTAGTGAATCTCAACCAGTAAAAACATCTAAGTGGACATGAGCCATAGAATTTATGGAAACACTATAAAAATCTTGTATCTATTTGTACTTTCACAATTTTTCTTTCTACTATATTCATTTTTGTCATTTGGAGATGTCTATTTTACATGCAAACGGTTTTTGATTTTTTCACAGAGAACGTGAAGATCAAGATCAAATCCGCCATTGCTAATGGGTTTGCAAAAGCCCCCGAGGAGCTATAAAAGAAATGGCCTATAGGAAAGCTCCCAGTAGATCACGAGCAATTAATAAAGAGCCAGAAGGTTCTCAACATGAAGTTAGCTAGGAATAAACTTCACAACAACTAGAAGCCATTACGAAGCAAGAACTAGATCGCATGGCAGTTGACATGGATAGAAAAATGTAGTGTCCATCATGTAAGAAGTAAAGAAACAATTTGCCTTATTGACACGACCCCTACAAAAAGGTGGATCTCGCAGACATTGCAATGATAGAAGGGATTTCACATCTTTTGATTCGAGTGAAATATGTTCAATCGAATCAGCAGCATAAAGGCATAAAGCAGAAAATGCGAAAAGGGGTGTAGATATGTCAAAGAGCCAAAGGAAAAGAACTGGAGTACCTGCTTTAGCTCAAGGACGAATTGGTACCCAATCATTCATTGGTACCGATCGATCTTGAGGTCACGTGATGTGGATGATGACTCTAGAAATGAACATGATCTTGATGTCGAGGGAGCAAAGACTATTGGACCTCGAGATGGTGTGGTTGGATGAAATACGACTGGAAATATCGAAAGTGGACACAATTTGATAAAGCATCATATGAGGGCTAAACGAATTGTCCCCTCAAAAATAAAGAGACTTAGGCATATTTGGGTTGCCGAGACCGTTTGCAGACTCGAACACTTGGTGATGTGCACGATGGTCGTCGTTTGACACGGGAAGGTAATGGTGAGTTGGTTACAGAAACAATCAAGAGGTTGTTTAAGCATCGATATATGTCCTATGTAGGACTAGAAATGATTATAATTCATAATACTCTGCAACCCCTAAGCAATTATAATGTGATATGCATGGCTTGATTTTACCAAGGGCGTGATGATGAATTTGCAACCAGATGGATGAACGATGCCAATGTGAGCTGTTATTCATGCCCGTCCGGTAAAAATACATTATATATACTGTCATTGATGCAATTATGTACTAATGTGGATATTGATGTCATATGTCTTTTACCTTAAGAAAACAAGGTTGAGTGGTTTCTATCTACCCAAAAAATCAACTTTCCTCTTGATACTGGAATCGCGATCAAGTATCATGAAAACCTCACACTCCAAGGATATCGTTTACTAAGTTAGGTATATCGTTGGTCTTTTACTTTCGTTTATTAATATTTAGATTTACAGTAGAATAGTTCTTAGCTAGATTCTAAAAACTTAGGTGGCGTTTGTTTTAAAAACGAATTATGTATTTTCGATTTTCAATATATATCTCAAAGATGAGAAGAATGGAAAGATGGCGTAATGAATGAAAGAAGGATGGATGAGAGGACGAATGGGATAGAGGTATGACAGAAGAATGAATTGTTTCACGTGCTTTTGTTATTTTTCAAATATGGAAAATAAGAAAAAGTTGTTTTCTATTTTGTATGTTAAGTTCGTTTTTTAAATTGGTCGTTTTCGGCAATATAAGTACGTCGTGTGTATTTTTGTATGAAGAAAACCCAAAACTAAAAATAACAAACCAAACACTACTTTAATTTCCAACTGAAATTGGTAGAAAACTCCATTGTTAAATCTGAGTAAAAGCAATGATAAAATTCAGTTCACTGCACTTCAGTCTACCACTCTGCGTTGTAGCTCGAGTTGCAACTTAGTGTTCTGGAGTTGCAACTTAGAGTTACAATGTTGCTCAGTTTGAGCTGCAACTGAGATATACCTGTCAATGGAAACTTTCGGATGCGGAAAGTGTCATATCTGGATCCACATTCGAAATCATTTTTGGTATCAGATATCCTCATCCATGGATACAGACAGATATCGGATAACTATTCTATCCGCTAACGACCGATAAATCAAGAAACATAAATGAATTTTTTTCAGTTTAATTTCAACTGTTTTCAATCCCATTGATTATTAAAGCGTTAAAAATAAACAAATTTAATGATAATAAATAGTTTTGAGGTGTGTAAAATATAAACTTCTAACTTAATAAAATAATAAATATCTTTTATTGTGCTAAAATACAATTAATTTAAACTATAATCTTAAAAAAATCAAACGGATAAATTTCGGACGCGGATGTCTTCATATCCGCGTCCATTTTTCAGATATCGGATATTTATCCACTTTTCGGATACGGATGGAGACGGATTTCATATTTTTCGGGTATCCATTGACCATCCTAAATTGAGAATTGCAACTCTGCTACAACTATTGCAACTCGGTTACATCAGAGAGTTGCCACATAGAGTTAACTTCGAATCTTTTCATATCACTTCTTTCTCCTATTTGATATAACAACACTCTGAATCAGAAAATGAACAAATAATTTTAATTGCATGCCCTCATCAAATGAGCCTCTGTTGACAATTTCCTTTCTTCATTCAGAAGTTTCAGAATTGTTTTTGTATCAAATTCATGTGAATGAAGATAATTTTCCTTTGAAACCAAAATTTCTACATATGTTTTCTTTTTCATTCCACTTATTGATTATCATATGTTGCGAGTCTAAGGAAAGAGTAAAAAAGAATAGGTTTTTAAAACAACCCTTTCCAATTCACTTTGTTTGAGGTCGTTTTATTTATGTCAATCCATTTATCATTGTCTTTTCTTTGTGGACGATCTTATTGTTGAGTTGGATTTGAGTGCTAGAGCAGCTGCATGGTTCTGTGTCTCATTTTATCTTCGTTTTGCATTTAATCATACAAAAGATAAGAAATTTCCTACTTTTCTTACATTATGGCGGGGTTTTTCTTATTTACGTCATATGTTTTTACAAGCATAGACTTTGTTTGGTGAAAAAAGGGCATTATGAGTATCCATTTAATACAGAGATGTTCTTATTTATGTCATGGTTTTGTCCAGTTGTAACTTTGTTTGGTGCACAAAGTTGGCTATTGTTAAGCAGCAGAGCACTGCATTGCTATGGTCAGCCTACCAGCATAGTGCTGCACTGTTGTACTTAGTAGTCAGCACAGTTCTACTGTGCTCAGTAGCGCACTCTACTAAAGATTCTTGAAGGTTGATATGTCAAGTTTTTTGAAGGTTGATAATGTTTTTTTCCTCTTTGTCTTGTTGTTCGATTAAAACATTCCAGTTCTGACACTCTAATTTTGACAACAAAAAACTCCAAAGGCAAGAATAATATTGCTTGAAGCTTTTTTTCTTACATATATTTTGCCTTCAAATGTATGAATTCATATTACCTACGAGCTAGTTATATAGTAGTTCATTCAGGCAAAGGACACTACATAACCTTCACTTGTACCATTGACTTATTGACATGCTAATTATACTGATACAAGTTATTTAAATATCATAAGAAAACAGTAAAATAAATTAAAAGACTGGCAAAGTGGCGAAAAGAAATAAAACTCGTCTTGGGTTAAGCCATCTTGGAAGCAGTCTCTTTTGTGACATTATTAACGACGTTAGTAAATCAAACAATCAAACGATAAATCACATTTTGACTGAAAAACACTTTACTAAAAATGCAAGCAACACTTATGCGGGTAATTGAGTATCATATATAATTAGTCTAAAATGGAACCATTTAAATACCTCCATTGTTATTGTCAGATTCACCTTTGTTGTTAAAATCAAACAATGCCTTAGTGTCAAACATATTTTCATCTTTACTACCTATTACATCAACAAAACAAATGAACACGGTGTATTGTACTGTTTAGAAGAAAATTAAACAAAAAACATGAACAGTGGAAATAACCTGAATAACGCCAAAAATATACAAGGAAAAACGTGTAAATCTCTCTAGAATTTATATATTAGGCAATGACTTGTACATAGTCAAAATGACTTATAAGTGAGTACCTAAGATTAGTATGTAAGGCAACAACTTTTAATTTATATTATGAGTTGTTGATAAGTTGTAAAATGAGAAGCAACATTTTTAACTTCTGATTTATGGAAAAATACAAGTATTATCTAAAATCTTTTATTTATTTTAGTATTCAAGTCAAATGTAACAAAATTTCCTATTAAATCACATTTAATTTGGTGTGACATTTGGACAAAGGCTCCGAAGGTTATGGATTCGAACCTCTGAAACATCAAAATGAGTGTTCTGCTTGATTAAAAGTATCACTCTTGTTATAAAAAAATCACAATTAGTTATATGTAAATACGAGTTACCAGAATAGCTCTAAATAGTAAGATATTTATTTTGTAAATGTGAAAATAATGTGACATGACAAGAAGCATTTTGTGGTAATAACAACCATTTTTGGAGCAAGGGTATAATCCCCTGGCTTCTTTACCCATATTCGACACTAGAATAGACTAGAAGGTGGGCAACATGCCACTAGCAAGCAACAAATAAAAATGAAAAAGGTATAATTTAAGCATCCTAAAGATAGACTATCATGGAGGAATAAGATAATTCCTTTTAGCATCCTAAAGCAAATCTGATGATCTAGAGCATATCCAAGTAATCTGAAAATATCTGAGAAGAGCGAGAATCAAAGACTCGTGTCGCTTACTTTTTAGAGTCTTTAAGAGTCGATTTAAGTCCACAAACCTAAAATGAGGAGAGTATGGGTGACAAAACATAAAGCAAACATGCATATTTCTTATGTGCGTGCATCACAATGATTTAAGTTGAATACTATCATAGACTAAGTGCTCAAAAACACTATAACCAGATAGATGAACACCCAAGTTACAGCACTTTAAGCATGAACAACTAAATTTATTAAATTGCTCGATGGTTTTAGAATCGCTTTTTGCATATTTTTTCTTAGTAAATTGTTCGTTATACCTTAAAGCTCTATTTATGAAATAACATACCCCTTTTCTATATTTAGCTATAACTCTGAATATATAATACATTTTTTTAAGAACGACACAACCTAAAAATAGATAAGATATATCATTAGAATATATTTTTATAGAACAAACTTGATAGACGAACTCAAGGTTGATGACATGCTTTCTTTGGCTGAAAAAATAGGTGACGGAATTAGCTACATGATATAAGTGTTAGCCTACCAACAAAGCAAATGAAATAAGCAAAATTGTAACAATAATGGTACAAATTATAATGGAAAGATGAGCATAACTACTTTCTTTAGCATACAGTTCAATGAAATGTGATCCAGCAGAGACAAAAAAAAAAAAAATCAAAGTGCAGGCATTAAAGATTTCATTCTACAATGAGTTAATACTTAATACATGCATGCATGCAGCTTATGTTAATCAATAAGTAATAATGTAAATCACAGAGAAGTACGAACTTTGTACATGCCTAGTCCTTCCTCTCACATATTATGTTTCAGGCGCCTATCAATTTTGCAATGATCGAGCTATAAGGTGGCCTTATTCCAGTTTTTGCACTACTTACGTAGTGTTATTATTATTGTCGCTACCGTTATTCCGTGTCTTCATTTATACACAATAACTATACAATATGTAGGAAATGTATCAAGTCGTATCATGCTGCCATTTGATAGTAATATAAATGATGTAAATAGAAGATTCAAATTTAGTATAATTCTTTTTTGACATTTACAGTACATTTAAATGCTAATATCTTTTTTTAGACTCCAGCTTTCCAACTCTAAGATTTCGAGGTACATAAAGTGCAAAATTTTGTTCAGACATGAGCAGAATACGATTTAACTCAGGCGCCAATATTTAATATAAACTAAGTATGATCATATGTTTAAGTTTCATTCTCTACATTTGTCTGAGTTTCATCAATAAATATGCAACCTAATATTCAATAGAATGAACACACCATATTTGATATGAAGTAATAACCAGCCATATGCAGACACTGATTTAGGCTCATATTGGGAAGTTATATGCTTGTTACTTTGCTTTAAACACAGCTTTTCACATTAGACTGATGGAGACTAGTGCAAAGTATTCTATTTCATCTTCTTTTTTTCAAACTTTGCCTTTATAATACACCATCAAACATCAAGCCGATTGAACCGAAATTATACAAAGATTAAAATGTAGTTGAGAAAAAATAAATTGGGAAAACCTGAATATGGAAACGATGGAGAGGAATCACTGAGCGGAGGTCGATGGGCTGAGCGGTGGATGTCGACTTGGCGAAGGAAGCGGTAGATTAAGAAAGCGGCAGGGGAGTTGCAGTTTAGTTAGGGATTTCTGCTTTAGGTTTTGTTTTTTCTGATTTTGGGGGTGAGAATGGATCCAAGGAGGTGGTTCTGTTTATTTATACAATTTCATAAATGGTTTTTTTATGCTTTTATACAATTTTAAATTTAAATCTAAAATTGTATCCCAATTCAATTTTGAATAAGAAGGATTCTTTTTTCCAAAATTATTAACATTGGTAATAGGGATGCCAACAAAATTAGTTCCCCGCATAAAAAATCAAAAATATTTATTATGTTATTACCTTCGTTATACGTTTTTTTCGGTGAGTCCACCGTTTTATGATTTTTGTCATTCAAGCCCCTCTTGATTTAGTTTTAGATGACATATCATGGTTTATTTTTTATTTTCGACGGAATATTTTCAAATTTGATTAAGAAGAGGGTAAAACAGAATATCATCTTATTTTGTTTCATTTATCATGTCCCTACAATAACAATATTATTTTTGGACAGAGTCATTCTAAAATTATACTGTTCTTTTCTAAAAGTGAACTCCCTTTAACAATGCTCTAATTTTGTTGTTGTTTTAATTTTATTAAATTTTAATATAGCTTTAAAATATATATAATTATCTTATGGTTTTAAGTATATTTACATATTTTTATATATAATTCGATATTATTGTAAAATATTGTTTAACTTTTAAATTGTTATACAGTTTATTATAATTTTAACGTTGTCAACTGCTATCAACTTTTAAAATGATACTATTGGAACTTTTGGTGCTTGGTCATTATCATGATGAAGATATCCTTGCTTTGGTCATTTTTGGAATTGGCACAAATGCATATTACGTGGAGCAGACCGATGCAATAATTAAGTGCTAAAAGCATGATATAATATTTACAATTTGTTGTCTTTACTTTGAAATTTAACAATATTATTAAAGTTATAAAATATACTCGCAATATTGTTTGTAAAATATTGCCCATCTTTATTGAAAGTTGTCGAAACATCATATCATGAATAGTGTTAAAAAATTATTATCCTAAATACGAAGTGCAACAACATCATGCAAATGTTGTAAAATAAAAAAGAGAATAGATAACAATCTTTTATTGTCGTTTGTCATTGAGTTTACAATGTTTGATAAATATTGTAGAATATTATAAAATCACAACGTTAAAAAAGATATTGTTTAGTTTAGTAATTTCAGTGACATTATTTATGTGTTGTGAGAAAAGAAATTTAATACAACATAAAAAACCGTTGTTGAAAATAGTTTTCTAGAACAATTTAGACAAATGTTATAGATAACGTTTGATTTACAACATTAATACAAAAAATGTTATTCGAAATGTTGTGAAAGTTCTATCAATTTTACAACACTTTGGTCAATTGTTGCAAAATCGGCGTTGTAAAATTATACTTTGTTGTAGTGGGTCAGCCGAGCATTTCGGGATTTGGACCTTATTTCTTGAGGACGAAGACGAAGATTTGTGCTATTACTATTTATTATTTATTTCACTGCATTCATATTGTTCCGCTGCACTGTTATTTATCTCTGTTGTATGTAACTTTGATTTTGTATTGTATGAGTATAATCAAATGTTTTGCAAACAGCTTCATAAACTGTTATTTGATTATTATATTTGGTCATTTCACTGCGAGATTATGTTTTCTTTTCTTTCTTTCTTCTTCTTTTTTTACCCCATAACAATCTTCTCCTTTGAATGGTTTGAGAGTCTGACATGTGTGGTTTATCGTCGATTTAAACTGTCCAAAAGGGTGGGTCGTTATAGTTGGTAGCAAAGCTTCGGTTTAGGATAACCTTAGCTTTGTGGGGTCTGACTCATATAAAATAGGGTAGTAATACCCTAGAATGAATCACTGAGTGTGTGTACATAGGAGAGAGCGTATTTGTTAGTGTTATAAAAGATTTTCACATTATGTTAGTTTGTTCTGTTTAGTATTTATAAATTCTAGTCGATACATGGGACGCTATGACATTGATAAGGATTTCTAAACACTCGATAGGCCCCACCGACATAATATTATTTTGAAATACATGTAAATGAAATATTTTTGCCCATTATATACTTTTGTGTATAAAATAATAGATTTTATAAATGATATAATTGGATGTAATAAGTTGGTTGTTAGGTAGTGGGTTTTGTAAATGTTGGTTGTAAAATAGGATTTACAAATAAAGTAAATATAAATTGGAAATTTTAGAACTTAAGTTCCGGTTTTTTTGAAAATTTCTTTCAAAGGATTTTTGGAAAATAATATTAATAATATTTGAAAGTATTTTCTGATACAAGTATTTCAATACAATTTGAAAGGAATGATTTAAAAAGTAATTTCAAAAGGAAATAAGTTCTCTACTCCTCTTTCTATCGCTGGAAAATAATTTCGGTGATAAGTGCACGCATCATCGATATTCATTTTCGAATTTCAAAGTGGAAAGGCTGCTATAGTAGTTTACTACACGTTTGTTTTGATAAACAAATCTTAAATTTTAATTTCTAAATATGATTGATATATAGGACGATATGAATATATATTATTTTAAATGGTTTGAAATGGAACCGGCATTTAGTTCTTAAATTTCTATAAATTAGAGATTTCAATTTTTATAATAAAATGAAATTTTATCTATTTAGTAACTGGAGCTTCTAAAATGAAAATAGAAAATTATATGCTCAGTTATAAATGAAATTATACATGGAATTTGAAATTTGTAACTTGTAAGTAAAAGAATGAAAAGCTGAAAGATATGATTATCGAACATATTTTTTAATTAAATTTAAAAAGATAAACTTGTGTAACTCTCAATTGCATTCTTAAAAACATATAAATATATAACTTACCAAAATATTAAAAGTTGTAATGTTAAATAGGATATGTAATAGAATACTGGACAAGTAAAACTTAAGTAGAGAAAGTGTTTAATGGAATTACTTTATGAATAAGAAATTTGATATTATAATGGTTATAAACGTAAGTTATAATTGAAATACTACTAGATAGAATGAAATAGAAAAGTGAGTGATGTAACTAAAAGATTATAAACTTAAGTTAATGTTTGAAGCTATTTATAATTAAAGCAAATTATAAAATGAGTACCGTATTTAGTAAATGGTTATAACTTCAGAAAAGTTGAAATGATTTAGAAAATTGATTTAATATTCAATGACACTATATAAGGAAATGAATGTAAACTAAAAGGTAAGGAATTTAAGTATGAACCTCTGCTCTAATGAATATTAATATCTAATGGTAGTCGAGTATATAAAATAATAAATATGAATAAAACTACAATGAAAATATGTAATACTTAAATAACGAATTCATTAATCATCTTAAATAACCGAATAGGAAGAAAATATGTAAGAAAATGAATATAGATCAATGAAAATTGGTAATGTATGAATAAATGGAAAAAAAAAATCTTGTAAGTAATAAATGAAAATAAGCACTGAATGAAAGAATGTGAATTCGTTTACAAAGACACATATATAGTACTTTAAGAATTAATTTACATATGTTTAAATAATTATATATGAGTAGCATATGTAAGAAAATGTAAATAGCATATGTAAATAAATGAATGTGAATGAAATAAATAATCATTGTATGAAAAATGAACAATAAATGCTGTGAAAGGAAATTTATAAAAATAAACTTAAATAATATTTGGAATTTGTTGTTTGTTTTGGCTTTTGGATTGTTTGAGAAAGGATACTTCAAATGGTTTAGGATGTATGGATAATCTATCGAGTTTTATATAAGACTGTTGAGTAAATGGTATACTTAGTAGTTTCTTTGTCATTCTATGCGATTAAAAGTTTCTGAACCCTAACAAACCATGTGTTTTTCTTGCTACATGTGGACAATTGATTTCATGTGATTATTGTATGCTTTGGTTGCAAGTGATTGATGTTATGTTATATATTATTTGCTTAGTTGAAACAACTTAAATATTTCTCATTTATATAATTATTAACTCCTTTGGATTATATAAGTGAAATACAGGTTATGGAAGCAATAACTATTGTTTTTTGTTTCATAATTTAAGCGTTGTCTGCCCAACAAATAGGTACGTTCTCGGATTACGGTTTTATAGCGATATTATATTGTTTCTCATGGTTTGAGATATATTATTTTGAAATATATATGTTATATATCGATATTATTATTTCTCCTAAGCCTCTCCGTACAAAGGAGACTCTGCCGAATTTTTTCATGAATTTTGGACTAAGAAAATTTTGTGAAATGTTTTCCAAACTTTTGTTAACTTGAATATAAAAAGGATTTAACTGTTATAAATTGGTATATTTTATTTCAAATTATTTAATTATGAAATTTAATTATTTATATATTTAATATTTTGAATAAGATATATTGATTTCTTAATTCCTTTTTTCCCTTTTCGGGGACGAAAAGTTTTGAGTGGGGGAGAGTGTAACGACCCGTAATTTTCGGTAATTAAAAATAGTTATTAAGATTTTGTAATTTAATATTGGAAGAAATTAAAATTTAAGATTTATTATGGGAATAATAACCAGAATGAAATGTAATAGTGTTAATTTAAGTTAATTATTAATAAATTGAATGAAATTCCAATCAATTGAAGTAATGTAAATGTTATAACTTGGTTATAAATTTAATATAAGGAAACAAATGTAAATATGAAATTAATTAGTGAAATAGTATGTAATTGATGGAAATTGAATAATATCGGTATTATGTAAGTAACTATAACATTTGTCGGTATTGTAATTAATGGTAAATGGTGACAATCATTGTAAGTTACCTACATTATTAAGTCAATTAAATGAAATTGGAAATCAACTGTAATTAAATTAAATTAAATATTACGATAATTGAAATTAAGATGAAATTGGAGAATACTAATGTTCTAAGATATAAACCAATGTTAATAATACCCATAAGATGATAATTCATTGAATAACAAGATTGAACTTCAAATAAATGGATTAATTGGAATTTTAATTTATAATTATTGAATTTAGTGAAATTGAAATTAAGCAGTGTAATTGGTAAATTTATTAACTTTAAAATTGATATCGAATTTTTTTTAAGTTATGGTAAATGTCTAAGTAATATAAAATGACAGAAATTGTAAATTATTAAATTTGAATTGGAAAGTGATTTAATGTAACGACTTGCTATTTTCAACCATTCGCATCCGTACATGTCGGACTTGAATTGCTCAAAATATCAGATTGTTAATTTGTATTTGGCAAAACTCAGCATATACAGTAAAATAAATCAATCACATAGTCACAGTTACAGGGTAGTACAATAATACGCAGCGGAATAAATAAACAGTAGTTCATGAAGCTACTATATAAACATCAGATTTAGAAATAAAATACAACAGAATATCTCAGATGCAGTGAAGTCTCCAGTACGAGCATATGACTTCTCTGAACCAATTAACTGGAAAAGCTGAATCGATAGTTGGATCTCCAAACGAAGCTTCAAACTCCAAAAGGTGAGTCTCAAATGTTGTATCACTCAGTCTGACCGAAGCGTAAAGCAAAACACAAAACACTCGAGTCAGGATTAACATTCTTATATCAATAAATCCAACTCAAGTGAAATATCAACTGGAACACAAATAACTCAAAGGATGTTTGGGATAACCATCCTCTAAGGATCTGCAGAAACTATCTACAAGGTATAAATATACATTATAAAACCTTGGTCATTCAATTTTATTTATACTTCAAAATCAAAACATCATTTCCCTTTCAAATATATCTATTTTCCAAAATAGTGTATATATATTACATAATTTACAAGGTAAAGTATTTGAAATTTCCTCAACTACACAAATTGATTCAAATCAACTCAAGTTCCAAATTCCCATTTATTCAAAGCTCAATTCATTAATTCAATTCAGCTCCCAATAACCATTTAAACTTCCCTTATATTCAAAGCTTTAATATTCAATATTTAAAAGTTAAATCTAACAGTTTCATATAGATCTTGATTTAGCTTCATTATTATTTAGTCAAGAAATATCCACTTAACAAGTTCAATATCATTTAAATATCCTTAGATTACATTTTTACAGAATATTTCCTTAAATTTATTTAAACTTAAAATATCCATTTAATCCCTTTTACCAAAACCAAGTTATAAAATCATATCTTCAATCCCGAATTCAATAATTTCAAATCGATTTAATCACATCCAGAAAACCAAAAATCAGAGAGAATAATATTGATAGAATGAATCCACAATGTAGCCACAAAGCGGATATCAAACAGAAGGTACTTCCCATATCTTTACTTCGAAAATATATATCATATAGTACCTTTCAAATCACTTTCAAATATCATACTTATAGGATTTCATTATCAAATCGAATACTTTTCAAAGTCAATAGTATATCAAATCATACTTATATAGACTTCGATTATATAAGATTTCACTTCACAAATTGAGTACCTTTTCAATTCAACATTTTCAAATCAACTTTATACTTATACAAATCCATTTTATATAAGTCCGACCACTCCCAAATCAAGTACTTAATAATACAAGGTTCTCAATTTCAAATCAATTCAGTTTCAAAATCATATATGATTTCACCAAATTATTTCTTCCGAATTAAATTTCTTCAGTTTCAAAGTTTCCAAAATAATACTTTTAGAAAATAATCCCAGTTTCCAAATTAAATTAATTCAATTCAAACAAATTCATTTTCAAAATCACCGTATAAGTACTGGTTTTAATTCCAACCAAATTTCAAAACCAAAATTTTCTCAAAGTCAATTATCCTCAAAATGGTTTCCAAATTTATAACTATCCCTTTAAAACCTTTAAGCTATTTTTTTTCTATATGGAAAATCCAAATTTCCTTTTTCAAATTATTTATTTAACAAAAGTTTCAAATTTACTTAAGTCATACTCTTCATACTTTAAACATACAAAACTAAACTTATATTCTTGATCAAATATTTTATACTCTTCGGAATTTCTTAGTTTTAAAATTTTAAACCTTGACTTGGAAGTGCTCGTACCTTTAAAATAGTCGGTGAAATCAAATTTCAAATCCAAGAGTTGGAAATCAGTAACAAATCAGTAAATCAATTTTTTTATATAAATAGAGTTATACTAAATCAAATTGAAAACTCGAGGACTGAACACCGGTTCACTTCAAATCATTTCAAATATAAATACATATATCTCTCGAATATCAAATCATACTTCGGCACTTGAAATCAAAATTTTGGTTTCACAAAATCACTCGCATAGCAAAGCTATTAGAGTGGCCGCTCCCCCACTCTGAAACTCGAAAATCAATGTCGATGATGCGTGCACTCATCACTGAAATTATTTCCTAGCGACAAAAGTGAGTTCTGGACTTCTATTTTCTTAAAATTTCTTTAAAAATCTCTTCGAATTCATTCGAAACATTTCTTATTCGGAAAATGTCTATTAAATCATATTATTACACACACACACACACACACACACACACACACACACACATATATATATTCCAAAATCTTAAAATCGATTTCAAAACACCGGAGTTCGATTCCTTGAAATTTAAAATCCAAAACCCTTCGGTTATAAATCATTTTTATATAATCTAATTCCTTATAAATTTCCAAAATTTCAAATCCTTTCAAAATTTCAGACTTTTGTTTATAAAAGAAATATAATCCTTATCGAAAATATTTCACTTTTATATATAGAATAAAATCATAGTTATCAAAATAATAATTTTGGTATAAAACCATTTCTAAAATACAAACAAAACCCGATTTTTCAAAGGATGATTTAAGAATGGATTTCCAAACAAAGATAGAGATACGAATTAGAGGGGCTCTAATCAAATAGAATTCTGATTTGAAGATAGGCTCGATCGACGATTAGGTAATTAAATTACATAAATAGAAGATGGATATACTTATATAAATCACGGGCGGCCTTAACCGGGTCAACCGTGACTTCAGGAATATGATCGATGCAGAATTCTAAGGCAAATGACATTCGATCACCAGATATAGAATTCGGCATAACCAGAGATAGCAGCATCTAAACCGAGGGATACATAAATCTTCGGTGAATCAATGCCAATTGTAAAGGAGTTTCACCCCCTTTACAAATCATTCAGTGGAGTCATTGGATACTCCAGAATCAAAAGAATATAAATAAAGAGAGACAAGATTGAATTTTGGAACCACAGGGAACGTTCCAAAGTTCAAAGGAAACCGAGTCAAAAGGAAGAGATTCAACTCGAACGAAAGTGATTCTGTAAATAAATTTTCCATATATGCTAAGTTTTGCCTGGAGCCAAAGCTTTGATATCAACTGTAACGACCTACAATTTTCAACCATTCGCATCCGTACATGTCGGACTTGAATTGATCAAAATATCAAATTGTTAATTTATATTTGGCAAAACTCAGCATATACAGTAAAATAAATCAATCACAGAATCATAGGTACAGAGCAGTACAATGATACGCAGCGGAATAAATAAATAAATAGTATTTCATGAAGCTACTATATAAACATCAGAGTTAGAAATAAAACACAACAAAATATCTCAAATGCAGTGAAGTCTCCAGTACGAGCAGATGACTTCTCTGAACCAAATAACTGGAAAAGCTGAATCGATAGTTGGATCTCCAAACGAAGCTCCAAACTCTGAAAGGTGAGTCTCAAATGCTGTATCACTCAGTCTGACCCGAGCATAAAGCAAAACACAAAACACTCGAGTCAGTATTAACATTCTTATATCAATCAATCCAACTCAAGTGAAATATCAGCTGGAATACAAATAACTCAAAGGATGTTTGGAATAACCATCCTCTAAGGATCTGCAGAAACTATCTACAAGGTAGAAATATGCACTATAACACCGTGGTCATTCAATTTTATTTACACTTCAAAATCAAAACATCATTCCCTTTCAAATATATCTATTTTCCAAAATAGTATATACATTACATAATTTACAAGGTAAATTATTTGAAATTTCCTCAACTACACAAATTGATTCAAATCAACTCAAGTTCCAAATTCCCATTTATTCAAAGCTCAATTCACTAATTCAATTCATCTCCCAATAACCATTAAACTTCCGTTATATTCAAAGCTTTAATATTCAATACTTTAAAGTTAAATCTAACAGTTTCATATAGATCTTGATTTAGCTTCATTATTATTAAGTCAGGAAATATTCACTTAACAAGTTCAATATCATTTAAATAGTCTTAGATTACATTTTTATAGAATATTTCCTTAAATTTATATAAACTTAAAATATCCATTTAATCCCTTTTATAAGTTATAAAACCATATCTTCAATCCCGAATTCAATAGTTTCAAATCGATTTAATTGAATATAATTCTTAATTAAATACCATTTCCAATTAATTCAACTTTACCTTCTCAACTTTAGCTTATTCAACATTTTTCCAAATCTATTTTGAACTATAAATTTAAATGAATCCTTAAACATATTATATGTATTAAATCAATCTCAATTAGAATAAATATTATTATTAGGTATATACATAAAATTTTCATTTTTACACTAATAATGTTCTAAGAATTGGTCTTTATTAAAACTATATTTTTCTTCCCAAAACAATAGAAATTATTTTCAAAATATTTATATATATATAGACCAATGCTGTCTGTATATAATTTCCTGCCCCATGTTCAAGGGATACGGATATTAATCATTTCAATCCGTACACTAAATATATACGGGTGGATATCATTTAAATCCGTAACGAAATTCTCCTATTCTAAAGTTCGTTCGAGTATGTATCATTTCAACTCATAGTGAATTCTAAACTATAGGGAACTTGCTGAGTGGTTACAGATAATAATAATATAACAGACATATATCATCAATAACAGTATAATATAAACAACAGGATATGGTGTCATATCGCACATGTGAACAGTTACAGATAATAGCATATATAACAATATAAATAACTACAGCAACATATTTCAATTGTCGTTTCAATTGGAATCAAATTTAACAAATAAAAGAACGTTAATCGTGAGTGATTTCTCACCTTTCGAGGCTAGATAGATTTGACAAAGAAATGAGCTACGAAATCCAAAGCAACGCTAGATGTACAAGATTTGATGTAGAAATTAGGCACGACGAACAAGGCTGATAATGTGAGATCGATGAGAACGATTGAATCAGTTGATATAAATTGAACTAAATGTATATATAAATATAATATATATATATATATATATATATATTTCCAATTCAAAACATGTATTTATTTTCAAATTTATATTTAATCCCATACTTATCAAATAAAATATATACATTTATACAACTTAAATTTAACAGGCACACCCTTTATACGTACCATACCAACAATTGAACATATCATAATTAGTCAAGCAAACTAAAATTTTATATATATTATATATATAAACATCAAACATACTTCCTGCATGCTTTAATCTAAGTTTTTATACCTTTCAACAGGGATCTTAACTTCTACAAAATAATAATAATTTGAACTTTAGATATTAGAAATAAAATCGTTTGTGCACTAGTTCTTCTGATAGAGACTCATATTACTTACGGTTAAAAGCAATAGGGAAACCATGATAAATAATGTTACCATATTAAGTAAATGTGCTATGCGTGCCCTTTTAGAAATTTATCATAAGTAACTGATCATTATAATGATATATGTGAAGTAGTTATTTGAAATTGTAACAGATTTTGGAATTTAAACATTCAATAATCCTACAAAACATTGACACTACGCAAATCCTTTGATTACAAAATACTCCTACTAGTACATTAGGCAATAGTATTTTTGAATGTCGATAGATGTTTCAAGCCCAGAGTGAAATATTCACCTTCAACCTAGAAATATGGTGCCTATGCAACTCGAAGAAAGGTAAAACTTTGTAATTATATTGCTTTTATGGAATTTATTTATTATTTATTTTTATTTTTCAATTTTGTGGAGACAGATATAAATAATAATTGGAAATATCTACAAAGTTTTAGCTCATTTTGAACTGCGTAGATATATCATATTTCCATGTCGTTAGAGGAAGTTGAAGCATGAGCTTGAATGAACTTATATTTATAATCAACATTTACATGCAGCCTTGCTTTATTAGCTTACCTAAAAGTACACAGTGTTTGACACCAACATTTTAACATTTTCATTCTTCCTTCCTAATTTGTGTTGATGATTAGAAAGTGCAACCAAAATTTGAATCTTTTTTTAAATTAAAATTCATATCTTTTATATCACATGCATAAAGTTTAAACAAAAAAACAAGGTAGACCAAAAATGATCTTGCCACAATTGATATGCATATTCATACTCGAGTTAAATCTTAATGTCGAGATTGAAGACTAACCCTTTTTAATTCTTCCTACATGTCTTTTCATCGTATAATAAATTTTACCATAAGATGTCTTAAGTATGAATTTAATCACAAAATTATATGATTTTTGGTATCATTACATAAAAAAAATAGATGTTAATTGTGACACGATTTAAACCCAAATAATTTAACTGAAGGGGTTAGTCATTTGTACAGCAGACAAAAGGAATTGTACAGGTATTTGCATAGCATGAATCCCAAAATAAGAAATGTGCGTATACTTTAAAACTTACATATATATATAATATATAACTAACACGATATACTATATATACAATATACCCTAGCTTAATATTAACTTAACATAAAAATT